>JAMKCF010000002.1:15784597-17152746 GCA_023634235.1 Pisaster brevispinus
CGACATCTTAAACATTGAATGTTTTCCCTTTTCATAATGCTCAATTTTGTGCCGGATTTTTTTAGACTCGTGTCATGTTGTACAAAACTGCAAATCTCAGTTACCGATATTCTGCCAGTAAATCTCGTTCCACTTGATCCTTATTACAATCTAATGAATCCTGCTTTCAGACCGGACTCATTCAACCAAAGATGGCGACTCCCGACTCAAACACAGGAGTGTATAGTACGGCCATGTTACCACTCCTTTCCGATACGCACGAATGGATCTTTGGCCGTATTACGGCTACGGTAACGACTGTTGCTAAGGGTGTGTAGCTAAGGATGTCCTATACTTCAACGCGAGATGACGCGGCAATCCAGCTGTAGCCGTAGCTGTAGCCGCTAATTCAGGCACAGTCTTATTAACGAGATACTTTTGAAGACTCTGGGTGGCAGCAGACTTACCGAGTAAATCCATTGTTCTTGAAAATGTGAGCACGCTCAGAACGAAGTATACATTGGAAATTTACCTGTTAAGTCTGCTGCCACCTAGCGTTCAAAAGTCTGCCACTGATTTACAAGTTCTCGTTCCTTACCATTTTGTTTCCCCAGATATGCCATCGATACCGCTCAACCTCACCCTGGTTCATAACCCTCCATTATACTACAAGGAAGCCCAAATCAGCTGGGCTCCGGGGAACCCCAAGGAACCCCTCACCGATTACATCATCGTCAACAGAGCAGAGGGGAGCGACACCAAAACCGTGACCCGCATTGACCCCGAGTATACGTCATTCACGTTGAAGGATTTAAAAGACGAGACCAAGTACGTTGTGTACGTCAAGGCGGCTATTGGGAACGACCATAGCGAGGGCCAGCTCCAAACTGGAATTTAACACCCAAAGCAAAAGTACGTGAATTAAATTAGTTTAGACTAGATTAGATTATATTAGATTAGATTAGATTAGACTAGATTAGATTAGATTAAAACTTCATTCCCAACTTCCACCTCAAGGGGGAAATTGAAAGGGCCTTGAAAGAAAATACAAGATAACAAGTTAACTAGTCTATGAATTTAAAATTAAGTCCTTCAAGAAAGTCGCACCTGTTTTCTATACCAGACTTTAATTTCGTTTACTTTACCTTCAAATAAAGCTAGAGAAGGCCTTTTGTCATAGAATGTTGCCATTGTGCTTGTACTTGAATGTTGCCATTTATTACAACCATTACTTTTCCCTTCTACCGTCAATAGAGGGCCTTCATCGTACCTTCACAACGACTGCTGCCGACATTCTAATCCTCCTGATGGTTTTGGCAGTCTGGTTTGGCGCCCTCTCTCTCTTCATACGCACCTGGAGGAAAAAGATGAACGGTCACGTGTCACAATCTTCCAGCACCACGGGGACCCCGGTACGCCTGCGCAGTAGGTACAGGAAACCATGGATGTGGTCGCAAAAGCACCGCACGGACCGTGGATATCCAATGACGTGATATAATGACGTCTCAAACAGGTATTAATGTCAAGTGAACCCTTTAAAAAATATCCAATCAGGAGAGATTGATGTGTCGGTGAAATACCACCACTTTTTCTTTGACGGTATCATGAAGTTTTAGTTTCGAAAAGCAAAGATGAGGGAATTTTGATTATTCTTCCCTATCTCGGTCAAACTGAAATATTTAAAAAAGAAAAGAAACACATAATCCGTCAATCCACTCACACTCAATAGCACTTTGTTTCTGCTGAGGTTGTGTGATGCAATTAATCAGGAATGTATTAAGTGCATTTTGAAGTTGTGCATTGTGAGGAACAATAGACCTTTTGTACATGACGTCTCAAGCTCAAACAGCGCCCTCACAGAGGTCAAGGAAATGCCTATACTTGGCTGAGAGAAGTGCGCGGCGTGAACGTTCCTTTTGTTTGCCCCCTCAGCGGTGGCGGCCCATGTAGGGGGATTATACGAAATACTGCAGATTTGTAGCAACTTATATTGCCGGTCTCATTTGAAAGGAGTTGACTCTGAAACGATGGTTTAACCTTGACGTTTCGAGCAGTCTACTATGTTCGTCTTCAGGAGAATCAGTGGGACTGTCACTTGTGCTTGGGCTCCTTCCATTAGAGATTTACACTTGGTTTGTACCCACAAGACTTACTGGAAATGGTTACTTCTCATTACGAGGGTTTTGAAAGTGTTTTGAAAGTAGCTAGAATACAAAATGTTAGCTTCGGACTTAGCCGTATAAGATTAAAGACTCCCTGCGTTTTGCCACCATCGAAGGGGTCAGCCAAAGGATTGTGACGTCATATGCATAGGGTCTATAGTTGCATTAATTACAACATAGTTCATTTTTGGGGGACGTTCTGACAGTTTTCTTATTTTTGTATTTCAGCTGAGCATTATTTTGACGGAATGTTGTTGATTTGAACATCTTGGTCTCTCATCATTCGATTTGCCGTCGGAGGAATCTTGACAAATGCCGTTGCTGGTTAGCACTGCGACGTTGAGGGCGCTGTTCATTTTGACCTTGAGAGAGCTGTTTATGTCGACATTGAGGGCGACAGTTTTATGGGGGAAATGGATTTGACAGCCTTGAGGACTCGGTGATGGACATGAATTGCAATTACGGTCGACAGTGCATAATAACTTTTCATTCAAATAATTAAGATAATTATCTTTGATAACTGCCTGCAATGTTAAGTGTCTTTAACTTTCAATGACGCTCCTGCGTCAGTGCGCCCTCACGCGGGGAGTAAATCAACCCAGGCCGTCTGGGAAGCTGAGTGTCACATCTGTCTTCAGTTATATGAAGTTGAATACTGATACTACTCGATAAACCGTTTTTTAAGAGGTACAACAATTAAATAACGAGAGAGAACAATCTCTAATCAGAAAGTTGAAAGGTTGGAAAGCATCAGGAAAGACGCCCTCTGTGGCCGAAATGTTTACGCTGGTAAATAATGCCCATTGTTGATTGGTTATTAAGCCTGGCGGTTACCAGCAGCCAGATGTGTCTTTGACCTTGCATGCCATTGTGTATACTAAAAAAACGCCATGGTGTGTACTCACACACTATACTCATTGTGTGTTGTAGCACTACCAGTCTGGTAGTTGTACGTCATTGTATGCAATGAATACTGTCAATGGAGTTTGTAAGACCAGTCTGTCATTGTCTTTATCCTTTAAGGGTAAAGAGAGGGGACCAGTCTATTGGTTGTTGTGATCAAACGATTTAACCACTACAATATGCTAAATTCTTATAAGATTCATAATGAGGTCTTTTTGGGTATTTTGTGCTTCTTTGTGGTTCTAAATTATTAAAAATATACTTTATTTCTTTGTAAAATCATGACGCAACATGGCTGGATTCACTATGTTCGTCTCCATCAGTTAAAGTAACAGAACTTCGAAACCGTCAATCGCTGGTCACACTAATTCATGGCAAATTTTATTTATTTCATTGTTTTCTCCAAAGTACAATGCACCGGGGAGTCAAAGTCCTTGATATCCTAGATTGGACCATTCCACAAATCCAAGAAGGGGATCAGGTCCTAAAGTTGTTTTTGTATTGATTTGTTTTTGGTTTGTTTGGGTGTTTGTCTGTTTGTTTGTTTATTTTTTGTTGGGCTGAAAAATATTTTCCCCATATACTTCGTGCACATACATACAGATTATCCACAGACCTACCCAGATCTAACCCTCTGGTATTAAATTGGAACAATCTGGTCCTTGTAGCAGACTCCCAGGTGTCTTACTGACAGCCTGTGCCACTTTGGGGGGCATACTGGGAGCCAGTAACTAGTGGAACCTTCCTATTGTGTAATATTACTGTGAATATTGTGTAGTTCAAAAAGGTTCACTATTGTACTTACGGTTTTATGATTTAGACCATTCGGGCACCTGAGGACGCTAGGTGGCAGCAGAATTATCTGGTTAATCTGCGATGTGCGCACACTCAGAACTACTTCAACAATGGCGCAGTACTTGGTATGCCTGCTGCCACCTAGCGTTGAGAAGTCTCCCATTGGTGTTTAAGCCTGTTCTAAATTAGTTATATTGCTCATCGTGACATATCACTAAGTGTCTCCACCACCATAACTGATTTCAAGCCAATTATTAATTTACATACTTATTTCATTTTACTATTTATTGACTGAATAATAAGTCACACAATCGGTAATATTTTTTTTTAAGAATTGAATTGTAATATACGAACATCTTAATATACAAACATCAAACCTTCTGTATTTGCTGTTTACGAACATTTCAAATTTATTAAGATTTACTTTTAAGAGAGTTGGAGTTATCAATGTAACAACGATTTTTGCTATTCTCAAAATTAAGAACTATCTGTAGGTCTGTACAGCTAGTATGATTATGACAATAATCATTTTTAACACATATGTTTGTCCCAAAAGTATAATATTTTCTATATGAGATGCATTTCTTAATGCCGTTAGTAGTTTTGAAAATTATTATTCTTTGAATAAAAAAACAAACAAACGGATAGCCACCCTGACTGCCCCTGCTTTTTGGGTTTGTTAATAAAGAAAACAAAACAGTTATTATTGTATTATAAGTTATGGAGCGGCCAGTCAGGATGGCCGAGCGGTCTAAGGCGCTACGTTCAGGTCGTAGTCTACTCTGTAGGCGTGGGTTCGAATCCCACTCCTGACAACAACTTTTGTGAGTTCGTTCTTTATTTAAAAATTAAGTAAAATAAAAACTGCAAAATGTCTCTTTTATAACAAAGGTAAGAAACAGTCAGTCAGGATGGCCGAGCGGTCTAAGGCGCTACGTTCAGGTCGTAGTCTACTCTGTAGGCGTGGGTTCGAATCCCACTCCTGACAAGAAGTTTTGTGAGTTCGTTCTTTATTAAAAAATTAAGTAAAACAAAAAACTGCAAAATGTCTCTTTTATAACTAAGTTAAGAAACAGCCAGTCAGGATGGCCGAGCGGTCTAAGGCGCTACGTTCAGGTCGTAGTCTACTCTGTAGGCGTGGGTTCGAATCCCACTCCTGACAAGAACTTTTGTGAGTTCGTTCTTTATTAAAAAATTAAGTAAAACAAAAAACTGCAAAATGTCTCTTTTATAACTAAGTTAAGAAACAGCCAGTCAGGATGGCCGAGCAGTCTAAGGCGCTACGTTCAGGTCGTAGTCTACTCTGTAGGCGTGGGTTCGAATCCCACTCCTGACAAGAAGTTTTGTGAGTTCGTTCTTTATTAAAAAATTAAGTAAAACAAAAAACTGCAAAATGTCTCTTTTATAACTAAGTTAAGAAACAGCCAGTCAGGATGGCCGAGCGGTCTAAGGCGCTACGTTCAGGTCGTAGTCTACTCTGTAGGCGTGGGTTCGAATCCCACTCCTGACAAGAAGTTTTGTGAGTTCGTTCTTTATTAAAAAATTAAGTAAAATAAAAACTGCAAAATGTCTCTTTTATAACAAAGGTAAGAAACAGCCAGTCAGGATGGCCGAGCGGTCTAAGGCGCTACGTTCAGGTCGTAGTCTACTCTGTAGGCGTGGGTTCGAATCCCACTCCTGACAAGAAGTTTTGTGAGTTCGTTCTTTATTATAAATTCAGTAAATACAAACTGCAAAATGTCTCTTTTATAATAAAGTTTAAAATCAACAAGTCAGGATGGCCGAGCGGTCTAAGGCGCTACGTTCAGGTCGTAGTCTACTCTGTAGGCGTGGGTTCGAATCCCACTCCTGACAAGAAGTTTTGTGAGTTCGTTCTTTATTAAAAAATTAAGTAAAACACAAAACTGCAAAATGTATCTTTTATAACTAAGTTAAGAAACAGCCAGTCAGGATGGCCGAGCGGTCTAAGGCGCTACGTTCAGGTCGTAGTCTTCTCTGTAGGCGTGGGTTCGAATCCCACTCCTGACAACAAGTTTTGTGAGTTCGTTCTTTATTAAAAATTCAGTAAATACAAACTGCAAAATGTCTCTTTAATAATAAAGTTTAAAATCAACAAGTCAGGATGGCCGAGCGGTCTAAGGCGCTACGTTCAGGTCGTAGTCTACTCTGTAGGCGTGGGTTCGAATCCCACTCCTGACAAGAAGTTTTGTGAGTTCGTTCTTTATTAAAAAATTAAGTAAAATAAAAACTGCAAAATGTCTCTTTTATAACTAAGTTAAGAAACAGCCAGTCAGGATGGCCGAGCGGTCTAAGGCGCTACGTTCAGGTCGTAGTCTACTCTGTAGGCGTGGGTTCGAATCCCACTCCTGACAAGAACTTTTGTGAGTTCGTTCTTTATTAAAAAATTAAGTAAAGCAAAAAACTGCAAAATGTCTCTTTTATAACTAAGTTAAGAAACAGCCAGTCAGGATGGCCGAGCGGTCTAAGGCGCTACGTTCAGGTCGTAGTCTACTCTGTAGGCGTGGGTTCGAATCACACTCCTGACAAACATTTTAGGGTTCAACTTAACTCCATATAGCGGCATTAAACATTCAAAGAATAAAAAATATTCTCTGCTGTTCCATTTTTCTGGAATTTTTTTTTTAAATGAAACAAATCGATACATATAATCATACGGCCATTGTTCATTGTCTCGAAATCAGGACAGGTGCATTGGTTTCAATACATACAAAGAGTATTGATTTTGATTATAATTTTATTCGGAGAAAACAAAATATAGAATTGAATTTATTGTAACTTCAACAACGGGCGTTTCGATTGGAATGTTCTGTGATTGTATTGTCTGTTGTAGTGTGTGTGTATGTTTGTTCTGGACAATATTGAAATAACTCTTTCCAAATCTGCATTTTCGAGTAAAAATAGACTCGATTCCGTCAGCGTCGTCTCCACTAGTCATTTGTTGCCTTCGTTCCAGACGTTTTTACTGGTTACCGATATGAGAGCGTATTTGAACCTCTGCAACTGCAGACGTTGTTCCATGTAACTGACCGTAATGGCGACTACGTCGAATCCTCGTTTTTATGCACAGACTCTGACAAGGTTTTCGTATCAAAATGCTTAGGAGAAAAGCCGGTGAGGCATCAGACAAAATGAGGTTACACTTGCTCTTTCTGGCTGTTGTCTTGTCAATTCCTCCATTTGCATCGCAAACAGGTAGGATTCTCTATTGGTATGGTAATTATTTCCGAAAATAAATAACTAGATATATAAGTAAAGTAAGTAAATGCATGTTGTTAAGGAAAAGCAGAAGTGGTAGGCTATCAAGACGTTCGGGAACAAACCTCATGCTTTCCTTGTAAACTGCAGCCGTCTAAAAAACGATATGCCCTACGATGGACAGATGGTTCCCCATAAGTTCCCTTACTTTACCACAATGGTTTCATCTCATACAGAAGTACCACCCCAAAAAACATTCTTCTAAAGAATTCCTGAGATTCCAAGCACACAAAGACAGCACAATGGGCGTACACCACGACCTATATTGAGAACCAAATGTATATAAAACGGTGCTTGATGTGATTCTCATCTGGTTATATCTTGCAGAAGAACAAACTTTAACGTGAAAGCAAACTGTAATAAATGGGTGTGCGTAGCAATGGTAAGGTTGGGGGAGTTCCTAGATTTGCTCATAACTTAAATGGTTTTAACGATTGTCAAGGTGAAAATCTTCCCTCGAAACGCTGTAGTCTTTGAGAAGTTGGTAAAACAATAGTTTTGATCTTGCGAACACAAAACCTGATGTTCAAAAACAGTTAAAACACATATTTGGGATTTCTGCTACTTTCTTATTTGATGGCGGATTATGTTCCAACTTTCACGGGTTTGTTACTTTATTGTTGGGTCACACTAAGTGCGAGTACTGGCCATTGACAACGTTGCCCGAAGCAGGAAGCAGGAAGCACGAAGCAGCATTTGGGATTCCCAAGTAAACGACTTCAATTAACCAGTAATTCGAAACTTTTAGGCACTGGTGGCATTCATGCAGCGTGAATGGCAAAGACTGTCTCATAGAATCGTGTCTTCTTGCTTTAGAACTCTAAGTTGACCGTTTTAAACAAACTAAACACGATTCCACATTCCAAACTTGACCCAGTTTGGGTAAAAAATCAACATGACATGACAGTTAACTGTTGCGTACCAAGGATGTACGTGGCGTCACAAACGACAGCCATGTTAAGCCTCAGAGAAACAGTTAAACGGAGAGAGATGCAGTAGAGTTATTTACAGCAACATTTGTATAAACTTGCGATGCTCTCAACGGTTTTAAACGGATGCTTCTTTCACTTTTTCATGTTTCACCTTTGTCTGATCAATACTTTTTATTTATATACCAACAGACTCTACCACGAAAGATGTACCGTTCGAAAGTGATAGGCCTACAACGCAATTTCAGTCAACATCGTCGCCTGTACCCACAACACTGTTTTCGCTCATCAACGTCACCATGTCACACGGGACCAATGGCAACCAATCGACGGCAGGGATTGTGGAAACTGTTTTGCCGGGAAGACAAAATGCGACCATCCCAACAATCCCCAGTGAGCTCAACAACAGAACAGCATCTCAAAACCTACTAGGAACAACGAGCTCAGACAAGACGACATTGCACACAACTTTGGCAGATAGTTTGGCGGGAACGAATAATGAAGCAACTGCTAGACCCAATGGGGTTCATACAACAATGTCACACGGAACTAAAGGCAGCGAATTGACGACACCGAGGGTGATGGACACTTTCACTCCGGGAAGACAAAATGCGACCATTGCAACTCTCCCGAGTGAGCTAAACATTACAGCAGCATCTCAAAACCTACAAGGAACATCAAGCTTCGGCCAGACGACATCGCACACAACTTTGGCTCTTAGTTTGGCGGGAACGAATAATGGACGAACAACTGCTAAATCTGAATCGTTTAACACAACAATGACGTCGCCCACGGAGTCTGTAGCCAACAACACACAGCCATTCGTTTGGTCAAAACCTAGCTCTGTTGGGACCACGGAAAAGTCAGAAATTCCTCTAACCGATGCTTCGACAATTTCCATCCAAACGAATGAAACGATCTCAACCATGTCCCCAAACCATACTTCATATCTGAATGAGACGCAGTTCCCATTTGTTATGGCAACAGACAACTCGTCCCATAGCTCCACAGGAATGGATGCAGTTTTGACCAGCACATCTGCTATGGCAACAGACAACTCGTCCCATAGCTCCACAGGAATGGATGCAGTTTTGACCAGCACATCTGTTATGGCAACAGACAACTCGTCCCATAGCTCCACAGGAATGGATGCAGTTATGACCAGCACATCTGTTATGGCAACAGACAACTCGTCCCATAGCTCCACAGGAATGGATGCAGTTATGACCAGCACATCTGTTATGGCAACAGACAACTCGTCCCATAGCTCCACAGGAATGGATGCAGTTATGACCAGCACATCTGTTATGGCAACAGACAACTCGTCCCATAGCTCCACAGGAATGGATGCAGTTTTGACCAGCACATCTGTTATGGCAACAGACAACTCGTCCCATAGCTCCACAGGAATGGATGCAGTTATGACCAGCACATCTGTTATGGCAACAGACAACTCGTCCCATAGCTCCACAGGAATGGATGCAGTTATGACCAGCACATCTGTTATGGCAACAGACAACTCGTCCCATAGCTCCACAGGAATGGATGCAGTTTTGACCAGCACATCTGTTATGGCAACAGACAACTCGTCCCATAGCTCCACAGGAATGGATGCAGTTTTGACCAGCACATCTGTTATGGCAACAGACAACTCGTCCCATAGCTCCACAGGAATGGATGCAGTTATGACCAGCACATCTGCTATGGCAACAGACAACTCGTCCCATAGCTCCACAGGAATGGATGCAGTTTTGACCAGCACATCTGTTATGGCAACAGACAACTCGTCCCATAGCTCCACAGGAATGGATGCAGTTTTGACCAGCACATCTGTTATGGCAACAGACAACTCGTCCCATAGCTCCACAGGAATGGATGCAGTTATGACCAGCACATCTGTTATGGCAACAGACAACTCGTCCCATAGCTCCACAGGAATGGATGCAGTTATGACCAGCACATCTGTTATGGCAACAGACAACTCGTCTCACAGCTCCACAGGAATGGATGCAGTTATGACCAGCACATCTGTTATGGCAACAGACAACTCGTCCCATAGCTCCACAGGAATGGATGCAGTTATGACCAGCACATCTGTTATGGCAACAGACAACTCGTCCCATAGCTCCACAGGAATGGATGCAGTTATGACCAGCACGTCTGTTATGGCGACAGACAACTCGTCCCATAGCTCCACTGGAATGGATGCAGTTATGAGCAGCACATCTGTTATGGCAACAGACAACTCGTCCCATAGCTCCACAGGAATGGATGCAGTTTTGACCAGCACATCTGTTATGGCAACAGACAACTCGTCCCATGGCTCCACAGGAATGGATGCAGTTTTGACCAGCACATCTGTTATGGCGACAGACAACTCGTCCCATAGCTCCACAGGAATGGATGCAGTTTTGACCAGCACATCTGTTATGGCAACAGACAACTCGTCCCATAGCTACACAGGAATGGATGCAGTTTTGACCAGCACTTCTGTTATGGCAACAGACAACTCGTCCCATAGCTCCACAGGAATGGATGCGGTTATGAGCAGCACATCTGTTATGGCGACAGACAACTCGTCCCATAGCTCCACAGGAATGGATGTAGTTATGACCAGCACATCTGTTATGGCAACAGACAACTCGTCCCATAGCTCCACAGGAATGGATGTAGTTATGAGCAGCACTGGGACGACTCTTTCATTACAGTCAGATGAGGCTAATAGGCAAACTGCAGGAGTCACTCAAGCAATGCTACCTGAAAATAGCACACGGCTAGCGTTCCTGTCGTATCACAATAATTTGTCGACCACAAATTCAGTTTCAGACAGAAATTCGACAGAAGCCATGGAAAGTGACAATGCAATTTCTACGACACTCAAAGGAATACCGACAGAACCTTTTAATATTTCGTCCTTGCTTCAAGGAAACGAACTTGCATCTCCGACACCTTCCATTGACTCAAGTGTGAATGTTACACTGCAAGTTTCTACAATGTCCCTCAGCACAACGCTTCCAGTGACATCTCGTTCGACACTTCCATTTTCAGAAGTGTCGACAATAATCAGTGCTGGTAATGATACAACACTAACAACAACTTCGACTTCTTCAGATTCAATTCCAATGGGTGCCATACTCCCAGCAATGACCACGTCGACCGAGTTACCATCAGAAAGTGTCGAAGAAGTTTTGTCTACGGAAACAACTGATCTGAAAACCGTCGAAGATCAGGGCTCAAACACGACGGAAAAACCAACAACAATTAGGCCTACTAGTCGAGCAAGTACATCACTTTTGATGAATTCCTCTGCCCTCTTACCAAATACACCAAATATTGTCGACAACGACCAAAGGTCAACAGAGCTGGGAGTACCTGAGGCCGCACAGCCATCAACTTCTACTGTCGACTTTCCATCAACTGATACAAATAAACTGAAGTCCTTCGATGGCGTTTTGAGAATCACTTCAATAGACGGCCAGATTGCAGTTTACAACACTTCTCTTAGCGACCACAACAGTCTGTACTTCCAAAAAGTTGCAGGTGATGTCGAACAATCCGTAAGTATAAGGAACGACATGATGACAGCAGACCGTGCAAGTCTCGCGCGTATTCGAACAGTTTGGGACCACTTTTGTTCCACGTACATTGTTTTAACGCGTGAGGGAAACAAACTCACACTTTAACGGGCCCCGTTGTTTGAATACGCGCAAAACTCGCACAGTCCACAACATAAGAGAGTTCTAGCTTACCTGTGCCCAGTTTCACAGAGCTTGTAAGTACAAGAACTTGCTAAGCACAGAAAAGTCTTGCTTGGCAGAGACAGACTACCAGCCAACATTCCGAAAAGCTTACATTGATGCGACTGGTGCCCAACTCGATGTTTGCTTAGCGATTAATTTTCTGCTAAATATAGCTTTATGAAATTTGTCCCCGGCGTTTAACGCTTCATACTTCCTGCGAATGCAAATGCGAAGCGAATTTTTGTAACGCAATAATTTGTACGCGCTACCCTTCCAAATGTGACGCAAATATGAACCGGGCTTAAATAGACTGTGCAAGTCTCGCGCGTATTCGAACATTGGGATCCGTTAAAGCGCGTGAGATTGTTTCTTTAACGCGTTAAAGCAATGTACGTGGGACCACAGTGGTCCCAAAAATTTTCGAATACGCGCGAGACTTGCACGGTCTATTGTAAGGAAAAGACGAGCCGAAATCAGTAATTAAGTTTTTGTAAATGCATAAATCAATTAAACACAATTGCGCATTATTTTATCCCATTTCTTTC
This sequence comes from Pisaster brevispinus, assembly GCA_023634235.1. NCBI lineage: Eukaryota > Metazoa > Echinodermata > Asteroidea > Forcipulatida > Asteriidae > Pisaster > Pisaster brevispinus. The sequence goes on from JAMKCF010000002.1 coordinate 15,796,927, forward strand.
AGCTGGACAAACTCTATCAAACTGTTCCACAGACAGCTGATGTCTACATTAATTCGACCGTATGGGGTTTCAGCAACGGGAGCATCGTTGCAAACTACACGATGCTTATAGCGTCAGATTCGCCAGTTACAGCGGACGATCTGGAGACTCTTACAACGACGGCTCTAACCAACGATTTCATACCAGATTCAAGCATACAGGTCGACCCCACAGCGTTGAGGTTTACCTGTACGTGAACTTGCTTTTTTTTTCAAAGCTGCTTTTGGTAATGTTTCCTATTATTATTTCGGGAGTACAAAATATTAGACAAGATAAATTTGGGGGCACGAACTACGAACTACAAGTATGACATTCATTTCTTGGTCTTTTAATCGATATGGAGCTGTGTAGTAATGTAAGCTTCTTTCATCTGTGCTTTGTTTGAAATCTTGCATGATGTGGTCGCATTCTGAATACTGATGTCTTCTCCTGGAGACAGCCAAAGCAAACTGGTCGAAACGTCGAGATGTTCGAATCACAACCACCACAACTCTTTTGCCATTGAGTGACCTAGCTGGAAAAGCTCTGGGAGTAACAGAGTGATTAGCATCATATCTTAGAAAGGATAAATTTCTGGGAACGAATATACGAACTACATGTACGACACAATTTTGTTTGGTTTGTTGATCGTTTTAGAGCTATGCAATAATGCTTGCTTCATTCATGGTCTTGCAGTAAACTCTCCACCGACAACACCGGCGTCGACAACACCATTGATGTCGACAGACCCGGCAATGACAACAGCAGAGTCCCAGGTAAATGTGTCGCCAACGAATTTGCAAACTGTGGCACCGGGAGAGAAGTCCTTCGATGGCGTCTTAAGAATCGTCACACTGGATGGGGAGCCTGCTGTATTTAATGCATCCTTAGACGCCCCGGGAAATTCCTACTATCTGACACTTCATAACAATGTTGTGAAACTTGTGAGTTTTTCACCTTCAAACAAAGTTGTCTTTTAAAAAAAAATCTAAATGTATTTACATAATTATGATGCTACTGTGTACCTTTGGCATTTCCGTCACTCGAAGAAACAGAGTGTTTTATGTTTTTATTTATTTAGTTAGTTTTGTGTATTTGTTTATCTTTACTTTGTATGTTACTATTTAACCCAGGAACGTCCCTCTCAACCTTCTTTCTTGTTGTTTTCTCTCAGCTCGATGTCCTATTTACAACGTTACCCACGACCCGTTTCGACTACCTTCGCGCCGTGCTGCGGCACTTCAGCAACGGCAGCGTCATTGTAGATTTCTCGGTGTTTTTGAAGCAGACCAGTAACCTAAACCCGAAAGACGTCGAGGACGAAATGAAGAAAATTGTCGGTTTGACTCACGGGGCAATGGGTGGAGTTAAAATAGTCATTGACCCAAATGACATAACATTCAATTGTAAGTTTTCGACTTCTTGCACTCTAACAAATCCCGGGTCAAAATTGACCCGGATTCAGTGACTCAGGGGGCTGACCCATTTACGGGTTAGGCTGACCCGGAAAATGGTTTTAAAACGTTATTTTCAACTCGGATTCTGCGTCAATTCGACCTTTCCTGGGTCATTTTGACACAGATTCCGGGTCAGTATGACGCATTTCTGGGTCAGGCCCCATTTGACCCGGATCAGGGTCAATACTGAACCGGATGTTTTAAGAGTGAATAGCTATAAATTACGCCAAAAACTTTCATTTTGTTGACGCTGTGTTTATATTGCAATCGAAAATGGATACTACGATCGCTTTATGTTGGATCAGAGGTGACCATATTACGATAATCTTAATCTGCGTCCAGTGTCATGATGACCTAAATTGTGTGTCAACTCGTGAAAATTATTATTTTCACTGTGATTAGAGTGATAAGAACTATTTCAAATAACACTTGAATCTTACTTTATTGGTTGTTTCATTTATTGTTTTAGCTAGTTAACTTCCTTCACATAAAGCAATGGTTTGAATTGATTGGTTGGTTTTAGACACTGACGAATGCAAGTGGGAAATCGACGACTGTTCCCAGTACGCTACTTGTCAGGATCTTGGCGCCGATGGCTTCACATGTCATTGTCAGGCTGGTACCACAGATATTTCGACCCTCAGTCGGCCAGGACGAGAGTGTCTGCTTCGTAAGTCAGGATGCATGACAGAAAATTGTTCACTACAACTGTCATTTTACTTCGTATGTCTTTTCACCCCCCCCCCCCGCATTTGGTCACGCCACTGCGCGTTGCTGTACAAACCAAACACCCCTAAAAAATATAATAACATGAATTATAATAATAATAACAAACAAACAGCAACAAAAAACAAACAAACACGACAACACAATAACAAACTTTAAAAAATATCCAGCAATCCAAAACCTCATCGGTATTTACATTGGATGCATCAAAATTATGCCTATTATTATAAGCAATCGCCGTAAAAGTTTTCTAAGAAAGTTTGCTCTAAACTTTAAGAAATTGTAATTTACTGGGGAAAAGGCCTCAAATCACTACGTCCAAATGGATTACAGGCATGACATGGAGCTTATCAAGGAATGTTTGTAAAAACGAAGGGAATTGTTTCTGGAGTGCAACTTCATTATCGGTTTGTTGGTTGTTATAGAGCATTGTAACGAGTGCATCAGTTATGCATTAATGTTTGCCCCACTCATTGTTCTCTCTTGTAGCAAGCCCTCCAACCGAAACTGTTACACCAGTGTTGACAAAACCTTTGCTGTCGACAACCACAGCATCGACAACTACAGCATCGACAACCACAGCATCGACAACTACAGCATCGACAACCACAGCATCGACAACCACATCATCGACAACCACAGCATCGACAGCCACAGCATCGACAAACACAGCATCGACAACTACAGCATCGACAACAGCAGAGTTTCGACCAATGTCGACAAAGCCTTTGCAAACTGTGGCACCGGGAGAGAAGTCTTTCGACGGCGTCTTAAGAATCGTCACACTGGATGGGGAGCCTGCTGTATTTAATGCATCCTTAAACGCCCCGGGAAATTCCTACTACCTGACACTTCATTACAATGTTGTAAAGTTGGTGAGTTCACATGTAGGGCGTTAGATTGGTTTTTGTTACCATAATGTAGCCTTTTTTCAAGGCCTTCGTTGCTTTTACAGCTTCGTAGAGCCGCGATCCAAAGCGACTGGAAGGGGAGACCACGCAAGCGAGTGGCGAAGCCACGAGGGCCTTTTCCAACTTGTTTGCGGTTTCTAATCTTTTTCTTTATAATCTCGATTTTCGCTACCTAAACGGTAGTAAAAGTCCAAACCAACCAGAAGCGACGGGGGTAGTGGGTCGGCATACATTAACAAATTATGCAAATATAAAATGGCGAACGTCTCGCCCTCTGTTTCATCAGATACTTATTTGCTTACAAGTTTTGAATAATGCACGTGTCACACTAACTTTATGAATAATTCATAAAAAAATATTTTTAAAACGCAAACAAGTTGAAATAGGCTCTCGTGGCTTCGTCACTCGTCTCGCGTGCGCAGTCTCTCGTTCCAGTCGCTCCGCTGTTAAAAAAGCTGTCCCAGCCACGAAGGCCTTGACAAAAGGCTAACCATAATGCTGATTTATGCCAACATTATAAACAAAGATACAATAAAAGACACATTTGAAAGTTTCAGTTGAGTACAGTAACTACACTTGCTGGGAAAACAGAAGGAAAAAAACCTGTCACGGTAGTTGCACAAGAACATCGAATCCATCCACGTTCGGCGAGGTGAAAGCGGGTACCAACCGCATCTCTGGCCGCAACATTTGTGAACAGAAACCAACCCTCAGAAATCTGAGAAACGATTCATGCATGAGGAATAATTTCTCAGATTCAAACGTTTCTGGCTGAAAATTATCCAAACCATATTACTTTGAGGGAAATCATTTCTCAAAAAAACTTATACTATCAACAACAAGGTGCAGTGCTTCTCACTATAGTCGTTAAGGTCATTTTTTGTTTAGTAGTTACCAATCTATGACCCTGGACAACGTTGTCTTTTAACATTAATTTCATTTTTTTTTCTGTATTGTATCTTTCTACATCAAATTTGGTGCTCAAAGAAAAATAGTGGGTTTTGGTCAACCTGGATTGGCCCTCTATCTTGACATTCTGTCTTGTTGTTTTCCCTCAGCTCGATGTCCTATTTACAACGTTACCCACGACCCGTTTCGACTACCTTCGCGCCGTGCTGCGGCACTTCAGCAACGGCAGCGTCATTGTAGATTTCTCGGTGTTTTTGAAGCAGACCAGTAACCTAAACCCGAAAGACTTCGAGGACGAAATGAAGAAAATTGTCGGTTTGACTAACGGGGCGATGGGTGGAGTTAAAATAGTCATTGACCCAGATGACATAACATTCAATTGTAAGTTTTCAACTTCTTACACTCTAAAACATCCCTTGTCAAAACTGACCGGATTGACCCAAATTGTGTGTCAACTCGTGAAAATTATTATTTTCACTGTGATTGTGATATGAACTATTTCAAATAACACTTGAATCTTACCTTATTGGTTGTTTCATTTATTGTTTTAGCTAGTTAACTTCCTTCACATAAAACAATGGTTTGAATTGATTGGTTGGTTTTAGACACTGACGAATGCAAGTGGGAAACCGACGACTGTTCCCAGTATGCTACTTGTCAGGATCTTGGCGCCGATGGTTTCACATGTCATTGTCAGGCTGGTACCACAGATTTGTTGACCCTCGGTCGACCAGGACGAGAGTGTTTGCTTCGTAAGTCAGGATGCAAGACAGAAAAATATTTTCTACAATGTCGTTGGTTTCTTAGCAGCCATCTTGTTTTATTATAATTATTGTTATTTTATCTTGGCAAATGCACATAAAATAAAATAATAACATGTAATCCATTGAAGGTTAACATTATTAAGAATTATCTCATTAAGATAAACATAAAAAAATTATATAAGAATGGAAAACAAAAGGCAGTAAAATAAACAAACAAACAAAACACAGAACCAAATAAAGGACAAGACGAAAACAAAACAACACCAAAACAAATGAACAAAGACTGTGCACAACTCTGAAAACTTTGTAAAGTGCATTGATTGTAAAATGCGCTATATAAGAACTAGTTATTACTATTAATAATAGTGGGTTTCTTGTTATTGTATTAGTACATACAATGCAGTAAACTGGTCGTAAAATGCGTCACTTTTTGGTTTGTGTCCTCAGCTACCACGAGAAAGGCAATCACGCGTAAAAAACCACCAATAGTGACACGTATCCACGCACCGACTTGGGGTAAGTTTTTGTGTATAGGCTATTGAGTAAACGTTGATCCCTGGGGTCGATTTCACAAAGATAGTCCTAACTTAGGACTAGTCCTAGGAGTTATTAAAAACTTAAGGCTAGTCCTAAGTTAGGATGAGTAACTCGTCCTAACTCGAGATACGACTAGTCTTAACTCTTTGTGAAATCCACCCCAGGTCACCTGACGTCATCATTACAGTAATCTTGATTGCGCCATTCTGGGAGACAGGAGACCTGTCCTATGAAACATGTTAATTGCACATCGCACATGCACACGTAGGGCCTGGGCAGACTTCACAACGAGCCGATAAGATTGCTCTTAAGTGCAGGTCAGTCTAACTTACTTGCTATAAAGCAAAGTAACACTTTCCTAACGATGTCTTACAGCACTTAACCTGGCAACGAGGCACCTGTTTGGTCCTAACATTGCTACAGTTTCCTGTCACAGATGTTTGGCCGGCGTAATTGATAGGTTAAGAGGGTTTGTTATGCCTTTTCTCAATGATTTCTTTAGCTAATTGTGTTGCTTACATGTCAAGGAATACCTTCAAGCCCATTGAACCGGTAAACCACAGAGCAAGGATCAGACACAACAACCATGCCTTGTCACCAAGCGGTGACTCACTCACACCACGCCCACACAGAGATAGGATTTTGTGCATGCAATGGGAAATATTTTTTTCCACCACCCCTCCTGACCAAATTGACGACCCCTGTTGATTGACACCCCTTCTAAAACGTGTGTAATGGTACACTGTAGGATATCATGGAGTATCACGGGGTTGGGATCTACCATTTTGTAATGGTTATGTTTTTCTTTATATGTGCCACAGCTCTGTGATAACGTGCCTCATTGCAAGAAAACTAGGTGAACAATTAGATATGAATGCCTGTTCTTCTTGGGGATTGCTTGGAGCTGATTGCCTGTTAATTGCTCCGTGTGACACGGCCGGCCCTAACTCTTGGTTTGCAAAAAGGGGGAACATAAATGTGCCTTTTTGAGTGGGGCTGGTGGTAGCGTGACGTATACAGCGGCGTATAACCATGACATTTTCGGTGGGGTCACAGGGGGCATTGCTTTTAAGAGGGGGGCAGGGGCAGGGGGAATGGGTTTGTCAGTGGTGGGGGTTATATGCTTTTATTTTGGAAGGGGACGCTGCAGGGAGCTACTCATGTTCTTGGCATTTTGTGGCCGCGATAGCGATCCCGATTGCGATCGTTCACTACATTGTTTTTTTTTTAGTTTTTTTTTTAGCATTATCTCAAATTTGTGGGGGCACCCGAAGGGCACTGAAAATTTGGGGGAGGGACACGTGCCCCCGCCCACCCCCTTGGCTACACCGCTGGGCGTATACGCATTTTGAGATTGTGTCTAATGCACATCTCCATAGCGTTTGATTTGCCACCCAATGGCAGTGTAATAGTATTTTCATTACAATGGTTTGTTTTCATTAACTAATCTGTAGACACTAATGTTGACCTATCTGTCCGATAGAGCCTTGGCAGATTGGCGTGTTCGTGATCGGTGTTACCGTTGGGATGTTATTCGTTGCTGCCGCTTTCCAGTATTTCTGCAAATGGCGCCATAAATGTCGTGAAGAGGACGACGACCCCAACAGGTCAGGATCTCGTTTGTTTGTTTGTTTGTGGATGTGTTCTCAAAATAAATAAATTAATAATATATAGCTATAAAATTACTAATGAAGGTTAAAATTTATCATCTATGATGATCACCCTTAGTCTCATTTTCTTACAGTCTATATAATTGTGTTTAATGAAATTCCCATGTTTTGCCTCTGATATGCCATTTTTGCCATGATTTTAATATCGTGTAATTTTGTATTTACAATTTGATGCAATTTTGCCTATGGCAACAAGTTTGAATTGTTAATAAAAATAATAAACGAGATAAACGTGAAAACTTTCAAAACTAATGTTGAAGATGCTGGCTAAGTCCGGTTAGGGGGTCAATATTATATTTGACCCGAAAATGTTTATTTACATTTTAAATAGCCATTATTCAAAGACAGCACCATCCGTCAAAATTCGTTCCGAGAATTATTTTTTACAAAATACAAAATACAAAAACAAGCAAAAAATTGGGCCATGCAACTTAAATATCATCCAACAAACCGAACATTGTCTACTTTTTTTTCTCCTTCTTTTTTTTCTTCAAAAAGTGAACGAGCACTCCGCGAACAGGCCCTGTACAACGAAAGAATGAACCGTCGATGGAGCTTCATGTATCGTCGACCTGAGACGGAAGGCACAGTAGACGACGCCATGTACACGGACGGTGGTGATCGAGAAACGCCATTTATATCAAATAGTCACAACGAAACTTTGATACCAAGTGCCCCGGCAGCTGGTGAGGTGTCGTTTTGATGCTTTGTTTTTACACTTTTACTATTGTTAGATAATGATTATTACGATCCTCGTGGTATTCATTCGATCAGCATAGTGCTGTCCCTCCACCCCCCCCCCTCCTCCCCATGTGGGAGAGTATAAGGGCAATCATGGTCACGTGATCTCCTCGCGGCCAATCAGAATGCATAAACTGTCCCCCCCCCCCCCGGTATCTATGAATAATAATTCATTACACTGTATTGATCTGACTCCTTTGTTTAGAGGATGGCCTGGATCTAAGACTGAGCCAACGAAATACAACTGCTGTACAGACGGACCCAGAGCCTGGTTCGGACCCAACGGCACTCAGGGCGGTCGGAGACGGCTTGGGGGCAAGTCAAGATAATGAGTTGGGCTTCCACGATCTGCCGGCCGGAGAGGTAAAGTCCCTTGTGAACCCCTTGCATATTATGACGTCACACTCTCAAAAAGCGCCCTCACTGAGGCAAAAGGAGGCAGTTCATTAGACTGGTCCCCTGTCTTTATCCGCAAGGATAAAGACAGGCACTGGTTTTACAGACCCAATGATTTCATTGGATACAACGATTTCATTGGATAAACTTGCTGTGACGTAAGCTTTGCATATATGTGTTATGATTGGTCGAGGTTACGAGGTGATGTAGTTTGTCAGCCTGCACTTTCGATCGTCTGCTGCATGCAACTAGCGTCATGAAGTGTTGTTTTATTTTACTATGTAATGTGAACACATGTACATGTGAATTGACTGTGAGTCTCCGTGTGAAATGAATGCTAGGTCAAGGGTACATCTGCCAACATCCGGTCTGGCAGGTATCTGGCGTTATTCACGAGCCTCGAAGTGTGACGTCAGATGTTCGGGCCAGCAGTTCATTAGACGATAGCTGGTTTTTGTGCGTAAAACGTGCGCGTGACTTCAGCGTATCTGCAGCGTTTAGCGTTGATCTCTATTGCATAATAAGGATGATCAATGATTGGAAATAAAATTGTACGCAACGGAATTGACTTCTAAAATGGTGGAAATGGTAGGCGCCCATTATGCAGAGTGATTGCCATTGCTTTAGTTTTGCTGTTGAAATTATTTGTTACAGAACTCTCAGTCTCAAGACTCCACAGCGGTGAATATTGAAGAAAATGGCAACCAGCCAACAGAGGGCGAACCAGTGAGTGTGTCTTGTGATCCAAGTCAATAAAGCAGAGAAAATTAAACGTTTGTTTTATGATTTATTTTACTCACAATGTTCTCGAGTTTTGCAGTCACCTAACAACAGTACTTTGTTTTTCATTGCAGAATTCTGAAGACAGATGCGTTGTGATGTGAATAAAACGTCCGACCAGATATTTTTTATCACAAAAATTAATTATTAATTCTAATCGACAACTTTCAACTTGATGATACTATTACATAGGGCAACTCAGTTTTCTTATCTGTGCATGATGGATAAAGACAATGATTATGTTGATGTTGGGTGGAGCTAGCCCCCAGAGGTTAACTTGAAAGGAGCAAAGGTCGGAACGGCCCGGTGTGAGACTTTTGGGACGCTAGGTGGCAGCAGACTTACCGGGTAAATCCATCGTTCTCAGTAATGTGCACATGCTCAGAACTACGTAAACGATGGAAATTTACCTGATAAGTCTGCTGCCACCTAAAGTTCCAAAGCATCCAATTCTAAAGCTGAGAGCTTAAGGTAATGTTTATGTTTAGGTGGTGTTCAGCGGGTTCATGTCATGATTGGTCAAGATTTAGCTACCGTAATAAAAGAAAGGCCCTTTTTTTAAAGTAGGGCCTAATCCACATGCTGCTTTACTATTCATTCGCTGTAAATGGTTATTGTATTCTTATTAATTTTACTTGCTAATTAACTATGTAAAGCTACGCTAAAAAATTAAAGTATTGTCATAAATTTTAAAGCTATATTTTTTTGCCACTCGCCGTTTTCTTTAGTTTGAATAAAGTAACGAAAGGAACACAGGTACAACCCGGGATGGGCGGGGATGATTGGAGGTGATTGACCTGAAATTACGCCGAGGCATTGGCCTCTGTTCCCCCTTTGGTCTTGGCCTCATGGGAGCCCTCTTTCAAAGTTTTACTTGGGATTTCAGATTTCCTAATGGAATTACCCTTTTCAAAAATGAATGGCCTCGGAAAAGAGTTAGATTCCAGACCTAGGAATAGCTTTGATAGGCTGCGTCCGGATTAGCGGTTTCAGCTACGGCTGTGGCTTGATCACCACTTAGTATAGACATGGTATAGTAGATGACAATAATTTTTTTATAGCAAACCCTTGGCAACATAAATCCATAGCCGTAGTTGCCGGCCGGCTCAATCCTCGCCAACGAGATGAACTATCAATATCTGAGCACTTGAGGGCGCTGTGTAAGTTCGACCATCCAAAACAACAATCGCAGTATTTCACCACAGCACGAAATTTCTCATCGAAAAAAACTCGGCATGACGTCAACTGTGAATGATTAAAATAATAGAAAGTAGTAGTAAGGACTAGCAGTACCAAGGAGTGTTCAACAGCTCGAGGTAAGGGTTTTATTTCTTCTAGGTGTAAAGAAATAATAATTGTTGACTGATTGCAGCTAAGATTAAGACAACTGCAGTCCGATCCTAACCAACTGTCTACACACACACTGACACAAGTTTATTATACACAACTTTACGCAACAATCCAATTGCACAATGCATGTACGTTTGTAGTAATGTAACTGCCCCCATAGCGTATCAGCAGGAAGTGCTCGACGAGACTCTAACATACGTCTACGTGCAGCTACCTACATGATGTACATGGGGAATGGATGGATGAGATTGTACACCGGGTTAATGATTCACTTATCATTCACATTTGTTTACACTTAGCTCATAAATCATAAATGATCATTCATTCAATCATTGCCGTGCCATAATAACCAATGATGAATTTGTGCGACCACCACTTTATTTACATAGGTTTAATGATTGAACATCATTTGGGTCAAATTCTTAATTGATTACGATACAATCACCTCTGCACGGGACAGCCAAACCATAGACGTTACTCGTTAGTGCAGTACGACACAGACTTTACTAACACTACAGTAACAAGTAACCAGAAACATGAACAGCCTGGATCAAACTCAAGTCTAATTTAGCCAGTTTTATTGCAAAATGTTACTTTTTCCCAGCAAATGCTAGGGCCTATAATTGTTATATAACCATAAAAACTGTGTTAAAACAATAGACCACCCAGTAACTGAGGTCTTTTTGTCATTTTGGGGGCATTTTGTTGTGGTGTGGTGTGGTGAGAATCCTAGCAAATTGGGGTTTCCAAACGGGGATAGAATGGTTCACTGACTGGGGCACTAGTACGTCTGACGATGTCCAAATTTCGAAAAAATTAGTACATCGCCCCAGTTACTGGGTCTAGAACAACAAAAGTATTCAAGAAGTTTGAATATTCACGAGACTTGCACAGTCTGTTTATATGCACCTTTAAGGCCTTGTCACACGAGGCAACTTTTACAGCCAACTGCAGTGCATGCTACAGGACCACTTTGGTAGCACAGGAGTAATTTTTCAAACAATGTCTTATGATCCCCAAGAAAAATATATAAAAAATGAACATTAAATTGTGAATGCCGTTTCTTCATGGAGATTGCCTGGAACTGGTTGCCTGTAAATTGCCTCGTGTGACAGGGCCCTTACATTAATTTGTGCCATCTTGTACAAGGAGTAGATTTATTTATTTTCAACGCTCTTTGCCTTTTGCGTTTCAGTGCTCAAACTTCAGGCATGCGTCTGGAAGTGCGTGGAACTTCATGCAGCGTTCAAAGTGAACAACTTAGCGGCTTTGCCCCTTGAACAAGATAGTACTGTGAAAGTGCTGTTGTTTTTGTGGATGTAATTTGTGAAGTATCTCATTAGTCTGAATGTCATTAATTTTTGCCAAATAGGAAAGACATTTGTGTTACTATGGAGAAGACGGCCAAGACAGCTCAAGATGATAAGGTTGATCTTGAGAGGTCAAAGGAGAAGATGACAGAAGAAGATGGGCATGAAAAGCAGTCAAGTTCAAAGCATGGGGGACAAGAGACATTGACAACTAAAATGGACAATGAAAAACAAACGGATTCTAGGAATTCGACAAAGAGAAGTGTGAGTACCATATGAAAAGGTTTTAGGATCATCATGTTTTAGTTGGCACACTAAATTTTACTGTGAATGCCCTTGTTCTACTTGATTCGGTGCTTCATTTGCAAATTGGGGGGGGGGGAGGTAGATGTCTACATACATATGTCCCCTTGTCACTGCACTCCCGAGCTATTCAAAGTTCATGATAAACAATATTTGCAATATTTGTAACATGACAGCTCTGTCATAATCATCAACAATTTATCCTGGCCTACAACAAACTACTAGGCAGAGGGCTTGCTGTTTCATTACATCTGAAAGTTTTTTCTTCTTTTTTTCAAAAATCTAATCTTTTTTCTTTCTTTTTTTCATTTCCAAATCAGAAAAACAAGACACACAAGGAAGCCACTGATGCTTTGACTGACCAGCCTGGTGAACTGACCAAAGATCCAGACCATAATACCCACCGTGAGGCGAGTCAAGGCGCTGCAAACAAGGCCAGACCAAGGTCATCCAAGGGCAAGAGGAAGAATGCAATGCAGTTTGATTCGCAGAAACCCAGCGGTACACCCGCTAGCAAGACCCAGGATGCAACTCCTAAGAAAGGTCTCGGAGGTTCCTCAAGGGACAAGAAGAGAGGGTCCCAGACACCCAGGAGTGCGTCGCACAACAAGAAAACTCATCCTCGTGAAAGTGGTGTTGACGTGACACCCACTAAAGGGGAGCCGAAAGGTCAAAGTACACCAAGGTCAGCAAGTAAGGGTAAAGGTCAAGGAACTCCAAAATCACAGAGCAATTACAGTGGCACTCCGAACAGGAACAGAACTTTCAAGGTAATCATCTGTTGTATTTTTAAGCGAGTTACTTCTCAACAAAACCAACATGAAATTGTATTTCATGCCTGTTTGTTTCATTCTCCGTGTCTGATTTAGCCTTTTGAAGACTATCTCTCGTTGGAAGAAGTCTCCGATGGGTTAAAGAGAAAACAGCTGCTTCAAGGAGCTATAAGGATCAACCCAAGGAACTTTGAAGAATCGTACTTAGACTCACAGGTAGGTATGAGGGCGTAAAAGTGCTCACTTGTGTTTCTTAGTCTCTGAACAAAAACGCGTTTATTATTTATTTATTTATTACACATCCAACGGCACAATTAGCACCAAGAGCTAGATGACAATAGGAAACGTGAACAAATTGTTAGTTTTAGATTTGGGAGGTAAACCCAAAATAGGGAAAACCCATGCAATCAGATATGGACTGAAAACCCATTCCACCTGCAAGTATCTGGTCTGACATGGTTTTCGAACCAGGGTCTTCAGAGGTTAAAGGCAGGGAAAGAAACCACTCAGCCAACCTGATTGTAGAAAGACACCACTTTTAAATAACTGAGATATTTTTGCTGCGTTCTCCTGGCGACTCGTTGTTTCTAGTTGCCACAAATAGTTGCAACCAAATGCCATGGAGACCAGATCCAGCAAATCAGACAGACCTCTTTTTATTGTATGAGGACTCAGAACAAAAAGTGGAAACTCAAATGTCACTTTAAGATTCCAGTGGGCTTTCCATCAGTGTTTTTTTTTTCTTCTTTTTCTCAGATTGTGTATGAACAGTTGAAATCTTGGGGGGGGGGGGGGGTGTGGGGGATTTTTGACAATGAATTAAACACTGCATTTTAGCTTATGTCTCTATTTTCTATTTTTTCAGGATGGTGGATCCGATATTTTCATTAATGGTCTTAAAGCCCGTAATCGTGCAATGGAGGGGGACGTGGTCACTGTTCAATTACTCCCCAAGTCAACATGGAGGGTAAGATATTGATGCGTTTAGAAAGAGATTTTCCCGGGTCTTCTTCTTGTTGTTATTTTGTGATTTGGAATGTTTTAAAAGGGATTTGTTTTTGGAACCAATTTTCAGGTTTAAAGGAATTGTGTTGGACCGTGATTTGATTTGTAGTAATTGTTAGGAGAGAGCTTCCCAACAAGCCTACAGAGATTTGAACGCCAAACTAACATACTGACAAACTGCAAAACTGCAAAACTGACCGACTGTCCAACTGACTGACCGACCCAATGACCCGATGAGCCAACGATCCAATGACAGACAGACCCACTTACCGACCCAACAACTGACTGACCAACCAACCGACAGTGTGACCCAATGACCCAATGGCCCAATAACCTAATGATCGACCAACCAACAGACTGACCCAATGACCCAACTACCAACCCACCGACAGACCAATCCATCAACTAACTGACCAACCAACAGACTGACCCAATGACCCAATTACCGACTAAACTTCAGACCAAACCATCGACCGTCTGACCGACCAACCAACTGACCCAAAGACCAAATGCCCCGGGTTTTATTATCTTCAGCATTAAAATCTTCTTCATTAATACCAGTCAGTGTAACCTTTTCATTGCTACTCACTCCGTAGCAATCCTGACAAGCTCAAAGTTTAAAAATGGGTAAAAAAATGCAAGTTTTGAAGAAAAAAAAAATTTCTTCTTCAGCTCATGGAAGATACTTATGAACGATACAAGCAAATGGCTCAGAAAGAATTAAAGACCAAATCGTCTTCGGAGCAAAAGACGGAAGAAACAGATCTTGAAGAGCAACTCAAAGACCTGGAAATAACCGGTCTCCATGACAAGAGTGCAATGAACCCTGTTGAAGGGGAAGCAGCTGAAATCACCAAGGACAAACAGACGGAAGTGTCGGTGAAACATGATCAAGCTGACTGTTTGGTCTTTGGAAACGAACACAAGGCGGAGAATCAAGCCTCCAGTGGACTCGATACCAAGAGCCAAGACGAAGGAGAAAGTCTGCAGGAGGATACTGATTCAATAGTGAAGAAGCTTTTCCCAGAGGAGGAACGAGTCAACGAGGAAGAGGAGATTCCTGAAAAGTTTTTTCAAAAGCTTGCCAAGGTGGTTTACATTGTTGAGAAGAGGCATTCCAGAGCTTGCAGCGGCCATTTGAAACCACAAGCCTCAAAAGTAAGTCAACTTTCCCTCCAAAATTGTTTTACTTTAACCGGTACTGTCTGACCATTTGATATCATCCACTACGGATTAGAATGATGGCTAAACTATGCCAGCCTGCAGAATGACATCATGTGGTCAATGCATCTACACAGCACACAGTCAATCCTCCTACTGTCTGACCATTCAATGTTGTCCACTTTGGGTTTTGAATGATAGATGCCAGCCTCAGACCTGATATGTCATTTATTAAGAGGGCGAAGCCATTTTCGTTATGCAAAGGGCATGTCCGTTGAAAGGGGCACCAAGGCCTAGACCAGGGCAAGAGAGGCAATGGCTTTCAGGGCCATCGTGTATTTCCAAGCCTTCGACCTGCAGTCTGACAGATAGTTCTAAAGTTCTGTGCCACCATATACAACCCGTGAATTTGAATAATTTCAAAGTGTTGGTAAACTCACTGGAAATGGCACCAAGAGTAAAAGGGCTAGGATTGAGAAACACAAAGCCAAAACTCCAAATCACCAAGTAAAACAAATAGTCTTAGTTATGAACAAAAAATTGTCTGAGGTCTGCCACAGCTGCAGTGGTTTTATGAGGTGAGAGTTAATTCTATTTATTTGAGAGTTTCAAAGCTGATGTGTGGTGATAGTGTTAGCAAGAATCAGCCAGAAAGCCAAAAAGGTCAAACTGTCATAATTTTCGTCACATCTTGTCTTGCAGAACGCTCCGGACGCTCTTTTTATACCAACGGATTACCGTGTTCCGAGAATCTACATCCCAGTTTCTGAATGCCCAGAGGGGTTCTTAGAGCGGCCGGGTGACTTTGAGACAGTTCTGTTCATTGCAAGGATAGAGGAGTGGCCTAAGAACTCTTTGTTTGCTCGAGGGTAAGCAACCAAATCGCCTCGGTTTGTTTTCTTTCCTTTCCGTCGAACGGTATTTGGGTATGTATTATTTAAATGATGCAGGTGGTATAAAGACAATAGAAAATTATGTAACCAGTTAATTTGAATAATAAATGAGCACAAGGTGGGGTGTTTATTCTGGCTGGTGTACTCCCCCTTATGCACGAGTTAATTACCTTGTGTTATTGTGGCTCTTTATTTTCCTTTACAGTCATCTGCACAGGAGTCTTGGGGAGGCTGGAGAAATAGAACCAGAAACAGAAGGGATGCTGATAGAGCATGGAGTCGACTACTCGGACTTCTCTGATGAGGTCAGTTCTCCATGGATGGTTATATTGGACTGATGGCAAGGTCTATTATCGGTCACTTTGGACCAATATTACCTGTTGACTGAAAGTATACAAATATTGATGGATAACCATCAGTCTTGTCAGTGTTTATAACAACTGATAATGACCTTTACTTAAAACAAGGTCCAGCAGTTCAACCGAGTCCAATATTACCTGTGACCACAAACAGTTTCATTGTCTCACAGTGTTTTCAGTCAAAAATCATGATAATGGACCAAGTCAACAGTAAGGTTAAGCAATTCAGCCAGTCCATTTTGGGGGTGGTCCAATATCAACCTAAGGTTATGTAGACTTGCATTAATGCCCTCTTATAACTCTTTCAGTGCTAAGGTCGTACATGTACGATCTTTTTTTTATGTATTCCTAAAGTGCCATCATCGTACATGTACGATCTATTTTATGTACTCAAAAAGTGTCATCAATCATACATGTATGACCCATAATATACATCTTATCACGAGAGGGCATTATCACTCTAGAAATACTATTGACTTTGGGATGTACCAAGGCAACACAAATCAGCTAGGCACTTTTTATTTCTTTTTATAGAAAATGTCTAAAAACCTCAAAATGCTGGGCATTTTAGGTTCAAAATGCAAAAAAAAAAACGGGCACTGAAAGAGTTAATAAATTCATCATTGATTTGAACGTCAACAATTAAATCAACTCTAAAACTACATATTATGCAGAAGTCGGCAGATGCCTTTTTTTTTGCTCATATTTTACTTTCATATTTTGCTCAGGTTTTGGCGTGTCTACCCAAGAACCTTCCATGGACAATACCTGAAGATGAGATTGCAAGACGTAGATCCTTCCGAGATGAGTGCGTCTTCACCATAGATCCAGCGACAGCAAGAGATCTTGATGACGCTCTGTCTTGTGTGGCTCTAGGAGATGGTAAGATAGATAGTTCCCACTTGACGCCACAGTGTTAAGTCAGCCTTCTTTACGAAAATTTATTTTTGTACCGCAGAGCTATGTGAAAATACCAGATGCAGCAAACAGAGTTTGTTTAAAACTTCTTGCATGATTGGTAACCGTTGAACCACATCTTGGATGTGTAGAAAAATTTGAATACTTGAGTATTATTTCTTGTTGTAACCCTGCATTGGCGTTTCTCACAGAGTGGTCAGTCATAAGGAATGCCTTTATTGATGAATTAAGTAATTTGGGGTAAAGTAATACCGACTGTAAGCCGGCTTTGTAGCCGGAAGTAGCTAAAACTTCACTTGGACAGCAGATGCACCTATGTATCAAGTAACAAATTATTAACATGACACGATTTGAAAACAGGGTACTAAGCAGGAAAAAAAATGGCTGGAGAATTTCACAAGAAAGCATTAAAAAGAGAATATTTAATATGGGCCCAATTTCATAAAGCTATTAGGCAGAAAGCTATTAGGCAAAAAGTGAGTGGGGCACCAGTCATAACAATGTGAACTGTATGGATCTGGCTGGTAACCTGTTTCTGCTATGCAAGATTTTTTCTGTGTTTAGCAAGTTTTTGTGCTTGCTGGCTTAATGAAAAAGGGCCTTGGCCACTCTATGCATTGGTAGTGCAAGATAGAGCTAAACATGATGATGGTCCGTACTGGTTAACTTAAGGCCTAGAAATAAGACCTTGAAGTCAGTGCAGTTTTCACCTTCTCAATAAGTTGTCTGAGACTTGTGTTGTCTTAGTCATCTTTGGGAACTTTATCGTTCAACCAGCTCAAAAGAAACTCTTCCCTTGTTTGTAATCAATTTTAGGGGTGTATGAAGTTGGAGTGCACATTGCGGATGTCAGTTTCTTCGTTGAGGAGAACAACGCACTTGACAAGGTGGCAGGATTGAGGGCTACCAGTGTCTACTTGGTGCAAAAGGTGAGAAAAGATTTCTTCACATACATCCAAAGAAACTTAGAGGGAGCATCGTGGAGTCGCCTCTTAAGTATAAGATTGCTTTCAAATAACTGTTTTAGTTTGTATACTTTTTTCCAGGTGATTCCTATGTTACCACGGTTACTCTGTGAGCATCTTTGCAGCCTCAATCCCAACGAGGACAAGTTGACATTTTCATTTCTGTGGCGACTCACGGAGAAAGGAGAGGTTGGTCATGCTCTTTTTCTGATTATCCTAAGATTGCATGTCAGTGTTCAACTTTCGTCATCTGTCTTTGAGAGCAAACCAGAAATATGGTTTTGATTTCAATGGTTGAGTCATCTCGAATTCGATTCCTGCCGAAACATTGTATGATCACATGTTTGATTTGTTTTTGAGGGTAGAAAATGAAAGGGCCCAGAGAAAAACCTTTTTGTCATAGGAGAGAACCAATGCACAACTCTACTCACATATGGCCCTACCGGGAATCGAACCAGGGCCGTAGTGATGAGAGGCAAGCACTTTCCACATGAGCCACCCATGCCACCCCAAAAAAAATTAAAAATAAAAAATTGGAATTTTATTTCAATGGTTTAGACATCTCTGGTTCAATTCCTGCCTGAGTTGACCAAGTTGGGTTCTAGGTGTGGGTGATTTTTCCCCCTTTCTTTTTCTCCACACTTTTATGGTACTTGGAGTGCAGTGCTTCGAAGCCATTCATATCCTTAACATCTTGCTGTAAAATAAGTCCCAACAGTGCTGGTCTCAACATTTTGTTTATTTCAACCTCTCCGGGATGTATCTCCCCTCTTGGAATAGATCCTTGATGAGTGGTGTGGCCGCTCAGTCATCCGCTCCTGCGTTAAGATGAGCTATGAGCACGCCCAAGGAATCATCTCGGAGCCTGAGAGAGTTTGGACTAAAGAAGAGATGCCCACGATCACAAACGGGTTCACCATCCCGGACATCGCGGAGAGAGTTCTCAATCTGAATAAGGTATCTCTTTCTCAATAAAACACCTGTTGTTCTACGTTTGGATGTTTCTTTTCATTTACTGTAAATATTGCTCACAACATCAGGAACCAATTTTAAAAAGCTGCTTAATCAGAAAAAAATTATTCTTACCGGTATAAGGTTACCATCCAAAATACATTGTCTCATGTAGTATCTGTAACTGGTATCCTGCTTAAATTGTTAAGCACTATTTGCAGCACTGAGCGTGTTAGCGCAAGATACGACTTTGTTGCAGAATTGAGTTTTGGCCTTGTTGCACCGACACAATAAAGTATAAGTGACTCTTGTCTTGACACGTACTGAAATCAAGTGCCTCATGATTTGACCAAAGCAACTCAAGACTCGGACTCGAACTAAGTGACTCAAGTACACCTCTTCCTAGAGGTACAACCAAGACTAAGACCAAGCCAACACCGAGACTCAGAACAGCACCACCAAAAACAGGTGCTTAGACCCAGGCCAGTCTCAGAACCTCCAGCAGCCTCCAAGCGCCAACCAAGAGCTTCCTTCTGTAAGCTTACACAACCAGCCCTACCACTAGTACTTACAACAACCACTTTATCCTCTGAGGAAATAATCTTCTAAGAAGACATTTGTAGATGACTGTTGACCTGCAAACCTAAAGAAAATCATAAAATAACGCAGCAATCGCAAAGTCCGAAAGAGATGAGAGGTGTTTTTTTTAGAGCTATTCAAAGAACCCCAGAAGTTGACACACACTTGATATTTAAGTTTCTCTTGTCTAACTTGATGCTAGATTGCCCAGAATCTGAGGAAGAAACGCTCCAATGACGGAGCTTTACGTCTGGACCAGGTGAAGCTACAGTTTACCCTGGATAAAGAGAGCGGCTTACCGTCCGGCTACAGCGTCTACCAGCAGAGAGAGAGCAACAAGTAAGTGGAAGTTTTCTTAAAAGAAGGGTCATTGTTTTTTGGTGTTTTTTTTTCAATGTTAAAAATATCAAGAAAGATACAATAAGGGTCACAACATGGTGAACAACATGGGAATTGACCAATATCCGCGCTTTGTGCGACCCAACATACACATGAAGCAACAAGCATGTCAAAGTTTTACTACAATCGGTCATCAGAGTCACACAAAAAATAGTGAAAAAAAAACACCTTTTATTATGTTTTCACTGTTTTCAAACAGAGGGTTTTGATCTTGTTTTAATCATTTTTTTAAGCATTTCAAACCAAAACATTTATTATTAATCTTTATACCGAAGTTATGTGCAAATCTGTGAACAGTTTTCAATCTCACCAATGTTACCCCTTTAACCCGTGGGTTCCCCAAACCCTATTGTTTAACCAATTTGTATGCACCTCCTTTAACTTTTGGGTTCCCCTCTCTCATCCAAATTGACAGGCTTGTAGAAGAGTTCATGCTGCTTGCCAACATGGCCGCAGCTCACCGTATCTATGACGCCAACAGGGACACTGCCCTCTTGCGGCGTCATCCACCACCCAAGACCAAAATGATGGACGACCTGGACGCGCTGTGTTCAGAGATCGGACTCAAAGTGGACTGCAGCAGCTCCAAAACGATTCAGGATTCATTGAACCGCTACCTGGGTCCACTGGAAGATAAAGTATCGTGGGGGAAGGGTCAGATTTTGACTGTCAAGTTCTCAAAACCCATGCAGGTAAAGGGGCTGGCCGAAGTTGTTACCCATCAAAATTGTCAAGATCAAAGAGAGTACTACTCGCTTGTTAAAACTTCTTCCACTCAAAGTTTAACATAGTTACTTTTTTTTTAAATGTTGATATGTACATATAAGGCATTTATAAAGCACCACTACAGTAAGGGCCAAGTTCACACAAGGACCATTGTCCACTAGCCCTTGAGTTCTCTCTACGGTTGAGAAAAGAGAAAGAAAGACAAGAAAAGAGAAAACCAGTGTTATTGTGTGTTTTTTTTTATTTTTAATGTGAATACAAATTTGTATTTCCAGAGAGCCAAGTACTTCTGTACTGGAACCATTGAAGTAGAGGACCATTATCGCCACTACGCCCTCAATGTTCCGTTCTACACGCATTTCACGTCGCCCATCAGACGTTATGCTGACATCATTGTCCATAGACAACTTGCCGCATCTCTAGGTAACACTTTGCTTTTTGTTGTCCCAGTTTAGGACTGGTCGTGTCCAAATTTTTTGGATTTATAAAACTTTGAATATGAAATCTCACGGTTGGTAAGAGTTACCTAGTCCTGAACTATGTTTAAAATGTAGAAAATAAAGTTTGCGGTAATTATTTTGGTGGAGGGGGGAGGGTAATTCTGAAACCCTGATGCAACAGCGCTACTATTTGAATTTTTATTAAATTTCAAAATTTGACTGTGCTTTTTGTTTGTTTACATAACCATAGGACATAAAAAGCAAATTTTACCAATATGCTTTGTTTTTCTTGAAGTGGTTTACAGATACAAATTTTATGGTTCTTGAAAACTAGTAAAAGAAATTATTGTCTTGCTCCATTGAAGTACATCTTCCTAAGATATACAAAAGATCTCTCTTTAAAGTTGCATCTTGGAAATTCTTCTGTGTATTTGTTTCTCAAGGTGTTGGTCCACCGTCGCTGAGGGATGAAGTGACGATTCAAGACCAAGCCGTGAGATGTAACGAGCGCAAGGATGCAGCCAAGAGAGTCTCTGATATGAGTAGGGAGATGTTCTTCGCTATATTTGTGCGGGTGAGACTCTTACGCAGGAACTAATTGGGAGGGGGGGGGGGCAAATTTGATAAACCCTGTTAGCAGACATTTCCTGCTTACAGAGCAGCCATTAGCAGGGTTCCTTTCTTTTGTAACCTTGCTAACCATAAGCAAGATATTCTATCTTGTTTTAAAGTTGTCTAATCTCTTACATATTTGACCTCTCTTTTGCATAACTGCAGTGCAGTGGTGAAATCTTTTATGCATGTATAGTTTCAATATTTTTGTTCATGTTTTATTATTATGCACTGTGCTTTTGTAATAGGTTTTACATTTTTGTAATCTCCATTTAATCTTGTAAGATTTTGTTTTTGGTATACACGTAGTTGTCTGGTTTTGATTCATGGCTGTTCTTATTGCCCCATATTTTACTATTTTACTATTTTAATGTTTTACTTTTTGTACACAGGGTCGTTAGGGATATCAGCTGTAATACTGATAAGGCTACCCTGTCTAAATAAATAAGTAAATATTAGGCCTCGAAATAACCCACGGCACCCACAGCAATTGCCGTGGTGCCCTGTGCTTTTGCTGTGGTGTCCTTTGCATAGTTCCAAAACAAATTTACATTTTCCTCATAGAGTGCCCCTTACCAGAGGAAAATTGCCATGCACCTTCAAGAGCAAAGTTCAAGGCCTGAAATAAATAAGAGGCATGCTAAGTTGCCAGCATTTCTTGTAGGCAGATGAGTGACACCACTATGCAAATCTATCGTGAACATGCACAACACACACACACTGTCAAATCTTCTTGATCGTTTATGAAACACTGTTTAATTTACGCACATCTGTCAGCTTATAATACATGTATTAAGCACATTATAAACTTGCTTAGCTGTAACCAGCTTTATGAAATTGGTCCGAGGGCCTCGAATTGCTTATTTTCAATGCCACTTATGTCTGAGAATGGGCTGTTGTTGTTGATGAAGAGGTGCCAAGTTCAAGGACTGAGGGTGCAGTTTTAAGTGACACAAGTTGAAGATCGATGTAACAGAGGCAGTTTCTTGAGGTGCTACGACAGCCCAGTGTTGGACACAAGATTGAATCCTTATATTGAAAATGTGGCATATTTGTGTGGCCTGATGCTTCTAGATCATACTTTTGCTGACTTGTTATTGATTTAAACATTTTTCTATAGGAGTGTGGCCCCCTGAAGGAGGATGCCATGGTCATGCAAGTACTGGATCAGGCGCTTGATGTTCTAGTGATGAACCTCGGGGTGGTCAAAAGAGTTTACTGCAATGTAAGCCTCCTCAACCATTTTAGAAAAATCAAAGTTTATAATCAAAAGAATTAAGTGCTGAAAACAAGGCAAACATTTTAAAGACATCACCAGGAATTAAGGAGTTGATTTTATAGCCGCTTTCAAATTAGTGGCTTCGTAGCGGCTATGGCTAGATTGCCCAAAATTTATATTCTTCAACTTTGCCAAAATGTTGTTGCGGCTTACAGTCGTAGCCATAGCTGAAGTCACTTGATTCAAGCATAGCTTATTTGTCAGTTTTTAAAATCTGTTTTTTTTGTTTTCCTCAGGCAATGCTCCTGAAGAGTTTCAACGTTGTGAAGCAAGGCAAGCAGGGCCTGATGACAATAGTTTGGGGATCACATGATCACGAAGATAAAACACAGATCTTACAGCTGTTTTCATTGGTCAAAGTGGAGCTCAAGGCTGGGAAAGATCCACTCAAAATTGTTGTAAGTGAAAAAAACAAAACTTAAGCACCAATATTTATTATAAATGTTCTTCTGATATTGTTTGTTTTTTTCTCTACAACGATGTCTTATAAACGATTCTCAGTTGTTCATTTATGTTTTTTGTGTTTTTATGTCTTTTGTATCTGACAGGCAACCATGATAAGGCCGGAGTAATCCTTGGACCATTGAACGCAAGTTGTATGATGTTACAAAAAATCCCTGGCCAATATACAGGGATGAGAAGTTACAATTTTTTATCTGAATTCAAAATGTTTTTTTTTAGTCAGCCTGGTAAAGAAAATCAGCTACTGTTTTTCCATGTTAAAGAAATCTTGTTCTTGGATCTTCTTCGCTAGTGCTGAGGACACTGTTCCTAAAAGCTCTGTGATATCTAAACACAGGAGTTTGTTTACCAAAAGGTGGAAATTGTATCATTTCAAAATATCTCCTAAATGTCTCCTATATCTTGGCTTGGGCTCGGTCTGTGGCTTGGGCTCGGTCTGCGGCTTGGGCTCATTCTGTGGCTTGGGCTCGGTCTGCGGCTTGGGCTCGGTCTGCGGCTTGGGCTCTGTCTGCAGCTTGGGCTCGGTCTGTGGCTTGGGCTCTGTCTGCGGCTTGGGCTCGGTCTGCGGCTTGGGCTCGGTCTGCGGCTTGGGCTCGGTCTGCGGCTTGGGCTCGGTCTGCGGCTTGGGCTCCGTAATAAATTCTTGAAGCAGCTTGTATTTGGTACCCAGTGGTTCGAACATCAGACGGAGCCTGGATCCAGAGCCCAAGCTGAGGTTTGAGAAAGGGCCTTAGTGTCGGACGTTTTCATCAGCAATGACTCTACTCATTTCTGAATGTATGAGAATGATTTGGGATGCTTGACAAAATAATTAGGTTACAGGATAAAGTGAAGGGTACAGCCCAAATTCCCCTGAGGTCATAGGTCAGTGATTGTTACATGAAGCTTTGCAGTTTAAAAGAAATAGTTTAAATTATAGGGAAGGGGGCCATTTAATTCTTACCGATTTGTTTTTTATCTGAAATGAATTAAGTTTTAAATTAATTCCCAGTAATTTAAGGATTAATTTAAAATACAAGATGAATTTAAAAATCTGTTTGTTTTAATAACATTTTTAAACATTCAAATTATTTTAGAGGTTTTTATACTCTAATAGAATTTTTTATGTTTTAATTTATTAAATACGAATTTTAGACTTCAGAAAATTAGGGGTCATTCAGAATAGTCAGTGTTAAACTTTCTTCTTCTTTTTTTTTCGAAATTGTTTTGACCCACCAACCCACCCCCAAATTTTGATTTTTAAATATTGAATGGCTTCATAATATAATCCATACACTGAAGAACAAAGTAATGCCTCAAATGAACCAGATATTTTAGACCAAAGGTCTCCAACACCAGTAGTTTTCAATGGGTTTTTTCTGGCTTATACAAACAACTTTGCAGCTTAGCAGGAAATAAATTGACAATCTTGGCCAGCTGGGTACTTTTTCATCAATCTTTTTCGTTTGTTATATTAAATACTTCTTCTTTTTTTCCAACTAAATACTGAATTTCGATTTTTATTTATTTCTTGTGACCCACCTACCCACAGATTTTTTCCCCGATTTGTTGTTGTTTTCTTCTTCTTTTTACATTGACTATTCTGAATGGTCCCTTACATCAAACAGTTTGATGTCTTTTAAAGCCATGTCACACAGAGCAAATTTTTCAGGCCCAAAAAATAGCACCGTATGCTCAAGGAACAATTCGGCAGCACACGAGACATTCTTCAATAACTCGAAATCTAAAGAAAAATGCTGAGAACAGTTGAACGTGAATGAATTTCCTCATTGGAGTAAATTTATTGGAGTTTGCCTGGAGCTAGTTGCCTGTAAATTGCCTTGGCTGACATGGCCCTAGTTTTTAACTGTTTGGCTTTTTGGGGGCGGGTGTGTTGGTTTTTAAAGGGGACAAAATTCAATAAAAGTAAAAAATTAAATAAGGAGTAAAACTAAATTAACTGTAGTAGATGAAAAGCCTTTAAAGGGTGCAGTGTTGGGGGAGGGGGTGGGGGTAGATCTACCTCAGAGCTTGCCGATTTATTAAAGGAGCATATCTGTCTACCATCAACGCATTAGTGATTTAGAATCATAGGCAATAATTTTTAGATGGCTTCTTATTTTAATATCATCAAAATGTCACGTTTTTAACGAGAAGTGATTGGTATGTTGGGGTGCTTGTTTGTTTGTTTGTTTGTTTGTTTGCTTGCTTGCTTGCTTGCTTGCTTGCTTGCTTGCTTGCTTGTATGTTGGGGTGGTTGTTTACTTGTTGTCTACCCAAAAGCCCTTTTCTGTCATAAAGATGAACATGGTACCCCTGGTCCAGCAGATGATCTGAGTTATAGTTTCTTGATCAATGCGTCCCTGGGTCTTAATGCTACGAATTCCCATGCTTCAAAGTGGAACTGTACGGTGGTGTCAAATCACTGATTGCAGTAATTTGCTGATAATCAGGAACACCGAAGCAAACATTTCAAGGGAACAGAATAAGGTGAAGGGGGTCTTTCTTGCTTGCTTTCTTTCTTGCTTTCACCCGTCCTGAAGAATAAAGTTGTAATTCCAGCGGGAAGAAAGGGGTGCATTCAGTGCAGTAAACCAAGCTTGACACTTATTTGGCCTTTTTGAAATAATTGGTGAAGAGCGGTGTTTGGTTTAGGTACACTAGGCAGATTTACCCAAACCGTAAGTGTTTTGCACTGAGCGTCCACCATGTTTCAAAACGGCGTGGTCTTGTTGGTGCAGGGGTATCTCTCCTCACCTTCCACCCCTAGGACCCCGGTTCTAACCACGCTTGGGGCACAATGTGGGTTGGGTTTTCAGTCCCTACCTGACTGTGTGGGTTTTCTCATTCTGAGAATAATTCTCGAGGGGTTTTTCCTTCCAACATATAAAATTGGAATTTTCTTCATGTCTTCTCTCCATAACCCTTTTTGAGAAATGGTGGACACTACAAGATTGCACTGTTTGGTTTGAGTGTAGACCGACAAATTTACCTAAACGAAAAAGTGTCATAGCATTGTGTCCGCCATATCTCAAAATGGCTTATGGGGTTCTTGGCTAGTACAGTGATTCAGTTTGCTTTTCTGAGAGTCCATGGCTTCACAACCAGAATAAATGAAATGAAATGAAATAAAATGGCTTAGTGTCGTTACAATAATCACTGGCATTATGTATTAGAGTTGCAAGAATCATACCTCTCCATCATTCATGTAACGAACTGTATGCATTGACTGTGAATATTAAATCAGACTCGAATTTTCATTTATCAAACTGTGTGCCAGGTGTTCATCAATAAAAATCATTATTAGCATTATAGGAGAGACCCTATTCGTCTTAACTCCTGGTGCAGAACGTGTCAGCAAAATTGCATCACGCGGCTCCACCAGCGAGACGCCCCTTTTCCGTCAATAGACCCCTTGCATTGGACGCCATCCTTGATGAAACGTGCAGGCGTGAAAGGCTATCATTGGCTGAGAGTCGCGCGCAGCGCGTACACGCCTGCACTTTTCCATTGTTTGTCATCAAATATGGAGGCCACTGACGTCATGTGCATTCCATCTAGTGTACGCAGATCATGAAACTGGCTCGATTGTGTCTGCCCCTCAAAGCAGAGTGGGTCCAGGTAACCAAAGGTTTACTAGGCCTGAGTTTCATCAATTGAATCCCGGGAGTTTACGGGCATTTTCTGGTACATCCGTTAATTCATGGAGGAAGAATATGTAAGCCTCGGCAGTTACGGGCGACACTTTTCTTTACTGCTCGGCAGATTCCTTCATTTTTGATAAGCTTTATCATTTGCGTAAAAATTGCTTATCCACATAAGTGAACCATAGATGAAGACAAATTTGTGAACTGGAACGAGGTCGTACGCAATCGACAAATACTAACTGATGACTGTTCAAGCATAACCAACAATCAAAGTACCCTCGTAAACGGAAAACAGGGACACTGAAAACAACAAAACAACGTATCACACACCACGCACAGTCAATGTGCACTGTGCATAACACAACAACGAAGACACGCACAAAAATATAAACAGCGACGGATGGGCCACCAAAGCACAAGCGAAAAGCGCTATTCGTAGCGGTGTCTGATCCACCTTGGCGTTTACACTTGTATTTGGAATCCACTTTGCCGGATCTGATCCACCAATTGCCAGATTCAACCCTCCTCGAAAGGTGGATTAAACGCAAAAATTGCCGGATCTTGAACCGGGTCTGATCCTGCTTTTTTGCGTTTACACTATAGCCGTTAATCCACATTGCCGGATCAGATCCGGGTCTGATCCACTTTTCTGGATCTAGTGTAAACGGGGTCTAACTTCATTCAATGTGGACTTAAATACTTATAATAGTCCAAAGGCTATCATTGCGGCCAGTGATATGAACGCCACACATATGGACTACATTATCACATTCGCACGGGGAGTCATTGGGTGACCGGGCTCTTGTGCCGAATTTGCTGGGTGCTTCAACTCCAAGAGGACGGTGTGTCGACCAACCGAGTATTTAGGTTGTGTACAGAGAGACTTACCCCCAATATTCTGGTGCGATTTTCAGGTATGGTTGAAATTTATCCCTCGTTGTTACAAAGTTATAACCGTGGATTTCATTTCATCATCGTTTTTGTGTTAGGCTCCCGTGTGACAGATTGCGACGGAATGAAATAGGTCTGTGCCATTTAGAGGATATGGTTTCAATCATGGAGCTATATAGTTTATAGCTCCATGGTTTCAATTCATTTGAAACGCCTACATGTAAACCAAACGGTGTATACTCAGTGATGTGAGCTAGCCCTGGTAGGACGTCGGTGTATGCAACGGAGGAGTCCAACCTGGGCTATGGTGTGAGCCATATCTCTAAAGGGCTAATATGTATGATGTATTTTATTGTCTTCCTCCAAAATATGGTGAACTCGGTGAGTGATCACGTGCGTACTCGGACATGAATGTACCTTTAGATAGCCATTGCCCAGCCGGTGTGGCGTACGTAAACAGACAAGAAGCAGTGGAAAACATAATGGGGGTGGAGGTGGAGGTGGAGGTGGAGGTGGGGGGGGGGGACTACCAGTCACCGTGACTGGTCAAATCTCACTGACCAAAGTCTAAATCCTTTCTGTACCTTGAAACTCTGTGACATTGCTCAGCAACACCTCGAAAGAACCAAGAGCACTAGGAAAAAGTTATCAAGTAAAATAATCTGGTTCTATACTTATTAAGTAATCAGTGCGTTGAAGCACGGAGGAAGGAAATACAGAGGTTTGAAATTAGTTGTTAAAAAAACACAAGAACAGCAAAACCGGTAAAGCCTGGTTCTTGATCAATTACTGATGCGAAAAGTAAAAAAAAAAACTTTATAAAAAAAAAACACACCCCAAAATGTTTAAAGGCAAATTAAAAGGGTTTAAGACTTTAATTCCATTCACAAATACCTTTCCGTTAAAAACATCCCAAAACCCTGTGAAATTTGAGAACAGAATTCGACAGTTTAGCCTCCGCTCACCTCGGCTCTGCGCTGAATTTTGTTGCAGTGTTTGCGTGCTTAAAATGTCGACGCCGTTTATGCTATCACCGCAACAAACAATTTAACGACTTGTCCACAAGTCTAGGTATTTTATGCAAAACCAATTTGATGTGTAGGATCTCTTTTGGAAGTTGTTCATGCAGGAAATTTGATATTTTTTGTTTAAATCAGGAGAACTTTATTGTTTTCTTCATGATCAACCAACAATCTTCTTTATATTTTGTTCATTCAAAAAATAGATTGGCTATGGCTTCAACAACAGCAAATAGCCTTTGGTTGGTGTGCATCTCGGTAACGATGCTTCTGTCGTGCATACCGCGGCAATCTCAGGCTAATTTCACTTTCTCGTTGGATGGGCAGAGTTTGAGCGTGCACGTGGACGGCATACAGGTACGATCGTCAGTTATGTAAATGATGTAATTTGCATGCAATTGTTATGCTTTTTAAGTAGAAAAACTGCATGCATGATAACCAATGCATCAGAACACCCATTAATTCCATTTATGGGCTGAATTTAAACCGTCAAACTTCACACTATGAACATCTTAACAATGGACCTTATGCATTGACGTCATCCAACCGCCATCTTAGAGGTAAAACGGTGACGAAACAATCGAATCGCACAGATTTGTACGCGCGGCGCACAGGATTGGCCAATGAACAACCTCCTTTTGACCTCTAGGTGAGGGCGCCCTACTGAAATGACGTCATGTGCATAAGGTCTATTGACATTTCCAACCCCGAAAGTCCAGATTTCAAATGAGGGGGCACCAGGGCACGGACATCAGTTACGCCACTGATCCATCACAATGATAAACTCAAAAAGCGTCTAGACTCTGTTTACCAGTTGTTATGTTAGTTTGCGAAGCTGGAATTGGCCCCTGGAATTAGTCGCTCTATTATTTTAATCATCACGGTGAATATTGACAAGTCTCCTTTATCGTGGATCTGATAACACCGCGGTAATCGGGTACACCATCCTACACCGCATTATTTTAACAATACAGGTGATCGCCCATGCTCCCGGCACCCCATTTCTGTTCGTTGGGAGCGGACTGTCCACATTCAAGGGCCACCTCGGCAATTTCGTCATCAAGGACTACGTGGAGGAGCGAATTGCACTGGATAATTTCACCGTCATCGATGACTCGGAAGGGATGATGCGAGTCCAGTTCCATAGAGATGGACTCATGAAGGTAAAAGTGCTAGAATACCATGTGAGACCCGACAGATCTTGGTGCTAGTGAGATTTTAAGAGGGTAAAGTGCTTATACTGCAGGTGGGTTTGTTATTGTGGGTTTATTAGTGGTAGATTACCGAGCTTTGCGACCCAAGAGATGAACAGTCGTCGAGCTTGATAGCGGAGGGATATTTAAGTAACGGAAGGGTAAAACGGTGTGCGTGTTGTGGCCGCCAGTACTCAAGCTCTGGTGTTTCTGATCAGCAGGGTGTGGGTTCGAGTCCTGGTCAAGGCACGTGTGTCCTTGAGCAAGATACTTCATCAAAATTGCTTTGCCTTCGGATGGGACTTTAGGCCGTATAGTCTCTTGTACTAGCAGGATTGGTATAGTGCACGTAGACTTACCTAGAATACTATGAGTAGGGGTTAACTCTGGTGTTTCTGGTTCACTTAGCAAGCACCCTTGTTTACAAGTTTCCTCAGGCTTGCGAGCTACAGTTATTACTTTCACTTAAGAGGCACCGTTGGTTTCCATACCAGAAATCTGTTACTGAAAAGCGTATTCGGTCTGTGCTAGATCATCAGGTATGACTCAACAGAACTGCAGTTCAATTTGACGTAATTTACAGTATCGGGCGAAGTGCACGCGATGCATGTGTAAAGTTTAAAATCTTTTAATGTTACAGACCACGGTTACTTTTACTAAAGAGAACAGCAGTCTCGGTGACGTCATTACTTTTGAGGACCTTCCCGGTGACGTCAATCACATATGGGTGCGACTACTTGCCGAAGAGAATGAGCACGTTTACGGTGCTGGGGAGCAGTTTTCCTACTTTGACCTCAGAGGTCACAACTTTCCATTGTGGATTCAAGAGCAGGTATGAGTTTCCGTTGTGGGGCTAAGCAAATCGTTACGTCACAATAATTACTCTAGTGATACTGACAATTCAGCTTGAGATGAATCTTAGTGCTTTGTGAAATCGAGCCCCGGTATCCTTTTGTATATTATTTTACCTATTGTTATACTGTGCACCCATTTTGTGGGATTTCAGATGTAGTTCGTCAATTGAATCAATTTGTAAATAATATCTTGTCCAAAACTTGTTTTCGCAAACTCATTAGGGTGTTGGGCGTAACAAAAGCACAGAAGTAACATTCGAGGCGGACAGACGAGACGGTGGGGGCGGGGACTATTACACCACCTACTGGGCCGAGCCTACTTTCACCTCTTCTAGGAAATACTGCTGCCATTTTGACACCACTAGCTACTCCGAGTTGGATTTCCGTTACCCGGAGTTTCACGAGGTCCAAATCTGGAGCAATAAGCCCGGCAAGATCTTCTTCGGGGCGAGCGACACGTTTACCGGCCTAGTTGGGAAATTGACGGAGTTCCTTGGTCGGCAGCCTACTTTACCGGAGTGGACTTATGATGGCGCCATTTTGGGCGTTCAAGGAGGCACGGCGGCCATGTTGAATTACCTGAAAGATGCACAGGTAAGAGGGTTGATTTTTTACCTAAAATCACATTTTTTAAGAAAAACATTCTGCCGTATAGACCTTATGTATTGACGTCATACAGCCGCCATCTTAGAGGCAAACCGATGACGAAACAATGGAAAACGCACACATGGTGCGCGGCGCACAGGACTGGCCAAACAACAACGTCCTTTTGACCTCTAGGGCGCCCTACTCAAATGACGTCAATGCATTAGGTCTACAGGTCAGATTAAAAGAACCTAGTGTCAGTATTTTAAATCATACCACTGTATGGAATTGAAAGTATTATGTCTTTGTTCTCCAGGGAAACTCTACCCATGTGACCGGTTTGTGGATTCAAGATTGGGTGGGTCGAATCAAGACTTCATTCGGATCAAGATTATTTTGGAACTGGGAGTGGGACAAGAAACAATATCCCGACTTAGACACGGAGATTGTGAAATTGAAGGCACAAGGGGTGAGGGTCTTCGCCTACATCAACCCGAATCTGAACCGCGAGGGAGATCTGTTCAAGGAGGCAAACGAGAAGAGTCTCCTTGTCAAGAATTCCACTGGGGATACTTACATCGTGGATTACGGGGAGTTCTTTTGTGGAATTGTTGATTTGACCAATCCGACAGCGGCAGAGTGGTATAAGGGTGTTATCAAACGTAACATGATTGACCTGGGGTTTGGTGGATGGATGGCGGACTTTGGGGAGTATCTCCCGACGGATGCCGTGTTTCACGGCGGGCAGGCTGGGGAGGCGCTCCACAACCAGTGGCCCGTGCTGTGGGCTAAACTCAACCGTGAGGTAGTGGAGGAGTCGGGCATGGTGGGCGACATCTTAATCTGGATGAGGGCTGGTTTCAGCGGTTCTCAAGAACACACCATCGTCACTTGGGCGGGAGATCAGTTTGTGGATTTCAGCCTTGCAGATGGGTTGGCGTCGGTCATTCCAGCGGCTCTCTCGCTTGGTATGACCGGATTCGGGCTGACTCATTTTGACGTTGGAGGTTTCACGTCGCTGTTCGGCATCGGTCGGACCGAAGAGCTTCTTCTTCGTTACGCCGAGTTCGCAGCCTTCACGCCCGTCATGAGAACACACGAAGGAAATAGGCCCAAGGAAAACTGGCAGTTTTATTCCAGCACGGAGACAAGTGTCAAGTTTGCCCGCCAGAGCAAAATATTCAACATGCTGAAGAATTACACAATATCCGTAGTCCAAGAAAATACCGATTACGGTATTCCAGCCCAACGACCTCTATTTATGCATTATGCAAACGATGAGCGGTCTTTCACAATTAAATATGAATATTTATACGGCCGTGACCTTTTGGTTGCCCCTGTTTATGACGAAGGGGTGGATACGTGGTGGGTGTACCTCCCCCCTGACAACTGGGTGTTTCTCTGGGACGGTAAAGAGTATAACGGTGGGCGTGACGTCCAAGTAGCAGCTCCGTTGGGACAAATTCCTGTTTTCTACAGGAAGGGTTCCCCTTGGACTCAAGTTTTCCAGGAAATTGCAAAAAGTAAGGCCCAGTAAATCGATTTATCTGTATTTCATTGCCTTTCTGTTTCTTCTCACCCATACACTCTTGCTTTGCTGAGATGTAGAACAAAGAGCCATTCCAACAGCTTCATTCCATATTCTGCACCTCTTTGGAAATCCTTGCCTGGTGCATGTTTCCCTCCATCCTAGAATTTAAAGAGGATTATCAATTCCTACCTTCAGCTCCCCTGTGTAGCGCAGGGGGCAAATTTACATTAACAACATCTTTATACAATGTATATTATATGTATACGTGAGGCTTTGTAATTTTTTTCTCTATAGCTTATTGCATATTCATCATACATTATTATGAAGGGATCGGGAGTATTATATTCCCCAGGGTAGACAATTTGGGCTGATTATTCAAGAATGTTTGGCACTCATTCCTACTCCCCATTGTAGTAATCAGGGGGCATGAGAGCGTGGCCCCTTAAAGTTGCGTGGACCCCGGTAAAGAGGCGTGGCCTCTCAAAAAGGCGTGACCCTTAAAGGGGCGTGGCCCCTAATTACCTCACAATATTCAGTGATTAATCTTTATTCTTAATCCAACGCGTGCAATTTGACGTCATTATTGCCATCATTGCCCCCCATTCGTCACCGTCCATCACTTTTTGTATTTGTTATTTTATTTTGTTTCGCAGTGCAAGACTTCTTATCGAGCAGTAGCAGGGCGCTCAACGTTGAGCTGATTGCACTGACGTCAATCGTCCTAGTGGGGGGATGGGTCACTCTCAGACGGCATGGATCGACCTAATTGTCAGTCGGCTCTTTGCCTTTTTCAATCACTCTATACCTCCTCGATGAAGACCCCAGACGATCTCTCGCTCCTGTTTTTGAGCTAAAAAATACTGTTTTCTAAACTGTGTTAACACGTGCCTTCCATGACACATCTCATTCGGACTTGTTTATGATTGCCCGACTAAATATGTTGATGACACTCAGCGAGATGTCTATTTCGTTGTTTTGTTGTTGTTATTTTTACAATCTCCACGGATATCTTACAAAAGAATAATATTAAGTAGAGCATTTACAATAGATTGAAGACGGGGATTGGTAGAGTCATTTATAAAGACACTGGATTTGAGGCATTGTCGATCTAAACTTTCAGCTCATTTCCTTTGCGGTCCTCTATAATTATTCAAAAGTACATAAGACAGTTATATCTCTTAATTGCATTAAAACTAACAAGATTATGATTTCAAAGAATTGCTACTGAAGTACCAAGAGGCCCCTTTTCTTTTTTGTTCGTATGAATCTCGACTGGTAGGGATTCTCAGAATGTCCCGTACGGAATTCATCCGGAAGGACCTTGTGTGAATTGGCGGGAAGTTTCAACTACAAGACCTGAATGGATATCACATAATTATTTTTAAAGATTTTATAATGTATTTTTTATATATATTTTATAAGAATAAGAATCTAAATTGCGTATTGTACGCTACATTTTACTGAAGAGATATTGAGTAATGTTGTTTATAGCATTATATATAACTCACAGCTATTTATAGTATGAGTTCATTTTTTTGTGAATCCTTGGCGTCACAATCAGAATAAATAAAATAATAAGTATAATCAAACTGGGTTTTTTTGTTTTGTTTTTTATAGTAAACGGATTTTTCTTTTTGGTGCGAATTACAGGCAACCAGTTCCAGGCGAAAAGAAAGAAGGACAATTCATTCACATTTCTGTTTTCTCATTATTTTTTATGGGGATAGTGAGTTAAAGCTAGACGAATGTCTCTACTCGTGCTGCCAAAGTGTTCTTTGTGCATGCAGTGTTGTTGGTTACCTTCAAGTTACCTGTAAACATTGCCCTGCGTGACATGGCCTATGCCCTACTGCTGTCGTTGTCTGATGGGTAAAGTGAGGGCGCTGTTTGCATTTGTGCAAGTTTTAGCTTAACAAAAAGGATAGATGATACAAGTATAGAATGAATTAAAAACAGTACAAGGCAATTACTCACATTCGAGATCGTATTTTGTCGAAACTGCTCAATTTTTTAAAAAGTTAATTTTTCGTATGGTTTTATCAGGACCAGACCGTATCAATCTCCAAAAAAAGGCCGCCCCGTAGAGGGCGCTGTAATCTAATTTACGGCAGACGGTTGTAATCAAACGTACGTAGAAAAAAATAATATGGTTTCACTTTGAATAAATTTATATTTGTAATAACATATTGAAGAACAACATATTGATAGCAATCCATTTGAATTCTCAATTGTGTAAGATTAAAAAATATATGTTATTATTATTTTGAACGGTTTGAGAATCTAGTTTTTCGCTCTTCAATAAGTAACATAGTCCACACTAGTTGTACGTGTTCAAGAACTGTCACCAACCAAACACCGAGTGCATGTACATTTTTGTTTTTGTTCCGTCATGTTTACACAACATTGATAATTTCTATTTTGTTATGATGATTTATTTACAAACTAATTCATTGAACCGTGAACCCAGCTCACCAGATCCCGCCCATTCGTTAAACCCACCCATTGATTGGCTACCGAAAAGAATCTCCATATTCAGTATGCCCAGTCAACCACTACGCATAAATTATTGAATTATTCATGATTTAAAAGGCCTCAAAAGAGTGCTGCAGTTCCATTTCGTTCTCTTTCGTGGTTAAACGGCCATGCCGTGAGGACAACACGAGAATACCGTACGGAGCTATCGTTGCAGACGACAGTGCATTTTGACGTACGCATGCAAAAATTATTACAACTGTGACTTCGTGAGATCTTTCAGAAAAAGGTGAGCTAAAAATGTATGTTCACAGAATTTATGTTTACCTTGCCGCCAAGCTTTGGTGTGAAAGTGATTTTTTTTTAAGTACAGGGACC
The DNA here is from genome assembly GCA_023634235.1 of Pisaster brevispinus. Classification (NCBI taxonomy): domain Eukaryota; kingdom Metazoa; phylum Echinodermata; class Asteroidea; order Forcipulatida; family Asteriidae; genus Pisaster; species Pisaster brevispinus. Next base: position 15,832,870 of record JAMKCF010000002.1, read on the forward strand.
ATGTTTGAGCATGTTGAGTGTGGGCTTTGTACTTCTAATCACTATCAGCAGATCAGACTATTGACTATTATTGTTGCATGGAAAAGACAAATTTCATAATTGTTTGTCATGTTTGTTATTTTGTTAATGTTGTCAATATGAATTAACTGTATGGACCACATTTTTACTTTTGTGAACGTTCTTTGACTTGAATTTTCCGTTAGTGTTAGGCAGTAGTTTCCCTGCTAAGTTCAGTAGTAAACCAGGCATGAATTTAAAGATATTCTGTAGTTGAAATATTAAAATTTAATAATTAAAATAAACAAAATAAATACAAAGTAGTCTTGTCAGAGCAAAATTATTTGGTTTTATCTGTGGTTATTAGCCTCATATAAGTGCCAAGACACTGGACTCCCTCTGCTTCTTGGTCTTACGCCCACATTTTTCAAATAGAAACTTGCATTGCTTTGTCAAAAATTTCCCCCAGTTGTCACTTATTAATGCTTACCATTGCCTAATTGTGGAGAGTGCATTGAAACGATTTTGTGCATGCTTGTTTTGATGTGGGCCATAATTGGGGCCATAATCTTTACTGTTGTGCATGTGGATGATGTGCGATGACAAACTGTATAGTCGGTAGTCTTATGTCGAGGCAGCATTCATCACATCACACACAGCACCACCACCATAGACCCTTTTACAGATAGACCAGAAATGTGCAGTGAAGGTATGGGAGGAAGTGCATTGTGTTGTGGGCCAGTTTGCGACAACTTTTTGTACACAAAACCCCATAGACGTGCTATCAGTAAAGGGGTCTATGAACCAGCACTAGCAAGTAGCAGCAAGCAGCGTGGGGTAAAGCTGCACGCTGCAGCGACGTGACAAAAGACTAGATAGGTAATGACGCTGTTTCATCAAATCAAATCAGCGCTCCTGACTAGCGCATCAATAAACATGGCGCCAACGATGTAAAAATCGTGATTGTCAGCTCAGAGATTCCTCATATAATTACACCAAAACGAGCTTGCACAAAGTTGTTTTAGTGTACTCTCAACAATGTCAGTAAATTTTGCCGAAAAACCTGAGTTTCCATTTTTGAAAGATCAACATACGTCCTGATGCTATGTGTGGAGCTTGGGCCAAGAAGCGGAGGGAGGCCAGCATTCAGGCACTATTTAAGCTACCATTGAGCAGGGGTTTGCACGTGTTGTGCATTGTCTCAATCAATAAGAATGAAGTATCGATCGAGACTACTGTATTTTACCGAAAAAAGATACCCCCGCCCCCTGTAATAATTACAAAATCTACCTCACCTTTTTATTTTCAGAATTTAATTTCGAACCTTCATCCAGCCTAGCTCCTTTTGGATATTACCATCATGAGTCAGGTAACAAATGGGTCAGGTAGATCCAGGAATCATAACTCAACTGGTAGCAGCAGTAGTGAGTCGTCCTCCGTGACTCCGTTATCAGTCTCAAGAAGCCCCTCCCCTTGTAATACCCCCCTCATTGATCGGATCCAGCAGAGAATTGCCTGCAAGGAGAAGTGGTTTTCGTTGGAGTTTTTCCCACCGAGAACAGCGAATGGAGCTGTCAACTTGCTTGCAAGGTACGGACAAAACATCAAAGTAGAGTAATCAATCCATAATTATCTAAGTATGAAAAACCACTGACTGCCACATTAAGGAGACCGGTAGTGTTGGGCGAGGTTGCTCAGTTAGAAGAGCACCGGTTTGTAAATCCAGAGATCGCAGGTTCAAATTCAGTTTCTTGTAAATGTTTCTCTTTCATCTCATTTTTTTATAACATTTTGTTTTCAGATTGGAGCGTATGTTCCAAGGAGGTCCTCTCTTCTGTGACATCACGTGGCATCCCGCTGGAAACCCGGGTGCAGACACGGAAACGAGCTCTATCACCATAGCAACCAGCTCTGTCAATTACTGCGGTATAGAAACCATGCTACACATGACGTGTGTCAAGCAGACGAAGACTGACATCACAAAATATTTGAACCGCGCAAAAGACTGCGGAATTCGCAACATATTGGCACTGAGAGGAGGTAAATTATCGTTTTGTTGCCCTCCCCTTTCATCCCTGCCCAGCCTTGCTCTTAAAGCCAACCCTGTAATCCTCTTTGTCTGTTCTTCAGGGACAGTCAACAATTTACCAAATTTTCCTCCCCTAAAACACAAAAATGCTAATGAATAATAGGCCAAATCATTTGCACTGGTGCTAGAACCACTCAAGTACACACAGAACAGATGGTTCTTTGGTTTTAAAGAAAAACTATTGACATATATTTGGATGGATAACACAAAGTAAATATTTTTGTTTTTACACCTGTTGTGAAATTGGGTTGAGGTTCAACATCAGGCAAAGGGTAAACAAAAAGGCCCTAACATGAAAGCAGGCCTTTATAATGGCTATAATATTTTCTGTCTTGTATGAAAAATGTTGACATGTCTGCATGGCTGACTGTAAACAGTAACAAGAAACCTTGGGCTCACCACATAAACAATGCCTCCTTCAACAAACAACGCTGAACTCCAACAAACAGATTGTTATTTTGACCTTCCTTAGAATTTTAGGCACATTATTTTGACATTATTGGATGCTGACAACAACAAAAAACACTTGATAGTATAAGCTCTGATACAGGCAGAGGTAAGCTATTTTTTTATAAACAAAGTAAAAATTATCAATTATTGACAACCCTTTGTTCAATAGTGTTTTAATAACAAAGTTAAAATTCCAGCAGGCAATGTTGATATGTTTTTATTTGGTGTGTCCCAGCCCCTATCTCAGATTGTGACCAGCACGAAGCTAGCGAGTGGTCTTTGTTCAAACAATTGGGTGCAATCATTGACCCCGAGTCCATTGTTTAAAATAACTCATCCAAAAGGAAAAGAGTCCAATTTTTTATACCATCTGGTGTTGGAATTTTAGAGTGAGGAAGGAAGTTTTAAAAATAACCCCAGGGGTTAGGATTTTAAAGAGACAGACAGGATAATGAGTAAATTATTATAAACTTCAATCTAATCATCCCCAATAGAGCCTTGGTCTACATGATTCGCACCTGACTTTTGAAAAAAATCGTGGTCAGGGCTAATAATTAAGAGTGACCGCAGGCCTGAGAGTGAGACCAATGATTTTAGCATTAGGCCAATAAAGTCAGTTTTTGAAGTTGAATAGTAAGATATTATTATTTATTATCATCTTAAAAATGTTGAATTTGATTTTAATGAGTATCTTAAAATTTTGTTGAGAATCAAAGTATTCTCAAAAGAGACAATTGAAATAAATTTTCTCGTAGTAGTAGTAGTTGGCACGGATGATAATGTCAAGTGCATATGCATCCATCAGGGACATCTTCCTCTTCAGCTTCAACTAAATCAAGATAAGACAGAATTTGTCATTGCATCTTCATCTCACCATCGGAAACAGCTAAACCAGCTTACACAATCAAACCATCCCCAACAGTGAGAAATTTGGGTGTTAACTTTGACAGCACTATGTCAATGACTCCCCATGTGAACAATACATGCAAAGCAGTCAATTACCACTTACGAAACCTCTCCAAGATCCGCAAATACATAGACAAAGACACATGCCACGCTGCTTCTAGATGCCTTGTCCTTTCACGACTAGACTACTGTAATTCTCTCTTAAATGGAATGAAACAGTCTGACATCACTCGCCTTCAAAAGCTCCAAAACAACGCCGCCCGTATCATACACATGCAACCAAAACACTCACACACATCACCGCTTCTTCAACAACTACATTGGTTACCCATTCAAAAACGCATTATCTTCAAAACAGCTGTGAATATGTACAAAGCGCTTTCAAACACACACCCAAAATACATAACAGACTCACTTGAGCTCAGCATGCCCAACCGAAGTGGCCTCCGCTCGGAGCGTTACTTAAAAATACATCGCACATTCAAACACGCAGGTGACAAGGCCTTCTCAGTAGCTGGACCCAGATGCTGGAACTCGCTACCTCTCAACATTCGTACTTGCAACTCTATTCATCAATTTAAACGTAAACTCAAGTCATACCTATTTTCATCTATAGGTTCTTGTTCAATTACTTTGTTTCCTCTCTGGAATCATTACCCTCAGCGCATTGTAACCATTGGAAAAATGCGCTTTATAAATACTTGTATTATTATTATTATTATTTGTCTGCTTGTCCGTTTATTGGTGATCACGACTCATCCCATCATACAGCATAAACATAGACCTCCAGCTGGATCGGTTGCTAGGCAACTGAGGTCATGACCTAGTGGGGATTTTGATACCAAATCTCTCTTCAAGACATCTCGAAGTAGTGCTGGTTAAAAAAACAAAAACCAACTTGTAAATATTAAATTGATTCTGGTATTGTACAGTTTTTCCTGGTCCAGTGAAAAGATTAAGCTGCAATGTACATGCCCTGTATTCTTGTAGTTTTCTCCCAATTTTTCGAGCCCTTTTTGTCACTTCACCCAAATCTTTTAAAGATATTTTTTATTTCTCTCCAGATGTTCCTGGAGACTTGGAGTGGGAGAAGACAGACTCCGAGGACAGCTTTAATTATGCTGTTGACCTTGTGAGGCACATCAAGAAGACCTTCGGAGATCAATTCACAATCTGTGTAGCAGGTGTGTTTTATTAGAATTCTGTTTTGGAAGGTCGACAAGCACAAGTTCATCAAACTTCATTGGTATTAAATGCAAAATGGTGTCAACCATGGGTGATATTCTTTCTACTGGACTAGTATGCACCTCGTGACAGTGATTTGAGCCCCAAGTCAGGCTGAGCACAGTGGTGAACAACATTCCTGCATTGCTTTGAGACGTTTGTAGAATACGCTATATAAAAAAAACTATTTTTAAATTATTATTATCTTCACTCTAGGTTTTTTTCCAAGACTTTCTAGTAATGCCGATATCTAGAAAAAAAAGTTCTGTATCACTTCAGTGGGAGAAAATACTGACCTGCAACCTTTCAGTTAATCAGCTGGGTTTCTCAGCTTCTCCATTTGTAATTGAAAAAGTGGGTACTTTTTCATCAGCTTAGTCGTGATTTTGTTGTTGTTCCCTTCCTCCATAGGATACCCTGGTGGCCACCCTGAGGCTGAGAGCTATGAGGAAGATCTGCGCCATCTTAAGATGAAGGTGGATGCTGGGGCCGAGTTCATCATCACTCAACTCTTCTTCAAAGCCAGTGAGTTCATGAAATTCTACAAGGATTGTCGCGCCATCGGGATCAAGGTGCCGATTATTCCTGGAGTCATGCCAATTCAGGTCAGAAGCACTGAGTTTGTGTTTGTTTGTTTGTTTTGTTTTTTTAAACCTTTAAAGTTTTTATAATAGGATGTAGCTTCCTATCCATTGACCTGTTGACTGCTTTGGGAGGTTTAACTGTACACCATGATCATTTGTTCCTTTTTCAAGAACATCACTTTTATTTCATTCTAGTTAACTAAGCATTGCTGATGTTGTTTGTAAGTTTTACGTCCTAGATGTTTTTACATGTCTCTGTGTGTCCGCCGGGTGCCTGTAATTGGTGGTTTTTCAGCTGTTGGTATTTAACAAAATAAAATATATAGACCCTAATAATGATTACTACTGTACAAGACTAGGGTTATCAAACTGGCCTCCATACTGTTACCTTTCTTTGCTTTTTTGAAGTGAATAATAACTAAGTCTTTTCTATTCATATATTACCTGGCACATGTATCACTTTGTTCTGTTGTTATATGAAAGTATTGAAATAAATGTAAATTGAATTGAATTCAAATTGAAAATTTTAAGCAAGTTTATTTTAAGGGCGAGACTACAGTATTTTGATCTGCCGTCATCATAGGCAGGACGGACCAGAACCTATGATTTGTGATCGTGCAGATTGAAACCTTAAAATTTGACTGCAAGTTCGCTATGACTACTGAGACATCCCATCCCCCTGTGAATTAGTATGTTATCCTTCATTTGCCAGATTTCTCATCACAAATTTTGTTGGCAACTTTTCTGAGAATAATGCTTGATGGTGATGGTCTTTTTTTATCTCCAATAGGGGTACGGTTCCCTGCGTAATCTTGTCAAGTTATCCAAATTACACATCCCAGAGGATATCATGAAAGTTATTGAGCCGATCAAAGACAACGATGCCGCCATTCGAAACTATGGTATCCACCAGGCGGTCACTATGTGCAAAGAAATGTTTGAAAGGTATGTGTGCTTGTCCAACTAAGAGGGATACTGTGACTTGTTTTTATCCCTCCTACTGTCTGACCATTCAATATCGTCCAGGGTTGTTTACATTGAGTATCGGTATGTATTGATTGCATTTTGTGTTCTTTAGCTTTGATGCCAAATGTACTTAAGCCAACTGGTTTTAAAGAGCTCCAGCTTTGTCTTTATCAGACGTTTAATACCAGGATCCAACTTCATAGAGCTGCTTAAGCAGCAACTAAAAGTGCTTTGAAACAAAGTTCTGCTAAGCCAAAAATAAGCAGGATACAGTGGCAGATGATATACGGGATATAGTATTTTGGCTGGTAACCTTATTCTAGTAAGCATCATTTTGTGGTGCTTAGCTGTTTTTTGTGCTTAAGCAGCTCTATGAAATTGGGCCCTGGTAAACATGGTCATGTGACCACCTTTCAACCAATAGGCTGCCTAAACTGTCTGAGGTAATTATGAAATCAGAATAAAAACAACAAGTGATTTTCTTAACACTAACAGTGGTGAGGTTCATGGCCTTCACATCTACACACTAAATCGTGAAGTAGCAACCATTGAGATCCTCAAGCAGCTAGGATTGTGGTCCGAAGATCCCATCAGACGCCCCCTTCCTTGGAAGACCACTGCCAATCACATGAGGACTAAAGAAGATGTGCGTCCGATCTTCTGGGGGGCACGACCGAAGAGTTACATCCACCGGTAAATGCAAACTACTTTTCCCTTTTTAAAAATGTTTCACTTTTTTTAACCAAACCTAACCAATAAAACCTCCAGGGATGAGAAATATTCAGATTTTTTTTTGCTTTTTGCTTTTTTTTTCTTCAGCTTTTGGAAGTCGCTGTTATTTTCTTCATAAATACATGTATAAAGAATTCAAGTTTTTTGATCTACTTGTTTAGCACTGAGGATATGATTCCTAAAAGTAAAAGCTTCTTGAAACTTTCAGTTCCAGGGGTTACAAACAGTTGGAACAAAAAACAATATATATTCATTAAACATTTTTGTTTTTTCTCTGGCTCCAGAACCAAAGACTGGGATGATTTCCCAAATGGTCGTTGGGGCGACTCCTCCTCTCCAGCCTTCGGTGATCTCAAGGATTACCATCTCTTCTATCTCAAGAGTAAGTCCTCCAAGGAAGAACTGCAGAAGATGTGGGGAGAGGAGCTGACATGTGAGGAGGATGTCTTTGAGATCTTCAAGTGTTATTTGGACGGAGAGCCCAACCGTTACGGTCACCAGGTATGGGAAAGGTTGAATACAAGTTTGTAGAAAAGAACATTTGTTCCAACCCTAAACTGTGAATAGGAAAAATATAATAACTAACTTTTGAAAATTCCCTTGAAATAAATTCTCTTTTTTTTTGTGAGTAATCCGTCATTGCATGTAATCTGCTCTGTAGAAAGTTAACCCTCCTACTGTCTGACCATTTAATACTATTCACTGTGGTTTTGAAAGATGGATTAACTATAGCCTGCAATCATATCATGTGATGAATTCAATATAATGTTCAATAGTAATAATTGTTGAGTATCAATTATGTCTTTTTAATGCAAACTGTCTTTTTAATGTAAAGTTTTCCTTCAACCTTATTTTATCTGGTGAATGTTTCCATACTTGATTTTTCTCTTTAGCTCTGTGTGTCAATATAAAGCAGAGTTTAAGAATCAGGTTGCATATCAGCAACTTCTCTTTATATAACTTGTATACTCAAACCTTTCCTCATCCTCCACCCCCTTCTAGGTGAAAAGGATGCCATGGAACGATGATGAAATCGCTCAAGAGACATCTCGTCTACGCGACAGACTCATCAGCATCAACAAGCGAGGCATCCTGACGATAAACTCACAGCCGAGTGTCAACGGAGTCCCCTCAACAGATCCCGTCGTGGGTTGGGGTGCTCCTAACGGCTACGTCTACCAGAAGGTAAGATGTAAATCTCGATGAGTTCATCTTTGGAGGAACGAGTAGAGCTATGGGCTCAAGCTTCGTCATCAATTTTAGAGCAGCTTATATTCCATGGTGTTTCCAACATCAAACGGAACGCGGAGCCAGAGACCAGGTTTGGAAAAAAGTCCTATGTGTTCAAAAGCACACTTAAAATTATTCTTCCTACTTTAGTCTGTATTCCGGTTTTTTCTTTTTGCCCTGGGGGAAAAATCTGAAAAATGTTGTCTAAAAAGCCTGAAATGTCTGTTTAAGCCTACACCATAGGTTTATGGAGGTCAGCCTTTGTACTTGATACAAAAATATTACTTCTTTGTTCCAGGAGCCAAATATCATCCCTGATTATGTTGGCTGGTTTTTTTTTTTTTTTTTAAAGTAACATTTCTAAAGGAGCCATGTTGAACTTTGGGATGTTCTTTTTATCCAGGCTTACTTGGAGTTCTTCACCTCCAGGGAGAACGTGGGTGCCTTGCTTGACATCTTGAGAGACTATCCAGCGGTCACTTACCATGTGGTCAATCATAACGTAAGTTCTTATTCAGACAAAGAGTAGATCACTGTTTCAAGTTTGTGATGATTTTTTGTTCATACCTTTGTCTTTACAAATTTATACCATTCAAAACCAAACTGTCTTGCTTCAAGAATTGTATTTCCGATGTTGTAGAGAGATGTGATGGCTTTTTTGGGATTGCTGGTGCCATGTTTAGGGTAATTTAACTGTTGTTTCTCGTGATTTATCCAATGCAGGTCTTCTGCAACTTATTTTGTTGTTGTTGTTGTTGGAAGTTGCCAATTACAAAGCGGTATGACTAAAAATTGGGAAAGGGTATAACCGAAGAGGGAACCAAAAAGTAGCAGAGGTTTATTTATTAACCAAATTGAAAGGAGACAAAATACTAAATATTCTTAATTTTTTAATTTGATTGACCTTTTGAGAATTTGACAAAAAGTATAAAAGCTTTGACCCCCCTGTGAATGGAACTATAGGGTAAGGAGGATATAACCAACACGGATAGACAGCGGCCGATTGCCGTGACATGGGGCGTCTTTCCAGGCGCTGAAATTATTCAGCCCACCATCGTAGATCCAGTCAGCTTCATGGTGTGGAAGGTGAGTGAAGTTTGTTGTTGATTACCCTTTTTTTCCCTCCTGGTATTTAAGGTAGTTTACCGTCTTAAGGTAGGGGTTGTTGGGTAGGAAATAGACACTGGTTGTGGTGCATTGGTTGGGGCAAGGGATGGGTATTCAGAAGTCTAATCCTTAATGGTACGGTCATAGGTTGGTTTCGTCAACTGAAGGCAATCCTTTGGAAATTCAAATTTTTCAAAATATTTGTATTGATTTCTAATAGTTTCACAGAATGCTAACTGCCTTGTCCTTTGATTGATTGGTAGAACACGCGTCATGTGCCATCCTTTATTTTGCCACATGTACTGCCGCACTGCTAGTGCTCCAAAATTTAATACATGTATTGGAGTCCAATATGGATAATTATTGGACCCTTTGCAGCATCAATTTAAGAATGATCATTCCCCGCAGGTTTGTCCAACCGAGGTAAGGCCGTTTCACGGTGGGCAAGTTGGTGTAGTCCGGATTTCACCTTGTGATTTTGTTCTTCAATAATGCAATCATATGCACCCAATATTTGTGTAATATTCTTACTTGATTATTATCCGTTGAATATTTCCGTGCATGGCAAATGGTCAGGATTTGTAAACTTTATTTCATTTTATGTGCATGAGTATTGAGTCTTATGGTCAGTCGTTTTCGTTGTTGAGGTTTTTTATGAAATGTAGGCTTAGTTGAACTTGGGCTTTGTTTTGGCCTCCCTTGCAATGTCAAGTTGGCTTTGCAGAATGAGTGTTTACAGGTATTAAACAGGGTTGGTGAGGATAAAAAATTGTTCAGTTTTAGTCAATTTTTCTGTGAAATATTTCCCTCTGAAATAAAGTCATATTCGAGAAAAATTCATCTGAAAACCTAAAAAAAACCAGACTATTTTGTCGGCTCTACCAATCCTGTATAATACTGTTAAAGTTAATCGGTCTTCAACTTTCCTTGTTTCAAAACCGAATTCATCAAAACATTCCTATTGATAAACTCTGGGCCAGTGTATGCTTCGCCTGGGTCCAATTTCATAGAGCTGCTTATGGTGAAAATATTACTTAACAATTTCCTGCTTCGCAAAAATGAGCAGGATACCAGTCACAATGGTACACTTGTGACATGGTATTTTGGCTGGTAACCATATTTTGTTGTGCTCTTTAAAATCGGGCCCAGTTTGTGACCTCCATACTTAAGTGTCTATGGAGCCAAAGGTTATAACTTAATCCACCAAATAATCAGTGGAAGGGTGACATGATGCACCTTTAAGGCTCCGATCTAAACGTCTTAAAAATTCAAAATCACCATCTTGCTGACCCCTTTTTAAACGCCACATAACGGATCTTAGAATGTGTTCCGTTTCATTTGCATGTTGTCATCAATCTATGGCCTCGCTACTTAGGCCGTACTTTTAATTTGTTGTTAGCACTGCACTTAACCCCTCAGCCCCTCCCTGGCTCACAGCTCTGAAGGAAGGGAATAGCTGGCTCTTACCATTCCAGGCAGAAATGTACCTTTGTTGTGCATGTGGTGAGATATGGGTAGTCATTGGTAATTGCTACCCACTGGTAAACTAAAAGCAATGATTGTTCAGGCATACATGAGGTGATGAAAGGGTTTTATGATTAATTTTGTATTATCGTAGTAGATTTAAATATTGAATTGAATGACAACTTAATTTGCATTCTGTCATGGTGAGTGAACCCTGCATTGTCTCTTCTGCATTTATAAAAAAGTTTTCATAACATCACTCTTTGTACTATTTTATATTCGTTAAAGTCTTTGTCCCCATCCAATCCCATTCCTCACTTTCTTTGCCAGCATCTGAACAGGTGCCTCTTATAAGATAAATGGATTGATTTTTTCAACCTGCATGTACCCATCTCGTCTAACCTGTCATCACCTGTTATCGGCCTCCTTTTAACCCATCCTTCAACCTTCCTTCTACTAACTTTCCCATGATGTGGTAAATGAAGCATTAGCTCAGCTTGGTCAGAGCGTGTGACCCTGTGAGGTCACACAGGCCGTGGGTTCGAATCCCGCATGCTCCAATGTATCCATATTACATGGGATCTCAAAACCATCTTTCTCCCCATCTCCCTCCTCAGTCTTTCTTTCCACATCTCTAGCCCATCTCAGAGTAACCGTTAACCCTGCCATTTCATTGATTTTATATATATATATTTTTTTTCATTTGTTAGATTGAGTCACTACATATCCCCATTCCCAATGTACATATATACAGGCCTATAATTCAATAGAAGAAACCACAAGGCTCGTAGCTCAAACTTTTACTGGACCAGAATTTTCTTTATAAGACCAGGATAAAAATAAAGAAAATCTGTCAACAAAAAAATATAGCTTTATTGAAGAATAATGGCATTAGTGTTTGGGATTGAGTGTTTTTTGTTGTTGTACTTTTTACTTTGTGTATTTCTGTAATGCCATTTTGATGTTTCTATTTTTGTAGTATTTTTATAATGTATTCATGTACCCCTGTATTTCGGTGTTGCTATTTAATATTTTTATCTGTGCAATGTTTAACTTGTCTTTCTTTCCTTGTAATGCCACATAAATCAGCTTTGTGCTGCCAGTCTGCTTTTTAATTAAATAACAAAATCAATGAAAAATACATATCAAAAATTGGTCCACTAAAGTCATGTATAGTAAGGAATAGGGGGTATGAGTGAAGTTAATTAAACTCACCTATGGTGGAGAAAGGGTTTAAACCAAGGGCAGACTGTGCTGGGTTGAGGGGGCGGGAGAATGTATTAACATAGACATAGAATTTCATTTTTCTTTCTAGACTATAAACAGATCAATGGTATGTTTCACTTTGTTTCAAGGAAACTCACATCAGTCTTTGGCCATAAACCAGCTTGTGTTCTCACATCTAGCCATTAATGCATTTTCATTCATATTTAAAGTTAAAATGGAATTCAATATATTTGTTTTTAGTTCACCATTTTAATTGCTTCCTTCCATTGCCCATAGACTGAGAAAGAATTCCCTGCAAACTACCTTAGTTTAAAGGGAAAGACTGACGGTCAAGTTTTAATACAAGCTTTACCCTGTTGTGCTACAGGATGAAGCGTTCGGACTCTGGAAGGAACAGTGGGGTCACATCTACGAGGAAGGTTCCCCATCTCGTCAGATCATCAACCACATCCATGACACCTTCTATCTGGTCAACCTGGTTAACAATGACTACATCAATGGTAAAGATCTCCTCTTTGAGGTGTTAGAGAGGATGCTGGTGAGGCGACAGGAGAGGCAGATAGAGGAGACAGAAGGGCCTGATGTGGATGAGGAGATTAGTACCAAGAAACTTAAGATGTAGCCTGGGAAAGTGAAAATACGAAGACCTTTGATTGTTTTTATTTCGTTGTGGGTTTATTGTTTTTGCGCTTCATGGGTGAAATTGTAGTTCTGAAATAGATGACGGTCTCTTTATGAGCTGGAGACAAAACCCCTCTAGAGGGAGTTTTAAGCTTAAACTACAGGTTTGAACGTATTCAAATTTTGTTTGTGAATGCTGCGGCCAGCGATGCAGTTGGTACCTGCTGTGGCCTCACTAAATGTGGATGGATTCGACATTCTTGATGAAAATACATTGACAGCTTTTTTGCCATGTTTGCTCATTCAGTAGATACTGTATTCAGCTGAAACTTTCACAGTTGACTTTTAGTGTATCTTTCAAGATAGTTTGGCCTACAAGTCAGCATTCTGTTAAAAAAACAAACAATCTAGGACCCTACCTCTGACTGGATGGGTATAGACTTTTAGCTACAGTTGCCAAATTTATGTTGTTGGGGTTTTGGTGTTTTTTGTTTGTTTTTTTTTCTTCTCATTTCCGAGGAATTAAATGATCTATAGTAGAAATCTTTACAAATATAACCAGTGTGATGTTAGAGAAATACTGGATGATAATAGACTTAAAACTTGGTGCAGGTGAAAGAGTTTTTAACTTTTACACTTACAATCTTGATACGGGACAATTTGTTTTGAAAACTAGGTCCAATTGGAAATAAAGAATGTGAACATTTGGAACCTCGGTGTATGTAAATAATAAGAGGGCATTTAAGGTGAAACCCTGTATCCACTTTTTGGTCTTAAAGGTTGTTACTACTTGTACTTAAAGTGTGTTTAGGAAGCCATTTGGGAGTTAATTTTGGAATAAAATCAGTACCGGTACAGTAACTTAGGGTGCGCTATCGCAATAATAACCAAAAACTTCCGGGTTGACTTGACCATTGGTTAATAACTGGTCAGCGACCAAAACAGTTATTGGTTACAACAGCGAAAAACGCACCCTTAATAGGTCACAAGTGAACGCTCAAATTGGATTCTCCGGACTAAAGATGGTGGTCCTACGTCTGATGGTTTGGACCAACCTCCAGAGTGGCATAGCCTGGTACCATTGTCCAGGTTGGGCATAGCCTGGCACCATTGTCCAGTTGGGCATAGCCTGGTACCACTGTCCAGGTTGGGCATAGCCTGGTACCATTGTGCCATACAGGTTCATTCAGAACTGTGTGTGGGTGTTCGTCATCTCTAAAAGTTGCCCTGAACCAACCACGTCTTACTGTCTCTAGCCCAATATATAAATGATGATAATAATAAGTTAAATCACTCTAAAGCTAATGAACTGTAGATTTTGAGAGAAACCAAAATGTTGAAAAATTTCAACCTTGTCTGGGTTTTGTGGTGATTTTTGAATTCGGTGGCACTAAAAAGGTCCCATCTTTCACACAAATCTCCATTTGCGTGCTATTTTCTAGTCTTACAGGTCACTTTCATCATATTTAATAAATCTCCAAGCTTAATTAAACTTTTAACCCTTATAACAGCTTTTACTTTTTGGTATTCCATATATTTCTTATATACTTATGTATACCAAGTATGCTTTAGCCGTGTCATATCTTTTTGTATATTGCCTATGAATATTTTATTTTTCCTTCTACATTTCACCCTGCAATGTTTCTGAAAATATTTAACCCAAAGATGGAAATTGCATGTGTGGACTTTATAAAAGTATCCCACCGCGAACAAAACTATCATTCGTTAATCTTTTTAAAAAGCTCTCAATTTCTTGAATTGTTAAATAAATTCAGAGTTGTTTGATGCATTCATGAGGGTTCAAAGAATTTGATATTTTATCTTTAACAAGTTTTTAAACTTTGACAAATTCTGTCACCCTGAATTTCAAATGTTCGCGATATATTGTTTTAATTAGATTTTTGGCCAAGCCTGATCAATTTGAACCATCCCAATTGGTTACAGTTCTCCGAAATTTTACTAGAATTGCCAAGCACAGTTTGATATAGATGTACATTTGAACTATCTCTCAGAGCAGAGCAGAAAGGACTTATAAGACCTAGAAAGACCCAGTCATGTCTGCTCTAAGCTGACTGGGTCTGTCTATGCCTTTATAAGTCCTTTCTCCTCTCGGCCAGTAACGGCCAGTTAACCACATTTGTGCGTTTATTTTTTCAGGTTAAGTTGTATTTAGGTTTTGCAGTGTATAGAAATGTGTCCCAACTGTAACAAAACTTGTTCATCCGCAAGTAAAGTAAAAAGTCAGTGATGTTAGAATGTGATTATTAAGGTATTCTATGTTATCTATTACTACAGTATTAGTGAACGGCAAACAATCATTTTCTATCTTTTTTTCCTTTTTTTACTTTTGTGCTGAAATGAATTATTTATTTTCATGTTTCACTGAGCGATTTCATTAAACTTGTAACATGCCCTTGCCCTTCAATCATTGTGTCAACTTGTGCCATTATTAGCAAAAGTTTAATTTTAACTTTATGTAACCAGAGGAATGTTGTCTTTGTATTTTGTTTTTTTGGAGTCCAACTGCAAGTTAAAATCATATGATACGCCTTTGTGTTCTACACCGTATTTGTGCACTACACTGTATATCGCATGGCAGCCTCATCGTATCACCTCTCGTACTAACCCCTGGTAGGGATGTACTGAAAAACATCCGATTGTGTCCCAAGAGTGACTGCTCTGTGCACACACTTGATAACAAATTTTGAGCCCTTTTGAGATGCTTAATAGGGGCGTGTCGAAATGCAAGTGTTTTGTCGCAATTCCATTTTGAATGAATCATGTGTTTACACAGTCACCCTAAACTGCACACAGTGAGACATGCCACAAGGTAAGAAGAATGAGAGGGGACTAAGTGCATAATACTGACTAGCCATGCAATGAAGGTCCCAGTCCATAAAATAAAGTGAACACTACACTGGAGTCATTGGAAACGATGTTTAATGGTGGCAGAATATGGGAAATTTTAACAAAATAATTAAGTACAGTAGACTATTGCCAACAGCACCTGGTCTATAACAGACACTCAAATTGCATATTGATCACATGCAATTTACCTGCACTGAATGTGATAAAAAGAAAGTAACAACATCATTGTCTTTATGTCAATCTGGTGGAGGCCAGATTTCAATATAGATTGACTGAATTCTACCTGAATGAACTACTTTACTCGCTACATCATCTCTGTGGAATTTTATTTTCAAGTTTGTTGGCTTTTGCAGACAATATGTTGCAAAACTTTTGTGATAACACGAGGATGTCTTATGTGGTTTAATTAGCCTGTCCCATGAAATATGCTAATTACATTCACATTATGCATACATACGCTATGGGTTGGCAAATACAATGTACCATAAGAGTTATGCATTAGGCAGGTGAAAAAATGCCTATTTGTCACACTGACATCGGCCCCAAGCAAAAAGGTGCGATTTCCCACATTTTGTCAACCAGTAGTGCTAGTGCTCACTGCGCATGAGTGATTGACATCTTCCATGGGAAGGATTCGTAATACACGTGTAGTTCATGACAATTGTAGGCATCTAAATAACAGTCATAGATGGCTTCAACTATCTGTTAAATATTGATAAGTCATATGAGGCTTTGGTAGCCAATCAAATACCAAGCTATGTGGGCATTCGGAGATGCTCGACCATGTAATGGTGCATAACCTGGGAAATATTGATGTTGTTTCAATCTAGGACTCGGAAAGCACTGCATATTATATTCTATAGTTTATAACTATACACCAACAGAAAAAAACTAAAAGAATCTGTTTATATCATAAATAAAAAGATGCATGAGATATTTCGTCCCTATTAAATCCGACCTTCAAATAACAAAATCAACTTTTTTATAAACTTTACAGTCATGACAGTCAATAAAAAAAAGAAAAATATAGTAAATGGTCTGACTTTTGGACCCGACAGTCTTTGTCAAAGGCTAAATGACAACACAACAAACAAGTATACAATGTGTCGGTGTAACAGAAGTCAAGTGGAAAGAAATGAAAAGAGAAACAGCGGCAGAAAGCACACGGAATGCTCTCCCCCCCCCCTCTTCATTTCTTTCAACTTGACTTCTGTTACAACAGTATACAGTCGACCCTAGTTGTAAGGAGCACTGTTATAAAAGAGGTTCTGCTTTATATAAAGCAGCAAATTCTCAAGTCCCAAATCTCGTTTTCTACTTAGTGTTTTTTGTGTGTTTTACTGTTCTCTTATAACAACATTCCTGTTTTAAAGAGGTAATTTAGGTAGTCCAAGCGCCCTTGTTTTAATGAGGGTGGACTGTACTTGTTTATGTGTGTGGTGTCATTAAGTCTTAGAGAAAGACTGCTAGGATCAAAACAGGTCTATTACCTTCTTTTTTTTTGCATTGATAATATAGGTCCTTTTGGTTGGTAAGCTGTTTGCAAAAGTTCATACATTCTATTTTCGACAATAAAAAAAAGAAGAAGTGGAATTGTGTAGATTGCCGTTCTGATTTCAACTCATGCCTTGAGTGCCATGTATTTCCTCATGTGTGATGCAATTCCTCCAGCGACTTGTTCGTCGTTCTTGTTCTGACCGAAATAATCCACAAACTCTCCGTCTGGGTTCATGAGATACATGATGATTGTGTGGTCCACCTGTAAATATCCAAACACAATTAAGAAGTGAATTGAAAAGCTTCATTACGTTTCAAAGTTTCTAATCGAATGTTTTACGAATTCCTAAATTACTAAACCACAAGGGCAACCGTCTGGGTTAATTTCAATTCGACAAGAATTGACTAGAATAGGCTTTTAACCTGTGACTTCCGGAATAACGTGGCGGCGCTCAACCAATTGAGTTATCTACCCCTAATGTTGGGGGTCTCCCTAGCCCTGGTAGGACGTCAGTGTATGTTGCACGTTGTATGCAACGGAGGTGTCCAACCTGGGCTAGGGGTCTCCTTGTTTTGTCAATATCTTTGTTCAGAGGTGCCAGTCAGAAGCCATTCAACCTGAAACTGTCGTTTACCCATAGATTACACCCAAGTCTATGATACTACCTGGGAAGCGACAGTACAGGGATCACCTTAACAGGATGTGACTTTTTATTTCAAATATCAAGTAACAATCCCCAAGGAAAACTGGATAACTGGAACTGGAAACTGGAACTGGAAACTGGATAAGTTTTAAATTGACTAGAACACATTTTGTGACCTCCGGTTTAAGGTGCCAGTGCTCTACCAACTGAGCTGTTTTGCTGTAGCATATGACAGACGTCAAGAAGATAAAGGAAAAATGAGTGACTTACAATGTAATCGTTATCATCGTCCTTGGGTCCTTGGCTGTGATAAACGCGGAAGTTTTTCGCTACTTCTTCGACCTGTTCCTTCGTTCCAGTCAGCCCAATTAAGCCTGGATAAAATTCTATGGAGGAATAACAAACGAAGGAATGAGACATTTACAAGCTATAAACTCCAGGAGTGCAGAGGGGTTGATTGTACTGGGGGATGATTAACCCTCCTACAAGAGGGGGCAAAGACATTATTTGGGGGGCTGTTGAATGTATTGAACCATTCATTTGATTTCATTTGGCAAGAGGGGGAGGCAAGAATTCTGACTGCCCGCCCCCCCCCCCCTCAACTGATTACATCACTGCTCTTGGTGACTTTTTCCAGCAATTTGACAGACCATTTGAAACCAAGTCTGATCTAAGAGTTACCTTTTACATATTCTGCAACCACTTCGACAGTATCCCTCTCTGGGTCGATGGTAATGAATAACGGAGTCACATCTGGAAGATTGGGACTTTTATCTGACAGAAATAAAAGTAGTAATGTTAATAATATTAAAAAAATGAAAATTTTTAAGTGCAATGATGAGAATATTTTCATGACCTGAAAGATGGTATGTTCCATTCAACTTTGAAAATAAGGACTAGGTATAGTATTTAACTTGTGCTCGACAAATTACCTTTGAGACATTCTTTGATCAGCTTTACTTCCTACTTACGTATTTTCTCAACAGCTATTGCCATTTTTTCCAACTCGTCAGGGCAGATGTCTGGACAATGTGTAAACCCAAAGTACAGCAACAGCCACTGGCCCAGATAGTCTTTGTTTGTCTTTGGTTTTCCAGTGTGGTCAACCAATGAGAACGGGCCTCCTATGGCCGCTTTGCCAACGGCTTTACTCCTCTCTCTTTCAATTTCTGTAAAAAACAAGAAAGTTACAGATCCCTGACCATTTAAAAACGCATTTGTGATGATCGTTACACCCCCGGAAGGACCAGAAGATTACGGACAATGCTAGTCATTTTATCAAGGATGGTCATTTAGAGTGTGTCTTTGACAACAGACCCTCCCATATCAGCCCGGCGGTTTCTCCACTCTATGGCAAGACAACACCAAAATGTTTAAACTTTGATAGAATCCATATGCCCCTTCAAATAATTAGCAGTTGTTATTCAGGATATACCGGACAGCCCTCAATCCTCCGCAATCCAACAACTTTCTAATTTGGATTTTTGACGGCTTGGGAAAGTTAAGGTTAAGAATAGGCCCTTCCCATGAAATATGTAAATTGTACAGCCCGATAGCGCTACCGGCTGGTAAAATGAGGGAACATCGTGACTTTTTTGTATGGGGCTGATAGTGGCGTGACGTGACGTCTCCCAAGTGCACGACTCTATGGCGTTTGCCAGCGAATAGTGTCTATACGCATGCGTGATTGAAATTAGCGCATTTCTTTGGAAGGGCTCATTGTTATTTGAGTCTTTAGTACCAAAGTTAGACATCTTCCTATATAGGAATTTGAAGCATAGGTTTTAAATCGAATCTCCTCCGTTAACTTAATTCCATTGAATTCATGTCTTACCCAATTGTTTCTTGCGTTGCGCAAACTTAAACCCAACCAACAGGGTGCCGCTGAGGATAAATGTCACCAAGACAGTCTTCCATGTCACTGGCTGAAATTGAATATAAAAAAATAATAAAAATAAAATGGTAATTCTCAATGGGCAAGATGCGACCATTTCCTTTTTCCTTTCCAAAGTTATGTTCCCATCCTACATCCACTCTCATTCTTTCAATTCTACCCCTTATAATTAATTAATTTATCTTTCTAGAAGTTTTTTTCTTCTTTATTTTTTTCTATTCTTTCTTTCTTGTTTCACTACGTTGTTGTTGTTTGTTTGTTTTGTTTTGTTTGGTTTTTTTTTTTTGGGGGGGGGGGTTTGGGGGGAGGCTATGTTGATCATTGTATTCAATATTTGTTGAGTTTGAGTTTGAGTAATAAACTTACAACACATTGTCACAATGACTGGTAAATTAAAACTACTCATTGATCTATTTTAAGTTAGTTACAATCGACCTCACATTTTTACATAAAGTATGAGAGGTGGACTTTAACAACAGGGAAACTGTGAAATTAACTTAACAGGGAAACCTAAAATATAACGATTGTCTTTAATACACACCGATTTCTTGTCCCCACTCTTTTTGCCGTCACTTCTCGTGGCGTAACATCGCTGACTGAGAGAAACTTTGGAGAATGTTTTGATGTCGGGTTGGTTATGTTTTGTTCCACTATTGCATAAATGACCCTGGTTACCAACACAGCTCAGATGTCGACAGAGGTAACACTGATGTAAAAACAAATCAATAAAATAAAATGAAAACATAGTGTTCTATCATTATCTTTAGAAATTGTACTTTACTTATTTATTTATTTATTTATTTATTTGTTTTTATTTATTCGGTTTAAGATAATAAACAGTGATTTGATAAGGAAAGCAAACACACCCTGAAAATGAAATGATCAGTTAACAAAGGTAAATAGTTACATCATAACAATTTATACTATATAGGAGATAATATTTAGAGAGACAGTGTGAATTAAAAGAAACAAAGATTAACAGGCAGACAGAAACAGGCAGGACACGTTAAAAAAAGCAAGAATTTTGACAAATATTAATCTGCAAATCACCGGATTAACAAAATGAAGTTGAAAGAAGCATTCTTCAAAGAGTTTATTAGATAGAAAAAAGAAGACAATCACTACATTACATAACATACAGTCACTATCAGAATATCTGACTATATCATAAATTATGGTGTATTGATAAATAATCAATTAAACATTTAATCTTCAAATTCAATCCATTTTTCAACAAGGTGTAATTTAAATGAATAAAATGAAAAACATGAAAAAGGGAACGGAATACCGAATAATTTAATTTTAAACAGCATTTTTACTCCCCAACTCTCTCTGCATGCTCTGTCTGAGCAGATTCCTTCATCCTTCATTCCCATGGTTTGACATTACAAAATACAGCCATATATATGTGCAATTTTTTTTTAAATAAATTGATCAGTATTATTTTTTTATGAATATGATATTGATAATATTTGATATTATTTAGTCAATTGAATTAGTTACCTTGTTACACAAGGACGAGCTGACCGGACGAGCTGCAATCCCACCTAGCGCCGCCTCCCCTAACACTTTAGCAGGCCCAACACGAAAACAAAGTCTTGCTGTTAGTAGCATTGTGTCTGAGCTTGATATTGAATCATAAAAACTTATAAATTGTGAAAAGATTCTGAACTTCAAACACAATCAGAAGAGAGCAACAACTTTACCTGTTTCACAACTTTGTTTTCTTGTTTTATGTAAGTCGCCATTGTAGGCCACTTAAGTTTGTGATGTTTTGTTTTGATATTGTTATTTAATATTTGTTTATAGCTATAATGGTCACAGCACTTTTCAACTAAGTTATTTTTTTAAAGATTATATTTAGATTAATCCCTGAACTAATTATGACATAAATAAGATATGTTCAAATGATTTTTAATTTAACTGCCTTTTACTGGCTATATCGTTATGTTGTTGTTATTTGTTTTTATTAAGCTAGAGGGTCTTTTACCACAAAGTCTGGTGCCTAGTCGCGGTTTATCTAAATCAAATACAGATGTGGTAGGAAACTGACTAATTGCTTGTGAAGCAAAATGGAGGACAGACGACGTGTGGAGGATTTTGACATGGAAAGAACAATTCGTTTCCTGAAAGATGAATTTTCCAAACAAGATCCAATGATTTTGGGCATTGGAGTAGCTGTTGGTGTTGTACTTCTAACCATTGGTAAATGTTTTGATAGAAATGTTAATTTGCTTGAGAAGTATGCAGTAAAACAAAATAGCCATATGTTGCAGTTTTTTGCTTGCATCAGGTATCAGCAGCATGATCAGCACTCGGCACTCTGCAGTTGCTGCAGTAAACGTTGCATTGTATCACCACCCCATGGGCATGGAGGTGGAAATTTCTACCTCCACAAAAGGCACATGATCACCCTCACTCACAATACAACCCTGATGGAGGTAGAAATAATGCCTTTTCACACCATCGATGCTCAATAAGATCAAGACCATGAAGACAATACGTGTCGAAACTTACACTCAGACATGACAGATAAAATACACGTACGGATCGGCTTAATCGGGTTCATGTTTACTCGGTAAAATTTCAACACGTCGCATGGACTAAATAATATGGGATGGATACAATATCTCTATATTGTGCAATGATTTCACACTGCAGGGTCTTACACTGATCGAAGCAGGACCCGTTGCAATGCCCCGTAGGCCGTCGGCCGTAGTGACGCTGTGGGACAACTTTTTTTACGTGCCGACTTTTCTTTACTTTTAAGCACCCTGATATATTACTAGTGTAACAAGTAAGCCAGTCTAAAACTAAAGTAGAAGTTTGTCTAACTCTTGATCTTGTTTCAGTACTTCTTTTTCTACTTGCAAGACGGAAAAGCAAAAGGAACTCTGTTCTTCTTGTTGGACTTTGTGATGCAGGAAAGACCTTGCTGTTCAGCAGGGTAAGTTGATATAATAACGATAACAACAATGATAACAAAACACATTTAATAATAATGCCATATCCATATATAAAATCTATAACAATTAAATCAGATGTCCTTCCTTATTGCATTGTTGACCATTGTACTTGTGTAGTGAACACAAGTGCGCCCTCAATCTTACTTGTACCTGATGCAACTTTCTTATTTGCATATTTACTGTAAAAACTTAATGTTGTGTCGGCAACAATGTACAGTTCTCTCTTCCTTTTAGCTTTCGTGAAAGAGCACCTTCTATTTTCTTTGGTAATTCTCTCTATTATTCAGGGGGCTAGGCTCTGGCTACTCCTAGAACTATTCGGTTCGTCCCGCTATCGTCTCCACGACCCTCATAGGTCATCATGTACAAAATCCTATTCGAAACTTTTTCCCCTTCACGTTTATGCACCTGGACTTCTCTTTTGAAAACGGAGCTTGCCAAAATTAGGCTCTATGTGTTCATTGCTTTCACAGTGAGCTCGGGGTGGGTCCAGAAAATCCACTCCGCAAAAAAAAGGTGCAAAAAATGATAAATTCCCATTGTTTATTCAGAATCGTCGCCTTCCAATAACAAAAATGGCCGCCGTCGCTTGTATCACTGGTATGCTGCGTACAACGCTGGTCCACGACATGCCTTAAGCCGGTATTCAATAGTATTCTGTGCCCAACACTGGTCCACAATAATCAATAGCTTATCTTTTATACGTAAACCGTTGCAACGCGTTGGTTATTGTGAACCAGCGTTGCGCGCAGCATACCATTGATACAAGCGACGGCGGCCATTTTTGTTATCGGAAGGCGACGATTCCGAATAACGATGGGAATCTATCCTTTTTTGCACCTTTTTTTTGCGGAGTGGATTTTCTGGACCCACCCCGAGCTCACTGTGAAAGCAATGAACACATAGAGCCTAATTTTGGCGAGCTCCGTTTTCAAAAGAGAAGTCCAGGTGCATAAACGTGAAGGGGAAAAAGTTTCGAATAGGATTTTGTACATGATGACCTATGAGGGTCGGGGAGACGATAGCGGAACGAACCAAATAGTTCTAGGAGTAGGCTCTGGCCATGCTCCCAAGGTTTACTATCTACTAGGAGGGATATTTTTATAGAACTCTCTGTTAGTATTGCTTTGCGTTCAGATAATCTTTTGGCCGGAAAAGTATAGTATTTTCAAGGATTAGTTGAGTAATGTAGGGGATAGTAGCCAGTCATGTTTTGACCCTTGACCTCCACAATGTATTCTTTATAATTTACTGTGCCTGTGCTGTGCTATTATTATATTGTGTACTGCCAGTGCTATTTTCTTGTAAAGAATAAATTAATTGCAGGAGATTTGTATTCTATATTATTTGAAACATCGTGTGGATTTTGCACTTTTAGTGTCCTTGTTCTTTTTTCAGTAGAGGACCGTTCCTCCTTCCTCCCGAATCGATGCAAGCTTTGGATCACTTTATAACATTTCTGACTTTTCATCATTTTTATCTTTTACATACAATAGTTGGTCCACAATAAATACGTTATCAGCTATACATCAATCAAGGAAAACTCTGGCATCTATCAGTTGACCGGAAGAAAGAAGGGCGCCCTCGTGGTCATTGATGTGCCAGGAAATGACCGACAACGTATGCAATTCTGGGATCGCTTTAAAAGCCAAGCGAGGTACTGTCAGTTTTCAAATTTGTAAACACTCCATTCACATTTTTCTGATGCAGTGTTTTAAAATTTCCATTGAATTGATTTTTTTATTTATTTAAAAACAATTATTGTTTGTTTATTTCTTCGGTTTACAAAGAGCCTTGCCAGGTTTGAAACACCATTCTACTAATTCATTTGCATTTAACCCTTTCAATACCGCATTGTTTACAGGGGTCACACTGCTGTGTACCGCATTTTTTCACACAAAAAGCGAAGTGCAGTGTTCACTTTTTTCAATCTTGATTTTTTGTGTGAAGACATATTTTTGTGGAAAAACTTTGTGCATACAATTTGTAGCTAATGAAATGGTCTTTCATATGATGTCAAATTTTTATATATTATCTTCATGTCCTTTGCCACCTCGATCGGCACGAATGGGTCGAGGCCCGCCGAGCCCATGCCCATGCCCAGACGTTGAAGAGTTGCAGTGCTCGGTCCAGCTACCGGTATATCGTCAGGATCACTGCCATCATTGAACGTACCTTGCGACGAAACATCACAAGTTTCATCCAAATCTTCACTAGGTTCTTCTTCACATATTTTCAAGTCCAATTCATAGTCACTAACGACAAATATTTCAACCAAAACCTACGGGTCACGAACAGCCATGATGGTGATTTTTTGTCGGGAAAACGGAAGCGTGAAATCTGGAAATACTGCAGCACACAACGTAGTTTTTCTCGGAAAATCGTAATGGCGACCCCCTATACAATACACACCATTGGAAAGCTCAATAAACAAGCTACCCGTCTATGTAAGGGTCAACAACAGAGGGCGCCAAACAAAATAAATACAGGGTCTCAAAGGCGGCAAGTTTTTTTGTCGAGTAAACTCGACATTGGTACGGAAGCACACACGGCGCACGGTCGAGTAAACTCGACAATGGTATTGAAAGGGTTAATACTCCCATCATTTATGCTGGTATGCAGTTTGCAACAGAATACTCTGAAATAGTTAACCCTCCTACTGTTGGTAACATTTTCCAACAAGTTGACCAACCATTTGAAATCATTCCACTGAGGGATTCAAGCCTTTTGTTTGTGTAAAGGAGAAGGCATTTTTTCTCTGTGAAGGGAACCTCTTGGACTGAAATTTACATTTCTACTGGAGTGTTTTACGGGGCACCAAGGCAATGACCTGTGACATCAAAGTGCTTACATGTACCTCTGTGCAGTCCGTAAGGCGATATGCAGGCTGCAGGTTCGGTCATGATGGCACAACTGAGCACAGAAATAACTGATATTGAATGGTCAGACAGTAGGAGGGTTGACTATGTGCTGAGTCGATACATCCAGCACATGATACCATATTGTTGGCTGGCATAGTTTATCTATCAATCAAAACCACAGTGGGTGATATTGAATGGTTAGATAGTAGGAGGGTTGACTGTGTACTGTGTATATGCCTTTACCATATGGTGTTACATTGCAGGCAGGCATAGTTTGCTGTCATTTAAAACCACAGCGAATGATATAGAGTGGCCAGAAATTAAATCAAAATGTACTTAAACAGTACAGATGACAATTAATTCTTTGATCAGTAAAACAAAACAAACAAATTATTTTTCCTTTTCTAATTTCAGAGGCATTGTTTTTGTGGTAGACAGCGCAACATTCCAAAACGAGTTAAAAGAAGTAGCTGAATTTGTGTACACCTTACTGTCGGATCATATCATCAGCCAACACAAGCTTGCTGTGCTCATCGCTTGCAACAAACAGGACATGACCGTGGCCAAGTCCAGCAAGATCATCCAAGAAAAACTAGAAAAAGAAATGTAAGTTGTGATAGGATATTTCCCAACTGGACTATTAAAATAGCCCAGTCTTCTGTCTTAAGGTGACCCTTGGTTTCCGATAAACATTTAAACAAGTCATAGAATAACACTGTGAAGAAGATAGTTAACTAATTGTAGCTTCAGGTTTTGCAGGTTGTTGGTGGGGGGGGGGGTGTGAGGGGTACTTTAGACTAGATATTTAAAATGTCAACAATTTAAGACATCATGCTTAGCTTCACATTATGTTTAAGTTTCACAATTTTGAACAAATTCCTTCAAATCGTTTATAATGTCTAGAAGATGGAGACTCCAACATATCTCAAGGCTAGAGTAAGGACCTGTAGGGGTCAGATGAGCTTAATGGTAGTACTTGGTTATTAATCTGGAGGTGACAGGTTTAAATCCCAGCCACTTCATATTATTCTCTAATTTCCCTGTTTTTAAAGGAACACCTTGAGGGTAAGCAGATCGGCATCTCTCGGCAGCACTGATGGATCCAGTGGTGGGGAGGTTTTCCTCGGAGCTAAAGGGAAAGATTTCAAGTTCAGTCAGTTGTCCCCAGTCACTGTGGAGTTTGCAGAGTGCAGCGCGAAGGGGACCAGTGATGAAGACGGGCAGGGAGAGCTCAACATTGTGGAGGAGTGGATGAACAGGATTGCTTGAGTTCATGCACACACAAAAAGTGTGGATATTCAGCAATCTTCAACAGTTACTAATGACTTTAACATACTGTGAATTTTCAATAGAAATTCATGAATATTCAACAAAACTGTGAATATTCAATACTTAACTTTGAATATTTGAAATGTTTAACTTTGAATACTGAAAGAAGTAAAACAAATATTGTTTTGAGCATTTTCTGCTGGTATTATACTTTTATTCGAAAGTGTAAAGACAAACTCAACTTAAAAATATCGAGTTTCTATACACTTGTATTTGAAGGAAAAAAATATTTAAGTTTGTGAAAAGACTTTAAGTTTACTCCTTACAATATCTGTTTAATACAAGCATTATAATCGAGCATTTTGTCTGAAATTATTCTACATGTTTGTCTTCAAACAATTACAAGTTCATTTGTCAGGGAATTCAAAGTTTTCTGCAAAATATAAGTTTCATTTTATGGGGGAATACAATTTTTATGTTGTTTTGACAACTTATGTTTTGAAATAATAAACAAAAAACAGGCAGGTAAAAAGTAGTAAGCTAAGTTCGTAGTGTGTTACTTATTTCCCAGCTATCCAACAAAAGCCATTTTCTTCAAGGACTCCCGCAAACTTTGCAAACCTGAAAATTCCCAAAGCTGTGAAACACCCAATCAGCGTGGATATTATGGAGCGAGGCGACGCAGGGCCAACGGACCGTGAGTGGGTCGTTGTCCTGCCAAGTGAAGAACGCTGGCTGCCCTCTCTTCCCTACCATCGTCAGGCCGTTGTAGTTCATCACCCAGAAATGGCGGTACTCGTCTTCCGACACCAGTCCAAGTATATCAACCTGGTGCAGAATGGTGCACTTGTGGCATCGTCGAATTCGGACCTTTCCGTCATTCTTCTCGCTAATGGCTGAACAAATATATGTTTTGCACCGTGTCCAATTTCAGTTACGATCACATTTTTTTTTAAAAGAAGGCAACTTTCATCATCAACTTTTCAAGATTCATGCATAATTCCCATTTTTCTAAGATTTGTTGACTAGAAATTGAACACAACTTTCAAGATTTCTTGCATAAATTCCACTTTTCTGGGATTTGTTGACGAGAAACGGAAGTCAACTTTCACCAGCATAAATAATAAATAATTGAATAATATAAATAACAAAAAATGCTCACCAATCTCGTAAATTCTTCGATAGTAGGTCCCCTTTTCCTCTGCCAACCCCACGTATACTGTTGACCTTGCCCGTACAGAAAACACCATAACAAACACCTCTGTTGGATCAAATGGCGGGAAAATGAACTTATGCGTGGTATCCTTGCTGGATGGTATCACGTATCGAAACGGTGAGGAGTTACCTGCAATCAATCATTGACGTTTGCGGTTACCAGATGAAACAATGTACCCTATGATTACCAGAAACTACATCTATTGGAAGTCTTTGAAGAATTTTTGTCATGAAGTATCAAGACCAAACTGTGCTCAATATTGGGATTGGGAAGGATTGTAACAGCTGTTTTCATTAAGTACTCTGTATTGCGGTGGAGGAAGGAATTTGTAAAAAAAAAAGTGGCTCACTGTGGTGGAAGTACACTGTCACTAAATCGATTAATTACTTACACGTTGTCAAATTGGATTGAGATCTCCATTTGGTGTCGTTATCTTCCTGCTGAAGAAATCAGTCACATTATTTTTTCTACTATGAATACTATGTTTTTGGATCCCAATTTAACACTTGAAGACAAAGAAGGTTCCCCCTTCGGTTGCTAAAGGATCCACGGCCATGCTAAAACCCTATGTGGGATGTGATCGTAGCTGTTGAACCTTTGACACTGGCACTTCAGCCAAATGGTTCCGGATGGTTGAAATACCTAGAATATTGTCGGCTAAATTTGTTTGTTTACAAAATCATTATGCACGTTGCCGAAATGGTCCAAACAATTCCAGAAGAAAGTTCTCTGCTTACTGGGTCGACAATGTCGATACAATCATGCAAGGGCACTTTTGGTTTCAGGTAAAAATGGAACATGCTTCTTACAATTTGTCTTTGTTTAAAATGAAAGAGAGAAGAAGGAAAAATGCCAAACAATGGAAGTGCCATAGCCCAGGTCTGACTCCTCAGTTCCATACACTAGTGCGACAGTGCAGTGCAACGGAGACCGGAGTGCTATCTCAGGGCTAGTATAGAAGTCCCCCATAAGTTAGTGGGATGTTTGGGTGTTTGCGTTGGGCTTGGAGGCTTTCCAGAGTGCTCTTGATGTATTTAAAATGGCTTAAAAATTAGCGATATCACGACCTTTGACACTTCGTAGTAGGTGCAATTCCCGGCCACCTGGAGGTCGTCGGGGTATTGTTGAGCCGTAACATTATGAAGTTCACACCGTTGAGCGTCCTTACAGAAACTGAAGGCGTTACAGGCCGTGTCTTGGAGGCACAATCCGGTGCAGGAAAGCGGTGACCACTCGCTCTGCCACGAGTACGTGTGGTTTTGAAGCACTTGGTTTGGTGCCGGACAAGACGCCGTTGATGTAACAATACATTTAAACTGCAGTAGGAATACTAAGAAGAAATACCTTACAATGGTAAACTTTGATGGATGTATTTTGATCGTCATCATCTTTAAGCCACACATTGTACACCATTGTTGTCATTCAGAGCGCGTGCTGAGTTTGTGTTTTTGTTTTATTCTCGCGCCACTTTTTGGCGCGTAAGTCCATTTTTAACAATAATTTGTTTTGGTGAGTCATTGCGTCACACGCGGGCGTATTTGCTGCACGCACAAAGTTTTTACTACCTCTGGCTCCAAAGCTAAAATTGGCATACCTTGTATACCGTGTAGTAATGGGAGGGAAGCTCCGAGGCCTAGGAGTCTAGAACGAAATTCGAAAGTAGAATTCTCTCGGTGATTTACTTTATCTGTAGTTCTGATAAGTTTTTGTCCAATCCAACTAGAAAAGTAAATCTGTTAGAAATTTTGACTAAGACAAGTTTAACAAACCCTTTGATATCCAGGAAATATCAATACACCAGTCAGCAATTCAATTAATAAAGCAAGTCGTGTCATCTTTTCTCGTTTTAACTTTATTTATCTTCAAAACTGGCACTAATCATTATTATTTCCTCGAAAAATAAAATAAATAAATAACAAAATAGCTTAACTTGCGCCTTTTAGCTTACAAACCTTCGAGTCTGCATTTTCCACCAAATCCCCCACTTATACTCCTCGTAGCATTCAGGAGGATTTGTCACTAATAAATGACGTACCAAGAAGTTGTTAAAATTAACATTGAAACAAAAATACAACTTTGGACATAGAGGTTTATTTTGTAGAGACCCCAATACCAGTCACGCCCATTAATTTGTGCGACCACTACATGGGTTTATGACAACATGAACGTCAGTTGGGCAACATTCTTAATTGTTTACAAATAACCAGAAACGGTGGTCAAAACTTATTCTCGGTTTTTCTTTGTTGAATTGTTAAATTTAATTTGCTTAAATATACTCCATGGCTCAATTTTACTTTCCAACAATGTGATGTATTTTTTTAGGCTATAAACGACGTTAAACTAAAGTATTTGAAGAAACAAAAATATTTCTCTGTGACATTCCTAACGGTTTTGTAAGCACAATCATAATCAAATCGTTCTTTGTCACACCACCCGGATCTTTTCTTTTTGGCAAATTCCTTTCCAAGTTTTCTGCTGCCCCTAGTCTTGGCTTCAGTGCACAGTGCGTTTTGCAAACATCTTTTCGAAAATAGTGATTTTTGGGTGGAAATTATTTCATTTCTATAAGAAGCCATCGAAGGCTAAAAGATCTACATTGTCTAAAGTCTTTCAAATTGAATCCAACGTAAACCATTCAGGTGATACCACTTCCCCACCAGTCATCTCGTTCCACATGTCGATCATGCTTTCGTCTTTTACAAACTGCCGCATTCGAAATCCTTCGTGTCGTGGGTTGTCCTTTCTGTAATGGACGAGTCTGAGATCAGCCTCGGGGTCAAGGGTCAAAGTGTCACTTCCGATTTTCACTCCATGAATTTTGAAATAATGCACGTTAATTGGGCGAATGATGCATTTGTCGCGCCCACGGTTCTCCTGTGTAGCACTTGGAGTTCTCCACGGGTTCCTTTCGAACACAGTTTTAGCTTCGACCACTTTTTTCTTGGCGTAAGGTGGCCTGCCAAAGAACCAGTTCCGAATCCGAACGGTTCCCAAAGAACTCAAGTGCGGATCTTGTAGATAGTCAGAGATCTTAGTTCTTACTGGATCCATAGGTTGGACAAATTCATCGACGTCTACTTTCAACATCCAGTGCGTATTGTAACGGTGTCGCCATAGGCAGTCATTTTCATGAGCAATTTGAACTTCTAAGTAAGTCTTATTTTGACTTGGTGTGTGGGCCCATGGGATGACAGTCAAGAAACCCGACTCGATATAGCCTTTAAGATCGTCAGTCATCGTTGCGTTGGGATCGTTGTCGTATATATAGATATGTTCAACACCAAGTTTTTTGTAGTAATACATCCAGTCTGGTATGAACTTTGTCATGTTTTTGACCATAGTGCAGAGACTCAAAAACCGCTGTTCTGTCTCAGTCAGGCAAACTGGTACACCCATGTAAGCGTACTGCGGATTGGACACCAGACGAAAATTTACTCTGAACCGGCGAACTGCCCGCTGTTTGACTTGATTCATAAAGTGTTGTGGCACAGGGCATGTGATGATGATGAGGTACTGCGGGTAACCACCAAAGCTTAGGAAATCCCTCACGATGGGGTCAGTGATACTCATCTCACCATTGGGAAACTCACAGATGTACTTCTCCGCCTCCCAGTCGTCGTCATAGCTCCTGACTCCCACAAAAACGACCTCATCTCTTGTGGACTCCACAAAGGCAGAGTGGAGAGTAGGGAGCCTCGAGCAGTTAAGTTTCTCGCGGAGGTAGCAACCCCCTGCGGAGGTTTGAAGATTTTTCGTCCCCGAGCTGTCACACAATGACGTCGAAAAACCAGTGAATAACTTGAATTTTTTCCAACAACCCATGCTCCACTGTATCCAAGGATGGATTCCTTTTGAGGTGGCGTCTTGTGTTGCAGGGACCCATAGAAGTAGACTGAAGAGCAACCACACTGCTAGTAAAACTAACAGCGCCCTCTTGCATTGGGAGCGTTTGGAGCGTAACATGATTGGCCGGGGCCGAGTGTGTTGGTTTGCCGAATGATGACAGTCTACTCACACGTTACAGTTCTTCCATTTCATCCATACGTCACCAGATGAACTCAATGGTCTCGAACTCAGTGCGAAAGTCATGAGACACAGATCTGAAACAGAAAAAAATAACGGATGGTCAATGGCTTATTTCAAACCTCGACTTGGGCCCCGTCTCCGTCTTGGGCTCACTGATGTTGTAACATTTTTTACTCGAACAATGTTCGAACTAAGCTTAGTGTTTAATCTCCACTTTCTATGGATTCCCCATTCAAGAATATTTGAAGCAAAGTCAAACTTTACTTTATAATAAAACCATTATAACGAGTTATCAGTCGGGAGCCGCGATTATGTAGGCTCTACGTAACGGATGAGGCACTCAGCACAGCGCTTATCGCACGTCGGTGAACGTTAAAACCGAAACATTTTTCTTTTCCCCCAGTGCAATTACCATGTACATGATTTGAACTGTCCTGTCGTCACTGTGTACGCTTGACTGATAATGGACATCTACATTCTAGAATAAGAGACTGATCGTGGGTTCAAGTTGCCTGAAGTATGTTTTTAATTTCCCGGCGTACACTCTAAAAACTTCCGGGTCACAAAATGACCCCGATCCGTGTCCCGTAGGGCCTGACCCGGAATATGTGTCAAAATGACCCACGAGTAGGTCAAGGTGACGCAGATTGTGAACTATAACCCCACTTTTAAACCTCTTTCCGGGTCAACCTGACCCGGAAATGGGTCAGGCCCCCTTTAACCCAGACTCCGGATGAACTATGACCCGGAAGTTGTCACTACTCGGGAAAACTCCGAGTAGGCCGATGCGGTGCTTATCGCACATCCGTGTACGGTAAAACCAACATTCTGCTCTAGCAAATTGTGCACATCTGGTTTGATTCTCACAAATCGCCTCTCGTCAGTGTGCTCGCTTAATGGTACGGTGGAACTGCTCTTGAATTCGGGGGCCCGATCGATCGTGGGTTCGAAAATCCACCCCAGTAGTAGGATTTGTTGTGTGTGTGCTTTTCACACACCGGTGTTTGGTTAAACCAAAATATTTGATTTTGTTTGATTTCTTGTTTTAGTTGAAAGGAACATCATCCTGGAAGGGTGCAACAATGTTATCATACATTCATCTTTGAAAGGGCAAGGCAATTTTCATTTTGCAAATAGCCATTGAAAAATAAATCTTAAAATATATGGGAAACTTTTGAAGGGGCACCAAGACCAGGGCAACAGTTGCCTCCGTGGCCTCCGTGTCCCAGGCCCGCCATATTTTGCTTTTATGAAAACCAACATTTCCATACCGGAATCAATTTAATGTAAGCCTTCATTAAGATCACATTGGTCCAAATACCGTGGGTTCCTCCAAATGAACCGGTGCCTATTTGTTTTATTGGGGTGTAACAACAAATCCATACCAGAGTATAGGTCAAATTGACATAGACTTGTTTGATGCTTTACGTTTAAAGATCGTTAAGTGTCGGCCTACACATGTACTTATTGCTTAATCAAGCCAAAGTAACGCATGAAGTCCAATCTGAACTTATATTTCTAGTAAACTTTCTTACCTTCCATAAACGACTGTAAATTCACGTTGGCATCCTCCATAACACAGTTTAGCTGTATAAAGCTTCGTAGTGTTGAGTTTGCATACTTTGAATTTTCGCGTGTCAACACAACACAGTCCAACGGTCGCTCTAATGGGTTTAATGAATACAAGATCACACACAGGTTGTAGACGATAAGCACTGTCTCCATTCTTCACGATTAAACTTATTACTGTTGATGAAATTACAACTGGATCCTTGAAGAGCTTAATACAAGGTCACAAAGACCAGCCATCGTTTCATTTTAATAAAGGTAACCCCTCCCCCGCCGCCCATGGGGCTTCGCTAAGACCATTACAAACGGGTACCACACAGGATTGCTGACAAAACAGTCGCAGAAAATGGCCAAGCAATCATAATTTTACATGAAATGGCAAACCTGTAAAAATGTGGGCTGAATCCGTTGTGTGAGTCAGGAGAAAATAATGAATAAAAAAAACATGCCCAATTTTCAGCATGTAAACACATTGTCTTTAGGTTTAGTTGTAGCAACCGAAATTAGCTATTTACGGTGTTTATTTTTTATAGCTTTTCAGAAACTGGTTTCTTGAATGCGACTTCATTTCAGAGGGAAATATTTCACAGAAAAATTGGTTCGATTATGAACTTCTTTTACACATAACTTCGAAGTGAAATGTTTCTCCAAATGGTTGATACTATCGAAAGCTGCTTTAGGCTTCTAACCAATAAGTTTGTATTGCCATTTATTTTAAGAGTGATTACCCAACGTACGACGTCCTTCCCTTTGTGTTTGTGTGAAAACGTCTAGACGCGTGGCTCGGTCATTACCTTTTGCACCTTAGCAACCAGAGGACACCATTCATCTCACGAGGTCTCCGAGACGAGTCTATCTTACAAGAAGACTTTATTTCTTAAACCTTGGTTAACTCTCATCAGTTCAAATGTGAAAAGGCTTGTGCGAGGCATTGTTTGCTTTCAATGTATTGCTGTATAACTAAGGATGAGTGCGTCACACATTTAATCCCTTCTCAAGCATCGTTTGGTTGTTGTCTACGTGATGCTGATACAGACAAAATTAACAAAGACAGTTTCAGTTGAACATAGCGTCTAATACTTATTCAGCCGGGAACATCAGTAGGCCCTTTATTAATCTATGCAGGGATACAGAAGTGGGTAAAATTATTCCCAACCGATAGGGGCCTACTATCGTGAGGACCATTTTAATGCCCAAGCTTGTAACACAACAACATTTCAGTCAACCGTCCGTGAAGGCCGTACCTCGTGTAACTCTCGACGCATAGGCGTATAGTCCATGAGGCCGGGGCAACCCTCCCAAATTCGGGCAAATAGTGAGGAAAATTCAGGCTCAGCAAAAAGCAAAGGAACAAATCCTTTTTACCCAGTATTGTGTATTGGTACGTACAAGTTTTAGTCTGTGTTCTGTATCGGGAAAATTACCCCCACCCCACCCCCAATTAGCAGACTTAGCAAATACTAAACTATTAATTCAGGTGTGTATATTTAGCAATCAATTTAGGACAATTTTTTTTGTGTGGTGACCGTTAGGTTGCGTGTGTCCACCCCTACCTCCATGGTCCACCCGAGAATCGTCAATGGCGCCACCGCGCGGCGGTGAGACTGTTCATGCATGTCTCGTCTCCGTGTGGCTGGTGGTCATTGCTGAGGCCTTCCACAGGTAAAATGTAATCCTTATTATCTCTCAGTTGGAATTCATAGAAGATTTAATGAGTATTATGAAACATGTTGGGTTTTTTTATACACTTTGATTAACCCACAATATAATTAGAGGGAAAGTTAGATTTTTGTCTATAATAACGCTAGTTTAAGAGTGTAATAACCTTGGATTATCATGTGCAGTAGTGTAATTTTGTTCCCAAAATACATTGCCTAATTCCTAGTTTAGTCTGATAGTTTCAATAAGGGTTATTCAGTGAATACTCTTGCAAAGATACAGCCGTATACACATGTAGTTTGCATCAGGGTTTACCCAAAAGGTTTTTTATCCATAGTAGGACTCTGCCCAGCATTTCTCATGATAAATGAAACTAATGGTCAAGTTATTGTCAAGTGACTGTTCATGCATGTCTCGTCTCCGTGCGGCTAGTGGTAATTGCCGATCCCTTCCCAGTTCACTGAACAATAATTTTAAAAAGTCAATAAAGAACCAGCAGAACTTTGTCAGCTTTTTTTTTCACAGATTCTTGGGCCTTAAAAACTTCCACAGTATTGCAGGTATCTTTTAAAAAGTCCATACCACTCATGGATGGAATTTCTGGCAATTGATCAGAACTAAAACCATTGAATAACTTTGTCAAAATTTGAGTAGTTTATCTGAACGAAAGTAAACAAAGTTTCAAGATGGCGGCCGCCACGTTGCGTACGTGACCAGAGATCATGAACAACAACACAAAGTAAAATCGTTCTATATAGCTGCGGAATGTACGGACACACCAAGCTACAATGATGTCATAAAACATTTATTTAATGTAAAATATTATGCTGTGTAATGTTTACCCGAAAGCCTTCTTGTTATTTCATCTGAATTGTACCCGTTGATTAGATATATCAATAAAAGTATATGTCGACAAATTTAAATGTCCAAAACTCACCTCGGGGCGAGTTTTGGAGATTTAAATTTCCGTGTCGTCCGTTTGTGAATGCTGCGGCCAGAGATGCTATTATTGGTACCCGCTGTCATCTCGCTAAACGTGGATGGAATTGACATTCTTGATGGCAATATCACGACAGTTTTTTGCTGTTTTATCAATAATTAGACACTGTATTCAGATGAATCTGTCACAGGTTTTTTTGTAGTGTATTTTTCCCGATTATTTGGCCTGAAATCAGTGTTTTAATTGACAAAAAAGTTTCTATGACCCTACCTGAAACTATTTCTGCTAATGGTAATGCGAAAAAATATGCTTTAAAATCACCTATTTAGTTTTTTATTTGTTTATTTATTCATTTATTTATTTATTTATTTATTTATTTATTTATTTATTTATTTATTTATTTATTTATTTATGTATTAATTTATTTATCTATTTATTTATTATATTTTTTATCAAAATTTTTAATGCCATTGTTTGTCAAGTTAGCAATTCTTGTATAAAAGGATTTGCACAAAAATATATTCATGCATTTTGTGACAAAGGTGACTGAAAGTTATGAATAATGAAAAATAGAACCGTCCTTGGAATGGCTTCTTTTCACGAGAAACTAGGTATAAAATTTGATTGGCCATAATGACAATACATGTTTTATTATTGACTATCTATTTATTCAGCAACGTGTGTATGCTGATCCAAAGTTCATCAGCTGTAACGTAGCATTGCATAAACTCAACACAAGTCACAACTGGGTAAGAATGACTCACGAAAACCACCAAAATAAATTCACAGAGATGAAAAAAGTCAATTTTGCGATTTTCGGTTTGGGCCGGGCCGGTACCATCCACTTCGGCAATCTCATCCGCAACCAGCGTGCCGTCATTCGGTACATCGTGGAGGAGAATCGCGCCAGGGCCGAGCAGGTTCTACAGCAAGTTCAGTTTGATATCGTGGATAAGCAGTGCCAACTCGTCACTGCAGCAGAAGCTGACAAGGTCTACCAAGATGAAAGGTCGGTGTTTTTTATTGATTCCTGAGGCCTTTCCCCAAAACGGGCTCTGTGTGCAATTTGGGAGCAGTGTAGTACATTACGCACGGTGTTTCTAACATCAAACGGAGCCCAGAGCCAGAGACGGAGCTTGAATCGATGTTTGGAGCACGTCCCTGTGGGTGTACTGCCCACTCACTTACTAGCCCCCCCCCCCACCCCCAGGAGGGTCCGTTGTGCCCCGGACTCGATCACATCAGGGTCAGCGTGACCCATTGAGTCCGGACGCTGTTGCACTGGTTCGGTTGCACGGACTATGCCTATAGGAGTCCGGATTCGGCCGTTTGTTACTCCGGTTATTTCATACCATGTTGATCATGATCTCATAGGATTTATTTGTTTACGCTCACCCCCCCCCCCCCCCCAACCCCCAACCCCCCATTCACACACACACAAAATGACATTTGAAAAGAAATGAACAAATGACTGGTTCGATACATTAAATAGCCCCACCCTAAACTATCTGCCCCGCCCCCCTGCCCCCTCCCTTCCCCATGAAAATGTCTGGTTGTACGCTACTGCCCATGCCTTTTCGTGGTGCATACTCAGGCCACAAACTAAATCCGATGATGGGTGGCGGTAACTAACATCAAACAAACAAACCATATGTTTGATTGTTGGCTCTGTATATTATAAAACCGGTTCAACTTAAGTTCATAATGCAGATTGGACCACACAGGCAAACCTCACCATATTGGTCCAGATTATTCAGCCTGAATTATTAACACAGACCTCGACCGCATGGAATGCTTTTAATTGATATTATGGATTTTAGTATGCGGCCCAATTATATATGTTTAAAAAAAATCGATGGCCTCTCCAGTAACGGCTGCGAATTAAACGTATAATACTCACGATGGAGAACACTGGTTTTCAGTGGTACTGGTAGGCCTAATTACTACAAATTTACATATAAACTGGTTTGTATTACTGTGTTCGCATTTGAAGGTTTACTGATGCAAAAAATTAGAAACATAGAACGAGGATGTTTATTTTCTAGAAACCCCATTTCCCCCAAAACGCTCGAATTTGAGCGTCCATTTAGGCCTATAGGGATTATTGTTTACAAGTAACCGGAAACGGGGGGTCAATTCGTATTCTCAGGTTTTCTTGAATGGTTGATTTGTCAAATATATTTTATTCTCATGAAGACTATATTACAGCTAACTTTAATTTACTTTCCCAACAAATATGACAACTATAACCAAACTACATTCAAAGAATGTATTTGAAGAAACAGAAGCGCTCACGTAAAACTCAACATGATTGGGACCAACTTGCAGTGAGTTTGAATATCATTCTAGTTTGATGGAGCTCGATCCCTGTTACTAAACTATTGTTTCTGGCGCAATAATTATTCTTTATGAGGACTCTGGATTCATTTATTTCGATTACTAACTTCAATCTTTAATTGTTTTCTCATCAGCGTCGATGCTGTTATCGTTTGTACCCATACGGACTCCCACAAAGATATCGTGCAGAGGTCTTTGCAAGCAGGTTTGTACGCGACGTCATTGATTGTCACACCTCGTTATTTTATTATTCTAATTTACGTTATGTAGTTTAATACAAAAATTTGGAACCGCGCCTTATATATTTGTATATTGTTTTGAGGTGTTTTAAAGTTTAAAAAATCGCTGCATGCGATATACCCGCTGCTTATTATAGGATTCGAACTGCTACTGCCTAATCGAGCAATGGTTATTAGGTAAGACTAGAACGGCTTTAGAACGGTTATGGGTTCGAATCCAAACTCCAGAAATGCCTTTGGGGTTTTGAGATGTTTTTTAAATAGACATTTCTGTTGTTGACAAAACAAACCGCTCTGGTTGGCACGGACGGCCGAATGTTAACAAAACACGAACAGATTTCCGACCAAATTCAACATTTCTGCAAACTTCAATTTAAACAAAAACATCTCATGATTGGTTGCTTTGTTTCCAACAAATTTAGCACTACTTTTGACAATTTGTGCAGCATTGTGGCTGCCTTGATGTGTATGTATGGCTTCCCATTATAGTTTTACTCGTGAAAGTTATGTGATATACCGCCGTTTTTTAAGTTATTCCTTTTAAAATTTTTAAAATTTTATTTACAACTCCAGGTAAATCTGTGTTTTGTGAGAAGCCCATTGCCACCGAGCTGACTGATACGAAAGCCTGCTACGACCTTGCCGAGAAAAACGGACAGTTTCTCTTCTGTGCATTTAACAGGTATGGGCCTACGATATATCAAGGCCCAATCTCATGGCTCTGCTTACTGTAAGCAAAAAATTGGCGCTTACGGAAGCAGGTATTTCCTCGCTTACGTCAAGCGTATTTCACGGGTTAGCAGAGAATATTTTGCTTGTATGCGTACGTACTTCACGGAGAATGGCGATCGTAAGCAGAGAATTCGGCGGTAAGCAGAGCCATGAATTGGGCCTAAAGTGGCTATCGTCCGCAAAATTGATTCCAATATAAACTAAATATTTTCTCTCCCTATATTATACGATACTCAAAATTTGATAATTCGTTTATTTGTTTATCTATTTATTTATTTATTTATTTATTTATTTACTTATTTGCAGACGTCAAGACCCTTCCGTTCGTGAGCTCCAAAAGCGTGTTCGAAGGGGAGATCTTGGCCAGATACGGTCGATCAAGACTTGCTCAAGAGATAGCCCCATTCCAACAAAAGAGTACCTCAAAATATCCGGTATTGTTTCAAATAACCTTCTCGATATTCGTTGTCTGCTCAGTGCTTAGGCAACATAATAGTTATGCAAATGATGCCAGCTGCTTTTAAGGTCGGATGAAGCAAAACCGATGCAGCAGAGAGCTGCTTAGCAAGCAGTGCTTAGCAGTTTTCTGATGAGCAAAACTAAGCATGGTTAACATTATTAACCAGATTTTGGCAAGCACAGTATGTGCTAAAGCAGCTGTGTGAAATGAGGCCCTGGTATAGGCCGGTGTGGCAGTTCGCTCGACCCCACGTCCAAGACCGCTGGGCAGGGATGGGCTGATGAGCTCGTACACAATTATTTCTTGTTCAGGATGTAGTGATGCATGATGGGAACGGCCTGCACTGCTGCTCGGCGCAGTGCGCGCAGTTACAACATGTACCCACAGGATATGATAATGCATGGAGGCTCCATGGCTAACATAAACGATCTTTTTGAACCCAAATTGCAAGAAGAACGGTGCGATCGAGCCCTACTTGTAACGAAAGGTCAAAGACAATAATTATTCGCAATTACGGATTTACACAATGGAGCTATATTCTTTATTGATGGTCGAATCTTTCGTCTAAACAGTAAGAGGTGACGGTCCAATGCGCATGTGTGTACTACGTCAGCCCATCCCATGAGGCGCTGGGACCGAGCGAAGTGTGGCAGGAGGTTTTGTCACCATGGAGATTATGTGGTCCCCCCCCCCCCTACCCAAACGGCCATTAGTGTGCAGAAATTTCGCCTGCAAGGGGCCTATAGCGCCCTCTTTTGAATCGACTTCCTTCAGCCCTTGTTGATTTACCGTTATAGAGGGGCACGCACACCGGGGGCAAAATCCTTCATGACACCGGCCAAAATTCACAGGCACCTCCATTAACGCCTCTTTATCACATGACAGGGGGTATCTTTCACGACTGTGCCGTTCACGACATTGACGTAGTCTGTTGGATTCTTGGCGAGTTCCCGGAAGTAGTTTACACGCAGGCGCACGCCTTCCAGGAGCGCGTTGCCGAGCTGGGTGATGTCGACCAGGTCAACATAACAATGAAGTTTGCCAGTGGTATCATCGCTACGATTGATTTAAACCGAGAAGCATCCTACGGCTACGACCAGCGAATTGAGGTTACAAACTCATTAAAAAGTCATAGATTTCGTAACTAGGGACAAAGCACTGGACTAGACTGATATTGCATGACTGTTCACAGCGGCAATACGATCAGAAGTCTTTTGTTTTTCTCAACAGGTTTTCGGCTCAAACGGTATGCTTGAAACGAGGAACAACAGCAAGATAAACCTCGTCGGTCACCTCGGAAAAAATGGCGCCTCGTCGGATCCCGTTCCCTTCTCCTTTCCTCAGAGATACGCTGACGCCTACAGGGAGGAACTGGACTACTTTATTGACTACGTATTAGGTAAAAGAGAAAATAAAGTTTATTTTAGTTAAACAAAGAACAATAATGACTGGAGCGGGGCTTGAACCTGCCTACTCCGGATTATCGTGCCGGTGTGGCAGGAGATTCTGTCCCCCCGGAGATTCGGTCCCCCATACGGCAAACTGTGTACAAACTTCTTCTGATAGCGCCCTCTTTTGAGTTATCCTCTGTCAGCCCATGTTAATTTCCCATTATGGGGGACCGAATCTCAGGCGGACAGAAATCCCTGGGACACCGGCGCTCTACCAACTGAGCTATATACTTGTATTATATATTGGTTAACATTTATTTCATTTTGAGAAATAATAATATTGCTTTCCGGGAACGCCCACAAACACATGCCTTGCTCGTGATGTGACGTCACGCATGGTGGAATGACGTAACCAAACAAAGTTTTGATTTTTTTTTGCTGTACTATACAGGCACGTAGCCTACTGTTGTGGTAGCAGAACTTAATTTCTTAACTACTCATTCCACTAGTGACGTCATGTAATACATAATGAGCAGCCAGGCTTTTTTTGTGTGAACACATCAATTAAAATGCACTAAAAATGTCATAACATCAGCCCATCCCTTATGCTTCTGTTGTATTCCTACACAGGGCTAGACAAGCACGTAGAAGTAACCAGGACTGATACTATAATGGCAACGATTATTGCTGAAACATGTATGACGTCATACCACAAAGGAATCCCAATCATGTTGAAGGACGTGATGTAAACACTCCGAAGAAGAGGCTTCACCGGAAAATGGAGACTGCACAAGTTGCCCCACCGCCTCAACCCTTCACCGTCCCCGAAAACTTTATGGTTTTATTGTTATTATCTCATCCATCTGTAGTTAGTCTAGGGTCCAATTTAGTTAGAAATGCTGATTTATGGGCACAATTATCAAGAAAAATATACGAAAAAAGTAAGCCCAAAAGATTTAGTTGAATACAGTGTCTACTTGCTGAAACAGCAAAGAACTGTCACTGTAACATTCATCAACGTCAAGTCCATCCACGTTTAGCGACCGGCGACAGCGCACCGGGCACCAACCTCATCTCTGGCCGCAGTACTCACAAACGGACACCACGGAAATTTAAATCTCGCCAGAACTCGCTTGAAATGAGTTTATTGGTTTCTAATCACTGGGGGCAATTCAGACGAAATGATTTCGCAGGATGCTTACTACCATTACCATCTTCAGCTTTCAGATTAGTACACAATTCTTCTTTTTTTTTGGGGGGGGGGGGTCATGTTACCAAAGTATACACTAAAATAAGTATAGGCCTATAGAATAACATTATGAGCATAAACAAACTTTAGGAATAAAGAAAAACTTGTTGAACCAAAACCGCTTTGTGTATGCATTGTGAGTATTAAAGTTTTTGTTGTTTTTTGGTGTGTTTGGGGTTTTGTGTGCTTAATTGTTGGGGTGTTGGGGGGTGTTGGTTTATTTGTCTCTGTGTCTCTGTGTTTGTTTGTTGGGGTGTTGGGGTGGGTGTTTGTTTGTTTTTTGATTGTTTGTTTTGTTGTTGTTGTTGTTGTTGTTGTTGTTGCTGTTGTTGTTGTTGTTGTTGTTGTTGTTGTTGTTGTTGTTGTTGTTGTTGTTGTTGTTGTTGTTGTTGTTGTTGTTGTTGTTGTTGTTGTTGTTGTTGTTGTTGTTGTTGTTGTTGTTGTTGTTGTTGTTGTTGTTGTTGTTGTTGTTGTTGTTGTTGTTGTTGTTGTTGTTGTTGTTGTTGTTGTTGTTGTTGTTGTTGTTGTTGTTGTTGTTGTTGTTGTTGTTGTTGTTGTTGTTGTTGTTGTTGTTGTTGTTGTTGTTGTTGTTGTTGTTGTTGTTGTTGTTGTTGTTGTTGTTGTTGTTGTTGTTGTTGTTGTTGTTGTTGTTGTTGTTGTTGGTTACCCCTTGTGCCCCCTCAAATAAATACCTTCGTACGCCGCTACCCCCCCCCCCCCACAATTTCGGGAAAAACAGTGGGGAGAATTAGTGCACAGTAAGAAGGGAGAAATGCCAGAGAAGAAAAGAAGAAGACGGGGGGGGGGGACTTTCTATCCTGTATTATAAACTGGTACTTATGTTTTGGTCTGTGTAAAATTTCGATGCAAACGCAGATGCTCAAGAATAACACTGGTCAGTAATGTGGTAATTGAATGCTTTGTTAGCAGGTTAGTACATTTAGATTAAAAAGTTTATCCCCCCCCCTAAAAGTTTCCCCCCCCACCTTTTTGCACCCTTCCTCTAGATTATCATGTCTGGCGCTGTCGCTGAAACAAGGTTTTTGTTCAACTCTACTTTTGTAGCCAATGCGATGTCCGAAGTTGACATTCCATATTTTTTAAAGGTCTTCAGAAGACTTTCACCTTTTAATTCTATAGCACTTAGCGCCTTTCCTTATCAATTCCCGAAAACCCAACGACCCTGCCCACACCCGCGCCTCCACCGTTGAACACTGGGCCGCCCCTGTCATTACAATAATTTGCATTACAAAATGGTAACCAGTCTATCAAAATGAATATCGCCATACATTGGTCCCCTGCTCAAACGACGTAAGACTGTAAAGTGTGTTGAACTCGTTTGTTTACGTTCAGCAAATCATAAACAACAGAATTCCAATAATAGTGTGCTGTGACCGTTGGCTCTCTTTCGTTGATATTGATTATTGATATACACAATGTGTGTCCACGTTGCTGACACGTCCACCACACAGCTGAACCGTAGAGAAAGGACTGAACCATAACAACGGAGCCATCGGTTTGCACTTTCCTCCTTGTCTATCTATCCTTAGCTAGCCTAAGCCACTTTGAGACCTAAGTAATGGCGGACCCAATCATTTCAGGTAAGTTGAAGCACTAAAGAACAGGTGGTTGTCATTGTAGTAGTACTACTACTACACTAGCTGCAGCAGTTACTGGATGGTGTAAAATGGCTACCAGCACCACGGTGTTTTTGTGTCCAACCATAGATAGAGCAAGAGGTCCAACCTTGGCTTGGGTGCTTTCATAGTTGGTTCATGGAATTACTGTAGCTTGTGTGTGACCAGATGTTATTCAGTGCGTGTGTACTCTGTGACAAAAAACTTAACCCATAGCTTGTGGGCATAGGGTGTGTTTGTGTTGGAGGGGGGGGGGGGGGGTAGGATTACAGGGAAATGAATTAAGGGGTGTTGGCTCGGGGTGTTGGAACAGGGGTCGTCCTCTGTGACTAGGGTTTAGAAATCTTACCAGAAAATACTCTTTATGAGTGTGACACTTTAATAAAGCATGGAGGTGAAGTAGAACCCATGCTTATTTAAAGCATAAATTGACTGTGGAATTTACAAGAATCATGTTTTGTTCACTGTTTTGTC
Source organism: Pisaster brevispinus (assembly GCA_023634235.1). Taxonomy (NCBI): domain Eukaryota; kingdom Metazoa; phylum Echinodermata; class Asteroidea; order Forcipulatida; family Asteriidae; genus Pisaster; species Pisaster brevispinus. The sequence continues at coordinate 15,877,395 of JAMKCF010000002.1, forward strand.
CTGACTCTGTTCATAGAGCAAGGACTCTATGCTCTGTTCCTGTACTGGTTGAGCTTAAACTTTCGTTAGAGGTAATTATTTTAAAGAAACAAAATAATTCCATAACCACTACTCTACCAATGCTCAAGATATTCCCCCCAGAAATACTGTCAAAAATATGGAAAATAGTGTTTGAAAACCAAAAGACAACTCAGTTATTGACTGCCCAATGTCAAAGTGCAGGAATGACAAAACTCAAACATTTCAATTGTTGTTTCCATCAAAACATGCCACCTGCGGAATTCAGTAAATATAGTTACATTCACATGTGTTTGAATTTTGCATCAATTTGCGGAATCAAATTGAAAGCTAATTAATAATTGACTCTACAAAACAATATTTTTGTCTTTGAAATTGAGCTTTTTGGGTGAAGTTTCTATAAATCCCATTGTAGGTCTATGACACAGGGGAGCAGGGGGCAACTACCTTCCTAAATTCGAGCCAAACAGTGGCATTAGTGTTAGACAGGTCAGGGGTGTCTGGGTGTCTTGCTTGGACACCTTGTTTTAAATTTGGACACCCTTTTTTATCTGTCACTTACATGTATTGTTAAGTGACAATTTGGACACCCAGTTTTTAAATTGTCAACAAATTTTGACCGAATCTTGGCAACCTTGAACAGTTGGGAAAATTTGAGCACAGCAAGAAGAAGAAAATTGACAGAGACCACAAAACATGCTTTTTACTCGGTATTAGAAAATGGTGTTTTTATAGCGTAACATTTTGGGCAAATCAACCCCTGTGCCCTTCTTTAAACCAAAGAGTTCCCACCCCACAAGCCCAAGAATCCTTATACTTCCAAGGGTGGTCTACTGGGGACTTTCCTCAATCGGCCATTACCAATGAAAACGAAAAGCATACAGATATTATGCACATACTCGGTGGTTGTGAACACATTTAGTGTAGTAGCTAGACATTTCCTGGAACAGCCATGTTCAATTCATGATCTCATAGTGATAAATGTCAAAAAAAATAATAATAAAAGGGCAGCGAATGAGAACATATTATGGTATGTTCAGGGCCACAGTGTTCAGGAACCAGCGCAGTGTGACTCATCAAAGCAGCTGTATACTGACTGTAGGGTTGTAACTACAGTTTTTGTAGGTCATGTCAGTTTATTTTTATGGCCTGTGAGTGAACACATTGCAGGATGAGCTACAAACAGGGCTCGAAATTAACACTGGTCTGCAGGCCCGAGGCCAGCGTTTTTTGCATCAGGCCAGGAAACTCCTGACTGGACAAGTCCGACGGTCTTGTGTGATTGAATAATAATACCTAGCTCCATCTTTATTTTTAAAAATGGTGTTCAAATGTTGCCTTTGAGTCTGATAAATATCTTTCAATTCTGTTGAGTATTTATGAAAGTTGTACCCATAAGTACAAATAATCGTGATGCTATGTCACATTTTGATTCTGGTCTTGTGAACAATGTTATGGTCCAGCAAAAATTTTGAGCTACAAGCCCTGCAGACTTGTGGTTGTTTCTCCCAAATTAGAGCCCTGGATGTTAAATAGACGTAGGGGGTGGTCTGGCCTGCCAATTAGGGTGTTGCAGGACGGCTTTACTCCCAGACCTTCTACAAACATGCTCAATTATCAAATTTACTGATTAAAACTTATCCTTGGATCTAAAGGTGAGGTGTCTGTAAACATTTGCTTAAAAAAAAAATTAAAGGTGGGGGGGGGAGAATCATAACATTATTTGCCCAGTTTACAATCTTGTTCATGTATGAATACATGTACAGATAAATCAGGGAGTCCTTGATAGAGGTGCCGAGGCATCCTTCTGTCTAACACTGTCAGAGGGGTTCGCTCTTAACATTTTTTCAGTGACTAGCCAACAGGACCAGTTAGCTTGTCATTTCACTGGTCTGTTAGCTTTTTCGCAGGAGGCTTTATCGAACTCTGAACTAGCCAGCCGGACCACTTGGAGAGAATTTTGACCGATCCTCAAGTGTTTTAACCAGCATTTGGCCGGCAGACCGCTGTCAAGGGAGAGCCTCGTCAGTGAGGGTTGGGAAGTTACTGATCAATGTGGAATCACTGTGAAAATTCAAGAACCTTATTTTTTATATTGTCTTATATCATCAGATGAAATCAAGAAGTTAATCGAACAGTGCCTTGAGGCTAAGAAGGTTGCTTACTGTCCATACAGCAATTTCAGAGTGGGAGCTGCTCTCTTGACCGCTGATGGTCAAATTATCAAGGGTAAGACTTCTAATGTTACAACAGGAGGAGGTTTTTAAGCAGTGGTACTGTAACTAGGCATTTTCGCTCTTTTTTTGGGGGGGGGGCAAGCGGGGGGTAAAGATGTTTTTTGTGGGGCTTGTTGTATTGAACCATTCATGTGTACATTTTTTCAAGAGGCAAGAGGGAGAGTCTGGTGAATGGTTCTGCTCCCTGCTGGTTTTACCACGGGGCTCATAATTCGTTATCTTATGGAGACCGAGGACAACAGAAAGAAGGGAAAACAAAAGGTCTCCATAGGGGAATTCTTAAGACCCAGTGCTTTGCAAGGAATGCTTTGTTCAAAGTCTATATCAAGATGTTAAGTGCAGGAATAAAGGAAAGAAGAATAGAAGTCTCCACAAAGATGCATATTGGAGAATGAGTGTGTTTTTAAAACTACTTTGTGCCCCCCACAACCACCCACCCACCCCCCCCCCCCCCCCCCGCCCTCAATCCACAAGCTCCATTTTCAAGTGCAGAAGCACTTGCTGATTCAAACATATTTATATTGATTTGTCTACGTTCTCTTTGTTCTTTTGATTGTACAACAAGTATGCTTCTTTTGAAACATGACATATAGTGAAAACGTTGAAGGTTACCATGAAGCAGACCCAACGATACTTTAACCAGTGTTGAAGCTCATTTCATACCAGGGCCCCAGACATGGAGACATAACCACTGATCAAAATAAGGACCTTATTTCTCAATTGTTGTTGTTGTTGTTTTGTTTTTTCTTCAAACAGGCTGCAATGTAGAAAATGCTTCGTACTCCCTTTCTGTTTGTGCAGAGAGGTGTGCCATTGTCAAGGCAGTATCCGAAGGTCTTAGAGAATTCAAAGCCATGGCTGTCGCCAGGTTAGTACATTCAAGACCATCACGTAGGCTTCGGCTCTTAGTCACAAAATATTGCTTTCTTCTAAGCAAAAATAAGCAGGATACCGGTCACAGGTGGTGCAGGTTCTGACATGGTATTTTAGCTGGTAACTTTATTCTGGTAAGCACAATTTTGCTGTGCTTAGCTACTTTGTATGGTTAAGCAGCTCTATGAAATCAGGCCCAGCTATCAATCGAGGCCCAAATTTCATAGATCTGCTTAAATACAAAATATAGAATTTGAGTTTATCAACAAACAAAAAAACTTTAGGATAAATAATTATTGGGATGAATGATTACTTTCATTTTCAAAGCTCACAGATTATCCAGCGCTACCAATCCTCCAGAGAAATAAATCAGTTTGAGATATTGCTGGAGTTGAGAAAATTGCTGTTGAATACTCACAGGCATACAACCCGGGGGGTGGGGAGGGGAACGCAGGGGAGAGGGGGACAACTGCTGTCCCGAATTGGGCAAAACAGTGGGGGAAATTCATGCCCAGCAAGAAGAAGCAAAAAATGGATAGAGAAATCAAAACAGACATTTTATACAGTATTAGAAATATATAAGCCGTACTTATGTTTTCATCTGTGTAAACTTTGGGGCAAATTAACCCCTCTGCCCCCTATCAAACAGCCCCCCTGCGTACGCCCATGTTTGCGCATGAAGTTACAAGTTCAAGGTTCATCATCGGTAGAGAGTTGTGTGTGACGTATACACGCATGCGCATTTCCATTGATTGACCTCAGCGATGATGCCCAATGTAAGGATCTAGTAGCCGCAGCAAAACACCGATCCCTGTCAGACCAACAAGAAGTTTGATACCCCCCACCTCCATTTTTCCATCCAGCCTCACTTTGGATGCATTGATTTGATTGGGAGAAAAACAAGATGGCTCATCTGATAACAGATCAATGAACTGTTTCAATAGAAATCCCGCTCTCCTTGACCACCGCTTTGTGGATCCATCGTGTTGTCATTCTAAATATCCAGCATCTTTTTCTGTCAAACCAAATAACAGTTTCACCTGTCATTCAGGGTTTTATTTTATTTAAGTGTTTACTTTTCTTTGTTCTTTATTTTCACAGTGATGTTAAAGAGGAATTTATTTCTCCTTGTGGTGCCTGCAGACAAGTGATGTTTGAAGTAAGTATCTTTTATCCAATCTCTTTCTCACAAGATCATGAAAAGAGTTTTAAACTTGCTTGTTTGTGTTTTGGTTTTGTAGGACTGTAAAATAATTTCAATTCTCCCATGTTTTCTTTGTTCAACCCAATATTATTATTCAACATGTACCAAGTCATTTTCCCCTGTGGTTTGTTACTTTGTTATTTGTCAATTCTGTTAACTTCTTTTACTCAAGAATTGTTTAGTGCAGTTCTCTATGTTGATCACGATGTCTGAAATCTATATTTCTGATTTAAACCTGTCACTGTTATTACCTCTAATTGGCAGTACTTGGTAAACTAGTTATAAAAAAACCTTCAAATTTAACGCTGTGAAAGCTCTGTTTGTTTTTTACAGAAGTGTAAAGGGGAAATTGAGAAAAGAAAGTCATAGCTATTAGTTATAACTATTAACTTTAACACCTCAAAATTACCTATATCTCATAACTATCTATTATTATTTAGAATTATATCTCACAATTATAAATTAGCATAAGTCTATAACTTATATCTCATAAATATGTATGAGCATTAGTCATAATTGTAACTTATATCTAATAAATATGCATGAGCATAAGTCATAACTATGACTTAAACATGTATCTCATAATGACTGATATCTAAAAATTCAGAATTAGCATAAGTTGTAACTTTGACTTATATCTTATATCTCAAATCTTGTTTTTATATTTTTCTTCTCTCTCAATGTTCTCTTAACGCTTCTGTAGTTTTTCTCATACTTTTTTTTTTTCCAGTTTGGTGGAAAGGATATGAAAGTGTACTTGACAAAACCAGATAGTTCCTATAAAATTACAACCACCGGGGAGCTGTTGCCTCAGGGATTTGAGGCTTCGGTCTTGGACATGGTAAAAATTGAGGCTCTACACTGAGGAATTAGCATTCAAACTCCTCTCCAGATCATCTGAAATCCTCTCTCTTTCTTTTTTTTTGCTGCTCCTTTTTACTGCCATGACAATCTTTACATTCTCTGTTATTTTGTATGTTCTGGAATCACCGGTGGGAAATGTATTCTCAACATTCATGTTGGAGTAAAAAAAAAAACCCACATACATTGTACATTGCTCAAGCATCTGTTTGCAGATTCAATTTTGTCCATAAATAAAACTGCTTCCATCGCGAGGCTGTGAAGCGACTCATTTTCATAAAGTGGAAGTTTTATATAATAAGCCTCCAGTGCGATACTGTAAGGCTGTAAGCGTCCTTTTTGCATAAGGAGTTTTTTTTTACAACAAACTGCTAGCGTGAGGCTTTGAGGCTACCCATCATCCTTACGCATAAAATATGTTTGATAATAAACCTCCAGCACCCCCATGCTATGAGGCTATTACTATAGGCGTCTGCCTATTCTTCAACACTGGCAGACGCGCTGATCTAGCTGTAGCTGTAGCCGAAGTCGCCGTTTCGGACACGGCCTTAATTACATACTGTATATTTATTACATCAAGAGCTTTTTGCGCCCTAAAACGGTCAATTCCATTGCCACCAGGAACAAAATGACACGTCACAGCAAGAAGATAACCATCCATGTCATGTGATTAAGATTGTTTGTATGGTTCCACTGCGCATGGAGGAAGGAAGCATGCACTGCTTAAAACATTTTGAAACCCTAGAAAGGATATAAGATTAAACAGTAAACAAGTGCATTTTTCAAAAGAACTTTATTGTAACAATTTTATATTCAATCATTGTACATTAATCATTTTAGATAAAACCAGCATTATGATGGGATTTTAAGAGAAAAAATATAGTAGTAAGATAATAGGCCCTCTTCAGTGGTCTTCTATTTTATTGTTAATAACAGTGCGGTGAATAAATGGAGATGTGTGAATGATCGGATAATTTATTACTAAGAGTTGGATAATAAAGTCGATTCTTGCCTTCATGCACGTGCCCCTTTCCCCCAGCCCCCCCCCCCGCTACACCGTTGGTCCATGTCTCCAAGTGTGTAGAAAAGACAAGCAGCGGTGGCGCTGCGGGGGGCATTTCCCTTGCCCCCCCCCCCCCCCATTTCCCGAGGCAGATCATTTCGCAGTATAGTCCGTTCTCATCCTCCCTTTTCAGCGTCCATGCCTCCAAGAGGATAGGCAGACAAGCAGCGGTGGCGCTACGGGGGGGGGGATTTCCCCGCCCCCCATATCCTAGCCAGTACCGCAAACCATTGCACCAACTTTATTGCAATATGTTTGCGTTACCTGAGCCCAATAGTCACTGAATGGTCTTTGTGGTGGGTCGTCAGTGCTTGTTTAAAGTGTTGTTTTTTTGCTGTTGTTTTGTTTGCTCTCCACAACCCCAGATAAGCCGCTGAAAACAGGGACTTTGAACAAATCTATTTTTATTAGGGGGTAGGGAAGATCGAAAACATAACCCTGTGAAATCGGCAGGAGAAAAAAAAATCGGATATCTTCTATCGTAGATAGCACCCCGACCAAGAACGGCCCGTCTCTGCATGTCGGCGTGTCACGTACCTTTTTTTATACATTACAATAATTTGCATACAAAAGGTAGTAGGCCTAGTCAATCAAAATGAACTTCGCTACCGTGGTCCACTGATCAGCAGGTGTGCGTTGATGAACTTTGTTATTTATTTATGTGCAGTGGCCTGAATCATAAACCTTAACAATTGCAATAATTTACTGGGGGTTCTATGGTAAATACCGGTGAACCTAACTGACGAAGCTACCGGTTTGCACCTTTCTCCTCTACCCGTCGTGGGCGAAGTGAGCATGCAATGGCGGATTCAATAATTTCAGGTATTGTTATGACATTGCAGACTAGTGCTAGTAGCTAGCAGCCAGCCATGTGCTGTCCTAACCCAGGTCGGACTCCTCCGTTGCATACAACGCGACGGAGTCCAGGGCCTTTCGCAACCTTGGCTTGGGCTAGCTCCGTGAGTCCGGTTTGGGCCCCGTCACACGTTTTAGAGCAGTGTACATTTTGGTACAGTGTTTCTAACATCAAACCATAGAGCAAGGACCTGACAAAACGAAGTCTGGAGTCGGAAACGGAGCCTAAGCCGAGGTTTGGTTAAAGCCCCTGGGATTTTGGTTGCAATAAAATCGGCAATCTTAACGGACATTTTTGGAACGCACAGCCATATAGCGCCCTCTGACGGCGAGCGGTTCATGAGGCGATAGCAATTAGGTTTAGATAGCAGTTAGGTTTAGATAGCAGTTAGGTTTAGATAGCAGTTAGGTTTAGATAGCAGTTAGGTTTAGATAGCAGTTAGGTTTAGATAGCAGTTAGGTTTAGATAGCAGTTAGGTTTAGATAGCAGTTAGGTTTAGATAGCAGTTAGGTTTAGATAGCAGTTAGGTTTAGATAGCAGTTAGGTTTAGATAGCAGTTAGGTTTAGATAGCAGTTAGGTTTAGATAGCAGTTAGGTTTAGATAGCAGTTAGGTTTAGATAGCAGTTAGGTTTAGATAGCAGTTAGGTTTAGATAGCAGTTAGGTTTAGATAGCAGTTAGGTTTAGATAGCAGTTAGGTTTAGATAGCAGTTAGGTTTAGATAGCAGTTAGGTTTAGATAGCAGTTAGGTTTAGATAGCAGTTAGGTTTAGATAGCAGTTAGGTTTAGATAGCAGTTAGGTTTTCGTGACTGAGCGTCTTGGAACCACGACTAGAAAACGGCGTAAAGCGCAGGCGCATTTCACAAAACTCACTGCACGATCGGTTAGTGAACTACTATATTTGTTAGCGGTGTTATAATGTAAACTATTTGGTCACAGAGGGTTAGAATTAGGAAAATACAATTTAGGTGAGTCAGAATCAGTAGTGTGTAACCATTGTGACGAGGGTTTAGAAATCTGTAGGCCTATACTAGTTAATATACTACAATAAAAGAGTAACACGTGTGACACTTGGTACACAACACTGTAAAGCTTATTTGCTCAGTTTATGTTTTTATGTATACATGTACATGAAACAGACAGTCTGTGAGAGAGATGCATAGACACACCATTCTGCCCAAACACTATATCAGTGGGGGCTGGGAGTAACGGATCCATGTGAAAAGAACCTCATTTTTGTGTTGTCTTTATATCAGCAGATGAAATCAAGAAGTTAATCGCACAGTGTCATGAGGCTAAGGCTGCCGCTCACTGTCTATACAGCAATTTGAGAGTGGGAGCTGCTCTGTTAACCACAGATGGTCAAATTATCAGTGGTAAGGCTGCACATGACGTCATTGACCGCCATCTTTGGTGTCAAACAATGGAAACGTGCATGCGTGTACGCGCTGCGCGCGACTCTCAGCCAATGGTAGCTCTTCGTGCGTGCACTGGGTTCGTCAACAAAGGCGGCCAATGCAAGGGGTCTTTTCCATTGTTTGTCATCCAAGATGGCGGTCAATGACGTCATGTGCAATACATCTGTTGATACCACAGAATTTGTATAACCAAGTGTTGTAACTTTTGGGGGCGGGGGCAAGCGGGGCGGGGTGCGGGAGATGTAAAAAATACTTTTACTAATGTAGAAATTTATTTAATATTAGGGGGTTGATTTAAATGAGGACCTCATCTTTTAATTGTTTTTCAAAACAGGTTGCAATATTGACAATCCTTCTTTAACTCTTGGTGTTTGTGCGGAGAGGTATGCCATCGTCAAGGCAGTATCCGAAGGTCATACCAAATTCAAAGCCATCGCTGTCGCCAGGTAAGTACATTTAAGACCACTACTTAGGCTTCAGCCCTTTAAGCACAGAATATTGCTTTCTTTTAAGCCAAAATAAGCAGGATACCGGTCATAGATGGTACAGGTTACATGGTAATTTAGCTGGTAACCTTATTCTGGTAAGCATATTTTGTTGTGCTTAGCTACTTTGTGTGCTAAGCAGCACCACGAAATTGGGCCCAGTATCAATCAAGGCCCAATTATAACAGATTTGCTTAAATGCAAGATATAGGGTTGGTATTTAATTGACAAACAAAAACAGCTTTTATGATAGGTAGGCCTAACTATTGGTAAGAATTATTAGTTCCAATCTCAAAGCTCACATACTATATTGTATCCAGTGGTACCAGATATAAATGAGTTTGAAATATTGCTGGAGTTGAGAAAAATTGCCGTTGAATACTCGCAGGCATTCAACCCGGGGGGGGTGCAGGGGAGAGCGGGGACAGCTGCTTTCCCAAAATTGGGCAGAACAGTGTGCGAAAGTTTGTGCACAGCAAAAAGAAACAAAAATGGATAGAGAAAGCAAAACAGACTTTTATACAGTAAAATAAATATGTATAGGCCCTACTTGTGTTTTCATCTGTTTAAACGTTTAGGGCAAGTCAACCCCTCTGCCCCCCTTAACCAATGGTTCTCCATATACGCACATGTTTGCTCACGAAGTTACAAGTTCAAGGTTCGTCATTGGTTTAGGTTGTGTGTGACGTATACACGCGTACGCGTTTCCATTGTTTGACATCAGTGATGACGGCCTATTAAGCAAGGGTCTAGTAGCCACAGTAAACACTGATCCCTGTCAGACCAACAAGAAGATGCCCCTCCTCTTTTTTCCGTCCAGGCTCACTTTGGATGCATTGATTTGAATGGGAGAAAACAAGATGGCTCCTCTGTAATGATTACAGATCAATGAACTGTTTTATAGAAATCTCACTTTCTTTGTGCCACTCTCTGTGGCTTCATTGTGTTGTCAATCTAAATTATCTAGCATCATTTTCTGTCAAACCAAATAACAATTTCGTCTGTCATTCAGTTTTTATTTTATGTATTGTGTTAACTTTTATATTGTTCTCTTTTTCACAGTAACTTGAAAGACAAATTGTTTTATCCTTGTGGTGCTTGCAGACAAGTGATGTTTGAAGTAAGCCTTTTTCCCATCCCCACAAGAGCATTTAAAAAAAACTTTATTTTTGCTTGTTTGTGTTTTAATAATAATAATAATAAATCTTATAAAGCGCTGGTATCTAGGAAAAAACTATTCACTGCGTTTTGGTTTTGCTAGCTTGTAAAAGTATTTCAAACTTTCTTTGTTCAACCCAAAAATTATTTAAAACTTACCCAGTCATTTTTCTTTTTTAGGTTATTACTTGTAATTTTTAACATTTGTTTGGACATGTTTCTTTCATATTTTGGTTCTCAGTTACAGGCTTTATGTTGCTCTCAGGTTTCTGAAATCCTTTTTTCCGATTGTTACCTAGAATTGGCAGTACTTGGTAAATTAGTAATGGAAAAAAAACCCACACCTTTGAATTGAACGCTGTGAAAGCTCTATGTTTTCTTCGGACTATTTGTTTCGGTTGAATGTATTCGGGGTATTTACGGAAGCGTTAAAGGGACATTGAGTAAAGAAAGAAAGTTACAACTCATGTATATGACTTATTTCTCAATTTTACTTTATATCTCATGAATTAGCACAGGTCATAACTATGACTTATATTTCATATCTCATATCTTTCTTGCTTTTTTCTTTCTAATGTTACTGTTTTTTCTCATTCTTTTATTGTTTTTCAGTTTGGTGGAAAGGATATGAAAGTGTACTTGACAAAACCAGATCATTCCTGTAAAGTTACAACCACCGAGGAACTGTTGCCCGATCCCTTCGATGCTTCAATCCTGGACTTGGAAAGAGTTGAGATTCTACCCTGAGGAAATAGCATTCCAACTCCTCGTATGATAAATTGAAATCCTCTTTTTCTGTTTTTTTTTTTTACTGCCACGGCAATCTTAAATTCTCTACTTGGCAGATTCCTTTCCTGTGGTTGTTTTATGTCGTCAAATCACCAGTGAGAAAATTGTTTTCAACGTTCATATTGGAGTACAAACCACATACATTGCTCAAGCCTCAGTACAAGTATACGCAGCTTAAATTCTGTCCATTAAATCAGAATTGGGCTGCACGCATTATCACAAAGGGCTCCTTCTACGACCAGATAACCCCAGTACACAATGAACTGCACTGGCTCCCCATTTAACAACGAATCAAATTCCTTCTGATCATCTGCAGATATCCATCAACTCCCAGACTGTATCTTACCTTTCTAGACTCATATCAATATGAGGCTGTATTTATCTTTTTTGCATAAATGGGTTTTTATAATAAAACTCTAGCGTGAGGCTGTGAGGCTACTAGCCATCTTCGTGCATAGGTTTTTGCTATAACAACTTCCTACCAAGGCTACGAGGCTATAATATATAAATATTGACTGCTTCGAGTGCTATGATTAAAACTACGACTCCCGAGGTGATCCCCAGAGCGTTCTGTTTTCCCGAGGCGCAGCCGAGGGAAAATGGAACGGTCCGGGAATCACCGAGGGAGTCGGAGTTTTAACCATAGCACGAATAAAAGCAGTCAATATTTGTTTTATAACACCCCCAACAGACTATTTATCATCCTCGTACACGTAACGTTCGTACGCGCATTTCAGATACACAGATGCACAACTGATTGAGTTCGAGGTGGGTAAAAAAGACGTCTGGGTACTGCGCGCGCCATGTAATAGTCGATTATTCGATGGCAAACGACTATCACACGGCCGCCGGGTTTCTAGTAAAACTAAGACATATCATGTGACGCGCTCTAAACCAATGAAAAGGCAGAATTTTTGTAAGGGGTGTTATAATACTAATTATTTGCATAAAAGACGTTTTTAGGCCATAATAAACCTCCTACCTCATGGTATGAGGCTATACTCATAATTTTACACAAGAGGTTTTTGTGATAAACAGCATGAGGCTTCGAGGCTATACTTGTCATCCTCTTGTGTGAATGGATGTATTTAAAAACAGTAAACATGTGCATTTCACAGAATTTTAATAGTATTCAACCATTTTACAATAATCATTTTAGATAAACCAGCATTCTGATGAGATTTTGAGAACAAAAATAGTTGTGTAGATAGTAGACGCACTTCAGAGGTCTTCTCTATTTTGTTGTTAATAATTAACACTGCGGTAAATAAATGGAGGTATGTGAATGATCGCATAGTTTACCCTAAGAGTGGAATAACAAAGTCGATTCTTGCCTCCATGATGGGCAAAACCTTGAACCTAACACACACAAAACACTAGCCTTCAGTCAAGGCTAGTGTCCGGATTTGCGACTACGGTTGTTGTGCTGACGGCGGCATTATGGTCGTGTCCGAATTCGTGGCTACGGATGAAGCTACGGCTAGATCGCTGCGTCATCATTGATTGAAGTTATAGGACGTCCTTAGCAACACCCTCAGCAGTAGCCGTAGCCGTAGCCGTAACCATAGCCGCCAATTCTGATACGATCTGTGAGTGAGCCAGCCATACCCGGCATCTTGAACACGGCTTATTCAACAGCTTGAGAATAATTACGTCATTAATCCTGAATTGTGGGCAGTGGTTCCCATTTAAACTTGCGTGATACCATTGGATTTCGTCAAGCAAAGCACCTTGCCTTCCCAGAACTTGTCAAGTACAAGTCGAAGAAAAGAGTCGGTAACCTCGTCCAACCTGCAATGGGCAAAACAATAAAGACATAAACATTCGGTATTGTTTAACCACAGTTTATTCGGTTTGCTGTAAAACCGAATTTATCAATGATACCTCACCATACAAAGCCTCAAAAAGTACGCAGTTAACAGATTGTGAATGGCCGAGAACCAATCACGTGATGTGCTACAAAGATGCATGTACATGGCACAGAGGAACACGAGTGATGTACCCAACAGATTACATTACCTTGATCGTGCCGCCGTTAGTCGTTTCTATCTTGTGCAAAATTAGCCGCAACTAAAAGGAACGTCGGAGGGCGCTTGCAGTAACTTGGTGAGAGTTCATAAAATTCCATGTACAGCCACAGGGCTGCTTTAATCATAACGCCACGGCCCCTTTTAACGTTTGAACATTTCCTAAATAATATCAGTAATAATAAAACCGAATCTCCGTTAGGGATTCGTGTTTACTTACTCTAACACTCCAATCATTTGGAGAGCACCAGCAGCAATCTGCCGATGTACGTCGTTGTTTAACTTCTTTAGATCAGTCATTGCTGTATTCGCAAATGCTGGACACAGAGCTCCGAAGGTTATGCCCATCTCCTTCAAGCACGGGTCCTCCTGTACATGAGATGGTATTTAGTTAAGGTGTGTTCGAATGACGTATCCTCCGATCAGCTATGGCTAGGGTGGCTACCTTTGGCTGAGAGTCGCGCGCAGCGCGTACACACGTGCACGTTTCCATTGTTTGACACCAAAGATGGCGGTCATTGACGTCATGTGCAGCCATTCCACTGATAATTTGACCATCTGTGGTTAAGAGAGCAGCCCCCACTCTCAAATTGCTTAATAGACAGTGAGCGGCAGCCTTAGCCTCATGGAACGGTGGCAACGCTAAGAACTAGGCCTTTTAAGCCAAAGCCACTGCCGAAGCCGTCAAGTTCGGACGAGGCTTATCAATGAAGAGTGGGGCAACAATTTTTATCAAACTCTTTCTTGAAACTTTGATTAATTCCTGCGTGTATATTCGATCCAACGATTCAAGACCAAATGAGATCATGTAGCACCCCAAGGCGCAAGATGGCCAACTGGAGCTCTATCTAATGCTAGAACGTGGAGCATGGCCATATAGACATTTGGCGCTATTTTTGTAAGCAAATGTTTTGTGGCAAAATTATTGTATTTGGGTGAAAATGACTTTTACCTGAAGAGCTCTAGTCCAACCAATGCTGGCAAACTTCGTAGCGGTGTAAGTAGGCATGAAAGATGCTGGTTGCAGACCTTTGTGAAGGGAAATTGTATTGAACTTAGGTAAATTCATGTCCAAGTACAATTACGGCCTATTACCCAACAGCTTTAATGAAATGTTTACTATAGCTTCATCGATACATTCTTATGGCACTCGTAAAGCATTAAAAGGGGATTTGTATGTCAACTATAATAGAACTTCCATTTACAAAAATAGTGTTGTGCAACGAGGAACAGAATATTGGAATAGTCTTCCCAGAAATTTTAAGCAACCTGCTACAATAAGTACATTTTCAAGAAAACTTAAACATTACTTGTTAGATACATATCTGTAATGCCATCATAATCTACTGGGTTTTAATCGGCTATGTTTGTTTGGTCTTAGCTGTCAGCTTGTGTATACGTGTGTGTCTGTTTTGTCTGTCAAATAGGGAAAAGAACAAAAGTAACATTGTTTGCTTCACTTTCTTCCTACATATTGACTCATGTACATAAATTTTCTGCTAAATCATATAGTGTGATACACATGTATTGATTAAATATTTGCTTTTCTACAATGTATGTATCTCATTGCTGAGTCAGTATGAAATAAATGTTTCCTTGAATTGAATTGAATTGAAATATTGTGGGGGGAAATTATTTTAATTTACGAGATGTCACCGATTAGATTTTACATGGAAAGATCAGCCAGAGCAAATAAAACTTAAATTCAATTCATCATAAAACTTTTTGTGGGAAATTTCTTTGGCCTATTAATTATATTATATTGGGCCTACACACAAACAGTACATGTCCGTCAAACCTGGAAAACGTATGCATGTTGATTTCAACCGTGTAGGAAGATAACATAATCTTTAGACTATTTAAAAATATAAATCTCGCATCAACATAATATTTAATATCCTGCTCACTCAATTTCGATCGAAAATAAATGCCCCGTCGCATCAGCATTCAACAGTCAACAGAGGTAATTAAATTTCAACAGTTTTTACTGGTTAAATAAGATTATTCAAACTCATTGGTCCCAAAGATCATTTAATTCCGTAAAAGCCAGCAGCAAGAGGTTGGTCAACCATTCATTTTCATCCATATGTAGAAGAAATTCAACTGAAGAATGGTGAAAATGTAGCCTTGATTGTCCATAAATGAAATAGAATGACTAAAGCGAACCCGAATGCAAGAATAAGGCAATCATGACTTCTTCTTTTTTTTTTGCACGGAAACGAAATTTAGTTCATTGGTATTAAACAGAAACCATTATAGTTTGATCGAATTAGAGGAAAATGCGTGTCTTTGAAAACGTTTAATATGAAATTGATTTATTCTTTGCCGAAATTGACCGGGAAAACCTGCTCTACACATAGATCTAGATTCTTATAATGTACTGTGACGATATATAATGCAATTTATGTTGCTTTAATACTTCTGTAATAATGTTTATTTACTGACCTGCTGCGGAGGCCACATTGATAACCATTCCCCCTTCGCCACCCTCTTCTGGGCCCAAGTACCTGATGGCAAGATTGGTTCCTCGCATTGTACCTTTCTGTTCAATAGAAAGGGGGAGAAATGGTGAAACAATTTACCATCTAGACGTGAAATGAAATGGGGATTCACCAACGCCATCAAAAGCCCACAGAAATCACTCAGGAAACAACCCCTCATTTTATCTTCGACCAGTACTGAAGTCAATGACTCGTAATTGTGTTTCATTCTTCTTTACAGAACTCGGGATAAAGTACAGCGTATCAGTGCTTCATACACGGCGGTGTAAGGGTATAAACAAAGCTATATACTCTCCCCGATGCAAAAATTAACATATATTAGTCAATTCGTCAGTTGGTCTAGCTATATAGATCTAAACGACCTTCTTAGATAGACAGCATAACTTTGTTTGTCTGAATATTATCTGAAATTTCGGAAAAGAGGCAAGGTAAAACAAAATGGCGACCGTATTAATGACGTTACCAGATTAGTGTCGACGCATTTCTCCCACGCGGTTTCGTTCATTATTCCAGCATTGTTCACCACCAAGTTGATGCTGCCAAACTTCGCCTTCGTCTTTTTAAACACATCTGTAATTAAAGAACATATCGTCAATGTGTTTTCTATAAACGCACTCTATATGTTACTGTGAGTGAGGTTGTTTTTTTTCCGGAAAATATTGGTGCAAACCTCCAGCTTGTAAATGTAAAACAATGAACCTTATGCACTGACGTCACCACGCCGCCATATTGGAGGTAACGGTGATGAAAAAAGTGAAAACGCACAACCACGCGCGGCGCGCAGTATCGGCCAATGAGCAACCTTCTTCTGAACTGTAACCGAGGGCGCCCTACTCAAATGACGTCATAATTATGCATAAGGTCTATTCCCAGGTGTGTCTATCCTTATTAATAAACTGTCGTTTACTGCTAAATACCTTCGAAGTCGGACTGAGATGTAACGTCACATTTGACGAACATTACCCGATCCTCGCCGAACTCATCCGCAAATTCCCGAAGTGTCTTGTTCCCACTCGTCTCGTTGAAATCAGCTATGCACAAACCCTGCAAACAGATGGAATTAATAGCAACTTGTGTGTTGACCCAATTCACCTGAGATCATTATCACAATAACTTGGTTAGTGCGCATAATAGTGCGCACAATAATCATTGTAGGGCGCTTTCCAAATAATGTGTGTGTGTTATTCACTATTTTGCGATATACCATGTCCCTTCAGGGCCACCATACGTTTATATTTGATCGACTTCTCAAAATTGTCACCTCCCAATATCTTACCTTGGCTTTCTTCTTGAGCAGAGCGTGTGAGAAGGACTTGCCGAGGCCGTCAGCGCCGCCTGTCACGATGGCTACCGTCCCGTCTTTGAGCTCGGCCGCAGCCGTGTCGAATGAGTCTTTGCTGACCGCCGTCATGTTTTTGTCTTGGATGCTAGTGGTTGGAGCAAAGCTAATACCGTCTGGTATGGCGCGGGGTGTATTATGGGAAAAGAAAATAATGAACTTGTCATAAAACGGGTTCTCTTGTTCCTATGGCACAGTCCAGTTGAATAAGACCGGACTGTAATATAATATTACCAGGACGTTAATACCAAGTTGTCCTTGATAAAATAGTTTCCTGATCGGGGATTATGCTACTGCTGGGTTAGAATAATAGAATGGTAGTTTGACCTTAGTCTATTGCAAGGACAGCGCTGTACATGAAGTTATTTCACGGTTGAAAGCCTTTATTTAGGAATATGCTATAGCTCATTATCTTACCTTATCTCACAAGGTTAGCTTTAAGTTATACAAAGTGCATGGTGGTGATACAATATTAAAAATTGGTTGCAGTATGTACTACCACGAAACTCGATAGATATAGGCTTTTAAGAGCCAGTAAGAAAGGTAACTCATCCTTGTAGTCAATGCAATTTTCAAACTTTTAAAAATTACTGTCATCATACTACTTCTTATGCCACCTATGATATTTTTTCCAGGAACACATATGCGATGGCAAATAGGCCTACCGTGCAAGCTCGCGCGTATTCGAACATTTTTAGGTCCACTAGAATCAAACTCGCGGGAGATTTGCAGTGATGTGCTCAGTCCAATTAAAACAAAACATCTTTTTCGTGGCATACTATACTATGATGAGTGTGTGCCGAATTGCATAGTTAGCATCATCAAAGGCACAGCCCCATTACCTTCCTGCTGTAAACATACACCTGTAGTAGCACTACGGTGTGTGTGTATACCATAGCACTAACAAAGGAAAGAGCAATGGGTGACTTTTCTGTGTTGTATTGTACCTTTCTCATGGCTATCTCCGTGGTTCTATACCACATAGTGCATAGAGAAAGGCTATAAATATAGAGCAAGGACAGATTGCTCTAATGGTTCTACCCTTCCACTGCTTCCTTCCTGACTGATGATGAGAAGTGCAGCCTCAAGAAGAGTGCCGTCGTACAAAATTACGAAAGAATTCCAAAAGCACATATCAACGATGGTAGGCCTATTCCTCTGTAGGTTGTGTTTATCTCTTTACATCGAAAACCGATCAGGTTTTTGTTATTCACCGTAGCAAAAAGACTTACCTTATGACTAACACAGTGGGTTTGTGATGTCGGTGTGTGAGGTCGCCTGGTACTACTCGTGTTACAAGAACGTTCCCGTGCGACACAGTTTGTGTTTGCTTGGATCATGGGCTATCGTCGATCATGGGCTATCGCCGATCTTGTTAATCCGCCTTGCACTCGCCTATCAATAAACCACGTAACTTGCGACATCACTTTTCATGTTTACGAAAGAGCCCCCAAAATAGCCTAGGACTTTGAACATCTCATAATGGAAGAACACATAATACCAACCAATGACAAGGGTCCGACCAATTGCAGCAGCAGCATTCTCATCGGACGAATTCTATCAACTTCTGTGATCTGAATGTGGCACCTCTTCATTAACAACTGTAAACAGCAACCGTAATTTTCTTACAAAAAAACACTCATTTCTAGTCACTATAGGCCTAGTCATCCAATGGCATCATGTAGTGCCCTGCCTGCCTGGACAAGCCGTGGAATATACATTTACCATGTCACCCTTTTTGTTAACAAGTGATTTGGTCTATAATGTTTCCATAACCGAAGGTGATCCCCACCCCTCTTCCCCCTCCCCCTCCCAAGAAAAAGAAAGGAAAAGCAGAATTACCCAATTATGGTCAGCTTAGTAAGAGTTGTAGGCCGTCAGTGGTCGAGAGTGCGTTCGCGTCGCCGGAATAGCAAAGGACGATTGAGGACACCTCTCTAAATTTTCTACCCATGGAATGATCGGTCCTTTTTGTGTACACATAAATTGGTGAAACCCTTACACCCCAACCCACTGCGCTGAACAACAAAGAAAATTGTAAAAGATTGTTTACTAGGTAAACTATAACTGTTGGCCTGCCTGTGGGCGAAAAAGTAATAGAACGGAACCCAGCCGTGGACTGAACAATTGGAGCTGCAATTATAAATATTACAACGAGTTCTAACTACCTCCGTCTCACCCCCTGGGATCAACTCGCGCACGGAGGCAGTGGCTGGTCGATAGAGATTACATGGCGAACATGACCCGGTTCTTTCCTCTCCCATTGGATAACCAAACCGAGGCTGGGAGGGACAGAATGTGTTTAATTTTTGGGTAAGATGTAAATTATGGGGTTGGGCCTTGATTGCTTTCTGATAGGCCAAACATTGTTATCACTTCAGACCGCACCATGAAAGGCGAGCAGGGACCCATGGCCCCCAAACGAGGACACCATCAAGCAGCTTGAAGTCGTTTAATTGTCAATCTAGATACAATCTAGATACAGTTGGTAGAGCGCCGGTACGTTAATCCGGAGGTCGTTGGTTCAAGTCCTGCTCCAGTCAATTTTTCTTTGTTCAAACCCAATTTATTAGATACAATGTTCTTAACTCCAAGATGGTGGATGATTGACGTCATTGCACAATGGTTGTGTCATTGCTGAACCAAACGTGCTGCAAACGCGTATACTTGACCGTGTTTGGACCACCGTGAGGGCGCTTTCAGAGGCGATTGGCCATTGCTTCACATTTCCATCACTTCCTAGTGTATGTTTTTTTTCTTCTACCATGGCCAAATACAAATGAAAACAATTATCTGTTTGTTTAACTTCGTTTGCATCACAGTTCACACACGCCCTCACGCAGTCCAAAATATTGCAAATTGTTTAATCAAATTTGATATATTAAAATAATGTGTATCATCGGGAAGCGCTATCACTTTTTCAAAATATATATTTTTTTAATTTGTAGACGTACTAGTAGTTGTTTAGTAAGGGTCATACAAGACAAATAGATTAAATTGATTGGTAAAGGGTTGTGGCTTTGTATTTGTCTTTGCTCTATGGTAATTATCACCTAAAATAACATCGACTACGTAACGACCAAAGGTTTGCTTCTTAATGTTTGTTTATGTCGAGATACGCGAAAAGCTTGAGCTCTTTACAAATGCCATGCTTACAGAAACTGATTTATTAATAGAAACTGTATGTTGACAGAAACATTTGTTTACAATGCAAAAGAGAAAACAAGTCGTAGATAGTCCCATTCAATCATCATGGAGGTAGAGTATTATATTGTTTGTGTGTGTGTGTGTGTGTGTTGTTAATTTTTTTTTATGTGGGCATAGAAGCTGTTTATAAAAATGGCTAAGCACAGAAACAAGTATTAAACTCCATCCAATTCAAGTCAATTCAATAAAACTTTATATCGGGAAACTTCTTTGGCCTAAAATACACAAAACATTACACACGATGAATTAGGCGTTATAGGTGAAAATGTGTGCATTTGAACTTGCGTTTTGTTCAGTGTGAAAGTTATTGCAGAATTTTGCCCTGAAAAAGCTTGTTGGTCTATATTTTTATGGCTTATGGTTTCTTGCACATCAGTCCCAGATTACCACACCAAATAATTACCACACCAAATAATGTACATTGGTGGCACATGAGTCCAGGTTTGCTTAGCGGTCTTAATTTTATGTGACTAATCAGTTTATGGCCCCAGGCCCAGCCTGACGCCATTTATGTCGACCCCTCGATAATTCTAACGTACCGAGAAATACTCCAAGAGAACGGCGTTAAAGCTTCCCCGTTGCCAGTTTACGGTGGGTCGAGCTGGCTCATAATTGACTCAGTCGTTGCAGGTCGAGATCTCGCAGACATTGGTCGAGTTGTCCAACATTTTGTTCAGTCGTCACATGAGACAGCTCGACATTCGGAATTTATGTTGCCGCGCAGATAGTGAACTATGTTGTGATGTACATTGTTGATGTTATGCATGTTATGTACTGTACTGTAGTTCATGAGTTTTTTGTGTTTGGAGCTCGGAAGGATGTAGTAAGACGAGTTTATCGTCATCGATAGATGGGCAAAAGATTAAACTTTGATAAACAATTGCATTTAAAAGCTTTTAAAAGTGGTAAGTAAGTTTAGTCCTTCCTCCATGGTTTAGTTAAGTATTTCTATTTTTTTTTATCACTTAAAAAATATCAGCATAGCATAGCACTGCAGTCAGGCAGCAGTCAGGCAGTGCAAGTGTGTGTGCAGGTTCATTTCATTCTCACTCTCTTCGCTCAGGCCACAGCGAGAGATGGGGGTGGGGGGGGGGGGGTGTTGTTCAGCCCTAACAAGAAAAATATGTGTATTGTGTAACTTAAAGTTTTTCTGCCATAAATTCATAAAATGCGACTAGAATTTCAGGTACTACTACTAGTTAGTAGTTGTTCATATTTTTAGTTTGGTGAAATTTATGATTTGACTTGAGTTTATGATTGATACCTGGAACTTTTCAAACTTGCTAAGTAAAAGTATTATAATAATATATAGTAATTATACTTTCCCTGGGGAGACGATAGCGGAACGAACCGAATAGTTCTAGGAGTAGAGTCAGCACAGAAAGTTACATGTACAATAGAGTCTTAGAGCATGTAGAGACGTAATTTTAAATTTTATTTGAAAAAATAATGTCAGCGAACCAAACCAAGGATATCATTAACAACTCTGGACCCGGCTGTTAGATTTCCAGACACGAGGAATATGTGAATGAACCTTCCAGTTTCCTCCATCACAGGTAAAAAATATGGAAAAAGTTGTCACAAAATTGTTTGAAATGGCAGGTAGGTCCTTTGTAGTGTATGGTCTTTTCTCTGTTGCGTTATATGCAATGCAACGTAGGAGTCCAACCAGGGTCAAATTTCATAGAGCTGCTTAAGCAGAAAATATTGCTTAAAAATTTCTGTTGAGCAAAAACAAGCAGGATACCAGTCATAAATGATACATGTGACATAGTATTTTGACTGGTAACCATATTCTGGTAAGCATAAGTCTGGTGTGCTTACAAATCTGTCTGGAAATCTTAGATAATTTTTTGTGCTTAAGCAGCTCTATGAAATTGTGCCCTGGGCTACTCTAAACCCAAAGGAGAAGCCCACCTGGTTCAGGGTTTTTTCATTGCTGTATAGTCTAGTCTCAACCCTATATTGAGCAATTGATTTCTTCCTATTAACAGGCAAAGCCATTTCGGCTGTAACGTAAAGTTGAACCTGTCCGAGTCCGAATCATGCCGCACAAAATATTCTTCTCGGTGATTCATGCGAGCGGTGCAGACACTGGATTCAACATCCGAGAGTTGGAGGTTCACAGTCCGCTATCCCGAGGATGGCAGTCGACAAGATTTTGTCTTTATCCACAAGAGATTGTCCTCCAGTTAGCTGAGAAGATCCGGATCAGGAAGCTGCAGCTGCTAGCTCATCAGTATCTGATACGTGAGTGGAATCCTAATTCTCTCAAATCCTCTTCATGAAATTTTTTCTGATTGTGGAAGATTGAGGACTGTAGGCTTAAATAACAATCACTTATCACTGGGTCAGGCATACCACTCTACGTCTTTCAGGTGTATCATAAACTATGAGTACCGAGTGTTCGGTGACACATTTCAAGCTCTTCTTGAGTGAGACACCTTAAAAGAAAGCAGTTTTTTCATAATCATTTCATGTTTAAATTTGAATTTAGATGCTTTTATTTGTCCAACTCTCTCACAAATATTTATTATTTTGTTTTATGTATTGTTTTGACTTGTCAGTGTGACACATCTTATACCTGAGGAAAACCATTCCAAACATTGCCACTTACTTCTGGAACTTAGTTTTCTTCCTTTTAATCTTCTTTTTCTATCAAGCGACCAAAATCGAGTTTTACATCGGAAGTTTACCACCAGACCATATCACAACACTTCATGGAACCCGCTACAAGAGACTGGGGTAGGTTAAGATGCACTATAAACAAAAATCATGATTTTACAAATTAAAGTGTCCTCAAAAGAAGTAAAACAAATTAGTTTGGCATCTATATTTTTTTGGGAGCGGCCCAATTTGACCCACTTGTTATCTGATGAGGCCTTCCAGCCTCTGCTGTGAATGTGTGGTCATTCACAAGTGCCAGACTAGGACATTGCTTACATAAAATGTAGGGGAGTCAAACCTGTCTTTATTTTTCATGTAGTCGGTTGTAGGAGGACATTGCATAATGTACTCTTTTCAGGAGAAACCCACAAAAAAGACCTTTTAGAAATGATGTTTTGGTGAGTTTGTCCGGTCAAGGTTTTTGAGAAAAGCAGAGCTGCCAACTCTACCTGATTCTGTAGAAAGTTCCTTGAAAATAAATCAAATTTTTTCACATTATCTGATGAGCATATTTGAAGATCTTCCTGATTATGGAAACTTTGTTCCCTACTCTGTTGAATGTAATTCTTAGTATCTCCCTGATTGTTGTTCAAAATTTCTCTGATTGCAAGATGCAAAAGTTTGCAGCTCTGGAAAAGTTGTCCAAGGGCTCAGTGTAAATCCAAGTTGATTAATCTGTTGTTGTTCATGTTTGTAATTGTTAACAGGTACGTTGCTATGTCTGATAACTCTAAGACGGGCTACAAGGCAAGAGAGTTGAAGTCTGTACATGTAGATGCAGTCGGGCAGTATTTAAGACTCGTCATACACAAAAACCATGTCAACAAGTACAACGTGTACAATCAGGTAGGGTTATAGTTAGCCCAGAAGGCCTTTCACTTTCGTATAAATATTACAGTGGCGTCCTGGATATGAGGGTCCGTTTCTGGGGCAGAAAAATTTCAGAGCTCAATAATTAAAGTCTTACCCGCAAGAAGCTACTAATCTCACTGGATGAACATTCCATGGCAGCATTCATTTTTTGCAGGGGGGTTTCGGCAACAGATTTTCCTCCTAAATCCTTAATTTTTAGTGAAATAATTCAGCTGTCATTGTTGAAAAGTTTTTGTTGTCGTCGTTTTCTCAAACATGCCTGTCGTGCTTGATGCTCGTATACTCTTGCCCTTTAAAGCGCAGGATGGTCGTGAGACGTTCATATGACGTGAGTGCGTAGTGCGGTGTGCGTGATGAACTGTGTTTAAAATCTACAGACATTTTGAACGTTGAGAGCTGAATTATTTCACAAAAATAACACATTGATGGGATGCGAGTGCATTAGGCACTAAACACCCTTGCCATCATGCTTTGCTAAATGGTACTTTTTCGCCTTTGGGAAAAAAAGAATAAAACCTCAAAATCTAATTTTGTTTATAGGTGAGCCTGATCGCCATTAATGTCATAGGCGATGAGATAACGTCAGAAGAAGACCTCATCCAATATGAAGAAGAAAACAAACAGAAAGTGAACCAGGTGATCAAAGAGTTCATGCCGGAAAGTTACTTTGGAGATGATTTCAAAAACGGAAACGATGTTGATCCTGCTGTACTTGGTGCTGTCAATAGGTCAGTGACATTCTGAAATTGTCCTTACCTTTAGTAGATACAGTGCAGAAGCATATCGTTGTTGGTGAAGAGTTGGGATCAACGCTACAACCTCTTTCCCACCGTAGGTCTGTAGCCAGCCTCTGTCTTTTCTACAGATATTTTCATTGTAAATGTGCCACCGTGTGTCTGACCTAGTTCCTCCCATCAGGGTGCTTGAGCGTGAAACCAGACTTTCTGCTTGTTCCCACCCATACACTAAGCTTTGCTGAGATGTAGAAAATCTTTTTTCCCAACAGCTTTTTTCCACATATAAAAAAGGTTATGTCTTGTATTCTTTCAGGAAGGACTACATCTCACCGATGGATGATCTGGCATTTGATATGTACCAAGACCCAGAGGTGGCTCAAATCATCAGAAAATTGGACGTCAGAAAAAACGAAGCTGTACTGCGTAAGTAGTACTAATAAACACAAAGCACATCAAACTTCTTCTTGCTTTTGCTGATTTGTGGAAAGTGTGCACCAGGGTTCAAAATCAACAGTAGTCCGCTAGCTGGAGGCTATTAATTTTGCTTTCAGACTTCTGGCTAAAGGGGTTTGGGCTGTCTGATGGACTAGTGACAAAACAAATGCTAAATACATCCAATTTGATGATCCTGACAAGAAGAAGCATCAGATTTTGACGCTTTGCATGTGGAGATTAACTATTTCTTGGAATTCTTGCGAGTACTTTTATGTGAAACCTGTGGCATGTCATGGTCGGGTGGTCTAGCGCACTGGACTTAATGCTCTGAGGTTCTAAACTGCAGAATGTGGATTCAAGCCTTGACACTAGTGTCTGTCCTTTAGCAAGACACTTAACCAATTTTGCTTCGTACACGGGATGGGATGTAAAGCCGTTGGTCCTGTATGTTGCAATGCATGAAAAAGGAACCCTGTACACTTATTGCTGGAAAAGGGGTTTCCCCCGGTGGTCCCTGGCTCAGTTGGTGTCGAAATTTAGTGATGAATTTTACTAACATAACCTGAACCAAAACTCTTTTTGTACTTAAAGCTATGTGATTTTGGGCGTAAGCTGT
Source organism: Pisaster brevispinus (assembly GCA_023634235.1). NCBI lineage: Eukaryota > Metazoa > Echinodermata > Asteroidea > Forcipulatida > Asteriidae > Pisaster > Pisaster brevispinus. The sequence continues at coordinate 15,902,759 of JAMKCF010000002.1, forward strand.
CCTTCAGCTGTTCAGCAGATTTCCTTTTTTTGTTTTGAAAGTAATAATGGTAATGTAGAAAAGTGAAAAACACTGTACAAAATGTTGTGTGGTAGGCCATCCAAAAGTTGCATTTTGAAATGACCTGCTCTTTATTTTCCAGATGCTTATTCACAAATATGACAATGTCTTGGATAGAATATCATAAAACTAACCATTTTTTAAGGGAAATAATGAAATTTTTCTGTTTCCCATTTTAAGCAGCTTTGTTTGGTTACTTTTCTTTATTTAGAGGAGCAGTACGACATGGCCAAGAAGTTGAAGCAAGCCATTGCTGATCTGCAAAAGGTAGGTCACCCATAGTGTATACAACCCAATTAAAACATGTCACCAACATCGTTAAAACGTCTTGCTTTTCCTGAAGTCAACCGCCATCTCTTTTGCTTGCTTGACACTGATTGTTTAAAGCATGCGAACTAACTGGTGGTTGTCACAGACCATTATCTGCACTATGTGTGACCCTACAGTAGAAATTTAAAAAACAGGTGTAAGCTCAATTAGTCATGGGACGTAATGAATTACCGACAGGGTAGTTCTGCTATGACTGTCGCAATTTGTCTTGTCATTCGTGCAGGTCGGTGAGAAACTTGGTCGTTATGAGGTGGAAAAACGCCGAGCCATCGAGACGGAAGACTATGACCTCGCTAAGGTCAAGAAGATCCAGATGGAAGAGTACAGACTACAGATCTATCAACAGCTAGAGGTCAATGACCTGTTGCAACTGAGCAAGGTAATGAAGCCATTCTGAGCATCTGGGCTATTTTAAGACTGGGTAAGCAGGGGAGGGGTGGTGGGTGGGGGACAACAATGTCTAGGGTCCCCTTTGGGTGATATGCGTAGTACTGTATAGAGACAACCAGTTCCGATGGAGCCAATGTTTTCAGGACCGGGCCCAATTTCATAATGCCTGTAACTTACAAATTTAAACTAGCCAACTGAATTGGTTAATTCGTCATATTTTTGACCGCATGAGGGCGTACGTGGACCAATTTCACATGATGAAAACAAGTTAACAAACTTTGTTTTTTTCATTTTTGTTATTATTATGTTCATGTATTTTGTCATTGATGCAAGAAAACTACATACAGGCAGTTAAAATAAGATGAAACTGTAATTGTGATGCAAGACATTCCCTGATAAAAGCGCCCTCATGCGGTCAAATTTATGGTCAATTGAACTGCCTCTAGCTACTAGGCAATTTCGGTGGTCTAGTGGTGAGTCATCTGCTCTAGAATGGTTCGAATCCCACCCGAGTCGGGGTAATATGCCTGTGTTTTTTTTCACAGGACTCTGGGAAAGCACCGAGTATAAAGTGTTTCACACACGGTGTGTGAGTAAAACCAAATAATATTCTTTAGCCTTGATGCAAATTTAGCGTCTATTCTTTGGTCGATTGTTGTTATGTGCTTACTGCAGGCTGGAAACTTTACTGAGGCAACAAAGGCAATTGCCTCCATGGCACGGGACACTGCCTTGGTGCCCATTGAAATGTACCTAGATATGTTTAATTTTCCCTCGTAGAGGTGCCCTTCGGAAGTAAAAACTACTTTACTTACAAGGACAAAGTGTTAGGCCTGTTCCTGTGTTTCATGGGGCAGTCTCTAACCAATATGTACAAATGTGTTAAGGAAGATTCCGTTATCTTAAAGTTTTCCGCTTTTGATTGAAACATCGGTTTTCCTTTTTTCTCTTAAGAATTTGTTCTGGCCACCCAAGAATGTAAGTACTAACAAATATATGAGAATATTCTATATTTTGGTGAGAAAGTTTTAGAAATTCTGTTTCTGGTGGATTAGATAAGCAGTTAAGTTACCTTTAAAACGAGTACATTTAACTGTTTAACTGAGTAGATTTGTTGCTGTGTTGTGTGGTGGAATTACTATTCAAGGTGAATATAATGGATATTTTGTGACACTCCACGCCAAAACCAGGCATTTACTCCCAAAACTCAAAACAGGGTTTATTTACTCATCAAATAGATCAGGGTAAGAGCTTTCAAATAGCACCTAATTAGGGTGTATATGGTAAGTATTTCTCAAATCTAAGACATCTCATTACATTGGTACCAACTCTAAGACATCTCATTACATTGGTACCAACTCTAAGACATCTCATTACATTGGTACCAACTCTAAAACATCTCATTACATTGGTACCAACTCTAAGACATCTCATTACATTGGTACCAACTCTAAGACATCTCATTACATTGGTACCAACTCTAAAACATCTCATTACATTGGTACCAACTCTAAGACATCTCATTACATTGGTACCAAGGCTGATGTTTTGGTTGTTTTCACTTTCAATGCTGTTTCAATACTTCTTTCTTTGCGTGTTGTCAGTGAACGATTTCACTTGTATAGCAGAGCAAAATGTATGAGTTTGTATGAGTTACTACTCCAAAAATCATCATCTGCGACTCATTGTTAGCGTTTAGTTTGCAAAATATTATGTTCAGTCTAAACATTTTGCTGGCTGGGTGAAAATTTAAACAATTTTGGGTTGAACAAAGAAATACATGTAGTGACTACACGGCAGTTACAAGTTGAATGGCTTCTGACTGGCACCCCTTAGCAAAGATATTGACAGAATAGGGAGACCGCCAACATTACGGCTAGATGTCTCAGTTGTTAGAGCGCCGTACGTTAATCCGGAGGTTGCAGGCTCAAGTCCACGGGCCGATTTCACAAAGAGCTACGGTTGATCTTAACTGTGTAACAAACTTAATTGCAAAGTGTGATGTCACAATACAAATATGGTGATACTGACAACTCATCTTCAGATGAATCTTAGTGCTTTGTGAAACCGACCCCTGCGTTAGTAAATTTTTCTTTGTTCAACCCCAAATTAGCTAAACATTTTGCTACGCAAAGTTACAGCACGAAATGGTTCCCTGGTTGTTACTAATGATCATTACTGCTCAATGCACTATAAGATGGGAATCAAACTCTCAACTATTTGTGTCAACCTTGCTCTGTAAAAGATATTTACATAGTGTTTTGTGTCTCCTCTAACTTTTCACCAACCACACTTTACTTTTTAATCATAACCATACGCCCATACATTGCTGATTTTTGTTAACAATTCTTTTCGGTAAAGATGTCTGGGTAAAATGTGAAATATCATTTTTGTATTATTGGAAGAAATGTTTTTACAGTTTGTATATTTCTTTGTTATGGAAAGAAATGACGTGTGAGGTAGAGGTTGATATTGTGTTTGAAAAAAGCCTTCGGAGTGCCATGGCAGCCCGGGCTGTATACTCCCTAGGTAGCTGAAAAAGATTACAGAAATGTTTGGCTCAATGACCTGGGCACTAATGTCATGCACATTGAAATGTTATTGTAAAATGCACTATATTGGAACTAGTTATTATTATAACTTAAAAACAAAAAATGTGTGTATTCTTTTCAGAGCGGGGATCGAGATACCAAGGTTCCCCCAGAGAAGGAGGAGTCACCACGACGAACAGAACCAGTCAGGAAGCCCATTAGCCCATCCCCTAGAAGAAATGGAACGGCCCGACCCGCCTCTCCCATAGACATTGACGAGAGGCCTCTACCAACGATGAAACAGTAAGTTCAGATCATTAGAAGCTTTTGAACAAGTTTGAAAGATAGCCCCTTCTCTTTTCCTCTAACTCCTTGAGTAATGCGTGCATTTAGGGGTGGGGAAAATAACCCAGATGTACACGCAACGTCAATGGTTGCCTCGCCCTGGTGGTCTTTCACTTTCGTATCATACTACAGCGCAGAGGAAGGGTCCTGTATAGGACTAATGGTTGCCTAGATATGATGTTATTGCACGGAGCATATTCTCACAAGATACAACTTGGTTGCAGAATCGAGTTTTGACCTTGTTGCACTGGCACGGCGACATGGTGTTACTGCAAACCAAATATACTGACACCTCACCATGCATTGCCTCAAAACTCATAAAAAGTCGGGTCTGAATTGGCGGCTTCGACTATGGCTATGGCTAGAGTGCCAAAACTCCTATTCCTCAACATTGTAGCGACAGCCAATAGCCTTAGCCGTAGCCGAAGCTGCTTGATTCGTACTTGGCTTCACAGTATCATAATTCAATGATGATTCTGAGATGGACCTTCTGTGACCTTATAACAGCTCTCCGAGGGAGCCGTTACCCGAGCCGTCCCCACGCCAACCTGAACCGGAAGAGGAGCCAGTAGTGCCTGCAGATGCCGTCAATGAGGCTGCTGCAACTGGGGCAGGGCCACCGGATCAAGCTGAACCTCTGAACGAGAAGACACTGCGGGAAGCAGCCACAGCCATTGATATCTTTGGACAAGATTTGGTGAGAGTTCATGGATTACAAACTCTATGTGGCATTCTTTTTGACAATATTTTGAAACTTTGAATCGATCATATATATCTTGGATTTCCATCAGGGAGAAATGCAGTGTAACTTGAAATGCAGTAAAATATGTTAATATTTGCATCGGGGATAAAGAATTTAATTGCAAATCTTAACATCTGTTAAATCATTGCAGTACCCGCTGCTAAGGATTCGAACCCGCCTCTAGCCATCGGGCTAGCTCAGTGGTCTAGTGGTAAGACATCTGCTCTAGCAATGCAAAGGTTGTGGGTTCGAATCCCACTTGAGTGATTGCCTGTGGATTTTTTTTCACAGAGCTCGGGAGAGCACTGAGTATACAGTGCCTCATCAGTGTGGGTAAACCCAAATTAAATTGAAATGCAGTGTAACTTGAACCCAGATAACCCTGGAAAACCTCAAATAACCCTGAGGCTAACCTGGAGTTACCCGCCTGTTTAAGTTTGCCTTCCTCCCATATTTGCTTCTCTCCATCCAGGAGAACAGAGAGGACCTGCAAGCTATGAGAAAATAGTGTGAATCAATAGCTTCTTGAGCTGGTTTACTTCCGGAAATTCAACAGCAGCTTTCGTTACATTGACCAAAGCCATCTGGTTTTCTCAATGATTTTTGTGACTTGATTTTTTAAAATGTCTCTTTTGAAAAATTTACAATCACAATGTCAAACTTTCACGTGTGACTTTTATTGTACCTTTCTTTATAATTCTGCCTATAAATCAGCATTACCATGACAAAACTCAACCTATGACCCACCTTTAATTCCGTAAAGCGCCTTGAGCTTCTTTAAGTGTCATTGTTATTATATACGCTGGTTATTGTTAATGTTACAGGTGACTAAACTCTACTCCAAGAACTGGTCGCTGAGGGAGGAGGCCCTCTCTGATCTGAAGCAGAAACTGGAGACGGAGACGGAGACGATGGACAAGGAGGAGTTGCGTAGCATGCTGAGGGCGTCGGTCTTTCTCTCCTCCAAAGGACTGAAGGATAAAGTGTTTGCTGTAAGTTGAGTTCTGTCCAGGGCTGATTTTGTGATTAAAGACGCACATTGCCTTCAAATCTCTCAAACTGTTGCTGTTTGGAATTGCTCCCTATCTCTTTTTTTAAGAGTTGTTTATGCACAAAAACACCTGCAGTGTGTTGTAATTAGTGAGTAGTGATTTTAAAAAACACATAAGTTTGCCTCTTGAAATACAACCAGTGGAACATACGGTCATGACGGTCTGCCATTTGTGCATTTAGAAATTTGGTTTTATCTTTCTAATTTCATAACATCCGCTTTTTATAGCCCAAAGCGCACAATCCAAAGGCAATGTGTGCCTTGACATTTGTCTTATTCAATTTATGGTAGATTTACTTGAGTGCTATTATTGGCTTATGGCCAAGATTTGGGCCTATTCACAGGTAGACATTCCATAAATTCTCAAACGAGAACAAAAAATCCCAGTGCATTTTATGAGACTATTGGTGTTTCAAACTCTTTAATCAGGGTTTTATTATGAAAACAATATTCCAAATGTAAAAATAACTTTGAAGAAAAATAGTTCTGCAAAGAGGCATGATAAAGATTTGTTTATTACCGATGTGAAATGGTTATTAAAATGATAGTTTTTATGGAGTTTTTAATGGTAATTTAAATGGCGTTTGTAAATACCATACTGACTGTTTTACAACTAGCTCAAGTGTTTTTTCAGTATATTTATAGATTTATCTTGTTGAATTTATTTGTACTGTTGTTTCAGAGAACTAGGGTTGTACACTATAAACTGCATACTATTTCTTAGATTTATTTATCAATATTTTCAACTCTGCTATTCCTACATCGCTGTAATATTTGTCCTGGTTTTGTCCTGGATGGTTCTAGGTGTTCATGGCTGCGTTGAATCTCGTCAGATCAATCTACGATGATTGGATACCGAGACACAAACCAACCAAAGGAGATACGAGCCATTCCTTGGAGCAAGTCGTTCCTGACCTCATGGCTAGGATCGGAGACACCGTAAGTCTCTCAGACACAATCCTTCTCAGCTCTCCTTGAAGAGTTCAAAACACAATTTATTATTTTTTGCTAACCCTAACTGCCTTAAGTGATTGACTAAGATCTTTCCTTACTCATACAAATTCCAACATCACATGGTAAAGTCAACATCTGTCTTTTGATTTGTTTTGATTTTGTCTAAATTGATCAAAGAGAAGCACTGGGCTCGACTTCCAGAAGAGCTAAGGCTGACCTTAAGATACTAAATAAATTTTAAATGTTATGTAATTAAGTAAAGTGTGATGTCACAATATAAATCTCTATGGCAATATCGACAACCCATCTTCAGATGAATCTCAGTGTCATGTGAAATCGATCCCCAGTCTTCTAGTTTCAATTGAATTTCTTGTCAACGTCCCATTTCAATGAAGAATGCCCGACTGAAAGCAGCTGATATTGACTTCATTAACGAGCTAGCTCTGTACAAAGAAGTGCGCCCTCTACACGTCGTACCACATCATTGCGTGGCACCGTTTAAGGGCACGACTCAAGCCAAGATTGCCGTCACCAGAGTTGATGTTGTGGACAGACTCTTGAAGGATCTTGGGATTGATAAACATAGGTATGCTTATTTGGTTGAAAGAAAACCCTTTGTATTATCAGTTACATTTGTAATGGGGTTAAATTTTTTTTTTAAATTCGTCTTTATGGTGACCCATAGATTGTGATACATTGATCTAGTAAGGAACCAGAGGATCTATTATTTCTTCAAGATTTGTAATTTTTTTATATAATAATAATAACAATTTTTTCTGACATTTTTCAGTGGTTTGACTGTTGACAATGTGATGGCATTTGCAAAACGTGCTTTGGAACATACGGCTGGCGAGGTGAGGGAAGCATCCGTTCATCTGATCTTGGAGTTATACCGGGTCAAATCGGAAGCGGTCCGATCACATCTCCCATCGGAAGATGATCCTAAGGCGCTAAAGAATCCACTCTACAACAAGATTTTTGATGGTATGGATAAAGCTGATGGCAAACCAACCAAGGCGGAGAAAAAGGTACAAAGGCTGTCAAGTCAAGAACCAGAATTGCCTTAAAAAGTGCATGAATTACAAGGATGAATGAGATTTGTCTGAATTTTTCCGGATTCAAGAAAAAAACTTGTGTCTTTCAGATTTTTGTAGCCTGTCTGTTTTACAAAAATTGTTCCCAATGATTTTGTTAGTGTGGAGAAAATCACACAAGGGACTGAGTAAAGTCTAATGCGTGCTACTGTGCTATTATGCGATGTTACTCTCCCAGGAGCTGCATTGATTTATGCCTAAAAGTGTTAGTTGACTATATATATTGAACAGCCAACGTGTGTGGCTAACGGCATGGCGGAATGCAACTTGGTTCTTACCCAGCTTGTCTATAGATACGCCCGCATTGTTAACCTCTTGGACCGTTGGTCAGAATTTTCTCACGTTAACAAATTTTATGGCTGCAGATAATTCTAGGCATTGACCTACAGTTGGACAGAGTCAAGTGTTTTTGAGTTGTCCTCCACAAAGTTATACACCACAATCGCTATTTATTTCTCAATGTAGTTTTAAAAAGTTTATTTACAATTTTTTTTTTTTATATCTGCAGGCTAAAGCTCACAGTGAAAAAGCATCCGAAAAGAAACGCAAACAAGCAGAGATTGAAGAGCTCCAGCAACAACTGGCTGACCTCAGATCAGCCGCCTTAGCGCAAGGGAAAAACGTATGGTTCTTGCAGTATTTCTTGGATCATAATGTCAAAATAAAAACTAGAGCCATTAAAACCTACAAATGTCAACGTAAAAACTTCTTGGTATGGGTGTCCAAACGAAGTTTACTTAACAAACAAAAATTTGAATGGCTAGAAAAAGTTGTTTTTTTACTGAAAAAAGTCCCTCGCGGGTAACGTAAAAAGGATTTTTAATCCCGAAGCAACTTTTATTACTTCTGCAGATTAGTTTTATTTGTATTTATTCAGAAATAATAAGTGAGGTTTTGTATTTGTTCTCAATCTCAGCCAGATGCTCCGGGGAAGGCGGCAAAAGCTGGAAATAAAGGTGAGATTGTCTCTTGGTGGACAGTGAGAAGTTTGGCAGTATCTTGAGAATCAAGAAAAAAAAGCCAGTTTTATTTTCACACCAAGGGGGAACTTTAATGAAATTGTTCAGGTTTTTAAATTTCCATACAATTTCACCCCTGCACCTATAACTGTATTTACTTACGTTGTTGGTTTTTTTTGCCTCTAGATCTGCCCAAGAAGATGCCAAGAGCTCCGAGTATCGCTGAGCAATCTGACTACGGAGACGACATTGATAAACAGTGCATCTTCTGCTCAGAGGAAGATAAGAACTTCAAGGATGAGGGGTTGGATCTGCACTACTGGAAACATTGCCCGATGCTCAGACGCTGTCATAGCTGTAAACAGGTAAAATGGCTGCTGGGGTCCCCAAGCCACTAATTATGGCCCCCAAGCCACCAATTATGGCCCCCAAGCGACCAATTATGGCCCTCAAGCCACTAATTATGGCCCTCAAGCGACCAATTATGGCCCCCAAGCAACCAACTATGGCCCCCAAGCAACCAATTATGGCCCCCAAGCAACCAATTATGGCCCCCAAGCAACCAATTATGGCCCCCAAGCCACCAATTGTGGCCCCCAAGCGACCAATTATGGCCCCCAAGCCACCAATTGTGGCCCCCAAGCCACCAATTATGGCCCCCAAGCGACCAATTATGGCCCCCAAGCCACAAATTATGGCCCCCAAGCGACCAATTATGGCCCCCAAGCAACCAATTATGGCCCCCAAGCGACCAATTATGGCCCTAAAGCGACCAATTATGGCCCCCAAGCAACCAATTATGGCCCCTAAGTGACCAATTATGGCCCGCTTTGAAAACCACAGCTTGGGCTCTGACTGCTAAAAAAACAAAAAATTCCAAAACTTCATAAACTTGCTCTCCACACCATGAAAAGTTCCAAATATCATTACACTACCTTCTTTGTTATACCCCTTCTTCATCATAATGTTTTCTCTGCCTTTTGTAACTGTTTAACTTTTTTGATCTTTTGACACGTTTCTAAACTTGTGCGAGCAACTATGTCATATGTCTTATGTATGTTGTCATTGGTCAAGTAAATACTAAACTAATAAAATCATTTACTTAGTTCCACATACCTTGTAGAAAAATAATGACCGTTTTGAGACGCCCACGGGCGTGATAAAGCAATATATAAGAACTGCGTATTATTGTTATTGACACTGTCTGATTGCATGATCAGGTTGTAGAGATTTCAGCAATGAACAGTCACCTTCTGACAGAGTGTGAGGGACGAGCTAAATTCGGCAAATGTCCGAGATGTACGGAGACTCATGAGAAGTCGGAGATTGATCGCTACGTATCGGAAAAGATCTGTCATCGTAAGTATCCTCCATTAACATCACGTGCCTCTGAATTGCTTATGTATGCCAGGCCTGAAGTTACATGGAGGCCAGGAGGCCATGGCCTCTGTTGCCCCTGGTCTTGGCCTTGATGCCCCTTCTAGTTTCCCCTAGACATTGGAATGGAATTGCCCTTTGCAAAATGAAAATGGCCTTTACCTCTTATAGATGAAATTCCAGGCCTGGTATACACCAATTACCAACAAAGAAAAAACCCTAAAGAAGCGTAATCTTCCTACTTTCCTGTAACATCTGCCAGTATGTTGAGTGGCAGCTGTTTGGAACCATTCAGCCGTACAGGTTGTGTTTGGTAGGGTAACTGCGCTGACGTATTTATGCACTCACAACATGACATCATATTGCAGCCTGGCATAGTTTATTTATCATTGCAAGCCACGGTAGATGATAATGAATGGTCAAACAGTAGGAGGGTTAGTTTGATACAAATCCTTTACAACGAAAATAATTCTTGGAAAACGAGCTAAACAATTACAATATTTTGAAGAAATTTTAAAATCATTATTGTTGACTAGGGATAGACTTGCTTTAGTCCTTCACCTTGTAAAGCTTGTTTAGTGAGTGGGGGTAAACTTGTATTAGTCCTCAGCCTTGTAAACCCTGATTGATGGAGAGAGATAGACTTGCTTTAGTCCTCCACCTTGTACAATCTAATTGGTGAGGACACATAAACTTGTCGTAGTCCTTAATCGTTTAAAAACCTGATACCTTTGGCATCTTTGTTTCTACACAGCACCCAAGGCTGGTATGAGTAAATGCCCCTTGTGTCATATGAGCATCGCAGCTGAAGATGATAAAGATGACAACTGGAAGAGACATCTAATGGGAACGGGGAAGGATGCTTGTCTCAAGAACCCAAGACGAGAGGCTTCCATCAAAAGAGGTCAGACATTAACGTGAAAGTGCAATATTGGTTTTTGGAAGAGTTGATTCAGTCCCTTGCTCTTGCTTTCCACAAATGCTCAAAGTTGAGCCTATTTTTACAGGTACCGTAATGGCAGGCGCTCCAATGGCCTCTCACTGGTTGTTCCACTTAATCGTTTCTTTAGCCACACCACATGTTTCTCTGCTCATTCACATCTTTATTCTGTAGCTGTCCCCAAAGCTAATACTCATCAAGCTTCTTCCCACATACTGCCTTATCACTGCCTTATCACTTCCAAATCACTACCAGTATCCTGCTTCCCTTCTTTTCATTTCTTTCGATTTGACTGCCTCTGTTAAACCAGTAATACCTCTTTATGTGTGTTGTGTTGTCATTGTTGCCTTTGAGAAAGACTGCTAGGGTCATTAATTAGGTTTTGCATTTATACCATAGGTCCTTTTGGTTTGTAAGTATTATTGGATTGTTTTTTTTTTTTTTTTTTTTTTTCATTGTTTGTTTTTCTTCAGGGTTACCTTGCCAGTTAGTTATAGATTCTTTACATAGGTAGGGCTAGAGGCATTTGTCTTCAGAAAAGATCCAAACATTCTTGATGCTAGCAGGGATAGGCCTATGGAATAAGTAACTGTTAACTCTCTGTTGGCAGGACAGATGTGTCGCCATCTGTGGTTTGGGCACACTGGCCTGGTGACCAGTCTTGTCTCTTTGTTTTTTTCCTTCAATTTTGTGATTTGTAAAATATATTATGCGCTTTTGATCATTTTTGTGTTAGGAGTGCAATATAAATCTTTATTACTATTATTATCATTATTAGTTTGCAACAGCCAATTGTATTTTTTAAGAAAAATTAACACACTCAAATTCACATTCATTTTTCCAGTGAGAGAAAGCAAGAACCAACTAGCGACCGATAAGCAGCCACCAAAGAAAGCCCCAGAAGCAACAAAGAGTAAGATACCCACCAAGGAGGGCAAACGGAAAGGAAAAACACCGAGGCCTAAATAAAGTCACTAAACCCACCGAGACGTCAGACCAAGTCACACCAGAAATGCCTACAGTTTAACTTTTTGAGAGAGAATCAACCAACCAACCAAAGAACAAAGCCAAAATGAGAAGCCAGTAACGATAGATTCAAGAACTCTGAATAGAGACTCGCTGAACCCACGTAGAGAAAAGCATCACAGCACCTAAGGAGTGAAAACCTGAAAGAAAGACACCAAGACCTAAATAGAATCAAGACAACCACCAAGGCGTGAGACCAAATCAACGATCAGAAAGATATCTGCACAGACTTAAGTGTTTTAATAAGATGCACTCTTCTATTAAGTCACCAAGAAACAAAGCAAAAACAAGACACCAGTAAGACATAGATTCAAGAAGGCTGTAAGAAAAGATGAACCCACCAAGTAATGAAAGTGAAAAACACCACCACCAGCAGGGATTGAAAACCCAAGGAAATAACACAAAGACCTAAATAAACTCAAGACACCCACCCAAGAAGTGACACCAACTCAGCGGAGGGACAATTGCATACACCGATTCAAATATTATGTCAAGAGAAACTCGCCTAACCCACCAAGGAATGAAGCAAAACAAACCACACACACAATATGTAGATTCAAGAACCCTTACAAGAGAAACTAACCCATCAAGGAGTGTTTACACATAGACGATGTATTTGTTTTTTACACTTGCATCAGATTATCTTATGAAATAGTAAATGGCTTAACAAAAGTGATGAATAGTTTGTTTAAGAAAAGAAATCTACAGTTTTGGCCAGAAGTGCCCCCTAGAAAAAATATGGTGCATCCCCACGTGCCCCCTAAAGTGTTACCCTAGTTTCAGCACTGCCCACCAAGACACAAAAAGAAAAGGCAAGACACAATCCATGTATTTCTGTGACATCCACAGTTTATTGTTTAAATTTTAAATGGTTGTTCTTTGTTCATTGGATACAGATTTCAAATGTTCACCACACTCCTGGACTTAATGCAGAGCTGCCAATATTTGCATCTTGCAATCAGGGAGGGTTTTTACACATTCAGGGAGATATTCTGAATTACATTCAACATAATAAGGACAAAGTGTCCATAATCAGGGAGATTTTCAAATTTTGTTCATCAGAACATGGCAAGAATGGTGTATTTTCATAAAACTTTCTGCAGAAACAGGGAGAGTTGGCAATCTGTGAACAATGATGCATAAATAGTAACTGATTGGGAAATACTTGTACAACCAACTTAAATCCAGTGTTGTCTGATGTTTTGACAGAACAGTCTCAAAATGGTATTTGCAAAAAAACAAACAAAAAGGGCACAGCAGGATAGAGTTGATGCCATTGAGGGCCTGGAACTACAAAGCCTCTGTTGCCCTGTTTTGGCCTTGATGCCCCTTAAAAAGTTTCCCATAGACGTTAAGATGTTCCAATGGAAGTGCCCTTTGCAAAATGAAAATGGCCTTGCCCTCTCAAAGATGAAATTCCAAGCCAGCCCAGATTTGGTTTGTACGCGTAAAAGTAAAATGTCAGTTTTAGCAACTGAACATTGCCTACCATTTGATCTTCAAACTGCTTTAACCTCTGACCTCGATTGTTTTCGCGTAGCTCTTGGAAACTATTTCAGTCATTTAATTTTTTGCTGACACTTGTTCGTGGTCAGGATCGCCAAGACGCGCCCCTGCATGCTTTTGTTACATGTACAAAACATCAAGCTTGTTCCACAATGAACTTTAACACTGTTGTCTAATAAGATTGTTGAAGATGTTAGGTTTTGTTTTTCTTTGGACAATGCCATGTTCCTGTTTTACACATTTTGTGTTTAAGTGATTTGTAGGAAAGATATTGCCGTGGTTTATTGTTCTTTTTGTTGTGCAAATCTTTTCGTTGATTTTGAAATCAATTTAATAACTTACCTCACTTTTCAGCTTGCAGAGTGTGTACATAATGTAAACAATTATATTGTATAGATTATACCAACAATTATTTAGACAATGTATGATAGTGTAAAGGATTTGTCACTCTATTAGGTATTTATCTTGTTTTATCTTGTATGACAGTTATTAAAATGAAATATTAATGTATATTGAAATGATGGCATTCCGAAAACTACTCCGCAGCAGTAGAATAAATAGCAAGAAAAGTTCTCAAAGAACAAATCTACAGAGTAGATATGCGTATAAATGGTGTTACTGTAAACTAAATATACATAGATACCTCACTATGTAATGCCTCAAAACACATAAGGGCATTCTACCTTTTGTAATAACATATTTTCCTCCTTACAAATCAAAGTATAAAAAAGGCACAAAGGCGTGACATCCTGTGAGAGATGCTGACCAAAACTACTCGTTGAAAATCCATTTGAATAAAAAGTATTTAAAAAGTCACAAAAAGTAATTACAAATAAGCAAAATCAATAAATGAGTACATGACACGATATCCACATTATTGATAAAAAGACACAAATATGTGAAGGATAGAAACTTTAAAAATAATGTATTCTCATGATGACTTAGACTTGCAGGTTTCAGTCGCGATTGTTTTGGTCCAAGTCTCAATTTGGACCACAAGGTCTCAAAACTTATGTTGCTTGGTAGTTTGCGGATGGTGGTGAATGTTTGTCCTTGAGGGTGAAGAGGGGGCACAATCCACCTGCTAAAATTGAGTACGCCTTCCCAGTCTTCTGAGCCAATCGTCTCTCTGGATCTGTCCTAGTTCGGGAGTGTCTGTTGCAGTCACTTTACTTCGAACATCCACAATAAAACGAAGCCGAATCTTTCTTGACCGAGTCATAATCGCAGCCCACACACGTGACATGATACCAGCTGTCACAGCTATCGCATTGTACCTTGAAAATAAAGTAAAAACGAATTCCTGACTGATGCCATTAAACGCCATGGACACTTTGTCATACTCTAGGCCCTTGGAATAGGGCATAAAGCCATTGTTCCGTGTGTTGTGTAATCCACGTAAAAGAACCCAGTACACTTATTGTTCAGAGAAGACCCCCCCCCCCCCATCAATTTCAGCCAGTTAACAACCCTTCACGACTTGTATCACTCACCCATGCAAGCGTGCTCTCTGTTGGCCTGCAGCAATCGAACGAATCGCACACTTCAGCCTCCACGTCCGGCATCTGGACTTCTTTCGGTGGTCCGAGGGGTTGCTTTGCAGTGGGCGGAGTCTTGGTCTTCGACGTCCAATGATGGTGCCTCTTGGAGCATTTCTTCTTGGCTTTTTCCGCCGAAGATTGTCCTCCTAAGTGATCGAAATTACCAGAGAATTTTGAGGAGGGAGAAACTGTGGATAAGGCACCTCCAGATCATTCAACCGAATGGTCTGAACATCCAAGAAGGAAATGACTAAGAGCTTTTTGTCTTTGCCTTCTCCTTTTTCCACAGATATCCACCTTTTTAGTCTCATTCATAAGTAAATTACTTTCTCCCCCCTCTTCCCACCTTCAATTTTGTCTTTTGTGTTTCCAACCACTTGTGGTTAAAGATGGTAAAGGCAGTAGGAATCCTAGTGAAATGATTTCTTCTGAAGTGCTGATTATTAGAACACAATAAAAATATATGTCAAAATGTTTGAATCTCCAAGGATTGTCTTTAGAGGACTTTTGGAGATTTCTTGACGTGTGTGTATCTTCCCCAAAACAGAGACAATATGTAAGACAGTCTAACCTCTCTTCTTGCTTTGCATCTCCTCTGAATCTTTCATGGTTTTCTTCTTCTTGGATGACTGAAGTGGAGACGTTGTGGGCGGCTCCGTAGATATAGAGTCGCCAAGGCTACTAGTATCTGTCTCTTGATCCGAAGCAGAGGCCGATTTCCTCATCCGTGGTGGAGAGGTTCTTGGACCAGATAAAACTGGAGATGATCTTGAGGGGTGGGCGTCTGATGAGGCAGAGAATTGAGCACCTGCAACATTCAAAGACATAGGATTCTTTGGTCCTTGACAGAGTATCTAACAAAAGCTAAAAGGGCTGTAAAGAAAAATTAATTGTACTGAAAGTAACATTTCCTGCTGTCCTCCTGGGTGGAGAGAATCAACCATGGAAGTTAACACAGTGGTGGGACTGTTATGATCAGTAGGGTTTTAAACACCGCCCATTTTCCTCCTGTCTTCCTGGTAGGAGAGAATCAACTATGGATACCAACAGAGTGGTATAATATATTTTGGGTTTTGGGACCATTATTTGTAAACCAAGCCATAATATCCTCCTGTCCTCCAGGTAGGAGAGAATCAACTATGGATGTATGTCAAAACACTGGTATTATGTCAGCTCAGTTTAAATGCATTTGCATGCAAGCTGATTCGCCTCATTCATGTCATTAGCAGGGAGTGCTACTAAACCAGCAACATATGGGTGCATTATTTGTACACTCTACCTCATTTCCTTCTGTCTTCCCGGATGGAGAGAATTAATTATGGACAATGACAAACTGATTTACCTTGGCATGGAGTGCTACTCGCCCAGCATGTCCGAGATGAACTCTTGGCTATCTTAGGTGCTAAAAAGGTTTGGTTTCCAAATTGGAATCTTTGCGACAAAGTATCCAATTCCTGCTCCGAGGCCGACGAATCAAATTGCTCCGCTTTGGCACTGACAGCTGATGTCAGACGAAGGAGCTCATCATCTGTATTAGAAATACAATAGAATTAAAAGATTGTCAGAATTATTTTCTTAGGTTATCCTACTTTGGGCATCTCAACAGGATGCCAAAACCCAGTTACCCAAAGATCACTCTGGTGGGAGGTGTAGCTGGACATAGACTTCGCGGACGACCACCCATGCGCTGGATTGACACCATCTAAACGAGCTGTAGTGCTAGAGGCATTCCTTCTCAAACAGAAACGGGCAGGAAGGCTGAAAACAGTCAGTCTGGCTAAGTTCCAGTATGCAGCAGCTTTCTCTAGGCACAACCAGAGAGAACGGCCTACTGCTACTATTGTCTAATACTCCAGAGACAAATGCCTTGGCATAAATCAGGCACTTGCCGCTGCTCTGTCAATTCCAACAAATTAAACCAGAGAGAGGCTATTACCTAAGTTACTTGCAGTACGTTTGTCTTCTTCAAAGATGCCCAAACCATGTTTGTCCTTGCTCTCTGGACTTCTGACTTCTTTGTTACTGACGCAGTCTCCAGGAGCCTTTTCGTCCCTTAATGCGGAGGTTTCTAGAGCTGACGCCAAACGTTTCGAGGCAAGAGTTTCAGGCGAAGCGTTAAATGAAGGGTTCTTATCAGCATCGCAAGGCATTTCTGATGAAACAGGAAGGCCTGATGTTGACTGCAAATGAAAGTTTGTTGTAGGTGTTTGGTCATCGCGAGGAGTCGGGCTGGTGAATCTTTGCGTCGTTCCAAAGTTAGTGGGAGTCAATGTATCTGAAGACTCCAATTTGCTGTTTGGCTGAAGGGATGGGATTCGACTTGGAGTAGAACATCGGGGAATGTTATTTTCAGAATTGGACTTCTGGACAACTGCAATGTCACTCAGTACCGATGTATCCTGACCAAGAGGAGACAAGTCTTGGTCTTTTGAGAGTGGATGAGTTGTTGCTATTGCACGGCGTGAGAGGAAAATTGACGGCACTTTGAGTTCATCAGTTGGTGGTGCATTCTCCGATAGGACCTTTTCAAACTGCAAATAATAATAATAACTTGTTCTTATATAGCACATTTTACAACAAAATATCAACACACTAATATATCAGTGTCATGGTCATTCAGTCGATAACATTCCTGTAACCTTTCTCAGCTCCCTGGGGAGTACAGCCCTGGGCTACCAAGGTGCTCAGGTGGCTTTTTTAAACACAATATCAACCTCTACCCTCGCAGGTACCCATTTATACCCCGAATGATGAGAAGCAACTAGGCCTGTAGTAAAGCAAGTGTCAGTACCGGGACTCCAACCCACATCCTGATGACTTTACCACCAGAACCTGAGTCCGGTACCCGGCAATGACACACCACAAATTTAAAAGAAAAAAATACAATAACCAAAAACATTTCAATGAAATTAACTAAACAACATTATTTAAGGAGGGAAATTGTGTACATTTGTGCTTTATTAAATACACTATATTCATTTCTTTTGCAAATGGAAAGTACAAGTAACTATATTTTTAACAAACATCAACAAACAGAAGTTGTACCTGCTAGAGCCTGACGGATTGCCTAAATGAAACAAAGTTTCTGTCAAGAAGACTCCTCTCGAGCTTTAATTAGATAAAATATAACAATGGAGTGACATTATGTTTCTATATTACTCACTACAAATCTGAACTCCGAGTATAGCTGCCGACTGAGCATGCCCGGCTTAAGCTTGACACCAGACGTGTGCCCAAACGTCAACGTATCGCCTTCTTTGATTCCAACTTTACCTGTAATCTAGAAATTAAACAAAACAAGACATTTAAATTAAATAACACAATAAACCCCAGGCAAATAAATGTCTTTAACATCCTCAATCTATATTATTTGTGTTTTTATGCAACACCCCCCCCCCCAAAAAAAAACCTCCAACACGAGTTTGAATTACTTTGTTTGAATCCCACTCAAGTACTACGCCTATAGTGTTTTTTTTTACAGCACTCAGGAGAAGCACTGAGTATACAGTGGTTGACAGTAAACACACATCGGTGTACGGGTAAAACTCAAGTAAACAAACAATATTCTTCATCCCCGATGCAAGTTGAACACAAACTAAAGCCATCACTGCTTGTATGAATATAATAAAACAAATTTAATATACAAGTTTGCCCATATGAAGTTGGCCAGAATTAACAAAAGTGTATTCAAACACTGTGACCCTGAAAGTCTGCTAATCTTAATCCCTATAATCTAAGACTCAATTGGAGCAAAGAACTTCAGCTCCTCAACCTTTTCTGTAGAAATAGAAGCTTAAGTTTTTTCCTCCATCAAAATCAGTAGGCCCTATGTCCAGTGAGGAAGGTTTCTTCCTTAAAATATAACCAAAATTAGGCAGTGTCCGAATAAAAGACTTCGGCTATGGCTACTGGCTGTAGCAACAACCTTAAAGAACATGCCTTTGCAGCAATTCAGCCTTAGCCACAACTGAAGCCACAACTGAAGCCACAACTGAACCCATCAATTTGGATGCCTTGGACTGTGTCCACATTGGCGGCTACAGCTTTGGCTAGGGTTAGATTTTTACGTCATCGTGCATTGAAGCAAAATACGTCCACGGCAACATCCTTAGCAACAGTCGTAGCCGTACTTGCAGTCACCAATTCGGATACAGCCTCAGTCTGGATGGAGAAATTAATAGACAGGCTCCTTTTTTGAATCAAGCAACAAGTAGTTGGATACAGGAAATGTGACGAAAATGGCGGCTGCATTTACTGTACCTTGATGTCATTCAGGAAGGTTCCATTTGTACTCTTGTCTTGTATATATACCATCTGTCTATCGTTGTGATGTTCGATTGTTAGAACGGCATGTTGTCTTGAGATGAGCTGCTTGTGGACTGATGAGTTCAGATAGATGTCTACCATCGCGATGTGACGACCAATCGTAAGCTTCGGTTTATTTAGTCTGTTCGTGAAAAGTATGTATAACTTTAGTTACAAGGCATGACATTAGGATTACAGCCGAATCTGACCACCATTTTTTCATCCATGGCGATACTTTATGACCCAAAGTAAGCAACAGCTTGTTTACTTACATGCAGATCTGCTTGGATGTGACTATATTTTGGGTCATATTAATAGTAATACTAATAAATACAGGAAAAAAGACGGTGATTCTACAAATGCTCTTGTTATATTACAAATTGAGCTTCCAGTCCCACTTCAGGTGGATGTGACTGTGAGCTTAATGCCGAAGGCCAAGTTGCTACGTCGGTACTACTACAACAGTCGATACTTTTAGTTTCATTACTAAACTAACAGTAACACTAACACTACAGTAACACTACAGTACAATAACACAAACATTATGATCTCCCAGGCTACTTCACCCCTCCCCCAATTTCACCCAACCACCTGCCCTGCTGAGGTGATGAGAGGTTACCAAACTCAACTGCCAAAATGAGATGTGTGTGTGTGTGGATCTAAAGCCTAAAGGAAATTCCGGAAGTTGGGATGTTTTTATTTACTAGTGTAGTGTATCCAGCAGAATTGGCATGATTGGGCCTCTATGTTGCATACTGTGCATACTCACAGAAATACATCCCCGATTCCTTTGCATGTTGCCGCTGCTCCAAGTCTTCTCAGCTGGTAAAGGCAAGTGTTGTTTTCGGTCGACTCGCCAGAATCGTCCATGGTTGGTGTTGACATTTTGATGAGACAACCACCGACTGGTTTTTGATTCTTCAAGACACCGACGTAAACAAACCAATTTTGGGCCCGACACAACCGTTTACCCCTGCGGCGCAAATTACATTTTTTCGTCAACGACCGTTATTGTAGTTGCGTTCCAAACTGCAATACAACCGAATGGTGGCGTGTGTGGACCAAAAAGAAAAATCGTGTTGGAAGAAATTGGGTGAGGGGAGGGGGGCGGGGCGGCGGCGGCGGTTTTGATACAAGATACTCTACAGAAGCGTAAAAGGGGCATTGAGAAAAAGAGTGATATAATTATGACTTACATCTCATGATTACGAATCAGCATAAGTCATGACTTAGAATAATTCTGACTTAGATAAGTCATATGCCAAAAAAGTAATTTATGTCACAATTGTCATTATTCTTATACAATGACTTGAAATATAAGTCAAAAATGAATTAATTTTCTTTCATTCTGAGTGTCCCTCTTATGCTTTCAAGTAGTAAAAAAGATAAAATAACTACATTGTTTTGTGACGCAAGGAAATCAGTCACTGATGAGCGGGCGCCGGGTCATAAAAAAAACCGCCAGGACTGAGCATGAGGCCTACCCCAGTCTATAAAGTAAATTGGCTCGAAGCTACAATAAGACCAATTAAAAATGCCCCAATAGTTTGGTTCGCCAGGCAGAAATAGCAAAGGGTGTAAGGGTGGGGGAGTGCTTTTAAGTGGGGGCCCGAGGGGGGATGAGTTTGTCAGTGGTGGGGATCGTGCAAGTTTGTTTTGGACGGGGGATGCTGCAGGCAGGGTCACCAATTAACTCTTGTTCTTTGCTCTTGGCACTAGCAATCTCGATTGCGATCGTTCACTGCATTAGATTATACAAACACGCATTTTCCTCTGTTTACCCCTTTTCTTTTTCTTTTTACTTTTATGAGCACTATCGTGATTGTTTGTGTGTGTGTGGGGGGGGGGGGTACCTGGGGGCACTAGTTTATGAGGGGCACGTGCCCTCCCCCCTCGACTAACGTCGCTGGACTGGCGTCTTCTGGTAAACGTAGGCCTGTACTAAAGGTAATACTTTGAAAAAATGATCAGCCCTAGCAGTACCTTGCAGGGGGGGGGGAACACCCCTCCACCCACAAACAAGAAAAAACATTATCTGGGACTCTGTGCATTATTTACATCCTCCATAAAATCAACTGGAAACAAACTATTTAAGTTTATACAAATATTTGAAGGAAACAAAAATGTGCGCGTCAGAACGTGAGGTCAATAAACAATTGTTGCACTGTTACCATAGGTAAAATTGGTTGCTAAGCGGTTTGTAACTAAGCGGTTTGTAAACCAAACTACAACCTAAGTCCACTCAATTGAGCTTATGAAAATGGGCCAGACCGTGCGTACTCTTAGTGACGGTCGTTCGCGATATTTGATAAACATCGACATTTGGTGCTAGCTTTTCAGTCTGGGTCTACGGCGTCATCAATGAATGGACGACACGCGTACAACGTATGGCCCAATTGCAAAACTATCAAGAGAGGGCGATGTCCAGAAATAAACAATTTTACCTTGCAGGGCCCGCCCAACACCCCGCCCCCTTTTACTCCTAATAATTTATACAAAAGCCAAAACAAGAACCCAAAACCGAGACAAGTTAATTGTAGTTTTATGTAGACAATCTATTTAATGTACAATGAGTATACAAATAAATAACAATAATTAGTCTTACAATTACATGCATGTACAGCTTCAAAAGGAACCCATTATTTCATTTTTAATAAAGGTCTGGAGTTGTGGGGGCGTGGAGGGGGCGGGGGATGGAGGCCTTTTTGGAGGGTTCAATGTTTAATGCTGAAAAGCTATGTTAGTTCTCAACTGTACCTAATGCATTAATAATAATACACCTCCTAATTGGTTAAATGTTTACCTAATGAATATTCATAAGAGCATATTGAGTTGAATGGAGGGTCCTTATTTCTGTATAGAGAAAAACAAATGATATTCAATCCACTTTGTCTCATTTAAATCTGTATTATTTAACCTAAAAAAAACAAAACCCCCCAAAATCAAGTGTTTCCCCCCAAAGCCTCAAATAAATACCACTTTCAACTCATAAATCTACAATTCTAAATGCACAAAGTTCACTGCTAACGACACCAAAAAGTTTTACAGCACTTTGTGCTTTACATGCAAGTTCACCCCACCCCTCCCAAATCCTCTTTATGAAATTGTCTGATTGTGGAGGATTGAGGACTGAAGGCCCAAATGACAATCACTTATCACTTAGTCAGGCACACCAAACTTTAGTCTAAATCTAATGTGTTAGCCAATAGAGTGGATGAGGCTGATAGTGGAGGATTGAGGACTGTGGGCCCAAATGACAAATGCTGGTTACCGGGCCAGGCATACCAATCTCATCCAAGTCCAAATATTTTGGTGTTGGGTGGACCCTCCATAGAGTGGAGGATAGTGGAAGATTGAGGTTGTCTTTATAGGAAAGTGGGCATAGGGAGTAAGGGTCGGTCAGTGATGCAAAACATTAATCAATAAGTTTCATAATAGTGAGTTATTCATGGTTCGGCAGTAGGGTGTGAGTACTGCCTCGACATCTTGGCAAAGTCCGCCTCTTCCCATGCTGAATAAGATGACTTGCTCTAGCGAAGCCTCTCCCACATACGTGGCATACAAATGGTTTCAGCCCGCTGTGTATAATCTCATGTCGTTTTAAATCCCCACTGCCAGCGAAAGCCTTCCCGCAGAGATTGCACACGAACGGCTTCTCTCCTGTGTGGACTCTCTGATGAACTTTAAGATTGTGGTTCTGTGAGAAGGTCTTGTTGCACACGTCGCAGGTGAAGGGTTTCTCGCCCGTATGGGTGCGTTCATGAGGGGCTAGATTACCGCTGCAGGTGAACGATTTCCCGCAGTATCTACATGCGAAAGGCTTTTCCCCGGTGTGACTTCGGAGGTGTGTCGTTAGATGAACACTCAGTGAGAAGGCCTTTCCACAGTCACTGCAGATGTAGGGTTTTTCACCGGTGTGAGAACGTTGGTGTTTCATCAAGTCACTCCGGCTGAGAAATTTCATTTCGCAGTAGTGGCAGGCGTACGGCTTAAAGCCAGTGTGAGTTCGTTCGTGTTGTTTGAAACTGAACTGCTGTCTGAAAGTGTCTCCACAGAAGTCGCAAACGTAAGGCCTTTCGCCGGTGTGGATGCGTTCGTGCTGCTGTAGGTGGCTGTTACGGGTGAACGTCTGACCACAGAACTTGCAAACGAAGGGCCTGTTTCCGGAATGAACCTGCTTGTGTCTGCGGAGGTAGCTGATTTTTGTGAAGCGTTTTTCACAGAGCTCACAGGCGTAGGGGCGTTCAGTATTGAGGTCGTCATGACAACTGATCATCATTTCGTGGGATATGCAGGATGATGTGGAACGAGCATGGTGATTGTCACAAGCATTTCCTCCATAGCACCCAGGCTGGCACAGCACAGATTAAAATGTCACCACCTGTCAAAACAGAAACATTTGATTTCACAAACTAAAATTGTAAAAAGTAATAGTATACCGGTACAGTGTAAAACTAGTCATCATTAGAGGAAGACAATTTTATTTCTATTTTCAAATCAGATTTTTTAATCTAGTTTCCTTCTTCCGTGTGGTGCAACAGACTTTCCAGCATGACATTGAACACAGTAACGCATTGCTCATAAATAATAATAAACAGAACAAACAATAAATATGAACTTTTTAATTTTTTTATGAATAAGAATAAGATAATTTGTTTGCTCCATCCAACTCCACCTTTTTTAATCACTTCAGAAAGTTGGTAAAACATTCAAGATTTTCATTGAAATGTCGAAGGATCAGTACCTCAGTTCATGAGTTAAAACACAGTTGAGTAGAACCATGGAGGTACACAATTACTACAGTACAGAAGTAGAAAAAAAGGCACTACTAGGCATCAACCGAATTTAGATCCTGTCTGCAGCTAATCTAGGTCCGCCACACAACAGCTGTCAGAGACAGCAGAAAACCCTGACTACAATTTGTTTTGGCAAGCATCCTGCACATGTGATGTGAACACATGATAACAAAATGTAGCGTTTGTTTGTGTGTATTACGAGTTCACATGATGTAATGCGTCTACCATGTAAACTCAAAGAGCGGGCTATCTCATGATCTAGGTACCAGACTGACGCTAAAATGGCCGCCAGCAGTGGCAACGGACGTGAACGGACGACGCCAAAATCGTGGAAAAATATATTTGCAGTATGTAATAATATACAGCCTTTTGCGGGAGAAAGGAGTGATGAGGTCGCTAGTAATCCTTCCAAATCATATTGCCTGAATGTTCAAGTTGTTGAAGGCTTAGTTGAATCGGTAAGTAACCTAACGAGTTAGCGAGTAACGTACTGAAACAGTTCAGGTTTATATATATTTTTGATTATAAGGACAAGTCGACCTTTGACTTTATGAGCTTTAGCCCAACTTTTTTATATATCATAATGTACAGGCCGACAATTGTTATCCTTTGGAAGAAGCTTGCTGGGACCAGCTCGATCTTGCTCATTAATTTGAAACTTTTAATCATTACATTGTCATTGTACAGTCATTTGAGTTCGGGATCACTTTTTGAATTCACAATGTTTTTGGTTGCAATCTCTTTGACATTTTAAACAAAAAAGTTTATCAGTTTACCTAAACATGTTATAAAACTCACCAAGTATCCACAGACAAAAAAAGATTAGTACTTTTGAAGAGGCTTTGAGAAAAGTATTGTCACCTGTTTGACCAGTTCCGGATCAGTTGATTCTATTCTGAATCAGTAGCTTGCCCTCTAGACTATTGCAAACCAATACTCCCATTCATAAAACTGTCTCTCAAGGACACAAACTTCACAAGTGTGTTGGCATGGACATGGACTTCCTTTCTCCAGAGAATTTCATGCAAGTGTATTCAACAGCAGCGCAAAAATCCAGCAACAAAAACACAAAACAACAGCAAAGGCAAATGAAAAGGTGAAGCACGCCTAAAAAGCAACATTGACCCAAATATCTATTCTTACAGTCGCAATTTCCTCCTCCAAGTTTCATTTTCTCACAAAAACAATATTACTACAAGAATTTGTTGAAGAAATGTATCTTAAAAGCAACAAATAAACTTTCGACTGCAGCAGTAAGATTTTACCTCACTGAGTGCGGCACCATTTGATGCAATGAGAGATGCTGAGTAGTGAGTGATCCCGAACTGGTCAAGGGTACGATGCCCCCCAAAAGACGATTTCGGTAATTTCGTCTCCTAAAAAAAACCAAGACGACTGCTCAATATTTACCTGAAATATTGTTTACACATTCTAAGCATTTAACATAGATGTTATTCGCCCTGGCGTTCAAATTTTAAAGGTGAGAAGTTTTAACAGCGTTTTTCAACCAACATTTTTTATTAAAATAATGATCAAAATCGCAGAAAAACTTCAAGAAAATGGCCATAATTTATTTGTTGATGAAGTTTGGAACCTTATTTTGGGTTTGTTGGTTTATTGCATGTTATTCTTCACATGTATCAACAGAAATTGGTAATGTGAGAAGTAACTTAATTATGGGGTTGTTGCAAAGTTGAAGTGATCTCGAACTGGTCAATGATCCCGAACTGGTCAAATGACTGTATTTGTAATTTGTATCAAATCAAAGCACTTTGTTAATTTTTGGGCCTAAGAATAAGATTAAGAATAAGAATAATAAGATTTAACTTTAATATAAGAACTTACAAAAATACAAGTTACCAAATACAAGGCAAAGTATTCCTGAATTCTGAAACTCAAAATGTCAAAGTCGAACTCCTTTGGTTGGATGGAGATGCAGCACATTCGACAGCCAAATGGGCACACAGCTACAGCTACAGTACTACCTACATGTGTGTTGTAGGCTAACCATGGATGAGAGTGGCTAATAATTAATAAATAACTCTAACTCACTGCCATGACTGCTGCTAATAAATCTAGACACATCATAACTTATTCATTTGCCCAGAGTCCTGACCAACCACACCACAACATTGAACATTGGATAATTCAGAGCCTACTTGTTTTACAGTATCCCATTCCTCAGCCATGTCAACCAAAGTCAAGTAAATTAGTTTTGTAATTTAGTTTGAAAATTGTATCAATTATGAATTAATTGATTAACTGATCAGTATAAATTAAATGTTTACATACGAAATTCTGTCTGTACACAAATAACGGATTAACATGCCGTAGCACTGTTTGGATGTAGGTTTGACAAACACCATTGGCTGTTCCCCATAAGATTGTTGCGGTCAACAGGGGAGTAACTTGTGATGGGAAAAAAAGGGGAAACAAGAAACATTCTCAGTTGTTTAATGCCCTATGAAAATCGATAAACACCCGCCTGATGAGGAATACTGGTGCAGAACAGACTTACTACGAAGGATTTTCGCTGTTGTTACATGTAGGCCCCTACTCCTATTATATTTCTTACTTGCCAGTAAAATTCATAAACATGATAAAGAAATGAGCCTACTTTTCAGGTGCTTTCAACTGTTCAATTATTGTTTTTCCCAACAGTTGTTTCAAAAGATGGTTAGTTGAATTAACAAAAAGAGCAAAGTTGGGTAAAAAGAAAAAAAGTAATTTGTTGATTTTATAGCCCCATCTTGTGACAATGATCATTTCAAAATCACTTGCCGTGTACGAATAACTGAATAAATGGTTTTGGCAGTTGCTTTAGCTGGATCCCCCCCCCCCCAAAATTCCTATTCTTCAGTGCTGTTGCAGCCAATGGCCTCAGCCGTTTACAGATTTATATCCCGTACAGCTGAAGTCATTTGATTTAGATGCATTTAAAAAAAATAACAGTGGTTCAAAAATGCCTGCAATAAAAAGTTATTGTGCAGTTTTGGGTGCTAAAATGTGTTTTGTTACATGTAAGTTATTGTAAAGTTCTCAAATGAAACTGGGTTGAGGTTTATTCACAATCTGAGTGATTGTAGCCTGGTGCAATGTCAAGTGTAAATAGCGCCCTCTTTTGATTTTTAGAAGCTTCCAGGCTGTAATGATTTAAGTTGCAAAATGAGAATGGCCTTACCCTCTCAAAGATGAAATTCCAGGACTCAAATTACTGAAATTTTGAATAATTGAGAGGGTAAATCTGAAATTTAAGCATAAAATTGAAAATTAAGAAATTAAAAAATTTAAGAAATTTAAATTTAAAAGGTAAAATTATTTCTGAAAACTCGATTTCACAAAGCACGAAGACTCATCTTTAATGAGTTGTCAGTATTGCCATGTAAAATTGATTCGCACGTTACAAAAGTATCAGACCTGGATTTGAATGAATTCCCCCAAAACAGACCTTCATTTTTAAGGAAAGCTAGTGTAATCGCTCTGAGGCTGTGCAATTCTTCACCTTGTCTGAAGAAATTGCGAATAAATAGCACTCCTTCAAATTTAAAGTTAGTTGTTTTAAACTTGGGAAAAACAGAATTTTATTCACAGTTCAGGAAATGAATAAATGTAACAAAATAAATAACAATCTCTGCCAATCCACTTACAGGGTTTAGCCTTAACTTTTATCCTTAATGCTTTTAGTGACTAGCCAGCAGGACCAGTTAGCTTGTCATTTCACTCCATTTCAACTCCATTTCCCTTTTCACAGCTTGTGATGCTTTTCAACACTGAAGTAGTCAACCGGAACACTTGGATTGACTTTTGACTGGACTGGTCCTCTAGTAGTTTAACTGGCATTTTGCCAGCGGACCACTGTTAGGGGGCAATTCCACATGAGAACAGGCAAAAACAGCAAATTTATAACATAACAAATCCAAAATAAATCCAAATGTTTCTAACAGACAGTGTATTATATTTCAAGAAACTGAAAACCATATTCCAATACTTTTATTGACTATCCTATTATTCATAATTGAAATTTTAGGAAATGTTTGGGTTTTGCACTCATAATTGGCTTAATTTCATGCTAATGTAATAAGTTACTGAATATATGACTTATTTGTCTGCAAACTTTCCAGTTTTGCAATTTAGGTGTTAGCAATCATAATTTGTAAAGCGCTTGCTATAATTGGATCCAGTATTTTCTGGAGAAATTGGTCAAATCTACTCACATTTGCATGTAATTCCGTTACCATAAAATAGAAGAAGTTTATCTCCTGAACTGAACTATAGCTCAATTATTCTATAGTTGTAAATTCTCTTCCTTCATCTGACTCCTTAAAACCTCATAGGGCAGAACACTGAATCATGCAGCGCAGTTCGAATTGTCAGATGTACTGGTTTGCTTAAATTTGTAAAAACATCACAAGCGCTCAGATTTGATAAAAATCCTGTTTTAATTTCCCTTTGAAGACTAATGTAATGTGTCAAGTTTGGTTCTGAGGAATGTGAAGGATTCTCAATAATTATCTTCACTTTATATTTCCTCCCTATATACTTGTGAAGCTTGCCCTGTCACTTCTGTCAGGTATGGTATTCTTTCCGCAAATCTTGCAGCAATTGCTGTCGAAATTAACACTGGACTACATGCCCAAGGCCAGTGATTTTAGCCTCCAGCCAGTATCTCATAACTAGACAAGCCCAGTGGTCTTGTGTTTTTCTATTGAATACTAATAGTCTACCTCATTGTGTGATACTTTTGTGAAAAAATTTTCCACAATGGTTTTGATAAATATATTTCAATTCTCTTCAGTATCGAAGTACTGTACAACACATAGGCCTAAGACAAATGAGAGATTTTTTCTCAGTGCTTGTTCAACTCATTTTGATTCTGGTCTTGGAAAATAAATTCTGGTCCAGTAAAAATTTTGAGCTACAAGCCCTTCAGCTCTTGTGGATATTTCCACCAAATTTGAGCCCTGCCAGTGCCTGTATTTCTTTTAAAATTGAAGGACTGAAAAAGCAATGATTTAGTCTCCTTAAGAAGCTTAAAAAGCACAAGTTTAAATAAAAGCATTTAGCCAAAGATGATAAGCTGTCTTGCATATAATTTATGTACGTTTCGTGTCAATGCTCATTTATCAGTGGAAACATCACCTGCTGAATGTCAGTGTTGCTCATTTGTTCATCCCCCGACAAAATAGCGACAGACAAAAACCTGAACCCACTGAGTCACTCAAGCAGATCTACAGACCAACAATTCTTATTATCATTAACAGGAATGCCTAGCAACCAAATGTGCATTGTATAGGGCGGTTACGAGGCAATGCCATTTCAATGGCCCCTTACTTTGTTACTGGTGCTGTATTGTATTTATAGATCCGCTGACCTACATTTTCTTAATAACCACTTACATGTACATGTAAGTGGCAGTAACCTTCAGTTTGCCTGCTGTTTATCATTACATGTCAGTCTTACGTGTAAATTGCTCGTTTTATTTGTGTGTGCAAATTAATCGGCAACTCAGTGCAAATATATTATGAACTGCATTTAAAAAACCATCTTTCAAATTTACAGTGCTGGTCTGTTAGTTTTAGGGATGTCAATTCTAAATTCAGACCTTTTTAGTGTCCTTTTGGTGAAAAAAAGAAGTTTTTTCTCTCTCCAGATATTATGAAGTCCTCTTTGGTCTAGTTGCGAGGAAACTGCACCCAAATCTCCCAAGACTACACAACTAGGGATTACTAAAATGTGGAAATTCCATCACTTCAAGTTGTTTTTCAATGAACATTCCTAAAATTTTGATTCCAATTGTAGACCTTTTTTGTCAGCAATGCAAATTAACACTTTGCAAATCACAAACAAAATAGGACAAGTTTTTAAAACTGTTTTCCCACAGCCTGTTTCTAGATAAATTATCTGTGACAATGAACAGAGTGTACTGTTTGAAACGTCAAGACCACACCGGTTTTTCTCAGAGTCCAAACTTCTCCCGTTAGAGTTTTGTACATGGCTGTGCTCCCAAGTTTACTACTGTAGTCTTATAGTACATAATGTCAAACTTTTATTGAATGTAAATTAATGATGTAGTTTCAAACTGAAAGAAATGTCAGAAAGATTTCTGTTGGTTAGCACATGGTTAGGAAACAGAGAACTTACCAAGATAAGATAATGGCCACGTAGATGGAAAGCATCTTTAAACGTCATGCAGTCAATATCAAATATTTTCACCTCCCATCTTGGCACATAACCTCTCCACACCTGCAAACCCTTTCCCCCTGAGGGGCGTAAATGATGACAGGTGTAATTGATCTCAGAGGATCAGACATGTCAGAGAATAGTCCCGACTGGAACATCACAATATGTCTATTTTAAAATTTCTTCATTTCCTTCCCCATGTTGATTTTGGGCTTGTAGTGTTTTCTCTTCACCTCACCTTCAGTTGTTCGTCTGGCACGTGGACTTCTGCACCCATCACAAGCTCATTCTGTCTGACTCTTGCGTGTTCTTTAGTCCAGGAATAAAATTGTGTCATGACTAAAGTTCTTTTTCAACTGTCCTCCATGTACATTCTTTTTACAGTGTCTCTAAAAGCTGACAGATCTGTGTGCAATGGGGTATGTTTGTTTACCAAATCATTCATCTCAGATCTTTTAGCTGCCCTCGCCAACATGGCCAATCCTTTACACAGAAGTTGGATTGATTTTAATATCTCTTCAACTCAAGGATCACGTCTGGCAACATAACACAGAGGCATCATAATGATATGCAAATAGGTCACTCAAGCAGTTGGCGTCACATCAACTTGATGGTATAGACTCAATTCTGAAAGCGCTGCTCGAATGCCAAGGCCTAAATGGAATTGATCCTCCAATATTCACCACAGGAGTTACTGTAGCAAGACTAAATTGCCATGGTAACATAAGAGCGCAAATACAAACAGTGCCTGGCTTCTACAAGGGCAGATATTTTTTTTGGATGGTGATTGGAGATCTTGGCACCTGATAAGTGGGTGTGTTTTGTTGTTGCTGTTTGTGGTTATTTATAGAGGTCTTTCTTCTCAGTATTGCCACTTGCGGAATATTTACCGAGCCAGACTGCAGACTTGGATGCATAATGGACCATGTACACCATCCATTGTGTGCGTTGGTTATTCAGAACTTGCCATTGAACCGAGGAGATTATTTTTGTATTCATTTTTTGAAGTGAATTTGTAAATCTGAAGAAGAAAAAAAATGGAAAAAATAGTGTTTGAGTGATGGGCTGATACGGCAGTACCAGGAATGGGCGGTACATTGCTGGTTAGTGACTGGTTGTTTAGGCTTCTGCTTTGTGTACACATGTACAAACCGTCGATTTTGAACAATGTTGAACATTTGATCCATCATTCATATCGAGGGAAGAAGTAAAAGCTACAACCATCATTCCATTACACCTGTCCTGAGCTCTCCTCACTGATCGCTAATGATGACAGCAGAATTGCTGATGGAACAGATGTCTAACCAGCCTGTGATAGGGAACTTCGATTTCTCAGGTTGTTAGTGGAGACATGAATCCAGGGTGGCACTTGATCAGCCAGGCGTATGATCTCTCAGGATTTTCTCAAAATCTCCTTGAGCCTTCAAGTTTCTTGAAAGCAGTGAAATAGTCACCAAAGGGAGAAAGTGTGTCAGAACCTGTACATGTAGTTCTGTTCTTTTTGGTGATGCACGGAAAACCTTCTAAACTGTACCATCTGGGAGTTTTTTTCCAGCCATTTTAAAGAAATTTTCATTGTTGTCACAGTCTCATCCCTGATCAGCGAGGAAGATATTGATACATGTACAACATCACATGCATCTCTCAGTTACACTTGCCGACACCCGCTGCTCTCAGCTAACTCAGAAATCCTAAAAAGCATACTTCAAGCAGTTTGTGATGGCAGTTGTGTTTACCTTGTGAGACTGTAGAGATTGTGCACACAACAGGGAACATCAAGCGCTCCAAGAGACCTGATGATCTACAGCTCTGCGGCATGAACAGTGTAAGCAATGGTTGGGATTGCTTCAGTTGCCGGCGCTGTTTTCGTAATTTTACTCTGTCATTAGTATCCACAGAGTAGAATGTATTACATCTGGATGGCTGGATCTGTGGACGAACATGTAGTAAAAGCCTTGATCTTTATTGATTGACAAAAATGTCCATTTCCTATTTTGAAATTTTGAAATTATAAATGACAACCAAAGAAAATTGGCATTGACGGAATATAGGCCGATTTGTTGTATACAGAGACTTGGTTTTTCATCATTTTGTTCTGGAAGATTCTTCTCAAAGATGATGATGGGACTCTGATAAATTATGTTACCGGCTGCCCGTCTTTGAAAGATGAACCCTCAAGCATCGGGCAGTATGGAGAGGTTGCGGGTACCAACCATCTCTCTGGCCACACCCGCTTTGCTGGAACCGCCCAACCCTAACTTCTCCAGCACTGGACGATTATCGGCCATCGGCGACACCCTCCCAAGCCAAATATCAACGACACGCCCTAAATCTTACCGATCTTTTCAAACTTTGACTCAAACGTTGACTCCAAGAGTGTCTCAAACGAAGCAGGAGGTCAGAAACTTGAACCAGTTTTTCTCTGAGTATTCTGTTATTCCGGCTGCTTCAAGACGGACATTTGTTTTAAAAGAAAGCACGCAAGAAGACTGGGTGCCATTTTGTGTAACCATCCTTTGTGTGGATGGGATACCACAAGAAAATTACTCGAGCTGGGAAGATGAGGTACAAAACTGGATGATTGTCTCACGTTTTCCTCTCATAATATTTTAAGCTGGAAACATACATTGTACTTGTCTTCTCATTTCTGGAAAGTTTAATTGTTCCAATGACCTTTTTTAAAGTAAGAAAAATATTTATATTTATGGTTTGATTGATACTTTTCCGGTGTAAATATCAACCAAACTTCTATTTTCAATTTTAGAATTATTTAAGATTACAAAACGTGTATTAAAATGTTAAAGGGGGCTGTGTCGTCATGATGAAAGTAGGCTTGTGGTTGTACATGGAATAATGAACTCTCACCCAGTTACTGCACCTGCCTCCCTCCCTCCATATTGAATCTATGGAGAGAGCGTTCCCGTGTGCAGGAACTGGATGAAAGTTTATAATTCCAACCTTAGGCCTGCTTTGAGCATGACGACACAAGCCCTTTTAATAACAACAAGTTTACATATTGATGTAACCATCTATGAAATTAACATCTATGTAACCAGTCATTAATTTATTTTAAACTTAAGAAACCTGTTTGTTCTAAAGTTCTTAAATCATTCGTATTTTATTTGTAGGAAGAGGAAGGTGTCAAGGTGGAATATGAAATCCGACTGCACCTTTATGACTTGACGTACACCATGTTCTTTGGTCGTTCGTGGGTGGGACCTCGGCGTAGCGTCAAGAGAGGCACAGCCCAGCATACGAGGCTACAGTACAATGTGGTAAGGTTACTGTATGTAGAATTGAAAGCTTTGCATGGTGGAGATTCTGTTGAGTGCACAATTGATCTTTTCAGGGGAAGAAAAAATCCGGTTTGTTCTCAACATTTTAACTACACACATGTACATGTATTGTAGTGTGCAGTCCAACGTATTGCAAACTATAGGTCATGACCTAAAAAGTGGGTTGCCAAAACATTTGGTAGGACGCCAAACCTGTCAGAAGCTGTTTGTATTGTAATTCATGTAGTTTTAATAATTCTGTCAGCAACAAAGATTGCCTCACAGTCAAGCTATCATCAACAATCAGGGCTCGAAATTAGCACTGAACCGCAGGCCCGAGGCCAGTGATTTTAGCATCGGGCCAGTAAACTCATGACCGTACAAGTCCGGTTGTCTTGTGTTTTTGAATAATAACACCTCACTGCATTTTTATTTTAAAATGATAAATACAAATATCTTTCATATCCGTTAAGTATTACCTATAAGAAATATGAGATTAATCTTTTCTTAAGTTAATGCTTGTTTAAAAAACAACTCAAATGTGACACCGTGTAGAAAGTGGTCTTCTCATTTTGATTTCGGTCTTGTAACAAATTTTCTGGTCCAGTAAAAGTTTTGAGCTACAAGCCCTGCAGTCTTGTGGGTTTTTTCCCCAAATTCGACCCTTGAACAACATTATATTATTCCATAACTTTTATATCAGTTCAATGCAATTGCTCATACAAGTACTGTAATATACATACAACTGTATACAGTAAAAAAAAGTCACACTCCATTAAGGAGATCCCCTGGCTGCCTATTCCCAGGTTGTATTGTAAATTTGGGTGTGGTCCCTGGCTACACGGCAGTTACAGGTTGTGTGGCTTCTGACTGGCATCCCCAAACATGCCGAACAAAGATATTGACAAAACAAGGAGACCACTATATATACATTGTAGGGCTGGAAAGCTCAGTTTGCAGAGCACTGGCACGTTAAACCTGAGGTTGTTGGTTCAAATCCCGCTCTAGCCAATATTTCTTTGATCTAACCCCAATTTATTAACAATAAACAGCTTTCAATAAAAATAATTGACTCCTGTTAAGATTGGCTCGTTTTTAGGACAATATCTCTACAGCAGGGGGATTAATCTGCTGGTGCTGGGCGGGTGTGTCATGGTCAAGTACCCTCCAGTTTAACATATCGGAGGTCGTCGGTTCAAATCCCGCTCTAGTCAATTTGTCTTTGTTCAACCCCAAATTATTTCAAATTTCTAAAGATTTACACACTGCTGCAGGAAGAGTCATGTCACACCATCTTAGCTGTCTTTTCATCATCTTAAACTTTTTGATGCATCAAACAATTTTTAAACAACGATGACCTTTCCTTTTCAGCCGGTGTATTTTCACACCTCGTTAGCCGACCCCAATATCGTCATAGTAATTGAAGTAGTACGGGTCACTGTACCAAAGTCCGGCAAAGCGCAACTCATGTCAAGCGGCTGGGGAATCGTAAGAATGTTCCAACAAGGTAAAGTACTCAAAGATAAACGCCTGCTTCTCTTTCTGCAAATTTCATTGATACTTCTTGAAATTCAAATGCAATTCGGTGTTTTAGCTGTGATTTTTCACACCGGAAATCTGGTTGGCTTTAAGTGTGGTCCTGAAGTTCCTACTAGCTTCTGCTGGCCATGGTGCCACTTTCAAATGTTCTCATCACCTTAAAGATGTTCCAACTGAAGTGACCTTTGCAAAGTAAACACAACCTGCCCATTTCCTTCAAACATGCAATTCCTATCCTGTAACCCTCTATTTGTTTGGGTTTGGGTTTTTACCAAATTAGTGAATTTTTGAGAAAATCCATCTTATTGTGGACTTTTGATTTGCATTATTTTTTTGACAGGAGATTTCACCGATACGTCTCACAGTACGCCAGCTCCTGTCAAGAGGGTGGATTTATTTCATGGGTCTCCGAGGGCTCTCTTCTTCCTTGGAGATGACATTGAAGGTATGACCTCACTGATCACTCTCTCCTGGCCCACCCCACACCCTAAACAGACAAGTTTCTGATCAAGAAAACTTACTTTCCTATATGGATTTCCATATTTCTCTATTCCATTTAAATGGAACTTGCTGAATGGGATCCATCCTGCAGCTCCACTCTCCTTCAGATCAAGCACCATTAAATTGTTTTTTTTCTCTTGTACTTGGCTAAACTAGACTTAACTTAATCCATGATTCTTTAGGTGTGGCCATTGAACATTGGTGTAACTATTGATATCTGTGCCCCCCCAAAAAAAAAAAAAATAAATACAATTTACGTGCAATCGATACAAAGGAACAATCAATACAAAGGAAGTAGACAAAAGTTAATTTGATATTACCTGACAGAAAATTTTGAAAACTTAAAAACAATATTATATTCATTTCATTTGTTGCCGCAGGAAACAAAAAGCTGACAATAATATCGGAGTGCCAGTTATGCTACACGATTCGCACTCATCGTTACATGGATAAGATCATGCACCTGCTACCAGAGAACGTGCTGGTAGGCGGCAACGAGCTGATACCTGGTGTGACTGTGGTTGATCCAAAAGATGGTACGTGGTTCGCTGTGAAACTAAGAGCCTAATGGTATTATCTTCAGGCTTATTCCGACGTCTTTAGTACAATGTACCTGACCCAATAGAAAGAAAGACAATGTTACCGTACGTAATTGCTGAACAAATTCTTTTGATTGGAATTTAAAAGAATTTGAGAACTTTGTTAACTCTGTATAACTGTTATTTTGTGACAGGTGGAGACAGTTTACGAAGACCTAAACCAATGAAACAGGTGCAGGCCGTTATTGATAAGCTCTCGCTCATTCTCTACCCAAATATTGATCAGTTTGAAGAAGATCTCTGCAAACATTTAAACTCAGACCGGCTAGCTATGGTGAGTCCAGACAGTTGAGTCCAGTTTATCTGCACGAGTACCTAGATTTATTTATTTTTATCGGATGCAACTAAGGTGTTTTGAAATCTGAGTAGATTTATTCAGACTTAGGTTATAAACTACAAGGGAAACTGACTGGGTAAATTTGAAGTAATTTGGGGGTTGAACAAAGAAAAATTGACTAGAGTGGGATTTGAACCAACAGCCTCCGGTATGTTAAACCAGAGGTTGTTGGTTCAATCCGGCTTTAGTAAATTTTTCTTTGCTCAACCCCAATTTATTCAAACTTATGCGGTTGTATGTATTCTTATAAGCGCCCCTGAACAAAGATTTTGACAAATAATAGGAAGACCGCCAATATAGGGCTACTTAGTTGGTTGAGCACCGGCACATAACCCCACAGATCACAGGTTCTCTTTCTGTTCTAGGCAATTTTTCTTTGTTCTCCATGTTCACCCCCAAAATCTGCTAGTTTTCAGTGAGTAGTAATTAGGTTGTCACACTTTTGGAGGTGAAAGTATTATTTATGTTTATGCTTTTCAGTGAGGTTTTGTTTTTGCAGTAACTTGCCTTTAAGTCCATGCAAATAACACAACTTTCATAAAGTTTATTAGATGTAATAGC
The DNA here is from genome assembly GCA_023634235.1 of Pisaster brevispinus. Classification (NCBI taxonomy): domain Eukaryota; kingdom Metazoa; phylum Echinodermata; class Asteroidea; order Forcipulatida; family Asteriidae; genus Pisaster; species Pisaster brevispinus. The sequence goes on from JAMKCF010000002.1 coordinate 15,939,698, forward strand.
TGAATAATTGCATTGGGATAAAGAATTATAATTTGGTTTTAACCACACACACCGATTACTCTCACTGTTGTAGTCTCAACTGTGACATTGAAAACTGAATAACACAGTACAAAGTCTTGCATAGCCTGGTACTTTCCTCTTTTGTTGACAAACTGCAGTTGCATGCCTGTTTTATGGATATAGGCCTGGCCAGAATGCATCAGAATTTTAATCTTGTTTTCATGCAGATGTTTTTTGTATTTGTTTTCCATTTTGGTCCCATTTCTGATTCAGGAGCATGTCCAGACAGAGAAGTCCAGCATCGTCGTCTCAGAGCGAAGACTTCAGATAGGCGTTCATAACGGCTGGGGGTACATCAGTAAACCCCAGATCCTGCTTCTAGACACCTCTGACTCCTCCCTGGCTAGAGGAGGCATCAGAGGCAGTATGAAGAAGACAAAGTCGAGACAAGGCTCGGCAGAGCCTAGGTAACTTTACTGACTTTTTTTACAGTCCTCCAAACACTAGATGTGCAAGTTAATCCCACTATCAAATTGCTATTTCAATTGTTTAAAATGACTTTGATCACCTTGCTCTCTCATGTTGTTGAAATCTGGCAGCGATTCGACTGTTTAGTTATTATTGACCAGTTTTGGGCTCAGCAGAGTCTAGATAATTTAGTGCAGGGCTCGAATTTGGGGTGAAATTCCACAAGGCCGCAGGGCTTGTTGCTAAAAGTGTTTACTGGACCAGAACTTATTTCACAAGACCAGAATCTTCATGAGAAAGAGCTTTCTGCACAGTTTAACATGTAAATTGCACTTTTAAGAGAAGATTTACAATGTATCTCATTATTTTGTCTTGATACTGAACAGAATTGTACTAGACTCGAGGTCAACATCTGAACACCATTTCTTTCTGTTAAAGATATTACATGGTGGCTATTATTCAATTAAAAAACACAAGACCGCCGGACTTGTCAGGTCATGAGTTTACTGGCCCGAGGCTAAAATCACTGGCCTCGGGCCAGCAGTCCAGTGTCAAATTCGAGCCCTGTAGTGTCTGTTGCACAGTCCTCCCAAGAGGAGAGCTGCAAGCTATCCACACTTTCAAACTGCTCTTTCAATTGTTTAAGATGTTGATTACCTTGCTCTCTCATGCTATGGAAATCTGGCAACGACTGTTATAATCATTTACCAACCAGTGTTAGGCTCGGCAATGTCGAGGTAGCTTAGTGTAAAATTCTCCAAGCTAATCCCACTTTCAAAATGCTCTTTCAATTGCCCAGATGTGGATCTCTTTGCTTTTCTCCTCTTGTAGACATCTTGCAATGACGAATGACTGCTCAGTCAAACGAGTTTCAGGCTTAACAGAGTCTGCGTAACTTAACCTTTAGCACTCAGGCACTATTAAACATAGAGTAATTTAATTAATGTTTGAGCTTGGCACGGAAATTCACAAGAGTTTCTGTTGTATCTAGAAATCTTGAAATAACTTTCATGGTGATTGTTTTCTTGTGTTACAAGCTTAGTTTAGTTTGCAGAGGAAAAATGTATCTTTGACTGATTTGCACAGTTGTTTTGTTCAGCTTTGAGGTTTGAAACACAATACAACTACAAATTTAGAAGAGTTACCATGATTTCGTTTTCACTTCTAGGGAGAATCTTGGAGCTGCCTTACTGGTCAAGAACAAGGTTTCTTTACCTTATCTTGTGGATAGTCCATCGTTCGCAATTGTGTTCTTTCTTGAGTACATCGTATCCATGCCAACGTCTGCGCAAGACAAAAAGGTAAAACTTGTCAGTTATGTGATGACGCATGAAACTATAAAACAACCAAGTAACGATTATATTTGTTGATAACTATAAAAGCTTGTCAACCAAGGGAGTCTAATGTTGCCAGACATTTATTTGGTTTAATTTTGAAATCACGTTTTTTTAACCATTTCTGAATTTGTTTGATTTAACTTCCAGCTTTCTGTGAGCATGAACCGAGCACAATCCCAAACAGTTGCTCTACGCTGGGGGGCATGGACACCGTCGTTCAAAGAGAGCACCAGTGAAGTATCAATCCAGCTGCAAGGGGGCGCTCTACCAAACCCTGATAACATGTTAGTCTATAAGAACCACAGTGCTGAGTTGAGCGATAAGGAGATGGCCAAACTCGCTGCTGGAAAGTTGCAATTTGTCTTCAAGCCCAAGGTAGAATACTTTATATCAAACTCTGGTATTATTTTCTTTTGTTGCTAAAAGCTTAAAAATATGGAGCTTTAGCAATTTAAAGATATTGAAAACCACAAACATTAAGTTTAAAAAACAGTTATACATTGAAATCTTGAATTTTTGTGCAAGGTCTGACATTGTTACACAATCAAGATACAATGTTTTGGCACTGATACAGCGTTTTGTTTAGTCAAAACTGTACAACTATTAAGAACATCTGGTGAGGACATGTTCTAGAATGCGGTGATCGTGGGTTCGAATCCAGCAGAGTAGTATGTCTGGATCTTTCCGTGGGACTCGATAAGCACCGAGTATACAGTTCAATACCACACTTTGTTGTAAGAGTAAATCCAATGAATTATTCAGTGTTCTGATGCAATTATTTTATCTCTTAAATTTATAACTCTTGTTCTAATTTTTGTTCTGTTTTTTTGTTTCCAGAGACCAATGGGATCTAGGCCTATATCTCCATTGTCAACAGAGCCATCGGAATCCCAAAGACCATCTCTGCTGGTAATGTACTCAACTACAATTATCTCACCTTGTACTAACACACAGCCATATCACCTCCCGTTGTACATGTAGCTAGGCTGAACTCAATGTTTGAAAGCATCAGTGTGTATGTGTTTTAGCTAGATGAAGGACACTTCATGAAGATCGCTTGTCGTTAATAAACCCTTCTACTCTTGTTAAAATTTTCTAGTGTGTTGACCTAACCATTTCAAAACCTTGCTCTGGTTGCACATGTACATTGTACAGCGGCACAACTGTCTGTACTGAGAACTGAACCCTGAGTTTACTACTCAAAAAGGGATTTTACACTGTGTTGCTGCAAACCAAACCTGATTGTACTCCCACCATGCATAGTTTCAAATCCTACTTATTGATCTCCGTCTGCTCGATGGGAACTAATGAGACTAATAAATCGTATCGTTAGAACTATTTAATACAAGTTACCCCAACCTATAATTGTAATTGTTTAACCCTTTATAGAAACCATTCATTTTTGTATTTTTCATCACAATATGACCAAACAGGGTTAATTGTAAAAAAAAATAATAATCCAGTAAACAGGCCTGAAAAACCTAAAAACCTGAATATAAAACAGAAATTCTGTTTTGTTTTACAAACTAAATAGTAAATAGTATGTCAACATTAGAAAATTGGGAAATATCAAGTCTGGACATATGACTTACACTGTGACCTCTTTGTGTAAACGGAAGTAGGTCAAATCTTGCAGCTGTTTGCGGTCGCTTTGGCCATTTTGGTACAAGCAGCTTGTGGCCGCCTCGTTAAAGAATTAATTGCAACTAAACATGTTTTTTCTGTTTGCTGTGGAATGACTTAAAGAGTACTTTGCATTCATCAAACTATATTCTCCTAATAGATTATTTGATTAATCATTTTCTATTCTTTTAAACATCACAAGTTTGAAAAACAACTTAGATGATTGTTTTGTGTTTTCCCTCCATTCTTGCTTTGCCTTCCACCTCGCTGCTGAACCTTCATCTCTGGCACATCAGACTGACTCTGAGGTATTAATCTAACATTCTTCAAGATTAATTCAAGATTGTTGAATCTTAAATGTATTTCTTTTGAAGAAAACATAAAAAAGGACACTTAAACATTATTGCTTTGTCCTTCAGATGGGACGTAAAGCCATAGGTCCTGTTGTAATGCACATAAAAGAACCCAGTTACACTTACCGTAAAGAGAAGGGGTTTGCCCCGGTGTTTCTGGCAGTGGCTGCTGAATGGGCTGCAGCACCTTGTAAACCTTTATAAGGTGCTACATAAATCGGTCTCATATTCAAAAATTTTAAAAACCCTTGCAGTACCTTATTGGTAGATACATGCGCTATATAAGACTCCGCTATTTTTATCATGTTTTTTGTTTCTACTCTTACCCTATCATTTTTACAATTTGCCTCCGTGGCAAACGTGGAAAACAATAGCTGCATGTACCTTCAATGTTAGGGGTCAATGATTATAATACAAACTAAGTTAAACCCATTTCACTACTAGGTAGACCGTACCGTTAGCAAAAAGATATGTTTGGGATTCTTTTTAATTTGGTTTTACCCTTACACCGATGTGTATTAAGCACTGTATTCTCAGTGCTCTCCCGAGGCTCTGTGATAAAAAATCCACAGGCAATCACTCGGTTGGGATTCTTGTTATAAAATACCTTGGATGTTTTCCCCCCCAAAAAAAACCAGAAAGGTAGATTTCCATCAGCCGCTTCTCTTCCATCTGTAACTACTGCTACCGACCAGGCGTCGTTAGCGGGTGACATCATGGGTATGGTGTCAGGAAGACCCCCCATGCCAAGGAGCCCCAGAGTGCCTTCAAGGTAAGTCATTCTCAATGGAAAGAGCTTGTGGTATAACTGCCAAGTGAAGCACCACTGTCTGTGGTCAGTCAGTGTATTGGAGAACCTTAACATGAAACCTTCGTCTTTCAGATGGAATGTTAAACTGTAGGTTCTATGCATTGTGCCCATACAACACCCAGGGGCCGATTTCGCAAAGAGATAAGATTCATCTTAAGATGAGTTGTCAGTATTACCATAGTGATTTGTATTGTGACATCACACTTTGCTTAGCAACTAAGATCAATTGGCAGTTAAGATCAATCTTAGCTCTTTGTAAAATCGGCCCCTGGACATTTAGGGTGAAAGAGAAGAGACTTGTTCCCGACAGTCAGCTCAATGGAAGTGCTTGTGGTGTAACTGCCAAGGTATGAACCACTGACTGTGGTCAGTAGTTGGATGGGAGACCACTCTATGTACTGTCATGGTTGGTGGCTCATCTGGGACATGATAGGGCTCTTTAACATTAAGCCCACGTCTTTCAGATCGGACATAAAACACAAATAAAACACCCAGGACACTTATCAGGAAAGAGAAACGGCTTGCCCCAGTGATTCTGGATTAGCTGTTTGGAGTATTATAGATTTGAACGTATAAGTGAATAAATTGTTATTCTAAAAATAACAACCCTTTTTCAGTTATTTTTGCGGACAGAACACTTTTCATCGATAAGTTTCCGAGGGTAACAAATTTGTGTTTTTGTTGGTTTCAGAGGTCAATCTTCACCGATTGGTCACGCTCCAATCCAACCAATGAATTTACAACCGTCCATGGCGTATCCGCAACACGGCAGCCAACCAATGACAAACCAGTACGGTCACATGACAGCAGCTCAACCACCCGGCTCACTCCACCCCACCGGCCAGTACTCAACCGGCCAGTTTCCCTCAGGCCAGTACACCAGTGATCAGTACCAGGGGCGAGGCCAGTCTGCAACCCAGTCGTTATACCCGATGGAGATCAAACACTTGGAGGTAAGATTCAATTAAAAAGCCAGCACAAGTAAGACACTGCACCGTGTTCTCTCACAGAGCTCATCATTCCTCTGAAGATGAACAGAGTATACTATTCCAAACGCTAAGACCAGGCATGATATTCTTCCTACTTTTTAGAACTTTCAGATGTTTTTGCCCTTGGGAAAAAATCGTATTATGTGATTTAATATCCTGACAAGTCTATTCAACCCAACACAATGTGTACCTGACGGTCAGCTCTTGTACTCGATAAAATGTTCCTACTTTTTTCCAAGGACCAAGTATCATGCCTGGTTGAGACTCACAGAAGTCTTTACAGAAGAGATTACGATGTAGTTTCACAAAACAACCACAATTTTACATTTCAAATCTATCCTTGCCTGAGCAAAGTGTCAGTGTGTGCAGTGCTACTGCATGCTAACAGCTAATGATACTGTTCTCAACCTAGTGTTCTTGTCTTTTGGTTGTTTTTTTAGGTACCGTAGCTTATAATCCAGGCGCCTTATAATCTGAAAACTCCAATAGCTTTTAGTCCACTTGGATTATTATAGTAGCCGCACATTTACTTGTCTTTGTCATGTTTGTAGGTTGGTACAGTCGGTAATGGAATTACTGGAGATCAGCTGGAAGAGCTACCCTATACACCTGTCCATGCACCCATCATGCCGGTAGGACCATACCACACCAGGTACTGTTCAAACTAACTTTGTTTATACTCTAAGGCCTTTTCAAAACCACGGCTTGGGCTTCGGGTCTGTCTTAAGCTCTGTCAGTTATTTTGAGATTGTGTGCTGTTGGTACGGGGCTTCAAACAGTCCTGCAGAGTCTGAAGCCGAAGCCGAAGCCCAACACAGTGCTTATCACACAATGGTGTATGACTAAAATTAAGAGGGTACAACTTTGTGGTGTTTTCCAACTTCAGTTTGAAGTAGCTCAATTGGTCTCTTCCTGAAGGTAGACTTGTCACCAGTTTTCCCACTTGTTATGTTCATTTGCTAGTTATTGCTGTGATTCGCACTTGGCTGTTACTTTTCCCCCACAGTGGTCCAGGGCTGAGCAGAGCATCTTATGCTCATCTCTACCAGGCTGGGTTCGTCAACATCCTGGACAGACAAGGAGAGGTTCCGGAGGTCGTTGACCCCTCGGATCATGTGATCCTAAACCCAGAGCGTGAGAATAAAGACCTTCTACAGTGTAATGAGATCGTTGTACGATTCCTGGCCGTATCAAGGTGAGTGAGATTTCACTGGACGATAGAGTCTGTTTTGGCTTGTAACGATCTAGCCTCTTTCAAACTTCAGAACACTATTTCCCTTACCGCCGAATTCTGCGCTTACGATCACCATTCTCTGCTTACTCTGCAAGCGGCGAAATTCTGTGCTAGCTGTGTAAGCGAAGAATGCCTAGTAACGTGGAGTACGCACGCGCTCAAGTAAAAATTCTCTGCTAACCCCTGAAATACACCAGAATTCCCTGCTTCTGTAAGCGCCGATTCTTTGCTTACGGTAAGCAGAGCCATGAAATTGGGTCAAAGGCACCCCATTTTGGAGTTTTGCTTTTGTTGTAGATGAGGGCCCAATTTCATAGAGCTGCTGAAGCAGAACATTTTGCTTAACATTTATCTGCTATTAAAGCAAAGATTAGAAGAATACCAGTCGCAGATTGAGCATGTAGCATCGTATTTTGGCTGGTAACATTTTTCTGGAAAGCAAAATTTGTGAGGGATTATTTATTCTTTGTTTTGTCACAGGATGCTTCAGTTTCAGCAATCACTTCCGTCCGATTCACCACGCACCGTGTTCTTCACGTTCCAGTTCTATAGATACCCACCTGTCACAACAGAAAGGTTAGAGTTCATTGACATGATTGAGGATGCTTTTATTTTGCCCTTTTTGCAAGAAATTGAATGATGAATATTAAAGTTTGTCCTGTTTTTCTCCTTGTCTGTTTGTTTGTTTGCTGTTCTCTACAAACCCACGTTTACTATGAACAGCCCCATACTTCTCACCCTCTCCTGTTATTTTGTTTTCGATTAAGTTTTAAGCGTTCTACTTAATTTATTTTGTATTCCTTTATCTAAATTGTTGTACATATGGAAATAGAAAGTATGGAAATTAAATGTTGTTTTGAATTGAAAAATTGAATTGAATAACAAAATATTGTCGTCATATTTGTAGGTTATTTCTTGGGAATGTGGAGGGCAACTTGACGGCAGACTCTCAGAGCTTGCCGTGTGTTCTTAAGAAGATGAAGAATGATGGACCGATAAGTGATGACCCCCCTGGCTGGATGGTAAACTTTATACCATGTTTTGTGTCTCATTCATACATATTCATGATGTATATTCATTTTGCATATTCATGAGTTCCTTCACTTGTTTCATTGGTCGATTCTTCTCGCTGTGTGAATGGGGTAGTTTGGGATGATGGGTGATAGCAGTGATCATATTCTGGTTAAGCCAGTTCCGTTTCAGTCTGTCCATGTCAAGCTAACGCGAGATCCTTTTAATGACAGGTGCGGTACACTGTAGATCCTTCATTCTTGAAACCCGGCGAGGGGCGGCTGTTTGTGAAGTATCTGTATCAACAGACGCTGCACGTTGATATGTGGGACGGAGACTCGCTGCTACTGCTGGGTTCCTGCGCTGTGGAACTGAAGGTGAGCTGTAAGAGAGTTCCTGAATATTGAAGAGAATAGCTCAGTGGCTGGTCCATGAGATATTGAAGAGTAGTTCTTTTTGATAATTGCTACAAATGATTTCTTTGTTTTATGTGTTTGTAGCATCTTTTACGATGTGGACGCGAAGCAGTGCAAATCACGCATGAATTGGACGTTATTACTACCGAGTATGGTGAAGATGCAAATGCCATGACTGGAGATTTGGTGAGTATATGAATTAACCTAATTGCAGGAATGTGGAAATAGAGGGCGCTATGTAAAACTGACCACTTCCTTGAGAGTGACCACTTGAACTTGTGTTGTAATTTGATTGTAAATATATTTCTTTCTTGTGTTTTAGTGAAAGTAAATTTGTTTTGCCTGACTGTTTGATTGGGTTGAGGGGTATTCAGCTTACTGAATAGAATTAATTTGTTTGTCGTTTTTTGTCAGATTTGAAGTGGTAGCATCTGCCCCTTGAGTTATTTGGTTTTATTGGAGTTACCTCTAGTTGTTAGGATTGAAGTATGCTTGTTTGTTTTTTGGAGTTGACTTTGTTTGTTTGTTTGTTTGTTGTCAGATGAGAAGTGGTAGCGTCCGCCCCGTCGGCGTCAAAGCCATCCTGAAGGGTCGTCTTCATCTTCAGTTGGCCAACGTTGGCCACCGTGTAGACGTTAACGTGATGAAGGCAGGTACGATGCCCCTTAAGGACACCAAGGTGGTTGTCCAGGAGGATGGAAGCGGAGCTTTCCTTGGAGGGAGTGTCAACCTTGGGACTAGACCAAGCGGTAAACCTCTCTCAATTCCTCTTTATATTCTTGGGTCATTTGCCCTGAGACCCTGACTTGGGTCCTTTGCTTATACTAAGTACTTTACTGGGTCCTGTGAAAAAAAATCCAAAGGTATACACTCATGTGGGATTCGAACCAAGGACCTTTACCTTTCTCATGCAGACGTCTTACAACTAGACCATCGAGCTCGCCTGGTAGCTAGAGGCAGTTTGAATCCTATATTTTAGCAGTGGGATTCTCAATCTACTCCGGGGAAATACAAGTAGATAAACAGCAGGACAAGTTCTTATCAGATTAATCTACACAGCAAAGTCAATATCTCCTGGTGTTTCTGCCAACCGAATATTTATCAAAGCTCAACCTTCCTAGACCTCAAATCACGTACACTGTGAGACTTGTAGTCACCCTTTGCCACATGGTCACCAAAGGGTTAAAAATGAATCTTTTGTTTCCCCCCATCAGGTCAGGGGTTAGCCAACCTGAGGCAGAAACGCAGCTACTTGGCGTCGCACATGGTGGAGACCGACAGAGAGCTGGCGTCATCCCTCCTAATGACGCGGAAGGGGCAAGTTGATCAAAGTGGTCAGGCCAGTGGGCGAGAGGCTGACTCCAAGAAACAGAGGAAGCTTGCCCGGATGCAGGCGATCAGACAAGCTCAGAACAACGAGACAAACAAAGGCCCACTCAGCCAAAGTTTACTGGTTGGTAACGCCTTATTAAGATACCTAAAAGCATTCCCCTTGTTTTGGATTTGTGTCTGCCCTTTTTAAAACCCCAACGGTCCCAAATCCTCCATTATCTTTTTCAGGATGGTGTCTACCTTTGTAGGATATGAACTGCATCCTCAAATATCAGTAGGAGATTTTTGAATTCTAGATGGCAGCAGACTTACCAGGTAAATGTTTATGTAGTTCTGAGCATGCGTATATTACCAAGAACAATGGATTTACCTGGTAAGTCTGCTGCCACCTAGCGTCCCAAAAGTCTCCCATTGCTTTTTTTTGGAGCAGGATTACCAATCTTTATGGAAGACCAAACATTTTAGTGACGAGTTAACTAACATACAGTGGAGTCATTTGGAGGTTATGAAAGGCTGTCCAGCCAAAGAAAACAGGGTTGGGGGTAAATAGTAGATTGTAATTCTTTCTGAAAAGTACAGAAAAGTTATAAGCTAACAATAAGTGTAAAAAAGAAGATTTTTTTTTTGGATCATTTTGAAAGAGCTGAATGAGAAATAATTAATTGTTGGGATTTGTTTCATCTTGTTTTATCCTTAGTTGAAGAAAGAGGAAAAAGTGCAGCGGACACGAGATCTAAAGACAATTGAAATTCATCGGTAAGGACATAGTGATTTTAAACTCCAGCCTGATTCATCCAAAATACAATATATTTTTTTTGTCGGAATAAAATTACATAGCTTACAGAGGAACAAACTATAATTGTTATTTTTGTTTGTATTTTTATCTTTTCCATCAGTGACAGGATGAAAAAGGAAGGCATCCTCTCCATGTTACAATCAGCAATAACCACAGAGCACATCGTGCATCCGACCTTCGGCAAAGCGGAATTCTTTGAGTTCGTCTTGAGAAATCCATACAATGTCCAGCACACCATCTCAATACAGTGGGACGAACCTGAGCTGAGGTAACATCAGTGCCTGGTATCATAGAGCTACTTAAGCACAAAAAGCAGCTAAGCACTAAAAAATATGCTTACCAGAATAATTTTACCGGCCAAAATACTTTGCCACTTGCACCATATGTGACAGGTATCCTGCTTAATTTTTGTAGACTTGTTAAGAAAACGTTTTCTGCTATTTCAGATTTTTTATTCTATTAAGTAACAAACCACAGGGAAACTTACTGGGTAAATTTGATTAAAATCTTTTGGTTAACAAAGACAAGTTTACTACAACGGGATTTGAACCTGCAACCTCCGGATTAACGTGCCGGCGCTCTACGAACTGAGCTATCTACATTAGCTCTATGATTTTCCTTGTGGTTTATTACTTGATATTTGAAACATGAAAGTTGCATCCACTTAAGGTGATCCCTGTACTGCAGCTTCCCAAGTTGTGCCATAAACTTGGGTGATCCCTGGCTCTATGGCAGTTTCAGGTTGAGTGGCTTTTGACTGGTACCATGGAACAAAGATATTAACAAAATCGGGAGACAGCAGTCGTAGTGTTAGATAGTTCAGTTGGTAGAGTGCTGGCACATTAATCAAAGGTCGCTGGTCAAAATCTCATTCTAGTCAAATTTTCTTTGTACACCCAGTTTTGTAAAATCTAATCTAATTTAACCTTAATTAATCTTGTTGATATCCCATCTGATCTCTTTTTTGTCTCGTCCAGCGTGATTACGGACCCCAGGGAGTGGAGACACTTCAAGCAGCTCTTTGAGACGTACACAGCCATCGAGGAGAACATGTTCAATCAAGACAAGAAGACCGATGGAGACGTGCCAGGCCTACAGCTCTTCCTCCGACCCAAGGAGACGGTCAACGTTCCTTTTAAGTATCAGAGCTTCAAGGCCAACCACTCAGTTCAACCGCAGGTGATGATTATTTTATCTTTCTGGACATGAGATCCTCAAAAGTGTCTCCTGTAGGTCTGAAGAGAAGATGATGATGATTCTTGGCCATCATCTTCAGTTTTATATCGGGGGAGGGGATACTGTAACCTGTAGGTCTAAAGATACCTTTGGTAAGAAAGTGTCTCTTGTAGGTCTGACCTGTAGAGAAGATGGTGATGATTCTTCGCCATCATCTTCAGTTTTAGATTGGGGAGGTGGGGGGGAGGATACTGTAACCTGTAGGTCTAAAGATACCTTTGGTAAGAAAGTGTCTCTTGTAGGTCTGACCTGTAGAGAAGATGGTGATGATTCTTCGCCATCATCTTCAGTTTTAGATCGGGGAGGTGGGGGGGGGGATACTGTAACCCGTAGGTCTGAAGATACCTGTAGAGAAGATGATAATTCTTCGCCATCATCTTCAGTTTTAGATTGGGGAGGTGGGGGGGGGGGTATACTGTAACCCGTAGGTCTGAAGATACCTTTGTTAAGAAGATGATGATGAAGAAATGTTAGTTTTAGAGGAAGGAGGACCAGTCAGAAGTCATACAACCTTATACTGGTTTCTACTTGGGTATTTTTGCTGTTCTTTTTATATCTCCACCATGCAGAGTTTCAAATCCTACTCATATACATGGTGTTACCACAAACCTTTAATAGATTGTATCTCCACCATGTAAAGTTTCAAATCCTACTCAATGTACATGGTGTTACTGCAAACCTTACTAGATTGTATCTCCACCATGCAAAGTTTCAAATCCTACTCATGTACATGGTGTTACTGCAAACCTTACTAGATTGTATCTCCACCATGCAAAGTTTCAAATCCTACTCAATGTACATGGTGTTACACCAAACCTTACTAGATTGTATCACCACCATGCAAAGTTTCAAATCCTACTCATGTACATGGTGTTACCACAAACCTTTACTAGATTGTATCTCCACCATGCAGCGTTTCAAATCCTACTCATGTACATGGTGTTACTGCAAACCTTACTAGATTGTATCTCCACCATGCAAAGTTTCAAATCCTACTCATGTACATGGTGTTACCACAAACCTTTACTAGATTGTATCTCCACCATGCAGCGTTTCAAATTCCTCTGTATTTTTGTTTCTTTACCGAACTCTCACAGGGTCCTCAAGTCTCTTCTAAGCCTCACTTTAGGATTCAGTTACCTCAAGAGCACAAGGAAGTCGATCTCGCCATGGATTCTAGAAACGTCAAGGTGAGGCTAGAGGGAGAGTTGATTCCATTCAGTGTAACAAATCAACAACAATACCCAATAGATTTGTATGAATACAGATACATAAATATTTATTGCTAATTTCAGAATTGGAACTGTCCTCTTATCACTGGGCATCCTTGGTGGTTTAGTGGTTAAGATATCTACTCAAGAATGCTGGGGCTGTGGGTTCAAATCCCACCCGAGTTGTATGCCTGTGGTTTTTTTCCCCCGATGTTTTCAAACCTGGTATATAGATGGAAACTTGCCAGAGCTGAGACAGTATTATGTTGAATTAATCCCTTAGCACTAGTACAAGCAGCTTGGGGATGTTTGGTTCCCAGGGAGTTGAGAAAGTTTACAGGAATGGTCTCAGAATGCCTGATGAACAGGGATAATAATGTTGTGAAGTGTCTTGATCTAGCTTCGGAGATTCACACTTTATAAGAACCCAGTATTTTAACAGGCATGTGATTTTTTAGGATTTTCTCAAAAACTCCTGCAACATTCATATTTTTTTGTAAGGAGTAAAACAGTCACCAAATGGAGAAAGAAATAGTCCACATTGTGTCCAAAACCTGAAGTTTTGTCTTTCTGGTGATGCACAGAGTCTGTAAACCTCCTGAATTGTAACATCTGGGAGGCTCAGGGTGTAGAATAAGGGGGAACCCTGACTCAATAGCCATTCTCAGGCATATGGTTTTTTTAGGATTTTCTCAAAATCTCCTGCTGCATTCATGTTTTCTTTAAAGGAGTAAAACAGTCACAAAAGGAAGAGAGAAATTGCCCACATTATCCCAAAACCTGCAGCGTTGTATTTCTGTAAACCTCCTGAATTGTAACATCTGGGAGAATCTAGGTCTAGAATAAAGGGGGAACCTCGGCTACCAAGCCATTCTCAGGAACTTCCACATTTGTCTCATCCTTGATTTGTCTGACTTTTCTGATTTTGTATTTTTTGCTTTCAGGTGTCGTTTAAGACTCAGGATAACAAACCCATAGCCATCTTGTCTCTCAACGTAGAGCCTCAACCTCATGTCATTGATCAGACATTCAGATTCAATCATCCAGAGCAATCTTTCCTCAAGAAGTCCATCCGTCTACCTCCGTTTCATTCCACCCAAGGTAAGGCAGTGTGGTGGGTTCAAAACTTTGTAACTTTCAGAATGATTGTTTGCAGGTTTGAGTCCTGCCAGAGTCATTTATGAATTGTGTGTGTGATGCTTTCAAAAATTATTAAGTTTTTTCTTTTTGCGCAACCATGGATCTGTCTTGTCAATGTTTTTATTTTTTGTCCGAGCTTTCATATTGAAAATGTCTTCAGTAATTTGTACACATGTTTTAGTATTAATCTTTGGACGTTCCCATTGTTTGTTTTTTCGGCAGGCTTACATCAGGGAGGAGGGGCTGTCGGGCAGCTTTTTGTCAAATGCAGCGATGAAAATGCAATTTGTGAAACCAAGAGAGTAGTAAGTACTTCCTTTGTCTTCAAATTAATTGATTAACAAGTTAACGGATCAGTTAATGAACAATGAATGCTTTACCTCCATAAGAAATTAAAATCTTATACTTGTATTGATTTGTTTTCTTCAGCCCCCCGGTGAGCCTCAGGATGTCTACATCAAGGTAGCATGCGGTCTGTCGCCCTCTATCAAGAAGCTGTTTATCCTAATCTACTCGTAAGTAAATTTACGCCTTTGAACGCCCTCGGACGAAGAGGGTGCACTAGAAATGTAATAAATTGTTACTATTGTTATTAAATCAACAAACCTGCCATTAAGTTGTCACACTGTCTTTTGCACACACAGGTGGGGTGACTTGCCATTGTTTTTCTATTATTCCCTTTTCTGAAAAAATGGATATGAAAATTTGACTTTTTCTGAAATAGTGGATTAAAAAAAAACGTTGCGGGACCTTTGTTCCATCCTGTAAAAGTCCCCACAGGTGTATGTATGCCAACCCACTGAGTCTCACAGTGTGTATTCAGTGTTCTTATTTTCACATTGGTTGATGTGGCAGGCTATCATTGCACCCAGTAACAAAAATTAACACACTGGGAATCACTTCCAAAAATGGCACTAACAAATTTTACAGGGTGATGCCGTCAGGTGACTTTAGATCAAACTGAAACCTTCTCTTGTCCCTCTCTCTGGCCTAGGACCCCCTTCCTGTCCAGACCTCTTCAGACGTGGCAGTTTTACATCCACGCTTTGCAGCGCGTAGACGTGAGTTGCGTTCAGGGACAGACGAGTCGCCAGTCCCTCATTCTAAGAGGAACACATGCCTCTAGATTAGTCCAAAGCTTCTCCTCTCATCCAAATGAAATGAAGGTAAATTTGAACAGATTTTAGTTAAGTAAGGTTTGCCGTAACACCATGTGAAAATCTCTTTTGAGTAGTGTAGGTTCTGAAAAGAACCGGTGGTGAACGACTTCAAGATTTTAGTTACTTATTACCCGTGTCCTCAGTTCTCTTACTTGCTGCACCACAAAGCTGAAAATCTTACTTATAAATAGTTCCAACCTGAAAGGTACACAGTCAACCCTCCTACTGTCTGACCATTCCATACCATTCACTGTGGTTTTGAATGATCGATAAACTATGCCAGCCCGCACTGTAATATCATGTGATAAATGCACCTACGCTATACACAATCAACCCTCCTACTGTCTGACCATTTAATATCATACGCTGTGGTTTTGAACGTTTTTGAACTATGCCAGCCAGCAATATGATATTTTGTGAAGAAATTCATCTGCACAGTTCACACATGTACATAGTTTGTTCTGTGCACAGTTGTGCCGCTAGACACAACTGGTGAAGTTGAACGTTTTCAAGTGGTTGGTCAACTCACTGGAAAATTGACAATGAGTACGATTTGACAAAGAGGGTTTCAAGAAATAAAGCAAGTAAAAATTAATAACTTCATCTGGGGTTTTTTTCCAGACAAACTAAGTACTTTCTACAATTCAACTGACCTTCTAAATATTTTGTATTTATTTGAGTAGTTGCTGCCCTCAGAGCCGTTCATGCTACTAGCCAACTCTGTTCATGAAATCCACGTCGGAGTGCGCCCTCTATCAGTCGGCAACAAGTTCATGTACATCAATGTTGTGGGTATCCTTTGAGTGAGAAAGCATTGCCAAGAAAGTGGTTTGTGATACCCAAATGGTTTTGGAAAAAAAAAAGTTTTAAAAAGAAGTGCAAATATAATATATTTTTTGCTCAAATCTAAACAGCTTAGAACAGCTGCTACAAGTAAGGATTCTGTTTTGTTTTTGGACAAGGTTAGTCCTAAATAATAAAGTAGACTCCAAAGTGTTGGTATTTTCCTTAGCCTGGATCGCCAGACAAAGAGTACCACCAGCTCATACGGTCTTGGCTGGTATGCGTGCAGTGTCGTCAGCCTGTAATATCCAAAGCCTTTGAGCTGCAGTTACCGGTGGGCGGGGGCAAAGGTTCCAATAAGGTAAGGAAGTCAGGCTAGCGCAGACTTACAGTGTGAAAATCATTTATTGTATTACATGCATGTTACCAATTTAATAATGCTACAATGCAGTTCAGGGTCCAAATTTGTCGGGTTGGAGCAAAAACAAATCTCCTGAAAAGTTTGAATTTGTCAAAAGGTTGTATCTCACTTAGAATAGCCTGCATGTACAAACAAAACAAGTGTGCGTCGAGATACATCTTTGCACAGAGCATTTTTGTGCGAGCTACTATAATTTTGCAAAAACAAGACACAACGATTTTTGAACGGACGCGATGTTAAAACAAAAGAAGCTCACTTAGCAGAATTAGTTTAACCAGCCAAAATGCTATTTAGTCCATTGCTTGCAGCCAGTTCCCGGTAAATAAATATGGTACCCATTTTGTGATGCTTATCAGTTTTCTTGATGAGTCCTGATTGATTAGTTCAGAGTGATAACTTGGATCTGAGTTATTGATATTTTTGTAATATTTTTGTTTCTGCGTTATTATTCCATGTATACAGCGTATAACGTACACCAATCCCTACCCGCATCACAAAGTGTTCAACATCCGATGTAATCGGGATGATCTGTTGCAGTTTAAGGAGACACGGGTTCAGGTATGCTAGAGCGCCCTCTATTTCTAGTTCTCTGATTCTTTAGATCGTGGGGTTACTCAAATTTATGGATGCTTGAATACTTGATTTTGTAATTTCTTGGCGTAAATATTTAAATTTATTTATTGAAATGTTGATTGATCTTGATCCGCTGATTTCTTTGTGGCTGTATAAACTTGATTTTATGAATCCTTTTCATTTGTTGTTGTCCTATAAACTTGAATGCTTGGTGTCTGGATTTCTTGATTGTTGACAGTTATTGTTTTGAATAATGATTGACTCAGTGATTCTCTGATTAGTTATTGATTGTTGGATCATTTAATGATTCTATGATCATTTATTGAATGTCTTACCAGTTGTCGATTATCTGATTTTTCATTGACTATCTGTGATGAGTAATTCATTTCTTGATATACATGATTTGCTGTTGCCTTCTACCCTTGAACAATCAATGCATTACCCACATGATTGATTGATTGATTTATTTATTGATTGATTGATGATTGATTGATTGAATGAATTAATCGACGTTTTTTGATTGATTGGTTTCTTGATTGATTAATGTATCTATCCCTGCATAACTTGATTTCACAATCTCTTGATATTGCCCTGATGGGATTTTTGATTCTTACTCTTGCCTTGTTTTGTAATGTCTCTTGACTATTTTATTGATCATTTATTGATTAGGGTATTGATGCCTGTTATTTTGCTCATTTATTTCAGAACGGAAGATACGTCTCCAAAATCTTTGCTTATTAATGCATTGGTTAATTTGTTATTGATACCAATACATGTATATATATTAATATTCAAACTGGTCATTTGAGTTATTTATCTTACGATTCAATGATTTATTTATTAGTTGATTACTTGATTGATTTTGGCAATGATTCATTATTATCATTTGATTATAAATTAAGGTATTGATTACCCTATTGATTTGAGTAGTTGCAACATCAATTGATTCCTGTATTGTTTAATTAATTATGGTTTTGACTTTTGAATTCCTCAGATTGATGGCGGTGAGACATACGGTCTTGGTTTAAGATTCTCCCCTTGTCAACAAGCAGGCAGTGCTGAAATTCTCATCTTCATCAACGATGAACAAGACAACAACGAGGAAACATTCTTAGTCAGAGCAATATACTCCTAACCCTCCTACAGTTTGACCATTCAATATCATCCACTATGGTTTTGAATGATAGATAAACTAAGCTAGCCTTTAATATGATATGTGGCGAATGCATCTATACAATACATAGTCAACCCTCCTACTACCTTACCTTTCAACATCATCTGGTGTAGTGTGGTTTTGATTGATGGATTAACTGTGCTATCCTGCCATATGATAACATGTGGTGAATGCATTTATGCAGCACATAGTCAACCCTCCTACGAGCAGACCATTCATTGTCATCCACTGTGGGTTTTAATTGATAGGTAAACTATGGCAGCCTGCAATTTGATATCAAGTGGTGGATGCATCTACACAGTACACAGTCAACCCTCCTACTGTCTGACCATTCAATATCATCCATTGTTGTTTTAAATGATAGATAAACAATGTCAGCCTGCAATTTGATATGTGAAGAATGCATCCACACTGTTCACACATAAACACAGTTAGTTCTGTACACAGTTGTGCCACCATACACAACCGGTTCAGTTGAATGGGTTCAAATGGTTTGTTAACTCACTGGCAAATGTTACCATGACTAGAAGGGCTAAATATAGAAATTAAGCGAAGAAAAATGTGGCTTAAATCTTTCTGAAGTAGTATTTATCGGAAACAGGTGAATGTTTGGAGAGGTTTTTTTCGTGTTTTTGTTCAGAAATCTTGAATTCACTAAACAGTTTGTTGTACCAAAGATTTTGTACCTTTTAAAAATTGTATTGTCATTATTTGTTCTTTCTTTGGGGACTTAAAACAAACTAGAAGACAGTACTAAAATATGCACTCTTAAGTTGCAACGGAGCTCCCACCAATTACAGCTGTTTCTACAAGCTGAACGTATTGTTTATCAGATACAAATATGTAAATAGAATGTTTACTTGGTATATCACACGTGCGGTACCTGTTGGGAAGTGCATGTCATATTTCGGATGCAGTTTTTTACTCACTTGATGTACATAAGAGACATTATGCGCACTGATGTCATTTGAGTAGGGCGCTCTCAGCTAGAGGTCAAAAGAAGGTCGCTCATTGGCCCATCCTGTGCGCCGCGCATACATAGATGCGCGTTTCCATTGTTTCAGCACCGTGTTACCTATAGGATGGCGGCGTGATGACGTCATGGTCCATCGGCAGGCAGTACTTAACTTGACCATGTGTTCACGATACCGTCCGAATATTTCTGTAGCAAGAGAATTTGTCGGCTGGAGATTCCAGTGTGTCAGGCTCGAGTGAAAAATTAACGTTGGGCTTTAAAGTCACCTTCATCTATTAGTTAAATAATTTTGTGAAAATAATTTGAAATTAAGGCCTTGGTAAAATATAAATCCGAAGTGCCTTTGATATGTGCAATATAAAGTAAACTTAATTTTACTGAAAATCTATCTTGTGATTCCATTTTGTGACTTCTGTACACTATTTTCTGTATCTTCATTGACCACGTGTTTATGACATTACAAGCTCAAACAATACTCTCCTCTCACCAAGGTCAGTGGTTATAGCCGTTCGTTGAAAAGGATTTTTTGCATTGTACGTCATTGCAGCAATCAGCCACAACCAAAGTCGCTTAATTCGGACACAGACATGGCCTATCCTTTTCGAGACAATTGTAAAACAAACCTTATGTCAGCGTCTTATCGACCCCTCGGCGGCATTGGGTGTGTAATGGGGATTTCATACATGGATTGGGAATGAGGTTGTGGAAAAGTCTCAAAATGTCACCACAACTTACACAACCAAGTTTTTTGACGTCACAAAGGCGTCACTATGGCGGTGCTTGGAGTCGAAGCGCCGACGCGCGCGTTCGCGTGGGCACATCGCATTGCAACTAAAGTAGTGATGCAGTTTATTGTTTGGTACGAAAGTAGATGCGTACGTGTTGTGAACGCTCTGTTTGTGTACACCTAAGATGCAGACTGGAACTGCGATTGCTAAAAAGTAAGTTTAAAATACAAAACATGTCACGCATTAGTCGATGTCAAAGGTCGAAAAGTCACAAAGTCTTTACACAATCTTACCATTGTGTTTTTTTGTACATCGCTATAGGTCCAACTTAGTGGTTTGGTTTTAACTCGGAGGTAGACCAAACTACTAATGTAAAAAATCTACCACAATACTGTTGTTACTTTTTGCAGTGGCCTGAAACTTTCGCCCGTTGTGTTGTGACCAACCCCACACGTGGATGAAATAACGAAAGGATCGTCGCAGTTATTAATATTTTAACTTTGACCCTGACCAAGTGTCCTCAATGCACCATTCTCGGGCGAGATCCCTTCTACCAGACGTCACTTCAGCCAAGGGGGATTCGAACCGCAACTCGTCCGCTATGAGAGTCCGCTATGACATCGCGGAACGCGGTCGCATGAAAGAGTTGAAGAGCTACGGGGCTTCCACCATCCTGACAGACTTCAAACTTCCTCTCATCTTCAAGCATCCCCCCGTAGTCGATGCAACGACATCATCCCCGGAGGAGCCTCACTCTCGTAAAACCACCAGAGCGAGGCTACCATCCATCATGGCAGGGAGGAAGTCCCGCCGTCGGCAGCTTGTACGGGATCCCTTGACGCGCTTTTCCAATGTCGTCACCATCCCGTCCGTAGATAGGCTGAACTTTGGGGTACGAGGTTGCTCTAGCCATGGGCTTGAGGCGAAGGGAACGAAGACGGGTTCACTGCTTGGGTATAAAAGTACAGCTCCAGTCGCGGAGGAAACTTTGCCGGAAGTTCCCACTGGAAAACAATGATTTAAAAAAAAATTCCGTTTCCCAACTATCAACTGATACTAATAATAAACAAAACATCATGGTCACATGTTTTGAGCATGCAATCGTTTTATACACCGTTTTACATGTATATGGGGACTTGGATAAAAGAAAACACAGTCTTTTTTTCACCATAAAACAACCACAGAACTTGGTTTTATCATAAATTTCAGCTTCATGAACATTTTGTGCGCGCTCTCGCGTAATATGTAATTTGACGTTGTTTGCCTTTATAATATTGTTATGTATTTTTTATTTCTTGTGAAAACACTGTTTTTCAGTGAAACACAGTTGCCCAGCAATTGAAAACGTCCATTAATATAAAAATAAAAAATTGTAAGAGACAAAACATGTAATTTGGGTTGAAAAAAAGAAGAGAATTTGACTAGAGCGGGATCTGAACCTGTGACTTCCGGATTTTACGTGCCGGCGCTCTACCAACCAAGCTAACCTAGTAGCCCCAATGTCGGCGGTCTCTCTATATGTTTGGGAAGACAATACATGCACATAATACAGAGAATATAAAAAAAATATTGGACAGTGAGCCAGAAGTTGATATAGACAATCAGTCTCATCCAGCGGTTATGTTAACACGCATGTATACACATGTAGTGTAATTTTCTATTTCTGTTAAAAAGACACTCTTAGTCTTAGTGACCAGAGCTAGAGAGAGAAAGAGAGGGAGCAAATGAGGCAACGAGTTCGTAAAGTCAAAAACATTGAAGTGGGTGACAGGTTATGGGGTAAAACTGCAAATCCTTCTCAGTTGTTGACGGGGTTGTGTTGATTTTTCTAGGTAATGTTGAACGGAGCTCAGGGAACTGAAGGCTAGTTTGGTGCCAAGGCCTTCACCGTATTTGTTTAACTGGTGATAAGGGAGTCAACTGATCGTGTCGATTTTTAATATGGGGGAGATGTCAAACTGTTTCAATAAATGACGTCCTTGTGACCACGTAAAGTGTTTATTCGTGTGGCAGAGAAACAAATAATTGTTAAACAAAATACAAGTCATAGAGCAGAAAATTGTGGTACATGTTTTGTTGAATCGAGACTAGGCTGTGTACTCTAAAAAAAATTATATGTCGTTATACTTAAAGTCATAAACTTAAGCAAAATTATTTTACAAAATTTCCAAATAACATTGGAATAGCTTACACATAGTACATACTAGTTATAGTGCATTGATGCAACCGTGTAAACTTAAAAACAAAACTATTGACAATAAAGACAACAAAAGCGTGTTAAAATGTTTACGTTGTCTATGTTGACACATGGGATCTGACTATGACGACACGGGTTTTCTCCTTGAAACGGATGAGATAAAAGAATCAAGGCTGGGTACAATGGTTTACTCTCATTGCCAAGGGCGGTGAAATGAAATAAAAAGCGCGATGCTAAAGTAACTTGGAATCAATTCATGACACGATCTACGTCTGGAAACTTCACCTACTTATTCGTTGGACGGGATTGTTCTATCGTTAGGTGAGTACATGTGTTGTTGGGTTTTGTCCCCCGGTGTTCCACCATACGGTAAATAAATATGGGCTGAAGGAAGTTGATTCAAAAGAGGGCGCAAGATCAGAAGAAATTTCTACACAAATCGCCCTATAGGGGACACGATTTCCTGCCACACACAGGATCAGTATTTAACTAAATAACCTTTAAAAGAAAAAACTGCTGTGTTTTTATCTCGTTTTATTGGCAATTATTCATTGAAATTGTATCTGTGAGGGACACCTTTACAACCGAACTGCCATCCGCGGTGTGAGACTTCGTTATTTTTATGCCGTTTTATTGTATCGGTTTTTACAAATGCAAATACATTGTCGCTCAAACGGTAGCTATTAACGAGGACAACCCCTGCGATAAACTCATCTTCATATCTGTGGATGGCTACTGTTTGAGGCAATGATAAAAGCAACACTTCTCCGTGTGTCTGATTTCAAAGGGGCTGTAAAGCATTGAGTTTTAGACAACCTTCCAAAAACGTCAATTTTAGTATTAACCTTATTGGTCTACTCGTGACTAGAATTTCATTGACATCTTCACGATCATCCCATGTTAAATTAAGTGGGTAAACATTTTTTTTAACAACAATCGTCGAAGATGACAACATTTCAGTCGGAACAGACTTTCTGGAAGATAACTGTTCAATAAATTGTTTTTATTTTTACCAAGAAGGAGCTTTTTTAAAGACATGGTCATCATTTACCAGACCTGCTTAGCCTAATTTCAAAAAGCTGTTTACTGGTAAGCGAATTCAATGTTGTGCTTCAGAAAAGCATGTGTAAGCAAACTGTGTTTCAAGACTTTTTACATCAGGAGTGCGCGTTCACAATAGGTTTTCATTGTTATGTCGGAGATAAAATCTGCTAAATGCCTCTCCGTCATGCTTACAGGCTTTAACAATCGAAGGAGACAAAACCGCGCACAATAACGGAGCCTCGTTCGAAAACTCACGAGACGTGCACAGCCTGTATACATGTAGTCCTCTATTTGTTTTTATCACCCAAATAACATGATGGCTTTTAAACTCCGATTGCAATCAACTGTCAATGATTGCGTGTATTGAATTAGTCCAACTATTGATTTGCACTGATATAAATATTTTGGTGTTCTGTTCCAGACTTCACTCGTAAAGTTCTCCGGGAACCTTTTGCTCGTACGGTTCTACAAGACCTTCTCCAACGACAATACAAAAAACGAAAAACAAACAAACAAACAAACAGTCAGTATTGTTCATTTAACTGCCGAAAGTACCAAACGATTTGGCTACTATTTTGGATCGGACAGCTTTCTTTTGGGGCTCTCAAAGTTCGTATTTAGAGTAAGAGAAAATGGCGTTTTTGAAATCTGTAACGTATCTTCTGCTTGCCGTATGGTACTGCCTTGAGACTATTCTGAAATCGCTTATACCACACCGCCTCCGCTCTCGCAAGAACATCGCCGGGGAGATCGTCCTAATCACCGGCGGAGGCAGTGGCATGGGTCGCCTCCTGGCCGTCGAGGTAGCGAAGCTCCACGCAACGGTCGTCTTGTGGGACGTGAACGAGTCCGGCAACGCAGAGACGGCTGCCGTGATAAGAAACCTCGGAGGTGCGGCCTCAGCTTACACAGTCGATGTAACGAAGTCCGATGAGGTGTATAAGGCAGCTGAGGCTGTGAGGCGTGAGGTTGGGGAGGTTACTATCGTGGTAAACAATGCCGGTGTTGTAGCGGGGAAACCTCTGCTGGAATGCCCAGATCACCTCATTCGCAGATCGATGGACGTCAACGTCATGGCACACTTTTGGGTAAGAAAATAAAAAAGTGAACATCCTTATAAACGCACTCTAAAAACTCCCGGGTCAAAATTGATTCGGATTTCTAGTCCAAGGGACGCTGACCTACTTGGATGTTACCTCGGGTTTTGCGTCAGTTTGATCTATTTCTGGATAATTTTTGACACATGTTCCGGGCCATACAGACCCAGAAATAGGTTAGGCCCAACGGGACCCGAAATTAGGGACAATTTTGACCCGGGAGGTTTTTTTTATAGAGTGTAGCAAAAATGTTCTTGGAATAAGAGCATAAACTGTTCAAAATAATACTACTACTACTACTAATAATAATAATAATTTAATAGGCCTTTAACCATCATGTTATTTTTTTTAATTTTATAAAATACCCTTCTGGTTATTCCTTCTTTTTTTTCTTTCTTCTTTTTTTGCAATACCTTTTGGTTTGACACCAACTGAAATTCCAGACATTCAAACCTAACCTTTTACTAAAATTTAATGCCATATCGAGGGGAATTATTTTCAAATTGAATTTTTAAAAATTGTTATATAATGTTTTTTAGCATTTGAAATCTATCAATAAACTGCACAGGAAAATGAAGTGAGGCCACACCTGAAACTATATCAATTTGAATTCCAGGTTCATAAGGCCTTCTTACCAAACATGGTGGCCAGAAACCATGGCCACATCGTGACGATCGCCAGCTTGGCCGGCTTTTTCTGCTTCAAGAACATGACGGAGTACTGCGCGAGTAAGTTCGCAACTGTTGGCTTACACGAGACGCTGCGGATGGAGCTGGCCCACAACGGATCGCACGGTATCGACATGACACTGGTGTGCCCAGCATTCACGGACACCGGAATGTTCAGAGGGGCCAAGTGTAGCACGTAGGTTCCTCAACGAGCAGTGCGAAATAGACCTTTATCATGGTGCAGCCATCTTGATTCTCTCCCATTCAAATCAGCGTAACTAAACTGAGGCTGGAAGGGCAAACAGTATGGTTCCTTTTTGTACAGTGAATATAAGCTTTAATTTGCTTCTGTTGGATACGGGGAACATGATCAATATGGTAGCAGAATGATAAATGTCGTTTGTTTACTGTTAGACTTAAAACTCTTGATTAATTACTAACCGGCATGTAGGTTTACTACAATCAATGTTATGTGCATAAAAACTGTTTAGGTTTCACTATAATGTGAAGCATAATAAATGTTGACTCATGCAATTCGTAAACACTTGTTTACTCTCTGACCCACTGCAACTAGTCTGTCTTATACGATAGCATTGAAAGTTCAAGGTTGTGCTCGTGTTCCAACCTCGATGATGAAGTATAATTTTAAGTTGTTGTTCTTGGTCAGCATTCTCAGAGTTGACCCCAATCCGAGTCTCGTGCGACGGAAATTGTGACAAAATTACCCATAAATGGGTAAAACTAACGCAAAGTACGAGTTTGATTCTCATTTTGGTACCACTTTCCGGGTGTGAGCGGGTCAGGCCCATGGAACCGTAATCCAGTTCAACTGGCCCGGAAGTATTTAAAGTGTAGCACCAGCGAAATTCTCGGTCAAGTAAGTGAAATATGCACATAATACACCTTACAAAAGTAAGGTTTAGTTTCGGAGAAGTATTCTAGTTTTTATGCCGAAATGATTTACTTTTTTTCACATTCAGCATTAATTCAATTCAGCAAAGTTTAGTTATCTATAAACTTTGACTGACCACATAACAAACGTGTATAAATTATCGTTTCCAACATTCGGTTGCAGGTTTCTGGAACCAAAGTACGTCGTCAGTAAGATTCTAGAAGGGATGCTACTCAGGGAGAAGATGATTTGCATCCCCGGCTCCGTCTTCTGGACAGTCCTTTTCAAATAGTAAGTCAAGTCCTATAGACCATCCTGCCACCATCTTGGTCATGTTCCCTATATCCAATGACATTACTGTAATGCTAAAACCCATCATGGATAAAAATGGTACACGACTAAAAAAAATTTCCAGCCTCGGTTTGGTTACAATGATTTTATGTATCCCATGCTTTGAAATCTGAAGTAACGACTGGCTGGCTGAGCAGGCGTTGATGCTAGCCTCGCTCGTCGGCCATTTTGAGCCATAGATCGGGAACTGGAATTAATTGACCTCTTACACCAACGTCATGCGCAGCGACTGCCTGCCACGCTCATGCTTTTGGGAGTCAAATTTAACGAAATATTAAAGGTGTAAACGCTGCGTCGACTAAAAATACACACTAAGTGCCTAACACACAGGGACGTTGACTCCCAAAATGGCGCATCCAAGATTATTGTGATGATGACGTCACGTAATTTGGGTCAGTATATTCATTCTATACGCCTTTTTCAATTTATGCATGACGTCATCACTGTAATCCAAAATGCGTACTGCAGCCAGGACACTGTTTTTCATTTAAACCAATCACAGCCGTGAGATCTGTGACCACCATATGGCGCTGTGCCTGTAGCCTCGTTTTGGATTATAGTGATGACGTCATGCATATTATCAAGAAATGCGTTTACCGAGTACTGACAATGAATACAATTCTTGCACAATGGAGAGGAAACTTTAATTTGATTTCTGGCTGGTGTGCTTGACTCATTCCTCATTTACAAACTCAGCTCGTCTTTTTGTGTTGTCCGCTCCACAGCTTCATTCCGGAGAAACTGTCTCTGCTGATGCAGCGCGCCAGCGGGTTAGACCGAAGCATGGACACCTTCGTCGGGCGACAAAACGGCACGATACCAAGACGCTGAAAGTCACATTTTGTGGTTCAACAGTCACTTCTTGTGAAAGTACCAACAATATTGACCGCGACACTGTATCCAACCTCCATGGAAACCTTTACGCTAACCCTGTGGGCCGATTTCACAAAGAGTTTAGCTTGATCTTAACTGTGTATCAATCGTGACTGCAAAGAAAAGTGTGTTGTCACAATACAAATCACTATTGTGATACTGACAACTCGTCTCTATATGAATTTTAGTGCTTTGTGTGAAATCAAGCCATTGTTATTTATTACAGAGTTATCAAAATAAACAGTTGGATGCAATAAATGCATCTCGTTCTTTAAGGTATATAACTGGTATCTCCTTTACAAAATATTGTCAGCTATAACAGCCTGATTTTTGTCCAAGACGATACAAACACCACACACAAAAATTGCGTCAAGAAGTACCTTTTTATATTGTTTTTGTCTAGCAAGAATTTATTTATTTATTGACGCTCAGCTGCACGTAAAAGTTACATTTTTCTACAATTTTTTTTTAATTAAGAATTTATCAAATATTATGCTTCCAAGTATTACGCGTTAAAATGATTTAAAATAAAAGTAAATAACCAAAAGTGGAAAGAAAACAAGTTTAATAATAACACTGTTTTGATTGGTTATGATCGTTATTTTCCAGGTTTGGCGAAAGAAGTAAAATACATTCAAATGTACGTATTAAAACTTTTTACGTGTACTTTTGAAGTTATACCACACACAGAGATCCTTGTCATTTGATGAGTTGAACACGCGTCACGTGTCATCAATTATAATGCCATGTTTACTGCTGCGACGCTCTAATATAAAAAAAAAATGAAGTTCAATATGGATAAATATTGGACGCCTCGCAACGTCGTTCCCAAAATAATTGTTCCCTACCCATTTGTACTGCTATAATTTTAATGTTTAAGATATTAAATGCAACAACTAAAACTTTTTTTCAACCAAAGATCTGAAAATAAAACAGTACATGTTACACAAAGTTGTCGTTATTGTCGATGTTGTTGTTGATGTTGTTGTTTTGATGCACAATTAAAATGAATAAAAGTGTCATCCAAGAACTGACTCTGGCATAAAATGTCTTACATGATGTTTTTATCTTAACGTAATTTCGTTCAATGAAAGACTTGAAGGATCGAGCAAGTCTGTAAATTGTGGGAATGTACATCTTCGGAAAGAGCTTACTAATTGTATTTTGTATAGATAGGTTGCAATATGACGTCAATCGCCATCTTTACGGGCAATTTGGAACACACAGTCATGCGTTTCGCGTGAGAACGGCGTGCAGCATGCGCGCATTTCACAAAACTCGTTTCACGATTGGTTAGTAAACGGCGCGGCTGCGTTAATAATGTGAGCGCTTGACGCGACTGCAAGCCAAAATGCATATTGCCCTTAAAGATGGCGTCTATTGGAAATTATAACACCCCTTACAAAAATTCTGCCTTTTCATTGGTTTAGAGCGCGTCACATGATATGTCTTAGTTTTACTAGAAACCCGGCGGCCGTGTGAAAGTCGTTTGCCACGTAATAGTCGACTATTACATGGCGCGCGCAGTACCCAGACGTCTTTTTTACCCACCTCAAACCCAATCAGTTATGCATCTGTGTATCTGAAATGCGCGTACGAACGTTACGTGTACGAGGATGATAAATAGTCTGTTGGGGTGTTATAAAACAAATATTGACTGCTTTTACTCGTGCTATGGTTAAAACTCCGACTCCCTCGGTGATCCCCGGACCGTTCCATTTTCCCTCGGCTGCGCCTCGGGAAAATAGAACGCTCCGGGGATCACCTCGGGAGTCGTAGTTTTAACCAAAGCACTCGAAGCAGTCAATATTTGTATACTATCTATACAGCGGCCGTTTGGGGTTGTCCAATTGGCATAGTGGCATCTTTCCTTGCCTTCAAACTCAAGGACCCCGGTTCAAATCTCGTCGGGACACCATGTGGGTTGTATTGTCAGTCCCTACCTGATTGCGTGTTTTTTTCCCAGGAAAACCCCGATATAAACTTAAACGTCTTTCCTTGTCTTCTCTCCATGGGGTTATTGGCTATAGCCTAGTGATCACGTTTGCTTTTCTGAGAATCCTTGACTACACTACCAGAATTAATAAATGAAAAATTTGAGAAGTCAAACTAATGTCATAGACATGTGGGTGACTCTTCCCACCTACAGATCAAACAGGTGGCAATTCTCAATAGCTTCGATGTCTCCTTCAGCCGCTTCGTGACGAGTCGCGTTGTTTAGCTGACAAACCATCTTCCCTGAGCCTTGTTGTTCCATCAGCAGATTGAAGGAGCGACATCGGGGCTCTGATCGGCACGCCTTCCCGCACGACACCACACCATCAGCCCGTAGCTCCTTCATGACGTGACCGACCAGACACCGGGACTCGACGCGGCCATCGTGACCGGTCTGCAGGCAAAATATTGGGGTGTTGCTGATGACCGGGAGCTCGCAAACTGCGTAGTATTTATTGTCGCATATCCGATCGTCCCAGCGGGTGCTTGTTGGTATAATTACTGCGCAGTTGCCATTGTTAACGTTATCAGGTTGCCCGTTCATCCAGTTTTCAAAGTCATCTGACGCTCCTTTAAGTGGGCAGAGCTTCCATTCTCCCTCCACCTCAATGTCATTACAACCAATCCACAAATTTCCTTGTATGTTCGTCTCTACCCGAAGTCTCTCAATGTAATTGTTTTCAGATAATGAGTCTGGTATGGCAAGGGTTGCTCGTAACTTGGCGCAGGTGCGATTTGCTTCAAACCATGTCATTGTTTCGGTTATCAGTAAATAACAAGACTCACCAAATCGTTGCCACTCGGGAGGGCAGCTTGCTGCCATCTGAAGTCCACAGTGTACACCCAGAGCAAGAAGAAAAACACCCGAGATTTTCATTGTATTAAATCACGAGCTTTGGTCTTCAACTTTACTCAATTTCTGCTTCACTCTCTACCAAAACCCACAGCTGCTGTGAAGTCGACACCGATTGCTCTGATCAATATAGCCACCAGTAATGAGTTTCCGCATCTATTCTTAGGTTTCTAGTGACTTACATAAATTAAAACACATCAGCCCCTAATTGTTCCGCGCGAATGGAGCCTTTTACCTCATAACACGCGACACTTTAAAGGTGCAGCCATTTTGTTATTGGGGAAATTAATATTTTTTGACAATACATCACTTCCCGGTCAGTATTTTTTTATGATTATCATTATAAAAAGGTAATAATTTTCAGACTTAATTCGACCTGTCCAAACAATCTTTTGGTAAAATTGTGTATTTGCAGTTGTTTATTTGTTTGTTGGGATGTTTGTCTGTTTGTTTCTTTGTTTATTTCTTTTTAAATTTATATCTCACTGACATCCGCATACCAGCGTCAGCTGTATAAATGGTGCCGAAAACCAAACTTGGCAAGCTAAAAAGATTAATACGTCTCTTGCGATGGGTTTTACGGTAATTTACACATTCAGAAAGTAACCGTCTCATAACACGGTCGCCGCAAAACCTTGTCCACGTATCCCATAATATTGGTGCTCTGATAATGCGTTGGGCGCGCCATGATGCTTTAGACTCCGCACAGTGCAGTTCGCGTTGTACCGAGCCAAGCATCAGTCATGTTGCCGGTAAAAATGCGACTTATCGAGCCGTTGCTCCATGTCGGGGCAGATATCTGCGACGAAATAGCCAAGAGAATAAGAAGTATATTAGCGATTTTCACCGCTTTCTCAAATTACTTCTTTGTTTTTAATTTGTATTCCTTATTTTTGTATATAAGAGTTACAGCCAGATACGAAGTTGCCGACTATCACTTTAATAAAATTGAAGTTGCCGACTATCACTTTAATAAAATGATATGTCTATAATTAAATTACCTGTCAATCCGCTTTTGGAGTTTTACCTTGAATGTCAGCCTAGTGTGCGAAACTCTGAACGCAATGATAAAATCACGGGACAAGTTAAAGATACAATCCCTCCCCCTTAAAAATAATTGATTGCAATGCAATATTGCGTATTTCAAAACAAAACACAATAAGATTTTTGAAAAAAAACCCGGTAAATCTAAGAAATGCTCCACTACGTTAACTTCAAATTCATAGACTGCCGTCAAGTTAGTGTGCATTTTTCTTTCTTTGCGGTTAGCAGTGTTTAGGAAAGAGAAAATCTGCTTATGACCGCTCCGTGAGCAGAAAACGTCCGTACAGGCTTTATGAAATTTCACAAAGTCCAGTGCCCGTCTTTATCCTGGGGCCTTTCTCAAACCTCGGCTAGGGCTCCGTCTCCAGCTTGGGCTCCGTTATAAACTGTTGGTGCAGCGTGTATTTGTATCACATGGAGCCGGCGCGGCACGGAGCCCCGGCACGGAGCCGGAGCCCAAGCCGAGGTTTGAGAAAGGCCCTGGACCAGTCTCATGCCGAATTCATAAGATTCAAGATGCGCCACCAATAGATTGCCCCGGAGAGTCCTTTTTTTATCACGATGTATCACGGGGAAAATTCCACAAAATTTTGAAAAACTTATGTGTTTGTATTGTTTTCAAACATGAGGGTTTATGCTCACAATACCAAAACTTATATATTTAAGAAATTTCTCAAATACTATAGCATTTCAAGAACACTTGGCTTATGAATTGGAGGAGTGCCTGATGAAAACTGGCAGCGAGTCGGTTTGGGAAAAAGCACATTTTCGGGGTGTTTTATTCTAGGGTAAATACCAAAAAATTCCAAACGGTTGACCTACCAAAAATTGAAAAGAAATCTAAAGCTTAGCTGTCTGAAAATACATGTGATTGGTTTTCAAGAGGCTGAGAGACTTTTAAATATTTGTTTAGTATTTTAGAATAATTAGCGTTTAGCGTTGGTTACTATGGGAGTTTATTTAGTGTGGTGCACCCTTAGTCATCTGCGACGCCATAACGTACACGCAATATAATGTGAAAGATACAGTCTGTTTTCATTGATCACTCGATTTATTTCTGGGACTGCTTTAAAAAAACAACAGCCAGTTACGAAGCCGCCAACCTGTCACTTTAAACGATTTCTCCTTAGCATCGAATCCTTTGTTGGTTTTCCGGTTCTCAAATGTTGCCTTGAATATCAGCCTCGTATGCAAACTTCATACCACAAAGGATAAAAACCACTTGACGAACGAAGGATCTTATCCTTTTTTTGTCTTCAAAATCAATGGTTTCAATGCAGCGTTCCGAGGCAACCAAACAAAAACAATAAGATTAACAAAATTGTGTATCTAAGACATGCTCCACAACGTATAGCCTGGGATACCCTTTACTTTCACATTGTCACTTGGTAGTCATTTGCGGCTAGATTACTAAAACGCAGAATCGCTACCATCGCTATGGAAACACTGTCTCTGACGTCAGACGTCAGCTATTGTCAGGATCATTAGGTGCTTTGAAATTGGTGGACACTTCGTTTGGCAGTTTCTTTACCTGCAATGTTTACAAACAGGCTTGGCTTGGTGTAAATGTATAACTCATTTCCATGGCAACTAATGACACCATTGTTGAGTTCTCTGAGTCCACAGGTTAGCTTAAAAACATGCAATGTTTTCAAGATCACGTGTCCACCCACCTAAAAAAAGACCCAAAACAAAAACAAAACGCACAAACAAACAAATAAAATACCCCCACCCCCCCAAAAAAACAACCCAACAACAACAACAACAACACCAAAAAAAACCAGAAAACAACAACAACGACATAATAAAAAAAAATATATATATATAAATAAATTTGCTCGTTACCAGGGTATAGACCCTGCAATTGCGAGGTAACGGCCTTGAGTTCTGCCACTCCGTGTTAGCAAAATTAAGGCCAGCCTTTCATGCAACAACTAATTACTTTGCTGTCAAAATTACCCCCGTCACTGGTAAGTCAAATGCGTTCACTATTACGTACGGAAAGTCACAGAGGCAAAAGTTCTCGAAGCTGGTGCGAACGGCAGACGCAGTAGAAAAATATGGGAATAACCAAAATTGTAAAAGGGGAACCAGGCAACGAACAAAAAAAAAAAACTCTGAATGAAACAAAATGTTTACAATAACAATAAATAAAGAAATTTATTAATATATTACCATTATCATTAAAAGGGTTAACAGAAATCAGAAGTAAAGGTTGCTCAAAATAAGCCAGTAATATTAACAGTGAATGAGTCAAAGATGAATTCGGGCGAATATCAACAAAAATGAGTTAAATAGACACACTGGACTCATTTGAATTTACTGTGCTTTTTGGACTTTGTACTGTTTGTTTTCTCTTCTTTGGGGTTCCTTTCTTTGCATTTTTGGAGGGGATAATATTATGTGGATGTCGAAGGAACGCTGTCCATGTCATCAAGCTTGCCTGTGAGTAGGAGGGTTCGGCTTTGCAGGGACCACGGCGTAATAATAGGTCAAGCATGACCACGTCTTGTAAAGTTACCGGTGTCTAGTAAAGTCACCGGTAACGAACATTACACAACACAATTTAACAGCTATGAGCTGGCTATGCAAACATGAAATAAATGGCCTTTCTGTGACCTTTAACATACCTAAAACAAAAATGTGTTGAAGGCGGAATTGTGTCAACCAAGTTTCAATATTTAAAAAAAAATGAAGCCTGCCCATATGTTATTTTCGAGTGACCGATAAAACAATTTGCCTTGTTTTAGAAGGATGGGAGGCTATGATTTATGTACATTACACTTAGGTACAGCGCCCTCGAGATAATTTTGCAAAATTTGGGTTGAGTTGAACTGAACTTATGACGTCACGCTTCGAGGTTCGTGATTATTAACGCCAGATACCGGTCAGCACAGTCTGTTTATTGTCTGACAGATGTACCTTTGTCCTTGCCTGCATGCCAAACTATACTGCGCAAGTCTTGCGCGAATTCGAACTTCTGGGACCAAGTTGGTCCCAACCAGTCGCGTAATCAAACATTTTCAACGGGGATGGGGATGGGGGAAAAGGCATAAGGAAGGGGGTATTCAGTAATGTTTTGATACATTCATGTTTGCATTTTTCAATTTCCTTTTGGGGGTGTGGGGGAGGCTTTTTAGCGCGGTTGAGTTGTGTCTTTAGGCCTCAATTGCGTAGGCCTAACCCGCAGTTGATTTAGAGATGAAACACATTTTAAAATCAGTTCTTAGCTCAGGTAACGAATCCAAGAATCACAACGCTCTATTTCAGACACGAATGTTATTTTCCCTAAAGACATGTATTTATGGTTTTAATTATGGTTTTTGCGAGTTCAAATCAACAATTTTCACTTGAGGCACTATCCAATACCGGAGAATCTGACGACCCGACTTTTAAACAATTTTGAGCGTCCATTTTCTAGGGTTCCGTTTTTCGAACGCCGCTATTTTGGGCTTCCAGCCACACTAACTAACTACCTTTTTCGACCTACATCGTCTCTAAGACCCCTTAAAGAAAAATACTTAAAACAAAAACAAGTATTGTCACCGTGTCCTTGATGTTCAAACAGTAGGTTTCTGCAGCACAGTTCTTGTAAGTAAAACAATGATTCCTTCGCATTATTAGTGCTTCCGCATCCCTGATGTTCAAACAGTTAAAAAATCAAAATGCGCATTACAGCAACTGGTATGGAAAATAATTCAAGGCAATGTGATTGATTTAGAGATGAAACAAGTAACAGTTCTTAACTTCAGTATCTTCTTCTGGCACTTCGTGACGAGTCGCGCTGTTGAGCTGACAAACCATCTTCCCTGAGCCTTGTTCCATCAGCTCTTCTTTTTGTGTTCTCCACTCCACAGCTTCATTCCGGAGAAACTGTCTCTGCTGATGCAGCGCGCCAGCGGGTTAGACCGAAGCATGGACACCTTCGTCGGGCGACAAAACGGCACGATACCAAGACGCTGAAAGTCACATTTTATGGTTCAACAGTCACTTCTTGTGAAAGTACCAACAATATTGACCGCGACACTGTATCCAACCTCCATGGAAACCTTTACGCTAACCCTGTGGGCCGATTTCACAAAGAGTTTAGCTTGATCTTAACTGTGTATCAATCGTGACTGCAAAGAAAAGTGTGTTGTCACAATACAAATCACTATTGTGATACTGACAACTCGTCTCTATATGAATTTTAGTGCTTTGTGTGAAATCAAGCCATTGTTATTTATTACAGAGTTATCAAAATAAACAGTTGGATGCGTTCTTTAAGGTATATAACTGGTATCTCCTTTACAAAATATTGTCAGCTATATAAACAGCCTGATTTTTGTCCAAGACGATACAAACACCACACAAAAAAATTGCGTCAAGAAGTACCTTTTATATATTGTTTTTGTCTAGCAAGAATTTATTTATTTATTGATGCTCAGCCGCACGTAAAAGTTACATTTTTCTACTAATTTTTTTTTAAATTAAAAATTTATCCAATATTATGTTTCCAAGTATTATGCAAAATTATCTAAAATAAAAATAAATAACCAAAAGTGGAATGAAAACAAGCTTACTAATAAAAATGTTTTGATTGGTTATGATCGTTATTTGCCAGGCTTGGCGAAAGAAGTAAAATACATGTAAATGTACGTATTAAAACATACGTGTATTTTTGAAGTATAGATTGTTCAAGTTATACCACACACAGAGAACCTTGTCATTTGATGAATTGAACACGCGTCACGTGTCATCAATTATATTGCCATGTTTACTGCTGCGACGCTCCAAAATTTAAAAAAATGAAGTCCAATATGGATAAATATTTGACGCCTCGCAAAGGCGTTCCCAAAATAATTTGTCCCTACCCATTTGTACTGCTATAATTTTAATGTTTAAGATATTAAATGCAAAAACTAAAGTTTTTTTCAACAAAAGATCTGAAAATAAAACAGTACATGTTACACAAAGTTGTCGTTGTTGTTGATGTTGTTGTTGTTGATGTTGTTGTTTTGATGCACAATTAAAATGAATAAAAGTGTCATCCAGGAACTGACTCTGGCATAAAATGTCTTAGATGATGTTTTTATCTTAACGTCATTTCGTTCAATGAAAGACTTGAAGGATCGAGCAAGTCTGTAAGTTGTGGGAATGTACATCTTCGGAAAGAGCTTACTAATTGTATTTTGTATACAGCGGCCGTTTGGGGTTGTCCGATTGGCATAGTGGCATCTTTCCTTGCCTTCAAACTCAAGGACCCCGGTTCAAATCTCGTCGGGACACCATGTGGGTTGTATTGTCAGTCCCTACCTGATTGCGTGGTTTTTTCCCTGGAAAACCCCGATATAAACTTAAACGTCTTTCCTTGTCTTCTCTCCATGGGGTTATTGGCTATAGCCTAGTGATTACGTTTGCTCATCTGAGAATCCTTGACTACACTACCAGAATTAATAAATGAAAAATTTGAGAAGTCAAACTAATGTCATAGACATGAGGGTGACTCTTCCCACCTACAGATCAAACAGGTGGCAATTCTCAATAGCTTCGATGTCTCCTTCAGCCGCTTCGTGACGAGTCGCGTTGTTTAGCTGACAAACCATCTTCCCTGAGCCTTGTTGTTCCATCAGCAGATTGAAGGATCGACATCGGGGCTCTGATCGGCACGCCTTCCCGCACGACACCAGACCATCAGCTCGTAGCTCCTTGATGACGTGACCGACCAGACACCGGGACTCGACGCGGCCATCGTGACCGGTCTGCAGGCAAAATATTGGGGTGTTGCTGACCGGGAGCTCGCAAACTGCGTAGTATTTATTGTTGCATACCCGATCGTCCCAGCGGGTGCTTGTTGGTATAATTACTGCGCAGTTGCCATTGTTAACGTTATCAGGTTGCCCGTTCATCCAGTTTTCAAAGTCATCTGACGCTCCTTTAAGTGGGCAGAGCTTCCATTCTCCCTCCACCTCAAGGTCATTACAACCAATCCACAAATCTCCATGTATGTTCGTCTCTACCCGAAGTCTCTCAATGTAATTGTTTTCAGATAATGAGTTTGGTACGGCAAGGGTTGCTCGTAACTTGGTGCAGGTGCGATTTGCTTCAAACCATGTCATTGTTTCGGTTATCAGTAAATAACAAGACTCACCAAATTGTTGCCACTCGGGAGGGCAGCTTGCTGCCATCTGAAGTCCACAGTGTACACCCAGAGCAAGAAGAAAAACACCCGAGATTTTCATTGTGACAAAATCACAAGCTTTTGTCTTCAACTTTACTCAAATTTTGCTTCACTCTCTACCAAAACCCACAGCTGCTGTGAAGTCGACACCGATTGCTCTGATCAATATAGCCACCAGTAATGAGTTTCCGCATCTATTCTTAGTTTCTAGTGACATAAGTAAATGAAAACACATCAGCCCCAATTGTTCCGCACGATTTGAGCCTTTTACCTTATAACACGTGACACTTTAGAGGTGCAGCTATGGAAACACTGTCTCTGACGTCAGACGTCAGCTATTGTCAGGATCATTAGGTGCTTTGAAATTGGTGGACACTTCTTTTGGCAGTTTCTTTACCCGCAATGTTTACAAACAGGCTCGGTTTTGTGTAAATGTATAGCTCATTTCCATGGCAACTAATGACACCATTGTTGAGTTCTCTGAGTCCACAGGTTAGCTTAAAAACATGCAATGTTTTCAAGATCACGTGTCCACCCACCTAAAAAAAAGACCCAAAACAAAAACAAAACGTACAAACAAACAAATAAAATCCCCCCCCTCCAAAAAAAAAAGGAAACAAAAAAGAAAAAAAAGAACACGCACATACACACCCATTCTTTTTTTTTGCATCCCTGTGGAGACATCTTTTGTTCTTTCCTTTGTCCCTGTAGTTAAGAACCTCCCATAGACTTTGTACACAAAAATCCTTGTGGAGCAACCCAGTCTTTAGAATTTCCCTATGGAGACCCTTTGTTTTCCCTTTTTTGTTTTGTTCTCGGTCTCCATAAGGTAGTGAATATGAAGGCACCCACCCAAAACAGAAAATAACAAAAACGACATAATACAAAAAATAAAAAATAAATAAATTGGCTCGTTACCAGTATAGACCCTCCGATTGCGAGGTAACGGCCTTGAGTTCTGTCAATCTGGGTTAGCAAAATTAAGGCCAGCCTTTCATGCAAAAGTAACAACTAAATTACTTTGCTGTCAAAATTACCCCCGTCACTGGTTAGTCAAATGCGTTCACTATTACGTACGGCAAGCCACAGAGGCAAAAATTCTCGAAGCTGGTGCGAACGGCAGACGCAGTAGAAAAATATGGGAATAACCAAAATTGTAAAAGGGGAACCAGGCAACGAAAAATAAAAAACTCAGAATGAAACAAAATGTTTACAATAACAATAAATAAAGGAATTTATTAATATATTACCATTATCATTAAAAGGGTTAACAGAAATCAGAAGTAAAGGTTGCTCAAAATAAGCCAGTAATATTTACAGTGAATGAGTCAAAGATGAATTCGGGCGAATATCAACAAAAATGAGTTAAAGAGACACACTGGACTCATTTGAATTTACTGTGCTTTTTGGACTTTGTACTGTTTGTTTTCTCTTCTTTGGGGTTCCTTTCTTTGCATTTTTGGAGGGGATAATATTATGTGGATGTCGAAGGAACGCTGTCCATGTCATCAAGCTTGCCTGTGAGTAGGAGGGTGCCGCTTTGCAGGGACCACGGCGTAATAATAGGTCAAGCATGACCACGTCTTGTAAAGTTACCGGTGTCTAGTAAAGTCACCGGTAACGAACATTAAACAACACAATTTAACAGCTCTGACCTGGCTATGCAAACATGAAATAAATGGCCTTTCTGTGACCTTTAACATACCTAAAACAAAATTGTGTTGAAGGCGGAATTGTGTCAACCAAGATTCAATATTTAAAAAAAATGAAGCCTGCCCATAGGCCTATGTTATTTTCGAGTGACCGATAAAACAATTTGCCTTGTTTTAGAAGGATGGGAGGCTATGATTTATGTACATTACACTTAGGTGCAGCGCCCTCGAGATAATTTTGTAAAGCTTGGGTTGAGTTGAACTGAACTTATGACGTCACGCTTCAAGGTTCGTGATTAACGCCAGATACCGGTCAGCACAGTCTGTTTGTTGTCTGACAGATGTACCTGTGTCCTTGCCTGCATGCCAAACTATACTGCGCAAGTCTTGCGCGAATTCGAACTTCTGGGACCAAGTTGGTCCCAACCAGTCGCGTAATCAAACATTTTCAACGGGGATGGGGATGGGGGAAAAGGCATACGGAAGGGGGTATTCAGTAATGTTTTGATACATTCATGTTTGCATTTTTCAATCTCCTTTTGGGGGTGTGGGGGGGGGGGGGCTTTTTAGCGGGGTTGAGTTGTGTCTTTAGGCCTCAATTGCGTAGGCCTAACCCGCAGTTGATTTAGAGATGAAACACATTTTAAAATCAGTTCTTAGCTCAGGTAACGAATCCAAGAATCACAACGCTCTATTTCAGACACGAATGTTATTTTCCCTAAAGACATGTATTTATGGTTTTAATTATGGTTTTTGCGAGTTCAAATCAACAATTTTCACTTGAGGCATTATCCAATACCGGAGAATCTGACGACCCGACTTTTGAACAATGTTAGCGTCCATTTTCTAGGGTTCCCATTTTCGAACGCCGCTATTTTGGGCTTCCAGCCACACTAACTAACTACCTTTTTCGACCTACATCGTCTCTAAGACCCCTTAAAGAAAAATACTTAAAACAAAAACAAGTATTGTCACCGTGTCCTTGATGTTCAAACAGTAGGTTTCTGCAGCACAGTTCTTGTAAGTAAAACAATGATTCCTTCGCATTATTAGTGCTTCCGCATCCCTGATGTTCAAACAGTTAACAATTTAAAATGCGCATTACAGCAACTGGTATGGAAAATAATTCAAGGCAATGTGTTTGATTTAGAGATGAAACAAGTAACAGTTCTTAGCTTCAGTAACTTCTTCTGGCATTTCGTGACGAGTCGCGCTGTTGAGCTGACAAACCATCTTCCCTGAGCCTTGTTCCATCAGCAGATTGAAGGAGCGACATCGGGGCTCTGATCGGCACGCCTTCCCGCACGACACCACACCATCAGCCCGTAGCTCCTTCATGACGTGACCGACTAGACACTGGGATTCGACGCGGCCGCCAGGACCGGTCTGTAGGCAAAATTTCGAGGTGTCACTGATCGGGAGCTCGCAGACTGGGTTGTACTCTTTGGAACATGGCTTGTCGTCCCATTTGAAGTTGTAACTCTTTGACATGGTTCCACAGTCGGCTCCGTTAACGTTATCAGGCTGCCCTTCATACCAGTTCTCAAAACCCCCTTTCTGTCCTCCAAGTGGACAGGGTTGCCACTCCCCCTCCTTCTCGATGTCATTGCAGCCAATCCAAAGATCAGTCGGTGTTTGTCCATTGAACAGCCCCTCAAGTAACTCCGACAGATAATTGTGGTGGGATTGTGTTTTGGGGATGGCAAGGTCTGCTTTGAACTCTGAACAGGTTCGATTTGCTTCGTACCAACTCATCTTCTCACTCACCATGAAGTAACAAGACTCGCCAAATCGTTGCCAATCAGGAGGGCAGATCTCGGCTAACAAACAGCCACAGCAAACTCCAACAAGAAGAACAATCACGACGATCCTCATTTTTGATGGTTTGTCTCTTCGGAATGGAACGGCAAGAAGGTTCGCTCTCCTTTCGCAATGGACAGCTGTTTTTGTTGTTGTATCGATGACATAAAACACATCAACCCGAATGTAATATTAACGTACCCAGTTGTTTCACAGCACATGCCTCTTGTGGTAGCACAGCAGGTTGTATATAAATCAGCCAGCCCCTCCCACGAAATATGCTAATTGCATCTACGCATGCATTCAGACACTGTTGATTGGCATACGTCATATATGTTAATTAACCCATAGATTATTACTTAACTGATAGGCTCAAATCCCACCCACGTGATATACCTGTGGATGATTTTTTCCCCCACGGGATTCGTACTGAGTATACTGCAGTTCTTAATACACACCAGTGTGTGGGTAAAATACAAATAATCAACGTCATAGAGTTGCGCGTTAAGCAGACGACCTAAACGCGTATGCGTCACGCTACCATCAACCCCATACAAAAAGACGCAATGTTCCCTTATGTTGCCAACCAGTGGTGCTAGTGCGCACGCGCGTTATACATTTTACATTATTATTTCGTGGCACAAGGTCTATTCCCTGACGTCTGAAATCCTTAACTTTGAATCTTGACAAGCTATTTTTATTATGCCGGGTCCACATGATATCCTCACTGGCTTGTATTTATTATGATGATGATGATGATTTTTTTTACAAATCTAAGACCATGCCATTTTGCCAGGTCAGTTCCAATCAAGTTGTGTAATGCACACGAATCAATGGCTCTTGACCGACCTGTTTAAATCGTACACCCTTTGTCTTGACAATTAACCTGATTTGTCCTGCCACCATTTTTAGTCGTAATTCCATTGCTCCTTAACAATAACGAGTATTGACTTTAAACGGCAGCAAACTTGTGCATACAATGTGGCGGGAAAAGCGATAACAGAGAGCCTCGCAAGCTATATTAAAGGTAGAACCACCGTGTTTTTTTTTCAACTTAGTGCTGATTTATAGGCAAAATGATTAAGAAAGATCCATTAAAAGTCACCTGTGAAAGTTTCAGCTGAACACACTGCCTACTCGTAGAGCAGAATGAAACTGTCACAGTATTTTCACTTTTCGAATCCATCTTGTAGCAAGGTGACAGCGGGTACCAACCGCATCTCGGGCCGCAGCATCATAAATGAACACAACAGAAACTTCAAGAAGGCGCCTGTAGGCAATCTTGAGAGATTCACAGGGGGGGGGGGCCTTAATCAACCGGGGAGGGAGGGGAGACTTCGGAAGAACATTAATATGTTCACATTGCCATTACACATATTTATAACAAGTAAGCTTTCGGATAAAAATATATCTTTTCGGGGTCATAACCACAGTAGGACTCCATGTTTGACTTGAGTTGAATCTTCCTTAAGTATTTCAAACTTGACATCTTCAAAAAATATGTTTTTCTTTTGATTACACTGCGTTGAAAGTTATTCTTTTATCAAGACAAATGTGTTGATTAGTTGGTATCTTCTATGACTGTAGTGTATTTTCCAATAGCACAACAGTAGAAAAAAAACACAGTGATACGGACAATCCATGCAAAACCATCAACAGTTTAGTTTAGTTCGAGTACTTAATTTTCCTCTGTGATTTAATGTTCATTTAGCCATTAGTTTTTGAGAGACGAGAAGTGGCAAAAAACCCTTTGCCCGTACCGAACTTAAAACCCAGGGTGACACCATCAGAATATGTACATCAACGCATACACCACCGTACTGTTTTCCACAGTCCATTTATCATAGATTTTATTAATTAATTAAATAATTTATTTATTATTTTATTTATAATTAATTAATTTATTTATTTAGTTAGTTAGTTTAATTTTATTATTATTATTTTTTTTTTGGAGGGGGGTGCTGGGGCTATTACCATTCCTTTCAAATGGTCTGAATCATCAGCTATAGAACCGTTAGACTCAATAAAACAAATCCCAACTCATCCAGCCATCTGGTGAAGACATGGTTGATTTCAGCCAGGTGTGGCTGTTGCCAAAAGCTAAGAGTTTTGTTTGCAGTTACGTTTTAATTCAGTGAAGGTTATTGATTGTTTGTTTTTTCTAGGTCAAACAATCAACTTAGGGTAATTTGACATCTTCCATGCTATTTGGCTAAGTCTCAATAGGCAACATTGATCGGTTGAGATTTTAAACCAACTACTTTTATTTTTATTATTTTTTGGGTTTTTTTGGCGGAGTAAACATAATTTGTTTACAATCAGCCTGTTGACACTAGTCTGATAGCTTCACCAAAGGTAAACAAAAACGTAGCTAGGTGGCAGCAGACTATGTTACATAGATGGGAACTACGCGTATGACGTAGGGTTAATTAGAACCTTGTTCAAACAAGTGCAACATTACCACGTGACTCTACCTGCCATAGATTCCTTGAGTCTCCCGGTACCCACAATTGTAACAGTAAATCATGTTCTACTTTCGTTCACTTTATTACATTTTTGTTTGCTTTATTTTCAATCAAACACCCTGAAAATTGCAACAGATCAAAATTGTACCACACGGTTTACCAACGCTAAAGCAGATCTGGGTCAATCATTTTCAATCGTTATTTTTCGCAGGTGGGAAGCTATTTTGTTAGCAGGTGACGTCACCTCCCGAAGTGGTTGAGAACCAGTCACAGTAGTTAGCAACGCGCATGTAGATCCCTGGGTACCCGAGATTGTCACAGCCCCAAGTCCAGCTGACCGTCCCTTCTAGAGTCACACCTTGCTTGTGGGCTTGGGCATCGAAGTTGCTAACGATAGGGCCTCCACTGTCTCCCTGTGGAAAGCAAACCCAAAATATTCAAGATCAATTTCGCCCAGTCCCAGCACCTCATCCAAAGTTGCCATGATTGGCTAACATATACCCATGCGCATTGGACCATTCCCCTGACTTACTTAATAATCTCCGGTCACTTCTTCATGTCTACCCCCAGGTTCGCCTACGAATAATAATGGAGGTCTATTGTGTTAGTCCATTGCAAGTTGTCATTTTTAGCCCACATTGCAACTTTTGTTTGAAAATATTGTTACATTATCCATGGAGCCTCCAGTGCCTACATGTACATGTACATGTGATAGTGTGCAATGCGCCGATTAGCAAATGCCTACAACCCTTCCCATCATGCATCGCTACATCTAGAATAAGAACTTGTACAAGCTCATCTTCACCCCATCCCAGTGGTCTCGAAAGATCTAAATGTGTCACAGGCTCAATGAGGGCGTCTTACGTAATTTGACTTACCACTCTATTAATTGAGCTCGGTTTCTACCCTTTGCTTTCACAACTCAGGGAAAATTGTAATAATGTACTCCCTGTATTTTTTGATTCGGTTTGTTATCGTGAAAACGGACCTAGATTATTTAATCCCGATACGTAAATCCCTTGGGTTCATTCCAAAGAAAAATTAACATTGACTATTGGACAGAAACTACACTCTATTATTTGGTTCTTATCAAGGCAGACGTCAGTTATTCAATGGAACTACAACTAGGAGACATAAACTGTACTCTATTATTTGGTTCTTACCAAGCAGACGTCAGTTATTCAAAGGAACTACAACTAGGAGACAGAAACTGTACTCTATTATTTGGTTCTTACCAAGCAGACGTCAGTTATTCAAAGGAACTACAACTAGGAGACAGAAACTGTACTCTATTATTTGGTTCTTACCAAGCAGACGTCAGTTATTCAAAGGAACTACAACTAGGAGACAGATACTGTACTCTATTATTTGGTTCTTATCAAGGCAGACGTCAGTTATTCAAAGGAACTACAACTAGGAGTAGGAGACAGAAACTGTACTCTATTATTTGGTTCTTACCACGCAGGCGTCCTTGCCGTACAACCCCGCACAGAACATATTATTAGTGATAGAAACTCCTGTGTACCAGGAATCACAGGTGTTTCGATACACCACCTCCACTTCAACCTGTCTCAACTCCCACACCAAGCTACCCCAGCCTGGATCAAATAAAAATAACAAATCAAACAAGTGAATTCCGAATTCTCTAAAAAAAAAAAAAAAAA
This sequence comes from Pisaster brevispinus, assembly GCA_023634235.1. Classification (NCBI taxonomy): domain Eukaryota; kingdom Metazoa; phylum Echinodermata; class Asteroidea; order Forcipulatida; family Asteriidae; genus Pisaster; species Pisaster brevispinus. Next base: position 15,984,225 of record JAMKCF010000002.1, read on the forward strand.
AAAAAAAAACCAAGCAGGATTCATTTACTAACTGGGTCAAAGTTAATTACGGAGGGCCTTCAGCGCAATTCTATTCCATAACCACTGCTTACCGTTCGCAAAGAACAATGTACGCTAGCTTGCGGACGGTTCTTGTAAAACAAAGCAGACGAGTGACGTAATAATTAATGCAAGTCCATTATTAAAGCCCTTCTCGAGCGTATTTTATAAAATACACTTTTGTATACGCATGTTTTTCTGCTTAAGTAAGCAAATTTGCTTACCGGTAAGCAGCTTTAGGCGGTTGAGCCCCCGGTGACTGTGGACAAATTAAGACGACGAAGATAGTATCGAAAGGGGATTATGGAACTTGAAGCACGTGGACAACATTTGTGATCGGCACATATCAGTAGCCTCATTTTTATCTTTCGAGGCTATGTAAATGATAGCCTGGTTGTCAAACGCCAACAGCTAGTACGGGGCGTGTGAAGATTGACATTAAGAGTAATGAAACAATGGAATTCAAAACATGAAAAGACTTATTACCTGACGTGCTGCCCCAGCCACTGACAAGTAGAGAAGTTCCTTCCGCAGGATCGCTGCCTCTCTTGGCGAGGGCAATGGGCTCGACAAGGCTGTTGAGTACCGCCTCGCTCTCAAGCTCAACGAGAGATACATCATCGTCGTACGTGCTGGTGTCGAACTTAGGATGGGGTCGATACGTTCCTTTGATGACCTGTGTACCCGCATCGTTTTTCAGATTGGAGAAACCGAGTCCAACGAACACAGATTTGTCCCTGGAAAAAGGAGCACGTCTTTGAACCAATTTGTTTACTAAATGTTTAGTGCTTGGTGCTGGACGAAAAAAAAAAGAGGCTGATTTGTCGGCCATTTTGAATTCAATGGCCAGGCCTACCCTTATTGGCTTATAAGAAATAATACGTTTTAGTTTGTAAAGTTCAATTTTAAGATCAATTATTTTCTTTTTTTGCCGTAATAGATGAGGCTCGATGAATCTCTTGATATCAGTTTGAGTGGGGGTACAATTTGGGCTCGGTGGTTAGGAAATTTGAAATGGACCAGACCACGCCCATTCCTTACCCTGCACACCGGCACCCTAGCTGTAGCTGACCCAAAATTCGTTAATAAATACTTATTGCTTTACGCAGCTATTTCCATTTTTGTATTAGTCCCCATATCCCTATATCAACGCCAATCAAACAGGAAACATTTCAGTTGTCTGAGAAACTTCGTTCAGCTTATTCAGCTGTGTGAAAACTTTGCCACAATGCCTTTGTTTTTAAATCTCTTGGGGTCATATACTGTAAAGTACACCTATGGATGGAAACAATAATTCTTTTAAATATGTTTTTCTTCATGATTGATGGCTTCAGACTCTCAGAAGAAAAAAAAGTAACATCAGGAAAATGTAACAAAATGTGTTTTTGATTTGAGCAAACAGCGCATTTTTTTTTTTCGTTTGAGTGTCGGCAACCAGCTTGCTTGTGATATGATTCTGCTGGCAGGGTTGCAGCTGCCCGCATGTGTATGAAAGACGCTCCTGCGCGCCTGCTCGTGGGAATGGCTACCAGGGTTATTTAACGCTGGAAACTATATCAACTACGAGTTGGCATGGCTGGCATCCGACTATCCTAAAACTTGATAATAACTTTCACACTTTTAAAAGTTCTTTCTTCTTCTTGAAGAGGAAAGCCTCTTCCGGAGAAGGTGCTGGGGTGTGTGCAACACGCCCATTGTCTTGTCTTGATCTTACCCTTGGCTGCAATGGGCAGATGTTATGACCCATTTTTTGTGCACCAGGACACCGCTGCAGTATTGGTCAGATCCATGGTCTGATGACATAAGAGCCACCTGGTAAGGTCTGCTTCCCACCGGAGACTCCACCCCTCCCATTATCCTCTCTACTGGTGGGAAAGCTACAGGGGGAAAAGATCGAAACTAAAAATGTTATCAGTTTTTGTTTCATTTGTAAAGACATTAAGAAGAAAGTGGCCAGTGGCCCTCCAGAGGAGGATGGCAGTCAGGTTGGCTCAGTGGTTTCTGTCCCTGCCTTTCACCTCTGTCGAGCCCGGTTCAATATCTGGACTGTCTTCATTTCCTTCTGTAAATGTTGTGATGTTTCCATTAGGATGCTTTGCCGACTATATAACTCGGATTTAGATTCAGATGTTTGATCAGTTTGTGGAACCAACAATGACCCAATTGGGGGGGGGGGCAGAAACACGGACAACAGCAACACAGACTGAGCGCAAACTTTGAACAGCAAACAGAACAACAGGGAGATAAAATGCTTCATAAGTCATGGGTCAGATGTGTGCAGTGGCACGCAACTGGAGTTGAAGAAGGCATAAGGGCAGTCAAATAAAATGGAGATTGGCTGGAGCCACTGGCTAGAGAACAAGACTAATGGATTTGTATCCACGGACAGGTAAATGAGACGAGACCCACAATGATGAGTAATGAGGGATGGGATTATGCGGATCTTATGCAGGGACACGATGGACGCGAGCAGGAATTGGGATGAATGTTGCTTCATGAGGAGGGCTACGTCTTACACTAGATGACTAAAACGCAACAATAAATTTATTTCGTTTCCAATTGATAAGTTTTTACTTTGAAGTTGCCAATCACCAAGGCCGTGAAAACCAGGCCACTCAAGGTGACGGTTAAGATGTGGAAAGGAGATAAAAGAAGAGGAAAGCAAAAAGAAGAAGTATGACGATTGATTGGGAATTGGGACATGACATAAGAGGCAGTGACTTTGGTGTCAGCATTAGATGGAGGGTTCGAATCCCGGAAGCATGCAAATAGTATCTTGTATACTTTAGGCTTCCGTAATTGTAGAAAAATATCATCTGAAAACTAGCTAACGAGCATAGAAGATGAAGTATGTTATCCATGTATTTCTGGAAAAACAATACGGTCACTTGGAAATCAATAAAGTTTATTTAAAAGTTAGCTGCAATTTTTTTTATGAAAAGGTAGTATTATCATATTACTGGTGATGAAACCAAGGATGCCTCTACACACTGTAGCTCGCAAGCCTGAGGAAACCTGAAGGGTGCTTGCTATGTGAACCAGAAATATCCTGTTTAACCCCTACTCTTCCACGATAAGAGTTCTGGGTTCTTTTATGTGCACCACAAATCCTAGTACACGGAACCTACGGCTTATTGTTCTATCCAAAGGACAAAGCAATTATCGTAAAGTATCTTGCTCAAGGACACAAGTGCCACAACCGGGACTTGAACCCACACTCTGCTGATCAGAAACACCAGAGCTTGAGTCCGGTGCTCGTAACCGCTCGGCCACAACACGCTAAATAATGGGTTTTTTTTCATAGTAATTTCTTTGAAAATAATTACCGCCGATTGAAAATCACTTAAATGGAAAGTTAACTGCTGTTTTTTATCGGTGTTATTATTAGTTCTTTTTAAATTAAGATGCACGAAGGCTCATCTTTCGACGAGCTGGTTTTCTAGAAAAGACTATACGGTGAATTCTTACCAAATGCCAGGGACAGGCAGGCGAGGAACGCGGTGACTCTCATTGTGAAGGAGTTGATGTCTGCTAGGAGATCAGCGAGAAATTGAGGACAGCTGCCAAACGTCCTGACCTGTTATTGCCGCAATAATTCTGTTATCATATCAATTTCTTCATTTGTCTGATTATTTTGTAGATTGTTCATGTACAGCCACCAGCTGTGAATCATGTAAATTGAAAGATAACGAAAATTTCACGTGACAAGTGAAAATGAAAAGTTTACATAAGTTGTTTAAAGAGCGCCCACAAATTTGGCAAAGTTGAAATTTAAAAATTCACAGGCTTGCGCTTAACTTACATGGTGGGCATGGTAAAAAACTTCCCTTGAAATGTTTTTGCTCGAAATGCTATAAATCAATACAATTAGTAGGGGAATAAACAACAACAACAACAAAATAACCGAAATCAAAAACAACAATAAGCGAACAGTTAAGCACCCAACCCCAACAAATAAACAGACATTCTGTTGTCAATGATTTCAGAGATTTGGTTTTGCACTCGCGGTTTCACAACTATGAATGTAAACGGTGAAAACATACATTTTTGTCCACGTGTTTTAAATCTGTTTGGAGCTCAGAATGACACACGGGCCAATTGTATACCGGAGTCAAATCTAACATTTGTAAAGCTTTAAATGTGATAATTGTCATGTTTTTAAAACTGTACCATTCACACGCAGACAATGTATTTGTTTTTACACTCAGATTATCTGATAAAATAAAGGGAAATGGCACAACAAAAGTGGTGAAAAGGGGCTTGTTTGAGAGAATGTACACGAAAACTATAGCTTAAACAGGCCAGAAGTGCCCCCTAGAAAAAATGGTGCACACCACTGAGCCTCCCTGAAAATTTTACCCTATAGTTACGGGACTGAAAACACAACACTGTAAAAGTTTACTCTTAAAGTGGTCGAGTGGAACATTAATTTCAGACGTATTTTCTTGTGGAACGGAGTTCAAGAAATTGTAATGACGCTTCTACCCTAGCACGCAGGGTCGAAACGTCGGGTAAATTTCTTGTTGCATTTGTTTATATAAGTCCTTTTAGTTGGAAGCATTTCTCACCAGCTAATTCTGTTTTCTCATAAACAGTTTTACTTGATTTTTATTTTATTACTGACGCATTTGATAAACTCGGTCATGGAAACACATGTTCTCGTAAAGCTAGATACTCTATGATAATATGTTAATATGGAGTCTGGGTTTACCAGATATCTTGCTGTTATAAAATAGGTTAACAAGACAGCGATAACACACAAACAAGAAAAGTCAATAATTTTTGATAATCTATAACAAAAAAAGAAAGATAGCAAACTAAAAGGTCACTGGTACAGGGAAAGTAAAAGATGGTACAAAGTTCGCTTCTTCCTTCATTGTTTGAATAAAGTTAATTTAAAAAAAAAAATTATCGCACAGTTTTCATTATTAGGACATCACGAGTAATAACTTACTTTATTAAAATAACTTTAAAATGGAAAAAAGGTAATGACAAGTAAAATCCGTAGACTTTAAATTTAAAACTCGCTTTTCATACGGTTGGTTGGTCTGAGAAAACTGTATCCTTGAAATAGATATAAATTTATATATTATTTCTTATTAACCCGGTTTTACACCAAAACGGGAGAAATTTGAGGCCTTAAAACTTTGCTATAAATTGTATTTGTCCTATTCTCTATTAACAACTGACACCGATTTTATATTTCTGCACATTAAGCTGCGGCGGCACAGTCTTGGGGGGGGGGGGAGGGGGTTGCCATAGGGGAAAACTGAATCTTATTCGAGCAAACATTTATGATTCATCACAAAAATAGACTTACACCTTAAGCTGGTGAACGCGAACATAATCTTAAATTGTTTTATTTCTGATATACTTTTGTATTAAGCACAACCCCATTCCTGCAAGCTACGGTCAAACATGACAAAAACACCGCTGGTGGGCACTCAAACAATCTCATGAAAGACCAAGCTAGGAGCATGTATAGCAACATCACAGGGGGCACCTATTCCTAATGTTTACAGCGACTGGTAGGAAAACTCTTGTCATTATCCAGCAGGGTCTGGGCTCTTCTAAACCAGCAGGGAGGGGATAGGGAGTGGGGATGCTACTGAAGCTAAGGAACCAAGTGCTTGATGACTGTTGTTGGGATTTACAGCTCATGTCGGAAGAGGGCTTCTCGGAAGTGATCAGTAGAACCCAAGTGCATTTTACTAGATGCAGGCTACGGCACTGTGCGCCTGTGACAGGGGAGGTTTAAACATACAGCTTCCTAACCTTTACAACACCAATCGTTCATGGACTTCTCTTGGATGTGGTCAAAGATGTCACGGTAAGAGTCGGGTGCGCCCAAGGTCAGGAACATACTCCATCTTACTACAGGATTTGAAGAGTACTACCTGGTCCAAGAGTTCCAATGTGTTCTTCTAAGAACGAACAAGTTATGGCGAGCTACAATCTCAGGAGCATACTCCATCTTACTATAGGATTTGAAGAGCCCAGAGTTCCAATGTGTTCTTCTAAGAACGAACAAGTTATGACGAGCTACAATCTCAGGAGCATACTCTATCTTACTAGAGGATTTGAAGAGCCCAGGGTTCCAATGTGTTCTTCTGAGAACGAATAAATTATGGCGAGCTACAATCTCAGGAGCATACTCCATCTTACTACAGGATTTGAACAGCTCAGGGTTCCAATGTGTTCTTCTAAGAACGAACAAGTTATGGCGAGCTACAATCTCAGGAGCATACTCCATCTTACTATAGGATTTGAAGAGCCCAGGGTTCCAATGTGTTCTTCCAAGAACGAATAAATTATGGCGAGCTACAATCTCAGGAGCATACTCCATCTTACTATAGGATTTGAACAGCTCAGGGTTCCAATGTGTTCTTCTAAGAACGAATAAATTATGGCGAGCTACAAGCTCAGGAGCATACTCCATCTTACTACAGGATTTGAAGAGCCCAGGGTTCCAATGTGTTCTTCTAAGAACGAATAAATTATGGCGAGCTACAAGCTCAGGAGCATACTCCATCTTACTACAGGATTTGAAGAGCCCAGGGCTCCAATGTGCTCTTCTAAGAACGAATAAATTAAGGCGAGCTACAAGCTCAGGAGCATACTCCATCTTACTACAGGATTTGAAGAGCCCAGGGTTCCAATGTGTTCTTCTGAGAACGAATAAATTATGGCGAGCTACAAGCTCAGGAGCATACTCCATCTTACTACAGGATTTGAAGAGCCCAGGGTTCCAATGTGTTCTTCTAAGAACGAATAAATTATGGCGAGCTACAAGCTCAGGAGCATACTCCATCTTACTATAGGATTTGAAGAGCCCAGGGTTCCAATGTGTTCTTCTAAGAACGAATAAATTATGGCGAGCTACAAGCTCAGGAGCATACTCCATCTTACTATAGGATTTGAAGAGCCCAGGGTTCCAATGTGTTCTTCGAGAACGAATAAATTATGGCGAGGTACTTGAAGCCACTGATTGGATGTGTTTTTTTCCAGCTCATAGAGCAGGTGAATATGACGCTAAGAAGCCGGTGTCCATCCAAGGATAAGGGTGTATGGTTTGAATCGATTTTTCCTAGATATCTCCATACAAGTGTTTTGGGAGTCTCAACGACCACCTTTCACTGCCTGGCCAAAGTAGAGGCAGTTTACAGATCTGGACCATCCTTGCACATGAGCTGATTATGCAGTGTGATGTCAGCAGCATGGACGACTGCTTCACTGTCTCTGACAGAATCAGTAATGTCATTTAGGAAAAAAAAGGTGGGCCTTCGATGGGCTGCACCGACCCGTTGAAGTTTGAAAAGTTACATCAAAACCTTGGCATTGCATTAATGTGGGTGCAATGGTTTAGGGGTTACATTCCATTACGGTCATCGGGTAAAACATTGAGATTAGAACGGGGGGGGGGGTGGCAAAGATAAATGGACGGGGGCATTTGGGCCCCAACAACAAAACAAACAAACACCCCAACACCCCCATCAACGAAACAAACAAACAAACAAACAAACAAATTGGTCAAGAATCAATCGAACAACGTCTGAATTTCAAAGTTCAGTTGTGTTTAACTTTCTTTTATTTATGCCATTATTGTAAATTAGCATGACAAATCTGTGTTTGACATTATGATCAAATTTAAGTTTCCATTTGAAAAACACGAACTTACCAGTGCGCACATTTCCGTGAGCAATACATTTTCATGGTAAGTCTGCTGCCACCTAGTGTCCCCCAAAAGTCTCACGATTGTTTGAGCCCTTGGATAATGTAGTCGGCAGTCTTAAACAATCTTTAAAGGCGCATTTTAGGAGACTCTTAGTGGAGGCAGAGTGCTCTCAAAAAACATGCTCCTTCTTAAAAAGGTAATGATAGTTATGTTTCTTCCGTCCTCTTGCCATTACGGGAAAGCTCCATTAAAGAAACATCATTTTTGTCTGACAGCTCACACCTGTTAAATCCGTGAAATTTCTTCCAAACAGTGGACATAATTAGATCATACACGAACCGATAGGGCTGCTGACTGTCCCAGGCAGAATAACTGCTCCTCCATTAAGTTTAATGACCCAAGTAATTCAATGAAAACATACCTAATGGGTGAAAAGGAGGAATAGTTTCCGAGTTTTTGTGGCCAAAACTCGGACATTCTAATGAAGCTTTCCCGTGTTTGTTAGTCTATCACAGCTGCCACCCCGGTTTATTATACAATATTTTAATAGATGAATAATTAAATCCTAATCAAAACAGATAGTCATTGTACACCGTATAGCCGTTGTTACAAATTATTAATTATTTCAGGGTTTAGTGACGATATCGATTAAACTGTCTGTGAAATTGTCGATCAAGTTGTTTGTTGAGCTGTCGATTATAGAGGTGGTATTTTTAACAATTGACAGCACCGCTGGACGTGGAAGAAAACCACGAGCAGAAGTTGCTAGGTCGAGCGTAGACACCTGGGTAATTGGGATCGGCACATCCCCAGCCCCAGCTTACGACTCCTTCGAGGATGACGCCATCTTGGTGGGCATTCTCGTCGAAGTGACTGACCATGGGTCCACCACTGTCACCCTGTGAAACAAACCAAAAATAAGTTTCTCTTACGGACAGTTGATCCTAACTATTTCCATTGCAGTAAAGTGAGAAAATGTAACTCTCCTGAATCTGTATATGAGTATTTTGGATCAAATTTCAGCACCCAGCTGAGGGGACAGACTCCTGTGGTCTATAAGGTGTCTTTTCAACACTCTTGGCTTTATATGGTGTATGGTGATGTACACTAAAAGTAAAGATGGCAAAGGACGCCAGCTGATTGTATTCTCATGTTAATGTGCCACCGATGTGTCACACCAGACGTGAAACCATACGTTCTTGTTTCTTCTCACCAATACACCCTCGCTTTCCTGAGATGTAATAATAATAATAATAATAATAATAAAGAATATTTATAGGGCGCCAAAATCCACCAAAATGAGGTGCTCAAGGCGCAAAGGTAAAACAAAGGTAGCCATTCCAACAGCTTTATTCCACGCAGACCTATCTGCATCTATTTGGAACTCCTTGCATGTTTACCTTCACCCTACAATCTTGACTGTTTGAAGAGGTGCATTAATTCCTAACTTCAGCTACCCCGAGTTATTTTCATCCAAAAAAACGTTTTATTCTTGTAGCCCCTTACCACGAGTGTCTTTTAGCATATAGTAGCTTGGGGGTGAACTTGCTTTAAAAAAAAGGGGGGTAAATTTGAGTAAGTTTCAACTTGCCTGGCAAGCGTCTTTTCCGTCAGAAGCTGCACAGACCATGTTATCCGTAATGTCCGCACCGTCGTACTTCTTATCACATTCAGCTCTGTCTATACCATCCACAACAACTTGTCTAAGTTCCCAACGGGGGTAACCACCGGCTGTTGGACAAGAGAAAATCGCGTCCATTATTCAAATTTGTTTTAGGGTTTACTTTGACATTGTACCTTTATATGGATCCCAATCCAGTTTATGGATAGGGAAACAAACAATTTCAGTAGATCACATCGAGTAACAGTAAGTTTATATGAATATTGTAGTAAAAACGTACAGGCCTGAACAAACCATTGGCAATGTCAAACTGTCCGTGATGTGCAGAGCTTTTGGTTTGGTTTTGTTTTGTCATTAGCGCCAGGGGGAGGGGGGGGGGGTGAACAAAGAACATTTTGACGAGAGCAGGATTTGATCCTGCGACTCTGGATTAATAATTTCGGCGCTCTTCCAACTGAGCTACAAACAGCTAAGCTGAAATTCTCCGTGTTCAGTTTTACGTGGCACAGAGATATCTTGCTCCCAAAAGGGACCAAGATTTTGCGCTGTTATGCTTGGTCTGACCAGATGGTACCATGAACTGATGTCACTTGTCGGGGTCATGACGGACGGATGCAATGTACCTATACCGACGCTTCGTAATTGTCATTTGGACACAAGGAACAAGACAAGAAAATGTCCGACCGAAAATACCCTGTCACATTGTTAACAGCAATATTGACCTTTTTAGGCTTAGAGATAGTCGGAAACCGTCCATTTCGTTTTGCATGCATTCTGCTTTGTTATTTCTTTTTAAAACATCAAATCAAGAGTTGTTAAACACATAACATTTCAACAACAACATGTTTGATTAAATATTCGATTCATTTCACTGAGCCGGACAAGTTTTGTAATGTGGACCGTTTCTTTTCATTTACAAAGTTTAGAGTAATTTTGTAATTACTTTGTACAATGCAATCTCTTGTTAACTTCCCTTCTATGGAATAACAAAACTGTGACTGCGGTAAGTCCAAACCCTTTAGCTCTTAATGAACATCATGACGTCACACGTGATGTCACAGTTGACGTCATTGGTAGCATACGCGACGACCTCGGTAACATAACGTTCAAATTAAACAACTTCCCGTGGAAGTCTGACGACGTTTACTTACACTGAATGGCGCCCCATCCGCTGACGAGGAATTTTGCTTTTGGAGCAGGATCACTTCCTGCCTTTGCAATGGAAATAGTCTGAATTTTGGGGGTTAGGGTGACTGCGCTGTTAAGCTCAATCATAGCGATGTCGTTGTCAAAGTTTGACGGGTTGAACTGAGGGTGCTTGTGCCATGTACCCTGGATAGCCACCCCTTCAAAACCGGTGTCTGCCAAGTTGTGCCATCCCAAGCCAACGTACACAGGATGGTCGCTGGGAACGGAACGTAGCGTGGTTAACATGACATCACAAACATAATACAAATTAATAATGAGTGTTACAGTTTGGGGTTGGACAAATAATCATAACAATGACAACAGCGGAACTTTAATTAATTGTTACAATTGATTAGTAGGAAGCGCACACATCGACCAGCAAGGTGCCCAGTGCGTTTATACAGCAAAACAAAACTAAAAGAAAAAAACGGTTGAGTATAAAACATATTGAGATGCATTTTGAAAGACTGCAATAATGTATTGCTAGGTTCTTCTCGTTTTGTACACGAAAATCAAAAGGAGGACATACACCGTTTCCCGGATCTATTTTGTCAAAGTCCTCGGTTTGAATGCATAGACATGCCGAAACAGTTTTATTCAACCTACCGCACATGCTATGGAACAGTCTTTTCCATTGGATATGATTTTTCTGTTCTGTAAAATGGCAACTAGTCACAACTAACCAATCACAGTTCATGTTACACGTTACACCAGTGGACAGAGAACATTAGCTACAAGAAGTTTGACCCATAAACCTTCGCTGTGCGGTACACACAAGTTGCATGGATTATGACAATGTGACTTTGTCACTAACTGCATAGGCTTGAGAAGGAAAAGTAACTGTCGCACATGGTCTCCGACCCCCCCCCCCTCTCTCTCTCTGTATGGCCGTACATTTGTTGGAAACTGTGGACGGCCCTTAGGTTGAAATCATAGCGCGTTACTAAATTTCGAACTGCGACTTCAGCAGGGGCTGAAACAAGTTTACGGACCGTCCTAAAGTTACTGCATTTTTGGTCACTGCTCCATTCCTATAAAACACAGTCGATCAACTTACTTGACACAATGAGCCGCCGTGATCACCCACTTAGAGTGAACCAATGTGCCCCCGCAGAACTGTGAGTCCCCCTTGTCGCTGTATGACAGCGCCACCTGATAGGGTCGGCTCCCACGAGGTGATTCAACGCCCCCAACGATGAGGTTCCGTGAATAACCACGAGGAAGTGCTAAAACGGGAGAAAATGACTTAATATCATTAAAACAATGGGAAGGATGTTAAATGGTCAGATAGTAGGAGGGTTCACTGTGCTCTTTGTAGTTCCATTCACAATTGCAGACAGGCGTAGTTTGTATAGTAAAAACCGCTACAGTGAATGATACTAAATGGTCAAACAGTGGGAAGGTTGACTGTGTTTTCAGAACTTGCATTTTAACACAAAAGGCCTACACAATCATAGTACAGGCTGGCAGAGTTTATATCATTAAAACACATGAGGATGTTGTTGAATGGTCAAACAGTGAGAAGGTTGACTGTGTACTAAGTACTTGCTTTCACCACATACACAGCCATAAGTACAGGCTGGCATAGTTTGAATCATGGTGATGACGTTGAAGCTGCCACAAGCCGTAGTTTTTAGCCATTTCTTACCAAAAGCCACCGTGAGGCAGGCGAGGAATACGAAGATCTTCATGACAGATGAGTTTCGGCTGGCTGGGAGTTTTAAAAAGGTCTTCAAGTTATTGGAGAGCTTTGTGAGTGTAGAGCTGTTCGGTGGGTGTTCGTGGTTTATATTGACTGGTAGAGCGTAACAACAACCATGATATCACACGTGAGAGTTTAACAGCTGATCCTGATTTTAAGAAATAATGTGTCAACATGGGCATTGCGTTTGTTCCTGTTGATAATGGTTGTTCTTTAACTACTTCATATCTAGTAATCTTTATTTGTCTATTTATTTCTAAACTCTTGGCGGAAAATGTTCACCTTGTTTTCTAACAACACTGCTTCTACTTGCCCATTGAACGAGCGTCCGCGGGTAGCATTAAACAATGCGCATGGGGTTCACACACCCACACACACACTGCAGTCAACTGCGTGTAGGGAAATGAAATCATACACAAATTATAATTCTTGGTACCCCGAACAAAGATATTGAAACAAATAGGGAGACTGCCGCCATTATGCGACTCGATAGCTCAGATCAGTTGGTGAAGCTAATCAATCCGGAGGTTGCAAGTTCAAGTCCCGCTCAAGCCAATTTGTCTTTCTTCACCCCCCCCAAAAAAAAAAAATAAATAAATAAATAAATAAAATGGAATTACAATTTTCCTGTAGGCTTGCAGGTTCTATCCATGCAAAGGTCTAAGGCCCTTGGATTGCGCCTACGTGCCCCCACGTTATCTCCCAACAAGTTGATATTAATACGTCATTGCGTTAACTGCGTGCGCATCTGCCGCACGCCCGAAGTTTTCGCTATTTTCGGTCGGTTCCTAAGCAGCCATACGTCTGTATGTAATTTTACCCCAAATCACTCATTTCATTGTTTAAAAGCATTCCTTGTGATGAAAACTGTTGGTTCTGCGAGGACCTTGAAGAATGTATGCCGAGGCCAAATTCCACTCATTCAACTTTTCTTGTTTAATTAATCGAAGAAAAACTAGTTTAGTGCAACTCCTATAGGCTTTTGGTAACCTGTGAGCCCAGTTTGTGTGAAGTGGGCGTGGCTTATGGTGAAATTTAGTTGAACGCACATACGCTACACTGGCACTGCGTCTGCTAGTTTAGGTGTCAAATTACACGCAGAGATAAATTGTTACTTTAGAATGTTCACTGTAAAGTAACATTTGGAATTCCACCCCCAAAATGGAGGGGTTTTATCCTTCCAAAGATTTATACTGAGCACTGCATAGGAATTGAAACTTTGCATGATGGATTTACAATCTAGTTTGTAGTAACACCATAAAATGGAAATTGAAAAAAATATACACCACAATACTAAAAAAAAAATAATGTAAGAGTTTACGGTGGCCCTGAAAAAGACTATCTGTGTCTCACCTCGACATTTCGATCAGTAACCTCTGATCGTCTTCAGGATTCAGCTGAAAACCGATGCTGCATTAAGCTGTTTAATTACTGTGATTGTGGATTTGAACCGTATACCCAGTGCTTTCTGAGTCCTACTCAGGTGGGATACGAACCCACAACCAAGAATTCTAAGCATATGTCTGTAAACTTTATTCGTTTGTTATTAGAAAACTCAGAAAATATGGTTTTACATTTCCACTCGGAACTTATCTTTTTTGGGATCAAGTCTTTACATGAATGGCAGACAAATGATGAACCTGTAAAATTCGATTTCAACTTTCTACCGTTAGTTGCTCATCGATCTTCTCAATTTTAAGGAACGAAATTTTGAAACGGCCAATTTTTGCTGTTTTTAAAACTTATTTTTAATTTTATTTTTTATTGTCTCAATGAACTTATTTCTGAAATGCATCGAGCTGGAAAAACACAAGAGTAATAAAAATGAGCCATCGTGGAAAAATCTTGTTAACTTCCACCTGTTGTTTCATAATGAAGCTAATGACGAGATAACTATGTGAAATACAAGATAAAAAGAACATTGGAGGAGAAAAAAGAACAAGATATTGGCAAGATAGAAATTGCCGCGTGCTGTTATCTATTTTGAAATTACCCTTAATTACTTATGTGTCGATGTTTATTTATTTTGTTTTATCATTATTACATATTTAGGTTTAAAATAGTTCGTCAATAGATGGATTGCAAATGACGTCATTGGCCGCCATCTTTGATGACAAACAATAAAAAAAGTGCAGGCGTGTATGCGCTGCGTGCGACTCTCAGCCAATGAGAGCCTTTCACGCGTGCACGTTTCATCAACGATGGCGGCCAATGCAAGGGTTATATATATACATATATTTATATGGAGTCTTTCTCCACCACCCATCAACAACTTGATGTATTTGTCAACAATGTGTTAATATTTAAATAATTTTAACTGATATCAAAACCACCCTCTCCACCTGCCATCACCCCATACCAATCCAACCCACATATACTCATCGAAACATGTGAAAATAAGAACTAAACTGCCCGAAAAAACTACATTGGTTAAAATGCTCAGATGCAATCCTACTATTTGTCTTATTGTGCCGTAGGGAGTCCATTGCCAAATAATTTGAAGTTTATATGTTTCACTAATTTATGGCTGTATGGGCTGATTAATATGCACGTCAAACGTCCATCTGACACTAATGTGACGTCACCTCTACCGCTCTGAGTTTACTGTCGATATAAGCGATAACGACTAGAAAACGTTGTGATCTCATTTTGATCATTGCCATCGCATTCAATACTTCGGGCCTATTAACTCGAACAAAAAGAATGAAATTTCAAGGCACAGGTTTTTGTAAACTAATTTCGATTGAAATATTTTGAGCCCCCCCCCCCCCCCCATGGGTAGAATTTGTAATAACCCAAAAGTGTATATATCTAAACAGTGCGCCCTCGTAGTTCGGTCGTGAGGGTGCAGCATCGCCACCAACCCAGTGATTGATCGCCTAGTGAAACTCATCACAGCTCGACATCGCGGTCCCGAACCGAGTGTGCAAGAGTGAATCCCGTTAAGGCATCTCTCCCGACGCCATCAACGCTCGGTCGAAGAGACGTTCAAGCCCTTCCATCAGTCAAGTCCGCACCCCTTGTTCCACCACGGAGCGCCCTCTGGGAGTTGTTTATTACTGATTCAGGCACGACCATTACCGAGCCCTGCATGTGGCGGGTTGCTCATTTTTCCCCACAAATAAATAAAATTTACATATTTTATTAATATTTATACCCAAAAATTAATATTTTATTATTATTGCACCGCGTTACTCAGCACTTGGCTGGTGTTCTGTTAATTTTTATTTATTTATTTACAACAATGTTAACAACGAAGCATTCTTAGAATAAACCCAAAATATACTCACGGGTGGCTCTACAAAATACCCTCTCATAATGAACACGAATGATGCTCCCCACAAACTCGAGAGATTTACCCACTGAAGTGTCCTTTCTCCCTGCCGTAAGCTAAACGGAAAGACAAAGGTCCAGAGTGTATGTTGTTAGACTATGCAAATAAAAAGTTACAGACCCAAGAACAATGAGGGCGCACTTAGTTTCCCCAGGGTGTATCACACTAAATAAACTCCCATAGTAACCAACGCTAAATGCTAAATATTCAAAAAATATTTGAAGTTTCTCAGCCTCTTGAAAAACCACTCAGATATATTTCCAGACAACTAAACTTTAGATTTCTTCTCAATTTTTGGTAGGTCAGCCGTTTTGAATTTTTTTGCTAATTACCCTGGAAATGTGCTTTTTCCCAAACCGACTCACTGCCAGTTTTCATCAGGCACTCCTCCGATTCCCAAGCCAAATAGGACCAACTTTAAAGCCTAAATTTATCAAATCTCCCCAAAAGTTGAAACAACTAACCCCCAGGTTGTGATAGATTCTTACCATTACACATTCTATTAAATTATTGCATGACCCCCAAAACCCCTTAACTAAAAAGATTCATGGTAATTAGCTTGGCGCATGAATTGTTGCCTATTTTGTGTGGTGCACCCCTCAACACATGCTAACGATGGCATTGTTAACCGCAATTATGAGCGCACGGTCAGAAGAAGTCCAACCTTAAAGCAATCGACTGTGTGTCTGGGTCGACGGTCCGGGTTTTCGAGTTTTATGCACCAGCCTAAATCTAGTGTAGTAACAACGCCAATGCAATCTTCACTCGTCAGCACTATCTAATCGATTTCTTTCCAACGATTTGTGTCCATTTCCGATCTTGTTTTCACCTATACTTGTTGTGGAAACATCTTCAGTTCTAGCGGTCGGTGAATAGTACACACGTCGGCATATCTGGTTTGGTGAAACTTTTCAGAAGCACAGCTGACGTTTCGTTAGAGGTGTCTTCATTATTGAGGGACAAGATGGGGAAGCTACAGCTTGAGTGGCTATTTTTGACGAGTTTGGTTTGCGTGTACGCCGTGGAATCGTGTCAACCCGGTCAGCAACGATTTGGCAGTTCCTGCTACGAGTTGCTCACCGGTACAATGACTTGGCAAAATGCTCGAGATAAGTGCTCAGCCATGGGAGGTGAAATGACCCGCCCCGAAACCCTAGACGAGCATGAGTATATCTGGAAGATCTTCGCGGACAATATCACTGAAGGAGAACTGTGGATCGGATGCGAAGAAAACACGACGGATGGAAGGTGGATGCAGGCTCGTATTGGAGACTACGAGTGTGTTTACCTTAACTGGGCTGACAACCAACCTAGTGTGCATGCTGATGAATATTGTGTGGAGATGAGACGCCAGTTCAGCGGGAAATTAAATGACAGATTGTGTGACTCACTCAACTATGTGATTTGTGAGTTTAATGCCACCCCTACTACCAAACAACCGCACCGTGCGCCCGTGATGAACCCGCTGCTATTCTGCCTGGAAGCTGGTACCGACGGCTACTTTAGGTCCCCCTGACTATCACCACTTAATGCTTGCCACGATGTAGTTACTGGCGGGAGATGATCAGGTTGACTTAGCGGTTTCTTTCCCCGACTTTCGCCTCTGTGGACCCTGGTTCAGATCCCACCTCGGACCGAAGTCTTGCGTTTATGGATTGGGTTTTCAGTCCCTACCCAATTGCGTGGGCTTTCCCCATTAGGGGTTTTCCTCCCACATCTAAAACTGAACATTCTCGTTTCCTAACCACCATCCTGACATTGGCGCTTGGATGTGCAAAAAAAAAAAAAAAAACAGTAATACAAAATGATACTACATCAAGTCAGCGTTTGTTTCAGACAATCAGGGTTTGGTCAAGACACTCGGAGTTCTAGACTACCCCTTCTGCTTCAACTTTGAACTGTGATCACCTGATCAAAGGCCTCTGAATGTACACGCGAGGCAATTAACAATGTTGTGCATTTATACCACATGTCATATTGGTTGAGAAGTAGTTTACAAACAGTTACTTTCTAAAAAAGGAGATGAAATAATTAAACTCATCAAACAGCGCCATCTTGAACCTTTTTGATGCTAATTTTCCACAGCCACGTTGTTGATCTTTGACGGTATATGCTCTGTCGAACTTTAGTTTGAAAAATATCTCTTTTTCAGCTTTTAGTTGTCACATTTGCTTTTATTGTATATGTGTTTTATACAACCAGAATGCTACTGAGTACAGTTGCTGGATCGAGTGTCAGTGGTTTACAATCACTGCTCACCGCAATAAAAGAAAAATCAACGCAAAGATTTTGTAAGCAAAACACCGTAAAAAAATAATTTTAAAAAATCTAGTCAAATTAGTTAAAGCCAATTAAGTAACCGCGCGTAAGCCATTGTGCACCATTCTTTGTGTATTTTTACTCAAACAATTTAATAGCAACAACAGCACCCCTTTGTTTGAGTGTACCTCAAAGGAACACAAATGCTAAGGGATAACAATTTATAATTAAAAGTATTGATTGTATGACCAATTTTGGTTTTCTTTATTTTTGTTTAAATTTAGAACGGGAATCCCGGTCAAGGATGAATTTTTTATTCGTCGAAGGGTATATATTTTTAATACAATAATGACTGCGTACCAGTTCACTCTAATCAAAAACACGCGTCCATTTTTTCTTATTTGCTTTTGGAATTTTTTTTTTTATAGATTACTGTTCTGAAGCAAACCGACTAGTGAGATGATTCAGATTATTAAAAATTTTCAAATTTTTCAAAAAATATTAAAAATTACACGGTGAAATTTCAAAAACAAAAATTGCATCCCCTTAAGGAGATCCCCTGGCTGCCGCTTCCCAGGTTGAATCGTAAACTTGGGTGTGATCCCTGGCTATACGGCAGGTTGAATGGCTTCTGACTGGCACCCGAACAAAAAAGATTTTTACAAATGACTGCCAACATAGGGCCGGATAGCTCAGTTGGTTCAAATCCCGCTCTAGTCAATTTTTCTTTGTCCAACCCCAAATTAAACATTATTTTTGTGTAAGCTACGGATAATGTTGTTGCTACCACACCATGAAAAGGTGATGGGCACGGGGGGGGGGGGAGTAAAAAAAATCACAGCAATTAAAAAGTAAAAAAAAAACACACAAAAAAAAAACATGTCTTTAAAATTTTGATTATTTTAGTAGATTAGAAAAACTTCAAATAATTTCTATAGCTATTAACTTAGTTGCACCACAAAGCATTTCAGACTGCTTTCATGAAAAAAAGAAGAGATAAAACAGACAATTTTTACTACATCTTTACGATCTTAAAATCGTTGGTGGAAGCTCGAGAAAGTAGCTAGAGTGTGATAATTTCAGTGTTGTGATGTGCTCTTTTTCCAACAGATCAAATCCCTATTAAAACGGGAAATATACATTGTAAGTCTCTACCCTCACGATAGAAAGTGCCATTTTATGTAATAAGTGCAAAATGTGTCAACACTCAAAAACACCCGATGGATTTGATTGGTTTGTAAATACAGTGGATGGTTGGTTCATTTCCAAGCGTTGCATTTGAACTTTTGACTTAGGAAACATTCTCGTGTGAAATGTACTGACCCATTTAGTTTTGACATCTATGTAGTAGTAGTTTAAAGAGTTTTAAATTAAACTTAGATTGGAACTAGAGCCTGCCTTTACTATGTTCTTTCTTGTGCTAAAGCTGTCCATTGATATTGTATTAATAAAGCGTAAGAATCGTCAGGTTTTCTGAATTGAACCGGATAAAATGGTGCTCCAGTTCCACCGTTAATCATTAAATATCAAAGAGATGGATTCATAAGAAAATAGACCCTTTGAAGCGTTGCCATGGAAACCCACGATGCTCCCTCGTTCGGCATTGTAAGGTCGAGCTGGGAGGAATTTGGAACGTTGATGTGCCGAGACCAGTGGCGGGTAGTTGTTGACGTTGCATTTTTGTGCATCAGAGAGTGTTTCATCCACTGTGTCGCACGCGCGTGGATCTGCTGTTTTAAGCTACATTACGGAGACCGAGAACAAAAACAAAAAGGGGAAAACAAAAAAGGTTCTCCACTCGGGGAATTCTTAAGACTGGGGTGTCCCACAAGGAATTCACAAGGATGTTAAGTACATGGATAAGGGAGGGAACCAAATATGTCTTCATAGGGAAATAAAAATTGGAATGCGTGCACGCCTAAAGTTTTCGCCACTTTCGGCTGTCCCCTTACCACATTGGGTCTGGGTGCACATCCCCACCAATGCTTTGCCTGGTAATCGCTACTAATGGCTACTAAAGGTCCCCATTGCCTGACATGGTAACTTCATTATGGAGCAACCCAATTAAGGGCGTAGTCGAGTGTAAGGTCTGCCTGTCACGATGAATCACAACCACTGCAGAAACATTGGTATTGTCACCTATAGATAAGGAAGAGAGCATCAACAATTACACCACAGGGTGTTAAAATAACATTAATTTCTGCAAAAAATATAATTTGGTATCTATATGCGACAATGCCCACGGTGTCAATTTTAACACCACAGTTTTTACAGTGATGGACGTTGTCTTCAGTGTACCGCACTGTATGGTAATACACACATGAACAGTCAGGGTTTGGTCAAGACACTTTCCCGCTTCAACTTTGAATTGTGAAAGAGAGAGGAAAAAACCCTCTTAAACTTCATCTTTAACTTCGGGTGAGACATTTCATGCACCCGTTTCTATATTGGCCGAACTGCCTGGTTGGTGTCGGACTGCATGATCCTGCGAATTTACAAACTTAATTTGACAATTTCACGTCAAGCACAAAAAAGGATCTAGCCTAGTTGTCATCACAACTGCTTTAAATTAGTATGCATGTAGGCCTACGGTCAGCTCACAGTGCCATAACGCCAGGGTGCCCTTGATTCCATATCTCAAGCTAGCACTGCTCGTCGCAAGTCGCAAGTAAAATCAAAATCAATATGGCCAATTTGCCGGCTTGCGTTTACAAACAAATGGCACCCACGACCACTTCAATCCATTGAGAACACGCACAGCTCGGTGTTATACACCCTATGTGAACAATCCTTTGTTCTTTGCACTCAAGATAAAACATATTCTTCAGCACTGTAAGAAGAAGAAGGAAAACAAACTGTGTGGACGTGTTTAAGTCCACAAAGTGTTTCAAGTTCCTTCAGTATGGGGACTTCTTTTGTTCTCACAGGTCAACAGCTTTAAATCTTACTTAAAATATTGCCAAAAAGTTACCTAGAAAGATAAATCCGTTGATTCATGAAATATTAATATTTTACATAGAAAAAAGTAACCGATGTACACTCCCTCAAAAAGTAACTAACAAAAACTGCATGTTTGTAAAATCTTTATCATTTTAGTAAGAGAACAAACAGCAAGATTGTAGGGCCTACAGCTAAAGGTCCACAGCTCATTGCATCTTATGAAGTAGCTGTTGCTTCGAAAGCTCATGCAGTTTTTTTTAAATGTACTCTTAAAGTGCTACCACTACCTTCCTAGTTTTATCTATCAGACTAACACGGCTATTTTTTTTTTAGTACAGAAATTTGTGAACCAGGGTTTTGCCTTTAAGAACAAAATCAAACTGTTTTATTTCCAGACCTTGTCCGACTCACCTTTAAAGAAGGTTATTGGAAAATCGACGAAGCTGCTATTTTGGCATTCATCATAAAGCAATACACTACCTTCGGATTGAGCACTTTGTTCTATTAAAAGAGTCTGTTATGAAATGAATATGGTTTGAAAGATGTTTTACAAGTAGAATCCAACAATCCACAAAAATATCTCTTGCAATTATGCGTTTTTTGTGAAGTTGTATAAATGAACACGGTCCGATCAATACTCACTAACTACAACACACTGTAGGTGGTTTTCGTGCATGAACAACTCTTAAAAAAGAATAAGAAGCAATTCCAAAACAGCAACATATTTCTGAAATTTAAAGGCAATTTTTATACCCCTTTAGTCTTTATGGATGATCTCTTTATCCTTTCGTGTTTCAAAGCTTTCAATTTTTCCCCTGTTTTTCTTAATTAAATTGGATAATAGGATACTTCGCCCAAGGTGAATCATTCATAACAGAGAGATACGTTTAAGTCAGAAATATGCCTATAAAACGGTTCCCATGGAAACCCATCTATTGCTCGAGCTCCTCCGTCGTTTTTACAAAGAACAGGTTGAAAACTGGCAACTGATTAGGAATGCCTGATGTGTTCAAACCGATGGCATGGTAACGTATCTTTACAGCAAGAGATGAAGAGAAAAAGGTGCTTAAATAAAGCCCTTCAATAAAATAATAGCAAAAATAACATGCTGAGATTTTTTCGAAAAGGTGCACAACAGAAAGCCTTGCATCTACATGAATATAGAGTGACATTTCTCTCTCCATTTTGTAACGAAATCGAATTATTGTCTTTGAAACTGTTTAAGTATTACAGAAGTTGATACTTCATAAAAGGAAAGATACAATAAAAGTCACATGTGAAGGTTTGTGCTGAAGACAGTTTGTTGCTGAGAAAACAGCAACAAGATGTCACTGTATGTATATTGATCATGAACGACGAATATATACGATCCACAATGGTAAGATGAAGGGGGTGGGTACCAACTGCATCTCTGGCTGCAGCGTTCACAAACGGACACCACCGAAATGTGAATCTCCAAAAGTCGACTGAAGACGATCTTTAGAGATTTTTTTTCTTTTTTTCGGCGCACTTTAATTGTTTTCTAATCAACAGGGCCACTTTAGACTCAATGAGTTTGAAAGATGCTTACTACTATCATCTTAATTTTAACAAAAAAGGCTTTCTGATAAAAACTACAAATTGTTTGTGTCAGTATTAAAGCATGACCCTAAATTGTCTACAGAATTTTTTTCACAATTTGATTTCTAAACGACGGGGGATGAAATAACAGGTAAGCTTTCGGATAAAAAGTACACAATTTTGTCGGTGTCATTACCAAAGAATTACCCTACTTTTAAGTTCACCCAAGGCTTTGTTTGTTTGTGTCTAACCATGAAATATGATCAACGTTTTTTAATAATCAACCGTTTATTGATTGCTGCCCCATACCAAAAATAAAGACCCTCGTCTCTTATTGCAAACCACCTTAGAGCCCGCGGCGAATCAAAAGCACCGCCTCGCCAGTAAGTGGTCTGTCAACGATATGGGCATTATGACGTCACACTATGCTGCTCCACGCTTGCATATGACGTCACAAGCACAGAACAGTCCCCTACCCCTGAGGTCAATGAAGAGCTATGCGTAGCGCGTATAACCGCCTGCTCGTTTCTATTGACTGTGCAAGTCTCGCACGTATTCGAACATTGAGATCCGTTAAAGCGCGTGAGTTTGTTTCTTTAACGCGTTAAAGCAATGTACGTGGGACCACAGTGGTCCCAAAAATGTTCGAATACGCGCGAGACTTGCACGGTCTATTGTTTGACATCAAATTATGGAGGTCAATGCAAGAGGTTTAATACGCGTGTGGCTACTACGCGACGCGTCATCATAAATCAAACAAAATAGTTATTTATGTCACGTCTCTACTCGCTGCAGCCAGTCCTATATGTACATTATACCACGGTCCACTTACAAAAACACCAAAAGAATGGTTGGCTGTTCAATATTGGTCCAGAATCTACGCGGGTAACCACCAAACTGACACAGTATCAGGTTTTCAGTATGCGGAAGTGGATCCGGAGTAGCAAAGCGTTGTCGCTGGTGCTCTGCTTGTCAACATCCATTGCAATAGGTATTATTTTTTTTTTCAAATCTTGTTTTTTCTTAATAAAAACCTACTTTATGCCATTGTACAAAATAAAAGTGATACTCATAAATTTGAATGCAGTTACACAGCGTATCAGACTTGAAAATTTATTAACTTGATATTGTTTATGTTTTTCTTTTCCTATTCTCTTCTTGTGAGGTAAAAAGTGTAAGATTAAAGTTTGACGCCATCATTATTTGTCAGGAAAACTCGAAGTTAAAAGCGTTATAATCGAAAATACCATGGACTAAAAACAATCTCAAATTTGTGATTGATTTATGTATTACTTTCGAAATAGTATAAAAGATAATATACTATACACTTTGCATAATGTACTTTACATAGTATCGTTGTGCATGTCGATGATTTTGACTAGAACACCCCATTTTATTTTACTTTTATAAGCGGATGGGTTTCTGTCAGAGTGGACAATGCGGGCGCCCTGCGACGATCAACATTTTCTCCCTTCTTCCATGACCGATGAGGGCGACGAGTCGCGCTATCCATGTACGGCGTTTCTGGAAAAGATATACTTAGAAGGTATCTGGGGTTGTTTCTTTTACTTGACCTTTTCCAATCCCTTGAACTAAAACTGTTTGGTCAACAAACAGGCCATGTATACCTTTGTTTGCAAAAGGACAAATCTCTGGATGATCTTTCGTGAAGAAGCAGCTGGATAAATAGAGACTGTTTATCGGGAGGAAAATCGAAGTGATGATGCATTTTTAACATAATAAAAGGCGTGGAATTGCCTGTTTTTAAAAGACAGACAACCGGACTGAAAACCTTGACCAACCCAAACACTTCAAAATCCAACAGCATGTTGTTGTATGACTTGGTTGGACCGAGTCCTGCACTAGTAAACCGATTATGCTTTACATGGGATCAGGTGTTATTGTTATAATAAAAAATAGGTTTTCGTTTCAATGTAAAACCATGGCAGAGTGATAAGTTTACACGCCACTACTCCATCATCCCGGCTACTTCTTCTTGAATTGGCAAACATTTCTCGTCAAAATTTACTTTACTTTTAGATTTGGATTGTTAACTCAATTCAACTGACGTCATCACCAAAACAAATCTTGGTTGCGCCATTTTGTGAGTCAGTTTTCATTCCCCATGTGTTTTTGTTCAGTGCGCATTGTAGGTGATGCTTGCGTGACAAGACAAGCATCTTCACGCTTAAATTGACTCCCAAGCAGTGCCCAATTTCATAGACCTGTTTAAGCACAAAAAGCAGCAAAGCATAACAAAATGATGCTGACAATTTGTGACTGGTATCCTGCTCATTCCTGCTGAGCAGAACAGATTTATTAAAATATACTTTTTGAGGCTTTGCATGGTGAGGTATCAATGTATATTCGGTTTGCGGTAACACCATGTGTATATCTACTAGCTATGTAGATTTGTTCTTGTAGAACTAGGTCTTGCTTTGACCTAGTTCTACCTAGATCTACAAGAACAAATCTACATAGCTAGTAGATATACACTTGGTGTTACCGCAAACCGAATATACAGTTTCATTTAAGCAACATTTTCTGCTTAAGCAGATCTGTGAAATTGGGTTGATATGTGAGTGTGTATTCGCCTAATTTGTACTATCAATGTTAATAATATGTGTTTCAGAAAACGACAGTTTCACGTGTCAGTTGTCCATTGCCGCCGGCAGACACCCAGCACTTTCCACGTTTCTTGCCTGTCTCGCGACCGTCCTGTTGTACCTCACCATCGGTGTTGGGTCCAAACGTGCCCGGCGCTCAGCTGTTCACTTGCCGGGCACATGGAAGCGAAGTCCTGGGCTGATCAGGCAGAGGGTTCGCTGGTGGGACGAACGACCAGGTTTTTCTCTGTTTGAGTGGAAGAGGTGTGACAGTTGTCATCGTCTAAAACGACTCAACTAAAACAAAAAATGAAATAAAGTTAGTGAAACCACATCATACTAATTTTGTAAATCAACTTCTTTCAGCTACTGAAATTATTTGGTTATAATCCCATATATAATGCGCGTGATCCCACGTGACTCTTCGAAATTTGTATTACAGACCAAGTCATGAGTATTAATTAACTGACTTCATCTGCCATGATAACTTTTGTCAAGTTAATTTGTTAGTTTTGGGGGAGAATTCATCAAAAGTTATAGTGTTGGATTTAAAATCGACGAAGTGATTTCTTCCCTTCTTCTTGCTACGGATAAAAATATAATGATGTGGCAATCATTCGGTGAGGTATAAGTTTCCTTGTTTAATTTCTTTTCTGTGCATCCATTACTTAAAGACAAAAAAAGTTCTAATGTGTAAATTGCACGGTCACCCAAGGCTAAAATAAACAAGCTATTACCAAACTATTTTGTAATTCAATTCCAAACAAATTAATAAATAAATGTTGTTTCACAAAAAATGATTTGTTGTCCGCATATATAAACAGTGAATGCATTCACAAAACATGCAGAAGTTGCCCGTGAAGCTTCCAAGGTCCCCCATTAAACATGGCTCGATTTGCAAAAGATAAATGCGGTTAAAACTCAAGTTGTTTGCTCTTCGCGGAGAAAATGACCGTACTGCAGACAGCGACGAAGTACTCGAGTCCGCTCAGGTGCGTGAGTGCGCACTCCTCGGGCTTAATTCACCATCTCCCACCATCAATGCTGACCTTCAGAACTTAATGCAAAGCCAACAGCCTTTAAATTGAATTTACGCCAGGAAGGCAATTTGTGATCTGTCTGTGATCATAATCTTTCTTTTTCTTTCCTCTTGTTCCTTTTTTTTTGAGGGGTGGATCAAAGCAACTCGTCCACATCTTGGTTGACCATCTACGGTACAACAGTATTACATTATTTACGTGTATTATCGTTTTCTTGATATCGAAACGCTATGACAAAACGTCTTCACTCGTGTACTTCCATGAACCGATTATAATTCTGTTGTTGTTGTTGTTGTTGTTGTTGTCATTGGTCCTTGTATAGAGCCTTTCTCAAATCCATTATCTCAAGGTCCTTGCTCTTTGCTCAAAGTCAATCTCCTTGCTAAACAGGAAAGGCACTGATTGGCTAATGCTTGAGGTGGCGTCAACCTCGGGCATCTAACACGACGGTCATTAAATACCAATAATAATAATAATATTTGCATACATCTTTGACTGCGGAAGAAGGTAGCGACTTAAAGATTTACAGTTGTAATAGTTGTCATGTGTTTATCATTAATAAAATGATCCTACACCTGATACACAGTGACAGCGTTAATCTTTTATTATTACTAGAATCGCGTTTCCATCACGGCATAACCGATATCCAGGAGCGCCACGAGACGTCACGATGCTAAACAAAACTCATGATACGATACGACATGTCACGACACGTTGAGACACGACACACAAGAAAACACGATCTGACACGACACGTCGAGTCACATTACAAGACTCAAGTCAAATAAGACACGACAAATAAGATTCGATACCACATGACACGCCTAGTCATAAAACGACACGATATGACACGACACGTCGAGTCACGACACGAGTCAACACGATGCCACGACAATCAAGACGATACAACATGACACGACACGACACTTATTGACAACCCCCAATAGAACGGAAAGTACTTGTCACTATGAAATATCCCATGCCCGTCTGTGTATTGCCAAGACCACCTTGATTTTAAAAACAATGACCGATCAGTTCTGAACAACACAGTCCTCATAAATGATCAAAGCCAACATCGAACTCTGTGGAGATACAAACAACACTCTAGCGTAAACATATTCTCAAATCACGTGTGAGGTTTTCCTTTCCCGTATTATCCCGGCAGACATCACTCTTATAGTAACCATTGCATTAGCTTGTATCGCTTAAATATTAGTATTACTTCATCCAGAGTAAAGATTTCATCTGCCTCAATGATATTGGTTTAGCGCACATAATCAAATATTCTCAGGCACTGATGCTTCTTCACAGTGATTACTATTTTTCTTTTCTTGTCTTGTTGTCTTCTGTCTGTCTCTCTTTCCCTTTGAAGGAAGGGATTTTCATCAATTAATAGATTCGATAATACTCAAATACATGTCGCATGATGGCGCAATAAACGGCGATGTTTTTGTAGTTGGAGATAATTGAAGGAAATCCAATAAAAGATTATTGTTTGGGATAAGAAAAAAAATAGTACTCAATATATAAGTGGTTGGTTTTATAATGCTGGGTGAGTGAGACTACTTCGAGTGAGTGAGATAATTTTCTTATTTTGAAGACAATTGAAGGAGCAATAACAATTTATTTAAAAACACATAATTAACAAAATTATAATAAATACATAAATAAATAAAATCAACCACGCAGCGAAAAGTCTGTTTGGTTGCAACGCCCCTGTAGTTCGTTGTCAGCACAACAAGCTTTCTTTCCATAAAATAGGTTTAAAGAGGGTTTGTTTTGCATGTTTTCAACGATGTTTTATTTAGGTGTGTTGCTTACATATCCAGGTATTGCCTGCTAATTAAAGCTTACTTATTTGCTTCATTAATTAAGTCTTATAATTTGCTTTCTTCTACTATTGACAATTGACATAACTTTTGTACGCAAAGGACGCTGGCAGAGTTGCGTCGTACCCCCTCCTGACCAATCACTGACCCCTGTTGGTTGACATCCAATGTATACAATGTGGTTCAGACAATTGATTTATTAAAATATTATTTCAGCACTTTCTGACAGCGGCCCTCACTGCTGTGTCTTAATTGGTAATTCATTTTTCCAAGAAGCAGTTTGGTGAAAAGTCCATCCAACCATAATATAGTGAACGTATTGCTTTGAACACAACAAGGGAAACAGCGAAAGGTTGTGTATAACAATTGGTTTTTCATATCACTTGTTTTTCCTGAAGACCAAACGAACATAGCGGTCGAAACGTCGTGTTGTTGAACGATCAGCTCTGTTTTAGGAGCCCATGACTATTTAGAAATACTGATTAATGTAGTTTTCCCCTCAAGATGTCACTTCAAACTTGTTGTCACGTCCATCGGGGATTAACGTCGCCATCATAAACACGCAGGTATTATTTTTGATTCGAAAGTCACTCCCGGCAAAAGGTCCTACTGATGTCCCAAACCCAGTGAACTATGAAATCTTGACACGCTACAAATGTTACAAACACGTCACTGTTTGTAGAGCTGACGAGAGGATTCGGTTGTCGTTGCGTATACAGTATCCAGCGTGATGATGTAGACCACGAGGAGATTCATTTTAAGTGCAGTGCGTGGAGATATCACAATGTATACATCAAGGAGTGGGAGGCGTAGCCATGACGGGTTTTATTGATTATTCTTATTAGATGGTTCTATCAGTTCTTCGCCGTCCACGGGGTAAAAAAAATCTCTGCACATACAAGGACAAGTTGAGCGAATATCCCAGATGGATTCTGTTGGGGAGATAATGTGCTGCACCTGCCCCGTAAAAACCAAAAGTTTCCGCCGCCGGAACAGTGTAGCCCCGCTGGGTGTGGACACCGAGTTGGGGCACGCGGTCTGCAGCAGCGACCTGTCTTCGGAGAGGGGCAAACAACTCCAGATTGCCCGCCTGAGTGTGGTCTGCGCTCTGGCCTCCCTCGCCCTCATTTTGTCGTCTCTGGTCGATATCCAACACTTCACCAATCTCGAGTTTGCTCTCCGTAAAGCACGTACGCTGTTCACCAACCTCACGGGGGACGAAACACTCTTGCACTCCTTGCAAGTTGAAAGTGCCCTGTCCGGATTCTGGCACACATGGAATAGGAACTGCGCAAACAATATTTCGTCCAATCTTACCGACTTCTTACCGCTGGAAGTTGCTCTTCGTCAAAGCTATGCAAACACTGATCTGGCTTGGAGTAAATGTACCTTAACACAGTGTGCCTCTTTGGATACCACCGGTAGCAATGGGTTGACGACCAATGAGCTTTTGCAGACGTTAAAAAATCACCGTTCCCGCCAAAACCAAAACGTGAACGCTTCCACCTCGGGGGTTACTTTTTACCACAACTTGACCGGCTCGTTAATAATGGCTGTTTCAAAACTGATCAGTAAATCTGACGTGGAAAAGTCGGGAGTTTTTATTGCGAGTTACGATTCGTTGATGTTGGCAAAGGATTACTACAGCAGGGAAAGATATGACGGGGCAAGTTTCTATGCAGGGTGTTCAAAATCAACTCAAAAATTTGAATCGTCACGTTCTTTGGGAGATGCCTTCTTTGCTCATGCAGTAAACATTGATGGGGATATTTTGAACGTCCTTGAAGATGAGTTACAGTCAGGAAATGTTACCCGGGAAGTTCTTGAGGAGATGTCTAAGATGAGACAGACGATTGTAGGGAGAACGGGCAAGTGTGACCTAACGGGTGCCATGAAGTGGTTGGATATCTCGCAGGAGTTTCTGAGAGTGTTGCTTGAGATCCAGCGCAACCGGAGAGCGGGAATCGTCGAGCATCTCACCCGTGGAATGGAGTCCACGACCCGACTGCTTGCCTTGGAGTTCGCGGTCACGATCCTCGTGGTGATCTCGTTCCCGTTGCTTCTTCATTCGGTGTGTAGCATGACCGGCTGGATTCAAGAGTACACCACGAGGCTCCAGGGGAAGACCCTGGAGCTACAGAGAGAGAAGATGATCGTGGAAAGGCTGCTGTTTCAGATGTTACCACCGACCGTGGCCAACCAATTGAGGAAGAGCAAACAGGTACCCGCCGAAAGCTATGACAGTGTCACAATATTCTTCTCTGACATCGTCGGGTTCACATCCATCTCCGCTCAGATAACCCCTATGCAGGTATGGTACACACACGCACACCAGCACACACACTTTTGCAAATCCCGTAAATTGGGGACTTCTCTTTGTTCTCCCATTTTTGTTTGTAAACGAAAGCGAAGACGTCCTCGCTTTGTCAAACACCCGGATCCCTTTTGTTAAAGTCCTCGGTTTCAACGGGTAGACACGCTCACACACAAAGCTCTGTGTTGCAGTCACTGTGTGGACATTCCTTTGTTTGTATATACTTAAAACACTCAAATGAGGGCTGCTGTCAGAGCATGCTGACATATTTTGATATTTCCATTGTCTTACCACATCGTACACCCTGGTCATCATTTTCTTAGAGGTACCATGCTACAGTTATTATAGATGGGGCGTCAATCAACAAGGTTCAGTGAGTTTGGCCCAATTTCATACCGCTGCTTAACGGTAAGCAGATTGTCGGGCTTACTATAGCAGACAAATTTGCTTGAGCGTAAACGTATTTCACGGGTTAACAAGAAAACTAGGCAGCCAGCTGGTGCATCACCATGGATATGCAAGGTTACGTCATTCATTTTCATAGAGTAAGCGCCAACAACAACAAACACACACAAACATTCCATGCCGATAAAGTGCAAAACAAACCCTTTTAAATGGAAAACGGTTGGACGCATGCGCTGACAACATAACGGTGTCCGTTAGGACCAAAGAGGTGCAGCGTTTGAGAGATGAGTCCTGTGGGAAGAATAGTCGCGTACATTTTATTCACATCAATCTTTGAACTTTTTAACCCCAATAATAAGAAATGGAAGGAAACGCAGAGGTACAATCGGAACCTCAAGTACTTCCTGTTTGGTGAGTACTGCTGTTATAGGCAGTGTAAGGAAGACCGTGTCAGAATTGGTGGCTACGGCTACGGCTACGGCTACGGCTACGGCTGGATTGCCACGTCATCAAGAGTTGGAGTAAAGTATTGGAAAACCAAGTTCAAATAATGGGCGAACAAAGAGAAGTCCTTGATTTACAGGATCTGCAAATGTGTTTTAACGCAACATACGAAGTGTGGAACTGAGAACAAAAAAAGTTCCTCATAGCGTAGGGACTGGGAACACTATGTTGACTTACAGTGTTATTTACAGTACTGATGAATAGGATTTTCCTTAAAGAATAGATATTGATATTCCTAGTTAATTTTTTCACCGAGTTCATTCCGTGGGACTCGACTGGGGGTTGTTCTCAGCATGGGGGACAAAAGCCCCCCCCCCCTCCCCTGTTACACTACTTCTTAAATCAGTGCATATCTATATGACAGAAACGAGCAAATAAGAAAAATACATCCGAGAGTTTTGTAAGCTCTGAAAAAACGATTTCAATTCGTGACCCTCACATGTAGGTCACGGTTATCTAATTCAGGCTAAATGACCACATTAATCGATATTAAACCAATCAGAGAGTCGTCGCCCCATTTACATATTTCACTTACTGTTGTCGAGACATGGTTATAACGCTCTTTTTTTTTAATGCTTGATGGTTTCTGATGGCTAAAATCAATATGGCCTCCTGCTGGGCACGCCCGACTCTGAGAGCGTGTTGCTAGAGACTATCGGCGTAGGAAATGAACAACTTGGCATTACATACGTTTTTCCTTGGAGCTCATAATCATAAAATGAAGCAAACAGCTTAGGCTATAAATCAAGATTTACAAATGCACAAATAGCCCCCCCCCCCCCACATATTTCCATTTTTTTTATGGGTTTCTTCTTTGCCGGAAGCAGACTTAAGATTTGCAGCTTTACGTGATGGGAATACAAACGAATACACTCTAAACAAATCCCGGGTCAAAAATGATAATTTGTACAAAACGTGCCAACAAACAAACAAAAATCCCACAAACGAAACTCATGATAAAATTTGTTAAAATTAATTGCTATTCATTGGCGTTTATTTTTGACAATTTTATTTAATTGCAGTCCGAAAGCCTTGAATGGACATTTCGCCACTAGCCTTTTAAATACAATCTACGTACACAAACAATTTAACACAATGACCCCTTCGTGTACTAGCTCTTACTGGTTCTAGATGATGTTGAACAAAAGCGACAGTCGAGGACGGCAATTTCAATTTATTTATTTCTACTCGATGAAAGCAAAGCTTTGCTCAAGGAGAAAATAGTATGGTCTCTTTTTACCCAAGATGGGAGGACATCACTGTATGAGTCAGGGAACTGAACAAAAATGGCAGTATAATTTGAAGCTTTTAATTTTTGTCAGTAAGATCCGCGGTAAAACCGTGTACCTGAGCAGGATTTGAGAGTGACGTTTTTCATTTTGTCGTTTTATTTTGTTGTTGTTTTTAACTTTAAAAAGGGCCACAACAAAATGAATTGTTTTGTTTGAAAGTTGCTTCGGGCCTATTTTCCTATAAAACTACGTCACTTCAAATACCCCGAAAAACAAACAATGTTCATCCTTGAAGAAAACTATAATTCCCCAAGTGATCAATCAAAGCTTAATTTTTTTATCTCTTCTGACTTCAACGATTCTATCAATTTAATTTGACTGGAGAAACTTGATGGAGCAGATGCGATACAGAAGAACGGGCATAATTATTAGATTTGTAGGTACGAAATTAAAGTACAGAGTGTGACAGGAACACCCTAGTTGAGATTTCTTTGGGGCGCTCAGTCTTTCTGTTTTTACTCGTAAAACAGTCGTGGGACATGTGTAATTATTTTAAGCAAGTAGCGTTTCCTTGTTGTGTCTTTAAAAACTTGCACGCCTGCCGGGGGGGGGGGGCTAAGAGGCACGCAAGCGGGGCGAACACATAATTTATATATTTAGTTTATTTTTTTATTTGTAATTTTTTTTTTTTTTTTTTAATATTCATGTTGTTGTTGTTATAATAATTGTTCAGTGATGTTTGTTGGGGTGTTTGTTTGTTTGTTTGTTTGTTTGTTTTTGTTATTGTTGTTAGTTTCTTCTTTTTTTGGGGGGGGGGCTTTCGCCGGTTCATAATGTGCA
This sequence comes from Pisaster brevispinus, assembly GCA_023634235.1. Taxonomy (NCBI): domain Eukaryota; kingdom Metazoa; phylum Echinodermata; class Asteroidea; order Forcipulatida; family Asteriidae; genus Pisaster; species Pisaster brevispinus. The sequence goes on from JAMKCF010000002.1 coordinate 16,017,313, forward strand.
TTTTTAAAATTTATTTATTAAAAAAATTTTTTTTATGATTTTAAATTTGTGCTCTGACCGGGGGGGGGGGGCTGCTTTGGCCCTCTTCCCCACACTTGTCAGGCCATTGTCTATTAAATAAGTTATATACAATACACGGTGCTTTTTTGTTATTGATAAAGTAGGCATAAATTATCTGCAAAGCGATTTTCTTTGTTCGTCTTCTGCGTCTGCTTTCCGCTCTCTTTCTCCTACTTCGTTCTCCGTGGCTCTTTCCACCTGACCTGCATCTGTCTCACGAATTCTAGTATGTGTATGTTGCGTGTTATCGTTTCGTCGTTTTGAAAGACTCTGCCAGGGTCGAAACTATCGGCAAATGTAACTGAATGTTTTGTGTGTGTGTGTGTTTTTTTTTAACACAGCTTTATGGACCTTGGTCTATTCTCAGAACGTCAATACATGTTCTTAGTTATATTGTTGTTGTAAGTATGATTGGAATCAGCCATTTGCGAGTTGACTACATGCAAGTACAGTCACTTGCTTGGTCAGAAATTACTGCTTTAATTAGAATTCCTCAGACTATAGAGACAGTTGCTATGTCAAATGGTTCTGTTGTATAGCAACCTCCAGATGAGCAAACCCTGGTACCAATGATTGTGCCATACACATTCATTCAGACTTGTGTAATGGTACATGTACGGGTGTCTTACATCCATCTCTTACATCCGTTTCAGAATAGGGGCTGCAGACTCGCGTCGAACCAAATTATTGAATTAAGTACATGAAAAGTTCGACGTCTAAAACAGTTAGGAGCGACTGGACGCGCTGGAAGTCGAAAGATCGACTGTTGCAGTCGTTCGGAACGACTATGGGGCGTCTTGGTTTCAGACGTCGATCTTGTTATGAGCCGAACCTGATGTAAATGTTATGTTAAGTTTGCCTGTGTCTGAAACCATCATTAAATACTAATCTATTTGGTTCGGCGCGACTCTGAAACACCTGTCTGAACCAGGCGTTACTTAACTACGCAAAAGCGTGTCCCGAATCAAGTAGAGCAAGTGTCTCTAGTCTCAGGAATTCAAATTATTAGCGGTCACGTGGACCAAAGATCGTACATCGCCACAGGTGCAAGCTGGGCAATTCGGGCTGAAATGTTAGGTATACACTGGAAGCTATTTCACTCTTTTGACGCAACAATAGATCAATGCAGACAATGACCGAAAAGCTCCAATGCCGACTTCACATTTCTAGCAATAGAGAGCTCCAGTTGTCAATCCTGACCCTTACGGCGCACTACGGTCTTTGCTTGCGACTTAATCAAGTCATCGTACCAGACATTACTCCAGTCTAACTCGTGAATGGCTTTTTGAAATACTCCATCAAAAGTTACTGATGCTCCATATCTTTTATTCCTGTAGGTGGTTGACATGTTGAATCGGTTATACATGTGTTTTGATGGACGTATCGACATCTACGATGTGTATAAAGTCGAGACCATTGGAGATGCATACATGGTGGTCAGTGGGTGCCCTCACCGCAACGGGGATAAACACACCGGGGAAATCGCCACGATGGCCCTGGACCTCCGGAGTGCCATCAAGCAGGTCCAGCTACCCCACGACCCGGATAGAAAGCTGGAGCTAAGAATTGGCATTCACACCGGTAAGGAAATAAATCTTAAGGAAGACTAAAATTGGGATAAAAATGAACTCTTATAATTTCTGTATAGTTAACGTATTGTTACAGATACAGTAATTCACCAACAACTACCTCAATCGAAAGTTCAATAGCAAATAACTCTAAGTGCTTCAAAGTTCCACGGTGCAACACCAACCAATTAAAGTACTCAGCATTCGTCAGTGGCACAATAATTTACTGGAACCATCTTGAAGAAAATGTTGTTCAAGCTGAGTCAGTTGACTCCTTCAAATCCCTCCTTAGCCGCAGTCCTCTCTCCCACTAAACATCCAACACGTACACCCCTCCCTCACCCGTTGCGTTTATACCAATGTTGGTTTCTGCAACGTATTGATACAGATACAGCTACACTTCTGTTCTTTGTGTTGTCATTTTCTTGTACTGCGTTTGTTGGTTTCACATCTCGAAGTGCAGGAAACAAAACCAGGGTCGAGGGTAGCAGGGGGGTCGGCGGTTCAGATATACCTTTTCCCAGGTTGAATTCCTGGTAAAGCATTTATGTATTGTTTACATGTCCAAATAATGCTTGGGCTATTTTAAGCTTATTTGTTTGTCAAAAATAATCCAGTTTTAAAACTTAGTTTGATCTTTAATTGACAATTGACATACCGTTGACATACCAGGATGTTGGCAGAGTCTTGTCCTGTCCCCTTTCTAACCAAATCACTGACCCCTGTTGATTGACACACCCCTCTAGGACGTGTGGAATGGTCCAGCTTAGGATATCAAGGCATATGAGCTGACCAGTTTTGTACGATGTGGTTTAATAAGACACAATGGAAATCTTGTCAGCATTGCTGGCTGACAGCGGCCCTCAATGCAAGGTTTCATTTCAAACAATTTACACCAAATAATTTTAACAATTCCGCGATGACTGGGGATCCGGTCATTCAGAAAACACTCCAAACAGGAAAGACGAAACAAGATTAGTGCATTCATCCATACGGGATGCTCCAAACTCCAATCTCATTACTGATGAAATATTGAACAAAATTCTGCCAAAAGAAAAAAAAATCCATCGCTGAATTTCCCTTCTTAAAAGAAAATTATTTCCAAGTCCTTAATTTCTCTGAATGGAGTTGAAAAGCAATAAAGGCAATCAGCCCGTTGACTAACATCGTTGTTTAATACAGTGACCCCATCAGTACACATCCAAAACATTGATTACTTTAAAGATTACAATGTACGGGAAGTTCAGGTAAGAGGGTAGGCCTATTGAAATTATAGTTGCGGTTATTGCACAGTAGGAATTCCTGCTGCGGAAACAAGGAAGCCATTATCTCTTGTAGTTCGTTTCATACACTGATGAGATTATTGTGTGTGTGTGTAGGTGCATAACACAAAAGATGCATACAAAATGACGAATCGATGGTTGGAGAAACTTGCGTAATCTACATGTAATTGGATTTTGTTTGATTCTATAAAAAAATGTAACGCTCCGTGCCAGAATCAGACATGTCTTACCCAACCGTGGAATCTGGGGTTTGCCAGCTCGTCAAGCAAATGAGAATGAGAACTTTCAAAGAACACCTATTTAGTTAGTGACTTTAAGATCAATTTGGTCTCAACATGTAAACTGTAACAAGTCTCATCACGTTGCTACCATTGCCGATACGTCAGATTGCTTAACTTGTAATGCCACCAGGTTTCACTATTTCTTATAAATGCCCGATTTAAAAGTACACAAAGGACTACCTTAGATGGCTCCCTAGGCCTCCGTAGCCTTAAAGTGGCACTCCGAGACCGAATTCAGTTTTGTAATGGACTCATTTTTCGATAGAGTCTTATAAAAATGAACACGTCTCCGACTTCACGTTAATTTTTAATTGATAAACCCTTCCAGTGCAATTTTTTGTGCAGGTCATTTTAAGGTCATTCCTGAATTTTGATGATATCAAAAAAGAGGGGGATTGGATTCTGAACTTTCTACTGCCGCACAAATTCCTCTTGGAATATAGAAGCCCATCTGTTGTTGATGTCCAATGACGTCATGTTTCCAATTTTGCTCTGACAGAGGTTAGAAACTCTTTTTTTTATCCACCATGCCTTTTTTTCAATTAGAAAGTGAGCGCATCGCAAAACAACATTTTGACCTTGGAGACCTATTTAGGCTACTAATTAAAAGCTTTACGATGACTGTTACTATTGAATTTCTGTTTTTATGGACATGCGCAGGGTGATTGCTCAGAATTCTTTATTGCAGGATTTTCTGAAAACCTCCTTGAGCTTTCAAACCTTCTTGAAAAAAATTATCAGCCACTAAGGAAAGAAATATTCCACATTGTGTCCAAACCTGTAGTTTCGCTTTTCTGGTGATGCAGAGAGTCAGTTAACCTCCTGAATTGTAAAATCTTGGAGGTTCCAGGTCGAGAATAAGGGGGGACCCAGGGCCAGCAGCTACTTTCAGGAATGTTCACATCTGTCCAATTTCTTTCCTGTATTAGGTCCGTGCGTTGCGGGTGTGGTCGGTTCGAAGATGCCGCGATATTGCCTGTTCGGAGATACCGTGAACACAGCATCCCGGATGGAGTCAAATAGTCTGCGTGAGTTTAGTTTTTTAATTATTTAAAAGTGTAATTTCCTTGTTATTAAAATTGTCTTTGTTGATTTGTTTGTTTTTGATTGGTATTGAAACGTTCCCCCCCCAAATGGGAATTTATCTGCATTGGGAGACTTTTGGGACGCTAGGTGGCAGCAGACTTACCAGGTAAAATCCATTGTTTTTAGTAATGTGCGCATGCTCAGAGCTACGTAAGCAATGGACATTTACCTGGTATATAAGCCTGCTGCCACCTAGCGTTCCAAAGTCTCACATTGTGTACTATGTTTCGATAAACAAAATGTTTTTATTGTATATTTTGACCTTATCACAACTGTTATTATTTTGTTAGTTTGTTGTTGTTTTCTTTATTCATTGTTAACTGTTGTAGCATTGTTTATTGTTTATTGCATAACCGGTGCATTCAGTTCTACGTTTACAGGTAGTGTCATAGATTGTCAAATTAATGATGATTTATAGGGAATATTTTCGAGAAAGATACAGCCTCTACTTGTTGAGAAAACAGTCAAAAACTGCCACGGTAATTTCATCAAGACCGTGAATCCATCCACGTTTAGCGAGTTGGCAGCGGTTACCAACCGCATCTCTAGGCCCAATTTCATAGAGCTGCTTAAGCAGAAAATAATGCTTAACAATTTCCTGCCAAGCAGAAACGAGCAGGATACCAGTCACAAATTATACACGTGACATGGTAGTTTGGCCGGTAACCTTATTCTGGTAAGCAACATTTTATTGTGCTTAGCAAATGTGTGTGCTTTTTAAACAGCTCTATGATACTTGGCCCTGGTCGCAGCATTCACAAACGAACAAAACGGAAACTTCAATCACCAAAAGTCACCTTTAGACGATCTTTGGAGGTTGAAGTTTTTCGAATTATTTTGTTGATTTCTATTCAATGAGGGCGTTTCAGACGAAATAGTTATGCAGGCTGCTTACATTTTCTTCTTTATAGCAAGTGGGCTTTCGGGTAAAAATTTGACAATTTTTTTCTGGTTCATTTGTTTAAGTTAAACCCGTCCTTTAAGACTATTGGTTGAAAACTTTGGGCAAGCCGATTAATTCTAAGGGGGTTTTCACAGGACAAAGGCTGCCTTTTGCCTACCACTCCACGCAATACGCCCCTTTGTTTCAATGTTCGTTATTTTCTCACGTACGCCATTTTATTAACATACTGTTAATAGTAATAAGATTTGCGTTACTTTATTTGTAACTATGTTGATAATGTGCTGTGATGTGGAGCTAAAGTGAATTGATTGGAATCATTTTTCAGCAAATAAAATCCACGCCAGTGACGTCACATACATGGCCCTGTCCAAAGACAGTTCGTACGAGTTGGAAAAGCGCGGGGAAATCAACATAAAGGTGAGGCTGTTTGAAGTTGGCTATCATCGGTGAAGATAAATCGCCGTTTTAGGATTCAAAATTACCTCTTTATTTCGGTAATGGTGCAATGTGTACGGAGAAATGTCTGAAGTGCAGTCAATTTTCAGAGTCGTATAGACAAAGTCGCAGTGTTAATTTCAGACAGTGAATCCACACTGCGGTCTCATTTACACGAGTCTCTCTTATGGTGTGTTGTTATGTGTAACATACTTGCATCTGAGAACAGCTTTCTCCTGAAGACAATCTAAGCATACTGATCGAAACTTTGTTTCGTCACCGGTTCCTAGTAGAACCACCACAACTCATAGAGAGAGATTTTCATACACATGGTCTGACCGCTTACTTAAAAACAAAGGGACTCCTCGAAAGCTTGACGTTGTGAATCAATTTTCGGCTAAGCAAAACTAATAAGCAACAAAACTAATCAGAGATGGCACGTGTGATATGGTATTTTGACTGATACAATTATTCTGATAAGGAGATTTATTTTCTGCTCCGCAACGTTTTATAATGAAGCAGCTCATTAAAAATTGGCTCTTGGCCATTAGTAATGATTTTAATTCCCGCTTGAAATAAATGAAGTGTCTCCCAGCAAACGATAACTCCTGCCCAATACTTCCCACATGGGTCATCATTAACGACTCTTGTTTATGGTCGTGAATGATTCCTGGAACAACTTGAAGCACCCTGGAGTGAGAGGCTGGTCTCCTTGCAGCTGTTTAGAGCCACACAGAGCCAATTATTATGACCAATAATAGTCTTTCTGCTCAGGTGCAGAAATGCCCTCAGAGATGCAATTATATGGTTGTGCTTCCTTCCCAAGGACGCACTGGAAAACGGCAAATGAGAAAAACAATGAGCAAACATGGCTTAATATTTCGACGAAGAGCAAAACATATTAGAGTCAGTCGATGCTATCGCCAAAAATAATGCGAATATTTTATGGATTAGAATGAAAAGAAATGAGAGGACAGAAGTAGATTTGACTAATTTAAATTGAACCGTATTCAAATTAATTGAATGCATTGATTTGATTTGAGTTAAACGGTACAGTGTGTCTTACATGCGGGCCCGTCGCCGTTGTGTTCGACGACCAGCGAGTCTGCCCTCTATAGTTCTTATACAGTATATTCTGAAGGAAGTTCAAAGGCGTTGTCTTATCCGTACAGACTAAATAGTAATCTGTACGTACAGGTTGGCAATCTGTACGTACGAACTAGTAATCTTTACATCCGTATGTACGAGCTAGTCATCTATAAATGCGAACTTGTACGTACAAATTATCGAACTGTACGTACGCATTCATAATCCTTACAGAACGACTGTCCGTAAGTACGATTTGGTATGCCTAACGTACGGATGTTATCACAAGGATACATCACAACAAAGCGATCGCATTAGATGAAGAAAGACAATTGTGATTATCTGTTCCGATCGGTCTTTTGTTGATTTGGTTCCTTTTGTGTGTTTTTTTTATATATTTTTTTTTTATTGTTGGACATCAGATAACAATTGTTATTGTTTGCGTATTTTGTTTTTCCAGGGAAAAGGTTTAATGAACACTTACTGGTTAGTCAGCCGGAAAGGATACGGCGAGGAAAATAAAAGCATGGTTTGCCATATTGACTTCGCAAAAATCAGGGCCCAAAAGAAGGCTGCACGGGAGGCCAAAAAAAGAGCGGAAGAAGAAGAGGCCAAAAAGAGAGAAGAAGAAGCTGCGGCCAAAATTAAAGAAGAGGAGGCTGAAGCTAAGAAAGAGGAAGCTGAAGCTAAGCAAGGGGAGGCTGAGAAAGGAGACGAAGCAGAGGTCACAAATGAAGAAGAGGAGGCTGAAGCTAAGAAAGAGGAGGCTGATGAAGCTAGGAAAGAGGAGGCTGAAGCTAAGCAAGGGAAGGCTGAAACTAAGAAAGAGGAGGCTGATGAAGCTAGGAAAGAGGAAGCTGAAGCTAAGCAAGGGAAGGCTGAAGCTAAGAAAGAGGAGGCTGAAGCTAAGAAAGAGGAGGCTGAAGCTAAGCAAGGGAAGGCTGAAGCTAAGCAAGGGAAGGCTGAAGCTAAGCAAGGGAAGGCTGAAGCTAAGAAAGTGGAAGCTGAAGCTAAGCAAGAGGAGGCTGAGAAAGGAGACGAAGCAGAGGTCACAAATAAAGAAGAGGAGGCTGAAGCTAAGCAAGGGAAGGCTGAAGCTAAGAAAGAGGAGGCTGATGAAGCTAAGAAAGAGGAAGCTGAAGCTAAGCAAGGGAAGGCTGAAGCTAAGACAGAGGAGGCTGAAGCTAAGAAAGAAGAAGACAAAGCAGAGTCCATGATTAAAGAACAGGCAGCTGAAGCTAAGCTACGGGAAGAACGACACGAGTCAACGAACAAAATACCGCACGAGGAGTCTACTAACATTAAAGGAGAAACGACACTTGAGGGCGCTAGTAACATTTCTCCCGCAGATCCGTCTCCTCCCGTTCTGGCTTTAGAAAATGCAGCAACGGACGAGAAAGACACTGAGTCATTGGTGGCTGACAAAGAGGCTACTGCAAGCAAAAGTGAAGAAGTACTAGAAGTAAATAAAGTTAATGGCGAAGCACGAGATGGTAAATAAAATGAGTTGGAGACATGTCAAGAATATAGTCTTTTGAATACATAGGGGGATTGATAAACAAAGTTTTAACAATATCGGTAACCTTGATTGTTCATAATGAAGTGCAATATAATCCTTTATAAGAGTGCATTCATGTTCAGGGTGGTTTATACCTTTTTCGTGGCAAAAGACTGCACAACTCTTGCTCGCATTGAAAACGAGGCAAAAGGTCGAGCAAAGGCTATAATAATTTATTGAAATCAATGATCTTTTAAATTTCTATTTATACAAAATTTTTGAAAATAAAACGACCCTAAGCAATGTTTTTATTATATGTAAAGCTTCAGTTCCTGTAGGACACAATTTTTTTAAATTTTTATTTATTAACTTTGAAACGAAATTGAAACTTCGGACGAGGATGTATTATGTTGACTGATGATTTTACGCTATAAACCATGCGTTCTAAGGATGTTTGAAACTAATGATTTTTTGTATGCAACTCCATTTTGCGAACCACGCTTGAATTTGTGCAACCATTACATAGGTTTAGAATGAACACATGGACGTCAGGTGGGCAAGATTCTGAATTGTGTAACACTTAAAATACGAGGGTGTCACTTCTAGCTTGACAATGTAGATCTCAATAAAACTCATAGATTGTTTTCTTTGGGAAAATACATGATTTTAGTACTTCAACTGTACTGTGGGCTAAATGAGGCCAAGTCATCATCGAGTAGCACCATAGTGTAAGAAAGGCAAGAATATAATGACAAAGAATGAAATTAAAACATTAATACATTGGTCTTTTGGTCACTGACAATTATCAGTAACCGGAAACGGAGGTCATGTCTTACAGTCAGGGTTTCTCAGTGACCTACGTGACCCCGATCAGGGTCAAATCTGACCGGAATTCTTGTCATTGTTTACTGATGAATTCTGAGCTTGCTCATCGATCATTATCACAATGCATCTTGTCAGATTCCCTGTACACACAATGACACTGATAATAACGAAGTCAAGCATGATTATTCGATAACTACGGAAGCGTATTGCCGTCACATGAATAAACAAAATATCTCTCTTATATTGTACGTACACGATGACTTATCATGTACGTACACGATAAGTCCAAACTTATCGTGTACGTACATGATAACTTTGGACTTATCGTGTACGTACACGATAAGAGAGATATTGTTTGTATTCATGTGGCGGCAATACGCTTCCGTATATAACCGATATGAATAATTGCAACAAAGTAGGCCTACACGCAAAGTTTTAATGTAACACCATATCTTTTTGTTTTGATATAAGTGTCACACATATGTAGAAGGAAATGCTTCAATGTTTTGCGTCAAAAACATGCGATCACAAGTTCAAGGAGTAAAAACAAAAATACACATTTTAGCAACTATTTCCCAAGTACAATTGTTGGTGGAATTGTTGATAATAGGCTATTTACAATGTGTGTGTGGGTTTTTTTACTGTTATGTTGAAAAACCTTTTGCGGGAAAAGGGCTAGGGTTTATCTTTTTTGACTAAAAATCCATGTGAATATACCAGGCCGGAAAGACAATGATCGTATACAGTACATATGTATGGATTATATTTTGTTCAACTGAAACGACAGTAGACTTATTGCGGGAAAAAGGCTAGGGTTTATCTTTTTCCCTTCAAAAATCCATGTAAATATTCCTGGCCGGAAATACAATTTCCGTTTACATGGATTCTATTTTATTATTTTGTTTTCAATTGAAATGAGAGTAGACTTATTGCGGGAAAAAGGCTAGGGTTTATCTTTTGTTACTTAGAAAAATCCATGTAAATATACCAGACCGGAAACACATACTATATGGATTCTATTTTTTTTTTTCAACTGAAACGACGGTAGACTTATTGCGGAAAAAAAGGCTATGGGTTTATCTAGTAAGCCGATTATCACTACACAGTGGCAATGTAGATATCAATAAGACTCATAGATTGTTTTCATTGGAGCAAGACATATGATTTTTATGGCTAAATAAGGAGTACACGTCATCATCGAGTAGTACCATAGTGCATGAAAGGCAAGAATACAATGACAAAGAATGAAACTAAAGTAGTAATACATTGGTCTGTTGGTCTTTTGGTCACCAACGATTTATCAGTAACCGGAAACAGAGGTCATATATCTTATAGTCGGGGTTTCTCAGTGACCTCGTTCTGGTTCACCCCGCAGTTAATTTTCACCGTGGATTCCAAGATGTTGGTGGCTTGTACTTCAAGTTGTTCACCAAGAATGTTGTAGTTAGTTTACCCTGGGTTACGGCTTCTACAGATCCTCATAACGGAGTATTTTTGCGTTGAATTTTATATAGGCCTATCCATGTGTTTGCCGGACTAAAAAGGTTAATCCGGTCATTCTGGAATGATTGCTCGTCTGCTGGACTAGCGATTATCTGGTAGATTATGAAATCATCCCCAAACAATCTTACTGTGCTGATGAATGCAATGGTATGGTCATTGTGTGGGCCAAGCAATGTGCCTTGCGGGAGTCCACTCAGTACTTGCAACCAGTCCGATATGTTACCATATACTGTTTTTCTTTGATAACGGCAAGAAGAAGTGTTTTATGCAAATAAGTGTTGCAAATGCCCTACATGCTAAGCTTCTGGGGATCTTTTGTCCCACATCAAAAGACCCGGAAAGCTCAGTTAGGGCATTTGCAACAAAAATGAATGAATAAAACCTTTTTTAACTCGCCGTTATCAAAGAAAAGCAGTAAAACATCGGACTTGTTGCCAGTACTGAGTGGAATCCCGCAAGGCACAATGCTTGGCCCAAAAAAGACAAATACAATTGCGATATCACTATCTTTCTGGCTTTATGGTCAGTAGCCAGATCATGAACTGTAGCAATCAATTTAGTTTCGCTTGATCTATACCGGTACCTTGTCTGCAGGCGTGCTGGTAACGAGAAACGATTGAGTTTATTGATTTGTTTGATTATTTCACTGTTATAATTATTGTTTCATTGCTTGAATTTACGTTCCCAACAATATAACACACTGTTTTGCAACCATAAACTACGTTTAAACTATTTTTAACAAACATAATCACACACGTAAAACTCATTATAGTTTAGGACCAACTTGGTCCAGGAAGTTGGAATACACGCTAGACCTTGCACATGTTAGTTAAAGTGGCACTCCCTTAAAATGGTTGTTTTATCAACAACACTGTGCTAACTTAACCTTTTGAGAGAGTTGGCTCAAATATCAAGTCATCAGAGTTTTGTTTTTGCAATCATTCGAAAGAGAATGTGATTCAGTGAAATCAAACAAAGTGTTGAAAATGAAAATGAAAGAAATATAAAAACAACTGAGTCAAACTCTTCAAGAATAGCGGTTTCTTTTTTATAGCAATAAACTAAGTTAAACGAAAGTATTTACACATAGCACAAAATCATACACACGTAAAATTGAAGGTTGGGACCAACTTGGTCCTGGAAGTTCGAGTACGCGCAAGACTTGAACATGTCTAGTGTTTTGAGTTTAGGCGGCACTCCCCGCTCCTCCTCGATCCCCGCTCCTCGGTGACACCTTCCCTTCCACATTCCCGGATCCGCCCCAAAAATGCGTGTTTCATCCGCCAGACTGTGCCAAACCTTTGAAGTGACTCAAATATCAAGTAATTTTTGTTTAGTTTTTGATTTGTATTTGTTGTTTTTTACTAACCATTCAAAAGAGAATGTGATTGAAATCAAACGAGTGACGAAAATGAAAGGAAAAAAGGAAAGAATAACGATTGCTGTGTGTTTTTATTTCTATCACGTGGCATTCATTCTCCTTGATGTAGGGCACGTGGTCCTTGCTTCAAGATTATAATAAACGTTCACTTTGCACGCAATACGTCAAGGTACTAACCTCATACTAGTCTGGTTTTTATCTACCATACTGCTAGGCCGCCCATTCTCGTGGCACTACTCAGTACTTTTATTACACTCCAAACATTTCCGGGTCAAAATGGACCCAGAGTCTGGGTCCCAGGGGGCTCACCCAGGGTCAGTCTGACCCTGAAAAGGGTTTTAAAATGCTACTGCGTCAGTTTGACTCGTTTCTCGGTCATTTTGAGACAGATTCCGGGGTTATGCTGACCCAGAAATGAGTCAGGCCCCACGTGACCCCGATCCGAGTCAAATCTGACCGGAATTCTTGTCATTGTTTACTGATGAATTCTGAGCTTGCTCATAGATCATTATCACAATGCATCTTGTCAGATTTCCTGTACACACAATGACACTGATAGTTTGATTTTTTCAATTTATCACAAGACACCAGACTAAATTTTCCCTGCCAGCCTCGGTTCGGAAATGTTTGTTTCTGTTGAGTGAAATACTAACATTCCTTCATCTCTCCCTAAAAGTTACAGAAGGCATACAGATAAAGAATAGATTCAAGTTAATAACCAAATATTTTGTAAGCATAGCTCAAACTGTTGTTGCTGCTGTGCTTTGTTTCTGTTTGTTTTGGGTTTTTTTAATGTTTTTTTTATATAATAGTATAATTGGTTAACTGCGGCTAAATTTTCACACTATCTTCTCTAGACCAATCCTGATTGATGTTAGTGGGATTTTAAGCTTTTCATTATGGTGATTTTTTAAAGGAACCGATGGTGTGTGACAGTTCGTCGACGTTTCGTTCAGTGTGCTCTGATTATCTTCTGGAGCCTGGATGCATTGATACTCTACATGTTTTTGCAAGTCCCAAAAAGTAGTAAAACGTGTAAAACTATGTTGCATGTAAATTTAAGAGTCGGTATTTGTTGGACTAATTACCGTGGCATACTGTGACATCTCGATGCTTTCGATGGATCTTGGTGATTTGTTTGGTTTTGCATACAGTGCGTGGATCAACTTTTGGTGAGCTTCTGTGTCCCTGGACTGTTTGTGCCTTGCCTTGGCGCGGCTGATTTCCCTGGGTGGAGGAACTGCAGGTGGTTTGGGGTTACAGCGTGGGTCTCCGATGGTCATGTACTCCGATACTGTAGTGCTTCTTTGAGGGCTTGATGTCAGCTGTGTCGAAGTCCCAGTCTCCCTTCTAGCATTTGTAGAGTCGTGGTCCTCGACGGGAAGGGTACCAGACGGAGTTGGGATATTGTGCTTGGCGTTTCTGTACAGGCACACGGGGTTACAGCGTGGGTCTCCTATGATCATGTACTCCGATACTGTAATGCTTCTTTGAGGGCTTGATGTCAGCTGTGTCGAAGTCCCAGTCTCCCTTCTAGCATTTGTAGAGTCGTGGTCCTCGACGGGAAGGGTACCAGACGGAGTTGGGATATTGTGCTTGGCGTTTCTGTACAGGCACACGGCAGAGATCGCAATCATGACGAAGACGGCCAGGATGACCCAAATGTAGAGATCAAGACTATTGAACGTCTCAGGATTGTCTTCTTGTTTACAATTGCTGACATTGAGAGGCTCACTCGTTGTATTCAAACCGACGTCATTGGATGCAGAGCATGTCACGATGAGATTATTGAACGACATGCAGTTGTTTATTTTAAGGAATCTTGAAGTATCATTCCAGCTTACGTCTTGGAACCCAATATAAGATGCGTTCGACGATGAGGTAAAGATGCCTTCCCGTACAGTCCAAGAATAGTTCGACATGTCAGGCACAGCTTCTGATCGACACTCTAGATGGAGCTCGACCGATCCATTTTCGCCGGGGTACTTTCTGGCGATACCGACAGTAACGTACTCTACTTGAATCTTCAACGGCGTAACCGAGCAGCTGGGTCCAAGCGATCCACCCCAGCCCGCTATGCATATGAAACGTTCATAGTTATCACTCTCGAGGAGGTGATGTTTCACAAAGCTCGTTGAGCCCGGCTCAATAACGCGTGATTCTGCGAGAAGAGTACTCTGAAGGTTACCTCGGGCCGAGTACCATGATAGCAGGGTGGGGACTTTAGCGTTATTTGGTACTCTGCACACCAGTAAAACGGTATCATTTACCTGTGGTGTCGTTGGTCTCAAAGCACATATTGGGGTGGGAGGTTGGACCACAGTCATACTAGCAGAATTGGAACGAAGTGTTTTGGAAGAGCATCTGAGGTCCCCTCTTTGCGTGGAGCGAACGTTGACAAGAAAAATCGTTGGAACACAGTCTTGAAATAGAATGACTACGTGTTGTCTAGCATTTGTCTCTCTGTAAACGACCGTTGATGTTGATGTTTCATTGGTCTCCGCCTCAGAGCTTATCCAGAATATTTTCTCACAATTTTTAGTCTGGCATTTGAACGTTGCGTTACCTCCAACTTCAACAGTAACATCACTCGGTTCTATCAAAAACACGCCATTTGACGATGAAGTCCCAAGTACGACTCGTGGTATGCTACAGATAATCAGTAAAATACAAAAAGCCATTTTAAAAAGTATTGATTTAACCGAGTAAACCAACAACTGAGGTCAAAAGACGCCTGAGGTAGTGTGGACCTGGATAAAATGATTTTCGAATTGATTTAATACAGCTTAACTTGTTAATGGGTCAGTGGGAAGAGGTTTCTCTTTTCGTTGGCATTTTTCAATTTCAGTTTCAATTTTACATTCGATATGACTTGTTTCAACCTTGTTATATGATTACTTGGTTTTACTTCCTTGTTCAAGAGTGTACATTGTGCATTCAGTTTGTGACACTTAACATAAAAATCTTCTTTAAGGTAGAAGCGAAAGAGAATTGTTTTCTAGTATTTGTCCATCAAGAGCTGAAACAAAAAGCTCAAACCACTAAACAAAACACTGACTCACTTAATATGTAACGTAGGCCTGCTCTGTACAGAAGCTGCGGGGCGCACACAGGTGCAGTAACATAAACTTATGGGGAAAAACCGCCTGTAACCGAAAAAAACCATCAAGGGTTCGGTGTAATGAGAACGGTGTTTCTCGCTTCCTGGTTGTAGCTAAATTTGTGTCGAGTCATAACGATAATAAGGCTGTCACGCGAATTATACTGCCGAGCAAGTCACAAGCCTACGTTAAAGCCTATTAAATATATGTGACACTACATCTATTAAATCGTTGCAGTACCCGCTGCTAAGGATTCGAACCCGCCTCTAGCCATCGGGCTAGCTCGGTGGTCTAGTGGTAAGACATCTGCTCTAGCAATGAAAGTTCAAGGGTTCGAATCCCACCTGAATGATTGCCTGTGGTTTTTTTTTCCACTGAGCATACAGTGTTTAATACACATCGGTGAAAGGGAAAAAAACAAAATTAAAGTTAAACGCCTATTGTTATCATTTCTCGTGATGCCAGTCATGCGTTTAGTCATGGGATATGAGCACCATAGAAACAAACCCCGGATATTACATCGGCTTTTGTTTGTTTTGTTTTGGGAGTTTTATGGTTTGGGGGGGGGGGGCTAACAACTTCGTTCTAATCCTATAGTAAACACATGAACATCAGACTCGGTGATTACGTTACTGTGAAAACAATGGGAAAGCGGTTTGGGTTTTGTCTTGGATTTTGTAAACAGTCATAAATAGGTGGGGGGGGGGGGTTATGGGGGTTGAGGGTTGGGGGTTGGGGTGGAAACGGTGATTTTTAAGAGTCTCTAAACACATTTAACTCGACTTTCAAAGGAACATTTTTTATTTCATGAGTATAGATAAGAGGGCAAACTTTTAAAAGTGAGTGAACAAAGTAACCATTTTGTTAAATAAAAACAGATAACTCCGTTTTGCAGTAAGTTCAAACCGATTCGAAACAAAGACGTCAGTTTGCATTCAGTTAGTAAGCAAGCCTGCTTATTTACAGCTTTTAATAGTACTTACTTCAAATCAAATCCATCAAAGTTCAATTTAAAAGTACATACAACGTATTATATTAATTGTTAAAAAACTGACAACAATTTTTAACGAAAATAAGTAATTTGCTCCTAACAAGGCTTATATCCACATTGCTATAATGTATAGTTTTTGACTATATTTAATAAAGTAATCAAAGCGGTATCTGTATGCTCTTTTTATTTGTACGATGGTTTTTTCTTGTTGCTTTTTTTGTCTTTTTGGAGGTTATTTATCCTTTATTTGTTAGTTTATCTTATTATTATATTACATTTGCATTTAGTATTATTTTTTGTAGATGTTCAATCGGCACAGGCATGTGTGTTACATCATACATAGTGTAAATTGCTTTGCATACATCATGGTATAACATTGCACAGCCAAAGGACCGTTCCAAATACATGATTTGATAGTAATATGTACAGTAAAAGGAAAAATAAATTAAAAACAAATTAAGGGTTGCATAGGCCTATATACAACCATTAGAAGCACAATGATTTGAAGAAGCAAATTATCAGCTAAAAATACAAACTTACACGTTATATTTTCATGCCGGTGCACGGGTAATAATGCTGTTACTTATACATGATAAGAAACCAATTAAAGGTTCGTAAAAAGTGTAGATTTATAAAATATTCCAAATTTGTGAGTTAAAAAGTATCAATTTATATGATCTTTTGAGGGTTGATTAGGCCATAGAAATGGTACATTTACATAGGCCCTAATTTGAAGAAGGGAAATTACTCACTAAAAAGTACAAATTAATTTACAAGATATCATATTCCGTTCTTCAAATAGTGGCACACTCCTTATCCGGTTCTAAAGAGCTGGGCCCAATTCCATAGAGCTGCTTAAGCAGAAAATATTGCTTAATATATTTCTGCTAAGCAAAACTAAGCAGGATACCAGTTACATTTTGGACATGATAAATGGTATTTTAGCTGGTAACCATATTCTGGTAAGCATAGTTTTGTTGTGCTTAGCAACTTTTTATGCAGCAGCTTTATGAAATTGGGCCCTGGTTTCGTCATTAGAAAACAACTTTGCAAAACTTAAAAGTACAAATTTACACAAACTTATGTTATGCTCTTGCCAGGGCTGCAAAGACCAAACAGCTGTTACAAATACATGCGGAACTGAATTATGTACATCTAAAAGTTAACATTTACAACATTTCAATATTTGAAGGATTGTACAGACCGTAGAGGTGTTACAAATACACGTCATTTAAATTAAAACAATATTATATTCCAATCTTGTCATGGTTTACATATAAGTCATACAGCTGTTACAAGTGCATTTATATTGAGAAAAATGTGCTCAGTTTTAAAAAGTAAAAATTTCTAAATTTTATATTCCGCTCTTTAAAGGGGATCCAGGTTTTATGATTTGAAAAATAAAATGCTCAGAACACAAAAAATGGTGATTTACAAAATATTCCTTTCTTGTATACCCGTAGGAACATTTCCATGGCATGATTTGGTGTGCGTACATAATATACTGAGAAAAATACAATCTGTTAAAAAGTACATGTTTACAAAATGATACATTCCGTTCTTTTCAAGGCGGAATAAGCCGTACAATTGTTGTGACTTGAAAAAATATACACAGCAAAAAGTGTCAATTTTTACAAACTATATTTGTTCTTTCTTTTCAGAATTGCATAGGCCCTATGCCAAATAACTATTAAATACACAAAATTATAAACAAATATATTTCAATGAAATACAAATTTAGAAACTCTTTATGTATTCCGATCATTTAAGTACTGCCACAGAACATTTTCAAATACAAGTAAATGATGTTAAAAAATATACACTCAATAAAAAATAAAAAAATACTAATTTCAGAAATATTTACAAATACTGTTCAAGTTTAGAAAACTCCCGTTCCGTTTGTTTGGTGTTATTTGTTATTTATGTCACAGAGTACACTTTGCTTTGGCACAACTCGTAAAGTCATTACGGTATAGTGAACATATAAATGAGTGAATTGTATTAGGCAATAAAGCTGTAGGCCCTAACTGATTTGCAAAATTAATATCTAATTTTATCCACGTTTGGTGTAGGTGACAGCAGGTACCGCCCGCATCTCTGGCCGCAAAACTCTGAAAAAACGATTCATGCATGAATCGTTTCTCAAATTCAAATGTTTTGGGTTGAACAGTTATCCAAACTGTAGTTTCGAAGGGAATCCTTTCTCAAAATATGTTATACTATCAACAGCTGCAGTGCTTCTCACCAAGTACGTTTTAGGGTCATTACATTTTGGAGTATTTACAAGTCCATGACCCTACCTTTAGGCTAAACATTTTTATTATTTGGTTATTACGAATATCTCAAAAAAATGCTGAGATTTTCAAAACAAAGTTTGTGTAGGGGCACCACTCTACCATTGCCCCTCGGTGCAACAAACGCCAGACAAAAAACAAGGTCTGGTCATAAAGAATATAATTATTGACCTCGTAGCCATTACTCTGCGAGAACTCTGGGCTTACATTTATTCTGTCTGTATCTATATGTGGCAGCACCAACACGGTGATTATTACTACCAAAACTTTAATTTAATTAATTTCATTATTAAGCAAACCCAGATAGGTGTGGTCCCCGATTGCATGTGTATACATACAGCACAGAGGAAGAGTCCTCTTTTTACACTCCAAAATCATCCCCAAAATTTTCTGAAATAGCTTTGCGCCAATGCTCCTCGGTGCTTCTTTATGTTTGACTGATTGATTGATTTTTTTTTCTTCAAAAGTCTGATTTGTTTTCTTTTTTTGGTTTTGCAACCCTCAGGAAACCCAACAGCCGCAATTTTTACGATCAAAAATCATCACCAACATTTTGTTAAAATAGATTTTGCGCCAATGTTTTTCGCTGCTTTTTAAAGTTGTATTTGCTATAATAATGTTATATAGTAGGGTAAGAGATTGTTTCGTAAGTATCAACAAGGTCATCTACCTCTTGAGACATGCCAGATTTATCAAGATGGCAAGACCCACCGAGTCCCACCTCTCCAACTGTCATGTAGCATGGTAAAGTAATCGGCATGCCGGGTTTGTTGCTCGGAAGGGTTGGTGGTACACGCCCCGTTAGCTTACTCTTCAGAAGTTGTGTTTTCAGTGGGACTTTGGGTCTGGTAGACCTAGTGGAAGAACCCGAATTTGTCTTGATTCTTACCGAGTCGAGACTGCCGTAAGGGGTGACTTTTTCCGGGTCAGGACTCGCTGGCTGGGACGCCTCCTCTGCTGAGCTCTCTGTGTGCTCTAGGGGGTGTTGTACACCAGAGACAGGGGTGGAATATTCACCGATAGACTTATAGTCGGGTACTTGGAGCTCAGTTGGTCGGTTGGTATCCCCAACCTCCTGTACTGGCGCTTCGACTTGGGGTACAGTAACCGTGGTCGTCTCGCTATCTACTCTAGCGTTGTCAGTTGGGCTGTAGTGATTTGGACTTCGGTCGTCGCTTGCCTCATTGGTCTGCTCTCTGTCCACGCTACTTGAAATGTGAGGAGTAGCAGGTGAGTTGCTCTCGGTGACTGTGTATTTCTTCTTCTTCCTGATGACTGCAATGACGATTACCAAAAGGAAAGCTGAAAAAATGCTGATGGTGATTATAAGAGCGATTGGGAAAGTCAAAGCTCCGTTGGAAGTCTGACCGGGGCTATTACACTCATTAATTTTCCATGTCACTAAACGGCCGTCGAGACATCTCAATACAGTCGCTGGCTGACTCGTCTTGCTCATACCAATGTCATTATGCGCTGTGCATCTCACCTGTAGACCATCATCTCTCTCCGTCAGGTTGTACACGGTAAGTAGATCCGATGTCAACTCAAACCTTCTTCGGCTTTTGTTGCGAACATCCACCCACGTTTGATCTGCGTCGTTCGGGAAGTCGGTCTTGACGGCCCAGTCAAACTCCGTTGCTTCAGGAACCGCGTCCGCAACACATTTAAATCTTATAGAAGAATCTTGAGCGTCATATTCGGGAATACTCACGGTAACAGTCATGTCAATTTGGAGAGGCGTTACTGTGCAGTTTGGTCCCTCTGTTGGATTACCGGTAACACACATAAACTTCTTGTAGTTGTCTGTTTCTTTCAAAACTAACTGTACGTTGTGAGATGAACCGGGGTCGACGTTGCTGCGTGTTGCTATCTTGGGTGTATGCCATGTTAGTTTAGTTGAAACCATGCTCTCTACTGGAACTTTGCAGTTCAAAGAAACGTTGTCTCCTACCATGGCATTATTGGATGAAGTTGAACATATTGGAGTCGGTGGATTTACTACCTGCAAATGTGCACAGTTTGAAAATATGTTTATGTCCGTAAGCCAACACGCGTACATCCCAGCATCACTAAATTGTACACTGCTTATCTGGAATTGACTGGAATTGTTATTGAACGAGAAGGAGAACCCAGTGGTATCCACAGAAGGATTTGAAATCGGTTTATGGCATTGTCCTATGATCGAATAAGAATCACTGTCGCAACCTGACTTCGAAAATACCCAGGCAGCATTTCCACACTCGGTGTTTTCGTTGAAGGCGCACTTAAATGTTGCAACGCCCCCAACGGCAACCGTAACATTATCAGGACCTGCCAAGAAAATGCTAGCTCCCGTAAACGACACCTTTAAGAAGAGGATAAAGACAGCTACTGTTTCCATTTTAGTTCTGATCGAGTTGGCGGCAGCAGCTGTAATGGCAAAATGGACCAATAGCGAGACCAATGTGTGTATGTCCTCATGCAACGAGTGTTAGCATTTTCCAACAGCTATGCGCACCTATCTATTGAGGATACCTTGTATGTTGATGTTTAAAAGGTCATGTGACTTGGAGAGCACAGTCAGTCTGTTGCTTTAATTAGCACAAAGGTGAATTTATCAGTTAAAACAAAATACTTCCTGCTTTCTTAGGATCACTTTCGATTTGGAGCCTCAACATGGTGAAAGGTCGAGAGGGCGTCCTGCAGCAACATTTCTGGCACACTGGAGCGCGACTCTGGCATTAACCGCCGTGACCTACCAGCAATCATCAAGCGAGAGACCGGTAGAGCCGTTGTCAGAAATGGTCGAGTTCGCTTGATCTGATGAAGATGGTTTCTATATATCTGATAAAATAATAATACGGGCAACAGCTAGAAATTCGACTAAACTAATTGATTCGTGAGTCCGGATAGAGAAGATTCCTCTATTCGTTTCGTCTGTCAATGATTTGTTATGAATATTCATAAGTCTTGTAGTCCGATGTATTCATGCGCAGTCTCTCTGTCACCTGTAAGTTCCATGTATTCTCTATCCAAAGGAAGTTCATATCCCTCATCATCTGGTTTCCTGACGTTTGACACAGCTTTTCTGTCATTTTGTCGAACTAAAACCTCCTTGATTTTTCGACCTGTTCGACGATCCCTACCCAGCTTCCGTTGTATCGTGGTTTCTCGTTGCGTTTCACGAGCTCGAGATTCATGATGTTTGGGGACCTCTTACTCTTCGTCGTCCACTATCATCCCGTCTGAACCTTCTGTCTCTTCAGACGTATTGGTTGTGGTGTCACGTGGTCCTTCTGAAGCAGAGACGGAGCACATTGGTGAGATGGGATCCATTCCAGTATCCACAATAGAAGTTGCGTAGTAACTCGTCTGGCATCCTGCTCCTTCCAAGACTTGCCTTTGGTGGGTTGGCCTAGTGGAGGTTTTACGAACTGCTTGAATCTTCCACCTTTTATAGATGATGCAGACGACCGATATCAGAACAATTACAGACACTGATAAAGTTGCAATGGCTACCCAAACATAAAAGGGTATTGGCTGACTACATTTGTTGGTGCCTCCAGACACAAAACGGCCGTCGGGACATTGCAATACAGTCACTGGCTTGCTCGTCTTGCTCATACCGATGTCATTATGCGCTGTGCATCTCACCTGTAGACCATCATCTCTCTCCGTCAGGTTGTACACTGTAAGTAGATCTGATGTCAACTCAAACCTTCTTCGGCTTTCGTTGCGAAAATCCACCCACGTTTGATCTGCGTCGCTCGGGAAGCCGGTCTTGGCGGCCCAGTTGAACTCCGTTGCTAAAGGAACCGCTTTCGCGACACATTTAAATTTTACATCTTGAGCGTCAAATTCGAGAAAACTCACGGTAACAGTCATGTCAATTTTGAGAGGCGTCACTGTGCAGTTTGGTCCCTCATTTTGTACATGACCGGCAACACACATAAACTTCTTGTAGTTGTCTGTTTCTTTCAAAACTAACTGTACTGTGTGAGATGAACCGGGGTCGCCGTTGTTGCGTGTTGCTATCTTGGGTGTATGCCATGTTAGTTTAGTTGAAGTTACGCTCGCTTCTGGATTTTTGCAGTTCAAAGAAACGTTGTCTCCTACCACGGCATTCTTTGATGGAGTTGAACATACTGGAGTCGGTGGATTCACTACCTGCAAATGTGCACAGTTTGAAAACATGTTTATGTCCGCAAGCCAACACGCGTACATCCCAGCATGACTGAATTGTACATTGCTAATCTGGAATTGACTGGAGTTGTCCTTGAACAAGATGGAGAACCGAGTGGTATCCACAGATGGATTAAAACTTGGTGTGCGACATTGCCCAATGGTCGAATAAGAACCGCTATCGCAACCTGATTTCGAAAATACCCAGGCAGCATTTCCACACTCGTGGTTTTCGTTGAAGGCGCACTTAAATCTTGCATCGCCCCCAACGGCAACTGTAACATTATCAGGATCTGCAAAGAAAATGCTAGCTCCCGTAAGCGACACTTTTACGAAGAGGATAAAGACAGCTACTGTTTCCATTATTGAGTGGTTTTCGAGTTGGCGGCAGCAAATGTAATGGCCAAATAGACTGATGGCGAGACCAAAGTCTGACACCAGACAACAACGGATGCAAAATTAACATCTATTAAATATCCTCATGTAGCAATTGTCATACATTTTACAAAAGCTATGCACACCTTCCTACGGAGGACACCGTGTATGTTTATGTTTGGCAGGTTACGTGAGTTGAATAGCACAGTTGATCTATTGCATATAGCACAATGGTGAATTCCATCTGATAAAAACAACTACTATTACTTCCTGCTTTCTTAGGATCACTTTCGATTCGGAGCCTCAACATGGTGAAAGATCGAGAGGGCGTCCTGCAGCAACATTTGTTAACACCCTGGTGTGCGACTCTGGCATTAACTACACCGTGACCTACCAGCAATCATGGAGCGAAGAGACCAGTGGAGAGGCAATGTCAGCAAGGCCCGAGTACGCTCGAACGGATGAAGATGGTTTCTATATATCTGATAAAATAATAATTCGGGCCACAGCTAGAAATTAGAGTAAACTAATTGATTGATCAGTAATACACGATAGTTATACATTAAGCAGTAGGACAACAATTAGGTTTAGGTGAAGCCGAGGCTTTTGTGCCTTAACCTATTGACAGACAAACAGCAGTAAATACTACAGAAGACCAAAAACATGTACAATACGACAGACTAGACAAACAAAACATACGACAAAGGCTAATGTAAGAAGGTGAGTTTGTTGAACACTAGGTCAAAACCTATGAATATGCATCAAGAAGTTGTTTTTTCAATTTTCTTGTGGAGGCAGGTAGAGTGATTGAAGTTTTAATTGAGTAACTCAGACCATTCGAAAACATAATGCCACGTTGAACTAGACTATTTTGGTATAATGTTGTTCTCTGGCGGGAAACGAACAGATTTTTCTTTGCAGTACTACGAGTATATAGTATGAATGGACGTTTGAAGTTAATGTGAAAAATGAATTAATGCAACTTGGTAATGCGTTATTCATAGCTTTATACATAAATTTCCCCAAATTCAGTTGATAAAGGTCGACAATTTTTAATAATCTAAGGTTAAAAAATAATGGAGCCATGTGGTCACGGGTACCAGCATTTGAAATTATACGAACAGCTCTCTTTTGCAAGGTAAGAAGTCTGTTGCTTTGTGTCAAGGAACCGCCCCATGTAAGAATCGAATAATTTAGATACGGTAGAACTAAAGAGTTATACAGGGTCAATAGAATATAACCTGGTATGAATTTCCTAAGACGGTTAATTATACCAATATTTGTAGCTACTTTACTGGTAACGTCTCCTATATGATTCTTCCAGGATACATTTTCATCAATTTGTACACCAAGAAACTTGGTATGTGTTACTTGTTTGAGCACTACACCATCCAAAACTAGAGGTACAGATTGAATATATCTACGTTGTGCTTGACAGAAAATAATATAATTAGATTTTAGCAAATTAAGACAAAGTTTGTTTGCTCTAAGCCACGTACTTATTTTTACGAGTTCAATATTTAAAATGTTCACAGCTGCATCTACATTTCTGTGGCTGAAAACTAAACTTGTGTCATCGGCAAAAAGACAAAATGACATAATGTCGGACGTGTTACGTGTTATATAAAGAATGAATAGCAAAGGACCTAAAACAGAGCCTTGAGGCACTCCACAGATAACATTTTTCTCTGTTGAATTAGTAGAATTATATGAAACAAATTGTGTTCTATGAGATAAATAACTTTTAAACCACTCCAACGCTATTCCGCGGACTCCATAATGTTCTAATTTGTGTAATAAAATGTCATGGTTAACTGTGTCAAAGGCCTTAGATTCGTGAGTCCGGATAGAGACGACCCCTCTATTCGTTCCATCAGTCATTGTTTGTTATGAATATTCATGAGCCTTGTAGCCCCATGTATTCATGAGCAGTCTCTCTGTCACCTGTAAGTTCCATGTATTCTTTATCCATATGACGTTGATATCCCTCATCGCCTGGTTCCCCGACGTTTGATACACTTTGTCGAACTAAAACCTTCTGGATTTTTTTACCTGGTCGACGGTCTCTACTCAATCATTTTCAGTTGTATTGTGGTTTCTCGTTGCCACTTGACATTATCAAAAGCTATGAAGTTAAACGGATCGTCAGTTTTCACTTTCACTATTCTGCTTTTGTTTTGTTTTGTTTGTTGGTTTGTTTTTTTATTTAATGAAAAGAGATATGTGAACAAAGATGATCGTAAATACTTATACAATGATTTCCCAATACAGTAAACATGTGAACATCCAACTCGGCTTTTATGGATTTTGTGCACGGTCATAAGTAGGTGCTTCTTATTTTGGCAACTGTGATTTTTAAAAATTTTTAAACATTCTTTACTCAACTTTCACAAGAACACTTTTTATTTCAAAAACGTTTCTCTGAGAGAAGATTGCTACTGGTACGAAATTTGTATAAATTAAGTTGTCAAAACAATTATTTCAACTGTTTGCGTTTGGATTATTAATCGTAACTTTACAATATAGAAAACCCTGTGGTAAGGTGGCTGAACAAAAATTGGGAGTGGAATTGTCTAATTTGATTCTTTGAACTGATGTGAAATGCATTGGACTAGGACTATCTGGAAGGATGGGGTGAATACATTGTTGAGAGAATTATGCACTAATAAGTGGTTTTGCTGAGACGGCTGCAGTTCACTTGCTTCCCCGAGGGTTTTAAGCTTACAGATGGGAATCTGCAAATCATGATTCGCAACCCCCCCCCCCCCACCACCCAGATAATCAGAAATTGTAAATTCAACTTTAAAAATGTTTTCACAACACTGGTGAGATTGAATCTATATATCAGTGTCCACAGCTTTACACATAACTATTAAGATGACCATGGTGGAAAACTTCCCTTGAAATAGTTTTGCATTGATGTCTTTTATTTTTTGAAAAATGAGTAGAACATTTTGCAACACAACTTTTCACTAAAAGTTCTTAGTAGTTCCGATGACAGACTGAGCTGAAATTTTCACACATACGTTATACCCGTTTCATGTACGCGTAGGGACCAATAAAGCTCAAACACTACACTCTAAACATTTCCGGGTCAGGTTTGACCCGGACCAGGGTCAAGATTGGCCTGACCCATTTCTGGGTCAGTGTGACCCGGAATCTGTTTCAAAATGACCCTGAAATTTGTCTAAATGACGAAGAATCCGAGTTAAAATCCCATTTTAAACCATTTTCCGGATCAAACTGACCCGAAAAAAGGGTCCCGGCCCCATTGGACTCAGAATCCGCGTCAGTTCTGACCCGGTTTTTAAAGGGTGTAGTCTTTGACTTGATGTGATACAATGACCCTACTGCTGACAACTATCTATGTTATTCCTTATGATCAGTTGCACCTGTTGTCAAATTTGTGACAATTTTAACGCCCTCGGTATCGGTTCCCTCAAAGTAAAGTTTGAAGAAAAAAACAATAAAAACTCCACTCGGCTCATTACCACAATTCAAAGAGTTAATTTTAACAAGTGTCTGAACAAATCATTCCGTCTAATAATACAATTAATTTATTTTGGCTCTCAGTCATATTATTTGTTTATTATTTCAAACCGATTCGAAACAAAGACGTCAGTTTGCTTAGTAAGCGAGCCTGCTTTATTTACAGCCTTTAATAGTAATTATTTCAAATCAAATCCAGTACAATTTAGTTTAAAAGCACATGCAACTTGTTATTGAACCGGAACTGACAAAAATGTAAAGAAATTTAGCGATTTCTTCTTAACTAGGGTATACTTATCTACATTGCTACTATGTCTAGTTTTTGACAATAATAAAGTAATCGAAGCGGATTCTTATGCTCTTTTTATTTGTAAGATTTGTTTTCTTCGATTCTTCTTCCTCTTTTTCCCCCTTTTTTCAAAAGTATTATTATTTTTTGTTGTAGATCTGTTCAACCAGCGCAGGCACGTGTTTTATAACATACAAACTGCATAATGCATGCATTGCATCATTAGGGTATAAAACTGCAAAGCCAAGGGTCTATCGCAAACACATGGTATACACAGTAAAAGTTACAAGCTAAATGTAAAAATTAAGGGTTGCATATTCAAACCGTAATAGAAATGTGACAAATATGAAGACAAACATTCAGTTCAGAAATACAAATTTACACAAAAAATGTCATGCTTTTGCATACAGCTGTTACAAATACATAATGAGAATTTTTTTTTTTACAACATGTTCCGATCTCTTGAGGGATTTAATAGGCCCTAGTAGTGTTACAAATACATTATACAAAGAAAACCAATACTCACATTTAGTACAAATTTACAATATCAAATATCATATTCCGTTCTTTGTTCGGTTTACAGGGTTGCATAAGTAATTAAGTTGTTACAAATACATGATTGGAAGATCAATTTTGCACAGCTTAAAAATTACAAATTTACAAACATTAATGGTCTGTTCTTGTCAGGGTTTAATAGGCCAAACAGCTGCTGCAAATACATACTGCGGAACTGAATCCTGCACAGCTAAAATGTACAAATTAATAAAACGATTACGATTACGATTTTAAAGGCTGCATATAGGCCATACAGACATTACAAATACACTTCATTTGAGAACGAAAGTATTCTTTATAAAGTACAACATTTAAACATTTAACAATTTAGCTCATATCCTTGTTTACATAAAAATAGGTCATACAGCTGTTTAAAATACATAAACCAAACCGTCAGACTTTCAGCAATGAAAGCGATAAGCAGAAAAGACACTGCACTAACACTTATAACTGAGTACCATATATCTTTAGCTATCACTCCAGTCTCGATGAGACCACTGTTTTAAGACTGTCATTTATCATCGTCAATAAAGTAATATTTGTTGTTCTTTGGTTTGACTTTGCAACTAACAGGAAACCCAACAGCCGCCAATTTATATTTTCGGTGTGTATTTTCTTTACTTTTCATCTATCTATTTAATTTATTGAAAACTGAAGAATAACATGGTTTTAACAAATCTAATATTTGGATCACAGCTAGAAATTCAAGTAAACACATGATTGTGTGAGTCTGAACAGAGACGATCTCTCTATATCAATTCTTCAGTCATTGTTTGTTATGAATATTCATAAGTCTTGTAGCCCCATGTATTCATGCGCAGTCTCTCTGTCACCTGTAAGTTCCATATATTCTCTATCCCCGGGAAGTTCATATACCTCATCGTCTGGTTCCTTGACGCTTGACACATCTTTTCTGCGATTTTGTTGAACTAAAACCTTCTTGATGTTTCGACCTGGTCGACAATTCCTAGTCAGTTTTCTGTTGTATCGTGGTTTCTCGTTGTAACTCACGAGCTCGAGATTCATGATGTTTGGGGACTCCGTACCCTTCGTCGTCCACTATCCTCCCATCTGAACCTCCTGTCCCTTCTGACGTAATCGTCGTGGTGTCACGTGGTCCTTCTGAAGCAGAGACGGAGCACGTTGGTGAGATGGGCTCCATTCCAGTATCTACAATAGAAGTTGCGTAAAAACTCGTCTGGCATCCTGCTCCTTCCAAGCCTTGCCTTTGGTGGGTTGGCCTAGTGGAGATTTTACGAACAGCTCGAATCTTTTGTCTTTTATACATGATGCAGACGACCGATGCTAGCACAATTACAGACACTGATAAAATTGCAATGACTACCCACACGTAAAAGGGTATTGGCAGACTACTTTTTTCTGTGCCTCTAGACACAAAACGGCCGTCAAGACTTTGCAATACAGTAACTGGCTCACTCGTCTTGCTCATAGTGACGTCATTATGAGCCGTGCATCTTACCTGCAGACCAGCACCATTTTCATAAGTTTTGTAGGCAGATTTCGGGCCCATCACTAGAAATCGTTCTGCTTCGATAAACTCATATCTGCCGGATTCATTAACTTTCTTCCATTCCATCGACGAATCTTTAACAAACCAATCATAACTCGTCACGGCTGGTATCGCGAACGCAACACATTCAAAAAGAATTGTCGGCGTACGACCGTCTTCCGGGACGCTGCTAAGATGAAACTTCACACTTGTCGTCATAGGAACCCTCAGTGGTGAGGCCACCGTGCAGTTCGGACCTCTGTCTGTAGTGTAACCAGCAATGCATATGAACTGTCTGTTATTATCTGTTTCTTTGAGAACATGCAGAGTAATTAGCTTCATTCTGTTTTGTGCATATCTGATTTGACGTGTTGGCTCCACGGTATACCAGGTTAGTTTTGTAGCGACCGCCATCTCATCCGGCACTTTGCAGGTCAGCACGACAGTGTCCCCTACCGCAGCCTTCTCGGGTGGGTAAACAGTACATTCCGGGGTAGGCGTCCCAACAACCTGCAAATGTGCACGGGTTGAAAATGTTTTTTCGTCCGTAAGCGAACACGCGTACATACCAGCATCACTAAATTGTACGCTGCTAATCTGGAATTGACTGGAGTTGTCCTTGAACGAGATGGAGAACCGAGTGGTATCCAAAAAAGGATTTAAAGCTGGTGTACGGCAAATTCCCACACTGGAAAAAGAACCCGTGCTGCAACCTGACTTCGAAAATACCCAGGCAACTTTTCCACACTCATAGTCTTGGTTGAGGACGCACTTAAATGTTGCAACGCCCCCAACGGCAACCGTAACATTAATAGGATTTGCCAAGAAAATGCTAGCTCCAGTAAACGACACCTTTAAGAAGAGGATAAAGACAGCTACTGCTTCCATTTTAGGTCTTATCGAGTTGGCGGATGAAGCAATAATAACGGCCTGTAGCTGCTTCCCACACAACTGATTTGAACAACGTCAAAGATCGATCTTTTCATCCCTGGCTTTCATTTTCGTTTTCTTAACCGATGGAAGTTTGTTGTATTAGTCGCCGGTAGAAGTCGCAACATTGCCTTACCCCGCTAAAATAATAAACTCCCATAGAATGCAGTGCAGAATGCTTAATATTCAAAAATACTAGTAAAAACACAACCTAGAAGTCTTACAACTTTTTAGAATAAGAGGAAATGTATCCATGGACTTATAAGCTTTTATCCTCTGCTCAATTTGATATGTAGAGTCCCAAGGCCCGTCGAGTTATTCTCCCTCCAAATAAAAAAACTCTACACCGGTGTAATTTTCAAAACGTCTGAGTATCAATCTTTAAAAAAAAAATTTCCCTACGCCTCTCGACAAATAGGACTATTTTCAGGGCCGATGCCATCTAAAATACCTCAAGTTGGAAGTCAACAACCCAAGGACACAACTGGGCAGCATTACACCGTACCTATTTTATTGGGCACTAAAATCTGTTATAGAATAGTTTGAAGGCCTACAAAATATAAAAGAGGCTTACGCTCTCCTTTCCCCCTATTTACCTTTTGTTTGTTTTGTTTTTTGTTTTTTATTTTAATTTAACTGTTTCTTTTTGTTTTATTTTTCTTCTTCTTACTCGTCTTCTTTGTTTATTTACTTCTTCCTTTTCTTGTTTGAAACTAAAAGTATAGAGAAATACCCATGAACTCTTTCACGTGATCGAAACTGATATCGTTGAGTCATTTGACATTTTCAAAAGCTATGAAGTGAAACAGATCCTATCAAATTTATATTATTTTTTGTTTCTTATTTATTTAATGAGAGATTATGTGAGCAAAGATAATTGTTCATACCCTTGCATAGGGAATGAAGCTGTTACAAATGCATGTTGAGAAAACAATTGTGTATGTTAAAAAGAACAAACTTTACCAAATTATCCGATTGTTAGTTACAAAAATTACAACGTGTTGCGATCTTTTGGGTGTTATAGGCCACACAGTTGTTACAAACACAGCATTTGAAGAACAGAAATGCCCGCTAAAAAGTCAAATTTACCAAGTATCATAGTCCGTTCTTCAAATTCCTTATTCGGATCTAAGGATTGCATCAAATAACATTGAAACAAATACAAGATTAGAAGATCGGTTTTGTACAGCTTAAAGATACATAATTACAGACATTAATAATGGCCTGTTCTTGCCAGGGTTTGATAGGCCAAACAGCTGCTACAAATACATACTGCGGAACTGAATCCTGCACAGCTAAAATGTACAACTTCGAAAAAACAGACGATTTTAAGAGCTGCATAGGCCATAGAGGCATTACAAATACACGTCATTTGGAAACCAAAATACTCTCTAAAAATTACATTTAAAACTTGAAATATGTAGATCATTTCTTTGTTTACATCATAGGTCATACAGCTGTTACAAATACATAAACCGAACAGTCAGACTTCAGCATTGAAAGCGATAAGTTGAAAAAGACACAGAACTTACACTTTATTGAGTACCAAACTTTAGCTATCACTTCATTCTCATTGAGACCACTGTTTTAAGACTGTCATTTATCATCGTCAATGAAGTAAGATTTGTTGTTCTTTGGTTAGACTTTGCAACCCACAGGAAACCCAACAGCCGCAAATTTATATTTTCGGTGTGTATTTTCTGTACTTTTTATTTATTTATTTATTTATTTAGTTAGTTAGTTAGTTATACAAAACTGAAGAATAAGATGGTTTTAATAAATCTGATATTCGGGTCACAGCTAGAAATTCGAGTAAACAAACTGTTGCGTGAGCCCGGACGGAGACGATCCCTCTATTTATGTTGTCTGTCAATGATTGCTATGAATATTCATGAGTCTTGTAGCCCAATGTAATCAAGCGCAGTCTCTCTGTCATCCGTAAGTTCCATGTATTCTCTATCCAAAGGACGTTCGTATTCCTCATCGTCTGGCTCCCTGACGTTTGACACAGCTTTTCTGTCACTATGTTGAACTAAAACCTTCTTGATTTTTCGACCTGGTCGACGATTCCTAGTCAGTTTTCGTTGTATATTTGTTTCTCGTAGTGTCTTACGAGCTCGAGCTTCATGATGTTTGGGGACTTCGTACCCTTCGAAGTCCATTATCCTCCCATCTGAACTTTCTGTCTCTTCTGACGTATTCGTCGTGGTGTCACGTGGTCCTTCTGAAGCAGAGACGGAGCACATTGGTGAGATGGGAACCCTTCTCGTATCTACAATAGAAGTTGCGTAGTAACTCGTCTGGCATCCTGCTCCTTCCAAGACTTGCCTTTGGTGGGTTGGCCTAGTGGAGGTTTTACGAACTGCTTGAATCTTCCACCTTTTATAGATGATGCAGACGACCGATGCTAGCACAATTACAGACACTGATAAAATTGCAATGACTACCCACACGTAAAAGGGTATTTGCGGACTACATTTGTCTGTGCCTCTAGACACAAAACGGCCGTCGAGACTTTGCAATACAGTAACTGGCTCACTCGTCTTGCTCATACCGATGTCGTTATGCGCTGTGCATCTCACCTGTAGACCATCATCTGTCTCCGTCAGGTTGAACACGGTAAGTTGATCCGATGTCAACTCAAACCTTCTTCGGTTTTCGTTGCGAACATCCATCCACTTTTTATCTGTGTCGTTCAGGAAGCCGGTCTTGACGGCCCAGTTGAACTCCGTTGCTTCAGGAACCGCGTCCGCAACACATTCAAATCTTACACCTTGAACTTCAAATTCGAGAGAACTCAAGGTGACAGTCATGTCCATTTGGAGAGGCGTCACTGTGCAGTTTGGTCCCTCTGTTGGATTACCGGCAACACACATGAACTTCTTGTAGTTGTCAGTTTCTTTCAAAACTAACTGTACGTTGTGAGATGAACCGGGGTCGACGTTGCTGCGTGTTGCTATCTTGGGTGTGTGCCATGCTAGTTCAGTTGAAATTATGCTCTCTTCTGGAACTTTGCAGTACAAAGAAACGTTGTCTCCTACCATGGCATTATTACCATGGCATTATTGGATGAAGTTGAACATATTGGAGTCCGTAAGCCAACACGCGTACACCCCAGCATTACTGAATTGTACACTGCTAATCTGGAATTGACTGGATTTGTTATTGAACGAGAAGGAGAACCCAGTGGTATCCACAGAAGGATTTGAAATCGGTTTATGGCATTGTCCTATGGTCGAATAAGAATCACTGTCGCAACCTGATTTCGAAAATACCCAGGCAGCATTTCCACACTAGTGGTTTTGGTTGAAGGCGCACATAAATGTTGCAACGCCCCCAACGGCAACCGTAACATTATCAGGATCTGTCAAGAAAATGCTAGCTCCCGTAAACGACACCTTTAAGAAGAGGATAAAGACAGCTACTGTTTCCATTTTTGTACTTATCGAGTTGGTGGATGAAGCAATAATGGACAAACTGCTGAAGTAGCATTACTTTATTGATGTACTCCATTTCCTGCTTTTTTAAATTAATTTTTCACTTTCGGTTCATTGAGGTTTTTTTCTTTTTCTTCTATATCCCCATTTGTTGTTTTTCCTTGTCGTTTTATGTGTTTGTGTGTTTATTTATTTAGTTAGTTTTTGAAAACTGAAGAAATAAGATGATTTTAACAGATCTGTTATTCCGGCCTAAGATAAAAATTAGATTAAACAGATTGTTGTGTGAGTCCAGACGTAGACGATCCCTTTATTCATATCAATATTGTTTGTTATGAATATTCATGAGTCTTGTAGCCCCATGTATTCATGCGCAATCTCACTGTCACCTGTAAGTTCCGTGTAAACTCTACTCAGAGGTCGCTCATATACCTCATCGTCTGGTTCCCTGACGTTTGACACAGTTTTTCTGTCACTTTGTCAAACTAAAACCCCATGGACTTTTCGACTTGGTCGACGACCCAAGGTCATCTTATTAGTTATGTTTAAAAATATGGACATTGATATAGATTCAATCTTACCAGTGTTGTGAAAACATTTTAAAGTTGGATTAAACAAAATAGTGATTATCGGGGGGGGGTAGCAAGATTAACAGACCCCCCATCTGTAAGCTCCCTTGAAATAGTTTTGCATGGATATTTTTTTAGTTTTTGAGAAATAAGTAAAACATTTTGCAACACAATTGTTCACTAAAAGTTCATTGAGGTTCCGATGACAGACTGAGCTGAAAATTAATGTTCACATAGTATGTTATACCCGTTTCATGTACACGTAGGGACCAATGAAGCGCAAACACTACACTCTAAAACAATCCGGGTCAGGTTTGACCCGGACCAGGGTCAAGATTGGCCTGAACCATTTCTGGGTCAGTGTGACCCGGAATCTGTTTCAAAATGACACTGAAATTTGTCTAAATGACGAAGAATCTGAGTTAGAATCCGATTTTTAACCATTTTCCGGATCAAACTGACCCGAAAAAGGTTCAAGACCATCGGGACCCAGAATCTGCGTCAGTTCTGACCCGGTTTGTTTAAAGGTGTTGTCTTTGACTTGATGTGATGCAATGACCCTACTGCTGACAACTATCTAATATTATTCCTTAATCAGTTGCACCTGTTGTCAAATTTGTGACAATTTTAACGCCCTCGGTATCGGTTCCCTCAAAGTAAAGTTTGAAGAAAAAAAAATAAAAACTCCACGCGGCTCATTACCACAATTAAAAGAGTCAATTTTAACAAGTGTCTGAACAAATCATTCCGTATAATTATACAATTAATTTGTTTTGGCTGTCAGTCATATTATTTGTTTATGTTTTAAACCGATTCGAAACAAAGACGTCAGTTTGCATTCAGTTAGTAAGCGAGCCTGCTTATTTACAGCCTTTAATAGTAGTTTTTTTCAAAACAATTCCAGTGAAATCTAATTCAAAAGCACATGCAACTTGTTATTTAATTGGTTAATACAAATGACAACAATTTAACGAAATTTAGCGATTTCTTCTTAACTAGGGTATACTTATCTACATTGCTATTATGTCTAGTTTTTGACAATAATAAAGTAATCATAGCGGAATCTTATGTTCTTTTTATTTGTAAGATTTCTTTTCTTCGATTCTACTTCCTCTTTTTCCCCCTTTTTAATTATTTGTTATTAATTAATATTTTTTTAAAGATCTGTACAACCAGCGCAGGCATGTGTTTTATATTTAATATATAAATTGCAAAATGAATTGCATCATTAGGGTAGAAAACTGCACAGCCAATGGACTGTCGCACATGATATACACAATAAAGGTTCTAAGATAAATTAAGAAATTAAGGGTTGCGTATGTACCAACCATTAGAAATGTGACAATGATTTGAGAGAAACAAATATCAGTTTTTAAGAAGTACAATTTACACAAAATATGTCTTGCCCTTGCAAAGGTAATAAAGCTGTTACAAATACATGATGAAAAAACAACCGTGCATTGTTTAAAAAAAATAATAAAAATGTTCCGATTTGTTAGTTTAAAATAATTAATTAACAACATGCTGCGATCTCTTGAGAGTTTGATAGGCCCTAATATTGTTACAAATACATTATATAAAGAAAACCAATACCAACTTTTAGTACAAATTTACAAACATTAATGGTCTGTTCTTGCAAAGGCCAAACAGCTGCTACAAATACATACTGAGAAACTGAATCCTGCACAGCTAAAAAATACAAATTAATAAAAGGTATTACGATTTTAAGAGCTGCATAGGCCACTGAGGCATTAGAAATGCACGTCATTTGAAAACAAAAATACCCTCTAAAAAGTACATTTTAAAATTTTACAATTTAGCTCACGTCCATGTTTACATAATAACACGTCATACAGCTGTTACAAATACATAAATAGAACCGTCAGACTTTCAGCATTGAAAGCTATAAGCAGAAAAAGACACTGCACTACTTATAATTGAGTACCAAACTTAAGCTATCACTCCAGTCTCATTGAGACCACTGTTTAAAGACTGTCATTTATCATCGTCAATGAAGTAAGATGTGTTGTTCTTTGGTTAGACTTTGCAACCCACAGCAAACCCAACAGCCGCCAGTTTATAATTTCGGTGTGTATCTTCTTTACTTTTCATTTACCTATTTATCTATTGAAAACTGAAGAATATCATGGTGTTAACAAATCTGATATTTAGGTCACAGCTAGAAATTCAACTAATCAAATTATTGTGTGAGTCTGAACAGAGACGATCCCTCTATTCGTTTCGTCAGTCATTGTTTGTTATGAATATTTATAAGTCTTGTAGCCCCATGTACTCATGCGCAGTCTCTCTGACACGTGTAAGTTCCATGTATTCTCTATCCCCGGGAAGTTCATATACCGCATCGTCTGGTTCCCTGACGTTTGACAAATCTTTTCTGCGATTTTGTTGAACTTGATGTTTGGGGACTCCGTACCCTTCGTCGTCCACTATCCTCCCATCTGAACTTTCTGTCCCTTCTGACGTATTCGTCGTGGTGTCACGTGGTCCTTCTGAAGCAGAGACGGAGCACATTGGTGAGATGGGCTCCATTCCAGTATCTACAATAGAAGTTGCGTAAAAACTCGTCTGGCATCCTGCTCCTTCCAAGCCTTGCCTTTGGTGGGTTGGCCTAGTGGAGGTTTTACGAACAGCTCGAATCTTTTGTCTTTTATACATGATGCAGACGACCGATGCTAGCACAATTACAGACACTGATAAAATTGCAATGACTACCCACACGTAAAAGGGTATTGACGGACTAATTTTCTCGGTGCCTCCAGACACAAAACGGCCGTCAAGACTTTGCAATACAGTAACTGGTTCACTCGTCTTGCTCATAGTGACGTCATTATGAGCCGTGCATCTCACCTGCAGACCAGCACCATTTTCATAAGTTTTGTAGGCAGATTTCGGGCCCATCACTAGAAATCGTTCTGCTTCGATAAACTCATATCTGCCGGATTCATTAACTTTCTTCCATTCCATCGACGAATCTTTAACAAACCAATCATAACTCGTCACGGCTGGTATAGCAAACGCAACACATTCAAAAAGAATTGTCGTCGTACGACCGTCTTCCGGGATGCTGCTAAGATGAAACTTCACACTTGTCGTCATAGGAACCCTCAGTGGTGAAGCCACCGTGCAGTTCGGACCTCCGTCTCTAGTGTAACCAGCAATGCACATGAACTGTCTGTTATAATCTGTTTCTTTGAGAGCATGCAGAATAATGAACTTCATTCTGTTTTGTGCAACTCTGATTTGACGTGTTGGCTCCATGTAATACCAGGTTAGTTTTGTAGCGACCGCCATCTCATCCGGCACTTTGCAGGTCAGCACGACAGTGTCCCCTACCGCAGCCTTCTCGGATGGGTAAACAGTACATTCCGGGGTAGGCGTCCCGACAACCTGCAAATGTGCACAGGTTGAAAATGTTTGTTTGTCCGTAAGCCAACACGCGTACATACCAGCATCACTAAATTGTACGCTGCTAATCTGGAATTGACTGGAGTTGTCCTTGAACGAGATGGAGAACCGAGTGGTATCCACAAAAGGATTTAAAGTTGGTGAACGGCAAATTCCCACACTGGAAAAAGAACCCGTGCTGCAACCTGACTTCGAAAATACCCAGGCAACTTTTCCACACTCATAGTCTTGGTTGAGGACGCACTTAAATGTCGCAACGCCCCCAACGGCAACCGTAACATTATCAGGATCTGCCAAGAAAATGCTAGCTCCCGTAAACGACACCTTTAAGAAGAGGATAAAGACAGCTGCTGTTTCCATTTTTTTTACTGATCGAGTTGGCGGATGAAGCAATAATAACGGCCTTTACCTGCTTTCCCACACAACTGATTTGAGCAACGTCAAATATCGATCTTTCCATCCCATGAAAAACGAAAACGAAAATGAAAGCATGTGCTTTCATTTTCGTTTTCTTAACCGATGGAAGTTTTGTTGTGTTAGTTGCCGGTAGAGGGCGCAACATTGTCTTACCCCAATAAATAAACTCCCATAGCTTGCAGTGCACAATGCTTAATATTCAAAAATAATTTTAACAAAATAATAATAATACATAGAAGTCTTACAACTTTACACAGTAAAGGGAAATGTATCCATTGACTCTTGAACTTTTAACCTCTGCTCAATTTTGATATGGGAAGTCCCAAGGCCCGTAAAGTTATTCTCCCTCCAAATATAAAAAAAAAAACCTCTCTACACCGTTGTAATTTTCAAAACGTCTGAGTAACAATCTTGAAAAAAAATGTCCCCACGCCTCTCGACTATTTTCAGGGCCAACGTCTTCCAAAATACCTCAAGTTGGAATTTAACAACCCCAGGACACAACTGGGCAGCATTTTTACACCGTACCCGTTTTATTGGGCTCTAAAATCTGTTTAATGTAGAATATTTGAGACCCTACAAAATATAAAAGGGGCCTACGCTATCTTTTCCCACTATTTATCTTTTGTTGATTAAAAACACATAAAACAGTTTCTTTTTGTTTTGTTTTTGTTTTTTGTTTTGTTTCTTCTTTCTTTATGTATTTCTACCTTTTCCTTTTTTTGCTACTGAAAGAAGACAAGGAAATACCCACAATCTTTTCTTTCTTTTATCGAAACTGATATCGTTGTGTCACTTGACATTTTCAAAAGCTTTGAAGTGAAACGGATCCAATCAAATTTATATTGTTCTGTTTTTCTTATTTTATATACTGAGATATTATGTGAACAAAGATGACTATAAAGTAAATACTTAATGAAACTTCCCGGTGTTTCTAAAAGCAATAAAAAAAATTCCCATTCTTGCATTCTACCTTTGACTCAAATGGGTGTGAAAGACATGAATGACCTCGTCAAAAGTGAAAGAAAAACCCCATTGAAAAAGTTCCTGTGGTTCTACTCAAGGTGAGCTTACGTGCAGAATTCTATTGATGTTATTTTCACTCACGTTGTTTCACTTTATCGGACCGAAGATGGTCACAGATTATGAGCGTTGAAGAAGCCCATCGTGGGCTCAGAATAAAGCCCGATCCTATTGACCTAAACTAGACAAAGACTATAGTCAAATTATTGATAATACCTTGGATGATCCCAGTTGCTACCGGGTCAGGTGTTAACTAATATTGAGCAAAGTCTGTAGTCAAGATGGCGGCCATTCTACACAGTGTCGTCATTATGCTGGTGACTACCTTGGTGTGTTTTGTAAGAAGTGACGCCATTGTGACCACGCCAAACACTAGGAGCGTTAACTCGACGAAGAATGCATCGTCTGAAGGGTCAGTCTTGTTCCCTGTGGGTAATTTGCCCAACCCTCAACCAGGAGTGTCGGTCTGTTTTTTGTCTCGAGAGGGAGACGACATCTTAGACATCATCCTCGAATGCAGAACGGTATTACCCTCTTATCAAAAGATCTCCTGGAGTATCAAGAGAGCAATGGGCACCTCATGGGAGAACCTTGAGGCTATGCCTGATGAGAGGTTTGAGGTTTCTTTGATGCAACTTCGGATATCAAGAGTTACCCTCCAGGACAATGGCCTTATGGTGAGATGCCTCAACCAGTGTACTGGTATCAACGACGACTACACAGTCACATATAATGGACAAAATATGAGCCACGAAAAGACATGCCCACCTCAAGCAACCACAGATGCAAAGGAAACAGAATTAAATCAGAATTTCAACATTACGTGTTTTACTGACCCACCACCAAGGCAACTTCACCCCATAGTCTACATGTGGATAGCCACCGGTGTCTTTGCTTTATGCACTTGCCTGGTGGGGGTACTGTGTTACATTTCATCAACCAAGCGACCACGAGGTGAGCAAGGTGAGCAAGGTGAGCAAGGTGACACGGGTGGTGAGCTAGCTGCAGGACCGTCTAGTGATGATGCTCAAGCTCGTGGTAGTGATATGGGCTCGGTGTACGCAACACCTCGGTCTCTCTGCAGTTTGAACACTCTATCAAGGATCCAGACATTTCTGTCAACTAAGAAAACAGCATCTATGTCCATCGGAAATACGTGCTCGGCTGAAGGAACAGACGCAATTCCAGCCGCCGTGGACCTACCCGACAAGCCGCGTTCGTCTACGGTGCGCTCAAAACACCGAGTAAAGAGTAGTGCAAAGAAAACGGTTGCTGAGCCGGCGGCTGCAGAGACGTCTAGTGAAGCTCAACGTAGAGACAGGCTGGGCATCATCTACTCATCACCTCGAGATATCCGTAAGTCAACCACTCTGTCGAGGATCCAAACAATGCTGTCCACCAGGAGAGCTGCAGCTACATCCAAGGCTGATGAAGGAATAGGTGCGACACCGGCCGCCGTGGACCAGCCCGTCAAGCCAGAGACGTCCGCGGTGCGCTCAAAACTCCGCGGTGTAAAGACTCGTGTAAAGACAATCTCAGGTGAGGGGTGGCTGGATGATAGACCATATGTCAATGTATAGATAAACTGTTTTCAATAATTAATCGAACGACGCAATTGTAGTAGGTCAATGTATGGTGGCCCCAAAGGGACATATATCGCAAATGTTTTTGCAACTATTACAACGTGAGGTACATTAGTTGCAAAACCAGTCTGCGTATTGAGTTAATGGTGTGATTGTCCACTATGTATGAACGGTTAATCATGTAGTGTCAGCACAAAAATTCGAACCATCTTGGGGTAATGAAATCTGTCTACAGGACAGAAAGACTTGTCAAGCATAGCCAACCTTGGCTATTGTCAAAGGCCAGTATCTGCACATTGTACAACCAAACATAATAACTAAAACTGAAAATAACAAATCTGTGAAAGTTTGACCCCAATTGGTCATCGAAGTCGAGAGAAATAGTGAAAACCCCATCACTGCTTTCACTGTTTTCAAACCTGGAAATTTCAAACCTGCTAGATCATAACTTACTGTTTTACTAAATTCTCAAAAACTGAAAGAATTTGTCAAAAATATTTCAAGGCAAGTTTTCCACCAAGGCAAGTTTTCCATCTTTATATCAAAATCTGTGAACATTTTTATTTCCAATATATCGATGCTATGCACAAACTTTCCAAGGGTGTGCACAGCAGAAGTGGTTTAAGAGCCATGACTAAATGTTAACATACACGTTATAAAGATGCATGGGGAGAAAACTTCCCTAGGAATATTGTTGCCGGAAATGCTATCTTTTGAGAAATGACTAAAATTAGTTTTGATCTCGCGTGACACCAATTCGCTGTCATGAAAACATTATAAGGTTTTTTTCCAATTTTGTTGTGACCAATTGTTACGAAATTTCAACATTTTTGTTATTTCATGTACATGTTGGGTCAAAGTTCAGATACAGATATTTGACACTAACCAATGTCGTCAATCTGCTTTATGTACGGTCTGAAGCTTGTCATGGTGTTGAAAGTGAGAAATATGAAAACATTGTAGTAATCTCTTCTTAATCGAAGTGGTGGATCTTAGAAGATACATGATAATTAAATCTCGACGTTTCGACAGACACAATAATATAGAGCTTCATCAGATCAAGAAATTACACAAAAGATTCTTTGGATTTAATACAAGTTTAAGTGTAATATTTTATACCAAAATGTAACCTCGTTTTGAAAACATTGTAACTTCACTTAGTTGTACTTATGCATAAATAATAAGTTAACTAACATACATGTGGAAGATTAAAGTAAAAGCAGCATATAATTATTAATTAATACTCTAAAATATCACAATTTGGACGGATCGCGGATTACTTTAATCCATTTTTAAAATAAAATTTTCTTATAAATGAATGTGCGGTCCAAAAACTAAAAAGTTAAGAAATAGTTTTGAAACTATGTAATTGGGATGACGAAATAGTTAAAGAAAAACATTACAAATGAACGCGTGAGTTTTACAATGACAAGATCTGTCTGAAAGTTTAAAATCGTCACCATTTGCGTTTGTTTCTCTCGGTAGTCTTGGACGCACAAATGTAAACTGGTTGTTGGAGCATTTCGAATCAAATCCTACCCCCCAAAATCCACATTTTCTCAACAACAACAAAATGCAGCAATTACCAATGATCTGGTTTTCATTTAAAATGTATATTTTTAAGTACAAGTTTATACCGTTTGATGAACAAAATACAAAGATACGTTCAAACAAAAGTGTCAGTGTCAACAAACTTCAACTGCTGAAGGAAGTGAATTTCATTAATAAACTTGAAACTACCCACTTTTCGAAACTACTATTTCCTTTGCACAACAAAATAATTCGAATGGATGATCATATGGTAACTAGTTACTGGTTTCATTCTGAAAGCTCACTGCTTAAAAAGTTCATACCCGTGCCAATTCTACGGAAGCATTAAAGGAACAGTGAGAAAAGAAAGTCATAAAGTAATAAGTATGACTTATATCTCATACAATTAGCATACGTCCTAACTATGACCTACCTCATAATTAGGACTGTCTCTTAGAATTTATAATACTTACGACTTGTAACAATTAAGTCATAATAATTGTGACACATAAAATCATATTTAGTCATATAAAGTCAATTAAGTCATATGTGGTTTAGAATGACTTAAAATGGGGAAACCCAAGTTAGGGAAATTGTTTCAAAAGGTAGAAAACGGCTTCACATTTTAGGGCGCTTACAAAAAACTGGTGTTCCCAAAGAGGATGGCTTACGTTCGTCCAATCCTTGAATACGCTGCCCCTGTTTGGCATTCGGGTCTCACAAGTAAGCATTCCTTATCCATTGAGTCGATTCAAAAGCGAGTATGTAAAATTATCTCGTCATGAACCCACCAATTATAAACGCGCTCTTTCTGAATGTAAGCTAATATCCATGGCTGATAGGAGGGAACAACTGTGTATTAAAGTTGCCAAATCTTGTGCCCTTTCTGAAAGATGTTCTACTTGGTTTAAACAAAACATCAGTACTCATAGTACTGTATGCCGTTGAGAAA
This sequence comes from Pisaster brevispinus, assembly GCA_023634235.1. Taxonomy (NCBI): domain Eukaryota; kingdom Metazoa; phylum Echinodermata; class Asteroidea; order Forcipulatida; family Asteriidae; genus Pisaster; species Pisaster brevispinus. Next base: position 16,059,855 of record JAMKCF010000002.1, read on the forward strand.
TAACCGTTTATTTGATGAACCTCATAACAGGGTTGACAGATATGGCAATAGCGCCATTCCATATATCTATCCAGGCTTCTTAATCAATAATTTTGCTAAGTATTTTCCCCCCATTCTCACTTGTGTATCTCTTTTCTACATGTGTATTTGTCACTTTGTATGACGTTTTATCTTTTGTAATTAATGATTGTGTTTTGTATTTTTTATAATCTTTTTATGCTGTTAATATCATTTTAGTTCAGCTGTTTTTGCTGCGATTTTGATATGTCATAGTAAATAATAATAATAATAAAGTATAATTTGTGACATATAAAAGTTATATTTATGAGATATATCTGATGTTCCTGGTGCAAAATCATATTTATGAGATGTTAGAAATACTTATAACTTTAATTTTCTTTCTCTGTCTCAATGTCTTCATCATTCATCAAGTAAAGTCATCTACTTAGGAGGCATAAAGAATTTTTGTTAAATGTTTCTCTTTTGTTAAAATATTTCTTCGTATGCAGACCTACAGATAGTTATGGTGTGTACTGTGTAGTATAAAATGTAGTCGGAAAATCTAGAACTATAATTTAAAGTTATCATGTAGTTTGTTATTTTCATGTAGATTCAAGATACTGGACTGTTAACTGTCAAAAAGAAAGCAATAAATTTGAATCCGAATTTTACCGATTGTGAACCTCTGTACCGGTACCAGTCTCCCAGAAATAAAAGTCCAGATTTATCAATCAAAGACTTGAAAATTGACAAATGCAAACTAATTGACATTGTCTACTGTGTGCTTTGATTACTGAAATTGAAATAAGCTAAACTGTGCAACAACAAAAAGAAGAGAAAAAGAAAGGAAGTTTGTCTTTGATTTCTTCAGAGCATGATACAAGTTGGGTATTGTGTTTATCGACAAACTATGTGACAGGAATGAATTTCACATTTTACATGCATTTCTTTTTTATAATAAATTGACATTGCGTACATATTTCAGATATGAACTTTGAAAATAACCAATTCTTAAATACATGTAGTAGGTATTTAGTAAACATAACTCATAATTTGATACCTGAGTTTAACCATTCTTCCTTGATCGTTTTTCCTGTGAGGATTTGAATTGGTTTTTTTGGCATTTTTATGGGAATTAAATAAATCGACTGGAAAGCAGTTCAAATGTTCCTCTGTTTGATCATTGAGTTTTATGGTTAACTATTTTATCAAAGCCAACTTTGCTTGACTCGGACAACTGATTGGTTTTCAACGGCTCTCAATTCTCCATGTTTCATTGGTGTTCTCCCATCGCTGGGCAAATCAATTTTCCCCGACCGTACTTTGTGTCGGTTGGAATGAGAATCATCTGTCATTGGGGAACCAGAGGGGGACTCAGGAATAAAAAATGGATCCGTCACCTCCTGCTGGGAATTCAACAGCTGCCTTTTCCGGGCGGATTGTATAACATGTGGTAAGGCAGGATGGGGATTTTGGCTGGTCCGTTGGAACATTTTGAGTTTGAACTCTGGCGTTGCCATTTCCTTTTGAAATGATGGATCAAGATGAAGAGGACTCATCTCCAACTCAACTGGGTCTTTGTTTTGGAGAGAACGTAGTTGTGTTTTATGGGTCGGGGATTTTATCCGTCTTCCTGGGGTGGTTTGCCTCGGCCGTCTGTCATGGTTTTCAGTCTCTGATAAAAAATGAACCATGGCCTCGGATCCTGGGCTGGAAGAGCGGGATGAGGTGTTGAGATCCAGAGGAGAGCCAAGGCGGTCAGGGGACAGTGACTTCGGTGAGGTGGGTTTCTTCGGGGACAAGGATGTCGGTGAAGTGGGTCTACATGTATTAAGATCAGTGTGCATCAAGCCATGGGTAAGAGGTTGAGGGAAGTCTTGGTCTGGTATCCTATCCCGTGTGCTGTGTGCTATGCTTCTAGATGAAGCATCAATTCTTTCCAGTGACGGCCGATCTCTTGGAGAAGATTTCTTCGGTGTTGAATGTTTCCCGGGTTTCCAGTTTCCAAATTGAGTCTCAGAAACAGTCTGCACTTCCGGTAGATGCTTTGGAGATAAAGTCAACTCGGACATGGGAAGAGCAGCCCTAGTGTGTGGATCTCTTTTCTTTGAGGTTTTTGAGGTCTTCCCATCAGAAGCCTCAGATTTCTGACGGAGTGCTTGATTGAATTTCGAGGCAGAGAGTTTATCACTCGCTGTCGGCAGCTCACTTATCTCCCTGTACTCTGCATTACTTGAGTGTATTTCATCGCCTTGGAATACAGGCGAGAAGATGCCTTCCTTTTCACTGAATGTTCTTAGAAGTTTGTGGCGTCCTTCTTTAGGCTCTTTCTTCTTATCCTTGACCTTTGACATTATGGTCGCTTTCCTGTCGTGGAAAACACCAGCAGGGTTACTGTGACTTATCATTTCTTTGGCAACTTCGTAACTGTCACTGCTACCGAGGTATTTGTGTACTGCAGAGACAGGAATAGCTCGACCTGGCTTCGGAGGTTCATTAATAGTACTGTCTTGACTCTTTGTGCTTCTTCTGAGGTTAACTGCATCCAATGGTTCTTGCTTTGGCCGAGAGGACGAACTTTGCTTCCGAGGTCTGTGGTAGGATGCAGGAGGAACGGCTAACCTATTCGGTGGGGACGTCGGTCTGGTCAGTTTCTTCACAGGAGTTTCACCTTCCAAATCTTCAATTTGTAAGACGGGAATATTTGGAGTGCTTTTGCTGACCCTGGATAGTGACGGGGACTCCACTTTGACCTCAGAGAGGTCAGGGTCAGTGGTCCCCGGAAGGAGGGTGTTCATTTCGTGAATTTCCACAACATGGATCTCTGGGTTGCTGTGACTGATTTGCGTAGACCTCGGAGAGTCATTCATGACGGTAATGGCTTGCAAGGCATTATGGTCCATCTGATCATCGTCAGGTATGCTTAAAGAAACAGATGGGATACTCTCAGTGGAGTGACAGCGTACAGTCTGCAAGTTGATGTCACTGGTGGCCCGCTGCTCTCCCTCAATTTTCAAACTCTGTTCGGAGGACGAGCGGAGGTTTGGATTACTCACTGTCTTATTAGTGTACATGCCCTCCGACACGATGACAAGATCACTTGGGTCGTATGAATGAACGTTATCCGGCATCGAGTAATTAATGCAAGGGTGAAGCCTGTACTTTCTCTTTCGAAGCTTACGGACAGCTTCCTTCAGAGGAAGCTGCAAGTTGGCCACGGTGAAACTTTTATTGCTATACTTGTGCTTAACGTTAACGTCAATGTGAACTGTTTTACTCTCCACAATTTCCTTGGTGATGTTTTTGTACTCCAGTGGTTTGGTAAAGAGGAACGTGCAGGGGAGGTAGATGGCTTTGAAGCTTTCCTTCGCTGATTTACGTTTGACGCTCACTAAGCTGGTTTTCATCTTAGCTGGATCTTCTAAGCGTGCATCCTCCGTCTTTCGTTTGGATTCACCCTTCTTGTCCGGAAGAAGCCGGCTTTTGACACTGAGGCGGGTAACATTTGCCACTTCAGCTGCAAACAAATAAATAAATAAAACATGTTTAGTCTTAAAACTTCCATTAAATGTAAAACTTTAGAACAAAACTTTAACCGAACCAAAAAAAAACCCATACTACTTTAGTACTTTCCATACAACAAATAAATACAATGGCTACCTTCATATTTTGTTTTTACATTTGCTGTGGTGGGAAAATATTCTCAACTCTTACAACCAACATTGCGTCGGCTCTGTATAAAACCATCATCGCAATTTCGTATTCATAATGATCAAAAGGTCATTAAATGAAAAATGCATACAAATCTGCAAAAAAATAAATCAACAAATAAATGTTTTACTTGGCAAATGACTGTTTCTTTTTGCCAAACAAAAACTTTGAAGACCTCTCTCGATCAATAAACTCCATTTACCAGGGGCTCCAAAATAAGCAAAAGCAATTTATATCAAACCCATACAAATTGCTCTAATGACCTAATAGTCCTGAGCAGACGATTGTGGACAAAAAAACATATCAATAAACCCTCCGTAAAAGCAACAGCATTTTTTTTTACTTGATATTTACCTGGTGGTAAGAGAAGGTCCTCAAGCTGCCACACCCGAATCTTCATGATTGACGTACGTGAGTTATACTCAAAGGACAGTTGAAGGTGTCCAGTGCCTGAATGAAAATGAAAGGAGAAGAAGAAGTGATCAAATGTTTTTGGAAAGTTTTCAAATAATAAAAAAAAAATCCCCAAGCTAGGTTGTTCATGGCACTGCTTACTAAAGAAGTCTGGGCTCACAGCGTCCTGTAAAGTGGGTTGTAAGCAAAGAATTTTGGGGTAAGTAGAGCCATTGAATTGGGCCCTGTCCATGATGTAGCAAAACCTTATTTCAAATGCCAGGTCATAAGCCAAGAGGAAAACTGACTGGGTGATCCCTCTGCTGCCCCCTCCAAGGTTGTATCGCAAACTTGGGTGTGATCCCTAGCTGTATGGCAGTTACAGGTTGAACGGCTTTTTGACTGGCACGCCCAAACAAAGATATTGACAAAATAGGAAGACTGCCAACATTACGGCTAGAGAGCTCAGTTGGTAGACTGCCGGCACATTAATCAGGAGGTTGTAGATCCAAGTCCAGCTCTAGTCAACTTTCCTTTGTTCAACCCAAATTTTGAACCTTATCTAATAAAGCAATTAAGTGCAGAAACTTACTTTGCAAAGAAAAAATGTTACTTCACAGAAACAAGCAAAATGCACAAAATGCATTTTGTGCATTTTCATTGGATTGTTGAAACGTCTACTTTTAAAAAGAGATATCAGTTACGAATTTCTAATCCTTGCAGTCCCAAATCCTCCAAAACCTTACACAGGATGTCGTTTGCCTGTATTTGTAGGATTTGGTAGTGCAGGCCCATATTACATTTTCTTTTTATTCGGACAGGCATACCAACCTGATCTACATTACTAAGTTAAAACTATCGGGTGTTGAGTTTTGATAGAGTGGAGTATTTTGGCGGGAGCGAAAGAGTCTCCAGACAAAGACTTAGGGTTTCATAGAAAACCCAGCAACACCAACTGCATCTTCCTTGCCACTCCCCTTCAATAATCACTCCCATAGCTTGGTATGTTACCTGCATCTTTGATTGGTTCCGCATTTGTCTCTTGAACCTGTATCGCGCCCCAAGCTGTGGGCGTGTCACTCTTGATGGAGGCGGTAGGCGATGCACTTCCTTCTCTCAAATTTAAGACGGTGTCTTTCCCCGTCCTCTCAGGGTTGACATCTCGAAAGACTTTGTCCTCGTTATCGTTGTGTCTCGGTTTCTCTTTGACTGATGTTTTGATAAGATCTTCCGTTCCTGAAATCATATGAGAAAGTTGTTTTATTTAAAGTGGTCAAGTCGGTGAACTTATTGTGTCAGGCTCAAAATAATAACAATAATAATAAGACGCAGTTCTTCGTTCACTGTTTTTTTGTGGTTGAGCATAAACGCTAACAAATTGGTTATTTTATGGATCAGGGAAAGTGTGGATACTGGTTTTTGACAATACCAATGTTGTCTGTGAGCTTTAAAAACTATCGAAATGTAATGGCATGCATGAAAAAAGGAAAGCAATTACTAAAAAGAAAGTCAAACCAAACATAAAACAACAAAATTATGGAGGGAAAACAAAATCTTGGATGTCATATCACTTAATATATGACTAGAAAGTGATATTAATCTCTGTACATATTGACAAACTCAAGTTTCAGATCATGGTTAGAGAAATAACTGGATCTATTTTAAATGTTTCACTCCTAAAGAAAATAACCAAGCACTCTCTGTTCTGTGAACTTGAAGAAAGAAAAGCCACACTAAATTTTAGTTCAAGGACCTTTCCTGAATTTCGCCAGACATGATTTTAAAAACCCTGGGATGGATTTTGGAGCTGTTAAAGGGGGACTGATCATAGCAGGCCTGTGGCTGTATATGGAATTATGAACTCTCGCCCACTTCCAGCTCGTGCATGAGATCTCGCGAGCGAGAGTGCTGGCCGTCACGCCACAATATAATAATGGCAGTGCCCTTTGTGAAGTGGCTGCATGCACTCTCGGGCTTACAGGAGTGCCCTTGTGGGGTATTTTCAACAATGGAACAATGGACCCCACAAGAGAATTCTTAGTTCAACCTGGACCCCACATGAGAATTCTTTAGAAAAGGGAATAATAGAACAACAATAGCAGGACCCCACAAACCTAATCTGTAAGGTTTTGTGTGCTTGTGTGTGCGTGTGTGTGATTTCATTTTCACTACCTTATGGAGACCGAGAACAAAACAGAAAAGGAAAAACAAAGGGTCTCCATAGGGGAATTCTAAAGACTGGGTTGCTCCACAAGGAATTTTGTGTACAAAGTCTACGGGAAATTCTTAACTACAGGAACAAAAGGAAAGAACAAAAGATGTCTCCACAGGGATGCAAAAAATAGAATGTGTGCAGTAACTTGGTTAATGTTTATAATTCCATGGTTCAGTAACAGGCCTGCTGTAATCATGATTAACAGCCCCTTTAATAGGGCTAGGTTGAAGTCAGTTGTGCGCTGATGATTGTTCAACCACTGATGATCAGCAGCATCTTCAGTGACCAGGCACTGATGACTATAGGCCTACTGGTGTTTTTTTAATGAACACGCGACAAGTTTTCAATCACACGACCGACTGAAACCGGCCTTTACTGTTGAAGGCAGGTTAGAATTTCCTTACGTTTCCTGTCCAGTATTTCTTTGCATTTATCAACAGCTACATCCAGTCCAGTCTCTCCATCGTTGTTAGCAACATCGTGTCGTCCGCCGTTCTCAAGTAGTGCCTCTAAGCAATCTACGTGGCCCTCTCTGCCAGCATAGTGGACTGCTGTGCAGCCGTGCAGGTGGTCTTTAGCATTGGGGTCACCTGTTGTAATGGAAGATTTGACTTTCATTTGTGAAACGACCAGTTGGTATTGGTGTGACTGATCCATAAGCAACATCAAAATCAAAATGCTTTGTCACATGAATAAATAAAGGAAGGGGGGCTGCTGTTTACTGAAAGAAAGGAGCTATTTGTCACATTTGAACTGAACAACTTCATGAGGTACTTTGATAAAAAATGAGGCAAGTATTTGTTCATAGAAAAGTAGTCGGGAGAGCATCTTCAATATTTTCTTAGCGTGTAAGATGAAAGCGGGTACAGGATGGGTGGGGGGGGGGGGTTAAACCTGTGCTTATTTGTCTCTTGATCCATACCTTTGTACTGAAGTAAAAGCCTGAGAATCTCTAAGTCGCCATTGCTGGCTGCTTCATGCAGTGGACTCCACTGGTACAGACCAATTGCATTGGGATCCAAGTCGTCCTTGAGGGCGCTCTCAACGAGATTGGTGTCACCATAGCGAACTGCTTCGTGGAGTTCAGTGTCCAGAAAGCCCTCCATTTTATGGGCTGAGATCTTTAAGCCCGCTCGTCTCCTTTAACAGATCTACCATGTCTACATGTTTTCTGTGTTGATAAAGATTGGATTGTAGAAGTTTCCCCAATAAATCAAATAAATTTTAATTTATGACATCATGAGACAAACAGATGTGGAAAACACCACAAAAATTTCACTGATTCAAAGATGACACCTTCTTTTTAGTTGCAATAATCGTAAACCATTTGATCCTCCCAATGGTTTTATGACTCAATGAGGGCGATTTTGCTAAAAAGGCTAATGCTAGGGAAAAGTTTCCTTATCCAGCCACCACTTTTTCATTCGTTATGAAATAAAATACTGTGTATCTAATTTACTCAAATGAGATATTCCTTTTGGTAAAAATGAATGAAAAAGTGGTGGCAGGATACGGACATTTTTCCATGACTTCATCCGATCCCGAATAAAGAAATGTATTTGTTAACTCATGGTTGACTCATGAAGGAAGCCTGAGCCTTTCTTTTTCTTTTCTTTTATTGACAATCTCGCTCATTCTCATCCATTCATATGTGATTGATGGTTTTAAATAATAAACCTTTTTGCCTTTGGGGCCAGATGGTTATTGTCAAAACAAAACAAAACGTGCCACACTGACTTAACTGATGACATTTAAACAATGGAGAAATTACCTCATAAACTCATCAGTTTCTGCAATTCATAAATCACCTTATCTCATTTCGTCTGATATTCTCGTGAAAATCTCCACCACGACCAGTTCCGGGTGTCAATTCCTTGATGTCAAGGTACGTGCTGCTATGACGCTAACCTGTCGATCGCACTAATCAATTGACTACGATAACACCGGCATTGCAAATCACACTGGTTAACAAGCTCTTACCGTGCAGTCTCTATAGATGACTACGGACACCAGCGAATAAACGGATTTAAATAGAGAACATCCTGATTACTGACCTTTCTTTTGTTGCAAAAGACAAAAGTAGTGGGCGGGGGAACTGGGAGGGGATAAAATGGGGGTTCTTTCAAGGTTATCGCACAGAGGAGTAAGTTTACGTGATGTGATCAGATAAAAGGGATTGAAAATGAAGTTATGGTAATAATTATTTGACAATTAAGGCAATCATTATTTGATTACTTGATTTGTTTCTCAGAAATAGTTGGGAAGACTACGCCATTTACACAAAAGGAAAATCATGAGTTTTTTCGAAACCCATAAATAATTTATTAAATGTAAGTTTGCAACACTTATTCTGACACTGCAGTTTGTGTTTTCTGCTGGAGAGAACTTTCAGATATGCAAGCTCTTGATCCGTTGGTCCCGTGTTAAATAGCTATTTTATTTGTTTATTTCAATTGTATAATTGTTTGTAATTACTATAAGCATTATTTATTACTTATTTGTTTATTGATTATAGTTTCATGTATTTCATTTACTTATGTTTGTCATGGGGCATGGAGCTCGAGGAATAATTGTCTGGTCTTTGCAAACAGAGGTGTGGGCGTGGTTTAGATGGGGGCGTGTGAACATTTCTTTGTGTTCTTAATCAGTAGGCGGAAACTGCCAACTCTGAAATTAGAAGACATTTTTATAAATATTTTTCAACCGATTGTTTCTGAAAATTCAAATATTTACATGCTTATTTCTATTTCACATTATCTCTGCGCAGTTTTTGTTTATATTAAAGAAGAAACAAAGGAAGGAAAATCATTGTATGCGTTGCAAGTAAGTTTGAAACAAACTGCGCCTTTTTTGCCAAGAAGGAAGTTTCCTTTAATAAAACCAGCTAGGAATTAAGACAGGTTTCCGCCTCGTTCCAATTGCATTCAATTGGATTAAAGTCCTATGCCCTTTGTACGTGTACAGAATGACGAACCAGACTCACACAGGAAAAATTGAACCATGGGATACAAATGGCGACTTGGACCCCTGGTTTGACTTTTGACCGGTGAATGTTATGCCAACTTAGCTGATTTTGCATGATTTCTCTGGAAAAGTAGGCTGTTTTGGGCAGTTTCTTTATTCTTAGGACCTGCAGACTTCATACAGCACGAATGTCAATGCGAACGATTGTCCTGATGGGAGTACGGATGGTGTTTTTGGTAGCATCAAAATTGTGGGAGGCCCTGTGTTATTTGATACGGAAAAACACAAGAAAGGTAAACCGAATGAGTTTTTGGCTTTATAAATGTGTTGTCATATTTCTACCGGGAAGAAACAGTTGATGACGTTTCTAGGGTGTAATTTCTTACTGTAAATTACTAGCTAGAAAAAAAACTTCCGTTTCAGGCTACAATCAATTAATTTTTAAAATCCACACCAACCAAAGTTCGAACTGTCGAAAGACCTGCACTCATGGCACTTGCAGTTGCACTCCTAACCAATGCAGACATTAAAAATTAATACAAAAAATAGTGCTAAAATGGCCCTAGGCTCTCAGTCATACCATCGGGAGGTGAGATGATTTTTTTAATAGAAAACCTGTATTTTTTGCTGTGATTGTGGAGAGCACATGATTAAAACACACTTAATTAAATAAAACAATTTTGTGAAAGCTAGTTTTTGTATGTTTGGTTATGACTAGAAAAACAATCAAATCAGTCATTTTGTGTATCATTTGTAAGACGCCTTTTTGTAATTTTAATGTTATTGTTAATATTATTGAAATATTGTTTTGAAGTCAGGGTAGGTTGCAAATGCCCCAATGATCACCCATGTCTGTGGTATTAACTTTTTAAATAAAATAAAGCCAGTGGATATTTTGCAGGCACCGGCAATTTTTAAGAAAATTATGAAGCCAGAACGACACGCCTTTGAACTTTCGTAGTGACAATCACATTTTTATTCTTTGGGACTTTTGTTTGTTGACTTGGAAATTTGACTGCGATAAATGGTAGTTTAGGAATCAATTTACAGTATTTAACAAAAGAAGTTTGTTTTTTTTGGGGGGGGGGGATGAAGAAAGTAACTAAGAAAAACTCTCCAACATGTAGCTTTATCATTGACAGAAATGCTATGCTGTGCTGTGCAACAATAGTTGAAACTGATTAAAATAGTGGTAACTGTGTACACATCAAAGAGGGTGCAATACTGTAAACTGGGTTAATAGTGTTGACTAAAAGTTAGCCGGTACTGGCAGTATATATCCACTTCATTAAATAATCTATGGTTTAATAATTGTTTTTAACCGCATGCTTATTTGTGGCTACAAAGTTATTTTTAAGCAGCAGGAAGAAAAAACTAGATATGTATTGTAACAAATTCACAAATTTAAACCACTCATAATACTGGTAAAAAAGCCAAATGATTTGTTTATTCCATGGTACATTTAGAAACTTTTTTCATAGTTACATGTAAACGTATTGAGTTACCAAGATCTATCTGTAAACAGGCCTCGAAATAACCCACGTCACCCACAGCAATTACCGTGGTGCCCTTTGCTTTTGCTTGCTGTGGTGCCCTTTGCAAAGTTCCAATACAAATTTACAGTTTCCTCATAGAGTGGGCGCCCCTAACCAGAGGAAAGTTGATGTGCCCCTTCAAGAACGAAGTCCAAGGCCTGACATTGAATTGGGACTTCCCTTCTTTTTTTGCCCAAAAAAAGTTTCATTTCTGATTGTAACTACATTTACCTTATTGGCATAATTTAAATATTTGTGTTCTTTGTTCTTTGTTCAGATTATTCAGTACCAGACTATCCGATATGGCAGTGCACCACTATCACCCTTGTCAAGACATAAACTTAGTAAGTACTCTTAGTGTGTTCATAGCGTGTCGTGGCTGAGCAGTCATGTGCATTGGACTCGAGCTCTTGTGTTTCTGATCAGCAGAGTGTGGGTTCAAGTCCCTGTCATGACACTTGCAGTCCTAAGCAAGACACTTAACCATTCCTTTTGATGGGTCGGAACCTTGCTAGATTATATTGCAAAGTTTCAAATCTTACTTTTAAATGTGTTGTTTGCGATTTGCAGTAAACTAATTTTGTTTTGCCTTGGCAGCTCTTGTTAAACGCAAGATAATGGTATTAGACCTAGACGAGACGCTAGTTCACTCACAACATGCCAGCCTGATGAGGCCAAACAGACCTAGTATACCTCCCGACTTTGTGCTAAAGGTAAGTAGCGTCACTGGGTACTCCAGCAGGGCTCAAGTTGGGGAGGGGGGGGGATCCAAAATGTTGCTCAAAATGTTTACTGGACCAGGCCTTAAATTTAATATTTGAGAGGGCAAGGCCATTTTCATTTTTGGAAAGGGCACTTCCATTGGCAAATCTTAAACTCTTAGGGGAAACTTCTGAAGAGTTACCAAGGCCAAGACCAGGGCAACAGAGGTCGCGACCTCCTTGACCTCTTTGACCTCCTTGTAATTCCAGGCCTGCTGGACCAGAACCTTTTTACAAGACAATAATCAAAGAAAAACTTTCCTTACAATTTAACACACATGTTTTTATTTGCACATAATAAAATGCACTATTAGAGGAGAAATTTTTTCTTATTGAAGAAAGATATTTATTAGACTCAAAGTCAAAATGTGAGCATCTCTGATTTGTACCAGGTGTTACTCAGTGATGTATTAGTATTCAACTGTCACACAACTTGTCAGGGCTAGTGATGTTATGTACTGTAGGAGAAATGTCTCATGTGGAACCAGATTGTTCTTTTTTAATGGAGTGGTGTTGGTCGCCTCGAAGTTGCTTATAAAAATTGACGCCCCAGGACAGAGCACTTAGAAATTTTGTGTCATGGCCTCGAATTCAAGTTCTGGTGGCTTAGTCATCAGGATGTGGGTTCGAATCCCGGTCGATACACTGGTGTCCTTGACCAAGATGCTTTACTATAATTGCTTCTCTTCACCCAGGGGTATAAATGGGTACCTGTTAGGCTGTATACTCCCCAGGGAGCTGAGAAAGATTACAGGAATGTTGTTGGCCCAATGACCAGGGCATTAATGTAAAGCAGGGCTCGAATTTGACACTGGACCGCCGGCCCGAGGCCAGTGATTTTAGCCTTGGGCCAGTAAACTCATGACCTGACAAGTCCGGCGGTCTTGTGTTTTTCAATTCAATAATAGCTACTGTGTATTATCTTTAACAGAAGGAAAGATGTTCAAATGTTGACATTGAGTTTTGTATTAAAAACAATTCCGTTCAGTATCAAAAATAATAACCCATAAGACAAATGAGAAAAATCTACAATTTATGTACATGTTAAACTGTGCAGAAACCTCTTTCTCATACATGTCATAAAGATTCTGGTCTTGTGAAATAAAATCTGGTCTGGACATGTCTGGTTAACATTGTGAGCTACAAGCCATGCGGTCTTGAGGAATTTTCTCCCAAATTCGAGCCCTGTAAAGGACATTTATACGTTATTGTAAAATGTGCTAATGTAAATATAAGAACTAGTTACTATTATTACTAATTGCTACTTATAAAGTGCCATTTTATAAAGTGCCCTTAGTACTTAGTCCTGCAACCTGTAGGACTGAAATCCCATGCCAGATCAATCCTCTGGTTTCACCATAGTTGCTCCCCTTCACCTAGGTGTGTAGTTGGGTACTTGTGAAGCTTAAAAACAGTTACAATGTACATATTTGTTTAACATCCTTTATCTCCATAAACTGTTGTGAATTTAATAGTAATGGTTAGTTTAATTTATTTTTATTATTTGTTTTATTATCATTAATATTTTATTTATTTAATTTATTTGTTTATTTTGCTGTTCGTAGGTTACGATAGACGCTCTTCCAGAGAGATTTTATGTTTACAAAAGACCTCATGTAGATTTCTTCTTGAATGTTGTAAGTATATCCAACCATCTGGCTCATTTCCACACTATACTATTTGACACATATTTTCCTGAAAATTGTCAGCATTTAGCATTTTGGAGGTCGTTGGTACTTCAGTCCAGGAAACTGAACGAACAGGAAGTGCTTATTGTTACCAGGGTTTTACACTTTACATCGTATGTCATTTCCACTACGTGATTTATGATCTTTTTGTTTCAGTCGTCTGTGGCTGAAAGCTGTTTTTTTTTTTTTTATCCTAACCACTACCAGATGGTTCCCGGCACTCTGCTACAATTTGTAATTGCAGGGAAGTGGAAATGAAAACCCTTCTACATGTACAACATGCAGCAAAATGCAATGCAGTTTGAAAAAAAAAAACTTCTAGATGCAGCAAAATGCAATGCAGTTTGAAAAAAAAAAACTTCTAGATGCAGCAAAATGCAACGCATTTTGAAAAAAAAATACTTCTAGATGCAGCAAAATGCAACGCAGTTTGAAAAAAAAAAACATCTAGATGCAGCAAAATGCAACGCAGTTTGAAAAAAAAACCTTCTAGATGCAGCAAAATGCAACACAGTTTGAAAAAAAAAAACTTCTAGATGCAGCAAAATGCAACGCAGTTTGAAAAAAAAAAACTTCTAGATGCAGCAAAATGCAATGCAGTTTGAAAAAAAAACCTTCTAGATGCAGCAAAATGCAACGCAGTTTGAAAAAAACAAACTTCTAGATGCAGCAAAATGCAATGCAGTTTGAAAAAAAAACCTTCTAGATGCAGCAAAATGCAACGCAGTTTAAAAAAAAAAACCTTCTAGATGCAGCAAAATGCAACGCAGTTTGAAAAAAAAAAACTTCTAGATGCAGCAAAATGCAACGCAGTTTGAAAAAAAAAAACTTCTAGATGCAGCAAAATGCAACGCAGTTTGAAAAAAAAAACTTCTAGATGCAGCAAAATGCAACGCAGTTTGAAAAAAAAAAACTTCTAGATGCAGCAAAATGCAACGCAGTTGAAATGAAAAGGGGATTTATTTTGTTGCATTATGAGGTGAACTAGTTTACACCAGCCTAAGCACTGGGAATTCAACCCTGCTAAATGCACCAATATGGATTGAAGTTTGCTGGGGACTGGCATTGCACATGGACATGCCAAGGCCATATAGAACCTTGCTAAAAATGCAGCGCGGTGCAACAGAGTATGGAGTTTGAGTTGACTGCTAAGCAAGCTTCAACTTTTATACCATTCGGCGCATTTGGTTTTATTTGGCAGGGATCAGGTTTTAAAGTTTACCCAGTTCTGACATAAAACAACCACTGGTGACCGAATTGTTTGACCGTTCAAGTAAAAAGCAAACAATCTCACACAACAGCATGTATGTGTTTAGAGGCTAATTTCACAAACTCTGAGCAAATTAGAGGAAACAAATTTCTTACTTTATTGGAATCCCTTTCATCTTATTCAAAAATCATTGAAATCTGTCAATAAATGTCAAAGTTCTTTATCTTTCTTTCCTCAGTGTGATCTGTAAGCTATAGATACCAAAAGGAAGACAAATTATTTTAATTTTATATTTATTTTGTTTTCCCCTTTAAAGGTCAGTCGATGGTATGATCTGGTTATATTTACGGCGAGTATGGAAATCTATGGCTCACCAGTTGCGGAAAAACTTGACAACGGCAGGGGAATACTAAAAAGGAGATATTATAGACAGGTAACATGATTTTAGATAACTATGGCCAAGAAGGCGGCATAAAAAGCACAGGGTTTAGTGCACACATAATGGTTGCTCTTGCCAGTGAAAGGCTGCGTACAAATTAAAACTTGTTTCTCCAAATAGACACAAATTTTGAATTACATGTTTCGTTCACAATTGTAACATTGGTTTTATCAAAGATTTTATTGTTGAGCTTTGTTTATCGATGTATGATTTGTATAATTTATGTTTTATCAACAAGTTCTTTTAATATGACATATGTCATTGTGATTAGAATGCAATATTTTGTTGATGTATTTGTTTTGTATTATATTTACATCTTTACATGGAAATAACATTGTGTAACAAGGCTTCTATCAAAGATGTAAAATATGAGGTTCTAAATTAAGTTTTATTTCGTCATTGCTGCTTCTGTTTAAAAATTTACCTCAAGCAGTCATTTTCAAGCTTCAAGTTAATCTATGCATGCTTGTACAATAGTATGTGTTGTAATTTTGTCTTCCATTATCATTTGTTGATTCCTTTGAATATTGTATAACTTTTCCATTAAACCTTCCACTGTTGTAATATTTTCCAGTGAGTTGGATTTTGTAGGGTGGCACAACTGTGCACAACCAAATGTGTACATTGGCGCATCACAACGTGATATCATATTGCAGGCTGGCATAGTTTATCTATCATTGTAAACCATAGTGGATGGTTGAATGGTCATGCAGTAGGAGGGTTGACTATGTACTGTGTAGATGTATTCATCACAATATCATATTGCAGGCTAACATAATTGATTTGTAGTTCAAAACCACAGTGGATGATATTGAATGGTAAAACAGTAGGAGGGTTAACTGTGTACCATGCAGTGTGTAGGTGCAATCACCACATGGTATCATAGTGCAGACTGGCACAGTGCATCTATCATTCAAAACCACAGTGGATTATACTGATGGGTCAGATAGTAGGAGGGTTGACTGTGAACTGTGTCGATGTGTAGCTGCCTTATACAGGAGTGTAGGCCTAGAACATATTCCTTCTATTAGCAAAATCAAATCCCTGTAGTATAATTATCATCAAAACCTAATTATTACGCTGACAATGTGTAAAGAGCTTAACCAATGTGTGTCTGTCTTTTTCTCCTCTCCAGCATTGTACATTAGATGCAGGCAGTTACACAAAAGACTTATCTGCAGTCAGCTCAGACTTGTCAAGTATTTTTATCGTTGACAACTCACCCGGTGCATACAAGTTATATCCTGGTAGGTAATTGAATAATAATAATAATAATAATAATAAACCATTCTTATATAGCGCATATCACCTATGCGCTGTCAGTATTTTTTTTACAAGGTTGCAGAGCTACGTGTTGTAATATGAGACCTATTCCTTTACATCACCATGTAATGGTTTACAAGGTGCTGTGGTGCAATATGCAGCCAATCAAACCAGGAACACCGGGGCGAACCCCTTCTCTTTACAATAAGTGCACTGGGTTCTTTTTCGTGCATTACACAACACACGGGACCAACGGCTTTACGTCCCATCCGAAGGACGCTGCAATAATGGTTAAGTGTCTTGCTTAAGGACACAAGTGTCAAGACCGGGACTCGAACCCACACTCTGCTGATCAGAAACACCAGCGCTTGAGTTCGGTGCTCTTATCCACTCGGCCACGACACGCCACGAATATTATAACCCTGTATAGACTGTCACATACATTACATGTACATGTATGAATGAATCTCCATAGTTGTTTGCTCAACATGTATGCCATGTGAAGGCATCCTAAACAACTCTTGCTGGTCTGGAGTTACTTGGGGCCATAGTATCTGTTTCCCCTGAGGGCTCCATTACACGAAGAGCTATATTGATCTTCAGTTGTGCACCAATCTTAATTGCTAAGTAAAGTGTGATGCCACAATTCAAATCTCTATGGCCACTCATCTTAAGATGAACCTAAGTGGTTTGTGAGATCGAGCCGTGGTCTTGGCCTTGGTGCCCCTTATAAAGTTTCAAAAAAAAACACTGGCCTAGGGCCATGAGGGCCTGCAGTCCAGTGCACAATTCAAGCCCTGAGTAACGCGCGTGCTCGCACATTCCACTATCGATTGCTGGTGTCTAGGGACAAGACTAGCCTAAAGCATTATGGAGGTTTTTTCCTTTCGTTGCCTTGGTAGGTGATTCTTGGAATTTGCATTTCCAAAAACCAAAAACAGCTCACCTGGCCTAAAATGTCAACCCAATCCAATCCTCCATTTCAACCGAGACTGTTATCCTTGATACTTGTTTTGTCCGGTTTCTTCCCCCACCATACAGACAACGGGATCCCAGTCAAGTCGTGGCTCTCTGACCCAACAGACATAGGTCTGCTGAGTCTACTTCCAATCCTAGACGCCATGAGGTTTACCAGTGACGTGCGCTCAGTGCTTCGACGAAACGTCCACACAACGGCACATCGGACACTCTAGCTTCTGACTTGATGCTTCCAATCTAGTGGGCTGCGTAATGTACATGTTATTATTATTATTATTGTCATAGTTAAGTTTGTACAAAAGAAGAAAAACACTACAAGAAAACCAAAACCCGTAATGGGTTTGTTTTTGTTTAATGGTATTTTGTTTACAATATTCAGTAATGAGTATAATGGTGACCCCTCAAACCAAAGGTCAAGTTTGGCCATTATTAGGTCAAATGACAGCCCCCTGTTTGTGTGTGAAAATCAATCTTTTTAGTTGATTTGATCTCCCTTGTGGACAAGAGAGTGAAGCACTTTTACTCTCCCCCAGAAATGCTGACACATGTGATATTTGTTGATTTGTGACGTTAACTTAACAATGTCCCTGAAGTCTTCGCTGTGACTGTGACTTGGGAGGTTGGTGAACGGGGAAATCTGTGTTAGTTCCACTAAGAAATGCTACAAGTTGATTGGCCGAAGATTGCGTTTTTGTCACATGGTTGCTGGCTGCCAATTTAGGGTCAAAGGTTGCATAACCGTTTGTGCGGCCTAGTCAGGCACCCTGTGTGCACACATGCATATTTGTTTACCGAAACCCGCTTCTAATCGCCAAGTTGTTGCAGTTCTGTCAATGCACAGCTCTGGTGGTTGGGTAGTTGAAGCGCCCTCTTGTGAAGCAAATTAATAATGCAGATCAAATTATCCATCACTGCCCCCAAATTGATATTAAATTAGCAATACAATTATTTCAGCTCAATACAATTTAAATTCTTTCTACAGAATTCATGAATCAGTATTATGTAGAATTTGGTGGTAAGAGTTTAAAGGGGGGGGCAAGGGATGAATTCAGAATTCAGGTGAATTTTTATAAAAGTCTTTGGAGAATGTGTAATTATGACTCAACTAAACGTCTGTAAAGTATTTGTACATGGTTCTTTTAACATTTATTCTTTGTCTTCAAAAGAAGAACCCCAAATTATTGTAAAACTCTTGTTTGAGAAATTAAGTTTATTATAAATGGAAGTATTTTTAAGCATCATCAGTGCATGCAACAATCCTGAAATACTTTACTGTCAATGCTGAAGTATTATCAAGTTTGGATTTTGTTTTTTTCAATGACTTGTTTCACAAATTTAAAAGATAACTTTGTTTCACCCATTCATTAGCAGCTGAAATAAAAGCCAGTAGCCACAGTTTGTATCGAACTTTTGGATGTGGTAACACTGGTAACGCGAGCCAATAACTTACTGTTGTGGTAACACTGGTAACGCAAGCCAATAACTCACCATTCACCATTATGGTAACACTGGTAACTCGAACCAATAACTTACTAACGTTGCATACTGGTAACTTGAGCCGATAACTCACCATCGTGGTAACACTGGTAACGCGAGCCGATAACTTACTATCGTGGTGACACTGGTAATGCAAGCCAATAACTCACCATTATTGGAACACTGGTAACGCAAGCCGATAACTTACTGTCATGTTAAGACTGGTAACAAGTGTGGATTACTCACCATCGTGGTAACAGTGGTAATGCAAGCCGGTAACATACCATAGTTGTTACACTGGTAATGCTAGTTGATAATTTACAGTAGTGGTAACATTGGTAACGTGAGCCAGTAACTTACCATTTTATTAATACTGGTAACACAAGCCGAAGACTTTCCGCTGTGGTAACACATGTGTGCCAATAACTTACCAAAGTGGCCACACTGGTAACGCATAATGGCCACACTGGTAACGCAAGCCAATAACTTACCGTAGTGGCCACACTGGTAACGCAAGCCAATAACTTACCATAGTGGTCACACTGGTAACGCAAGCCAATAACTTACCAACACGGTAACTCCCAGCCCTGCTCTCCCTTGTATGAGGCTAGTGGTGGCATGACGCACACGCGCCTGCGACTTCCTAGTGCGCAACTCTATGGCGTCTGTATGCATGCATGAATGTTTATTTGCATAATTCATGATAATGAAGTCTATTGCGGACGTGGCACAAGGCATTACAAAAAGAGCTAAAGCGGATGTGTTGGAAATAACTGAAGTTCAACTGATATGCGGAAACGAAAATATAAAACAAGCGATGACAACTTGTGAATTTTCCGAGGAAGTACATGTAGAATGTACATCCGATCGATTTATTCTTATAAATTCAAATACATGGACGTCCAAGAAATATACAAAGGTAACTTGTTGAAAGGATAGTTACTGGATAAAGCCCTTTTTTCAAAATATGTGAATGCATTTTTCTATTTGTTTCTTTCTTTCTTTCTATAAAAGCTCTTTTGAAAATGCCATGCAGGGCTTACAATAAATAGACATTATGCATAGACATCATCACGCCGACATCTTAGAGGTAAAGTGATGATAACTTTGGAAAACGCACATTTAAATTTACATACGCGCCGCGCACAGTATGGGCCAATGAGCAACCTTTTGACTTTTAGCCGAGGGCGTCCTACTCAGATGATGCCATGTGCATAATGTCTATGCTAGGCATGCTATTCGTCCAGTTTTAATCTGATTTCCGATTTTGTTGTACCCTCAGAAAATCAACAAAACAATGTACAGAGGTCAATAACAAATTTCTTTCTTTTTTTCACAGGTCGAATACCATGCATGAAGAAATAACTAAAATCATTCTGTGATTTCCAGACTTTCTCAACCCATTACAAATATTTGCCATGCAACTTTTTTTTTTAAAGCAAAGTAATTATATTTCATCATGCAATCGTTCCCCCCCCCACCATGTTTTATTTGTAGATCGTGAACACCCGAGCTGTGGAAATAGCTCTCTACTTTTGCTTATGTTAAAACATTTCGTGTAAAATAAAACGTGTTATACAACATCGTTGTATAACAAAACAAAAAAGACAATACAAGTATTTTTAGTGTTTGAATAAAATGACAACATGAAGTATCAGGAGTATAATTAATAAACCAGTGATTCCATTGTGTGGATATTGTATTATTCGCCGATATTGAAAATACTGATCGTGTGCCGTTTGCTTATTTTTTTATTTTATTTTTTTTTTAGACTCGCGTTCAAGTCTGTGATCGTGGTTTTCTAACCTCAATACGATGGTCAAAAGGGGAGCACACTGATAAAATGATAAATTTATGCGCCAAACAAACAAGCCTCAGCTCAACAAAATGTAAACCCGTTACGTTTTCCTGTAAATCAACGATTTGAAGGTCATACCTTTCGAGTAGTGTTAACAAATTCTTCAATATTGTGAACCTGGGATTGTTCAACATGAAGCATTTTGGATACACTAGCCCTCTAAAAACGGTCAGATTTTGCCAGCAAGTGTAGGGCACTTTTGTTTTGAAAATTTTAGTCTGTATGGCAAATTTACACGATGTTTCAATCTCAGACTTGAAATAAAGGCTACCTTTGTGTGTGTTGAAAAGCTTGGGGTTTAAAGGAAAGGCTGACCAGATTCGCTGTAACAGATAATGCTGATGAAAACACATACTCAACAAAATGGGACTAGTCTCCATTTTCACCAACTACGTCGGTTTGGTTGCATTATTCATGTTAAATGGACGGACGGAGCAGCCGAAAGATATGTAAAATTGACCCAAGATGGACGGTTGATGGAATGTCTATCTCTATGGAGGTGGTGGGGGAGGTGGTGGCGCGCCGCCGCCCCCTCCTCCTGGTGGAGGAGGCGGGGGACCACTTGGACCAGAAGGGGGTGCCATGGGAGGACCTGGGGGTGGGGGACCTGGTTGAGCACCGATAGTAGGAGGCGCCTGCTGCATCATCAGAGCCATTGGGCCAGGTACCATTTCATGTTTGGGTTCTGCAGGCGCCGGTGGACCGGGAGCCATCATAGGTGGACCAGGTGGTGGAGGACCGGGAGCTGCAGGCCCCGGTGGTGGTGGAGGACCGGGAGCTGCAGGCCCCGGTGGGGGAGGTGGCGCGGCTCCGGGCTGGGGTGGTGGTGGAGGCGGAGCTGCGCTCGGTGCAGGCGGTGGAGGGGCCCCACCTCCCCCGGCATCAGTTGGCGGTGGGGGTGCCGATGTGGTCTTGCCTGCCGCCTTCTGTAACTTGGCCTCCGCCTTCAGACGCTTGGCCTCTAGCTTTGCCTCCACCTTCTTGCGTTTGTTTTCGAGTTTTCTTTGTTTGATTTCTTCTACAACCTCCGGCGGCATGCCCCTTGTCTTGTATCTGTCGAACGTGGAAGACCAACAAATATGTACAAATCAAAACACGGCAATGCATGCTTGCCGAGTACCATCAATCAACAAAAGTCATCGAAAACAATGGTCTCGCTTCATTTAAAAAAAAAACCCACACAAATAAATTCCTTTTTCTCCCTCTTCCCACCTTTGATTTTGTCCCATGTGTTTCATACCTCGGCTCGATTTCACAAAGCACTAGGATTCATCTTAAGATGAGTTGTCAATATCACCATAGTGATTTGTACTGTGACGTCGCACTTTGCTTAGCAATTAAGTTTGATCCACAACCAGATCAATCTTAGCTCTTTGTGAAAATGAGCTCTGTTTACGTGTGTTGTGTTGTCATTTAGCCTTCGAGAATGACACTGCTATGGGGTCAAAACGTCAGGCCTATAACTATTTGTTTTGCATTTAAAAAAGAAAAAAGAAACACCGTGACAATACAAAGAGTCACGGGGAAAACTTATCTCACCTTTTTATTTCGACTTTCATGGAGCATGCGGCAGTGAGAATGAGGAGGATAGGAAAGCATATCGGCCATAGCAACTTGGCGACTTGAAGGTGTCCTGAATGCAGAAAATTAATGAAATGAAACAGTGAAAAACAAAGATGTATAGGCGTGCATCTAGGCATGTTATCGGGGCGGGGGGGGGGGGGTCAAGAAGAACACTAAAAAGTAAATGGAGGGTCGTGGTGATTACTGTTGCAACGCAAGCTTGCAACACGTTTTTTCCCTCTCCTTTTTAGGGTGGTAGCGAAACATTTATAATGGATGGCATCAAAATGTTATTATAGGTTCCCGGTTAATTTCAATAAAAACTCTTACCCCCCCCCCCCCCGGCTTAAAATTTATGTTTGAAAACTTAATGCGCGGTCGCATCAGCATTATACAGTCAAACTGAAGAGTTATTAAATTCGGCTTCAGTTATAAGCTAAAGGAATGGACGACTAGAAAACAGATTCTTACCTGCTTTCAAAAGATCACTCGTCTGATTCACTGTGAGTGGAAATAAAATAAATCCGTTATCGATGTATACGAAATTAGAGGGATGATTATTTATCCAATCATGATTATTTATTTTTACCTTTCTTTTCTTTATTCCCGGCTGACTTTTGCAGACTGGTAGACAGATTGAGACTGGACTGTTTAGACCCCTTGCATTGGCCGCCATCGTTGATGAAACGTGCACGCGTGAAGAGCAATCATTGGCTGAGAGTTGTGCGCAGCGCGTACACCTTCCATTGTTTTGGGTTTTTTCGTTGTTTTTTTGCCATCAAAGATGGCGGTCAATGACGTCTTATGCATTCATCTTTCCGCTATTGTAAACAAACATTTAACCAAGCTAAGCATAGCCAGTTGAAAAGATTTCGTGAAGCGGTTGCACATAAAAAAAAGTTATTCACTCATATTCGGGGAAACCGATCTCGAAATCCACAAGTTCCCTTTTGAAACTTAACCAAACAGCCATATGAATGCCATTAAGCTTACGCCAGGGTTGAACCATTGGCCCAGCAGAAATCCACACCCAAAACGCCACAGCCCTGTACAAGTCCCGTGTACCTTTAACTTATGGAACAAATTTTTTTTTAAACATTCATACAGGGCCTGTAGAGGGCCCACGTCTAGCAGTTTAGACCATGTGAGAAGGAATTGTGTTTACTAAACACCAAAACACAAACAAACAAACAAACAGACAATGTGGCAAACTAAGTAGGATGTCGTATGGTGTGACGTCACAAATCGCCACAAGGTTTGCCAACTCACCCTTGAGTAGAATGACCGTGCTGTAGGTTGGCATGGCTTTTTGCGGTACAAATATTGCGCATGCGTATACCCCCTCATCACCCACGTGTACATTTGTCATCCTTAGGTCTGCCGTGTTGACGATGTATTTGTTTGCTGCGTGAAGATCAGAAAAACCACGATCAAACTTCCCTGTCTTTTATTATAGAGAAAAGGGGTTTATCCTCAAAATAATCGTACATAAACGTTTATAGTTTTACGTTTCTAAGCAGCAAAACGCTTCGGCGGTTAAACGTTTATAAGCAGTAAGACATAAAGCAGCTAAAGTTTACAAGAAGTTATAAGTTCTTAAGCAATACAATATTTATAAGCAGTTAAACGTTTATAGATATTAGACGTTTCCTAAGCAGTCTTACGTTAATGAGAAGATGTACATTCATAAGCAATGAAGCAGTTAAACGTTTATAAAGTAGTAGGCGTTTCAGAAGCAGTTAAACGTTGAAAAGAAATTGCCCTCGCATACACAGTTAAACGTTTATATAAGCAAGACATTTAGCACAGTTGATCTGAACCACAACCCCTTCTCAACTGCAGACGCGTTACTTTTCAAACAACCAGTACCTGACAGTATTTTCCTGATTTGGTTGAATTTCGATCCTTCAGTAAGGCTACCTTTAGTGGAGAGAAAAGAAAACACATTAGAAGGATTTTTTAAAAAAAAATTTTTATGGGAGTCGCCCATCACAAGGCACAAAGGCCACTCGAGGTGAGGACTAAAAAGAAGAGATAGAAAAAGATGGAATACACCTTGAGGAATACACCTTGGAGTTGCATTTGGGAGCCACGACTGTATAGGGATGAGATTGGACAGAGAGGCGAGTAGTGCGTCGTAAGGGACGGTTGGGAGGCACAACAAGCGAAAGACCGTTGGAGCACATCCCGTGATAGTATCTGTAAAATAGGCCTATAGTGAAGATACGTTGCGACCGTGTGAGAGGGGTTCCAAAGAAGCTGATAATTCATGGCCTACAAGGCCAACAAGGCCAGTAGCCTCAATGATTTCTCACGTATGGAACAAAAATAAATGTAAAGTCAGGTATTCATTGCGTTCGTGTTCCTCACCTCGCACATGCACTGGTTCATCGTTGCGGTACCAGACCACTGAAGCAGCAGGGTGTTTTCTCATGTACCTTTTGCCGTAGCAGTTCAACACCACAGGATGGAGTGGAAGGACGTGCAGCTCTTGAATTAAAGTTCCGTCTAAGACACGAGATACCAATTGCTCAGATATTCTCTTTTCAGATGACGTCATTATTTTATTGCTCCATCACTATCACGCGCGCGTCGCGCACAAACGTGACTAGAAATGGGCTAAATTTCGTTAAAGCTGTTTAGAAGAAAATACTGCTTTGAAAATGTTCTAGGTAATCAAATAAACAAACAAATAAATAAATAAATAAATAAACAAACAGTGGGCCACCAGTCACTGAGAACGCTCTCTCTCCGATCTTGCCCCAAGATAATCAGAATGTTTTAATTTAATTTTTGTATTTACAATTTAAGTGGATGATGGGTGATTAAATTTGTCCAAATTTAAAAGAGCCTTTTGATAAAAGTGTTCAAGACTATAGACATTCTTTTTTTAAAGCTGAAACTTTATGATTGCAATTGAAATAAGGGAACTGATAAATAGTAGGAGGGTGGATGCAATTTCTTGGTTTCACAAAGAACTATGTGTTCCAATCTCAATTGCTAAACAAAGTGTGATGTCACAATACAAATCACTATGGTAATGCTGACAGCTCATCTTAAGATGAATCTTAGTGCTTTGTGAAGTAGAGCACGAGCTTTGTTAGGTAGATTTGAATGTAAATAAGGAGTGTTAAGAATTATCATACAGTGTGTTGTTCTGTAGATTGGGGCCGGGGGTATTTTTGTTCACCTTGGCATATCGGCGATTCCTGACATTGTCCGGTCTCCACGTTTTGCCCGATGCATTGTGCTCCGCTGCCCGGAGCCCCGCACCGTCGTTCACGGAGTTTGACCCCTTCCCCGCAGGTGACTGAGCACATCTGCCAAAACGACCACTGGCCCCACTCGCTCACGGCTTTAAAAAAGATGATATTTGGAGCATGTAACCTAGCCTCAGGAAAACGTTTATTATAAGGTCTACTTACTGTTCTGGCTGGGAAACATTTTACTTTAGTAGTGTACCTTTTCAACACATATTGCAACCTGTGAGCATCGCTTATCTTCTTATCTACATTTAACTTCAAAATATATATTTAGGCTTCAAAATTAAACTTGTTTTAAAGGTAATTTGGTGTCGTTTTAAATATTTGTATTGATTAATTTTCTGCGATAGGTCTTCTTCTTCTTCATTTTTAAATATAGGGTAGGCCTACATGGGAAAATGCAGCGTATTGCCTTTAATATATTCAGAGTTCAAATAATTAATGTTCTCATAATTATACTTCACGACCCCTGACCTTGTCCGATGCCTTGATTCGCAACGTCATTACGAGCGGCGGGAGCGGCGGGAGCGGCGGGAGCGGCGGGAGCGGCGGGAGCGCCACCGGCTGTTTGGGAGAAATTAAATAAAAATGAAAATGAAATTTTAACATAATGAAAAACAAATTATTTGTGCTCCGTCTGTCTCTTCTTTTTACTTGACTGCTTCTGTTTCACCATTTGTCACTTAGCCTTTGAGAAATTTTAAGAGGCCATTGACAATTTTGTGCAGTGATACCAAAATAATGTACTTTGGTTAGTGAGCAATTTGCAACAGCTAATTCTATTTCCAAAAAAGTTTGAACTAAAACTCTGCACTTTCATTAATATTATTCTGAAAACATTACCGTTCACGGCCTGGCCTGAATAATGTTTAGTTTGCCTTGGATGAGTGAATAATTATTACGTAGTTGCACGACGTGGAACGCACCTCTCCGCCCAATGCACGTCTGCCATTTCCACCGTTTTGGGAACCAATTCCTTTGGTGTACATTATTTTGTGTCTCATAAAATGGCGGACAGGATAGGTGCGTGTGCATCCTAAAATGGGTTGTTATAGTGGCAGGCAGTATTGGAATTGATGGCTTCGGTATTAAGTGGCTACGACTGGATCGTTGAGAAGTCTTATTGACCAGCATTGTCGCTCAAGCCAACAGCCATAGCCGGAGCCAAACGTCCTGGATTCGGATGCTGCCTTACAGAGATTGTCCTTGAGTTCCACACAAGGACGACTCTTGTGAAAGAAAGAAGACTATAATTCTGGACTCTATGGTGTTAGGTGTGTGTGTGTGTGGGTGGGTAGGCACACACACCGTTGTGGGGACTTTTACACAATGGAACAATGGACCCCACAAGGCAATTTCGATAGGAACAATAGGGCCCCACAAGGGAACTCTTTAGAAAAGGGAACAATAGAACAACAATAGCAGTACCCCACAAACCGGATCCGTAAGGTTGGGTGTGTGTGTATGAAGTGTGTGTGTGTGGGGGGGGGGGGGGGGGGGGGGTCTTCCTAGTTTCTCGTCAAGTCGTTACTCTTCATTTTTTCAATACTCTTGATAAAGAAATAAATTAACCAAAACCGTTCGCAGTTTGACCTGGTCTGCTGTGTTGATTAGATGGACGAGCACCTGTTGTAAAAAGTAACAATAGCATAATTGAACAGTTTTAAAAATCCCCCAAAATAAAGAGACTTGATTAACTGATGATATATATTTTAAAACAAATATACAATTCACAACTTTTAAAAGCTCAAGTTGAAAATGCTGTGCTTACTGATTCTGATTCAGACCAAAAAAGCAAATAAATAATTCAATTTGTTTTTCTACACCTCTATTTAGATAAATAAATGGTGCTTGTTTTATTTTATTTCTTGTTTCTTCCGAAAAAGTGCTGTCATACCATGCGGGAAAGCGAATTAATTGCCGTCTACTCAAACTTACCGTTCCCGTACGAACCCGAAGACCCCTGACCTTGTCCGACACCTTGATTGCCAACGTCATACGGAGCGGCGGGAATATTACCCCCTGATAGAGAGAAGTGAAATTAGTACAAAAGTGAAATGATCAATAATAAGAATAAAGATTATCATCAAATTATATCTTTCTATCCAGAAATATTCTGAAAACCTTACCGTTCACGGCCTGACCAGGCCTGCTTCCCTGATTGTTCGGATAAGCTGGGGGAAAAAATATTTTTAAAAATAATAATAAAATAATAATACTAATAACAATAATCAAATACAGCCTAATCTTTCGTAATGGCTTGTTGTGGTACAAAGCTAATGTTGTATAACAAATGTACAGCCCCTAGACTGAAAGGTCGATCGTGGGTTCGACTCCCAAAGAGTACCCCGTTGTGATTCCCACGCACAAAAAGTAACAATAACGTTAATTCAGTTTGTAAAAGTCACCTTAGTGAAGAGACTTGATTTAAATCAATTGTAAATTATTTAAAAACCTACAAATCACAACTTTTAAAGCTCAAATTTTAAATTTGTGGACTGATTCAGATCAATCCAAAAATCTAAAAAATAATTCAATTTGTTTTTCTACACCTCTATTTAGATAAATAAATGGTGCTTGTTTTATTTTATTTCTTGTTTCTTCCGAAAAAGTGCTGTCATACCATGCGGGAAAGCGAATTAATTGCCGTCTACTCAAACTTACCGTTCCCGTACGAACCCGAAGACCCCTGACCTTGTCCGACACCTTGATTGCCAACGTCATACGGAGCGGCGGGAATATTACCCCCTGATAGAGAGAAGTGAAATTAGTACAAAAGTGAAATGATCAATAATAAGAATAAAGATTATCATCAAATTATATCTTTCTATCCAGAAATATTCTGAAAACCTTACCGTTCACGGCCTGACCAGGCCTGCTTCCCTGATTGTTCGGATAAGCTGGGGGAAAAAATATTTTTAAAAATAATAATAAAATAATAATACTAATAACAATAATCAAATACAGCCTAATCTTTCGTAATGGCTTGTTGTGGTACAAAGCTAATGTTGTATAACAAATGTACAGCCCCTAGACTGAAAGGTCGATCGTGGGTTCGACTCCCAAAGAGTACCCCGTTGTGATTCCCACACACAAAAAGTAACAATAACGTTAATTCAGTTTGCAAAAGTCACCTTAGTGAAGAGACTTGATTTAAATCAATTGTAAATTATTTAAAAACCTACAAATCACAACTTTTAAAGCTCAAATTTTAAATTTGTGGACTGATTCAGATCAATCCAAAAATCTAAAAAATAATTACATTTGTTTTTCTACAACTCTATTAACATGGATGGTGCTTATTTTATTTCATTTTTTTGTTTCTTCCGAAAAAGTGATGTCATACCATGTGGGAAAGCGAATTAATTGCCGTCTACTCAAACTTACCATTCCCGTACGAACCCGAAGACCCCTGACCTTGTCCAACGCCTCGATTGCCGACGTCATACGGAGCGGCGGGAATATTACCCCCTGATAGAGACAAGTGAAATTAGTACCAAAATGAAATGATAAAAACAATATATAAAAAAACATTCTCATCAACACGTCATACGCCATATTCTTACAACCTTACTGTTCACGGCCGGGGCCGATTTCACAAAGAGCTAAGATTGATCTCAACTGCCAATTGATCTTAGTTGCTAAGCTAAGTGTGATGTCACAATACAAATCACTATGGTAATAAAGACAACTCATCTTAAGATTAATCTTATCTCTTTGTGAAATCGACCCCAGGCCAGGCCTGCGTCCCTGATTGTTCGGATGTGGTGGGAAGAAAAAATTAACAATAATCGAATTTGTCGTTATCCATTTTGTAGTACAAAGCATATGTGTAATTCAAAATTATATCCCCTAGAATGCAAGGTTGTGGGCTCGACCCCCAAAGAGTACCCCGCGTGATGCTGTCATTGAACAGGATAAGCACTGTGCATACTTACAAAGCAGTTAAAACCAAAATGGTATACGACCTAAGAGGTACCAAAATGAAATTAAGCTAATTGCAATACTACTTGCAAACTACAAATTGTTCTCAATATTATACCTGATGACCCCTGACCTTGTCCTTGTCCAATGCCTTGATTGCCGGCGTCATACGGAGCAGCAGGATTACCACCTCCTGATAGAAGTGAATTCAAATTAACATCAAAATGAAATGTGATCATAAGAAAAAAACCAAGCATGACCCTGCGCACAATTTAAACATGTTCTTTACCTCTATTCACAATCATCACTGTTAATATTTAAATGGTCCTTTTGTTTCTAATTTTTGTTTCGTTTGTTTGTTGGGTGTTTGTTGGGGTGTTTGGGTGTTTGTTTGTTGCTGTTATTGTTGTTGTTTTGTGTGTTGTTTTGGTGTGGGTTTTTTTTAAGTTTCTTTTTGGGGGAGGGGGGTAATGGAGGGGGGTAATTTTTGATAATGGGAGTCCCAACATCAGCCTACCGTTTAAGGCATCCCCTGGTACGCCGGCCTGATCGTAGGGACCGTACCCACCTGGTGAGAAAACATTTTAACAAAATCAAATAAAACTAAAATGTTATCAGACCTCAACTAAATTTGATTGTATAATGTTAGCATTTTGGGTTCTGGTTTTGGTAACTGATCGTACTGTATCGTACTAGTACAACTTAACAATAACATTAAATTTGAATTTAGTTGTTTATTTCTGAAAGTTATGACAAACGTAATTCTGTCACCAAGAAAACATTACAGTTCAAATACATCACGGAAATTGTTTGTAGATTGGCACAGTTCGGTAGGCCTATGCACAATAATTGCTTTCTGTTGGGGCTAACATAATTTTTTGTTTAGGCTTAGCCTAGCCCAACCCGTTGCATACAGCCTCGGTGCAGTGCAACGAAGACTGGCGTCCTACTACCCAAACCCAGGCTTATTCTAACGTCCTACCACTTCAGCAATGTCAATATCCAGCAATGTCCATTACGATAATACACCAATTATGAGCAATTTGTGCTATGATTCAGTCTTGCTCAAGGACACATGTGTCACGACCGGGATTCAAAACCCAACACATCGATGACTAATTAAGCAACAATAACTGGTCAGCTTTGACATGCTACTAAACTTGACAAACTTTACAAGATTAAAGGTACCTGTGTGGACTGCTGGACTAAAAAATATGTTGATTATATAATGTATTTACCTTGAGCGTTGGACGCTGTCACAAAGAACAATATCAGCACACAACTGACTCTAGTCCCAAGAAATTCTCTCGATGTCATCATTTTTAAGTAACCATCACGAAGACAAACAAATTAACGAAAGAACACCTTTAAATTCTATTTCTTAAAAAAACAGAAGACCTGAGCGATGAGGTGTCTTTAGCAGCTTTGTGTAGCTACGTTTTGAAATCTTGAACGCAACGACGACACTGCGTCATTGACGCGCGCGCTCACTAACTCACAAACGCGCGCGCCGTATCGATATCTAACCCTAACCCTCGTCACTAATAGACCGTGCAAGTCTCGCGCGTATTCGAACATTCTTTTGGACCGCTTTGGTCCCATGTACTTTGCGTAAAGGAAACAAACTCGCGCACTTAAACGGGTCCCAATTAATGTTCGAAGAGACTTGCACAGTCTATAAACGCTCTGAAAAAGAGTAGATAGTTGTTGTTTTCCATCGTGAGTTTAGAGACTTGTAATTTGTCCACTCCCATAAGAACTGAAAATAAGTGCATCACAATACTGAAGTAGACTTTTACAAAGATACAGTCCCTCTCTCTCCTCTGTTGATTGATGCGTTAAATTGTAGTCGAAGGGTTACAACAATTAAACCACAAAGATTGGACAAGGGAAACTTGTTCAATTTAAAACATTTATTTATCAATAAACTAAAACAAAATGTAGCTTTACTTTCCCCCATTTTGTTTGTCCCTCTTTGCATGCGACCGAACTATCATATCGAATAAGAAAGCCCTGGGCCCAATTTCATAGAGCTGCTAAGCACAAAAATTTGCTTAGCATGAAATTTCTTCCTTGATAAAAACAAGATTACCAACCAAATTTCCATGTGTTGCATATTGCTTGTTACTGGTAGTCAGCTGTTGTTTGCTTATCCTGAAAATCACGTGGAAATTTGGTTGGTAATCCTGTTTTTATCAAGGAAGAAATTTCATGCTAAGCAAATTTTTGTGCTTAGCAGCTCTATGAAATTGGGCCCTGGTTCTTACCTGCGAATTAGAGAAGCGTGATTTACGTCATTACTCTATTATTTCGTGGCGAATGTTAGGCAAGAGTTTGCGCACATTTCAAACTTGTTTTTTAGAAATTGTTCGTTGGGAATGTGATGACGTCAAATTCGATTTACTACTGTACTTTTGAATAGTTATCAACGTGTAGACCGTGTCCTTCATACTGTTAAGTACAAGATCCATAATGTTGACCATTTTCCTAAAAATTGGTGGTTTCAAAGTTTGATGTTTTTCATCTTTATGTCAATCACAATTTCCAAGAACACACCGGGAATCAGTTATGCACTGATCTGTATTATTGGATAGCGAGTTGCAAGTGTTGTTTGAAGTCAGTGGACGCCATTTTGAAACTTGCGTGGTAGCATAATTATTTTCAACGTCTGTTGTGCACGTTTCGATGCAACTGCAACAGAAGTGTTCACCGACTAAATTATTATTGTAGGCATAAATAAGCTTCAGAAACAAAGACAACTTTTTGACGAATGAAGATCCCGCAATGTATTTTGGATACGCACTGTGTGTATTAAACTTTTTTTCTTTCTTTTTTTTTCTTTTGTCTTTTTCTTTTTTCGTATTTTCGGGGCTAGATTCGAAATGGCCGCTGCTTACGTGTGACTTTACGATCTTGTACACACAAGCATAGGCCCAACCGCTACCCACCAGTCAGTATAACAGAGTTCAGTGTTATTCAACAGCCAGAAAATTTGCACCTTAAAACGAAAAGTGGGCAAAGAAAGCCAAGAATGGCTAATGTTGGAGGGGGGGGGGGGAGTCTGATGACATCTTTACTAAGTTTAGCCTTGGTTTCGCTAAGAGCAAAAGTTCTGTAAGCATAGATCAATCAGAATGCAAACTATGGGGATGACGTGTGTATCGAAGCTAGCAGAGCCACTCTCCGCGTCACCCAAAGGAAACTCTTTGTCGAACTTCGTATCCAGAGTATTGAACCTGTCGCCTTTGATCACTTCATCCTTGATCAACATTGGGTTCTGCTGTCTACTGCCCGTATTCGCCCCACCGGGGGGTGACTGTGCCAGGGTGTCGATCATGGCATCGTCTTGCACTGGTTGTGGGTTGGGGCCATATCCGCCTGGTCCAGCAGGGGGACCAGGGGCGGCGTTATATCCGCTTGGTCCAGCAGGGGGACCAGGGGCGGCGTTATGTCCGCTTGGTCCAGCAGGGGGACCAGGGGCGGCGTTATATCCGCTTGGTCCAGCAGGGGGACCAGGGGCGGCGTTATATCCGCTTGGTCCAGCAGGGGGAGCAGGGGCGGCGTTATATCCGCTTGGTCCAGCAGGGGGACCAGGGGCGGCGTTATATCCGCTTGGTCCAGCAGGGGGAGCAGGGGCGGCGTTATATCCACCTTGCCCAGCAGGGGGAGCAGGGGCGGCGTTATATCCGCCTTGCCCAGCAGGGGGAGCAGGGGCGGCGTTATATCCACCTTGCCCAGCAGGTTGGCCACCAGCAGATGATTGTCCACCTGTAACAATAAGAAAAAAACATACAATAACTATCAATCCATATTACTGCGATATTAAGTACGTTACCGACAACAAATCTTCACTTCATAAGAGAGACCATTGCTTACGAGAGGAATAACATCTTTGTAATGAAATTATGCAAACATTGATTGACGAAAAGCAGAGCTTTGCAGCTCACCTCCACCGCTGCATGACCCTGTACCACACTCGCCGAACTCTATCTCATCGCCTGTGCAACCGCTCCCCTGTCCACCCGATGGCGACTTGCAGCTCCGGACTCGAAATGTCGTACCTCCTCCACATGTCTTGTCACAGTTATCCCATCGTGCCCAATTCGCCCATTGGTTACCCCCGGCCAATACGACAAGACGAGCGGGATCTGTACAAAATCATTTATAAGGCACAATAGACCATTTTATTTTAAGAAGTCCTAAAAAGTATCATTCCGGGATTATTTTAATAACCTTTGATGCAACAGGTTTAGTTCCCGGTCATTTTCGACAAAAATAAATTCAATTTCATTACGTATTCAAGTTCACGAATTTTCCAGCCCCATGTATTATACAGCTTGGGTAACTATTGCATTCAATTTTGTTGTCCTGCACATGATTTTGGTTCTTCTCATTCATGTTCGTTTCAAAGTTCTGTTTCATTAGGCAGTCGATATCATTTTCTATACCATTCTTCGGTTTAATTTCTACATCTTTACTGATGAAATGGAAAGGTTGACCAGCCTCTTGCTGTTGGATTAAAAGTAATTGAAAGATTTGTGACCTAATGAATTTGAATGATCTTAGATGACCAGTGAATGCTTAACTGTTGAAATTGAATTACTTCTTTTGACTGTAATGCTTATGATGCAGAGGTAAAGTTGCTTTGATACGAATGCATAAAAGTGAAAATAGGCTCTGGTTTGCCGAAAATGACTGGGAAAACAGTTCCCGAGTTGATTTGCGGACAGCACCGGTAGGACGCCAACCTGGGGTAGTTTTAGGGTCGGGGACACAGGGTGAATTTGTTTCTCTTTTTAATTCTCGTTTTAATTATTACTAAAGTTACTTATCAATGCATTGGCAAACGGTTTGTGCAATACCTTAAACAAAAACTTATATCTTGTTTGAATTGATATAAAATAGATATTTATTAATTTAATTTATTTACATCAGAATGTTTGGGTCAAATTTGCCAAAAGCCGACCTGACATCTTTACAGATGTCAACGTTCTGCCCCAAAGTACTACGATTAGAAAACTGTTTTAATGTATTATTTAGTATTAACTAACCTTGAGAAAGTAAAACGATTGGTATCCAAATAAGCACCGTCCACATGCTTCCGGTTGTCCGTTTACGCTGATGATACGTTTTGGTAATTTCCTACAAAACGATCATTGGTGCTAATCCAACAAAACAAAAGCCGCAAGTTTCTGATAAAACACAATCTAAAGCAGTACTTCTATATACTATTGTTATCTTGTTCTTGTTATAAATACCCTATCTGCGAAAACGCGTGAAATGTCGACCGCCTGCACCATTATAGAATAAATAATAATGGCGTTCGCGTATTGACCATAGATATAGAATATAATACCAAAACGTATTATATTCAATATCTATGGTATTGACCCCTTGCACAACGCGGAACGCACCTTCGCATAATGCGCGTCCACCATAGAGTTATAATATAAGGCCGTGTCCGAAACGGCGACTTCGGCTACAGCTACAGCTAGATCAGCGCGTCTGCCAGTGATGAAGAATAGGCAGACGCGCGCGATCTAGCCATAGCTGTTGCCGAAGTCGCCGTTTCGGACACGGCCCAGCCTCGCTACCATGGGCAGCGCGCCGTATCGATACCTCTCGTCGCTAAACCCCTGGGAGGGAAACACTGAAAATCAATGCTGATTGGCTAACCAAAATGTACTGCTTTGCGTGCACGCTTGTTAAAACATTCGAGCGCTTGTAGGACGCTTGTAGGACGCTTGTCGGGCGCTTAGTACGCGCGTGTAAAAATGCACGTATTTTGACGCAATACATTTCAAATGAATCATGTTTTTACATGGTCACCTTAAACTGCATACAGTAAAGACGTATCACAAGATCGATATAATGCGTCCGCCATTTTGGGAGTTCATTTTTGACTCCCAATTTGGAGCAAGTTCGGGTGGGCGACTAGAGTGGCTAGACTTACCAGAAACCATAGAGCACAGGGAGATTGACTAGATCGACCATGCACTGGAGCATGGAAGAGCTAGTCAATACGAGAGCTACGTCACACACTGAGCGAGTTCGGGCGGGCGACTAGAGTGACTAGACTGTGTGACTGTGTGACGTAACTCTCAAATTGACTATCTCGACCATGCTCCAGTGCATGGTCGATCTAGTCAATCTCCCTGTGCTCTATGGTTTCTGATAAGTCTAGTCACTCTAGTCGCCCACCCGAACTTGCTCACTGTCACACAGTCTAGTCACTCTCATCCTCGTTCCCAGGCGTGATCGATCTCGCCGCGCCATTTTTTCCCAGCATGCCTTGCTCGATCATATCCCCTGGAATTGGTTCATTAAAATGTGCTAGAATCTAGCACATTTTAATTAGGCCTTGGCCGATCCATTCTACGCGCGCGCTCAAGTATGGTAACCTGCAAAAGAGGCATCCAGTCAAAAAGCAACTGGTCCTCTGTCATTCTTCTTGATTTTGTGATATGTCTAACTGTATGCAGTTTAGGGTGACCGTGTAAAAACATGATTCATTTGAAATGGAATCTCGTCAAAATACTTGCATTTTCACACGCGCGTACTAAGCGTCCTACAAGCGCCATGATGGGCTCGAAAGTTTTTAACAAGCGTGCACGCAAAGTAGTCACCCATGGGAGCCAACCAGCGTTGTTTCTCGGTACATCCCTACCAGGGGTTAGTGACGAGAGGTATCGATACGGCGCGCTGCCCATGGTAGCGAGGCTGAGTCACTCTGGTCGCCCACCCGAACTTGCTCATTATGAGTGATAGGGGGTATATGTGCGCTGCGCGTTGTGCAAGGGGTCAGTAGGCGCGTCAGCAGACCCCCTTGCATAACGCGAGTTGCTGCAGGTGCAGAGGTCACGCGCACGTTATTATTGAGCTATCGTTCAATGATTTGCCTCGTTTTGCATCAGTGAGTGCGCTTCAATTTGCAAGGGGTGTATTTCAAAGAGCACAAAAAGTAGCTAAGCACATCAAAATTGTGCTTACCAAATTAGGGTTACCAGCCAAAATATGACAATACCACATGTGCCATATTTGTGACTGGTATCCTGCATACTTTTGCTATAAGCAGAAAATCATATGCTGCTTAAGCAGCTCTGTACTCTAGCTACCACGGGCAGCACGCCGCATCGATACCTCCCGTCACTAACCCCTAGGGGTTGACGACCCTGACCGAAAAACAAGTTTCTGACATAAAATTAAAATTGAAAACGGGACGGTAACCAGAAACAGGTTCGTGACGCAAATGAAAATAAACGTTCTAAAAAAACACTGCCTTCATTTTATCTTCAAGTAATGGAACTTGGTCTTTTGTCATTTTTATCAACATTATTTGTTGTGTCAAGTTGACTTAAAGAGGATAACAAATTAATAATGAGAAAAAATGCTAATGCTTCTCGCTACATCTGATAAACGACCCTCCCCCCCCCCATCCAAACCCTAGTTATAAACCACCAAGTGGTTTAACCAGGGCCCAATTTCATAGAGCTGCTTAAGCAGAAAACAATGCTTAACAATTTCCTGCTAAGCAGAAAGGAGCAGGATACCAGTCACAAATTGTACACATGACATGGTAGTTGGGCAGGTAACGTCATTCTGGTAAGCAAAGTTTTATTGTGCTTAGCAAATTTTTGTGCCTAAGCAGCTCTATGAAATTGGGCCCATATACATGTATGAGCACACAAGGGAGAAAATGAACTCAAAACGGGAACAAACTACTGTATGACTACTTCATAATTTATTTACATTATTACAAGTACTGTGATACAATGACTGCAAGCCCGTACATCTGATGCTTGCCTTTTAATGGTGCTATACAGGATTGGTAAGAATAAATAAATATCATTGTTTCATTTTAGTCTGAGAGCTTACTGATTATGAAGTTCATACTAGAGCCAATTTTTCTGTGAAATATGTCCCTCCGAAATGACGTCATATTCAAGAAAACTGTATCTGAAAACCTTTAAAAAAATAAGTGAAACAGCTGATTTGGGTTGTTACAACCAAAATTAAGGACATTGTGTTTACATGCTGAAAATTGTCCATGGTTTGTCACTATTTTCTCCTGACTCGCACAACGGATTAAGTCCAAATGTTCACATGTTTGTTATTTCATGTATATAGGTAAGAGAGGTTTGCGGTAACACCGTGTGAAAATCTCTTTTGAGTAGTGTTGGTTCTGTAAAGAACTGGTGGTTAACGACTCAACGTCTTGATCAGTATGCTCTGATCCTCTTCAGGAGAAAGAGCATACTGATTGAAGCGTTGAGTCGTTAACCACCGGATCTTTTCAGAACCTATACACTACTCAAAAGAGATTTTCACATGATGTTACCGCAAACCTCTCTTAGTTATACTTCCACCATGCAAAGGTTCAAATCCTACTTATGTATATGGTTGATCACACAAAACATGAACACTGTCTGCGACTATTTTGTAGGCTCTAGAAATCCTGTTTAACACCTTTAAACTAGTATGATCGTTCATGTTGACCCTTGTAAAGAAAATCATCATGAGGTAGAAGGCTCGAGCAGCCTCAGAAGTTTGATTCCAAAATGCAAGCTGGAATCCGGGGTGAGTCAGTCACAATGGTTAAATTCTTGATCAGGAAATTGTTGCAATGATTGCTCTGTTCTCAGGTCAAGCCATGTCTAAAGGTACAATTCATCTGCTCAGGACCGTAAGGTCGTTAGTGCAATTTACATACAGATTTCATCAAATTTGTTTTTCATATTTTTGGGATCCTGGTTAATTTGAGTTCATTGATCGAGAGTGATTTCCAAAGTAATTGTTTGGCAAAAAGCAAAAATCTAAGAAAACAATTTGTGAGTACTTTTATCAATTTCTTTTTTCAAATTTATACGCAATTTTCATTTAACATTATGGACATGAAATTGCAATTAAGGACCTTAATTAACTGATTTGACAAAGTGTAGAACACTTCTCATTTGTTTGAAGGACACCAGCTCTCCTCCAGAGCTTACGTTTCGGCAACAGAATCCTCTGTTGCATATTGATGCATTGAGAAAGGTTTTACATTTCAAATGCGCTGCATTTAGCAGAGTCAGTAGAGATCCGATGGTGGTTAGATCTAATTAAAAAATGCTGTCCTGTCTTTATTGTCCTCCAAAAAGGAGCCTCCCAATACATGTCTCATCATGTGACTTATCATGTGATGTATCAAGTGACACTATGTACCCCATCTGGCAAAGTCATGAAGAGACAAACAAATACAAGGTGAATCATCCCGTCATGACCTTTGACATGTCATGTGACCTTTTCCTTGACCTTCTCCTGGCGTTCTTTCTTCCGCTCTTGCTCCTCAAGTTTCCTGATCTCTTCCTTGAAGTGGGTGATGGTGTCTTTGCTCTGCTTTAGACGCTCGTTGAGCTCCGTGATCTCAAAGCGAATCTTCTTCCTGGCAGACTGAAGAGCCACATTGGTCTTTTCTTCAAGCTCATTGACTGCAAAATTACAAGTTTTCAATAAAAATTGATTGATATCTTTATGTCAATGGAGATTCAGGTTTGCTAAGTGGTTTATTTCCCTGACTTTTACCTCTGTGGACTCAAGTTCGAACCCCACCTTAGACCAGGGCTTAACCTCAGATCGGGCATGGTATATTCTCTTC
Organism: Pisaster brevispinus; assembly: GCA_023634235.1. Taxonomy (NCBI): domain Eukaryota; kingdom Metazoa; phylum Echinodermata; class Asteroidea; order Forcipulatida; family Asteriidae; genus Pisaster; species Pisaster brevispinus. Next base: position 16,098,730 of record JAMKCF010000002.1, read on the forward strand.
ACATGTGTGGCGCGTTCTGGCTGAGCAGTCGAGCACACAGGACTCAGGCTCTGGCGTTTCTGATCAGCAGAGTGAGTTGGAGTCCCAGTCTGGACACTTGTGTCCTTCAGCAAGACACTTAACCATTATTAAGTCGTCCTTAAGATAAGATGTAAAGCCGTAGGTCATGTTACGTAATGCAGGTAACACTAGCCATAAGATAATGGGTTTGCCCCGGTTTTAACGGTGAGTACTTACAGTCTGTTTCATGTTTGTGAGCTCCAAGCGTTAAGACCCTTGAGCTGCAAAGCAGTTGTTGCATCATCGCAGTCGGATCCTGGAAAATCTATTTAGGAAAAGCAAAATAGATGAAAATGCATATTTTATGCACCACGTGCATCTGTGACCGATACTGTTAACATAACTATACAAAACCCCAGTGTGATGCAAGTTAAAGCCTGTGCCTAACGCATACATGAGAGTAAAAGCATCCCAGAAGTGGAAAGAAACACTGGTGTAGTTTATTTAACTAAAATATGGATTGATCTTACCATTTCATCGTAATGTTCAGAAACAAGTGTCTTCTTGCCAAGGAACAGGTTTGTGTCTGTTTGGAAGAGCTTCAAGAAATGATACAAGGTGACCTGAAAGGAACCATGGTATAATCGTATCAGTATTGCCAACAACAGCTTCAATTGATATGAATTACTTCACTTAACTTGGTAAAAATACAAAATTTCAACATCACAAAACTTTCTTTCGGAGCAAAGTGTGTTTTAATCTGGTCTTTGACACCCACATTATGACAACACCAGATCTTGAGTCCGCTGCACTTGACAGCTTGGCCCTGACACTCTCAAGAGTCTGAGAGAATACTGGAGAACACTCCATTGATGCTGATGGCAATAGGAGACTTTTTGAACGCTAAGTGGCAGCAGACTTACTAGGTAAATTTCCATTGTTTATGTCGTTCTGAGCATGCTCATTATTCCAAGAACAAGTCTGCTGCCACTAGAGTCCCCGAAAGTCTCCCATTGTCATTTTGTTTAATTTCTGTTTCTAAATAGATACAGGATTTGATTGAGTTAATTCAGTTGCACAATACTTACTGGTCTTTCATTCGGATCCACAAAAAAGATCTTGATGATAATTTCAAACTCGCCCCAACCTGTCTCCTGGATCTCATACGGTGGTTTACTGACAACTAATCCAAAACGAAAATGAAACATCAGATTTGTAGTAAAAAAATTACAGATTTGATGTTTTTTTAAAGGTTACTCAAAGCTGTAAACACAAGAAGTCATGGTAGAAACAAAAATGCTGTGTCGATGTTTAATTTTTGTTTACAAAATATTTCTAATTGGTAAGGATTTTCAGATCATAGCACTGACCTCTGATTGCATTGGCATAACTCTCATGCAGTTTGAATTGGATCTTCTTCACGTATGTCGACATGTCCTGGAAGAAAATTTAATATGACAGATTTGAAAAATGATGTCCGAGTCCTGCAGGAAAAAAAAATCCACAAGCTGCTCGGGTGGGATTCGAACCCACCAAAACATTCTTTAACCCAGATGCAACGGAAGACATTCTTGAGATGCTAGGTGACCAGGTACCCTTGTTCTCAGATGATGTATGCAGCATTCTCAGACAGAAGATTGAAGTTTACCTTGAAGGTCTGCTGTCTAGCGTTCCAATGTCTTCCGTTATTGATTGATTGCTTTGAATAAAGGATCAAAGTTTTGACATGGGTTCAAAACAAAAGCTTTCGAAAAGACATGGGATGAGGGGAGGGTCGTTAAGACTGGGGTGGGGTGGGGGGGGGGGGGGGTACGTACTTCGTTCCGATAGGGTTTAATGTAGATTGTCCATTGGTGAGTGTGTCCATCTTCCTCTCGTTTCTTACCAAAGTATCTGGAGATGTTGCCATAGACAATTGGCTTAACAAGATTGATACCCTGTTTGTATTGAGAAAATCAATGAAAAGTGTGGTATATTATTAGTAAACAATCAGAAAACAAAACAACTTTACAAATACAATCATTGAGTTGATGTTTAAACATAATTCAGAAATACCACAGACAGTTTAGGCAGTCCTTTTGATTGAAGGGTGGTCATGTGACCATGTTTGCCTGGTAGTGGTATTTAACTTTTCTGTCTAGACTAAAAAAAAAGCCGGTTGGCTTAAAGTAAAATGCGTTCGGAAGTTTAAATATAGCCATACCCATGTTGGCGTGCAAGTTTCTGCAGGCGCTAAATAAAAAGGCAAAGTTTATTTACTTTTTTGTTTTTACACTTTTCTTTTCCCTTATTTATTTGTTTACGCTTTTTACAAAAAAGAGTATTTTTGAAAATGAATGGGAATCATTAATTTTAAAGAAATTAAAATTCTACCTCCATGCATACACTGACCACCAACCATGCACTACTCTGACAGTGATAAACACACACACTGTGTCAGGCAGTGTGAGTGACCTGGTAAAACTAATCATGGAGCTAGAGCTAGCATATAAAATAAGGCTGGCTCGGATCCACGCTAGTTTAGTCATGTATTTGTTAGTTAATAAAATAATGTATAGACATGCACTAAAACAACACTCAAGACTCACTCAGTAACACTATCTTATCAACATGATCAAGTATCATAAATAATAATAATATGGACAGGAATTCTTTATTTAAACTGATCAGACAAAGCAGAACAACGCACTTCTTTTCTTGACACTATGAACATACTGTAATGTATATCATAGTGGCGTAAACATTTCTTTTGCTCTAGAGAAACTTCTCTCTACTGACCTTAACTCTTCCACCAGAATCGTGCCCGTAGTCCGCCATGTTGCTTTTTCGTCTGCAAATCACCACAGCGCCACCAAGCGTTGAGAATAAGCTAGGCCGTAATGAATGATAATCACGTGACCATACGTCAACATCGGAAGACCGAAAAGAAACATTCTGATTGGACATTATCGGAAAACGCCCAGACAAAACCCACAGGAACGCCAAGTTCAAGGTGTGATGTGATTGGCTAGCGGGTAGACGACGCCCCGGTTTATCCCACAAAATGTTAATCATAAAGCGTGGTGTGATCTTTGTCTGTAAAATCACATGAATAACTATTAATATTTAATTAAATGAATACAAAAGCAGGCTTTCTTAGGAATGAGTAAATTCCTTGATAATTTATGCAGGATAGGAAAGAATAATATGACAAAATAAGTTAATTTTTCAATTCTATCATCCCAAGCTCAACGTTGGTGAGCTGTGAAATAAAAATAGCCCAGTCTTCATCCAATGGAAATACAGTTTTATACAAATTAATATATATTTTTTTATGTTCATGACGTACCATTGTGCAATCACATTACTATGGAAATAATAAAAGCAGCACACTCAGTTTTAACCATAGTTATTTCTTCATTTTTAAAACGTATTTATATTATTTTTAATTGTATGTAATGGTTTGTGTTTTTTTTTTTTTTTTTTTCCTTCTTGGTCACTGGAACGACCGCCCCAAACCGATCCCTACAGTGAAATATGCAGTAGGAAGAAACGGTCACCAGCTAGTGTTTTGGGGAATTAAGGTAGTCATTGGTAAGCGGCGTTGTTGGTCAATGGCAATCCGGCGTTTGACGGTATAGATATTGTTTTCTCTTCTTTTTTCTTATTATTTCCCCTTTACACGGGGTTGACTTGTATGTTAACGGTCGCTAATGATGAGGAAACATTTTAGATTCATCTTGAATTTCTGTTCGCCATGATGCCTTAAATTGGCTCAGAACGGAAAATATATCCTTGGAAGAATTACATTATTTCTTTTCATGACGACAATAAAATTATCTTATCTTATCTTATCTAACGTGGAGTAAGATTTGAAGTCAACTTTGCCAAGGTGGGTCAACATTATTATTGGCAAAGAGATCGACAGAGGGAGAAACTCGTGATGAGAGCCATGTGACTTGTGATGATATGATACAAATCATTTTGAAAAACTGCCAAACCGAAAAAATGACTTGTATACAATCATAGAGAAAGGACCACTGATACATGGATGTGTTGTGGAGCCATATGCCTAGCGTATCACGTGATATCAACAATGAATAGTAGATCACGCGATCGTCCTCAGGCCACGATTCATTCTAAAATGAGGTGAGTCAGTCATCAACATCTTTTGGAAAAATTAATTAGCATTTTATGTTGTTAGCATGCGCAGATCGGTGTTGTTGCAGCAGGGAACTGTCCTAGCGCACTTGTGGTTGGTCCCTCTCTCCATGGCGCGGATGGTATCGTAGGGGGAGTGGTAGGGTTGGGTTTGGCTACTGCGGCGGGGGCTAGGGGTGCATTGCCAAAAACCTTTTTAAATAATTATCAAATTAAGGTAAAGAATAAATAAGTACAATTCATAAGAAAGAAAGAAAGAAATTCCTTGGTGGATAAAAACAAAGAGGACCCAACTTGCAACCCCCGCCAAAAAATTGAACGAACAAATAATATATAAATAAGTAAATGAAAATAATAATAATAATATGACAATAAAAAAAACACCTATAAATAAATAACAAAAATAAGTAAATAATATATAAATGTAATTAAATAAACAAACAAACAAATTGAACACAAATAGAGTACTTAAATACATAAATAATTAATTAATCAAACAAAAATAAAACAACCAGCAAACATTTTGTAACCCTCCATGATTCTTTGAAACTAGCAAGTACCAGCATCCCGTCTTGCGCTACGGTTCAAACCGTTGATTATTTTAAACCATCGTCAAACCATTTCATTAGATAGCAAGCACCATATGGGTGTAGAAATAGCACCGGTCCCTTTTCTAACGTTTCCTATAAAAGCCGTTTACCAAGTGAGCATAAGATCTAAACTAAATACAACTTTTATTTCCTGCGACCAAAACACTCAGTTTTATTCAAAAGCACGACTATAATAATACATTTTTCTACTATCGCGTGATCTGTTTACGTCACTCATGAATATTCAATTTCATTCATGGTTCCTGCTGGTTGCACGATTTGTGTGCAGCGTGTATGTACACAAAAACCGCCTCGTGCACACCATACACACGGCGACAACGAGATAGCTTTCACTAACGAGTGGGGAGAGATGATCAAATTCTACATCTTCCAACATTTTTCTCCTAGATTTTCGCTGCATTTTTGTTAACAAGGCTGGTGTGCATATGGTATGTATCTTTCTACATTTTTGCATTGCTTCTAGTTTGGAAGTTGCTCTTAAATTTAGGGTTTTTTTTCTGATGTGAGAATTGTTCTTGTTGAGGTTGTATGGCTACCGCAGTACCGGCACAGTCATAAAACCCGGCAGGGCAGGGTGGCGTGTTGGGATCAGCCCACTTTGTTTTTATTGGTGAATGCATGGAGGGTGTTTACATTCTAACTGTACAATAACCGTTCTTTCTTGTTGTAAATCATAACTTTAGCAGCTACATACTATTCCCCTGGTAATGAGCATAGCTTAGGGATATCTGGGACCGTCCTCCAATCAGGTTTTAAATTTAAGCATCAAAAATTTTTGTCTCTTCTTTTGATATTAAAACAGACATGACGATCGTTAAGTAAAGTGTGTGTTGGCATTTCTGTCTATCATCAGCTCATCATGAGCTTCATGGAGATTGACACCTACTTCGAGCTTAGAGCGCCGAGTAACTCAGAGATTAAACCCCCTTTAAAAAAAATACAGGAAAAAGAAATTGTCATCTTCTGCCACCACTGATTACCAAATGTTGATGTTTCAACAATGTACATCATGATGATGATGATGTGGTTGGCGTCATGCCTAGATTGTAGATCAGATGTTTAAAATAATATAGGGACCTCCATGTAATTCCTAGCCTTAAATAATTATTTCTCCATATTGACCCCATATTGACCCCTTGTACAATGCAAAACACAACTCCACACAATCAATGGTACTGGAAGTCAATTCCTTTGTTTACATTTTGACTCTCGAAATTTCAAATAGGGAACAGGGTAGGCGTGTGAAACTGTAAGTGTTTTTTGAAAACTAGAACATTTGAATATTTAATTACTCTTTCAAAAATATACAGCTAGGGAAAGTTGATATATGCTTAGCTCGTACATGTTTGCATCTTTTTCTTTTCGTGCAAAGCACTCTATAGACTGTGTAACCTGTTTACAAAGACAAAAGAGTGACCTTGTCCATTGCTGTCACAGAGTCTTCCTGGCTTCAAAACTACCACATAAATTCAAGAGGTCCAGCCGTCGATTTCACCAAACTCTTCCTAACTTAGGATTAATCTTAGGACTTAGGACGAGTCCCAGCCTTGCTCTTTAAACATGTAAACCTTAAGATTAATCCTAAGTAAGGACTAGTTACTCGTCCTAACTCGAGATAGGATTAATCCTAGTGTTTCGTGAAATCGGCTGCAGGTAACAGCTGAACAAGTTTTGAGGTGTGCCCTTTTCTTCATACGAAACGACGATATAAATCAGACACTGCAGTCTTCATTAAGTGTAAGCTGTAAATGTTTTCTTCAATTGGGCTGTGCACAAATCAATGAAGTCCAGACTCAGGCGTGTGTCTTTTTTAGTGATGGTCTAGCAGATCACAATTCATCTTCTATTGATTGTTTTTTGTCTGATTTGGAGAGACTGTTTCAAGGACAAACTGAACAATTCCTCATTCATGTACAGCTTATAAATAATATTTATTTAATTAGGACAATGTCTCGCACCATCATGTGACAACCATATGCTGGGCTCAAAACTCACAATGGACCGCAGGCCCGAGGCCAGTGATTTTAGCATCAGGCCAGTAAGTTACCATCAAACATACAAGTTTCGGCAGTCTTGTGTTTTTGAAGTATAATACCTCTCTGTTATTTTTAATTTAAACTGAAAAATTATTCTTTCAATTCTGTTTTTGTGCGTGCTATTTTCTGTGGAATTTGGCCATGCTGTAGCACATAAAGTAACACCTGAACACTTACATGTAGCAGATTACCAACTGGTCAATGCACTGCTGGGGTTGCAAGGAGACTAACTTTTGCTTGTGGAGTAACTTTGTTAAGTCATAAATGCATGAACATTTTAAATGACAAACTAGCAGTAATGAGCTGTTAATAGCTTAAAATTTGTTACACTAGTCTGTGAAACTGAAAAACACTTCACAAAGTTTTGAGGTGCTGTGGTTGGCCGTTCTGTTAATTTTTGTTAATAAGCATGCAATGCTGCATGTCTGTTAGTGCTACATTTATACCAAGGAGCTGGATGATTTATGTGTTAATTCTGTTATTTCTAAGGTTTTCTGTGGGGAAATCACAGATTCAGACGAAAATTTGATAAGAGCAGGATTTAGTTTATAATTACCTGTATTTAGTTTCCCTTTTGTAAACTTATGACCTGATATTCGAAGGAAAGTGTCACCCGATCCCCTTAAGGTGATCCCCTTACAGCATACAATGACCCTTCCGGAATCCCAGGTCGTTAATCCGGAGGTCGCAGGTCAAATCTTTGTTCACACCACAAAATAGATCATTTACCTTTTCATTATGCTCAGTTTCCGTTATGTTCAAAGCAAAAACATTAAAAAGTACATTTAAGTAGAATGAGGCGGATGTGGGTTTATTATTTCTTTTCCTTAAAAACCCCACAATTATCACATTCTATTCAACAGAAATCCATTCATAAATTGGGCCGCCCAGACGGCACTTGATTAAAACATGCTATTTTCACTGATAACTGTGTAATATGCTGTTTGCTCAGCCACTACACAAGTGGTGTAGGTTTTAAACCGTAAAATATGGAAGTTTACACAGTGATAAGATAATAGATAAACATCTCGCCTAACCTATAAAAAATTACTTTTGTGTGATCTCAACTAGTCTGATCTGGATTTGAACACAGACTACAATCACTAGGAATTTTTTATTTATCAGCCTTTGTCAGGTAAAGCAATACTATCACTATCAGACTATCGAACTAAACTGCACTCTTTTTATCCATAGTTTCTCTTGTGAAAGGTTTGAAGTTGTTGGTGTTTTTTTGTCAAGCTTTTGAATTTTCGTTTTGTGGGGGCGGGGGTGGGAGTTGCTTAGTTGATGTTTAATGTTTGGGTACTTCAGTTGTATTGTACTGCGTGTTACATGAGTTGATTTTGTATCGTGTACAGATTAACCCAGGTGTGAATATGAAGGTTCAACAAGACTGTATGAGGCATGTGTGTGTGGTGTGTGTGTGGAGCCCTGTAATGGAATACGGGTCAATTTGGAAGCCAAGACTGTGAGAGACCTGATATTGTGACACTTTCCGTGACCCTTACACCAAGGGTAGACCTGCAAATAATTCCAAGGCCAAGAGGGGTGTTTGAAAGTCTAATGCTAAGGCTTTATTAATTGTAAGACCAAGATCTAGACCAAACCTGAAAAGTTTCTAACAGACTTGAAGATTTTCCAATGGAAGTGCCCTTTGCAAAATGAAAATGGCCTTGCCCTCTCAAAGATGAAATTCAAGGCCTGAGAAAGTTCCCTGAAAATAAGCTGATCTTTCCACGTTCTGATGTTCAACAAATTTGAAAATTTCCCTGATTATTATGGAAACTTTTTCCCTGCTGAATGTAATTCTAAATATGTCCCTGATTGTTGTACAAAATCTCCCTGATGGCAAGATGCAAATTTGTTGGCAGCTCTGCTTTAAAAAAAAAAACTAAACAAAAATAAAATTACCCTGCAAAGTGTACGTGAATTAACGTGAATCACTATTCAAACCCTTGGATCCCCAGATTCGAGCTGCTCTCTGGCTGGGGTCTAATTCCTGGAAGTACCGATGCAATTGTTTTTCAGTCCTCGCTGTCATGAAGTTTCTTGAGAATTTAATTTGCTGAACATATTCATCAGCAAGTACCATCTAAGCACTAGTTCCGAGAAAAGGGGCTCCATGTTAATACCACCCCCCCCCCCCCCAATCTCCCATTGACCTTGCGTTCTTGCAGGGGAAATGTCGTCATCGTTGGTCATAGTGTAGACATTTTCAGGAAGTGCGATGGCAATATTAGGGTGATATCCTGTGACCAAGACCCACGGAGTTATGATCAGTGAGGCAGGGGCAGGAAGGGACACATTAGAAAGCGCATTGCGAGGCTGTGATTTGAACCTTTGCATGTCAGTCAAGGGTAGCCTGGGTGAAGTTCTCATTACAATGTTGTGCCGCCTTGTACGAGGTAGTTTCATTAAAGGGTAGGCATAGTAGACTGAAGATATTTGAATTTGATACATTGAAAGTACAATGTATTATTGTTAAAGATGCTAACTTGTAGGTCTGATATTGGCCGATTCATAGGAATTGCATGAAAAAAAATCCACTCATTGATCAGTAGTACAGTGTAATTGTTTAAAAAATTAAACTTTCACAGTTTCAACATTAAATCACAACCGTCAGCCATGTACAACCAATTAAATTGCAAACAGTATGGTTTACGTAAAGATTTATGACTGTCCAAACAGCAGCTATAATATAATGTATGTAATAGGTAGATGCAAAACCATGAATGTTAAGTCACGCTCTGTCGATCTTGCATTGTCCTATATTGATGCACCAGGGGACAAAAATAATAAATAAAACATTGATTTAGAATCTAACCAGCTAATATCAAGAATGGATCAGTCAATTTTGCGGCGGTGTGAAATGGTTCTGGATTAGGCTTAGCGTGGCTCAGGCTTTAATGTATTTATAAGGCCCTGTCTAAATTTGTGGCTACAGCTATGGCTACCATCGCCGTGACATCATGCATTGAAGTACATAGGATGTCTTTATTTAGCAATACCCTTAGCATTTTTTTAATTAGCAATTGCCAATTTGGATAATGGCCTAACACTGAAGTTTCAATTTCAGTTGACATTCATGACAGAAGCTGATTATGTTTCCTCACACTTGGTTGCTTTTGCCTTTTCGTACCAGTGCAGTTAATGATAATAATAATGAACACTTTGTTTATAGCATGAATTTTGACATGCATCATGCTGGTAACTGTACTATGTAGAAGTCACTGGGCTATTTATATCATTCCTTAAACCATCTCAGCTCCCTTGGGAGTATACAGCCTGTGCTGTCAAATATGTAGCGCACCAAGCTACACACAAATCAATCACATGAACTATCTCTGCCCTCACAGGTACCCATACTCCAGGGTGAAGAGAAGCAATTATTTTTTTTATACATTTTTTAATGTCATAAGGGGGAGTTCGGGACCCAAACCCACGACCCGCGACTACCAGAGACTAACTTGAGTTGAGTCCCCTCATCCATGACAGTTTAACCCTACACGTTTTGTCGAACCGACCCCCTTGTATCTGTGGCAAGAGACCCTCCAAAATACTCGACTTACTACAGCAGTTGCGCATCTGATTTATCCTAAACACCAAAACACTAAAATTCAGCAGGTTGTTGTCATTACAAACAGTGTTGACCTACAGTACCTTCTCCTATTAATTAGTCGAACAACTTCCTGAATTGACCGGTTGATGCAACGTCACATGCTGAACTCTCTGAAATGCTCACCTTTTGGGAGCCAATTTAAAAGTAAAAATTATGCTAAGCATGCAAACGCTGTGTCTCCTAAAATGTGCACTGTATAACACACAGGGACATTGACTTCCAAAATGCAGTTAAGCAAGATTATTGTGATGGCGGCGTCAAATTAATTTGGGTCAGCAGGATTTGGGACCATTAGTTTGCCTGGCCAGATAATACCAATAATTGGTTTAAATCTTCTTTTTCCTCGAGATCATATCACTATCAGTCATCTGGTCAGTAGGCCGGGGCCAAATTTTATGACTCTGCTTACCGTAAGCAAAGAATTGGCGCTTACGGAAGCAGGGAATTTTGCGCTTGTGTGTCAAGGGTATTTTACGGATTATCCATTATCAGGGAATCTTTGCTTGTGTGCGTGCGTACTCCACGTTACTAGGCATTCTTCGCTTACACAGCTAGTGCAGAAACTCAGCGCTTGCACTGTAAGCGGTATTCAGCGGTAAGCAGAGCCATAAAATTGGACCCAGATTTCTTCATCTTAATCACTGTACCAATGGCTTACTAAACAACTTGACACATACATGAACCTGGAACTAAGAAGTTTCAATTACTACATTATCAGGATACTGGGTGTGCACTGTTGACTGTTGGCTTTCTCTCTTCAGTTTAACAGTTTCCTGGATAAATTCTAGTTAAAGCGCCAGAGGACCTGTCAAAATTCTCTTCAAGTGGTCCAGGTGGCTAGTTCAGTGTTGAAAAGCATCTCTATTGAATATGAAGTTTGTGGACTGATGACAAATCTGGTGGTCTTTCTTTTGAAAGGACAGGCTAACTGGTCCCACTGCTGGACTGGTTACACGGAGGCCGTGAAGACATTGGCCTCTGTTCTATTCCTACCTCCATGGTTGCCCCTGGTCTTGGCCATGGTGCCCCTTCAAAAGTTTCCCAGTTCCCATAGACTTCAAGATTTGTCAACGAAGGTCCCCTTCGCAAAATGAAAAATGGCCTTGCCTTCTTAAAATATGGAATTCTAGGCCACTTGCTAGTTGCTGAAAAGGTAAATGGCAAATATTTCATATTCATGTACAGTACATTGCGGGTTTTTTGTGTTTGTATCTTCACATCACTTTACTTACTAGATGTGTGTACCGCTCTGGAATTTGCAAGGTGGCTATAAAAATTACCTTTGCTTCATTGAACGGTGACTGCTGTATGTTCTGACACCCCTATGTTCAGACAACCTATGTTCAGATAACCTCTCACTCATGATCTACATGGTAGGGTGAGGGTTAGGGTTAGGAAAATACAATATGGTAGGGTGCTGGAACATGGATGTTTCAGCTGTTGGGCAACACGCACTGTTAGATATTAGCTAACACATACTTATTGCATACTCTACCTCTTCTTGTCTGCTTTGTAAAAGTTCTGTGACGTCGTTCCATAAATTGTAAAAGTAGGAAAGTGGAACAGTCAAAACCAAACTGGGTCACACCATTCTTCACCAGTCAGGCGAATACGCTCACCAGTCAGTTGTACTTCCCATTGAAAACCCTCACCCCACACAGTGTTAAATAGTTTACAAGTTTTTATAAGGGATTATGTTGCTTCATGCTAACCAAATTTGTCTGGAGTGCTCTGTAGTATTTGTACCCCCCCCTACCCTAAGCCTTCAATCTCAACCCAGTGTTGCACCTGTGCTTTGCATGTTGACCTGTATTGCAACAATTAATTAGATAATGTTTAGGGTGCGTACAACATTGTAAAGATGTTCACAGATTAGCACGTGGCTTATACATGTAAATGGTCACGGTGGAAAACTTCCCTTGAAATATTTTTGGTTAAAATGCTTCATCGTGTGTGAGAGAGGCAGAGTAAAACAGTTAGTTTTGATCTCGCCAGTCCGAGAAACTCTCTGTTTGTAAACTTTATAATGTGGTCTTACACAATGTACACTATTTTGTTATGAATCCAGTGATGGGTTTGGCATGTTTGGTGTTTATGTCATTTCTGCGAAAAGTTGAGATACAAAATACTGGTCTTTGACAGAATTGGCTTCTTGCTTTTCAAAAACAAACAAACAAACACCCCAACAAACAAACAAACAAACACACCTAGACATCTGTTCCTTTTCTTATAGGCCCTACCTTATTGTGATTTGACCTGGAAGGAGCTTGAACTAGCTGCTGACAGGGCAACCCTCCCTTAAAGACTTCAGGACCGGTCTGTCATCGCTCAGGTTTTACAAATCCACACCAAAACATCCGATGCGCAAAGCCGCAAACACTCTGAATCTCCTTCCATTGAGTTTGTAGTTCATCATGTTCATTGTAAATAGTATGTGTAAACATAGTCCACCCAAGGTCAACTGCAAGTACTCAGTCGGGGCCTTCCCAAGGTCTCACCACCAACAACCCCCCTCCCCCCCAGCCCCTCTACCTACAGATGTGAAAAGGTCACAAATTCTTGGCGTGCTTAGATGGGCTGTTGTTGCTGTTTATGAAGCTGTACAATGCAGACCTACATACATGTAATGTAGTGCTTTAAAGGTGCACTAGATTATCCACTTTTTCACATAAAAGGCAAAGTATACCTTTGTTTTTGGAACCGTTCCATTTTTTTTGGGTCATAGATGTAGGCCCTCCTATACAATAAAACTAACCTGTGAAAATTTCATTCGAGATATCGCCAAAAATCTAGAGTGGTTACAGTATTTCCACAGGAAGATTAGTCCAAGATTAGAATGCACAATCTGAGAAAAGTTTCATGCGTGAAACATTTCTCGGTTTGAAATTTGTTTAAAATCCTTCTCTCTAAAACAACATTCCTTAGGATCTTTTCTCAGCACATTACACCTTATCAGCAGCTGAAGTGCTTCTTTTAAAATAAGTTTTTATGGTCATGAATTTTTGGAGTAATAACCAAAGGTATAACCTCCTTTTAAATTTAATATTCATACATACATGTCTTACGAACAAACCTGTTATGCAAGCCTGTGCTTATTAGTGTATAATATTGACTGGTACCTGTAGAAATTAAATACTTCCGAAGTGGGATTTAAAAAAAAAAATCTTATTATCTGGATCTCTGGAGCTGTGTATGTAAACCTACAGAATCTCTGGACGTTTTCAAAAGCATCCTTTAAAATGTTTTTATTCGGCATACTTATGACTCTTTGTGTTTATCCACTTTTGTTTTGTTTAAGTCATGTAAGTATGAAGAACTCTCTTTGAGGTGCCCTCTGTTACATCCCCTGTGCACTTTGATTTAACCTAAGTATCTTGTATTATGCTTTTTCTTAAATTGTCTTCTTTTTTTCCCCTAAAGCCTCGGAACATGTGTGTTCATAGATAGATGGCACTCTAAAAAAAAATTATTATTATTATTATTTGAAGGGAAAGTATGTCTAGTTGGTCTTAATGGAAGAGTAATTTATTTTCCAGATCTTGTTTGCTAATATTGTAAATTTTATTTGGGTTGGCAAGATATGGCAAAAATGGGTCCTATAATGCAGGGGGCCTTTTGATGCATTGAAAGGAGCCGATAATTTCTAGGGTATTTTTTACAAATTATTTGAGGGTGTAAGATGGGGAGGGGGCAAGGGTTGGGGAGGGGGGAGCTGAACACATCCTGCTCACGTGCTGAAGTGACCCCAGAATTAACAAGTCCATTCCTAGCCTTAGTATTGTTCCATTCATGCCGAATTTCATTAGAATGCAAAGGGAACTAAAAAATGGCAACTAAAAAATCTGAACATAATGGTCCACGTTGACACACAATGCCAAGCTGGTTCCCTTCACCACCCAACTGAAACCAACCCTGACTTCTCAAAAGAGTACAAGTCTATTTAATTATCGTGACCCACAAAGATCAAATTTGGGGTCACCCCATACCTGGGGCTGACTGGTTACCTCATTACAGTCTAACCCCCTGACCATCATGACCGTGCCCCTTAGCAGGAAGTGTAGGTCTGGCTGGATCTACTCATGATCTATGGTCGGCAACCCAGTGAAGGGTGAAATGGCGAACAAATATTGTGAACATACTGACATAAATTTTTAAATAGTGTCTCGAAGTTTAACAACATAATGCAAGCAAATGGAAAAAACTATAGTACCTGTGCCAAGTTTTCTTGTCTGAACTTCTGTATGCACTATTGGTATTTCACTTCAGTTATAAATCCCCACTCTTTAGAAGTTGTTTTGTTATGTTTAAAAAAATATATATATATTGTTTGGCAGACATCAATTGTTAGTGGTCTAATCCTTAAAAAAAAAAGAGTTTCAGACAGAACTTACTGATGAAATTACATTGTGATAGGCCGACTCAAAAATGAGCCGTACGAAATAAAATAAAATTTAAAAAATGGTTAGACTTCACATCTGTTAGATACCCAAACATAATTAGTTACCTATTTAATGTTTATTTGCCAAAGAAACAAATTTGAACACAAGGTTACAATAAAGAATTTGAAATGTCACATGATATTTATTTAATTTTTTTTGCGACGGAAATGCATCTTTTTGAATCAGTGCACTTTTACACAAACTTTTGCACATGCTAACTTTGGACATAAACACATGAATAGCAGCTACAAATAATCTAAATTAATTATGCACTATGCAGAGTTATGTCAGTATGCATCATAATTAAAAGCCAAATGAAACATTTATCAGTGGTACCCATTTTTAAAATGAACACCCACCCATACAGTAGACCTATGGAAAGCCAAAGTTGAATTGATTCAAAACGTCATCTTTTTGTGCAAAAACAAACAAAAATGGTGCGAGAATGAAATTGTTTAATGCAAGACCACTTTGGTTTCATTCAGGATAAGAATTAGTATGTAAGACACTACAAGACTTATATTTTCTGTGCAAGACTTAAGTTTTCATTCAGTATTAAAATAATCATGCAAAAACTTTGTTTGTGTGCACGTTTTGAATTCTTTAAAATTTGCTGTCAAAAACATCAAATGAATCTACTCAAATTATTTGTTCAGTATAATCCTGCATGCATGTCCATTTAGGTGTCAAAACACTTTTTGGGTTGTCTCAGGTACTTTTACAATGTACTTTCAAAATGACAACCATTGAAACTGCTACGTAGGGTGACAATGTAAAGTGGTACCTTTAAGTGCATTCCTTGACGTAAGTAATTTGGCCAGAAGCCCACATTTTTCGTTCTGAAAAAAATGTTTAACGTTTTATGTTTTCCACACTTGTTGTTGTTCAGTCCCACATATGTGTAGTCATAACCGTTTATGAAACAGACTTTTCCCAGGTTAAACTTGTAGGTGTAGATCGGCATGAATGAACTCAACTTTACAACAGTTTCTGTTTACATGTTGATGGGAGTGTTGTACCAAGACCTTTTATACATGTACCGAGTTGCCAAGGACTCCTGGGGTCCACATCTTGTGTGAAAGGAAAGTCTGGCCATAGAACCTGAAAACAGCGTTACTCATCATGCCTCCCAATACATTTTTGTTCTGTTCAAGTATTTTTTTGTCTGTTACAAGTGTCGTCATAAAAAAAATATTGCAGATTGTCAAAAAAATCGACATCAGACACAAAAAGTTGTATGGACATGGTGGGCTAGACACAAAGCCATATTTTGTGCCTTCGTTGCGCTATCATTACCGTAATAATGATTGCTCTTTGTAGGTGATTTACAGAGTTAAATTTGACCCATAGCTTTTTAGTGTTTTAAAAGTGAAAACCAAACTTTTTAGGTGAAACTTTGGTGTAAACAGGTAAAGCAATTCTTTGATTTTTGATGAATGGCGTTTCAAAATTACCAACTGTAGCCTGCACACACATGTAGATCTTTCTGGCTAGTTTTTTTAAATTTTATGTCAGCAGTGATGCGTAACAATGTAAACAAGGGCTGAAGGGAGGTTGTTTTCTTTGTATTGCACAGAGTCAAAATAAGGAGGAATGTATTGTAACAATAGTGTCTGCAGAAATACGCTTAATCTGCAACCCCCCCCCCCCCCCAGCCTTGCAACTTTTCATCTGTTCTGCTGTGTGATGATTTCCTCGTTTTTAGTTTCTCACATATGCCTTGAATATTTAAAAATACAGGAAACTCTTGATGTGCCTGGCCCTCTTTTGTTTTGTTTTGTTTTGTTTTGATTAATTGGGGGGTTTTTTTGGAGGGGGGGCTGTTGTTTTTTCACTAACTGCAGGTTTGCATGTCAGGTGTAAAAACTTACCTTTAAATTACAACTTGCTCTTTATCAGTTTTTTCCTAGTTTTACTGAAGACTTCCCCTCTTGTAACCCATACATTGTAGTTGTACCCTCCCAAATCCTTCTACACGGACATTCTCTTTGCCCAGATGCAGAAGGACCTCGGGTTGTAGGCCCAAATAACAATTGCTCAACACTGGGCCAGGCATTCCAATCTTGTCCAAGTCTGAACAATTTGGTTGTGGAGTGACATACATTAGGAGAGGAGGATACTGGAGGATTGAGGTCACTTGTTTTCAAAAGGGCCTAGCAAGCGAGGGTTTTAATACTAGAATTATGACAATCTTGTTCTTTTGGAACTTCTGATCAAGAAGATAATTATTTAGTGAAAAGTTAAAAGTTATTGATTGTTGTTTTTGTTATTTACAGATTAAGCCATCATGGGCACTGACAGTAACAACAGGGCAGGGAGCGGGGCGGCCTACACGCGCTTTGCCGAAGAAATGGACATTGACTCTGTAAACCTAAATGTGAAAGGCTCCTCGTCCAAAGCCACTGGTCTTAAACTCTGCTGTTTGGAACACTGGAGAGTCTTGATTGTGCTTTTGATTGCACTGTGCTGCTTTGGAATCGGAATTATCCTGGGACATTTTCTTGCCGCGAGAGTAACAGTGACCAGCCAGAATGGGTATCATAATACCACGATGTCAACATCCACACCAAAACAGACATCAACGTCAAAACCGACGTCGACTATATCAGGTGGAGAGGGAATTACAGTGGGACCTCCCACCGCTACACCATCAACTGACTACTTGGCATTAGTGCATGGAATTATTCAAACGCCACACTTTGCTTCTGATTTACAGTAAGTGACTTAATACAGACAAGGTTTTAGCCAGGATTTGGTAGAAGGGTGTCCAAATTTGCTGGAAATTTAAAAACTGGGTGTAGAAATTGTTCACTTACAATACATTTACATGTGAATGACCTAAAAGAAAGTGTCCAAAGTTAAAACAGGGTGCCATAAAGACACCCAGACACCCCCTCTGGCTACCACTATGAATACAGACCATGTGCCTCTTCTCATGTTTGCAAATGAGTCTTGGGGACAGGACTTCCCGATATTGATTTATTGTCACCACTTGAACTTTGACAAAATGGTCATTTTATAAAGTCTGATGCTATGTCATAACCAACCAACATAAATGTGTTATAAATAGAGCCAAAAGTTAAAACAAAAAAACAAAAAGAAGAAAGAAAAAAATGTGTGATTTATGAATTAATCTGACTGATTTGATCAAACAACCCGCCGTGTGAATATAAATGTGATTTTAACAAACTCATGTATTTCAAATTGACAGTTAGCAAATGGCCTATTCCAGTTTATTTTTGTTGTCACAGAAATTTAACATCCCTGCCCCATCATGCTGGATCACCAGAAAATGCGCGTCAAGCCGACAGAATCTACAGCAAATGGAAGAGCTACGGATTCGATGTCACAAAGAAAAGTTACCAAGTGCTTTTATCAAGGCCAATACCGTGAGTAATCGTAACAATTGCTCTTTGTTCAACCCAAAATTATCGTAACATGTTACACTTCACCGAAACAGAAATGTTTTTTTTACAGTGACCTAAATTATCATTTTTTTATTTATTTTTTTTAGTACAAAATCTTTAGGATTATTTGTCTGACCAGACACTGGAGTGCAGAACTTGTTTGGCTGTTAGGTTACCGTGGTGACCGACCCAATAGCCCCTTTTCAATTATGGCTACGACTTGCAGGCCTGGAATTTCATCTTAAGAGGGCAGGGCCATTTTCATTTTGCATAGTGCACTTCAATTAGACAAATTGTAAAGTTTATCGGAAACTTTTGAAGGGGCACCAAGGCCAAGAGCGATAATAGCGATAATAGGCTCCAGAAATAATTTTGAAAACATATTCTTTTGGCGCTTGGCTATAAACTGAGGTATATGGAGCCCAAGCTAGGGTTAAAGCGAGAGCTCAAGTCAGAGCATAAGCCACAGCCAAAGCCAGAACCCAAGCCAGAGCCTAAGCCAACGCTCTGGTCAGAGCCTAAGCCAGAGCCCAAGCCAGAGCCCAAGTCAGAGCCCAAGTCAGAGCCCAAGTCAGAGCCCAAGCCAGAGCCCATGTCAGAGCCTAAGCCAGAGCCCAGGTCGGAGCCCAAGCCAGAACCTAAGTCAAAGCTCAGGTCAGAGCTTAGGTCAGAGCTTAAGCCAGAGTCCAAAGCCAAAAGCCAAAGCTAAGTCCATGGTTTTCAATAATATCCGCACAGTACAGCATGTACAGTACATAGATCAAAGCCTTCAGCACAATGCATGGACAAGGGCTTCACTCTCAAAGTGATTTCAAAATAGTTATTGGATGTTGAAACTGCAATTTTCTGCACGTCATCTCTTGGCCTTGGCTTGAAATCGTGATTGAACATTTCATGTTGAAGTAACAAACGGAAATTTTGAGCTGTGTGTCAGTGAACCCCCTGAGTCTCAAGGACTCACAGAAGGGTGGCTGTCTGCTACTTTGTCTCATCATTCAATAGATCAATTGTGTTTTATTTACATGCATCACCTCAGAGGAGGCTCAAGGCCACCCACAATAACCAATTGTTCAGTTGTTAATGTTTCCTTACGGTTGTGTTGTCTTTACAATTTTTGGTGAATATTTTGTTAGTGTTTTATTTTGTTCAGTATGTTCAGTGCAGTACATGTATGTGATTTGACCTCTGATGGGTCCCAGGACCTTTGGTTTTCTCTCACTACTACACAGTTCAATTCAATACTAAAAAAAATAAAAACAGTTCAATTCAGAAAAAGTTTATTTAAAAACAAAATTACAAACTGCGAGTTACAAAAGTTTAAAAACGGTTTAGAAAAAGAAATAAAATATGTATAGTAAACATAACTAACAACAATACGGGCTGGTTGACGTAGTGGCACACATATCTTTCTTCACCTTCCACCTCTAGTACATTGTACCTTGGAGTTACACGAGGGGCACTCTGTGGATCGGGTTTCCAGTCCCCTGTTTGCCTGGGTTTTCCCGTGGAATAACTCTGGGGTTTTTCTCCCGCATCTAAAACTGAAACTTCCTTTCTTGTCTTCTCTCCATGGGGGTTCCTTGGCTAGTATATTGATTGTGTTCGCTTGTCTGACATGTCTGAGAATCTCTGGCTTCACAATCGTGACAATCCATTAATCAGTCAATTGTACGACTATTTATAAGGCACCACTCCAATGCTTGCTGGTCATAGCGCCCTACAATAGGCTCTTGAAAAGGGTAGGGTTTAAGGGAAGTTTTGAAGATGGCTACCCTAGGGAGATTGGTTGATGTTCTCAGGAAGATTATTGTACATCCTCGGTGCAGGGATAGAAAAGGGCGCAATCCCCAATTGTGTTTGCTCCTTGGAATCCTAAGTTTGTGAGCGGGAACGCAAACTTGGAGCAGGTTCTTTGATAAGACAACATGTCTGTGAGATATGTTGGAGCTCTATGGTTGGAGCTGAGGCATTCAGGCATGTCAGGCAAGGGAAAAGTATTAATAAACAAAT
Source organism: Pisaster brevispinus (assembly GCA_023634235.1). Taxonomy (NCBI): domain Eukaryota; kingdom Metazoa; phylum Echinodermata; class Asteroidea; order Forcipulatida; family Asteriidae; genus Pisaster; species Pisaster brevispinus. The sequence continues at coordinate 16,118,992 of JAMKCF010000002.1, forward strand.
AAAAAGAAATAAGCAAGTTAGAGATTGTAATGTGGGAAAATTCAACTAGTGTAAACATTACAAACAAAAGATAAAAAATGCTAATAAATCTTTCACAGTCTTACAACAAAACTCAGGAATTTGGAACTCTTTTTGAGGGATCCAAGTGTAATTTTTAACAAGTTATTGATTTCATTTTGAACTGGACACACTTTGTTTCATCGTTCCCAATGAAATCTGTGAAAGGTTTGGTTGGGTCAAGTTGGTGATTTGTGTGGACGAGGCTTGCATTTTGGCAAAACGGAAAACCATTAGCCACAAGTAATAGGTGCTACATGTATACGCTTTTCTTTCACACTGGGGTTTTGCAATTGTAAACTTTACACCCGCCCCCCCAAAAAAAAAGAACAAAAAACCCCAAAACAAATAGAGCAAACCAAAACAGTAATACAAGCCCAGTTGATATGGTTAAGTTTAAGTTTAGTTAAGCTTAGTTACCATGGTTACACGGGAAAACATATTTTGACTCTTAAAAATTTTCTGTCCAAGTATTTTTGATAGTTTTTATTGTGGTTTAAACTTTGGTTTATTTATTTATTTATTTTTTCTTTGCAGAGCCAAGCCAAACACAATCAAAATTATTGACAGTGCTACAAATGAAGTGAAGAGTGTATTTACACCTGGTGATACTTCCCCAACGTCTCTGATGCTTCAGCCCTTTGCGGTCTACGGCTCAAACTCTTCAATAACAGTAAGTCTCCTGAAATTTACACTAAGTCCAGGGTGTGAGTTTTAGTGGAAAACCCACAACGCCCAGGGCTTGTTGCTCAAAATATTTAGTGGTCCAGAAATTATTTTACAATACCAGCAGACCAGATTCAAGTGAGAGAAACAAAATTGCTGACAGTGTTCAGCGTGCATTCAACAAATTTGTATTTGAATAAGATATGGGAAATCTCAGTCTGTCTTTCGAATTTAGTACACCTCGTTACCCAAACAGAATTGAAAGGTACTTAATAGCAGATCCAAAGTCAACATTTGAACATAATTTGTTTTGTTATTACACAGTGAGGTATTGTTATTCAATTGGAAGAGCACAAGACAGCCGGACTTGTTTTGGTCTTGAGTTTATTGGCCCTATGCAACTATCACTGGCCTCAGGCCTGCTGTTAAGGGTAAAACTCGAGCCCTAAAGTCTCTGGATGGTATTGTCACTGTCCAGTCACAGTTTCCAAATAATGAGATGCGAAAGTTTGACTTAAACTGAAAATCAACTTCGAATGTTTGCCCTGAACATTTCCAGTAACTCAGGATTTTAATTTTTTTTAATTTAGAGGCACGGGAAGGAGGCAGGCCCTCTAATGAAGAATTATGAGCATTCACCAAAATACTACATGGAAATTCCATATGATGACGTCTAAAATAGAAAATGAGCTCCTGCACTTGAATTGATTTTAATCCTCCATTCAAAAGCACACAATACAAATAGCACAACACAGTCGCTAATGTGAAGGACAGAAGGTCATCATGAGGCTGGCTACATACAAGTCTACAAGTCCAGATTCAACTAGCCCTAAAATAGATGTTAATTTTGCATCGGGGATAAAGAATATTAATTTTGGTGTTACCCTTACACCGATGTGTGTTAGCACTGTATACTCAGTGCTTTCCCGAGTTCTGTGAAAAAAATCACAGGCATAAGTCCCACCCGAGTCATATGCCTGTGATTTTTTTTTCACAGAACTCGGGAAAGTGCTAACACACATCGGTGTAAGGGTAAAACCAAAATTAATAGCCCTAAAATTGCAATATTTCTCTGATAAAGTAAAAACAAAGCAATACTCACAGAGAGCTCTAGGACACTATCCCTCCCAAGTAAATAAATAAATAAATATATTGTATTTGTATAGCGCCTACTGCAGGCCAGCCTCTAAGCGCTTAACATTCATGTTTCCTGCAAGGTATTTGGAGCTACGTTTGAAGTATGAGACCTACTCCTTTACATAGCACCTTGTAATGGTTTACAAGGTGCTGTGGCGCAATATGCAGCCGATCAAACCAGGAACACCGGGGCGGACCCCTTCTCTTTTCGATAAGTGCACTGGGTTCTTTTTCGTGCGTTACACAACACACGGGACCAACGGCTTTACGTCCCATCCGAAGGACGAAGCAATCATGGTTAAGTGTCTTGCTTAAGGACACAAGTGTCACGACCGGGGCTCGAACTCACACTCTGCTGATCAGAAACACCAGAGCTTGAGTCCAGTGATCTTATCCACTCGGCCACGACACGCCACAAGTAAGCAGTATTCAGAACATGGCCAGACCCATGCTGCCTACAGAATAGAGAGAAATACCTACCGAAAATAAATGTGCCTTGTCTTGCTTATTACTAACCATAGCTCTGCCATTTGATTGCAGGATTTACCAATGTATGTCAACTACGCCACCAGGCAGGACTTCAAGATACTAAGAGATCAGACACCGCTGGATCACACTGGAAGAATCTGTTTAGCTCGGCTGGGAAGAATCTCTCTAGCCCTAATGGTAAGAGATTTGGAACCTCGGCCCATTTTCGTAGAGCCGCTTAAGCATGAAATATTGCTCAACAATTGCCTGCTTAGCAGAAATGAGCAGGCTACCAGTCGCAACTTGTACATGTGACGTGATGTTTCAGCCAGTGAGCTTATTCCAGTGGGCAAATTTTTGTTGTGATTAGCTAGTTTTTGTTCTTAAGCAGCTTTATGAAATTGGGCCCTGGACAACTTGGCACACTAGATGGCAGCAGACTCATAGTGCACATTGGAAGTTGGCTTAGAACTTGTGTGAAATGCCTTCACTGCAGTTAGTGTTAAAAAAATAAATAAATAAAAATCATATTCCTATAAAAATTACTAATTAACAGCTGAAAATACATGGTATTTCGCATTACTGCTAATGTATTTATAGATGTTTCCTTCAAGCTGTACTTTTTGAACAAGTTCACTCATCTGTGTTTATTTTCCAAAACAGTTGAAAGCAACTTTTGACTTCTACTTAACCAATTGTAATCAGAACTAATCAGCTAACCTGTAAAATAAAAAAGGGCAAATGCCAGCACAGGTTCCAGGTTTAAAAATAGAGCATCTTCGCTCTTTACTGTAACAAAACCACAAACCGAGAACCAAGTTGATGTTTTTTTTGTTTTGTTTAAACACCAGGCATCAAACAGCAAAGAACAAGGCTGTCTGGGGCTGATTGCCTTCCCTGATCCTCAGCAGTACACCACGCCTAATTCGCACACCACACCAGGTAACACCTTCCCAAACAGTTGGTGGCTGCCGCTCAATGGAGTTGTACGAGAGTCAGTGCGGCTCGGACTGGGAGATCCGTCATCACCGTTCTTCCCATCACATGGTAAGAAGTTCTTCTTATACTTTCTAATTTCCTAATCTGACCCTTTTTTTTTCTTCTTTTTTGTTTCACTTTTGTAATAATTGTTTTTGTGTTTTACCCCTTACACTGTGAGACGAGCATTATATGAAGGATTTGTACACAATATGATACATCTCTTCTGAACAGTTCATTTTTGCGTTACAATGTAGATCTCTCGATCTTTCTCTCTCTCTTATCTTTATATTTCTCAAGGCTGGTTTAGTAGAAGTAGCATTTCCAGTTGAATGTTTAAAGTCCAATTTTGATGCCCACGGGTCACTTTTCCTCTTTTGTGATGAAAATTTGATTTAAATTGTTTTCCTTCTTTTTTCTTAAAGTTTGTTTTACCTTCTTTGTGTGCTTTTAATGTTTTTAAAACTGTGAATTCAAAATGCAATGCGGTCGTTGGACCGCAAATTTTTGAATGTTTTAAAAAAAAAACATAAACCATAAACCATGTACATGTATAATTACTGGTTCCAAAATGGAAGTCTAGTGCAGGCATGGAATTTCATCTTTGAGAGGGCAGGGCCATTTTGTATTTTGCAAAGGGCACTTCCATTGGGAAAACATGAACGTCTTTTGACAACTGAGGCCATGGCCTTCATGGCATCGTGTAATTAGCCTTATCCATTAAATATGCTAATTACATTCTTGCATGCGTACGCCGTACAGAGTACAGACACTGTACTATTAGTTGGCAATTGCCATAAAATTGTGCACTAGGCAGATGCACAAATGCATGTGTGTCACGCCACCATCACCACCATACAAAAAGGTGCTATGTTCCCTTATCGTTCCAACCAGTAGTGTCAGTGCTCACTAAGTGTAAAATTTGCATACTTCTTGGAAAGGGTCTATTCCAGTCCTGCCTGAACTTTGACCCCATTCTCTTATCCCCCTTTCACTTATTCAGACTGGACACCAAGGCAGCCCATCTCTAACCAAGTGGAGGAGTTTCCAGTCCAGACCATTAGTTACGATGACGCTACTGGTCTCATCAGGTACCTATAGGACAGAGGGTTCTCTTTCCATAATGTTCAATCTCATAGACATTGCCATTGCTTTACCTTAAATTGATTCAAAGAGAGTAAGAATTTCATCAGCAACAGTTTTTTCAAAATAATTCTTAGGCTTAGTTTAGTTTGTTTGAGTATACATTGTCACTTATCACTAGTTTTTCTAAAATACTTTGGTACTTTATCTTGATTCAAAGAGAGTAGGCACAACCATTATGAGTGACTTGAATCCAACATAACCGGAGCTGTACTTCTTTTATTCAAAGACAGTACATGTACGTACAGCGAGTTGCAAGAATTTTGACAGCATTAATGTTGTATATTATCTTGATTCGTAGAAGTAGGCCTAAGAGGGAGGGTGTACCTTCGGCAATTACTCCAAAAACTAATGGCCATAAAAACTGACTCGGTAAGAAGCACTGCAGCTGTTGATAATGTACAACATTTTGAGAAACAGTTCGAGCGCTCAGCACCAATCAATTCTGGATTGAAATGTAGTAGTCAAGATTGTTTGAAAATGTCAGTCAAACTTGCACAGCTTGGACATGTGTCCAACACAGATTTTTTGCAGTGTGAACAGGCCTAAGACAGTAGTTATACAGTGTAACCAGTGATCATAATTTGCTAAATACATACATGTACATGTACAGTCACGCCTTCTTATAAATAGATTCTGCTTATAAAGAGTCGTTCTATAGTCCCAAATCTCATTTCTGCTCTGTGTCTCTCCGTTTTGCTGTCCTCTTATAACAATGTTTCCGTTAAATAAATGTAATTTAGCCAGTCCCAGCGACCTTGTTACAGTGAGACTCAGCTGCGTTACAGAGATGCTGTACTATGGTCTACTCTTTCCTCTGTTTTCTCTGACTAGGGGCATGGCAAGTCCTCCAGCTCAGAATCCGGACTGGATCGGTAGACTGGATGTGGAAAACTACTACATGGGACCGGGATTCCATGAGAAAAATTTCAGACTTCACATGGAAGTGAACAATGAGATTAACATGGTAGGGATTACCAATGTGATCGCCACCATCAAGGGAACTGTTGAACCAGGTGAGTGACTATTACATCTACCCAGAGAGTTGACCCACCATTCAAAACCATTCAAGTTGGAGGGTTTTGTAGGGTGAAGCGACTGTGCCTCTTACTTGAGTACTACTCAGCCCCCCTAGTACTCAGCAGTACTCGATACTCAACTGTAAGTACTTAACTTCAACAGTGGTATTGTGTAGTATGCAATCACCACACGATATCATATTGTTGGCTGGTGTATATCTATCATTCATAAATATCTGGGACGGTTCATCCATGAATCTGGGACGGTTCATCCATTATAAACATCATGACAGGTGTTTAAACATGGCCTGAGGCAACTGAGTCAAAAGAGGGCGCTATCAGATGATTGAAGGCTAGAGTTCAACGTAGAGACGAGGCAAGCTGATGCTGAACTGTCAAATTTGTTTTCAACTTTTTGGTGTTTTGGGCTTTTGGATGTCTAAAACAGAAATAAAATTATGAATGGGAATAAAAGAGTGGCTCGGTCCTTAATTGCACTGCTCGACCCCGCCTACTGTTTTATTTCCTTATTCAGAACCAGAGTGGATGAGATTGAATGGTCAGACAGTGAAGCGGCTGATACTGTCTATGTCCCACAGTGGATGACTTAGCAGTGAATTGATATTTTTTTATCAATATTCCAGATCGCTATGTCATCATTGGCAATCATCGAGATTCCTTGGCGTACGGAGTGGTGGATCCTGGTTCAGGAACTGTCTGTCTCCTAGAGGTCGCTAGAGTTTTGTCAGCGTTAATGGAAGATGGTGAGTGTAGTTAACATCAGACTCCTGCCCTCATGAGCTATAAACTTGAAGACTTCAGCCAAGACTTCAGCCAAGACCTAGTCAGCATGTCTATGTACTCTTTTTTTTTTTTTGGGGGGGGGTATTAATGAGGGTTCCCTGAGGGTTCCGTGTGCGGTGAAAATGTTGAATCACCCCTGAGCCATGGCGGACTTCAGGAATGAGATCCAAGAATTCACAGATTTCACCTTAAGTTTTCAATATTTCAGTCATACAAATTTTTTTTTTTTTTTTTTTTTTTTTTGAGGGGCGATGTCAGAGACCAGGTATGACTTAAAAGGTGTGTAAAATGTTAATATTTAAACAATGTGCATCAATCAAAGAAACATGTTGTAAGTACTACTTGGGGGTGGGGGTCCTCAAATATAGACTCTCTGTACGACCTGAAAAATGTTGACAACTTTGGAGGATCTCTTAGATGATAATAAAAATGACCCGCTGTGGTTATTTTCTTGGCAGGATGGAAGCCGAGACGTACCATCATCTTAGCGAGCTGGGATGCAGGAGAAGACGGTTCCATCGGCTCCACGGAATGGGTTGAGGTACGTCCGCGGCAGATCTCAGAATTGTGCATTCCACAAGAAATGAAATTATATTCTTTTGTGGGATTTTAATTTTCACCAAAATGCAGGAATGAGAAAATTCAGACTTTTATCTGAATTTAGACTTTTTTCTTTACCTGCCTGATGAAAAAAGTACCTGGAATTTTCTTCAGATGTAAAGAAATCCTGCTCTTTGATCTAGTTCTCCAGTGCTGAGGATACTGTTCCCAGAAGCTCCTTGGAATCTATAACTCCAGGGGTTACCAAACAGTGGAAATGTCACCAGTCCAACTGCAGCCGATTTCACGAAACGCTAGGATTAATCCTATCTCGAGTTAGGACGAGTAACTAGTCCTAACTTAGGATTAATCTTAAGGTTTGCATGTTACAGTGCAAGGCTGGGACTCGTCCTAAGTCCTAAGATTAATCCTAAGTTAGGAAGAGTTTGGTGAAATCGACGGCTGGACTCCTAAAGTTTAGCTTCCGATTTCAGATGTTTTTGTCAGCAATGACTCTAACCCTTGGACTATAAACGGAATTTTCTTCAGATGTAAAGAAATCCTGCTCTTTGATCTAGTTAAAGATCGGGTCAACGTAGGCACAGAGGATTTTTCATCTGTGCTCTTGTACGACTGATGTCATTCCACTTTTCTCAAAATGTGTTGTTGTTGTTGGTTTTTTTTTGTTTGTTTTTTTTGTTTTTTTTCTTTATTTGGGGGGGGGTAATAGCAGAACCAAGAAGGGTTTGCTCATCATCCAAGATGCCAACTTCCTTAATGTTTAGAAGGGTTTTGAAGAGTTTTCCATTAATTTCCTCGCTCCCATCAGGAAAACCTTGAGAGGCTTCACTTTAGAGCCGTTGCCTACATCAATCTAGACGATGCTGTGACTGGGAACTACAGCTTTGCTGCTGCAGGGAGCCCTCTGTTGACCAAAGTTCTCTTCCAGGCCACCCAGGATGTAAGTAGTCTGAAATAGCTGTTGGATTGGAAAATTCTTCCTGATAGAAGAGATGATTTGAGAGGGTTTTACCAAATGAAATAAAAAACAAATTTAAATGAATCTAATTTTACTATGATTGCAATGGTGAGAATATTTTCTCAAAGTTTACTTATGGAATTTTTCCGTTCAATTTATCAAATCTGAGTTGAATGGAACAGTCTGTCTTTCAATGCAAAAAAAATATTCTCTACATTGCACAAGATAAAACATTTGTTATTTGTTTTATATAACATCCAAGTAGATCTTTGTTGTTCGACTGAAGGATAAAACTATGCGCATAAACAAAATTGTACAAGAATCTGGCATTCACTATGCGGGTATTTTGAACTGCTGTCTATACATGGTAAAATGCATTGTGGGGTTTAGCGTGCCGGGGTTAGCAGGGATTTTTTACTCGTGCTTACTCCACACTACTAGTCATTTTTCGCTTACACAGCTAGTGCAGAAATCTCGGCACTTTCACAGTAAGAGGAGAATGGTGATCGCAAGCGCAGAATTCGGCGGTAAGCAGAGCCATGAAATCTGGCCCAGTTGACCTGTACTACATATGCACGCCTATGAACTAAAGCCATATTATTTGAAACAACTTTTGTTTATTTGTCATCAGGTGGATTGTCCAGATTCCCAACACAGCAACATGAAGATATATAACAACTGGGCTGCAAGAAGACCAGTAAATGGTAGCACGAATCAGCCACAGTAAGTTGACCCCCACAACAACCCACCCTCCAGTCCCCGAAAAACACAAAAGCCCCTTTCACCCTGCACTTTAATCCGGAGAATCTCCGTGTTAAGCTAAAATTTTACTTGGAGATTATCCGGATTAAGTGGAGCACCACAATTTTCGTGGCTAAAAATTATCTGGATTAACGAACCCAAAACTGGCCCAATGCGGGTAAAATTGAACCCTGCCCAGGACTAGGATTAACCCACCAATCTCGGTGTTAGTATGGAACTGGGTTAACTTATTCTCTGGGTTAGATATTGTAGTGTGAAAGAAATCTCTTTTTGAAATACTGCAGTAAATTGAGAATCCAGTGCCAAATTTCAGTGGGCCGCTAAAAATGCTAGAGGAGATAATGGTGCTTAATGATTTTCTGCTGAGCAAAAAATAAGCTGGAACCCAGCCACAAATGGAACAAATGACATGTGGCATTTTAGCTGGTAGATCATTCTGGTAAGCAAAATCGTTTTGTGCTTAGTTTACTTTTACTGCTTGAGCAGCTCTTTGAAATTGGGCCCTGATGTCAAAGTTGCTTACTTATAATGTTAGTAAATGATAGGCTATAGAAGCCAGAAAGAAACATCAATGTTAGGAAATGTTGTTTGTTTGTTTGTTTGTTTGTTTGGTTTTTTTTCTCGAAATTACGAGCTGGTGGGTCAAAAGAAATAATTGAAATTAGAAATTCAGTTTGCCCTTTAATAAATTGGAGAATTGGAGAATTGTGTTGGTAGCCAGTTACGGAGTTAAATTTCTTAAACACAAACTTGAACAACATTATTAAGTCTAATTTCTTCACATTATTTTTGTGTTTGTAAAGGTTGGATCCCCTCGGTAGGACCAGCGACTCCGCCCCGTTCTTGATGATGGCAGGAGTGCCTTCAGTAGACTTCAAATATGTTTACGACGAGGTAAAGTGGCAATGTTGTGCACATTCATGCCAGTGATTTGGGATTCACTTTTTTTTTTTGAACTTGACTTTGATGGAAAATTTCTCCAGACAATCAGCACTAGTGTGATGGTTGGGGTTTTCCAGCCATCTGCGATCATATTAACCAACATGAAACATTAGAAAACGCATTCAGAAGCAACAACTCTCTGTTCAATTTACTTATTACATTGCTACACTTTACGATGGTTGGCAAAGTAAGGGGCCAAGAGCACTTTACATTGTAATACACTTGTAAAGTGTATTACATTGTAAAGTAATGTAATACACTTTACATTGTAAAGTGTATTACATGTATAGTGTATTACATGTAATACACTTGTAAAGTGTATTACATGTATAGTGTATTACATGTAATACACTTGTAAAGTGTATTACATTGTAAAGTAATGTAATACACTTTACATTGTAAAGTAATGTAATACACTTTACATGTAATAATTAACTTATTACATTGCTACACTTTACAATGGATGGCAAAGTAAGGGACCAAGAGCACACTGGAAAAAGCATTTGACTCTAATGCAAAAATCAAAAGAGCCATAATGGCTGGCGCTCACGCATCTGGACGATGGACCCCGGAGGGTGTGCCCCCAATGCGTTTTATACAGCGAAAAGTTTTCAATTACGTAATAAAACATTCCAGCTTAAACTGGGGAGATTTGGTATACAATAATCAATGAATTAAATAAAACTATTGCATCCCACTTGTAAGAATAAAAAAAAAAAATCTTTTTACAATCTTCAACTTAATCTTTTGAGTGTCATGTTTTTTCTTTTTAACAGGGCTTTTACAACGTGCCGAATTTCCCAACCTACCACACCGCTTTCGACAAAGATGCCCTGGTGAATTCATTCATAGACCCGGACTACAGCATCCACACCGCCATCACAGAGGTAGCAGTCAAGACGATCATGAAGCTGTCAGACTCTCCCAAGCTCCCCATGGATCTTACTCATTATGGAGAGTCGTTAACGAGATACATAAACCAATTAAAAACACAATATGGCGACGTTCTGACGCAGAATTTAGTATCGATAGGTAAGACCTCTAGCATGTAGTTTACTGGGAATAGAAGATGTTGAAGGATGTAATTCCACTTTGCTTTTCTGACATGGTGGGTGTTTAAAACCAAAATGAATTCCCCAGCTTTATTACCCTTGATCCGATTTCACAAAGAGCTTAGATTGTTCTAAACTGTGTATTAATCTTAACTGTGTATCAGTCTTAATTGCTAAGCAAAGTGTGGTGTCACATTACAAATCACTATGGTAAGATGAATCTTAGTGCTTTGTGAAATTCAGCTCTAGTTCCCCTCAGAAATTGTTATCAAAGTGTATAAGGTGTTTTTATAAACTCATCATTTTTTTTCTTCTAAGCAGTGCATTTAGTTGCCTCAAAGTCGCCCTGTGGGAAAAAATTGCCTCGCTGCAACAATAATGAAATTCTTGCTTTTAGAGCAGGACACAAGTGAAACATTTGTTGTAATCTTTCATTTCTTCAGACCGTCTTGAGGCTGCTGTGAGTGACTTCAATAGAGCAGCCCAAGTGTTCCAACAGAAGTATAACGACATCTCAGAGTCAGAGTGAGTAACCCCTAGAAATACTAGCATTTATTGTAGCATAGTTTTGCCTCTCACTTAAAATTTGTATGTATTCATATATGTAAATACATTCATGGTATGTATTTATACATTCATGTATTCATGTTTATTCTAATTGTCTCTTTCATATCCATACTGCCTTTTTTTTTTTATTCCATTAAATATTTCCTTTTAACACTAACTTTTTGCAAAATGTTTTTATTTTTGCTGAGCATCTTTGTTGTTTGCATTTGTAAAAGATTTCACTTGATTGACTGTAATTGCATATTTTTTTTTTTTTGTCTGTCTATGTGGTGATTTAAACTGTATTCATATCATTTTTGGTGGAGTGGGGTGTAGATTAATTTGTTAAGAATTTTGTCCTTTTATTGCCTCCCTATTTTCCTTATTATTGTTCTGTGCATTGTATTTGATCTTTTCTTAATTCTACCCAGCATAATAATCTGTCTTACTTAAATCTTACCTCAAGAGCCTCCTAATAACTGAAGATTTCTTCTGGTTTCCATCCTGTCCATCCTGTTAGTAGCGCTAGTTGTGCTGCTGGATGTGCTGCTGGATGGGTAATCAAATAGGAATAAATAAAGATTTGTTTGCCAGTCAGGAATATTTGTTGTCAAATAGCTTGGAAATTCTTAAGATTTCTATATCATATGTTTATGTAGGTCCTCTCTTGTAAGAATTTCCTAGTTCTTACCAAGAGCCAAATATTAAAATGTTAAAAGTAAAAAATGAGAATGATATTTGGGGCTGTTTAGGTTAAATTATCAGGAAATTAAATTAATTTAAGATTAAGAATTTTTAAATTGTTCCAGACCTTGATAATGAAATGTGTTTTGTTCATTTTCCTCCGTGGGTTGCAGTGAGCTGATGTTGAAAGAAATGAATCACCATATGATAGAAGTTGAAAGAGCATTCTTAGTCAATGATGGAGCAGCGATGAGTCCTGACTCAAGGTAAGTGGAGGACATCAGGGTGTTCATTGTCTAGGTTGAAGGGAGATCCCAGGGGTTCAAGGGGGGGGGGGTTCATCCTCCAAGTTGATCAGTTACCCGGGAGGTTCAGGGTGCTTCAACGTCGAGGATTAGGGTAGGCCCAGAATGTTCAGGGTGATTCAACCTCTAGGTGACCAGGAGGTTCAGGGGCTTTATCGTCTAGGTCATGGGAGACCCAGGAGGTTCAGAGGACCTCCATCTTCAAGATTTAGGTGAAAGCCAAGATGTTCAGGGGCGTTGACCTCTTGGTCTATGGTAGACAAAGGAGGATCACGGGGCTTCATTGTCTAGATTTAGGAGAGAGTCTAGAGGTTCAGGAGTTTCAACCTCTAGGTCTAGGGTAGACCCAGGATGCTCAAGGGGCTTCATTGTCTAGATTTAGGAGAGAGTCTAGAGAGGGGGGGGGGAGGTTTTGTAATTGTATTCACCATACCAAGATCTGTTCCCCAAAATTACAAGAACTGTTTTAGGTCTCCAGTAAACTCATTGTATTGTTGTTGCTTGTTTCTGTACTAGACACTTGATCTACGGACTGAGTGAACTCATTGTATTGTCGTTGCTTGTTTCTGTACTAGACACTTGATCTACTGACTGAGTGAACTCATTGTATTGTCTTTGCTTGTTTCTGTACTAGACACTTGATCTACGGACTGAGTGAACTCATTGTATTGTCATTGCTTGTTTCTATACTAGACACTTGATCTACTGACTGAGTGAACTCATTGTATTGTTGTTGCTTGTTTCTATACTAGACACTTGATCTACTGACTGAGTGAACTTATTGTATTGTTGTTGCTTGTTTCTATACTAGACACTTGATCTACAGACTGAGTGAACTCATTGTATTGTTGTTGCTTGTTTCTGTACTAGACACTTGATCTACTGACTAAGTGAACTCATTGTATTGTTGTTGCTTGTTTCTGTACTAGACACTTGATCTACTGACTAAGTGAACTCATTGTATTGTCTTTGCTTGTTTCTGTACTAGACACTTGATCTACAGACTGAGTGAACTCATTGTATTGTCGTTGCTTGTTTCTGTACTAGACACTTGATCTACTGACTAAGTGAACTCATTGTATTGTCTTTGCTTGTTTCTGTACTAGACACTTGATCTACAGACTGAGTGAACTCATTGTATTGTCGTTGCTTGTTTCTGTACTAGACACTTGATCTACGGACTGAGTGAACTCATTGTATTGTTGTTGCTTGTTTCTGTACTAGACACTTGATCTACTGACTGAGTGAACTCATTGTATTGTCTTTGCTTGTTTCTGTACTAGACACTTGATCTACGGACTGAGTGAACTCATTGTATTGTCGTTGCTTGTTTCTGTACTAGACACTTGATCTACGGACTGAGTGAACTCATTGTATTGTTGTTGCTTGTTTCTGTACTAGACACTTGATCTACTGACTGAGTGAACTCATTGTATTGTCTTTGCTTGTTTCTGTACTAGACACTTGATCTACGGACTGAGTGAACTCATTGTATTGTCGTTGCTTGTTTCTGTACTAGACACTTGATCTACGAACTGAGTGAACTCATTGTATTGTTGTTGCTTGTTTCTGTACTAGACACTTGATCTACGGACTGAGTGAACTCATTGTATTGTTGTTGCTTGTTTCTGTACTAGACACTTGATCTACTGACTGAGTGAACTCATTGTATTGTCTTTGCTTGTTTCTGTACTAGACACTTGATCTACGGACTGAGTGAACTCATTGTATTGTCGTTGCTTGTTTCTGTACTAGACACTTGATCTACGGACTGAGTGAACTCATTGTATTGTTGTTGCTTGTTTCTGTACTAGACACTTGATCTACGGACTGAGTGAACTCATTGTATTGTTGTTGCTTGTTTCTGTACTAGACACTTGATCTACAGACTGAGTGAACTCATTGTATTGTCTTTGCTTGTTTCTGTACTAGACACTTGATCTACGGACTGAGTGAACTCATTGTATTGTCTTTGCTTGTTTCTGTACTAGACACTTGATCTACGGACTGAGTGAACTCATTGTATTGTTGTTGCTTGTTTCTGTACTAGACACTTGATCCACGGACTGAGTGAACTCATTGTATTGTCTTTGCTTGTTTCTGTACTAGACACTTGATCTACGGACTGAGTGAACTCATTGTATTGTCTTTGCTTGTTTCTGTACTAGACACTTGATCTAAGGACTGAGTGAACTCATTGTATTGTTGTTGCTTGTTTCTGTACTAGACACTTGATCTACTGACTGAGTGAACTCATTGTATTGTCTTTGCTTGTTTCTGTACTAGACACTTGATCTACGGACTGAGTAAACTCATTGTATTGTTGTTGCTTGTTTCTGTACTAGACACTTGATCTACGGACTGAGTGAACTCATTGTATTGTTGTTGCTTGTTTCTGTACTAGACACTTGATCTACGGACTGAGTGAACTTATTGTATTGTCGTTGCTTGTTTCTGTACTAGACACTTGATCTACGGACTGAGTACAACATCCCCTTACAAGGGAGCGGCTTTTAGTCCGATCGTCATGGCAATCGACATGGCAACTGATACCGGTAATTGGAAATGCGTCGATCAAGCTGTGGGCTACACAACACTCGGTATCCAAGCAGCCACCGGTATCCTTAGAGACGCCCTGGGGCACTGACATCTCCATGGTAATGTGCAAAATATTATAATATAAAGCCATTCATTTCCTGTTTGTCTTTTGTTCAAATTAATTTGCTCAATTGGAAAGGCTATTAATTTGATTGGAGTGTTGTAAAAAAAAAAAATTAAAACATTTTATTATTTTAATTTCGTAGTACAGATTTGATTCACAACAAGACGCAATAAGTTTATGGTGTTTTTTTCCTGTTTATGGTTTAGTGTTTTTTTCTCTCTTTGTTTGCGGGGGCTAGGGGGGGGTATCATTGAGGAATTTGCAAGCAACCGTTATTGTTTATGTTTCTCATGGCATATCATGTAAATACGTGTGAAATATTTAAGTTTGAGATGTGCCTAGGAATTCTCCAAAAAATTCTGCTGTATTATATCAATAGATATGAACTGATGGTTTGTTTCCTGTTCACAGGGATTGTAACAAATAAAGTTATTAATAATTACCAATTTTATAACATTAATGATTACTATTTTTTGTTTAAAGGGCCTGTTGAAATGAGACTAGTTGTGACTGACCCCCCACGCTAAAACCAGGCACTTCCTGCCAAAACTCAACACTGGGTTTATCTGCTCATCAAATAGATGAGAGTAAGCACTTTCAAATCACACCTAACTAGGGCCTTCAGACCTAATGCGCCCGACACCATCACAATAATCTTGGTTCCGCCATTTTGGGGGTCCTCATTTAGTAGGCGTTGTACGCGACGCGGTATGTACACATTTACCGTAAATTTGACGTGTATTTTGGACCCCCAGAATGGCAAGCGAATAGCCGCGCGTGTGATGTTATTGCAAAGGGTCAACAATGTAAATATATTATTTCTGAATATACCAGGTAGTTAAGACATCTCGTCTGAATCATATCAAAGCCTGATGTTAGGTCTGTGTTTGATTGCCATTTCACAATTCCTGAGAATTGCCTGGTTTGGGGCATGGGATGTCATGTCACGTTTCATAGTGTGTCCGAAATGATAGTCTTTTTTTATGAAGTTTAAAAACAAAAGTCTAAACGTATATATTACTAATTCTATGAAGACTTATCATGCATGTCTGCATGATATTAAATAATATACAAACAAATTATTTAATTTGATTACCTTTGTTTCAGTTCGTTTTCTTTCTATTTTCTGTTCGTTAGATATTTTCTTATTCAATAACACGATTGCTGCATACTCTTGAAATGTGTAAATAAGAAAACAACAAGTAATGCATTATTTGCAAAATGAGGTTGTAATAAGTTGTTGATATTTGTATGGATGGATACGGCAAGGAGGGATTTCTTTGCCTCTCCGCCCTCATCCATTTTAGTCTCAAAACCTCAAAGTTCTTATTCAGTACCTTCTTACTATTAACATGTAGGATAGACCCTTCTCCTGAAGTATGTAAATTGCACGTCGCGTGTGCGCACTTACATTACCGGTGGGCAAAATGAGGTATCAGTGCGCTATTTTGTATGGGGCGGATGGTGGCGTGGCATTTGCGCATCTGCACAGTGGACAAGATTGGCCGATGCCAGCTTTTTGTGTATGTCCCCTTGCGGGAGTTTGCCAGATCCCTTGATGGGAAGATCATCTCAACAAGCAAACAAACTATATGGCATCTGCCCACCGAAAGTGTCTGTA
The DNA here is from genome assembly GCA_023634235.1 of Pisaster brevispinus. NCBI lineage: Eukaryota > Metazoa > Echinodermata > Asteroidea > Forcipulatida > Asteriidae > Pisaster > Pisaster brevispinus. The sequence goes on from JAMKCF010000002.1 coordinate 16,135,357, forward strand.
CGCATGCGTGAATGTAATTAGCATATTTCATTTGTAGGTAAGTGCTTACCCCTAGTCCAGGCTTACCAAAGTCCAAACATTTAGTTGACATGTTACCATATGTTGAGGATGTCACATAGACCTAGGCACTAATTTGGTAAGCAGATTCTTAAAATTAGGCCCTAGTATGAAAAAGTCTTGCCTACTAGAGACGGCTTACCAGTCAATATACCGCCAGGGGTGTGAATTGTCAGGATTGTTCCTGATATCAGGATCTTTCACTGATCTGCCTGTGCCTTCAAATATTCTTGAAAGAGGCAAACTTGCCATCAAAGAGATGGAAAGACTTCGCCCTTGTTATGACCAAACCTTCAGATATCTACTTGAAATGATGTAGACAGTCTGTAAACCTCTAAAATGTAACATCCTGTACATTAAGGGAGCTTCACTCCACACCAAGAGGAAATTGTCAAATTTTCAGAATTTTTCATTTTATACAATCTTTTCCCTGAACCATATTTTGACTGGTGCCCAACCAATTTCTTGCAAGGCATACTCATCCAAGAAGGAACTTTTTGAAAATTGCGCCACCTCTTTCCTTTACACAACTTTAAAAATATGTATATACAGAAACATTTGGTTTACATTTTTTTTGTATTTGTTTGTTCGGCAAATATGTATTCATTGTTGTACATCTACGACTGTTTGGTGTTTTTATTTTCTTATAAGCTAGAAACAATTAAAGCTGCATTTTGTGTTGTCCCTTATTCCAGTTTATAACCGTTTAACCTCATTTACTTGTGTTTTTCACATGAAGATGAACACAAACACAGTTATATATAAATACATTGTATACTTGTTTAATTTCAACTAATATTTGTACTGTCATATTGTTTGTGGCAATGTTATAAAAATGTTTTTATACTTCGGTCAGTTTTTGTCTGTACCTTATGCCTTTTGCGGAATGGGTATTTGTCAATTTTGAATCCTATCGGATGTCTCTGTAGAAGTTTTTGCAAATCGTTGACAAATACTAATGTTGGTAAAAAGACAATGTTCATAGCCTTCCTCTGTTTGATCATTTCAGACGCCATTTTAAACAGGATTTATGCATTTAATATGAGCCAAAACGAGGCTGAGATGAAAAATGACTTCCATGATGCAATTAGGTGTTATTTTTCCTCCATGTGTCTCGTTTTGGTCGATCTTTCTGGTAACACATCCAGATAGAAAATGTGCTTGATCGGACAAAATGCTGTGCAATTGGTTTTATTTAATGCTTTTATTTTATTGAAATTCTGTTTGTATAACCGACTCTTCTCACTCACCAGAAAGCCAACTAGCAGTAGCAGGACTGTTACTCTGTGACGCACTAGTTTTTAATTAGAAGTCATAGCTGGAACTTGTATCTCATTATAACGAGTTAGAACAAGTCATAACTTTGTCTTATATCTCATAATGAATTAGCATAAGTCATAAACTGACTTTTATGATATAATTATGAATTAGCATAAGTCACAATTATGAGTTGTGCCAATTAAGTCATACTTACCACTTGTACTATGTCATAATTATTAATAGATAGAAGTCGTAATTATGACCTTTTCCCCTTCCCTTAATAACCCTTTGACGTTTTCGTTGGAAAGTCCTTGTGGATTAAAATTATGAAACATACATTTAAATACAACTTGTGCCTCTGTACTCCACATGAAATTTAAAATAACCTTTCGCCTTCCATTAGTTTGAAGGAAAAACATGTAACTATGTAAATTTTGTGATTGATCAAGTTGCTGTTGATTATGTGACATGTTGTGCATGTTTAACCTCTTCAATTTTTTGTAATATTTGTGTGTACAGACTCGAAATAATACAAAACAAGTAATACATTTTCAAATTTATGTAGACTGTATACGAATGCAATGTACATGTATAGCAAAACGCACAGCTGTGTATTGAAAGAGACGCGTCATGGAGGAACCAGTTTTCCTTGGCCACGTGGTTGGATAGACGCCATTTTTGCTCCAAATTAGCAAGTGCAGTCTAGTCTGGCACCCTGCGTGCGCACTTCCAAGTTGTTGCAACTCTCAATACACAGACGTAATTATAGTTAACCATTAAAGTGTTAAGTAACTATCGCCCAGGATTTCTATAATTCTACGTGTACTTACTATTCCAGAAAATGGTTGTTTGTAAATCAGATAGTGAGCTTATTCCTTGCACTTACGTCAAATTTTTGCCAAGCAAAACATAGGATACCAGCCAAAATACCACGTGTGTGATTGGACGGTCATCTGCTTATTTTTGCTTTTCAACAAAATTTGGTTAGCAATATTTCCCGCAAGCAGCTTCTATGAAGTTGGGATTCAGGGCCAAATTCATAAAGCCTCTCAGACCAAGACTTTGCTAGCACATAAGTAAAAAAAAAAAAAAAAATTTTAGTCAGATTGGTTCGGTGGTTTCTTTCCCTGCCTTTCACCTCGGTGGACCTCGGTTCAAATCCCACCTTGGACTGGAGCCTCGTCTATGGATTAGGTTGTCAGTCTCTACCTGATTGATTGGTTTTATCATTTACAGTTTTCCTCCCCGACATCTGAAACTTAACATTTCTTCATCATTTATTAATGTCCCAACTTGTCAGATGACGTCATCAAAATTTGGCGCAATTGAGTCAGTTTCATTGTTTGTGACACTCATAAAACGCACCATGGTCTAATTTCACAGAGCTGCTTAATACACAAAAAGCAGTTCTTACCAGAATAAGGCTACCAGCCAAATTATGTCACATGCACCATCTTTGACTGGTATCCTGCAAACTTGTTAAGCACAAATTTGTTTAGCATAAATTTGTTTAGCATAGGTGTCTGCTTAAGCAGCTCTCATTGAAATCGGTCCAATACCTTTACATACATAGGTCGAATTTCAATGAGGCGCTTAACAATAAGCAGGATACCAGTCACAGATTTGTTACGTGATGTGGTGTTTTGGCTGGTGTCCACATCCTGGTTGCTTAAGCAGCTCTGCGGAATTATGGGCAGACAGTAGCAGCGAGTGACGTCAGTGCAAGGGGTAATGCTTACTCATGTTATTGGTGCTTGCATTGTTGGTAATGTAACCTGCTCAGCCAGTTTATCAGTTTAAATGACATAAACTTAAGCTCCTTTTTTCGCTGAGCGATGTTTTTTGCTAAGCTGTATTTTCCGCTTAACAACCATATGAAATTCGGCCCAGGTTTTGGTTTCTGAGAACAACCAGTCATGGTCACCAGAATGAACATTTTGAACATCACAGTTCTCAATGGATTTTAGTAACTAAGTCCAACCCTCGCCTCAAGAAGTTTACTCGGACCGCGGAAAGAATGGGCGATATAAACTGATGTAAAAAGTATTATATGGTAGGCCTTAGCATACAACGTTCAAAGTTAGCAGTCGGTGTGTGCATGTACCATTGTAAATATAGTTTGCAATATAAGCAAGACACTTCAAGTTTTTGGTTTTCGGTGTATTCGATTGTAAAAGTAACACGACTAACGCCTGGAAAGTACTTCTTAAGTACTGCTGAAAAGTACTCGCAAAATACACATTATTTCCAATAATTTGATGCCGGTCATCTCTGTCATGTCCCCTCTGTTTATGAACATCAGTTGATGCTGATTTATCATGTACTAAGGGACCAGACTATCGTCTCCCTCCAGCCTCCATTTCGATTGATTGCTGTGGTGTCAGTCAGATTGTGCCAGATTGTAACTGTGTGCTTTATATTATAATTGTGTGTTACATACGGTTTTACAAGGATAATTCGAAAACGAAGCTTTGTGCAGAAAGTAAATAATATTTTGTTTATTTGTAAGATATCATATAAAGTTGAGAAAGATGATCACATCAACTGTCTGTAAAGATAGTTTCCTATTTTCTGAGTCAACTTGCGCAGTTTATCCTTGCCTTAATAGTACGGCAGGTAGTGATGGGATTGTGCCGCACAGTCGAAGTATGCACTGAGAGAGCTATCTGGCTGTAGAGGGCAGTCGCAGATTTGTCCTTGGAAAAAAATTAATAGGTAGAATATAACAAGCAACAGCGACCATTTTGAAATTTTTGAAAAGTGCTTTATATTATTCTAGCTGGGGTCGATTTCACAAAGAAAGTCCTAACTTAGGACTAGTCCTATAGGAGTTATTAAAAACTTAAGGCTAGTCCTAAGTTAGGAAGAGTAACTCGTCCTAACTCGAGATAAGACTAGTCTTAACTCTTTGTGAAATCCACCCCTGGGTTTTTTTGTTTTCCTTTTTTTTACATATATTCTTTTTTCTTTTTTTTTTGTGGGGGGAGGTATTTTTTTCAAAATTCCAATCTTTGATGGCGCTATTGCCGGATATCTTTCTAATGACATACTCTGACTGGCTGTGTGCCATATTCAATCCTTGTATCACCAAAGGCACCATTTCCTAAGTGATTCCCAAATCTCACTACGAGTCGCTGCTTTCGGCTCAAATAGTCTTGGCAGAGTCTGCCGACGTGTTTGCTGATAGACAGGACCCCAAGGGTCTACTGTGTTCATGTTCCAAATTTATAGTATTTTATCAGCAATACTTTTTGTATAGACCTTATGCATTGGCGTCATAACGGTCGCCATCTTAGAGGTAAAACGATGACGAAACAATGGAAACGCGCAGCTATGTCCGCGCGGCGCACAGGATCGGCCAATGAGCAACCTCCTTTTGACTCCTAGCCGAGGGCGCCCTACGCAAATGATGTCACGCACATAAGGTCTATTAATAGCTCTGTGTATAGTATTGAGCCTGGGGGGGGGGTGATGGGGCTAAATTTCTGTACCTGATTTCTACTATTACAATTTGATATTTTTACGAGGTAGTAAGACGGTGCAAACTTGAGGTGAATCTACGAAAGCATTTCTTATATCATTGAAACAGGTCATGGTTGCTTACTTTGTTTACATTTTAGTTCCGTTAATTCCGAGACGCACCAAGGAATTTAAGTCGGTCGGTCACCCTGACCTTATAGTTCATATTTTGTGGGTATCCAATCGAGCTGCAAATCCCATGCAATGAGAGCCAGACGGAAATGACTTGTCTACAGACGAGAGACGAATACTTCTACAAGTTTATTCATACATTCAAATCAAACGTTTTGATAAATTAACTTTGACACTTACTAAAATCAAACCAAAATAAACCTTTTACATAAAGTCAAGTTTTTTAATCGAAAAAAAGAAGGACAAAAACCCCGGATATAAAACATCACCTTCAAGTTTAGTTTCAAGAGACAGTTTTCCCCGGGGGTTTATGCTAAATGTTGTATTTATTTATATTTTTTGTTCATTTTTACTATGCTATGAAAAACAGAGGTGGAGAAACTCCCTGTAACCCTTCAACTAACTTGACCTGGTTAGTTTGATTAACCAGTTTTTTTTCTCGGTCTAATTAAACCGGTTTAATTAAACCAAGGTCCATTTCTTTAAAATCTAAGCACCTTCTACAGAAGTTTTGTTGCCACGAAGTAGCCAAGAGTGTCCAATCTTGCAAATTCCAAGTCTAAGATATTTTAAAGACTCGGGAAAACTCTCTTAAAATGAAATACATAAAGTTTTCCCTTTTGACTGAAAAGTGAAATCTTGACCCACTACAAATTTTAGTTTTTTTATTCACATAAAATTCACACCTTCTTCCCTTTCTACCCGCCCCCCCCCCCCCATTGTTCTAGCTATAAACTGAACACTTCGTGGTATGATGTCAGACTCGTTCACGCTGCCATACCAATCTGTCAAAGACAGACTTGGTTAAGTTTTTGTTTTTTTACGAAAGTGGTAGTCAATCTGCAACATTTCAAAGTTTCCGAATGTTTTATTGCCCAGTTCGGTAAAGTTTATGAGTTTGCATTCTGGGCGCCATTTACTTCGTGTTGAGCAACGTAGTGACGTCATGTAAGAAATGCCCAGTTTGTAGCCTTTAAGGCTTTAGGCCCCCTAAGTTGCTGGCATTGAGTTGTTACTCAACTTTGAGTGTTACGGCTACAAGAATAGTTTTCGAAAATAAAGATTGAAAATGTTTAAATATCTTACACTCTATTGCGTATCGTCAAATATTCACCCTTTTTTTACAAACAAATAAGTCGATACCATCAACATAATAATAACACACAATTAACTATAATATACATTTTGTTTGTTTTAGAAGGCATGGGTCCGGCCCAACTATTACACACCCTGCTGTGTCGGCAGGGCCCACAATAAAAGGGTTGTGTACCGTGTGCAAATAGCAGACAACCAGGCACAATGTAATTAACATGGCAAATATGCTGGTAACCCGTCTCTGATAAGTAACTTTATATTGTGCTATTTGATAAAACCGATCCGTTCAAAATAGTGGTCAATACATTTTATTTGTCATTTATATAATTTTATGTTTGGGGTTTTGGTGTTGTTGTTGTTGTTGTTGTTGTTGTTGTTGTTGTTGTTGTTGTTGTTGTCGTCGTCGTCGTCGTCGTCGTCGTCGTCGTCGTCGTCGTCGTCGTCGTCGTCGTCGTCGTCGTCGTCGTCGTTGTTGTTGTTGTTGTTGTTGTTGTTGTTGTTGTTGTTGTTGTTGTTGTTTTATCAGTGTGGGGGTGTGCTTGTAGTGACATTCAAACCGAGGACTTATAACAAAAGGGACAATAGGTGCACGATTTCTATCACAAAGGAAAACAATGGGTCCCTGTTTGTCAGGACATAGAGTTGAGCAAAGGAGTGTCCGTGATTGGAGCTCATTGCACACTAGTCTTGTGTGTATACGTGTGCATATTTTTTTATTAATATTTATTTATGTTTTGTATTTATTTTTGTTAAAACTAACTGGACGTGATTGCTACCGATTCGCACTACATAGCGTCTGCAGCTTTCAATGAAGACGGTCAAGCTGGGTACATTAATTTAAAATGGGGGAATAATGGATCGCAATATGTACAATCTGCGAACAATACAAAAAAGGTAATGATAAGCTATATTATTCATTAACTGCAAGTTATTTATTTACTTTAATTAATCATATAAATATAAACGTATAATTAGATAATTAAGTTAAAGTATTTTTTGTGACGGTATGTTTTTCCCCCTCTCTATGCAATCTTTTTCAATTTCCATGCTGAACTGGCAAGTTATTCAAATTAACCCCGTCTGCCACGCCCACTATTTTGTGAGTCAAATTGCACGATGGTAAAAGTACGTTTAAGCGCAGCGTTGCCTAAAATGCGCAATCCACTGTAACGCAAACACGCACAGGGACTATGACTTCTCTGACAATGTCAGCGCCTCGTTAATTTTTGAATTCAGAGTAATGTGCACGGAGGCAAGGTCCGAGACAAAGCCCAGGCAAGGCTTGCAGTGTGGAGCGGCTTGCCTTTCAACATCAAAGATTTTGCTTTCGATTTGGTTTTTGAAAATAGCAATTGATATTAGTCTGGAACCGATTTGGTGGTTAAGTTCTGGGTTCTTACATGTGGGCGGAGTCAAGCAGGCGCGGATCTAGGCGGTCAAACAAGTAACTGATCGTGGTGATAATGGGTCTGACGACAGCGTCACTGGTGGCAGCGTGCAGATTGTGTTTTCCACTCCGAAGGGTGGCAGCACTGCATGTGGCTTCGCTCGGGCTCATGGCCTCATTGCGACCGGTGGAACCAAGTCAACAACATGGCAAGAAGTATATGAACGTGTAACGCGTGTTTTGAACAATCAAAATGGCGCCGATCTTTGCGAGTGAGTTATGCAACAGCCAGTAGGGCTTGACTTTGATATTTTACCACCAATAGTTTGAGAATAGGTCTGTAGCGAGATACGAGTTATTAATGGGATGGCATACGTTATTACAGACGTCTGGAATTAGAACCCCCCCCCCGATCCGCCCCAGGCAAGAGAAACATTCTCTTCGTTGTGACAAGTATTTTGTTTAGAAGTTGAAGAGACAAATAGTTAGACTTCGAAAGGAAAGGACAAGTTACGTTTTAACCAGAACTATTCCTCTTATCTGTACCCCCTCCTCCACTCTCTCTCTCTTTCTCATAACACAGTTACAACTAGTATTTATTTACATTGTTCAATATCTAAATAGTAGTTACTATAACAGTCATTTACAACAACATTAACAAATTCAAGGTCAATTTCTAAAAACATTTTGAACATTCAATGTTAGAATTCTTACAAGCAGAAACAAAACGAGCATAAACTTTTGTACAGCACTCTAACTCGCCATATCGGCTTATAATTAAAATAATTATATCATTAATTAATTACTTCTAATAATAAAACATTATTTGAAGGCACTTGGTAAACTACAGCTGCTAAAAACGTAACATACAGAATACTAAAAAACAATGAAGTTAATTCGGAATGGTTCGAAAGCGTATAATTGCTAGGACGCCCTCTTTCGTTGTTTTTTTCAAAACAATTATTTCATTTTCATTTTTTCGAGACGCAAACAAAAATTTGGTTGTTGGAGACTTAACAATTGTCCTAAGCACGGATGTAGTTCGAATATTTTTTAAGTTAAAAAAGATCACCTACAATATTTGTAACAAAGAAAGATAAACCCATGCCAAATATGACCTCACAATTAACTGAGGTCAACCAATCATACCTCATAGAATTAACGTGTAGCCAATTCCTGCAAGAACAGAACTATCAGCCAATGGTGTGCCTTTGTTGAAAAAAATATCCGCGTTGTGTTTTCTTTTGAAAGATAGTTGTAAATTCAAGAGGTTAAAGTTTCACCAGCAAACAGAGCACCACACAGGAAAATAAAAACACAATTCGCGTAAAATTGAAACCAGCAAACTGCAACCAGTAAAAATATACACACCACAACAAAACTAGCTATGAAATTTGCTGACAAATGATCATAATCATAACTGATACGCGAGTATATCTGGGGTTTTTAAGTATGAGGCTAGCATCAAAGTTTGTTATACAAAAAGCGTTAAAAAAAAGTTTGTCAGTGAATATGTTAAGTTGATTATGTTCTTTATACAAATGTACTGTACATTGAAAACGGTCAAGGTTCAAATTCCTGCCTTGCCAATTATTTTTGAAAAGGTAGGCTCTTGTAACTAACATTTCGCCGTAATCATATCTAAAATTCCATAATGTGTTTCACTCATTCCAAAAATGTGCTTGTACAAATAGTAGAATATGTCTTGCAATGTCAGGCGGGTGAGAGCTGATCGTCGAACTGTGCAGTTAATTATTTAAAATATTGGTGGTCATTTTGAACACTGTGAGCGCCATCGTGTGACACAAGATCAGAGGGCGCAGTGACCTGTTCATCTGCTGAGTGATTCGTTATGGCAATGGTAATAGTGTATGTTCTGTTATCTCGGAAACTTGTTCTTGTCGAAACTTAACAAATCGATTTGCAATGATCTTTAGAAATTGCCGTATTAATTAGTTGTATTATAGCTTTGATAAACATGATTTGCATGGTTCAATTGTCATACTGGGTGATTATTTTCATTGAATGAGCATGGTTTTACAAACAAAAATAGTATTAAGGCCTTTTTTGTTTTGACTAACTTGAGGGAAATAGATTTCAAATTTATGATAACCGACCACTGCGCAGCAGTGAATTGTCAGGTTCGTGATAATTAATTCAAGTTTCGTGCACGACTACTTTTACTAATGAAGTACGTCATCGGACTTGCCGCCCTCTACGTTGAGTACCAACAACCGTCAATCATTCCGTCACACCCTGACAACCTGCAGTTTAGTGGCTCCTGGGGTCGGGCTGGCAACCGCCACGTGACCCGTTGTGGGCGTGGTTGTCCGTGGTCGGCTGTCGCACTCCCCGTCCCTACACGCTTGACACAGCGTTGCGTTGTGCTGTGTGCGAGGTTTACCAGCGCGACGGTCGTAGCGTATTGGGGGTTTAACAAATCCGTAGTACGTCTGCAGAGCAAATAAATTAATCAAAACATAATTTAGAGGTTATGATGAATCCGTTCAAACATGTTCAGCTCCCTGTGGACTATACTGCCTGTGCTGCCAAATCTGTGCCTCACCAACTAAGCTAAATCATATATGATTTGCCCTCACACCACTCCTGGAAGAAGAGGAGCAATTATGGTTAAGTGCGCAAGGACACGTGCGTTTTGACCACACACTCTGATAGTTCGTCTCCAGAGCACACACAGAAACTAGTCCACAACCATCAACAGAAACCCACGCAGAAGCCACAACATTCATAACATTCACAACCCACACCCACATTCAACAACATTCAGTACATCACTTAGACTTTGAAAATCTTAATCGCTTGAATTACCTGACCAATCCTGTTGTACAGATTGCACAGTACTTTATTCACTTCTTCAGGGTACCACATCGCGGGTTCGAACATGCCGTTGTTGCATCGCTGACACTGCTGTCCGTACAGCTTGAACTGGACATAACCCTCACAGTACGGGATGTGTAGGAAATACCAGAAGACAACTCGACCTTTCATGGAGGTCCAACCGTGGCCGCAGGTCTTCAGGAAAGGAAATGGATCGTGAAGTGAGGCATTAAATTGTAAGGAAATTAACAAGACCTTCAATATAAGTCAATCAAATTCCGAAGGAGTAATGGACATCTTTTCAATTGTTGGATGTTGGGAGATTGGATGGGGTTTGGAGAGGTTGGATGGGGGCTGGGAGGTTGGAAGGGGGCTGGGGAGGTTGGATGGGGTCTGAGGAGGTTTGAGGGGGTCTGGGGAGGTTGGAGGGGGTCTGGGGAGGTTGGATGGGGTCTGGGGAGGTTTGAGGGGGTCTGGGGAGGTTGGAGGGGGCTGGGGAGGTTGGATGGGGTCTGGGGAGGTTAGAGTGGGCTGGGGAGGTTGGATGGGGTCTGGGGAGGTTGGATGGGGTCTGGGGAGGTTTGAGGGGGTCTGGGGAGGTTGGAGGGGGCTGGGGAGGTTGGATGGGGTCTGGGGAGGTTAGAGTGGGCTGGGGAGGTTGGATGGGGTCTGGGGAGGTTGGATGGGGTCTGGGGAGGTTGGATGGGGTCTGGGGAGGTTGGATGGGGTCTGGGGAGGTAGGATGGGTCTGGGAAGGTTGGATGGGGTCTGGGAAGGGGATTTAACATAAAGAACGGGCGAAATATTACGGCAGTAGGTGATAGGGCGTTACCTTTGATACTACCAGCATGGAATCTGTCATACAGTCAAATGTATGCCATACTTGGCTACGATAATAGGGCCATGGCAGTTTTGGCATCACGGTACAGTAACAAGCAATGGCAGCAATATTTTGAAATAAAACTGAATACAATTGTTTTTTCTATTCTACCTATATTTGTTCAAAGGACAAGCTTGCGATGGCCATATAGCCAGATGTATTTCTCATGACACGCTCTGACTGTGTACCAGATTCCAAATACCATCAAAGGCAAAAATCTCCCAAATAGTTCCCCTTTCTGCCCCAAGAACTTTGGCCATACCTGGCAACAGAAGCGAACCTTCGCGCTGTCCTTGAATCGTCTCCAGCGTGGGCTGGGGCAGACCTCAGTGGGTGAGAGGTACCAGATATGCGGCAGGTACGGCTGAAATACTTTGGCGAACTCTCCGTTCCAGATCTCGTCCATCCTACGGCAATCAAATAGAAACATTTTGTCATGGGTTTAGTTCAGCAGATAACTGAATGAGTGTACTAGTATTGTGTAGTATTTTGGCAAATCATGTTAGGCCGTTAAGGATACGCTGTATCTGTTTATTTTATTTATTTATTTTTAAAACATTGGCCATAACAAAACATATTGACCCCTTGTGGCTATGGCCAGGTCGCCGCAAGGAGTCCTACTCTACACGGTTGTCGCTGCAACCGCCGCCCATAGCCGTAGCCAAAATCGCTTGATTTGGACGTGGTCTTCAATTCATAAACCCTTCTTTAATAGTTTGAAATTCCACTTCCTCTAAAGATTTTTTTCCCCTGGTCCAGTCCTCCGTAATTTATTCACCAGCTGGTGGCCTCGATATGATGCTATGATGCTTTGTTGTAACTTAAACCAGTTACTGGCAACCCGCATCAGATGTAGATAATTGGTGTAATTGGTAACCTATAATTTTGTTAAACATTTTCATTGATGTGAAGCAGTTTTGTTAATTTGGCCCGAGGACACAGTCACGGTCTGTCGCAAATTGACGGTCTTTTGTAAATGCAATAAAACATGACTGTTACAACTCTACATGATGACTGTCATCGCTACACGACGATGTTGTCGCCCAAAGACATGTCACTAAGCCACACCCAGTAAGGGAGATTTCCCTTGACAATGTGATCCTCGAATGACGAAGGATGTGCAGCAGCTGGGTCTGTCATCGCCACCTCCTCTCACATGAAGACAATCAGAGCACGCTGTTCGAAACGTCAAAGAGTAAGCATCACACCCGGTCTTTACCTAAACCCACCATTACACAGCGGCAAATGACTGCCACAAATTTCATAGTTGCAAGGTTGCTCTTCAAAGTTTTGGGCTAGAAAGGAAGTTTCAAAGCCTTGCCTGGTGTTGAAGGTTTAATGGAAAAATGAATTGGAAGCAAATATTTTTTACTTGTATTTTTTTTACTCCTAAGGCGACTGGTAAAGCACGTACTTCTATGGGCCGTGGCAGGGCGTAAATGTAGACTTCCACGGTAAGGAACGCCATGAAATTGAGCACTGATTTCATGGGGAAGTTTTGAAGTCTTGCCCGGTGTCGACAGTTTAAGAGGACAAAGAGATAGGAAGCTATAGTTTTTTGTATGTACTTGAGTTACAAGGTTTCGAAAAAGCTCTGGTCTGTCAATGGAAGTTTATGAAGCCTTGCTTGGTGTCAAAGGTTGAAATGGTGAAAAGGGGACAGGGAAGCAATACTGTTTTTGATAATGAAACAAAAATGGATCAGGAAACAAAACAAAAGAATGTATGTACAGAAGTTTATACATTAAACAAGTTTTGGTCTTGTACACGTAAAGTTTAAAGAGGTGCCTTGGTGTGGAAGGTTTAACGGAATTCTATGATATTTTGGTGTACTCAGGTACTGTTGCCACTGTCTTCTGAAGACGCCGACCGAGTTTGTAGCAAACAACTCTCACAGAGAAACAGAAGTACTGCACTGAAGTAATAAAACATTCGGGAAGTAAGCAACTTAGCGGTCACTCAATCACTAATCAGTCACTCATAATCCAACGGGAAAGTATTGTCTTTCTTAGAACGATGCTGCTTGAGAGAAAGACTACGCGTCATGGTCATCGGTAATTGGTTAATCTGTTTATCAAACGTGACAAAGAGTTGCGCAGATGAAGAATTTTGTAGATGGAAACGCTTGCATGATAATAACACTCGGCAAACAAAAAAGTAACAACTGAATGATGTCATCGTCTTTAAATAGATCTTTAATGAATGACTGGAAATTCGTCAAATGGGTGATCGAAAATATTTAAAGCAGAGAAACACAATAAAGCTTCGATGTCATCGCTGTATCTCTTGCGCGGTTTGCAGCAGCTTTCACCCATTTTGCAGCGAGTTCCGAACGGGATTAAGTTAGCGTGTCTCATCACTGGATGCTCCCGGCTACGCGATGATTCACCCCCGGGCTCAACGGGGCCAGTAAGCGGCCCAGGTGCCTCGGCAATTTCCGCGCGGTGAGTAGCGCGTCCTTGTGCAATGCTATGTATTTCATGGGAATATCAATTCCAAAACAGGACTTATTTCATATTACTCAGCCGTGATTATCAAAACTTATTAAGGAATTAATCGTTTGTTTGCAGAGAAAAAAAACATCCATCAACTCAACTGCCTCTCATGTTCGTGACGAGTTTGTAAAACTAATGTCACTCGAGAGGAACGTGGTGAGCGCTTCATGAACCTCTAGTTTACGAAAGAAATAACAGGATGAAATGTTTCTTCAACTACTAACTTAGAGGACTTCAAAGTTACCAAAACGATTTCAGACTCATACTTTAATGTCACAACTCACATTCAAAATGTTACACCCATGTAAAGACATTATTTCGTTCTTTCCTTTCTCCCTGTACTTATCATCCCCATAGACTTCGTACCCAACATTCTTTGTGGAGCACCACGGTCTTTATAGTTCCCCTATGGAGACATTTTGTTTTCTCCAATTATTTTGTTTTTTCCTCAGACTCCATAAGATAGCGAATAATAGTATTATTACACTGGCTGACTTTGATGGCTGACTTTGTTTAGACGCTGGTTTGAGAGAAAGCCAGAACTTTGGTGGTAGAAAATGTTTGTGAACTAACTTACTGTGCATAATATGACGTAATGATATCGTCCCTGACGTCATAATCACCATAAAACTACCCTGTCAAAATACGTTGTAGTCGAAGCTCTAACGTTATGGATAAATTGTGTCGACCATGAGTGTTTGTGTCTTAGCGTTGTGAAATTCTTGTCTGCCTCGCCCAAGGTTTATAGCCTCGGTTCAAGGGGGTCTGTTTGTTTGTTTGTTTGTTTGTTTGTTGTTGTGGAGTGTCGTTGCTGAGCAGTCTAGCTCAACGGACTCAAGTTGTCAGACTTGGGTCCTTGGGCAAGAAGACACCCAACCATTATGCCTTCTTCCTTTGGATGGGACGTTGAACCGTACGTCCTGCTGGTTGTGTGACGCCTGGAGACGAACCCAGTGCACCTATCGTTAAGAGAAGGGGTTCGCCGCACGAGCACCCCGGACAACCTTTCGAGTTATTATAAACGAATCTTATAACTCAGCGTACCAGTTGTAATTTTCAGCGCTTTCAGACGCCCGTAGAGGGCTTTGAGATCTGAGTGTCATATTATCTTGTTATTTTATCACAATGCACATGATGAGTCAGCGCAAATAACGATCGTTTGCGTGTATACTAATATGTATAGGTCGTGTACCTTTTGAGACAAGTCGTCTTGTCAATGAAGGGTCGATACACCTTGTAACATCGACGCAGTCTAGACCACCTGTGTTCCCTCTCATGGGCGAACACTCAGGATACCTTCGAAAAATTAGCCTCCTTCGATTAGGAAATCAAATGTCATTTCCTTTTCGAATCAACAACCTTCAATAAATATTTAGTTATCCCGCCAGAAAATTACTTCAGACTTGGGGCCTTTTTTCTTTTGTGTGACTTCTGTGATGAAACATACTCGTCTCTAAAAATATCCCTCGCTCTCTCTCTCTCTCTCTCTGCGACTAAACTGCAAGTCATCTCACGCTAGTGGTCATGGGGAGTTGGAAGCGAGCGGTGAGGTAGCTCAAGCAAGCCGGAGAGTTAGGGGGAAGAGATAGTGGTTGTCGTAGACATCCAAGGTGCTTGGCTCCCCCCCCCCTTTTTGATCGAGTTCCCCCTGAACACCACGGGGCTGCTCATTATCCACGGGCCCCCTTGCACTGCGGTCAAGCTACACATACGCACACTACCGGGACATGGGTCTACCTATAAGCATTGTGACTAACTCAGCTTCCCTCTGTGTGATTCATCACGGTGGTGTCATCCCACTTCCCCAAAATAACTATTCTGGACCTTCAGTAACCTCGTGGTTTAGGCAGTAAGCTGAACTAGAAAATGTAAGCCGGCGAAGTAGAACACTTGCCAGGTAAACGACTGGACGGAATTGACCTACAAAATGGTTCCGTCTATAAGTTTAAAACCTACGAGAATCCAGGTCAGAAACTGACCCCGAAAATGTCAGTGAGTCCACATTAAGAGCTCATACTACAGTCAAAGAGCTGAGATTGATCTTAAGCGCGAATCAGTCTTAACTGCTAAGCAATGCCCCAATATATACAAATCACTATGGTGATATTGACAGATCATCTTAAGATGAATCTTAGTGCTTTGGAAAATCGAGCCCAGGTCATTAATGGTTCGAAAAAGGACGGTCGATGAGTTCGTCTTGACGTTTTTCTTTGCTTCCTCTTTTTGGTCATGGCATCGTTGGAAGTTGCTTGGTACTCACGCCTGCCGTTGGTTCTCTGTTCTGCTCTGCTGTCTGGCTGTTCTGCTTTCTGGGCCATCTATACTTTGAGACACTGGTCGCATGGGTGGCCGGTTTTAAAGTCCCCGGTTGTTTTATATTTCAAGGTCCTCAATGCTGGTCCGTCCTTGACTTGAAAATGACCTTTGTATCTCTAAGTGTAAACCCTAAGTATCTGTGTAGATCAGCAGCTGACCCCAAGAGCGTCAGTGAATACACATATAAAGCAGAAACTAGAGTCTCTTATTCATTTTAGATCCGAAAAGGATCGTTGACTTGAAAGGATTTGTTGATGAAAGACATGGAATAATAGAAAAGAACTGTCTGTATGCAATACAGGGTCAGAGTGTTGACTCTGAACGGATCAAGGTTTGAAACAGAAAGGCTCTCTTACGAAATTGACCAACCGAAAGACAATCCTCTGTTGCTCCAGGGCGTGGGTCAGAGCAAATAAGAGTCAGAATCAAGCATGGTCCAAACATATTGGTCCATCTCTGGTGTCAACCTTCAATTACTAAGCTGAGCAAAAATGCTAAACAAAATTCGCAACAGAAGGAGAAGGGGTTAATGTCAACAATACCAGTTCCTGACTCCGTGTAATCAAATGTTGACCGCTATTTCTAGGTAACTCGTGACCCGGAACATGAAGGAGATTTCATTTTCGAGAGTCGGGGGAAATCCGGAAGAAAAGGGTATTTTTACTGGCATCACCTTTCGTATAAAGGTCAAGCCGATCTGCTTACAGACAGTAGTGTTGCAGGCCAAAATGATGAGTTGATTAATTTCCGTAACAAGGCTGATTGGATCTAGAGGTGCTGTCACCAACAGATGCTGTAGGTTAACTTGACATTCTGCTGATTTGATTCAGAGAGAATAGGCATTTGAGTAATCAAATAGAGTAAACATACCAGTTGCAAATAGGTGGCCAACAAAACAAATGCTGTACCTTATCTTAAATCAAAGGGAATAAGCATTAAGAGTTCTGCCTTGTCAAAAAAAAAACTGTACCTTCTATTGATTCAAAGATAGTAAGCACATCAATAACAGACAGTAATGTTCTGCCACTACACTCGCATTTTCACTTAATTTATCCAACTTGAACTTAATTAAGCTAGAGTGCCGAGCTACTTAACTCGTAACCGCAAACTTTGCAGCCGGTTTGGACTTTCCCTGTGTTTTTCCCTTGCGTGTATTTCGCTGAGTCTTCGCCAATCCCGTACTCTCTAAATGTACATATAGTTGAATAGTCTGGTTTTGTTTATACTTGCATAAAATACACTGATTCTTGTGGATTCTTTTTGTTCGTTATCAGTGATCTAATAGCGAACGTGTTGTTAATTGTTCCCGTGAGATTGTTATGGGCATACCCTGGGTAAATAATTGATGACTAAAAGATTTATGAATAAATAAATTTTAAAAATATAAAACAAATAAATAAATAAGTACTAATATTAAAATTAACAGTTCTGCCACTACTAAAAATGCTGTACCTCGATTAAAACAGAGTAATTACAATAGTTTACTAAAAGAAATTGAGTTGTTACCAATTCTGTACCTTTGGTGATGTACAGAAAGTAAGCACAGTCGTGTACTACAACTTAAAAGCTCTGCAATTATAACACACGTTGTACCTTATATTAATTAAAATAAAGTTATAAGCACGGTAGTTTACTCAAATCTGTCTCATTATAACAAACACCGTACCTTATGTTGGTCCAAAGAAATTAGTCATACAACGGCAGCAGTTTTTTTGCTGTCAAAATAACCAAAGTCACAAGTACCCTTTCTGCAAACCAAATTTGTATAACAAAAAGCACGAGTTTTTCCATGAACGTGACCTATTATGAAACTGTACTTCTGGTGCAAACAAGTTTCAACTTAAAAGGCGGCGAGTGTCAACTTGTTATGGGAAGAAAATTAAACTCGTGGACCATTTCCTTTTATGTGTCAATAGGATTAGTAAGTAAAACACAAAACAAGAAAGAACAACAGACGTAGCTCACGCACGGTCTGAAAAATTGAAGAAGAGAGTCATAGAATGACGTTGACAGGTGTTGACGGTACAATGTGAACGTCACCCACGTCAGAAGTGATTTGTCACAGCCGATAGACCAAGGTACCATTGTATAACAAATGACAAAGTTGAACTATTTACCACACTGTGATTCATATATCGTTCAATGTAGCAAGGTTTTTTACATTGTACTGTGAAACATCATGTGATGTACGCATACAACGTAGTCGCCATCTTTGTCGTGCGCCAAATAACGCCACAGTTATAACTAACGATGATTCGCAATGAACGAAAAGGAACCAGGTTATTTTTTTCTTTCCAAATCTCGGATCATGTCCGAATTGACGGCTACGGCAATGACTATGATCAGACCCCTAAAAAGCCATTTATTATTAGTGAGCGTTGCAGCCGCAGCCAGCAGCCGCAGCCAGCAGCCCTAGCTGTAACCTAAGTCGCTCATAATTCGGACACGATCTATTAGTTTGGGTACATTGACATAAAAGTCACAAGGAGGCGCTAGAAGAGAAGACAACAGTCACCAATTTAAATAGATCAGAGTTATGGGTTTTGGAAACTAGAGAAATTAATGAAAGCACATAAGCAAGCTCACAAACCAACCATACCATTCGGCATGATTGTCTTGAACTAATTGGAATGAATGCACTGTGCAGATTACCAATAATGACCCCCCCCCCCTCAGAAACTAGAGGGTTTGAATAAAGGAAATCTGAAATAACAAATGACCATCATTATGAGAGAAAAAAAATTAACTGTAGGATTGGATTGAATGTACACTTCCAATACCAATGATGTATCTTTATTGTAGGTTTCTTGGAGGAGAATTTGAATAAATGAATTCTTCCAGAAACCAATGTCTATCCCTTTGTGATATTGTATAATATTGTGTTCATTTTGGAACCTGTAGTCCTTCCAAAGCCAGCACGGGACCAGACTTCCACCAGAAAGAAATTAGGCACACATTACGTCCAGATGTGGTTTTCCCAATAACGTAAATATGTACAAGAACAAATTTGGTAAATCCCTGTAACTAGTAAAG
Organism: Pisaster brevispinus; assembly: GCA_023634235.1. Classification (NCBI taxonomy): domain Eukaryota; kingdom Metazoa; phylum Echinodermata; class Asteroidea; order Forcipulatida; family Asteriidae; genus Pisaster; species Pisaster brevispinus. Next base: position 16,154,369 of record JAMKCF010000002.1, read on the forward strand.
CGGATACAATGCAACAATCTGTGGACGAAATCTAGGAAATTGGACGCATGTCCTTTTCCTATTACTCACTTTCATTATAAAACAACACCATGAACTTATTATCAAGGATGATAGAACATGTTTATTTACAAGATAATACATGGTCTGCATTAATCATTGGGGAAAAAAGGAATGTACAGGAATGTACGTAAAATGATCTGTTTTGTTTTGATAGCTGACTGATTGTAAAGTCCATACCAGCATTACCAGCACCCATCCTCTACAGATCGGGAATAGTGTAAATATAAAGAAAACCAAATTGATTACAAAACATTCAATTGTTACTGCTAGTTACTCCGATCCCCACAGTTGAAATTAACCGATGAACCTTCACAAAAACCAAGTCACTCAACACGTAAACAGTTCCATGTTGTTTTCACTGAAACGGGTGACCACCGAATTCAAAGAAGTTCGGTTTGCCGTACATAATTATTTCACTAGAGGGTAAGAATAAATCCACTCTTGAAACATAACCACACAAGAATGTTGAGCCTTTTTTCCAGATTTTACTTCTTAAAACAAACGTCTGTTAGTTTAGATGATTGAAGCGTCGCACCATCAACTGTCCTTCAGTTTGCGATGACAATCTCTTCCAGAATAATTAAGTGTGTCTCTGGGAGGGGTCAGTTGCTTGTAGGACCGGTGGGTATGCATGGGTAGTTCCAGTTGAAGTCCACCAAGTAAATAACCGGCTTGAAGTAAAAGTTTTAAGAATACGGAGCTAGAAATACGTTCTTTGCTGGAATTATCAGACTGCGTGATGGCTGTCGTGATGTTGAGTCAGTCGTTGGACATCGTGTAACAATCCGTGTCAACAAGTGGCTGGACAATTTTATATAAATGTTCCTTTTTTGATTACACTATTCAAGCTATTCTTAAAAGAAAAAGGTTTGAGGAGACGGTGGTATAGAAATTGGGAGCATTTCATTGTGGAGGTAGATATTTAGTCAATTATTAAAAGACACAACGTTTAACAATCTGGGAAATTTGTCTGTTCATTGAAGTAGATAAGTAACATTTGAAGCTTTGTGGTGTGGATGTTTGGAACTACGCCGTAAAAACTTGCGGGTGCGACCATGTGTAAATCTATTTTGGGGAGGAGTGTTGGCTCTGAAAAGAGCCGGTGTGTGGTCTCGACGTTTCAAACAGTACACTCTTCTCGTCTTCAGGAGAAAATATATAAATATATGCGAATTAGGGCTTCGTATGGTCCCGATGGATTGGCAACAGCAGAATTTAGAGGGAAGAAAGAAGAAGAAGATGATGATGATGAAGGAGTGATAGCTCAGCGAAGAGTCAAGTATTGGTTGTAGCATTGTAGACATCTGGACAATAATGAAAGATTAACATCCTTATGATCTCTTCCGAGCAGAAGAAAAGAGCATAATCGTTTCAAATTTCTGTGGTCCGCTATTCGAATCCCGCATAGGAACGCAGCCTAATTGGTTTGCCTTTTAGAAATCCATATGTTTCAACTTTACTTTGATAAATTATGAGTTCACTTGAAGCATACTCTGATGTCTTCTTCTAGCTTTGTCAGTCTGCTGTTTATTGCTGTAGTATTATGTTCTGTTCTCTGTTTGTTTTACTGTTGAAATGTTTTTAAGGCATATCCATCACAAGACCCTCTTTTGAGATTCTGCCTCTACTGTAATTTGTCAGTGAGATAGGCCTATTATACACTGTTTGTGTGTAGTGGAAATAAATGTTACATTGAAAATAGAAGTGAGATTGATATGAAGTTATTATTTACGGCTTATCATCAACGATTCTTAGAAGAAATTACGGCCCTGTAAAAAAAAAAAAAAAAAAAAAAAAATGCAAGCAGCGGTTTCGTGCTGGAAAGTTACCCTGGATGGTACAGCGAGAATTATGGTGGAGACCGAGGCGGTTCGAGACGCCTCGACTCCCGCGCTAAGCTACTGCCCTGACTCCCTATTGGGAAAAGAAAGTTCTTGGCTTACCGTGAAGATAACGTCCGATCAAATTTAATTCATTTACTATCCCAGGGTCATCCCTGTACAGAGTGGAATATAATTATTGATGTACTGAGCAATAGCCGTAATTATGGCGCCCGTTCATTACGTCAAGTCACTGATAAGGCCTATTATTATTTCGAAACTCTCGGTAATACTGTTATTTGTTTTACGGTGATTTACGATGGTTGCAAAATAATTCCCGTAAAATTTACAGTTACCTTTGAACAAATAAACCCCACGTGAACTTTTGGCGTCCATGTAATTGACTTCCTTGCCTTTCACCTCCGTGAACCTCTGTTCGAATCCTGCTTGGGAACAAAGGCTCTCGTGCGGTTTTGGTTTTCAGTCCCTACTTGATTGCGTGGGTTTTCCCATACGCATCTAAAATAATTTTCCCTTTTTCCCCATTATCTTCTCTACAAAGTTCTAATAGTTTTTGATGATCCCTTGGTTTCATTATGTACCAGAAACTAATAATAATAATTATTAACAAGATTTATTGTAAATGTTTTCTTACATTAGTAGCCGGTGTGGTGTAATATTTACGGTTGGTTTCCATATACAGTAGGCCTTCTATAACCGAACATTTTATGGTAGTTGTTTTAAACAAATGCTGGCATGGTAAATCACCGTCAAACTCCACGGCAGTCTTCACGGCAGTCAAACTGTACATTTCATAACCAATCTCTATATAGATTTCAATAAAGATACCATACCAGCCTATGAAAGTTTCATCAGATTCACGGGGGTCACATTTGAGGGAAATGGCACCGTTTTGTCATGGAATTCGTGCACGTTCATTCTGATTTCGACGGGTCACAGCGAACCAAAGTAAATGGGCAGAACTTTCTGGCACGCCGCAGCATTTCAGTCGAAAATATTTCTCAGAACAAGTTGTATTTAATATGAAGTTTTTTTAATAGAGTAAGCTCAGAGATTGAAAAATCAGTCATACCTTTTGAAGGTCGGTTAGGAAACGGTTGTATGATTTAACAAGAAAAGTAAATTAATGACTACCTGCGATATTGGGTATTAAAAGAAGAATGATTCAAATCGGTGCTAGTCTTGACAATGGTAAAGACGTACACGCGGCTAGACGTTGTCAACAGGCGGCATTAACTAATTTTGAAGCATCTTTTGGCATTGTTCCGGGCTGTGTCCGTCTTCTGTTATAGTCCGTTAATTGCATCACAACCAGAGGTCATGACGGTAACCACAAGGAGATAAGAATGACCTCAACTGAGGCCACAGTTTCCCGCTTTTAATTATCGTCTGCTGGGCGTGAACGGGAAAGAAGCATTTACGTGGATTACCTGTCAGGTTGTTAAGATGGGAGAGGGGGGAAAGGGGGCGAGGAAGCTGAGATGTAACGGGGAGATTCCTGGACATGAGCCATTGTTGTAGAATTCTTAATCTGCCTGCCGCCATCATTGACAAGTTCCCCGACGTATACAATCACAATTATGGATAACGATTCTCACTTGAAAAACGGGGCCAGACTACAACGACCATAGAAGCACAACATACTACACATTGAAAACATTTATGTTAGACAGAAAAACATGACAATTTGTTCGACTCCATACATGCATTAATACTGACACACCCGTGTTTAAATTGAGCCAATCTATTTCATCCTTTGTCTCACTTTGTAGGATGGGTTCAAAAGACAGAATAGAGTTGTAGTTAGGTGAACAGATATTATCAATCGAGAGTACCGAAGTTGTAAACGGCGATTATCAAACACAGAAATCACAAAAAAATTAAAAGGTTACAGTTTAGTCAATTTAGCCTCAATCCGATGCCCGTGGAATCTCTATTTGAATTAACGGCCCTTCCAATAGCTTCAACCCATTTTGCATTCAAGCAATATGAGTAAATCCCAGTTTTACCAACCGAAGGAGAACGCAGATATAGTTCATCACTCCAATTTCATAAATCCGTTTCATCACAAAGCCAACAATCCAGACTAAATTTTGAGCAAGGTTGTCTTAGTTTGTTGCTCCTTAGCTTGACTTCTCTGTCAATCTTGGAGGGCTCCTTTCCGCTGAGGTCTGGGGTTGATTTTCTGCAACATCCTTGGTTTTGAAAATCCTGGCGAATCTCTAGATGACCTGAAGTGATAGGTGGATGTAACAATTATTTGTCCTGACTGCTCCTCGGCTCTATCAGAGAAAGTGACGCTTTTCTTCCAGTACCTAGCATTTATACTCCGATGCCATAAATACTAAAAGACATTCCACTCTGTAAAATAGTTAATAAATGGAACAAGATATTCTGTGACGACTGATGCGATTTCCTTCCCTGAAGAACGTGTTTTTTACCAGAACTTGTCCACATTTTTTGCATCCTTTCGTGGGTAACATGTTGCATACGTTACACCTAGGTTAATTCACTGTGATCCGTGCATTTGATTCTTAAACGAGGGCACCTGCTTGGATAAAGTTTGAGAGGAATGGGTAGTTTTAATCAACTCTTTTTAAAAGCTCATGTGTTCTTTCTACAGAGGGGCGACTCTATAATTGAGCTAGATAAGACAGCTACGGTTTCCCACACATCTCACTTTTTGATATTTGGAGAGTTTGTATTCAGTATGCCCAAAATACTTACAGGTCCCCGGCCTGGTTATAAAGACGGTAATGGCAGTAAGCATCCTGCAAAATTAGCTCGTCTGAAGTCCATCAGTTGATTAGAAATCAATAAAAGAATGTCACAAAATTTGAATCTCCAAAGCTCACTTTCATGCGGGTTTTGGCAATTCAACTTTCCACGGTGTCTGTTACTGAATGCTGCGGCCAGCGATGCTATTGATGCCTGGTGTCACCTCGCTTAACGTGAACGTTCATGATGACAATACTGTGACACTTTTTGCTGATTTCTCAACAAGTAGACACTGTATTCAGCTGAAACGTTCACAGGTGACTTTTATTGTATCTTTCTTTATAAATGTATTTAAAAGTCATGAATTACGTCTTGAGAAAAAGCAATCCATGACCCCACCTTCAGGGGTGTACGCTACAACATCCAACGCACTGGAGTAGACGTGGTGAAGATTTCTCGATATATTCTCTGCTCTAGCAATACAAAGGTCGTGGGTTCGAATCCCAACCGAGTGATTGCCTGTGGAATTTTTCACAGAGCTCGGGAGTATACAGTGCTTATTATTACACATCGGTGTAAGAGTAAAACCAACAATTAAAAATTAACGATAAATTCTCGTTCACGATACATACTTAAACCAGAGCTGCCTAAGATTCCTTTGCCGGAAAAATTTGCTGCTTGGTGTACATTGGGGGAGAAGACAACACGAATCAAAACACATCCAAAATGTAACCGTACGGAAGATCCAGATCTCGACAGTAACCACAGAATGTTTTGCAGATTCTTCGAAGAAAAGAAAACACGAACCTTCTCTACCTTTTCACAAGGCTGAATGCCTGAAATACGGAACGGGCTCGGCAAGGGACACAAACAACACGAGGAACAAAACGAACCCCAAACCACCTCGTAGGTCAGAAAAGCCAGGACCCAAATTATTTCTCACATGATTCTCATTGGCAAATTAATATTCAAAGATCAATTTGCAATGTAATTCTACCACCTAATGCTCAGGTTGGACTGTATCCATATGCTGGAACTGATTTTGGTCTGGGTATTGCCTTTGGCTCTTGTAGAACTAAAGTTACAGGATTTGGCATAGGCCTAATAACACTTTTTTATGATAAGGTTAATTCTGAAAGCTTTCTTATTTTGTAGTTCATACCAGTACATTGAGGAGTACCTGAGTGCCTGTGTGTTGTCACAAATAAAACCTCTTTAATTTTAAAGTTCACACCAGTACCAATGCTGCCAAAGTCAAGGAAATGTGATTATAAGATCCCACAAATCATGGTTCTTTATTTTGATTGCTGTAATCAGAATAAGCCACAAAGCAACGTGTACAAAAATGTCTGACAACTCACAAACCGGTTTTTCTATGTTTTCAAGAAAATGTAACCCTCAAATTTGAAGAAATATCCCTAGTTGGTTGTACGGTGTTTCTTAAGAATGGAGGACTGACTTGAACTTGCTTTACACATCGAAACAAATGAAGTTTATACCCTGATAAGGGTGTTTGGAACAATGTTAAGATTAAAAATATAACTGTTTACAGATTGGCACATAACTTACATTGTATAAAGATGGCCACGGTGGCAAACTTCCCTTGAAATAATGTTGCTATATTTTTATTTTTTTTTGAGAAATGGGTGAAACAAAGTTTTGATCAGAGAGAAACCAAGCCCCGACGTTTGAAAACAGTGAAAACATATAAGTTGGGTTTTCATTGTTTTCTCGTGATTCAAATGACCGATTGAGCTTAACCTCTCACAGGTTTGTTATTTTGTATTATTATTATTTTGTTGTACAATATTACGCTACACTTTATTTTACATTGCGGTTGTCAACTGTCGCCCGCGTTCACGGTATACAACCTTATTTTTACGGAGTTATATTATTTACGGTACCCGTTGTTTTACACTGCGGTTGACAACTGTTAGCCACATTTATTTACAGTATGCAACCGTATTTTTACTAATTACGGTACCCGTTGTTTTACATTACGGTTGTAAACTGGCGTCCAAACTGCCAGTATAATAGCTGTAATCTTACAGGGTTTTTCTAATGGGTTGCATGAAGTGTTGATACCGGTCTTAGATAGTAAATCGCCAATGTTGCCCACGTGCTTAAACTCAAGTTTCAAGTACCAGAGTGGCTGGTATTATTTCTATGGTTTTGAAATTAATTGCAATGGCAATACAGCAGGCTGCACTTTTGTTGTACAGCAGTTAAAACAAACGATTGAAGCGGACTTTGATTAACAAACAGCATGCGTGGGAGGGACTCTTATAGGCGGGGTTTATACATACACACCTCTCGGCGTAGAACATGGGCGATGCCTGGCCCGGGCTCTGGTGCAACACGCTGTCCGCTGGATATTCCATAGTGTACGTTGAGTTGAGTCAGTCCAGCAGTAAATGACGGTGTGTAGAACTCTCTCCCGAACAAGGAAATTCAGACCGTCAGGTGATAGAAGGCCCTTTGAAGTATGAAACTATTGGTGTTTAATTATAGCACTGGAATCCAAAGTGGGGAAGCCCTTTGCTGTATGGACTTGCGTTTATTTAGCCAGATCTAGGCACGGAGCTAAAATAATACGTTCCGAGAATAGTAGTGCACGAAAGGGAAAGTAGTTTTTTTGTTCGTTTTTTTTTGTTTCAAGTTTCAAAACTTTAGATGTACTTGGGAAAACTATAGTGCGTTGTTAGTGCTGTAAAAACCTTGCTGGTCAAATCACTTTTTTTTGGGGGGGGGGGTGTAAATCTTGCGAAGTTTGTGTCCGCCTGGAGTACTATATCAGCGCGTGTACTGTGGAAACGTCGGCCGCACTCAGCGAGCTTTCCTCCCGGGTGTTTCAGCTCCTCGGCATGGTGAAGTCGCGGCCAACGGTGTGTGTGTGCGCCCCTCGCTGTGGTTGGACTCAGCACTGGTGTAATCTACCTTAGACGGACAGCGAGATGCGCAACGTCTTGCACAGCTATCATTAACCGTACGACACATAAGATGATCTCACTTTCCGTTCTTACTTACCCATGGCTTCCCCCCATGCCCCTTATTTCTGACTGGCTTCTCGGCATTAACGCTAAGATAGGGGATCATGAGTAATGCTGCGTTGTAACAAGCCGGCAGGTCAGGACACGGGGAGACGTGGAATTAAAGAGTATTTCGCTGAGGTAAACCAAGACGGGTGTGTTTTTTGTACTCTGTGGTTTGTTTCTCTAATTCGGCCATCATGGGGGATCGGACCAACAGGTTCTTTTCACAGCCGCATCTCCCCCCCCCCCCCCCTCCCAAGGAAGACACTAAAATAACGCGTTGTAAAAAGGTCTTGGCATCTTTCCTTTCGTGGATCCGAGGTTGAAGGTGCAATAGTCTGGCACCGATTTCAGTTTTGAACATTCAGTATCCATTAGTATTATAAGATACAAGGAATGACACAAAGTTGTCCTGAGTTTGATGCAGTTCATGGCAGAGGATTCGCCCTCAACTTTGAAATAAAACCAGTAGTTGCAGATCCCATAGTAACCGAGGAAGGTGGATCGGCTTGAAATACTTCTTAAGAAGCACAAGGTTGGAACGTGTTATCGTGCCATGTTTTTGAATGTTTTGGTCAAAGAAACGCTGACCTCAAAACGACCTGTCCTATCACGTGACCATTTCTCCTTAACTGAAGGAAAGGAAAATCCAAACAAACAAAAACAGAAAAACTGGAAGAATCATCAAAGCACTGCTTTTTTAATCCTACAGGATTAAAGAAACTCTATGAAACTGATAGCGGTACCACACCAAGCTTCTCACAAAGTATCTTTCTGAGGTTAAAATAAAAGCAATCATTACTACAGCCGCACGTTTCGACTGCAAAGTCTTTCTCAAAGTGTTTTGACAAGAACAGAAGCAACACGAAAGTCTCGGACATCTTTACAAAGTTACTGCAGTAACACAAATAAGTTTGGCAAATTGTCTTGAGTGCCAGTCTAACTTTCTTGTGATAAACTTTCAGAGGAGAATAGTTTTCATTGCTGCGTGTCATGAGCCACGCGTACGTGCAGATTATTGCACACTCATTCTGCCTTCCACGTTTTAAGTTCTCACAAGTAAAAAACGAGGGCTTCCCGTTTTTTGCAAACGTCAGGGCACTGGCAACGAGATGACGAATACTGGCCATAGATTCATGGATGGTCTGACGTGGTTTGCTCAGAGCTGGTGATCTCTCCCATGAGGCCCTGGCTGTAAGGCGGAAGCGTTCTCAACACACTACTTGAGAATATCATGAGTCACGCGAAGAATTGATACCAAATAGTCCCATTTTGTCGAGGAGTTGTAGCATGTACAGCCGAAGTTGAACTGACACGTCGCACATGTGTAGTTCACGTGGTAAAGTATTTTGTGATGCAGTTCACGAAATGAATTTTGAAAACCCACGTGTTGTTTCAAGGTGCCATGTAACCAACATGAGCTATTACTGTTAACTTGACGCTAGAGAAGTGCGTCAATCGAGTGTTATATTTTGATTTTACGTGTTGACGTTGTGTATTACGGGTTAAAAAAAAACCTGACTCTGAAAGCCTTGGTCATACAGGAACCACCTTCATCTGAAATCATAAAATCGTCATGACTGACTTTTGTTTGAATCAAAAGTCGAGGAGAGACATGAACAAAAACCACTTTTAATTTTTTCAACTTTTCACATTCCCTAAATTTTAAGATACGTGTCTTGAAATGTGCTCTTAAAAATAAGTTTTAGAGTTCCATGAGTTTTTTATGTACTGATAAGCTGTAGTCTGGTGCCTGGCACAATCTCCAAATGAGCGGGATTCGCACAACGCTCGATAGATTGATAGTATATGGGTCTACGTCGGGTACTGACTACTGTCTATAGCCTGTCGAAACTTGCTACACAGTTTCTACAACTTCCTAACAAATCGGCTTAGCAAAAATAATCAGGGAGCCAGTGACAATCCAGTGTGCATTACATGGAAGTCTAGATGGTAACCTCATTAACTAAGCAATCACCTTACTGTGTTTTATAACTGTGTGTGGCGTTGCAGCTCTGCATAATTTTCCACGTTACTTTCAAATAGCTGAATTCATTACAAATTGAGACAAAAGTACAATGCAGACAAAACGAGCCTTACTCCGTGGGCGTAACATAGATTCATCCACGACATGTATCCAAATTGACAAGATGAATTCTTGATCTTCTATTAATACGCTGATAGTGACGCACACTCACGCGCCCCCAAGGTTCCAACCACACAAGTAAAACAAAAACCGCAAAAAGTCCTACACGAGTTGTAGATTGCGAGGAGTCCAGCGTAATAGTTGGCAAGGACTCGCGGGTGCAGAGAGTTGTTCGACCCGCCAAAATGTTTCTGTGACGCACGCTAATGGTTGAAACGGAAAGACGCAGATACAATATTCACACCAGACGGGGAATCGTAGGTGGGCCGTTGAAACATTATTCCACGGGCTCGACTTTTAAAACAGACTTGGTATATCATGGAAATAACGAATAGAGTTTCAGTCTGAACGCTCACTGATTATAAAAGTTCACACCATTCTATTTTTGTTTTGTTTTACATTTTGAATAGCGTCAGCCTCTTGGTTGTTTTGAAATTCAAAAAAATAAACCACAATCTCTCTCTAACTATAGGGGGAAACCCGTCTGATATGTATAAGTGTTGTGGAAATACTATTTGAAGACCCACCAAATCACTGTTGTTTTTCGATTACAGAACTGAGGAAATCTTACTCTTTCAAAAAACAAGGGCAGACCTCTCTCAGAGTTAGTGCTTGAGGAAAACTTTACCAGTGACGCAAAGTGTGCAATTACAAATACTTTGCCAAAGTCCTTGTTGCTGTAAAAAATAAAATTTTTAATTGAAATAAAAAAAACATCCACAAACGACAATCATTTTCGATATGACTCTCTAAAATCAGAAAGTGGTAAACACAGCGCCCTCTACTTATATCTCATGAATTCGGAGAAATGCTCTCGCTAAGTGTCGACTTGTGTCGACTGTTTGTTTTTCTTTTCTCATTTTGAATCATACCAAGCTCATAATTTCATCCAAGATTGAAGACTTGAAGAACTTATGATATCATTTAAAAATATATTAAAAATGGGGAACATATTGCTCACTATATTTTTTTAAATTATCCCTCGTGAAATGAGGATGTAATTTTAGAATGTTATAATTGCCTCATTGACCTAAATAAATCTGTTCAAACAATCAACGCTGCTAAACTCGATATCTGTAAGTGTTCCAGTTCGCTTATATTTTGGCAGCACATTGAGCATTTTCTAAATTTGGGTTTGAAATCCCTTTGTGTAAGATGAACCAACTCCACTGACAAACAAACCTGATTTATTTCATGCTGTGGTCGTAACATATCCATGTTCATTTGTCAAAAGTACTTCCCTATTAATGGTCAAATAAGCCTTAACAAAGCAATCGCTTTTCGTCCTTGAAATAACACGTTTTTTTATTATTAGTTTTTAAAATAATGTGTTTGCGCTTCCTTCTACGAAAAAATTATTCGTGATCCAGTTTCACTTCAATAAATCATTACAAGACGAGTTGACTTTCAATTCACATTATTTTTTAGGAAGCCACAAACGATAAATGTACTCGGTGTCCATTCTAGGGTTTTTACATTCTCTCCTTCCAAGTCATTTACCCCCCCCCCAATCACTCACCTCCTATGTTTTTAAATCTCCCGTGTCAAGGCCAGAGTTTGCTATCACAGCAATACAGATCACTCGCCTCCTTTGAGAAATTGTCCGCACACGAAATGCATTCGGCTATATCAATCCAGTGTTATGGTTTGTAATCTCCCTGATAAACACTCACCTCCCTTGGCTATATAGACTCCGTGTGAATAAGCTTTATATGCGGTATGATTATTCATCATTTCAGTTTATACTTTTCATTCTCCCGGTTCCCCTGTTAAATCTTACCCATGTGAGCAGCTTTTTTTTTAAAGCAGTCAAGTCATGACCAAATTAAACCATTCTTTAATCTTACTTCAGCCATGTCTGTTCTGATAACTTCTTTATTTCATTGATCATTAAAAGTTCCTTTTTCTATTTTGGGGAGTGATGATGCTCAGGAATGGTCATTTTTAGTTGTGGTAGGAAAAGAACGATTAAGAAGTATTTCAATGCGGAGCGAGGGAGTGGGAGGGACGGGGCAGGTGCGTCAACCAACCCACGTTGTACCCCCCTTTAAGATCTCTGCCAAGTCGCATCTGCCATTTATGGACCATAGCTTTGAAATTGTCGTCATTTGGCATGCGGCCATTGTGGGAGTTCGGCTTCTTTTGGAAAGGACATTTTGTGAATTTAAAAATAGGTGGAAGTCCTATAAAGGCTTCAAGATGAATCACGAGTCTTTAATTTCAAAACGGACAAAACAATCATAGATACGTAGACGGACGATGAGGCAGTGTTAATGTATACGCGGAGTTGTGCTTACAGTGAAGAGCATGTTAGTTGAAGGATTTGGGATTTGTCCAATCTTTTGTTCCTAACTCGATCCATTTGTATATAGTTCGGTAATCAAGCGGTAAATAACATATTTCTCGCATTCACTGGAAAGGGAAGTACGAACTTTTAAGTTTCTACATTTTTACAATTAATTTTTAAATTTATTATACTATATATATATAGTTTCGCAATTATATGCTATCGTAAGTAAATTGAATATTCTGTTTATTTGGTATTTACTTTGTATTGTTGTTATTGTGGGTGTTGTTAGGTACATTTATTTGTTTTGTGATTTTAATGTTTCCAATTGCCAATGGAACACAATTATCTGTGTGTTTTTTTAAACTGACACATAATTGCATTCATTTACAATTGGTGAAGAACAATGTTTCTTTTTTTATGAAGAAGATAAATGGTTTTAAGAACCAACTAGTGGTTTATTTCCTCATGGTTTCGGCCAGTCTGGGCTTCCACTAGGGTCAGGCTACTTTCCTGGATCAGCAAGACTCACTTTTCAAAAAGCATTTACCATTGATCATGAGATACCAAGTCATATTGCACTGTAAACGATGTTCTCGCCCAGAGACTTTTATAAGAGTTTAACTCACAGGCAAATAGAGAAGATGACTGCGTAATTAACTTCTTTATAACAACTTCAAAAATATATTTCCCGAATAATTCCAGTATTATTACCACTTTAAACGTCATGCCTGGGGGAACACCCAGAAAGAAATCACCTATTATGTTTCTATTTCTTGAAAAGATCGTCACTGGGTTCAGTCTCTTTCTATGAAAGGCTGCTGTGTTGTTGTTGTTGTTTTTTTATTTTTTTTTATTATAGCTACAGAAATAACGTCCACGATGATTACAAAAGACATTCAATCAAAATGTTTAACAGTTGAGCCGACACGAGTGGATGGAACGCGGAAATGGAGTTGTGTAACTGAGACAAATCTAGGCGAAGAACGGTAGCCATGTTTGTGTTTTGAAATTGAAGTACAGTATAAACTGCCTCCCATAGTTGAAAGGAGCGCTTGGTTTCCTGGGTACAACATCACACCACCCTTTAGTTGTCGTGTTCCTTGAGTGTTGTATGATTCATTGTATTATATTTCCATGATGACTCATACGGGACCAGACCATTTTGTTCCCCTCCAGCCGGGAATTGGTATCATGATTTCAAATCGGGAAAAACAACCAATCAAAGTATTGGTAAAATTGAAAATATTAAAAAATCTCAGATTTGCACATAAATTCCATGGTATATAGACAATTCTATTGCAACAACACAGCCCCAGTTTTTTGTGGTTTTTTTTAAACAAGATTAGAAAACTATGAGAAGCCATAATGCAAAGCAAAAACAGATAGCCACAGTATGTAACAATGTTCCACAAAAAAAATATTCAAAAATATTGAATCTGTTGGAAACAAAGCAACCAACCAATCATGGGATGTATATCTTTTTAAAAGAAAGTTTGCAGAAATGTTGAATTTGGTCAAATATCTATTAAATAAGGCAATTCATTGTTTTGGTAACATTCGGCCCCCATGCCGACCAGCACAGTTTGTTCAACAACAATGAGAAGGTCTGTAGTACAGTGAGTCGTGGTCGAAAACTGCTATTTTTACCTGAAATGCTATGAGTTAAACGTTTATGGTTGATCTCACGAATCCGAATTCCGATGCTTGAAAATAGTAAAAACCTAAATGGATTTTTCCCCTATTTCTCATTTCTATAAACGATTGAGCTTAAACTTTCACAGGTTTGTTATTTTATGTTTATGTTTGGTCACATAAAATGTGGATACTGGTCTTTGTAAATAACCGATAATACCGTTCCTTTTTAAGTCTTTATATTAACTTTTTCTGTTTCCTTTGTCATTATTATTATTTTTATTTTATTTTTTTTTTTTTTTAATTAGTAGGGGAGATGGCCTTAGCTTTCGATCCAAACCGGACCTTCGTCAAAGGCATAAACAAGAACAAACACAAACATATCCATTTATAGCAAAAAGAGGGGCAAAGGATTAAGGGAGAGCATCCATCTATTTGTTTCAGCATTTATTTTTTGGAATATATATATTTTTTTGTCAAACCTGCTGCTGGCATGATTCTTTCCGACCAAAATTAATTCCTGTTTTTACACAAACTATTAACACTTGAATCACGAGACACGAACTAAATAATTTACCTGCAAAAGTTTCGGTTTAAATTTGTTGTTTCAATCACATGGGGTTTTTTTTATTTGATGAAGTCTTTCGCAAATAAAAGGGGCAAACCCTTTCACGACTTCCAATGTGGATTTTCATAAAGTTTGATTCGGTATGAGGGCGCTGTATAGAGTAAGCAATGACGTCATGTTTTGAACATGCGGTTGCGGTGCATTGACCACATTACTTGTTTAATGTTTCCCGGCCGAATGATTCGCTGATGCCTATATCCTGATTAATTTTGGAATACATCCAATTTGAATGTGTGGAATAAGGGTTACATCGAATATTTATGTATATTGTTAAAGGTTATATATATAGGATTGTAGCTGACAAAACAGTCACAGTCAGTGCTCATGTTTTGTTTGATCCACCAAAATAATGGAATGACAAACTTGTGAGAATGTGAGCTAAATCCGTTGTGTGAGTCAGGACAAAATAATTTGTTTTAAACATGCACAAGTTCTAGGTTGTTTACACATTGTCCTTAATTTGGTTGTAACAACTGAAATCAGGTGTTGTGTTTTGTAGGTTTCCAGACATAGTTTTCTCGAACATTGCTTCCTTTCAGAGGGAAATATTTCACAGAAAAAAATGATTCTTGTGAGTCAGTAAGATTTCAGACTAAAATGTAACAATGACGCCGATCCTGTATTACTATCTTTGACTTTTTAAACAATCTTCTCAGGCGGTGCAAATTTGTATGGTGGCATGGCCAGAAAGGTCCATGAGAATGATCGTTTATGATAACATTCTCCGTTGCTACAAGGGCTTAAAACTGTGCATGGTCAATCTTGACAACTAATGCCCCAATCTTGACAACTAATCTGGTTTGCAACAAACTCGACGTATCGATCAGTATCATCTGATCGTTTTCAGGAGGAAAAAACACAAAGTGGCCAAACGGTCTAGCGCACCACCTTCAAGATCTGATGATCGAGTCATCAGAGTGTGCCATGGGTTCGGATCCCGGTCGTGACAATAAGTACACCTTGTCGTCTACAAATTAGTAAACAAAATGTTTTCAGATCTCATTTTGGCAGTGTTTTATTATTTGTATATAATATATTCGTACTCGTACTTGGTACTCGGCTACTGGACTTGGTACTCGGCTACTGGACTTGGTACTCGGCTACTGGACTTAGTACTCGGCTACTGACTTGGTACTCGGCTACTGGACTTGGTACTCGGCTACTGACTTGGTACTCGGCTACTGGTCTTGGTACTCGGCTGTTGGACTTGGTACTCGGCTACTGGACTTGGTACTCGGCTACTGACTTGGTACTCGGCTACTGGTCTTGGTACTCGGCTGTTGGACTTGGTACTCGCATATCAAAATACTCGGTACTTGGACACTTGTACTCGCACTCGTTGGCCCAAGTACTCGATTCTCGAGTACATACTCGGTCACCCTAGTACTTTGCATTCGACTGGAAAGTACTTGACTACAACACTGCAAGCTGGGACACATTTTTTCTTTACATATACTTTTTGGGTGGGGTGAACGCAAGGTGGCGCCCTATCTTTACGCAGATTATATTGTTGCACCGATTATTGGATATTTTGAGGGAGTTTCCCGAACCAGCCCGCTTGCCATATGATAATACTATGACATTATCGTGTTGTATTTGTTTACCTACTAGGTGCCAAGGATACATACAACTACATTACCAATGGTACAAAGTACATTGTGTGGTCGTTGTGTTTATGTACATATTGAGCTGGTAGTTTTCCTTCCTCGAACGTTCAATGATAATAATTATGTAAAACATGTTTTGATTTATGTATTGACAGTGTCAAAGGTCAAGTGAGGAGTTCCGTGTAGTTTCATGGGACTTCCCATCAGTTGATAAACCTCGTCCCCGTGACGATCTATCCCATCGAACATTCCGAGTGGATGGAACGAGACGATGTAGACCACGGGGATGAGTTTGTGGCTGTTAATAATTATAACAAACCATTGTTGGAATGAGATCATTTCAAAGGGCAGGGTCTTTTACTGCAGACAAGGATTGTGTTATTGCCAACGCTGTTGATGGGATAATTATTGAAGTAAAGATGGTATGGTACATCAACAGTCACTGAGCTTAACATGAATTGTATAATCAAACAGTTGGACTCTGGTAATGGGGGATATGTTAACATCGCCCCACCCAAAGCAAACAGTATGAGCTGAAAGACAAAACAGACAAAACTGTTGAATTAAATAAACATACATTATTTGACTCTGACAGCTTCAGTCCATATTTCCATCATTCATGTCAACTATTGGAAATAGCATTCAGTCACCGTTGCTTGTTTTGATTGCCCTAATCAAAACAAGCTCGATGTGAATGGGGACATAAATAAAACCTCACAAAACACAACAACAACAACAACAACAACAACAACAGCAACAACAACAACAACAACAAGCTGTTTAATTTTGATTGGTTTTGAGTTGTGAAGATCGACCGGTGGAAACACAAGATGCAACTATTTTTAAATGTACTTTGGTTCAAAAACACACTGCGGTTTTGCTGTACCTTTTCAAGTTTCCAGCATACAGCGAACCGACCAGACCCAGTTTCATAAAGTTTTTAAGCACAAGAAATGAATTGTCTAGCATAGAAAAAGTATAATTTAGAATAAACAGGTTACCAGCCGAGATGCAACGCAACGCATTAGTGTTTCTGGCTGGTTCCCGCTAATTTTTGATTAGCAGACGACTTTTTCTAACCCAGTAATGAAAGGCTTCAGATTTGCAGAGCCTCAACAAAGGAGACCGAAATTGTTTATTTCTTGACAACATTTAACATTACGAAAAATTCATTACATTCCATCAACACATAGCGTGCCATCGCCCATATTTAATATAGGCAGGTCAAACTTGGGTCAATTTTCCTTATACGCTACTAACTCGCATTGATAGAACCCAATCAGAAAGGAGACATTGACATCCAACAACACAAAAATATGAGAAATTACCCCGAGGCAATGAGCTTTCATGCTTCCCCATCCCCCCCTTCTTTTTTTCCTACAAAACCACAACTTTAGAAAATATGTTTATATGAGTGGGAATGTTGTATTGTGTGTAACAGGCGATTATTACTGATTGTTGTGAACGGGGTTACTAACTGCATGCACCAGAACGAAACGTTGTTATCGGCTGAGAGTGTGATTTGGTTGTCCATTTTGCCAGACAAATTTTGTGATTTATGAGAGTGTACCTGGCCCAGTTTAGGTTTGATGTCTTTGCCGCTTTCCTTGTCTCAACTCCGTCAGAAAATCAGCCAAAATCGACCCTTTAGGTGCATGACTATATAGGGATACAAACGTTAGCTGCATTCCCTCGCTGGTTTACATTCTCACTTAATATTTTAGCATTTTTATGAACACTCCCCATTTGACAATTTTTCATAATCCCCCGTATTTGTTTATAGTGTTCGCCTCATTACTCTATCATGCATACACTTTTAAGTTAATGATACATATGTTAGACCAGTTTCGGGATAAAATATTTTTAAAACTCTTTAGTTATTGTTTTATTGTGTGTGGAACACTTGTGCCTATTTCGGCTGCGGTGTTTGATTTGTAATAAACCACTAATAGTATATTTTATCTCCACTCCAATCGTGCCCTATAAATATGTCACATTTGTACATTTATTTTCAAACTTTGCCCTTTTTCAAAACAGTAGGCGACCATTCTCAAAGTCCCCGTTCTGTGTAAAGTATTCGTCGATATCAGTTATCGGTATCAGTTCTGTCTGACATTGCAGTTGTAAATTAAAGATACAGAATTATAAACAAATCATCAACAATAATGGCCATTTTTATCCATATTTTCATCTCTCCAGGGCTTATATTTCATAAATAATTTTATTTTTAGAACTTCCCCCTGAGATGATGAGAGTAATTTGGCCCCCAGCGGTCAGATCTTATATTGATTGCCAAATACAATAAATCAAAATAAACAATTACAATAGAACGTTCAGGAACTCCTCATTCTCGGCTGTCTGTGTCAAGTTAGGCAAAAAGCAGCCTATTTCACTTTCATGCACTCGTATTTAAAGCGATTTGCCTCTTCAGTTGAAACTGTCATTCTATTTAATTTTGAGACAGGCGAATTCATACAGCATGATAGAGCGAGTCTTTCTCGGCGGCTGACTGACATTATGACGCACAACACGCGCATGCAAGTTTGTCAGAGTTACAAAAGCAGTCAGACAGAGAAGGAGTGAAAAAATATGAGCAAAATGCAACCAGAAGAAGCAAAAGTTCATCCGTAATGAGAGAAGGGGGGTGGTAGTAAATATCTCTACAGTTATTGTGATGCTCAGACGGTATCGATGCACACACAAAACAGAAGCAACATTACTTTCCCAGACAGACGTGTTTGTGTACAGTCTGTAGTCGGCATAATTTGTAAAATAAGATATAATAAGATTAGTGTTGTTATTATTAATCTTAGTAATGAATCATAAGGGCACATGGGCAGAGATATTGACGAAGTAGAGCCCCCGCCAATTATAGGACTAGCTGTAGCTACATTGGTAGAGCGCCGGCACATTAATGCGGAGGTCGTAGGTTCAAATTACATTCTAGTCAATGTTTCTTTGTTCACACAAAATATTATTTTCAAAAGTCTATCTAAGGTTTGAGGTGAAACCATCTAAATGCTTGAAAATCTAAAACATTAGTTTGCTGTGGATTCTGACAACAATCCTAGAGTTCACGTAAACCAAGAAGCAACGCCATCAACCTCTTGTCTAATAAAAACATCAACAACATCAACAACAAGTAAGAAAATATCAAAGGATTCGGTTGATTAATAGTGGCTAGTGTATTGAGTGTTTGGAGGCGATTTTTATGCTATTTTTAGTAGATATTTTCTTCATGACCCTAAGACTAGAGGTTACCAAACAGGTCACGGAACCTTCGTTATCCGGAAACTTTGCTAAGAAAAACAAATTATAGATCAAATGAAAACGCCCAAAAGCTGGCATGCCGCTCTTCAATCACAGGTGAAATATTCTACCACCACTTACGAATTCACTCCGATTATGCTTGACGCTTCACTACGTGAAATAGAGAAGAAATAATGTGTACTGATTGTTCGATAAAATCGATAACCGCATATCCGGTATTGAGGAAATGCTTAAATGCTTAATCTAGATCTGGGTGTACAGCTACACCAGGATGGGATCAGGAATTGTTAACTTATTAATTCGCCACCCTTTGCCTGGTCTGAGGATTGCGGTCTCTCAGGGGGTATGGACTACCCTCGGCAATAAGCAAGGTTCCTGGTGGATCCACCGACAAATTGTGGCCATGTAGAGAAAAGTCCAGCAACCGCAGACTGTGCAATCGCTTTTTGTTGCGAGTAGAGTTTTCCCCAAATCTGATTTCCCCCAATCTTTATCACCGTAGAGTTTCTCTCCCAGTTCTTTATCACTATGTAGAGGGCCCCTTATTTGCTTGATCACCATACAGAGTGTCCTCCATGTTTTGCTGTTGCTTTTTAAGCGGCGTATTCTACCTTCGTGCCGGGGAGTTGATGGGACCTCAGTGGTTCATTATAATCGGTCACTTCGTCCTTACAATTATGGGTGTGGTGGGGGCCCATGTGGTGGTGTCATGTAGGCCTACATGACTTTAATCCGCAAGGTTTTTTTCCGCGAATGAATAAATCATTGTGCTTCCAGGATTTAGCTGAGTGCAGACCCGCTCTCAAGCAAATCTTGAGGATTTGCTCTATAAGGTGGGATAGAGTAGCCATGGTTTATGCCTAGGTCTATATGCAACAAGTTTGTAAAGTGAGCGAAGTTTGGTCGTTAAAAGCAGACACTGCGTTTCTTCCTAGGCTGCGAAACGGAGGCCAAGCTCTTTAGGAATGCCATTTTTCTAGGGTAGCTAACATGTTTAGAAGATTTTTTATTTTTAATCAACAACATTTTGTAAATACAGTTTAGGGTAGGTTTTTTATATCAGGATTTGGAATACAATTTTGGAACGGGTTTGTAAATTCGTGGTTTTAAGCACAAGGATTTTTTTATTTTTTTTTTTATTAACGCAGATCTACGCCCTGCGACCGTGCTGGTCTCCTTCGAGTCCACCGTTTCATGTAACTTTTTTCACGGCATCGTCCAACCGGTCGATGCCAAACTAAGCGACCGTGTTACGTGGAGAATTGGCATTGTTCTTATGGCAAGGCATTTAAGGGTTTTGTGTTTTCAGCTGAGTTTTATCCTTATTAATAATTATGACAATCTTTACATAGTCTATAGTTTCTTGACCTGGATGAGAATTCCCAGCTAATAAATTGCCCATAAAAAAAAAAATTGTCTTTGTTTTTCCCACCATCTTTTTTTGTTTGCACAAAAAGCTTTAGGCAGGTCAATGTTACGGTTTATTTGCTAGCACGTTAGAAAATAACACCCAAATACATTGTGAAAATAACACAAGTTATGTACACTATCCAATGACTAGCACTCATCTACTTTATCTTCATTAGATACGAAAGAGCATCGTTGAAGTAAACTACAATAAAAAGAAATAAGAAATAAGAGACACAAATAGTGCTTGTTGATTTTTACAAATTTTCAACACGAAGTCGTTTCGGACACGGCCTAATACTGGATGTACGAAATGCAGGAATTAGTTATGAAAAATGCTGGTGACAATATGAGCCATTTTGGTCATGCTGGTGTGACGTTCTAATATTGACCCAAATGCGAATCAGCTGGAATATGATCCAAGCTTAACTGGGGACCCACAATCAATACGGATATAGAAACAATACCGGTATTCCTTTATGGCATAGAAATTGAAAATTAAAACATGACTTGTTTCGATTCACCTTGTTGGGTTTTGGGTTTTAGAAATAGAATAACAAATACTCAAACTCACATGGCGAGATCTGGAGCAGCCATGTTCTGCGGAGTGCTTATCATCTTTTTTCCCGCCAAACGTTTCTCCACGTCCACGGGTTCCGGAGCAGGCGACCGACCCCCGTAGAGGATCAGCGAGTTCCCCGGCACAGCCCAGCCGATGTCCCTGTCTGGTTGAAGCTTGGCACGCACGGTCGGTGGTAACCCCTGGTGCTGGTATACTCTCGGAATCTGTTTCTGGTGATGGTCCAGCATGTTTGCGTTAAATAAATCTCTCTTTTTTGGTTACTATTTTTTGTTGCAATTCCCACTGCCCATGTGACTACTTCAGCCCTTTGTGACGTATAGGCTAGTCTCACGTCTAAAATGATGACAGCACCACTTTTGTTTATTTATCACAACATTATTTCCTTATTCAAAAGCCATCAAAAAAGACCGCGTGCCGAGCTACAATATCCATCGTCCAGCATGAGTCTAAACCCAGACAGACCGTCGTTGATGTTTGAACCAAGTCAGGCTATAGTCAATAATCGATTATCAAGCCGACCTTAATCAATACAGCTGATGGTTTGGGAATTCCATTGCTCACTTCCTGCTAACGAACCATCACCTTTAAAAAAAACCCGTCTCTATTTGCACTGCTGTGAAACTGTGTTCGCCATGTCAGGAAGGTTCATACCACCGACTACCAGCTCGTACCACCACAGCGTTCATTCACTAAACGTACTGAATCGTGACCCCGGATTCTCGGTACCGATGAGGGGGTTCCCCCTTCTGCCGTGACTATGGCAACGCGGTATCAACGCCCAGTAATACTGGCGCTGAACGCATAGAGGAAGCACAACACTCGCATTACCAACTCACGACATATTGTAGTTATTATTAAGTACGGCTTTATGTGCACTTCATATTTGCATTAATTTCCGCTTAACTCATTTTCATTGCGAAATCATGTTACACGTAGACAAGGAAGTTATAATGTCATGGTGACCTTTGACACTACACTTTGCATGTTTTACTTGCTTATTCATAAACCACCCTTTAATGGTTGTTTGTTTTTGTTGTTGTTTTATATCCAGTGGCTGTTTTGTTTCTCAAACCAATCTATAATATTGTGAATTTGAATCTTCATAATGTTTTACATCAAGATCTAAAAAATAGTTTTGTCTTTCTGGATTCCTTCCGATAGTTTTCTGGATTCCTTCCCATAGTGTTTGATCTAATCACAGTTTCTTTTGCCCAATTTTTGTTTATGCAATCTAAAAACTGCCGAGTAAGAATTGACCCGAACTCCAGCTACCACGGAACCTGACCCATTTCTGGATCAATATGACTCGGGATCAGTGTCAAAACTGACGCAGAATCCAATTTGAAAAACTTTTTTTTTTTTTTTAACCAGGTCCAGTCTGACCCAGAAACGGGTCAGGTCCCAAGCGCCCGTGATCCAGGTCAATCCTGATCCAGTAGTTTCAAGATAATGACTCTGATTTTTCTCTGATATTATAAAATAAAACAACTTTGTTAACCGACGGTCTACGGTGCTTTTTTTTATATATTTGTACATGGAAGGCTGTACGCATTGGAGTTGAGGTCGTACTGTTGTTTTGAATGGTTAGCTTGACTAATAACCTGGTACCTTACTCGATGGTTAACGTAACAATATTAATTATTTTTGAACGATCTCATTACTAAACCAGACATTCGGCTGCTTTCTGGTAAATCCTGTCCCGACCAGTGGGGTGGGCAGAGAGGACGGAACACCCCCCTCCCACAGCTTAGAACCCTCCCCCTCTTGCCCCCAAATGAGATCGAAAGCATGCACAAATGAATAGATCGATACATCAAAAGCCCCACCCCTCTCAATTATACCCTCGCTTGCCCCGCTCCCCACATGAAAAGAACAATAATATATTGTATATAAATAAATGGCTGGTTACGCCACTCTTTTCTAAATATAGCAACGACGTCACACTTTTACAATGGATTCCAGGGCCCTTCCATTTCCTGGTACTGATAAAGGTGAACTATGGGTTGAGTTTTTTTGCGGTCATGATCAATATAATCTTTAGGCCTCGATAAACCACAATCAAAGCCAGCTACTAAGTTCATCGAGTCCAAAAGAAAAACAAGTTTCTAATCTAAAAGGTCTTGCTCCGTGAAGTCCAAAATAAACCCAATGATATTAAAATCTGATAAGTTCAGTATCGGCTCACACGAGACACGTAACTATATAATTGCTTCTCATCACCCATGAGTTAATGGGTACATGCGAGGGTAGAGGTTGTTGATCAGAATGATGAGCGTTCTGTGTACCCATTTGGCTACCGGTGCTGCAGACTCCTAAGGAGTTGCGTTGGTTTCAAGAATACTAAAAGGCCCAATGATGTGTAGTGTGATAGTCCAAAGTGCTTTGATGCAATATTCATGAGCGCATAGTAGTCTTGATAACAAGGCTGTCTGGCGTGTATCGTGAGTGCGGACTTTCGGGCAATGGTCCACTCTAGCGCTGGCGGACTCCGTGCAAGGGGCGGTTCGTTCGTTCGTTCTTGAACTCGAGCAAACGCCTTGAAATCAAGGCTAACGAGAGCAAACAGCCTTGCAATCAAGAAATCCAAACTAATGCTAATTGTTGATATTTCTCCCTTTTGGGGGGTCATTTTTAAAATCAAAATTAAAGTAATACTGTTGACATCAGGCCATTAGTACTGCACATCCGTGTCATTGTCCATTCTTGAAAAGATTACATTCAAGACGACGTTTCCTTGTCCCGATTTCCTCCTAAGATGTTTCCACATTTGACTTGGGAGAGTGCCACATTGGCACCACTTCTTTGTAACGGATAGGGCCATTTGCTTCTGTTGTCCTCGCAAGATCCTTCCTCGGGTCGAGTTCACGATAAATGCTTAATCCACCGAGTAAACACGTTGAGATGCAGTAACCCGGATGCAGGAATTAATACGCGAATGCAAGACCTCATCGTGACCTTTTTCGAAATACCGGCTTTGGCTTGGGCTGAGAGGCTTAGGCTACGCCTGTCTGTTTGATCCCGTCCCGTACCAAAATCGCACATTTTCAAAACAACTTGTCTAAGACGGAACCGTAGGGTCGAAAAGGGCGTATAATGTGTTTGTGTTGCTGCCCTAGATTTCGTCTTCGCTAAAGAGAAGGCCTGGTAAACGGTGGTCAACCCCCGTAGGTTAAGGCGACAATGTGTCTTTTTCAAACCTCGGCTTGGGGCTCCGAGCTCGATTCAGCTTGGGCTCTTTCATCAACTTTGGAGCAGAAAAACAAATCATGGTTTCATTCCGAAAGCGCACTGATTAAAAAGTTAATACCATTACCAATCCTCAATACCTGCAGTTGTAATGAGCCCAATATAAACATTGAAAATGTGAAATATTCACAGCTCTGACTGTCCGAAACTGATGAAGTTTTCACAAGTTCGTTCCACAGTGTGTTTAATTAAAACTAAACAATGCTTTACCATAATCTATCTAGTTACATTATTCGCGCCCAATTTCAGACAGTTATTTTAGCTGAGAATTGTTTGAGCTAAGCATTTGTCGATGTGGGCACCAGTCACAGAGAAAATGCGAGACATTTTGGCTGGTAACCTGATGTTACTAAGCATCATTCTCCGCTTAGAAAATCATGACTATCTAGTAGGTACTGACTGTATAGACGCAGGTCATGAACTAGTCTCACGACAAAGTGTGAAGCTTGTTTTTCTCGATAGAGGGCGCTACTTCATTTTGTTGGCAACTCAATTTCATACATTAGATTAAAATGTAGGTGAAAGTTGAGAAAAGTTCGTGAATAACCGGGGATTTCTCGGTAAATCCCCGTTTCTTTCCCCTTCACAAATTCAGACGCGTAATGTATGTTGCATTGTTAACGTTGTCTGTATTAACAATGTTATTTATGACAAAAAAAGGAACGCAGTTCTGAGACACGTCGGGTTAACGTAAACGCTGTGAGCCATTGGTGGATGCATTGCATTACGTAACTTTCCTCTTGCGGTATACTCAAACATTTCCTTTAACGTCATAGCGTATTAACGGGTACAGTAACGCATACGTACATTGACCCCTTGCACGACGCGCAGCGCATTTACATGCGTCTAACCTGTCCACAATGAAACAGTGAATACACAAAGTACGATCTCATGGCGCCTCTTGTTTTTCTTTCCCAGAATGCCTTGCTCGTCGTTAGTGACGAGAGGTATCTATGCAGCACGCTGCCCATAGCTGATACTATTGATCTCTATTATATCTTTTTAATATAATAAAAGAGATCAGTGGCTTACACAAATGAATTGACTTGTGAAATGGTGGAAATGGTAGACGCTCATGGTTCGTGCTCAAACCATTACTCTAGTGCACGCGGTACGTTCACCATCGTCTGGCCAGGAGAGGAGCACAAACACTAAATGAATGCCTATGGTCAGGGCAAATCACGCCCCCTCCCAAAAAAGGGTGGTTTTTTTAACAATCCCTCAACAGTCTTTTTATAATGTAGATTAGCTTTGTTGACTTCCCCGTTCCAGACAGAGAGCGTCCACAGTGTCCGACACGCAAATGTACGTATGACGATACGCGCGTCCATGGTCTGACGTAACGCAGATAAATCGTGTGTAACTTAACCTCTCCATTTAGCCACTGATGGATGGACTGCATTGTACGCGTTTTCCTTTAAACTGACAAAGAATGCTTAAAGACAACGAATTTGTATCCACACTCAAGTTAACTCCGTAAGTGGAGTAAGCTTTACGTAGAGCGTTGAAACGAATATAGAGGGCGGGCTTCCATTTTCCAAATTGACAATTTTTGTGATAAATATAATGTGCATAACGCCGACAAACGGCCACTTCAGGGTTATGAAGTCAAACTTATGGTACTGTCTGGCCCAGCGTCATTGGTTGTATAATGCTCTTATTCTGATTACATTTTTCCGTTTTTATGAAAATGATTTTATAACTTAAAAGTTCTGTAATTAGATGCCAACAAAATGCACTACGAATCTATTAATAAGGTCTGAACTCTCAAAAAATGTGATCTCTAATAATATTTAGCTGGAAGGGGAAATCAGTTTACTATGTTATTAGCTGTGTTTATTGTTTTGTAAAATTTGGCAGTAGGATAATCTGTTTTGAAGTGAAAAAACCAATGACTCCTTCAAACTGTCGTCCACATTCTCCCGTCAGGACGGTCTGGGCCCATAATATTGCACAGAGCCGCTCAAAGCACCAAAAAACCTACTCATAAAGCCCACTAAGAAACAATGCTGCTTGCTGCTTACCAGAACAATGTTACCAGGCCAAATACCATGTCACACGTACCATTTTGTGTGTGACTGATATCCTGCTTATCGTTGCTTAATACAGAACAGAACTCTCTCTCTCTCTCTCTCTCTACTGGTACAAACAACTTCAGATTGTTGTTTTTTAACCCAGCGCTATTCATCTTTTTTAACACCTGTGGCATGTCATAGGTCGCTTGTGGTTTGCGGAAACACAATGTACAAACTTTCTCTCATGGTGAGTGGTGGTGGTACGGAGCCCCTAAGGGGACATTAAAAAAAATTATCTCGTGCGCACGACATATTATCTCGTGCGCACGAGATAATATGTCGTGCACACGAGATAATATGTCGTGCGCACGAGATAATATGTCGTGCGCACGAGATAATATGTCGTGCGCACGAGATAATATGTCGTGCGCACGAGATTATTTTTTTTATTTTTTTTAATGTCCCCTTAGGGGCTCCGTATGGTGGTGCTGCAATGATAAAACCAGACATTTTCATCACTTTTGGGAAGGAGGGGGGTGGTACAACGACATAAAATACATTACATGCACACATGCGTGTGCGCACATACACAATACTTATCAATGTTTTTGCTACCAATGTGGAGGATTTTCCTTTGTCCCTATAACTAAACACTCTCCATAGACTAAGCGCAAGATCAGCATATCTTACAATGACAAGTTAAGTTCAGGGTCACGACCTCTAAATGCTCACTCTCTTTTCCACCTTGAGCTAATAGCAAGAGAGAGCACATTTATTTTCGAGTGGTATTTCTCTGTATTTTTTTAGGGAGCATGGCTGCGGCGCTCCAAAAACTATTTTTCTGGGGAGGAATAGTATTATTATTTATAGAGCTATCTGTAAGAGTGTTGTTTCGTATCTAATCGTCTTTTTGTGAGAGAAATATTGTCATTTTTAGGGCAAGTTCAATTGAGATATTGTAAACGTGCGTGTGTATGTAGCCAGCCTCGTGT
Source organism: Pisaster brevispinus (assembly GCA_023634235.1). Lineage (NCBI taxonomy): Eukaryota > Metazoa > Echinodermata > Asteroidea > Forcipulatida > Asteriidae > Pisaster > Pisaster brevispinus. The sequence goes on from JAMKCF010000002.1 coordinate 16,181,836, forward strand.
CGTGTTGACCTTTCGCCCTTTATAAAGTGACTGTGTTGTGTTAATGCTATTTCGGCTTGCTTGCTATTGAATGGAGGTCGATTAAAACACAGTTCAAGTGCGGGAGATTATTTCCTATTTTAGACATCATATGGATTTTGCATTATATTTTGGTGAATGTTCGTCCTTTTTAAATAGAGGACCGGCCTCCTTCCCGTGTCTCTAGAGTCTAAATAAATAAAATGAATAAACTCAAACGCCTTGAGTAAGCCATTTAGACTAAAGAAATTATTGAATAAAGCAAAGTTGTGAATTATGTGGTTTTTTTTCCCCTCGATCACAGATCTTGCCCTTTCCTAGGTCTGTCGATATCTAAGCCCAATTTTTGTCAAGGTCATAACTGCATTTACAGGCCTACTGCGGTATTCCGGTGTCTGTGGTAAACTCAAAACCAAAGGTTGTCCGGGAGCTCAGCTAGGTTTGGGTTTAATCATACTTCTGAGTGATAAGGTATCTGTGTTCTAAGCTTAGGACAAATTGTTTACTTGATTGGAATCAGCCATCACACAAGGTAACCGTGGAGGTACAAACTACTTACAGGTGAGTGAACCTATTGGAGCTTTGAGCGGTATTGTGTATGTAGCACAATTTTAATCATTGATCCCTGTCGAGTAGACACAGATTATTGTGTCAAAAGAGCAAAGTGTATGATTTTGAGGCATTGCATACCATTGTATTATTCGGCATGCGATAACACCATGGTCTACTTTGCTGTGTATAGTTGTTCTTCGAAAACTAGCTTGCTATTTTTATTCATCTGCCGCGGAGTAGATTGCGGAGTTTGTGGAACTACTGAGTTCTGAAAAGAACTGTCTTGCTTAGTAAGTACTACTTGTGGAGGTAGAAAATCGGCCGGGACTACTACTTTCGCTTCGTGGATCGAGTGGGCCTCCTCGTTATTAAACTGTCGCAGAGTAAGTTCGGTTTGAACGTTTTGACCAGTTGCAGAGCGGTGACTGCTCTAGTTCCGACAACCCTATATTCCGATACCCGCTCGTAATCTGCACGCCTGGGAGAGTTAGGGTTGGGTTATGATAAGGAAAGTACATTAAAGTACATCTGAATCAAGCTTCTTTCTTTCTTTTTTACCCTTTTTTTTAAGGAATCTTTTCTAGATTCATTGCTGACTACTGACATGGTCTCTTGTTTATGCATTCTGTTTTTGGCTTGCATTACTGTATTCGAACACAAAGCTTTCGTACAATTTGCTGACTTTTAAGAATGTTATTGAAGTCCTTGTTGTAGGTCTTTCTTGTGAAACGTTAGTTTTGTCCACCAGCGGCACTAAAAAAAAGCACACAATATTCTCTGTAAAAACAAGTGATGTTTTAGTAAAATTTTAAGCCACAACTGTAAACTGAAAAGTTTCAGACCAGCCTCTGCAATGATCTAAATATTAAGCTGAAAATCCAGTTCTTTCGTTTATATCATTGCGTTTATTTAGAATGAGCTGACACGACCGACACTGGAGGCTCACCACTACACATTCAGTATTGACAACTGCGAAGAAACGTGCATGATGAGGATGAGCGAGAAGCAGCTGGGTGTAGAGATCAACGAGGAGAAAGACGACTCTTTTGTAGGTGGTCTTTTTGTATTTGTAATTCAGTGCTAAATATGGGCATTTTCTTGTCTATTAAAAGTTTACACTATTTATTATTTAATTTGGAAGCTGGCTCTGAGCACCTTTTCGATCTGTCTGACCCGTAAAGCTTCGAACCTGATTAGTCTTTTGTCACGGTGTTTTTTTCCCCAGGTATGCTTCGGATACCGCCGGAGTACACCATGGACTTGGCTGAGTTACGCCCTCTGCGTCCTAACTGTTGGACTCGCTATCCTGGTGTTTTACTGGAAACCGGATTGGTTTATCAAGATCACGTGTTACGCATGTGACCTACCAGAGGCTGATTCTGTTATAATTAAGGTTATCATGATTGTTCCTTGAAGTTAATGAATATTCATCATCTTTATTCAGAACAAGAAATTGCGCAAAACTGTATCATCAAATCTACATTATTGACCCTTGCACTGACTTCATACTCTAAAATATTGTCTGCCCATGAGCTGCCATTTTGGGAGTTATATTGCATGTACAATAATGGTGCCTGTCTAACTGCACGCGTGCGTCAGCTAATGCAGACTGCACAGTAACTCCCAAAATGGCGTCTTGGAGATTTCAGTGCAATTTGTGATGATGTCAGGCGAAATATTTACATTGACGTGAAAACCGTCTTCAAGCGGTCTTAGAAGAACATAGTTTCAACTTTCCTTGTTTTCGAAAACCGTATTCGTTCTTAAGATAAACATTCACAGTTTGTTTTGACATTGTTTTTTTTCCCTCCAGGATATCTATCAACGAAACCATGTTTGTTCAATTCACAAACTGCAAATAAATTTCAAAAGGTAAAAAAATGACCAATATTCTTTCGGCGCATCTAATATTTATTAAATTATTAAGCATTGACTTCTTAAGAAAAAAATATTTCCCATGAAATTCAGTTTTCAATTTTTTTGATTTGTGTTTACAGTGAGTGTTCAGCCAAGACCCTCCGGATGTTATTACGTCACGATGTCGTAGTTGACGGTATCTGGAAGTACTTTCGGTATCAAGAGATGCTCTACGTGTGGCACCCATTAGATAGAGCTTTCTACAAACTCAGGTAAAATACATAGGTATTTATTAAATCTCTGGAATCTGGTCAATTTAAGCAATGTCTAAAAACATGGGACTGATTTGTTTGTTTTCTGTCTTTTCAGAGCTCTTGATGGGGCAACAAGTTGTTCTGAGTTTTATGACAAACTTCAAAATGGTCTATCTCAACAAGAAGCTGACGAGCGGTGAGTGATTTCTTGCCATTTTAAGCACTCGATCCGTCAAAACAGATACTCAGCATGGTGACTACCTGTATTGCTTGACATACAATCCCACTGCTGCCACCAAATCCTTCTTCTGCCCAAATCGCTCAACGTTCTAACGCCATAAGGGTTTTGTCGTTGCATAGTATTATTTGTCCTACAGCATAACTGATTGGACATAGTGAAAAGGTTTAACTGATAAATTAATTAAGTTATAAAATGTAGTTATACTGTTGTTTTATTTATATCTCCGATCAGGCGATTTGTCTACGGCGTAAATAAGATAGTCATCCAAGTTCGTCCCATTCTTGTTTTACTTGTACAAGAAGTGAGTAAATAAAACAAACATTTTAGTTCTCTCGAATTCCTCATTTTCGTTTTCTATATAGTACCATCAAACCTGACACTTCTTTTGAGTACTTTTTTTTTTTATTCTTGTCAGTTTTCCATTTCGTGAATCATGTCACGTTTACAGGCTCACGTCTGCGTAATCGTAACTTATAAAGTTTTTTCCCCCTTTTCTTGCAAGGTTCTGAATCCTTTCTACGTCTTCCAGATCTTCAGTGTCTCTGTGTGGATGGCTGATGAGTATTACTACTACTCTGGATGTATCATCTTAATGTCAGCCATCTCCATTGCTCTCTCACTCTACACTACCAGAAAGGTGAAGGAATTTAAGGTCTTGCATCCAGATTGTTCGCTCCAAATTTTTGGTACAATGGACTAAGTTTTGGGACCATCAAGGAACCAAGACCCGTTTTCGGGTTAAACTGGTCTGTTTTCACAATCAAACAAACCCCAGTCCTAAGCCAATTGTTTGCATTTTCTTCCCAGCTTGAAATGTTCTGGGATCGAGTTGAACTGGAGGCTACTTCGGCTTCGAGTCTGGATTCTGAGACAATTTTGAACAAAGATTTTCAGAATGTCAGACACACGTGTAGCTCTGTTTCTCCCAATTTTTGTACATCTTTTGAAAGATCATTCACAAACTTTTTACTTACTTCCATTCACACAGCAAAGTACAACCTTGAGAGACATGGTACAGTCCAACAGGGTCGTTGAGGTCTTGAGGAAATCTGGAGGTAGGTAGAGGGAACACCCACAGGAAGATAAGCTGGTTACCGAGAAGCAAAATGTTTGTGCTTTCTATAGAAGAAAAGTTGTGTCTCAAAATGGTCAAGAAGATTTGACAGCGCGTGATGTGCGTTTACAATGGATTTGAATTGTAGTCTGTCACTCATCTTTCTTTGATGGTATTCAGTAGTGAACCAAAGACTGTGTTGACAGCCTCTCGGTGAGCTCAAACGTCTATTAACAGGTTTTATGAAGTTATTATTCACTACTTTAAAAACTCCCGGTCAGAAGTGAGCTGGATTCTAGATTCTAGATTTGAGGGTCAGATTGACCCTCAAACTGTAAAAAAAAAAAAAAAAAAAGATTTCAACTCGTATTCTGCGTCTGCTTGACCCATTTTGGGTTCAATCTGAAACACAGATTCGGGGTCATACGTACTGACCTGAGAGGGTTTTTTTTGATTCGGTATTTAAATTTGAAATTTTCACAAATTGTCCGTATGTAGAGTTGCACTGCACCTCTGTGTTTTCCAGCGGAGGGGAAAAGGGTAACAAAAACAACAACCAACAAACACCCCACCAACCACGGGCACAGAATTGAACCCAAACCCAAATATATATATTTAAATATATATTTTTTAACAAACAAACCATGAATTGCTCTTGTCATCGCAGAATCTATCGAGATGATGGAGGAAGAAATCGTGCCTGGTGACGTCATAGTTCTCCCTTCCCAGGGGTGTATGATGACGTGTGACGCAGTACTACTAGCCGGCAACTGTATCGTCAATGAGAGCATGCTAACAGGTAATATCAAACTCTCTGTCTGGTTCCCTGCACTCAATAACGTGTAATACTGAGTTTGTTTTAGAAGGGGACCAGATTATTTTTGTCTCAGCCTCTTTTTGATTGTGTGAACTGTTGGTAAGTCTTCGCTACTTTCGGCTCCAAAGGTGGCGTACCTTTGCGTGTTGTTTTACCCCATATAACAAATAAATAAATACAAAATCTGCATTTTTATCGTTTAAGGGTATTTCATGTGACAGAAAAGAAGAACGTAGCGTAAAGGCCAAGTCCAATTGTTAACCTTTTGTTGCATAATCCAAAAAAAACAACACACAAATAAAATTAAAAAAATAGGTCAGAGCAACTCCTATGTCCCTTTGGTCCAGTTTGTGAAGTGGGCGTGGCTTATATTGGAATTACATCACATCATCAAATGAGATGGTTTCTCGTTTACATGGTTTATTTCCTTACAACGCTTAATGTCCGGTTCACCATGACTGTACTCTAGCATTCACCTCAAGACACTCACCTCAAATGGACGTTTTCACTATTTATGCAAAGTCCAGAAGACTTACTGGACAACAACTGTTCTTGGAACAATTCCCAGAAGTACACAAAGTTACCCGATATGTCTGCTGCCACCTTGAGTCCCAAAGTCTCCCAATTTAACTTGACAACCTCGTGTACAGGTGAAAGTGTCCCAGTTACGAAGACACCCTTACCACGGACCAGCGGGGTCGACGGAGAGTCATCACCGGGTTATAGCGCCGATAAGCACAAACGACACACGCTGTTCTGCGGGACTCATGTTATTCAGACTCGGTACTACGGAGGCGAAATGGTTAAAGCCGTCGTGGTTCAAACAGGTCAGTACACTTCAGACACACTTGTTATACAGGGAACAGACTATTCACACAGCCTCGCTTTGGTTACAGTTAGTTTCATTGAAGAAAAAACACAAGATGGCTACCCCCTTTAACAAACATAAACCATTTCCACGAAAGGGATGTCTGAAGCTTTGCATGGTGTGGAAGATCTTCAGTTGTGGAGCAGACAAAATTTGTTCTACAAAATGGCGGACAGTATTAGTTCACGAAGTAAATGAAAAAACTACACAATTTTATGTGATTCATTATATTCTAGTTTTAAAACACTTTCCCAACCTCATTAATTTTAATAACAAACACTTTTGTTACACAAAGTGTCCAATCAGAAAGCAGCGTGTCCCTTTAAACATAATTATGTCACCGTGCATTCCCTTCTTTCAGGTTTTTCGACAGCGAAAGGTAGTTTAGTACGCTCGATCCTCTTCCCAAAGCCGATGGATTTTAGCATGCTCAAGGACGCCGTAATGTTTATTACTCTACTGTCATTTTTTGGTAAGCAAGTAATATACATTAATGGCTACACAAACAAACTACAAAATGATACAAAACCGAAACATTTATAACCTGGTTCTGTTTATTGATTTTGCAGCTTTTGTTGGTTTTATCTACACGGTTGTTATCTTCGTAAATTTTGGGGTGAGACAATCGCTTTCTAATCTTAAAAAATTAGTTTCTTAATTTCGAAACTGTTGATTGGCTCTATAAGAAAATAAAGTTCTTTTGATTCTCGTTTGACCAATGTAATTCAAACACCAATTTGTTGTAATTTCACGTCTTTATTAATATTAGTTTGACGCGAGTTATATCGCCAAACGCTGCTTGGATATCATCACGATCGCCGTTCCTCCAGTCTTACCTGCAGCCCTCACGATCGGAATGGTATACGCCCAACTTCGTTTGAAAGCTAAAAGCATATTCTGCATCAGTCCTCAGCGTATCAACACGTGTGGTACACTCAATGTCGTCTGCTTCGATAAGGTGAACAAACTTTCAATACGACAGTTCCGTGTAGTTAACATAGTGCCAACATATGGAAGTAACAGGTTGACGAAATATGCACGTCGAGATGTTTGGGTTTTTTTTTTTCATTTCATTTGAAGGTCACTTAATAATTGTCCCAATTCATCTGACGTCATCATTACAATTGTCTTGGTTGCGCCAATGGGAGTCACTGTTCCTGTGTGTCAAGCCGTCTCTGAGTTGGCGGCTACAGCTACCGCTACGGACGTCCTTAGCAACACCCTAAAAAGCAGTCGCTGCCGTAGCCATAGCTGCGAATTTGGATACGACCTTATAATACAATGTAGGTGTGCTTAAACACCACGGCGTTTAAACTTCTACCATAACCCGTACAACTTATCTCCCAGCATGATAAGCGTTGTTGGGACAGTATAGCCTCGCTGTGACGTTGGTGCAAGGGAGCCAGTAAACCCCTTGCATTGGGCGCCACCGTTAATGAAATATGCACGTGTGAAAGGCTATCATTCATTGGCTGAGATTCATGCGCAGCGCGTACACGCGTGCACGTTTCCATTGTTTCAAAGGTAGCGGCCAATAAAAAGGCTCGATAGACACTAACCGTGGTATATGAATAGATTAATACTACGGTAGAATTGAAATTCATATTTCTTTGTTGATTCCTAGACGGGAACTTTGACCGAAGATGGGCTTGACTTGATGGGCGTTCAGCTGGCTGAGGATGGAGGGTACGAATCAGTCACTCCTTAATATCAGTGCACTATTTCAGCTCAGACTTATGCATTAAACAGTCGTCTTTTCTACAAAACGGTGATGACATGATCAATAACTTCAGAAATATTTCACTCAAACAATTTATTTGTAACTTTTGTGTGTCTTAAAAATTAGTTCTCCTTCATTCCATATTTGTGTTTTGTTCGTGCAACAAATTGAACCAAACGCCTGGGGCTGGGAAATGGAGAGAGAAGTCATGGTTGAACTGGCCCATTTTTTCCGTTTTAGTTTCGGTGAGCTGAAGACATCCGTTGCTAACGACGCTCCCAGTGGACATCACATTGTTGCAATGGCAACTTGTCACTCGTTAACCATCATCAATGGCGAGATAAGCGGAGATCCGATCGATCTGAAGATGTTCCAGGCTTCTGGATGGGTAAGGTTCTTAAGAAAGAGAAACGTCTCAGTCATTAGACGTGGTATGAAGTTATGAAGACCATAGTCGTACAACCCAGAGGGCAAGGTGGGTGACTGAACTAGGGGGCAAGGTGGGCAACTGACCCAGGGGGCAATAGAGGCAACTGACCCAGGAGGCAAGGCGGACAACTGACCCACCAGAGTGCAATGTGAGCAACTAACCCAGGAGACAAGGTGGGCAACTGACCCACCAGGGTGCAAGGTGGGCAACTATGCCCCAACAAAATCAGACGAAACAGTGGCAAAAACTTAGGCACAGCAGGAAGAAACAAATCGGACATAGAAAGCAAAAACATTTGGTGAAATTTATTCTTAGGTTTTTAAATGTATCAAGTATAACCAACCATAATGAAAACTGATTTGCTAAACTTAAAAATAAGTTGAAATTTTACTAATGTTTTTACCTTTGCACAATTTCGGGCAAATAACAACCCTCCTCCCCCCCCCCCCCACCCCCAACATGATGCAGACTCTGAGAACTATTTATTCTATTAATTATTGTTTTACCGTTTTTGTAGGGGATTGAAGAACCAACGAGTAAGGAAAACACAAATTGTGATATGATGGTATCCACCATCGTACGATCACCAGTGACTGCAGACAGACAAAAACCAGAGGTGAGATTTCACGCACGTGATATAACGTTTTGAATTTTAATCACGGCTTTTCACAATTTTATACTGTTTGCTTGCCAAACTTTTCACATAAAATTGATTTTTTTTACGAGCGATAAAATGACTCCTTGTAAAAATCTCAGAGATGACTTTTGTGACTTTAATAGGATGTTGAGGAGATTGGCATCTTGAAGCAGTTTCCATTTTCCTCTGAGCTTCAGCGGATGAGCGTCGTTACGCGATCACTAAGAGATCAATCCATGCAGCTCTACATCAAGGGATCACCAGAGCTGGTAGCTTCCCTCTCCAAGATGTCTACAGGTAAGCTAAGACGAGGTCAATAAGATGTCATCGAAGGAGCAAGAGTGCTCTCCCGCCAAATCCCATTCGGCCCCTCTGAGATCTCCCACCACCCATCCCTGTGTCATTGCATTCAATCAAGCCAGCATGATTTTAAAACGACTATCATAGTTTGTTTTGGGCGTCTCACATGCTGTGTTAAGTTTGAAAGAGCTCCCTTTTTTAGCACAACAACTTGCTTAGCACGGAAAACTGCTCAGCAGAAACAGGTTACCAACTGAAATGTCATATGAAGTAATTTGGCTGGTTACCTGAGTTGGCAGGCTATGGTTTGTATGATTTAGACACAACTCAATAAAATTTGGCACAGGGGTTGGAGACCACCTCTCCGAGAACTTCCACCCTCGGGACATGCACCCCATCATGAAATCCCTCTGGAGGACCTGAAATCTAGAGGGTATCACATTTTATCTGACTGATTAAGACAGATTAATTTGATCTTTTCCAGTTCCACCTGATTTCCAAGAGCAGCTAAACTCCTACACCAAGGATGGATTCCGTGTCCTGGCACTAGCTACCAAAGAGCTGGATCCCAAGCTGTCCTGGCACAAACTACAACAGCTTAACAGGTAAAAGTGTCATTCCAATTGAATTTATTAAACTAAACCAACCAATGCAACAATTCAAATGTGACCTTTGTTGTTTAATTATGTGAACTCAATAAGTTATTCGATAACGATGCCTAAAATATCGGAGCAAGACTGTACTCTCAAGCTTTGATGTTGTTGCAGTTAGCAGATCTGATGAGTTGACGTCATCACGCCGCCATCTTGGAGGGAAAACGGTGATGAAACAATGGCACACAGTATGGACAAATGAGTAGCCTCTTTTTGACCTCTATTTGAGGGTGTCCCACTAAAGTGACGTCATGTGCCAAAGATCTATTTGCGTGTTCTTGAAAAACAAAATGGTTGCATCCATCACCCATTCAGAACACAAACATGATAGCTATAAACCTTCAGGCGGCTTCATAACGATCATCCATTTTACAAAATATAAACCACATACAAATTATAACATATTTTTTTCTGAAACTATTTTACTTTTAGGGACCAAGTGGAGCGAGATCTGACTTTTGTCGGTCTTCTCGTCATGCAGAATAAATTGAAACCGGAGACCAAACCTGTTATTGAGGAACTGACGCATGCTAACATTCGAACTGTTATGGTCACAGGTATCGTGGAACTAATTAGTTATCAGATACAAATTACTTTAAGTTATGTTTGAAGCTTTGCATGGCGTGGATGATATTAGGTAACTAGGCATTTGTAAACTTGCTCCAGAACGGTTCTTCTCAGAACCAAAGACATTTTATATGGTTGTACCCGCAAGTTTAGTATTTATAGTTATTACCATAAATTATTTGGTTTGTTTGTTTGTTTGTTTGTTTTTTTAGGGTTTTTATTGTTAATTTGTGAAAACGTTTGAAGGAAGATAGCAATTGTCCTGAGACGGTTTTCAGTGTGAATTACTGTTTTTCTTTTCTCTAAATTCAGTGCTACCCCTCTTTGAGTGTTGACAAGAGTTGCCACTTTTCCACGCTATTTTCATTGCAAATTTGAGCACTATGTTTTTGGTAAACTGTTAACTTTTGACGGTTTGATTTATTGTTTCTTTCTAAATCGGTTTCTGTCTCCAACCGACCAGGTGATAACATCTTAACCGCCATTACCGTTGCCCGTAAGTGTGGCATGGTCGGTGCAGATGAAGACATCGTACGCATCGTGGCTGACGACTGCGAAGATTCCAAGCACCCGGTTCTTCACTGCACTAAAGTGACGTCAGAGCAAGACGAAATTAATTCCGAGTTTACAGACGGGGTGAGTCATGAGATGTGTATCATGTCTAATCCAGGGTCAAGTGTGAGACTTTTGGGACGCTAGGTGGCAGCAGACTACCAAATGAATCAATTGTTCTCGAAAGTGTGCGCATGCTCAGAAATACGTAAGCAATGGAAACTTACCTCAAAATATGCTGTCGTCACCTAGAGTCCCCGAAAGTCTCACAAGCAGCTAAAGCTGAAAATACTTGTTTATCAAATTTGTTTGATAAGCAAACATAAAGTATGGTACCAGTCACAAGCAACGTACATGACATGAGATTTTTGGTGGTAACCTGTTTCTGCTAATCAAGATTTTGCTGTGCTAAGCAAAGTATGCTGAACAGCTTCCTGAAATTTGGACCAGCCCACCATCATTCTTGTTTAGAAAAAGAGCGCGAAAATTAACAACCTTCACGCATGCGCCTGTAATCATGTCAAAGATGTTCATTTATTTATTTATAAATTCATAAAAATTTGTTGCCATATTTTTTCTCAGAGTGAAACTTCCCTTCAGATTGAGCCAATCCGACGCAAGTTGCATTACGCTATAGACGGTAAAACATTCGAAGCCGTGAAGAAACAACAACAAACTGTACTACCTCAGGTAAACGCATGATGGGAATTAATCTTTAACTGGTTTAACTGGTTAAGTGGTGGCGCTGTCGTGACACTAAAACCGTAACGGTGTTGTGACATGTTTTATGAGCGAGGTCAGCGTCTGGGTTCCTAACATGCATTTGCATTCTTGCCACAATGACAGGTGGTAATTGGCAAATATAGTGTAACCAGAAGAACTAGTTAACTAATGTTTCAGTGGGTGACATTAGGGAGAGACCGTGTGGAATTGACTGAATTGACTATTGACTGAATTGACTGAGTTAACTGATTAACAAACTTAATGGTGAAGCTACTACTACAGTTTCTTTTGAACCTGTTGACTCAAAAACATTTGACCTTCTTAATTCCTATTTTATTCACTATTTTCATTGCCGTTTAATCAAGGGAATACTTATCTCACGATATTTCATTATTTCGTGAAGAGTTCCGTTTGTAATAAATGTACTTAATGAAATAAGTTCCGGTTGGCTGTCCCAAGCTGTTGAGGAAGTTGGCGTTCATTTAGCTCTTGTTGGGGCTCACCCTGATGAGCACAGCCGGGTTGACCCGGCAAGCTAATCGAGCGAGCACATTGAGTTGTATACATGTAAGGGGGAACAAGATGCCGTCGTTATCAGGCTCAGTTCTTTCACAACCAGAAATGTGTCTTCCATTTTAAGCTTGCAGTTCAAGGAACCATCTTTGCTCGTATGACACCAGATCAGAAAAGTGAACTCGTCCAGACTCTTCAGGACTTGGAGTACCGCGTGGGTATGTGCGGGGACGGGGCCAACGACTGCGGGGCACTGAAGGCTGCTCATGCCGGTATTGCCCTGTCGGAAGCTGAGGCTTCGGTTGCCTCGCCATTCACCTCAAAGATACAGAACATCTCTTGTGTCCCAATTATCATCAAGTGAGTAATCTTCCTTTAGGACAATCAATTGGAGTTTTACATTTTACAGGATGAACATCTGTTTTCGTTTTAAATTTGAACATTGTATTTTTCATTCCAGGGAAGGCCGTGCTTCGCTGGTGACGGCTTTCGGTATGTTCAAGTTCATCGCACTTTACAGCATGATACAGTTCGTGTCTGTCATGATTTGCTACACAGTGAGTTCAGTACTGCATTTCAATCAAACACAAAATAAAAAACATTATAAACATTTCATCCAAATTCATACTTGACGAACGCAAACTATCCAAATGAAGTTATAATAATTTGTAAAAAAAATTATATTGTGCCCCTTTACATAAAAATGACCAAAAGCGCAAAAGATACTCACCCCAGATGGTATTGAGCCATACTTCCTACAAATTAAAGAGAACTACCGCGAGAAAATAGAATGTGCTCTTTCCCTGTTGAAAGCTACACGGGAAAGAGGAAAGACCAAAGGTAACCTGATATAAAACCATCAACTCAATGGGTTCGAATCCCGGTCGTGACACTTGTTTCCTTGAGCAAAACACTTCAACTATAATTGCTTCTTTTCACCCAGGGGTAAATGTGTACCAGTGAGGGCAGAGATGGTTCTTGTAATTGATTAAGCTTGGTGTGCTATATATTTGGCAGCACAGGCTGTATACTCCCCAGGGAGGTGAAATGGTTTATTAAGGAATGAAATAAATGGCCCAGTGACTAGGGGTAATGTTGGGGCGCCATGAGCGTCACTGAGTGATGAGTTTGAGTTCTATATCATGATCCGCTACTATTGTTGCAACCTTGTGTTTCTTTTTTACTTCTACAGGTCCACTCAGCCTTGAGTAATTTCATGTTCATGTATTCAGATATCTTCGTTTGCACAACTGTGATTTTATTCAGTAAGTATTTGACCCATATGTAGACACAGAAAAAAATGTTGCCACTAGTGTTACAGAAAAAGAGAGCAATAGGCATATAGGCTCAGTGAATTGCATTGGGGTTAAAAAATCTAATTTGTGTTTTACCCATACACTGATGTGTGTTATCAAAAGGCTTCTTACTTGGGTTGGATTCAAAACGATGGCCGTTGCTACTCTAGAGTAGATGACCACTTGACCGGCAAACTCGCCCGGTATTTAAAGGTTCAGTGAGTCGGGTGAAAAGTAATCCGGACGAAAACAAACTGCGCCAATTCGTTCAATATATAGACGCACATAAATTAGACCAAGATACTCTGCTGTTATGGCCACTGGTGGACGCTCACCATGGATCATTTTATGTAATAACATAAACTAGTTACGACAGCTTAATTACTATGGTACCAAACAGTCACATCATTGTGAGACTGTAGGGACGCTAGGTGGCAGCAGACTTACCAGGTAAATCCATTGTCTTGGAGTTGTGCGCATGCTCAGCATTATGTATTAAACAATGGCAATAGCCTATGGTCTGCTGCCACCTAGCATTCCAAAATCCCTGGATTTGTTTGCAACAGTACCATGATGTAAAACCGTTTTACAGTGTGGACTAGTTCCATAATATCACTCTGCAGCATAAAGCAATACATTTAGTACAATTTTTACTTTAAAAGAAGCATTTCTGATCTGTACTGCATATCCCAAACCCACAGCTTTTTATCACATTCACCTCAACGGGACATGCCATTTATGTCTGGTAACGTTTATTATTTATTGTTCGTCTCCTCAGTGGGGCGTAACGGGGCCTACCACTCCATTGCCCTGAAGAAGCCGACAACGAAGCTATTTGTAACGCCAATCATCTTGTCTCTGACCTTACAAGTGGCTGTCCAGACTGTCTGCCAAGCAGCGATCTTTGTCATCCTCAAAACTCAACCATGGTTCGTAGAGTTGTTAAGTCCTTTCAGAGACAGTCTCGGAATAAACTTTGACTTAAGGGTCTTACAAAGATGGTTTATGATATTCGGATTGCATTTAAGAAAAATACTGAGATAGAAGCTTATGTTTATTGACATTTATTAATGTTTATTGATACGTTTAATTGTTGATGTATTTTTTGTTTTCTTTCTCTATGAATTTTTGCCTGTTTTGTTATTGGAGCTGTCGTATACATAATGTTGTCTTCTTTCTATCGTAGATTACGTGTAGGGCTATTCCTAGGAACTATGAACCTTGCATAGGCCGCCATCTTTGAGGTCAAACAATGGGAACCACGTGTGTACGCAACTCACAGTCAATGACAGGCCTCCCTTTGACCTCTGTAAGGGTGCTTGTTGAGCTTGTGACGTCACGTGCAGAAAGGATCTGTTGTAACTGTTTCAAACTCAGATTTACATTTAACTTTTCTGTTTCTCTTATGTCTCTTTCTCTCTCCCTCTCCTAAGGTTTATTCCGATGGTTCCATCAAAAACAGAAAAGAACATTCAGTGCTGGGAAACGACCTCTGTCTTCTTGGTATCCATGTTCCAGTACACCATTATGGCAATCATATACACACCGGGAAAACCCTACAGGAAACCCATCTACAAAAATTGTGAATGCAACTTTTAAAATTCCATTTTATTTTATTAAATGCCATCAAGTAATATAAAAACCCTGGTGAAACACGGCAGTTACAGGTTGTGTGGCTTCTGACTGGCACCCCGAACAAAGATATTGGCATAATAGGAAGACCACCAAAATTAGGGCTAGATAACTTTGTTAATCCGCTGGTCCCAGGTTCAAGTCACGCTCTAGTCAATGTTATAAAAATCCTGAATTCGAGACTGTACCTTTTGCACTCAAAGTTTAGATTTGAACCCGTACTACTGCAAAAAGGTTGGTCTGCCTACTACATTTCACTTACTAGCTTTGAATTCTGTTATATTTCTTCTAGATTTGTACATGGTGGATCTCTTTATCATCATCGTCTGTAGTTTTGTCATGTTGTTTTATCCACCGAAGGAAATCGAAGAACTCTTCGAGGTGAGTTTTCGAAGGATAGACTGTCCATCATTTTATTTTTCAGTTTAATTTAATGTTTTACTTAAATCCTCCCGTAGCCAAATTGGCGGCTGTTGTTGGTGACTGATGTGTAGCTTAGGGCAGCCTATAGCCGTATCCGAATTGGCTACAGCTACGGCTACGACTGTTGCTAAGGTGTTTCTAAGGAATGATGTCCTATTCTTCAACGCATGATGACGCAGAAATCCAGCCGTTGCCGTAGCCGTAACCGTAGCCATAGAGCCGCCAATTTGGACAAGGTCTATGCTTCAACGTTGTAATCAAGCCGCAACCGTAACCATAGCCGCCAGTTTGGCACGGCCCCACTTTGCATAAAGTTGAAATTCCGGTAGAAAGCTTTACATGTCAGCCATCTTGATTGTGTTACTTGTGTTCGTTGTTTTTATTTCTTTTTACACATTGTTATTTTGATATTCCATAGTTTGAACACATTCCGAGCTTCCACTTCAAGGCAATCATCCTAGCAGTGGTCGTCTTCAACTTATTCTTATCGGCTGCTGTAGAGGTAGGTCAATGTACGCAGGCTTTGGTGTGTGTCATTGCGTCACACGCGCGCGTCTGCTGCACCCCAACGTTTTCAGTACAAGTGGCACGAGATTCTGTGGTCCCACTTTCGGGTGCAGATTCCGGATTAAACTGACCTTAAAATGGCACTGGTCTCCTGCCACCCAGGGGAAGATTTCACAAAGAGTTAAGGTTGATCTTGCTAAGCAAAGTGTGATGTCACAATACAAATCACTATGGTGATAATGACAACTCATCTTAAGATGAATCTTAGTGCTTTGTGAAATCGAACCAAGGCAACCGGTTCAGTTCTGACTCGGTAGTGTTTACTGCGTCTAGATTAAGTTTGGTTATAGGAGAAAATATCGTTGTAATATAAAAACACCAAAGTGGTTCTTTCACTTATAGTGTTACCGAAGTAAATTCACTTTCCAAAAGAGAATTAAAGTTATGATTACAACACAAAGCAAGCATAATTAAATAAATTGCTATACACATTTTGATTTTATAGCTTATGAATGACTCCATGAAAACAAGTCGGACATCTGAATGAAAGCTTTTCATAACTGTTGTCATTCGTGTGCAGGTATTTCTGGTGTCTAACCGTTTGCTGCTGAAACTGGTATCCTGTAAGTACTGCCGTCGTGCTAAGCCTGCAAAGTATGAAGAACTAATGATGATCGCAACCAGTCTGGGCGATCCAGATTGAAAACATCTCTGTTTTTAGCTCATTACAAAACGGAGCTCTGTAAGAGCTATCCGACTTGTCGAATGGCATTTCCGGAACTCCGTACAACAAACCCAAAGTGTGGGTGATATTATTTTGTATTCATGTATTGTAAACCTTTAGAAATAAAAAGGACGTTTTAATGCTCGTATTCAATGAAAACATTCGTATAAGAATGTGTCGCCCTCAAACTGTAACATTTGGTGGGCCTATGTTTAGATCAGAGTATTTGTGGATTCATATTACTTTTTATTGAAAATTATATTTTGTTGTTACAACTTTACGGCTATACTATACGGCTACAACATTTTCCGAAATCACGGCTTTGGCTTAGGCTCCGGCTTAATTCTCAGTCTGTAATTTGTGAAAACGTCAGTGTGCTTTCGATGCGGGCCTTCAAACAGGCGCACGGAGCCACAGCCGGGTCATAGGAAAATGTGTCCCCGGAGATCCCCCGTATTATTGAGGGAAATTTACATGGGCTGGAGGAGGAGGATTCAAAAGAGGGCGCTATCAGATCAGAAGAGGTCTGTACAAATTAATTCGCCGTATGGGGGGGGGTACAGAATCTCATGCCACACCAGATCAATGTTCTGAAATGACAATAATACAATCTTAGATGTGGTTTTAGAAGTTAAACTTCTGCTAGTCCATTGGTACCGATAGATGTTTTGACCAATCAAGTTTTGTTTATGTTTTCCAACCTACCCCGCGTGTTTGTCTGTTAATCCCGAAAACATAATATAAAAATACCCTAATGTTGTGTAATTTTGTAAGGTAACGTTAATTATCAATAATTACCTCAATTTTATTTTTTGATATACCACGAACTACACGCTAGATTATAGAAAGGGAAACAAACATGTATATAATGCAAACCTTTATAACTGAGTTTTGTAAATAATATAAAATTAGTAGGGGAGATTGCCTTAGCTTTCGATTCAAACCGGACCTTCGTCAGAGGCACAAACAAGAACAAACACAAACATATCCATTTATAGTTAAATATACAAACAACTTTATGGGTTGACAGCCCAAATCAGTTGAGTGTAGCCCTCACCTTGAAGTGGCCGTCCGGCCTGTGATAAACGGCGATATCTCCTTGAAAAAAAATTAATAATACTTTTTCTATTTTTTTTTTAGTCTATATAATAGTGGTTATTTTATATGGCTATTTTATTGTTCGCTCCCTGTATCTCTCTTTCAGTTATCTTATGGGAAAAACAACAAAAGTTCCCTCGTCAATTCAGTTATGATTTGAATTACATTAGCACTTTTCTCGGTAAATAGTGTTTCAATGGTTTTATTTTAATCCAACCCGTTTTCTTTTAGACCAGATATCAGTTCCTTCCTTTTATCGAATTGAACCATGGAGGGTATACCTCCATGATTGAACAGAAGAACAGAGGCTGAAACCGGCCACAAGATATGATCATTGACCTCTCAAATAAAAAGGTCAAAGTGTGCACAACTCTATGGCGTTTGCCCACCACTAGATTCTGTACGCATGCGTGATTCATGCATGAATGTAGTTAACATATTTCAAGGGGAAGGCTTAGTGCAAGTATTGTATTATTTTTTACGTTTAATGGCTGAAATTAAATTGTAATTAGTCATAATGGTATCGGTTATATAGAAATAAACATTATAAATGTATCAAGGGTTTGTCAGTTGTGTTTCACCCTTTAAGCCTCGTGTGCCTATTATAAGGTTCACAAATGTAAGGTTTCGACTTAATGTGCCAATTATTGTTGTTTTTTGATATGTGTAAAATAAAGTTTTAAAAACAACGCCTTTATTAATTACATTGAATTCCACACCTATTTTGGGATGAGTTTTTTAATTTGACAACGCTAGCAGTAAAGAAATATCTCCCATTATATATAACATAAAAAATACCTGTAATTCCTCCTAGAACTAGGAGATAGCGAGCAGGATGCAGCGTTTCAAAAAGCTGAATTTACTGCGGTCAGTTTGTTACCTCCTACCCCGCCCTTCCCCCACAAAGTCCGATGACAGTTCACGAGAGCGCCCTCAGTCGATTTGTTTTCGCAAAGGACCAGGGGCCTTTCTCAAACCTCGGCTTGGGCTCCGTCTCCGGCTTGGGCTCCGTTATGTTGATGCAGCGTGTATTTGTATCACACGGAGCCGGCGTGGCACGGAGCCCCGGCACGGAGCCGGAGCCCAAGCCGAGGTTTGAGAAAGGCCCCACGTTTCCTCCTTGGAACACGGTTCCTTGGACAATGGGTAAAACCACAACTTCTGAGGGAGACCATTTACACAGCTGCAATTCCGTTATGCTGTATTTTCATATCGCTATAAGAAAAATATTAATTTCAGTGACAAAAAGTACATAAAGAACTAAACGTATTATACACACGAAGTAAGTTTTAAAAACAACGAGGAGAAAATTCTACAAAACTACATTTTAAAAATTCCCTCATACAAATTGTTACCTAGACAAATAATGAAACATTCCGAGAAGAAAGATCAACACCATTGTTATGCGTCACGTGCTCTGCGCAATCAGCTGTGTTGTTGAAATGAGCTATTCTTGATCTTGTCACACAACATCCATGCGGCAAGCAAAGTGTCAAAGCACGAAAAAGGGCTGAACTGAGTGTAACTTTGTAAGTAGTTTCTTTCATTTTTGATCATTATTACAGACAATTTCTTGTCTACGGAAGTGTTTCATAAACAGACTACAGTTACTGATGGTTCTGTAATAAATAAGCTGGGTTTGTTAACGACACTTTTGAGGGTGAACTTCTGAACTGAGTTGTTCACTAAAGTACTAATAATTATAATGTCTTCTCCATATTTTTATGGAGGTAGAGAGTTAACGAGGACCAACGTTGACCTTGCTCTGGGGAAAATCGATTTGCAATGCCTGTGGCCTGTGATGAAATCAAATGAATGATTGGCATGACGTGACATGATAACCAAGAAGTAGTCTATGAACTATATGATACCGTAGTATGCCATTGTGCTATTTTGCAGGTCACTGCAAATCTTTTTGGAGAGTTCATGGGGATGGTCAAGGTCAAATCATTGTTTACAGTACACTAGCCATAGAGCAAGGAACATGCACTAATCATGCACTAACACGGTACAATTAATTTTCAAAATTGTCAGTGATTACAAAGATCTGTCTATATTGTAATGTAGAGTAGTGGCTGGAGTGTTTGTTTGAATTAACTCTTTTGGGGCTAGATAAAGGCCATGTCCAAATTGATGACTTAGTAGCTATGGCTACAACACTGAACAGTCCTATTCTTCACTGTTGTCGTTGCAGCCGATGGACGCAGCCATAGCCAAAGTTGCTTGCTTCAGACATAGCTTCATCATCTTGAGTCTGTCCACATATTATGTACCTTATAACTAATGGCAGAATACCCCAGAATTTGTTTCCTATCAGAACGGCAGCCTATTACAATCATAAGTGCAGGCAACAATCGAGGCTGACACTCAACACGGTGATTGCTCTATGATCCGATACCCTAATATTCTGACAACCCTGAAGTTTTGATTAACCCCTCACGATCTGCCCGCTAGGGTAGGGTAAGGGCTAGGGTTAGAGTTAGGGTTAGGGTAAGGGTATTAAGGGTTAGGGTATTAAGGGTTAGGGTAAGGGTTAGGGTTAGGGTTAGGCCTACTGATTTTACTAACAGATGGCCTCATACATGCCCTGAGCATTCTGCATGGTACATGTACCAGTGCAACAGCGGCATAACAAGCACACCCGGATATTTAATTGGTTGTGTGCGCATTCATGCACACACATGGGTACAGTCTTTTGTTGAATGTAGATTTACAAACTGCGTACATTTATAATGTGCCATTTTGCCAGCCTGCAGTATGGTAATATGCTGAATCTACACAATACACAGTCAGACAGTCAACTCTTCTTCACTGTCTGACACTACATGTGCATCATATTGAAGGCTGGCATAGTCAGTTTCTCATTCATTGAACAATATTTAATAGTCAGACAGTAGGAGGGCTGACCGTGTACTGTCTAGATGCATTCACCATTGCAGGCTGCCATAGTTTATCTATCATTCAAAACCAAAGTGGGTGATATTAATTGGTTAGGAAGTACATGTAGGAGGGTTGAAAGTGTACAGTATCCATTTGTCATATTGACTTAAAGGGGATAAAGGAGAGGAGGGTTGCAATTATTGAAGTAGGCCAGATAGACTGAAAGCATTTAAATCCATCAGGGCTTGATTTCACTTAGAGCTAAGATTGATCTTAACTGTGTATCAATCATAATTGTCATGCAAAGTGTGATGTCACAATACAAATCACTTTGGTGATACTGACAACTCATCTAATAGACCTTAATGCATTGACGTCATCCAGCCGCCATCTTAGAGGTAAAACGATGACAAAACAATCGAAACGCACCGATTTGTACACGCGGCGCCCATGATTGGCCAATGAACAACCTCCTTTTGACCTCTAGGCGAGGGTGCTTTGTGAAATCGAGCCCATGGCCCAAAAAGCAATTCGCAAAACAGCTTTTTATACCTGGCTGCCTGGGGTTATAGTCATGGAGGTTGAATTGTCAACCTCTACCCCCTCGAGTGAATACATAATTAGCCTGTTACCATGGAAATACCTTGCATCATTTATTGTGTTTCAGTTTGCATGGCCGCCTCACTCCACTCATGCCTGGCCTGGCACGTCATTCTTGTAATGTTCAACAGGTCAAGGTTGTTTTTTCCTATAATGAGAAGGGCACACCTAGGACCTAGGAGGGAATTTGTATAATTTTGTCTAGAACATTTCATGGGGTGGCATAATTAGTAATAGGAGTGATTGTCCCCCATGTCCCCCAAGTAAGATAAAAGAAGTGCACAAAAGAATGGTTCTATTATGCACCAAAAAGCCCCACCCCCAAAAAAAATTAAAATACAAGAAACCCTAATAAATGAAAATATCTAATAAATAAATAGATAAGTAAGAAAATAAATAAATAAATAAATAAACTTAAAATCACAGAATTATAACCAAAATTAATAATGAATAATAGTAATAATATTTTGTTGGCCCTCGTAGCCCCCCCCCCCTCCAATCCAAATGATGTCTAGTTATGGTTATACATGTATGCCACTAATTTCAAGTAGCACCAACCAAGGTCAAAGGACCTGATGGGGCATGAAGATGGTTGCCATTGTTGCCAGCTCATGGTATCTCATTAGCAATGGAGAGAGGAACACTGCTCAGTGGGCAATAGTCTAATGGTGGAACTCCCTGCAAATCAGTAGAGATGACCCTGGAACCAGTGTCTATAATGTGTATTGATCAA
This sequence comes from Pisaster brevispinus, assembly GCA_023634235.1. Taxonomy (NCBI): domain Eukaryota; kingdom Metazoa; phylum Echinodermata; class Asteroidea; order Forcipulatida; family Asteriidae; genus Pisaster; species Pisaster brevispinus. The sequence goes on from JAMKCF010000002.1 coordinate 16,203,484, forward strand.
GCGTGACTCTTGATAATAGCCATTCGAGTGTGTATAACAAACCTGGCATCATCATATGCAGCCAACTGTTGATAGCAATTTGCTCTTCATAATTCGCATTATAATAGACACAGACAGAATAAAAGCCCAGCTAGCTTTCATTGTCTGTATTTGCATGAAGGTCATTGGTTTTTGGTTTGAATTTTTTTTTCATTTCATCTCTTACCACTATAGAATTTATGCATTTATGCCTGGATAGTTTTACACAACAGCTTTATACATCGGCTTTACACGACAGCTCCACACGCAACATCCACTGAAATCAATTTTTGGCCACATCAAGGATTGAGTGCAGTGTTATCGCGTATTGATGAGCGCTGGTTTTTAAGTCAAAGAGACATCAAGTCAAGGTGAGTGAAAGCCCAAGTAGCTGATTTGTTGAGAAGAGACCGGGGTCATTTATATTTTACAAACAACGCTTCCTTTTAAAGAAAATTACATGGTCTGATGGCCATGGAGGTGGATTCACTGCTAACGCAAAAAAAATACACAATTTATTTTGGCGTAACAGGCCAAGGATTGGGAGGCCTTAATTTTTTTATAACACTTTTATTTGCGTTTTATTTTATTGCATTTTAACGGCACAATTTAGGCCTATTTGTCATATGAAGAACACAATACCTACATGTACACTATGTTCTCTAATTCGTTTCAAAACATTCATTTCTGTACAATCATTATACACTTTGCCTAAGTCACAATTCTGTTGATTTTCTGACTCAATTTTGTTTTCATAAAAAATTTCTTAGGTAAGGACCAATCGGTTAAATTTTGCGGCAGCCGTTTGCGGCTGCTAAGGGTGGCTGGAACAAGCCACCAGGGCCCAATTTCATAAAACCTGTAAGCACAAAAACTTGCTAAGCACAGAAAAATATTGCCTAGCAAAAACTGGTTACCAGCCAAAGTTCCATAAGGTTTACATTATTTTGACTGGTGCCCCACTCATTTTTTGCTTAGCATACAAAATTGCGAAGCAGTATTTTTGCCCAAAAGCTTGATGAAATTGGGCCCTGCTGCTATGATCTTTAAAGTGTTAATCAACTTTTCCATTCTTTTAGCAACACAGCTTTTCCAACACTCAATTAACTTTCTGTAAAGTCTTTACCAAAGGAGTACTAAAGGAGTACCAAAGGACATGCTAAAACAAAATTATGGATAGGACAAATTATTTGAAAAAGAAAATCAAAACAATTTCTTTTTGTTTTTATACGTCTGTAGGGTTCTCCCCATCAAGCTAGCCTATCGGGTCGATACGCACGAATTTGCCAATCTGCGCAAATTTCAGCCGATACACACACACAAAATACATGAATAAATTCTCAAAAAAATTGAGAGAAAACCATAAAGAATGCTCCAGATTACACAGTACAGGGTTTTTAAAACCAAGATAAACACCAGGTTTATATTTCCTATTTATATTTCTTTGTTTAAGAATTTTACTGTCCTTTTTGGAGCTTTAAATCAATTTTAGACAAGTAAATTTTCCATTTTTATCTTTTTAAAGAGTGGACAATAAAGAATGAATTGAATTTTTTTGAATTAGAAAACATTCCGAAGATGTTGTTTCAATTTAGCGTGCTTCGACCAAACATCAAAACATTTTGGTCCAGAATGCCCCACAGTTTTGAAAAAACCTGGGGAGAACCCTGGTCTGCAGTATAAACTTATTTAAAATCTTTTACAGCAAATTTTTGTGTGAAGTATTTATTTGTTTTCCCCCGAAATATGAATTTAGTGTAGGCCAAATTTAAGGTTTTGTCGGGTTCTGCCAAAAATGTGTTTTTATAGGCCTATAAGACCACAGCAACAGAGGCCTTGTCCGCCTCTGTAGTAAGAATTGAATGTTAAAGTCTTCTTTTTGTAAACTATTGGTGAAAAAAAACTCATTTACTTTTATTAATATTTTTGTTGCTGGTATTTTTAAAGTAATTTATTATTCCGCTACTCTTGCAGGTAGGAGATCTATGTTTTACGAGTGTTCAGCAAAATCCAATTAACATGGTAAGTCATGCTAGTAATAATCCAGGCTTGATTGGCGATGTAAATTTTGTTAAAGTAGTTGCCGATATCGCACCACCTGGCTCAAAACGATCTATATTCATTGACTTGTACAGTCCCTTCGAGTCAGTCGACTTTGCGCCCTCTACCGGTGACTAATTCCAAAGAGCAGCATCGCCAATCAAGACTAGTAATAATCAGGAACAACCTCCCCCACCCCCTCCCCCTCCTAAGGAAAGCCAAGAAAAGAACAATCACAAATGAATGTTTAATACATTGATGACATCCTTTCTCCCCCCCCCCAAAAAAAAAAACCCCCACTAACAACAACAACAACAACAACAACAACAACAACAACAACAACAACAACAACAAAATATGGGAGAAGAAAAGAAACAAATGTCCAGATGTCTCTTATGCCAATGCCTACTGGAAATCCATAGTTGAGCTTAGTCTGAGCTGTTGTGGAGGAGTCATGTATTAAACGACATTGAGACTTGCATTTCTTGTGTTTTGCAAAGCCTCAAGGTCCTATCCGAATCAGCAGGTTTTGATGAATTGAGTTATTTTTGGTAAAAAATCAAAGACGACCGAATCTAGCGCTAAAAGTTTGAGGGCCTTGTGTTGCTACTCTATTGTTTCCAATATACTGAAGCAATCCTCCGTGGGGATCCTTTGTGAAGTTGCTCCAAAAGGACCCGTTTGTCTAGCCCTGGCTTTTGTGTTCATTTATGACAATATTTATAAACTAAATAAGCTAGGAGAATTATGATCAGTCAATATTTGTATAATCAAGCCACAACAAATAATAAAGCTGCCCCAGATATATTAACTGTCACCAGATGCTGCTTTCCAACCCAACCCCCCTTTGATCCCTGACATAGTCATTCATTTCGTCATGGTTTATTTTTAACAATCATATCTCCATGGAATCCTGGTGCTGAAACAGGGGGAAGTAAGCAGTTGCTCTGAGAAGAAAAATATAAAAATGCAACCCTAAAAAATGCTCAATTTAAATAAAACGTGAACAAAAACATTATTAATTCAACTGAATTGTCACAAAATTTGAGGCATCAACGAGTTAAAAACAGTTCACAGAAAGTTAGAATTAAAAAACTTAAAATGAAGACATCTGCTCTAGCAATGCAATAGTCCTTGGTTCGAATCCCACCCGAGTGATTCGCCTGTGGTTTTTTTTCACAGAACTCAGGAAAGTACTCGATGTAAGTACTTGAGAAAAAATAATTGAGTAAGTAATGAATAAATTAATTTATCTAAAAAAAATGACGGTATAATTAAAAAAGGACAACTTTGTAGTCAGCAGGATTCTTTAACAAAAAAATTGTTTTACTCTAAATACATACTTTTTTTCAAGAGGCTAACTAAATAACTGTTCTTAAATCTTGAGGCTCTGCATGTTGATGTGTTAGTTCAGACCTTCATTTTTAAGGAGAGCGAGGGCAATTGCTCTTCTCCACTCTCCATAACCTTGTCCAAGGAGTGCAAAAATCAGTGCATCTTAAAGTAAATTTTTAAAATTGTCTTTTGAAAAAAAAACTATTCACAGAAGAAAAGAAAGTGAACTACATATGTGGTGCTTATTTGCTTTAATCCTGCAATCAGGTATGGTCTAAGTTTTCTTGTATTTGACTTTCTTTTACTGATGTTTTATTGTGTTTTTTGTTTTTGTTTTTACAGAATGACATCAATTCCAGTATAGCCCACTTTAAGGTAGAGGGGCTGACTGCTGCAGTTTTCACTCCTTTGAACAAAGATGGGTAAATTTGTTTTATTTATTTCTTTTATTTTTTTTTCTCATGCTTTGGAGACTTGCAGGTTTTTATTTGACAAGTCAGTAATTAATTTTTAACTTGAAGCAGTCTCTTTATCTTACAAACAAAACTTCCATTAAAAAAGAACACTTGGTCTTGCAATGGAGATGGATCCTAGGCTAACGCAAAAACAAAATTTGTTTGGCGTAACAGACCAAACAATTTAAGAATAGTAGGTCTGAATTATTTGAAACATTACAATTTATTTGAAACAATTGGTTTTCAACGGGCTCTGCATAAAGTGTGTATGGAACGAAATAAATCAACCAAATCATACGCTTTTGCAAAATAAAATACGAAAACATCACTTTAGAATTTCTTTATTTGCATTTTGCTTTTTATCATCAGGAACTTGAATTTAGGAGTTATCGATGCATATGCAGATCAGCTTCTGTCAGACGGCGTGCGAAATATATTCCGTAAGTAGAAGCATGTAGAAATAGTCACCTTGGTAAATTTTTTTTATACATGGATTTTTATTTTTATTTTGTTTTTGTTTTATGCAAGTTTGCCCCAAACAAAGCTAAAAGCCACTCTTGGTAAGGGGCTACAAGAAGAAAATATTTAAGATGAAAATAACTCAGGGGAGCTGAAAGTAGGAACATTTTTAGTTAGGTTCTTATAATCACAAGAAAGTTGTGCTCTATTATTGGAAAAATTATTTACCCTCAACATAAAAACGTTGCCATGGTAGCGAACATTTTTTAAAAGTGACGGGACGGAATGAAGAAATAATGAAACTTTTGTACTTTGTGTTCAATACTGATTTTCATCAAATTTAATGAGAAGTATCGGTTGATTTGATTGTAAGGACCTCACCGGGGTACATTTGTGAGTCGTACTCTACAATTATCCAGTCTCCCACTTTCCAAGAAAGATCATTATCGTCATCAGCAACCTTGTCACCCGCCCTTATCTCATCTCTTACATTTCTTTCATATCTGTAACAATTTCACTCTCATCCTCACCAACATCCATGTCTTCCACCTCATCTTGCTCACACTCGTAAATTTGTTCTCGAAAATTCTTCTCCAAATGCCACCTGTCACTAAATTTGCTGTTTAGGAAGAACTCAAGCTTGGTGGTCTTGGTGATTTGTCTCCCAATGAAGTGCACCTTAAGGGTGCCAGGTACATCAGGGACATTGTGTGGAAGTTCTGGTGAATTCTGAGTTATCTCTCTCTCAGACAAACACACTGTTTCTGTTTTTAATCTCTGATTTGCATATTGGGCAAATTGTTGGGCATCACCAAGAACCACTAGGCCAGCCTTAGCATCGCTATACACTGAACTTTGAACTTTCCCCCCAATTCCATCTACTGGCCCTTTTCCATGGTGAGATTCGAAATAGCTCCATGTTACATTCAGGTTTTGTGGATAACATTTGGCAATGAGGAAGAAGCAGTATTTGGATTTAAATTGTGCAGCACACCCATCTGACCAAAAGTGAACAGTGTCAGTAGCTGGGAGAACTTCACAAATCCTTTCAGTCAGCAGTTTGTTACAGTGCATGGCCACAAACTTATCATGAACCTGTGCATCACTGATGTAACAAAAGCTTTTGCTGCTGACCTCATTGTAACAGTACCATTAACATACACCATGGAGGTTAGGCCTATTTAGGTCAGTGTGGAGTACACTATTTTGCATAGAGGGGTACACAAGTTTGAGGAGCTTCATTTTTGCAATTGACCATGCACATCTGAAAGTATCTGAGGAGCCAGTATTGATGGATGGGAGGGTAAACTCGGTTACAACTGCTCAAGGACCCATTACAGTAAAAGTTTCATAAAAGAGTCAGAATATACTCCAGAAGATATGGTGTTACAATATAATTGTTGTCCCATTGCACCATTTTCCGTCCCGTCGCACTAAATTTCCGTCCCATCATGACAATTTTTAATTGTCCTGTATAAACCTGGGGTCCAAAAATATGAAAACACATAAGTTGTTAATCTTCAACACTTCAAAAAATGATACTTTGCAAAGTTTCATTCATATCCATTTACTTTATCATAGTAAAAATTTAAAAAAATTATGTCAAAACGCGACGGGACGGAATGCGGACTTGTTTAAGACGAACCCTAGGCAATTCACTGAGAATTTGAAAAAAAATTGATGCCTAAATCAGTTCCTAGGAACAAGCCAAACAGACTGATCACAAAAAGTTTGATTTGACTAGCTTTGTTTATATCCGAATCAATTGTGTTAAAATTCCGTCCCGTCGCACTCAGATTGCGCCATTTTTGTCTTCCACGGTGTATATCTTGGAAATAAGACGAGATTCAGCGAAAAAAAAATTCCCCCTACAAACTCCAATATCTATATGGCTCACACACAGAAAAAAATTATCAATTCAATGTACAACAAAAAGTTGATTATTTCCAGTTTTGGTTGACAGGTTTTGGATCTGACCCAAGAGTGTATGAATGGGTACAAGCATAAAGCCTGGTTTCACGCTCAAACATCCTGTGTATGATACAGGATGATCAGATTGCGTGTCAGAAACGAACATTCCTAACTGAAACCCTAAAAGTGAAGCACAAACATTCCCATAAAAGACCATAAAAGTATATCATAGTACAGAGTACAGATGCTTCGGCAACTTTACAACCCTTCAATTGTATTATCAGTAATTATATGATGTGTCAATAGCTGTTGAGAAACCTCACTTATTTGTCAAAATAGGTTGTGAAAATGTTGTAAATATAATGTTTTTTTATTGGGGGTTTCGGCACTCCCACCTTTGCGTTTGCAAAGATTTGTATTTATTTGGACAACTCTCAAAATAAGTCATTCAGTTCAAAATCCTTTTTGATAAAGAATATTGTAAATTAAAGCTCTAAAATAAACTGAGAGAAATAAAACAATTGAAGATGTTTGGGTAGAAGTTAAGAGCAAAGTATCATGTTCGTAAGTGTGACATAAATCCACTCTAAGCCACGCCCACTTCACACAAACTGGCTTCACTGATTACTAGAAGCCCATAGGTGTTGCATTGAGCTAGTTTTGCTTTGATAATTTATGGAAGGAAAGTTGAATAATTGGACTTGGCTTTTTTAAATAAGTTCTCCTCAGAATGAAAAGTTATTGTTATAAAAAATATTTTTATCAAGTAATAAACCACGAAGGAAACTGACTGGGTAACTTTTTATATTTTGGGTTTGAACAAAGAAAAAATTGACTGGAGCGGGACTTGAACCAACGACCTCCAGTTGGTAGAGCACCGGTACGTTAATCCAGAGGTTGTTGGTTCAAGTCCTGCTCCAGTCAACTTTTCTTTGTTCAAACCCCAAAAATGTTTTTGAACGAAATTACCTACAAAAGTAAGCAAGCTTTGGAGCCGAATACTGAATATTGAAATAATTATACCTTGTTGATGATAATGACTGGTACCCAAATTATCAGAATCTTCTGTCATAATTAGTATTTCAGGTTTACTTTTTGTGTAGCGAGTCCTAAAAGAAAACCAACGTTTGTATTTTTTATTTAAACTGTGAAACCTCTTCCCCATGTGCCCACATTCAGTTTGCTATTATATAATCTAATAGATTAGACTAAAAGATTTAAATATAATTAGGGTGTATAAGGTAAGTGTTTCTTAAGCCCCTTTCACACGAGAGCAATTTAGCAAGGGTCCCTTGCTAAATTGTAGCATGGTTTTAACATTTTACAAAATGTACCTCTTGTGAAAGGACAACAATTTTTGTACGGTCAAAGGTCTCTTGTAAAATCTTGTCAAACATTGCTACATTTTGTCGGAGGTCAGGACCTACGACAAAATCTTCTGCATAGTGCACAATGGCTGTTTTTTTTTGTTTGGCCGTGTGAAAGCTTGCAGAATCAGTATTGCATGGTGACAACAAATAAACAATCAGTGCTCGTAAAATTCGTAGCAAGGGACAGTGGTACTTTTTTATCGTGTGAAAAGGGCTAAAGCATTTAGGACATCACATCACATTGATATAATTGCTATTGTTTCGGTCGTCCTCATTTAATGCCATTTCATTTGGTGTTTTTTTATCAGCCTGTGGAACTACCGGAGAGGGACCGTGTTTAACAGTGGAAGAAAGGAAACAGGTGGCTGAAAAATGGATCCAAGTAGGCAAAAATAAGTGAGGACTTAAAGAAATAATAGTTTCATTAATATCCATACAAATTCACTCATTTATTCAATCACACCCTCAACCTGGCAAAACTGCACACAAGCTTGCATGATGCCATCAAGTCCCCTCCCACCCACCCCTCCCCACACACACCTAGCAATTAATGGCCCACACCCACCCACCAAGTAAATGACCCACACCCACCACGCAGAGGCCCATCAATCCGACCTAGCAAATGGCCCACACCCACCAACTAAATGGCCCACCCCCATCGAGTAAATGGCCCACACCCACCTAGTAAATAACCCACACCCACCTCGCAAGTGACTCATCAATCCCACCTTACAAATGGTTCACACCCACCTAGCAAATATCCCAACCCCACCTAGCAACTAAATGGCCCACACCCACCTAGCAAATGGCCCACACCCACCTAGCAAATGGCCCACACCCACCTCGCAAATGCCGACACCCACCTAGCAAATGACCTAAACCCACCTAGCAAATGACCCACACCACCTAGCAAATGACCCACACCACCTAGCAAATGACCCTCAGCCCTAAACAACGAACTCTTGGAATTCACTACACACTCCTTGATTCGGTTTGACTGTTCTGTTGTTGTTTTTGTTTACTTGTTTACAGGTTTGATGTCATAATGGTGCATGTCGGAACTGAATCCATCAAAACAACCCAGCAACTGGTGAGATAAAACATGTCTGTCAAATTGTTTAACTTGCCAAAGTGTTATTGGGCAAAAATCAGTATAAACCATACATCATTTTTTGAAGAGCTTTTATGAATGATTTGCTTCAGTTTCTTAACACCAAGGTGCACAATTGACATGAAATTTTTCTTATATAAATGTATTCAAATAATGTATTCTACCTTTTGATGGTCGTACAAAGAGTACTACAATGAAGAGAAGAGTCGAGATTGTGTACATTTTTAAGAGCAGGCCTTAAAATTTTCACTTCAGCATCGGACCGATAAACTCATGATTGGACAAGTCCGGCAGTATTGTGTCGTTCAATTTGATAATTTCTTTCAACTCTCTTGAGTATCAAAGTATACTTAATGAGATAAATCCTCTCTTGGTGCTGGTTCAAATAAAAATAGTTTAGAAGCTATAAAGCTATACAAGTCCTGTGTTCTTGTGGATTTGTCCCCAAATTCTAGCCCTGACAAGGGGTTTAAAGTGTTGATATCTATACTGAAAAATCATGGACAAAACATAAAAGTGTTCAGTTTGTTTAAATATGATCAACTTGTTGCCTTGTCTTCCATTTCAACCAACCTCCATGGTCTGAAAGCTTTCTTTTTGATCAAATTGTCCATGCAGGCTGCTCATGCCTCTGAGATCAGAGCTGACGCTATCTGTGCGGTTGCTCCAGTGTACTTCAAACCATCGTCTGTTGGTAAGTCCAAAAGCCTAAAGTCCATGTCGCACACGGCAATTTTTACAGGAAACTGGAGGCAAACTACTGATGGACTGCATGAAAAAGCAGACATGATATATTCTTCCCACTTCAGTCTGACTTCCGATTTTTTATTTTTTTTTACTTGAAAAAAAAACCCCTGAGAAACTGTGATTTAAATAGCCTGAAGAAAGGTCTAAAAAAGCTCTAATCATGTGTAAGTTGGTCAGCCCTTGTACTCAATAAATTTTGTAAACTTTTTCCAAGGACCACAAATCATGCCTGCTGGAACGCTTTGGCAGTCCAACGTTCATCTTATTGACAGTATCTTACTGTATGTCCCAAGACAAATATGAGGAACTTGGCATGTGAATGGTTTTTCATGATAAAGTGCTTTATAAGATATACCGTTATTATTATCCATTATTACATATATTTTTGTCATCTTCAGAATTACTTTTACAGTACCTTTGCGAGGTTTCTAAGTCAGCGCCAACGCTACCCCTCTACTATTACCACAACCCCTCACAAACAGGAATCAATTGTAAGTTGTTCTTCATATCATTATTTTGTTCTGTTTCCATTTGGACAAATAACGGTTGCATAATCAGGCCTTGAACTTCGGTCTTGAAGGGGCACTGCAATTTTCCTCTGGTAAGGGGCACTCTATGAGGAAAATGTAAATTTGTATTGGAACTTTGTAAAGGGCACCACAGCAAAAGCACAGGGCACCACGGCAATTGCTGTGGGTGCCGTGGGTTATTTCGAGGCCTGCAAAATTTAGGAGTAGATAATGGTAACAGTATTTAATAATAATAATAATTTGGGAGGCTCATCATCCTCACTTGCAGCTGAGAGGCTGAATTGCGAAGGACGCGGCTACAACGTGTTCAAGCTGCAGGCATGCAAGGGGGACCTTTGGCGGCCAGCCACATCAGCCCATATATGAAGACATTACAGCCAGAGATCAGAAGTGTTTGATTTTTCCGGAGGGAGGAAAACCAGAGGGTGCAGAGTAAAAACCCTTGATAGGGCTAGATAGATTGTACGGGGGTAACATTGGACATGGTAAGAAAGAGGCTTAGACTAGCCCTCTCTTTTCAGACGGCAATTTGTAATGAAGACATGTTGTACATTAGTTATACATACCATTATTAAATAAGTTGTATCCACTTTGTCTACAGTTTCACTTGAAGACATATGGACAGGTCTCAAGACGACGCCAGTTCCAACGTTACGAGGCGTAAAGTTCACCAATTCCAACTTGTTTGACATGAGGCGGGTCATGCTCCTAGCAGGGGACCGACTACAAATTCTCTACTCCACTGATGAGGTAAGGATGAACTCAACTTGCAAGTGGGACAGAGTTTGGTTGGAGAGACAGGGTGAGGCTTGGGTCAGTGTCATGTCTGGTGTTACTGTGGCTCACTGGGTGTCAGGGTGGGAGCTGGTTAGTGGTTACTGGGTGTGCTCAAGGTTCAGGATCCCTGAAGTCAGTATCACTAGAAGACAATGTTCCTTTGGTCATTGTCACTTTGGTCAGCGTCACTGAGGTCAGTATTAATGGAGGTCAGTGTCACTGAGGTCAGTCTTACCTTGGTCAGTGTCACTGGGGGTAGTAGTCGCTGGGTGTCCTTTGGGTTCAGGGTCCCTGAAGTCGGTTTCACTGGAGGTTAATGTCTCTGGAGGTCAGTGTCACTGAGGTCAGTGTTACTTTGGTCAGTGTCACTGTGGGTAGTGGTCACCTGTTGTCTTTAGGGTTCAGGATCCTGAAGTCAGTGTCACTAAAGGTCAGGGTAGCTTTGGGCAGTGTCACTGGTCAGTGTTCTTGGTCCATTGTCATTCTGGGTCAGGGGAGGGGGTCCTTAGGGTCAATGGAGCTCCTTGGGAGTCGGGTCCCTAGGGTAAGGGTCACTCAGGTCAGGGTCAATAAGTCAGGGTTCTTTGTTACAGCTCCTGCTCCTCCCAGGAGACATCCTGCCTCCTTGTGAACTTCCTTCAGAAAAGCTTTAGTCCAACATTGAAAATACCTACAATTTAAAATGTATTTGAAATTGTGCTGGTAGGGTGGTGGTTTTTTTTCTTCAATTTCTTCAAAATTACTTTCATTTTGTATATCTTTGCAGCAATTACCAGCAGCCTTGGCCATGGGATGTGAAGGATTTGTAGGCAGGTAAATATTTAATACTTGTTTCTATAGTTCATTTCATTAAGTAATTCTGGTTTTGAAGCCAAGGACTCTCAGAAAAGCGAACTTAATCACTGTACTAGCCAAGAACCCCATGGAGAGCAGACAAGGACGGAAGTATCAGTTTGAGATGTGGGAGGAAAACCCGAGCAGGAAAAACCCACACAATCAAATGAAAACCCAATCCACATAGTGCCCCCCGTCCAGACTTGAACCTTGGTCCTTGAGGTGGAAGGGGAGGAAAGACTACGCCAACCCGACCAATAATCAGATATTTAGAAATGTACTTCAGACATGAACCCATGCTCTTTGACCCAAGGACAACTATTAACAAACAGCTTTCATTTTTGTTTTTATCTTGTAGTACATACAACTATGCAGGCAGAGGGGCAAATAGAATGATTCAGGCACACAAGGCTGGAGACTCCAAAACCCTCAACAAGGAATACGTAAGTTGAGCCATTCTCTGAGTTGATGACTTAAACTGCGGCCGCAGGGCTGGACTTTCAAGAAAATTGTCACCCTATAAGGGACTGTTCAAAGTTTTCAACATTTTCACGTCGAACACAGAGTCCTACTTAAGAGGACCCCACCTCCCCAAAAGAAGAACTTATCGATTTATTTCCAAGCTCAACGTACATTATTTAAATATTAATATTTGACACACCTTTTAAAGTCATGGACTCCGGCCTCCCTACCCCTGTCATACTCTTTGTAACCTCTGACCCTGAAATTGTTGAAAACTTTGGACTGTGTATCAATCTTAATTGCTTAGCAAAGTGTGATGTCACAATGCAAATCACTATGGTAACATTGACAACTCATCTTAAGATGAATGATAGTGCTTTGTGAACTCAAGCCTTTGGAGTATTACATTACCAACAAAGATGGCCACTGTTAAAAGTTCATAATTGGGACACAACATCAGCCAGACAGAGAATATATATTGGTACCCCCCTTGGACGTGGTGTTTAGGAAGATTCAGGAAGGTCTGCTGTAGAAACGTCCATGGGATTGGGTTAATCCATTCATGTTGTGGGTAGTTTCCAAAAGATTGTGATAAGCTTCTTGTTTTATATGGAGCAGGCATGATATTCTTACTACTTTAGTCTGATTTCAGATTTTCTTTTTGCCCTTGAAAAAAAATCAGAAAAATTGTGATTATATAGCCTTGAAAAGTCTATTAGAGCATACAGCATTGTGTACACCATGTGTACATGTAGGTCAGTCTTTGTACTCCATAGAGTTTTCCTACTTTTTTCCCAAAGACAAAATATCAGGCCTGATATGGGTAGAATGGTTAGCCTGTGCTGTGTATTTTCAGACAAAGCTTTTTTTCCTAATTTTAGAAATCTTTTTTCTGGTTCATTTTTTATTTTCTTTGTCTTCTACACAGGAAATGTATCTGTCTTTCATATCGGTGCTGTTTAAATATGGTAAGTTGTAGTTCACCTTGTACGCAGCTTCTTAATTCTCAAACTTATTTCCTGCATTCTCCTGAAGACAAGCAGAGTATACTGTTTGAAGCGTTGAGGCCACACCGTCTCTTTTCAGAGCCAACACTCCTCCCAAGAGAGCTTTTACACATGGTTGTACCCACAAGAATACTATTAAATAGTTATTTCTTATTTACTGACATCACCAAAAACCGTGCCTTTGAGTTTACATAATATGAATTTTATATTATTTTGGTGTTAACAATACATCGATGTTTGACAACTTTGTTTCAATGAAAAATCTCCTAGCACTTTAGTTACGTGTCTTGCTTAAAATATCCCGGTTGTGCATATGAAACAAGTATGCACGATGTCTTTTCACGATGCTTTTTTTTATTGAGAGGTTCAACATTTTTGCACTGACCCGCCGAAAAGCTCTAAATACTCAGTGATTTTCAAGTCCTGCAGGAACAAAATGCACCGGTTACTCCGTTGGGATTGGAACCCACAACCCTTGCATTCTAGAGATGATTTCTTAACCACTAAGCCACTGAGTGCAGTTCCAATCTTGTAATTAGTACCGCAAACATTAAATATGACTTTTATTTTGCATGACAGGAGGAAATGTTGGGGTCAACAAGTGTCTGATGAAGGTGTCCAAGTGCCAAGACATCGGCCCGGCACGTCTTCCGAACCCTAACCTTAACAGTGAGACACTCCGCCTCATGGAAGACGATCTTAAGAAGATTGGATTTCTTGAATGGATCAAACAGTAAAGGGATTAGGGAAAGATTTTCTTGAAGCTGCTAAGGTAACACTTTGCTAATGTATCTGCAGATTGGGGGACCGGTTATTAAGACCACAAAGTGTTTGGGCTGGACAGTTGGTTTCGCTAAGCAGTGTTATCCGGTGTTTAGCATCTTGTAATAGTAAAGTAGCTTTTACAAAACTGGCCCCTGGTTTCAGCTGTGTAAGGTGAAGATGCTCTGCCGCTTTCTTGTCAAGTTTTGTCATCATCCAGGTTTTAGTTCATCAGGTGACTTCCTTAATTTCAGTTTTCTCAGCTATGCCCTTAAAAATTTAAAAAAACAAAGTATTGGTGTCTCTGCTTTATTTTAGATCAACTACAGTTGCATTACGGGCAGGATTTCATAAATTGCTGAGATTGATCTTAAGATGAGTATCAAACTTAATTGCTAAGCTAAATACAAATCACAATTTGCAAATCACTATGACAATATTGACAGCTCATCTTAACATGACTCTCGGTGTTTTGTGAAACCAAGAGCCGTTTATCTTGTTCAACTCATTCATCAACTACTGGTGAACTGTTTAACGATTCAAGAGTTCTGAGATTTTTTGGCATAATTTTTTTATGGTAGATGTGTTAGAAAGTCATTAAAGGGTTTTAAATATACTAAGAGATTTTTTTATAGATTGGGCACAGAGAGATAGTCTCGTAAAAAAAAAATTATCAGTAGTGAATGTGTTATGCATTGAGGAAATTCCCAGGAATTTCTGTAGTACTATATTATAAACTATCTTGATCTATTATTATGTGGCCTTATGTGAATATTTGCCAGTTTTAAATTATCGCAATAATTCTGTCTGTTGTTTAAGCTAATAAGTATTTAAAAGATCTACAGGACATTTGATGACAAGCTTTGAGGCTATAAAATGATGCAGTAGGCTCTACTGATGCCTATTTATGTAACTTTACCTAGAAAATAAGCTTTATTTTGAGAAATATTGATAGTTGAAAAATAGGCTAAAATCTGAAAAAATCACAAGGGGTAAGTCCAGGATTTTTATCAAATTTTGAATGATTTTTTAGTTGTGATTTAACGCTACAAAATGATGCAGTAGGCTCTACTGATGCCTATTTATGTAACTTTACCTAGAAAATAAGCTTTATTTTGAGAAATATTGATAGTTGAAAAATAGGCTAAAATCTGAAAAAATCACAAGGGGTAAGTCCAGGATTTTTATCAAATTTTGACCGATTTTTAAGTTGCAATTTTACGCTATAAAATGATGCAGTAGGCTCTACTGATGCCTATTTATGTAACTTGACCTAGAAAATAAGCTTTATTTTGAGAAATATTGATAGTTGAAAAATAGGCTAAAATCTGGAAAAATCACAAGGGGTAAGTCCAGCATTTTTATCAAATTTTGACCGATTTTTAAGTTGCAATTTTACGCTATAAAATGATGCAGTAGGCTCTACTGATGCCTATTTATGTAACTTGACCTAGAAAATAAGCTTTATTTTGAGAAATATTGATAGTTGAAAAAAAAGGCTAAAATCTGAAAAAAACACAAGGGGTAAGTCCAGCATTTTTATCAAATTTTGACCGATTTTTAAGTTGCAATTTTACGCTATAAAATGATGCAGTAGGCTCTACTGATGCCTATTTATGTAACTTGACCTAGAAAACAAGCTTTATTTTGAGAAATATTGATAGTTGGAATATAGGCTAAAATCTGAAAAAATCACAAGGGGTAAGTCCAGGATTTTTATCAAATTTTGACCGATTTTTAAGTTGCAATTTTACGCTATAAAATGATGCAGTAGGCTCTACTGATGCCTATTTATGTAACTTGACCTAGAAAATAAGCTTTATTTTGAGAAATATTGATAGTTGAAAAATAGGCTAAAATCTGGAAAAATCACAAGGGGTAAGTCCAGGATTTTTATCAAATTTTGACCGATTTTTAAGTTGCAATTTTACGCTATAAAATGATGCAGTAGGCTCTACTGATGCCTATTTATGAAACTTGACCTAGAAAATAAGCTTTATTTTGAGAAATATTGATAGTTGAAAAATAGGCTAAAATCTGAAAAAATCACAAGGGGTAAGTCCAGGATTTTTATCAAATTTTGACCGATTTTTAAGTTGCAATTTTACGCTATAAAATGATGCAGTAGGTTCTACTGATGCCTATTTATGTAACTTGACCTAGAAAATAAGCTTTATTTTGAGAAATCTTGATAGTTGAAAAAAAGGCTAAAATCTGAAAAAATCACAAGGGGTAAGTCCAGCATTTTTATGAAATTTTAACCGATTTTTAAGTTGCAATTTTACGCTATAAAATAATGCAGTAGGCTCTACTGATGCCTATTTATGTAACTTTACCTAGAAAATAAGCTTTATTTTGAGAAATATTGATAGTTGAAAAATAGGCTAAAATCTGAAAAAAACACAAGGGGTAAGTCCAGCATTTTTATCAAATTTTGACCGATTTTTAAGTTGCAATTTTACGCTATAAAATGATGCAGTAGGCTCTACTGATGCCTATTTATGTAACTTGACCGAGAAAACAAGCTTTATTTTGAGAAATATTGATAGTTGAAATATAGGCTAAAATCTGAAAAAATCACAAGGGGTAATAAGTCCAGCATTTTTATCAAATTTTGACCGATTTTTTAGTTGTGATTTAACGCTATAAAATGATGCAGTAGGCTCTACTGATGCCTATTTATGTAACTTGACCTAGAAAATAAGCTTTATTTTGAGAAATATTGATAGTTGAAATATAGGCTAAAATCTGAAAAAATCACAAGGGGTAAGTCCAGCATTTTTATCAAATTTTGACAGATTTTTAAGTTGCAATTTTACGCTATAAAATGATGCAGTAGGCTCTACTGATGCCCATTTATGTAACTTTACCTAGAAAATAAGCTTTATTTTGAGAAATATTGATAGTTGAAAAATAGGCTAAAATCTGAAAAAAAATCACAAGGGGTAAGTCCAGCATTTTTATCAAATTTTGACCGATTTTTAAGTTGCAATTTTACGCTATAAAATGATGCAGTAGGCTCTACTGATGCCTATTTATGTAACTTGATCTAGAAAATAAGCTTTATTTTGAGAAATATTGATAGTTGAAAAAAAGGCTAAAATCTGAAAAAAACACAAGGGGTAAGTCCAGGATTTTTATCAAATTTTGACTGATTTTTAAGTTGCAATTTTACGCTATAAAATGATGCAGTAGGCTCTACTGATGCCTATTTATGTAACTTGACCTAGAAAATAAGCTTTATTTTGAGAAATATTGATAGTTGAAAAAAAAGGCTAAAATCTGAAAAAATCACAAGGGGTAAGTCCAGCATTTTTATTAAATTTTGACAGATTTTTAAGTTGCAATTTTACGCTATAAAATGATGCAGTAGGCTCTACTGATGCCTATTTATGTAACTTTACCTAGAAAATAAGCTTTATTTTAAGAAATCTTGATAGTTGAAAAATAGGCTAAAATCTGAAAAAAATCACAAGGGGTAAGTCCAGTATTTTTATCAAATTTTGACCGATTTTTAAGTTGCAATTTTTTGCTATAAAATGATGCAGTAGGCTCTACTGATGCCTATTTATGTAACTTGATCTAGAAAATAAGCTTTATTTTGAGAAATATTGATAGTTGAAAAAAAGGCTAAAATCTGAAAAAAACACAAGGGGTAAGTCCAGGATTTTTATCAAATTTTGACTGATTTTTAAGTTGCAATTTTACGCTATAAAATGATGCAGTAGGCTCTACTGATGCCTTTTTATGTAACTTTACCTAGAAAATAAGCTTTATTTTGAGAAATATTGATAGTTGAAATATAGGCTAAAATCTGAAAAAATCACAAGGGGTAAGTCCAGCATTTTTATCAAATTTTGACCGATTTTTAAGTTGTGATTCTACGCTATAAAATGATGTAGTTGGTTCTGCTGATGCCTTTTTATGTAACTCAACCTAAAATATAAGCTATATTTTGAGAAATATTAAAAAATTTAGCCCAAAAGCACAGAATGTTATTTCACTGTAACCGCTGAATATTCATTTGTCTACAGCGACATGAAAACAGCTAAGTTATCTATACAAGCTATTACCATGTGTACATGTGTATGTTTATTTAACACCTTGTACATGTTCATTGCAAAAACAATGCAGAGGTCGTAGCAGTACGTGTAACTAATTCTACTGTACTATTTAACAGACAGACGATTTAACAGAAAACAAGAAACACAATAAAGTGTACCACACTAATCTTCCGTCTCGTTAGCATTTTTTTCAAGGCCTGTTACTTTGTTTAAAGAACCAGAAACCACCAAAAAGTGTTTCAATAGTGAATGAACATGCAGGCTTGCACTGACAAAAATTTGAGTCGATTAGTCTTATAATTTGTTTAGTTCGTCTCAAATTTCAATTAAAAAAATAGAAAGGTTGGATAACTTTACCATCCACTCTCGATGGAAATTTGAGGGTTTAAAACATTATTTTTAAAAACAAACTGAATCAAGTTGAATTTGTTCAGTGCTTTGTATAAAGCCTGCTTATGTCCATTCACTTGTTCGAACAATTTTGGGTGGTTTCAGGTGTTTAAACAAATTACAACCATTGAAAAAACTGTAAACGTGATGGATGCAAAGTTTTATGGTGCTTCTTGTCCCATGCTATTTGGAGTTTGATGTAGGTGTTTTGTAGATTTAAAATACAAATGTCCAAAATTGTTTTGTTTTGTACTCTAGTAAGTATAAAGATATATATTCTTGAATGTACATGTAAGTATCAAAGTATTTTTCATCGTTCAATTCAAAATGTATTAATATTTACCCTTGATTAGTTATGTTGTATACTACCTCAATACAAATATTATTTGCATTATTTGCCCAGACAACTGTAGGCACAACACCATGCTGATTGGAACAAGATGCTGCCAATCTAGCCATGTGGGAATCTGAAAGTAATTTCTCGGCTCAATTCTATCCTCTTGCTTTACCAGGGCCTAGGATGACCAGCCGTCGATTTCACCAAACTCTTCCTAACTTAGGATTAATCTTAGGACTTAGGACGAGTCCCAGCCTTGCACTGTAACATGTAAACCTTAAGATTAATCCTAAGTTAGGACTAGTTACTCGTATTAACTCGAGACAGGATTAATCCTAGCGTTTCGTGAAATCAGCTGCAGCTTTGAACACCATTACACTAAGAATATTTGTGTGGTTTTACTCTTACATTCATGTGATAACCACCACATGCTTTCAGAGTCCTCCAAAGCGTACTCCGGTGGGATTCGAACCCACGACCTCCACCAGTCTAAAGTGATGTAGCAATGAGCAATGAGCATGGTCCTGAGAGTTGAGTAATAATGTTAATAAGTGACTACAAGGAACTGTCCAAAGTCAACATTCATGTTGGTCGTAAGAAGAGTCTGACGGGGATGGGGGGGGGGGGGTCAAGGTGTTGATATTTCTACAGTCAGAATCAAAAGAGGGAGCACTTTATCTTTAATTGAGGGACAAAATAACTATAAATCTAGCAAGCACTCCAATTAGGTTTGCTTTGATTATGTTGTGGTTGGCTGATGTTATATGAACATTTGTTAATGCACATTGGTACTCAAGCACAAATATAAGGTTCATATACCTGTAAGTGCTTTTCTCTTTTTTGGGGGGGGGGGGTGGGGGTGGTGGTAGGGGTCTAAAAAATGTGGTACTGTCTTTACGTCCTGAATATTGAAAACTTTGGACAATCCCATAACCTTACATACTATACGTACAATGACTACATGTACATGTAAGGTATTGCTTGACAGTACTTCTGTTAACACAAATGAAATAATAGTTTACCTACGATAATGTACTTTACGAAATTGCTTGCCACTTGATGGATTTATGGACATTCAGGTATAAATAGATAGTTCCCATTTGACGCAGTGTAAAGTTGGCCATCTTTACAGCAATGGGGCTTCATTTTTAATGCACAACTATGCGATGTGCTCAAATATGGCGTGCAACGACAGGAGTTTTGTTAAATTCTTTGCATGATTGGTCGCTGAACCACTTCGCTGCATAGACAAATTAGAACATTTGACGCGGCTCAAAGGCAAAACCCAAGTTACCTGAAAAACAGATGGCGTATGCGTATAGCAGGAACTATCTATAAATATAGCTGACTTTTTTTATGATAATGACTACTTCCACAGGTACGCAAACCTGTGGAAGTTTGAGGAAGTTTAAGATCGCTTGGTCATCATTAAAAAAAAACTTATTTACATATTTTTACATAAATGTAAATTATAAAATGATAGAATGAAAGTTTTATAAAGTTTTCTGATCTGTAATTGAAATGATGAACTACAATGGCATAATGCAATCATAAACTTCAACCATAATCATTATGTTTGAAGTTTATAATGTGAATGACATTTGTGTAATTTTTATTGTTTTGTTTTCTTATAATATTGCCATTCAATACACAAGGCACTTTGGTGCTCTAGTCTTGCACATTAAGCTCAATGGAATGTCCATAACTCACTCACTACGTTCAATTTCAAACAAATACTGCAAGATTAGTCATTTTAAGTTATCATCAAATAACTTCTAGAATTAAATTTTAAAGATTAATTATTTTTGACAAAGAATTCATGTTATTTCAACAACTCATACATTAAAAGACAGGAAACAACAATTAAGTGTACCACTTAATCTATCGTCATGTCAGCAGTTTTTCTAATGGTTGTAATTTATTTTGAAGTACCTGAAACTAACCCAAAAAGTGTTCCAACATGTCAATGGACATGCAGACTTATACTGAAAAACATTGTTGAGACTGTTTAATTACCTAAAAATTTCAATTTGAAAATGGCATATGAAAATGGTAGGTATTTTTTCCCTTTAATAGATGTTAATTTTGCATCGGGGATAAATCACAGGCATATTACTCGGGTGGGATTCGAACCCACGACCTTAGCAATTCTCGAGTAATATGCCTGTGATTTTTTTCACAGAACTTGGGAAAGTACTGAGTATACAGTGCTAACACACATCGGTGTAGGGTAAAAACCAAAATTAACATTTTTTCCCTGTCCACTTCTGAAGGAAATTTGAAGATGATTTTTGAAAAATTTAAAACATCAATGAATTAACTCAAATGATATTCAGTATAAGCCTGTTAACAAAGTGAACATTTGGCTGGAGACTGTTGTGCCAAGAAATGGAAAGTCAAGACTGAGACAAGACCATGGGGAAGACATAAAGTTGGAGACCAAGACTCAAAAGTCCAAGCCCAAGATATCCGAGCAATAAGATTATAGACCAAGCAAAAGACATATGGTTGAAGGCTGTCCAACCAAGACATCTAGTTAATAAACCAAAACTACAAGTCTTCACACTCGTCATGCCTTCACTTAACAAAAAAGGACAGCATACATTAGACTTGAATTCAAGTCTAAACACATCAAATACAACTCTGAGTAATAAATAGCTACAAAACATTTGAGTAAACACCCTTCATAAATATTTCAAGTTCTTCAATTGGAATGCACACATTGGTGAAAGCAACATTTTAAAATGACTTAAATATTTCAAATCTCAACTTAAAGGTGCCATCATGAGACTCTAGGTGGCAGCAGATATAACGGGTATTTACTTTCACTGTATCGACCCAACTCATCGGGACAACATTTTATGAAGCTATGAAGCAGAAAATACTGCTTAGAAAATTTCTTTGCTAGGCAAAAAATTATTGGGGTACCAGTCCGAACAGAATTTGTGCTGGTCACATGTTTCTTCCGTGTAAGATTTTTAAAGTAAACATTTTATTTAAAAATATATAGATTCAAAACTTGTCCAGACTTGTACAAAATAAGAGGTGAAAATTCTGCAAGGCACTGCTAAAGTTCATTTTTACCTTTACTTTTACCTTTCTTCTTCTTCTTGCCATTCAGGTCAGCTGGACTCGGCTTAACTTCCTTGACCTTTTGACCCTCTTGAATAATTATGTCAGGCTCCTCAGCTTGTTGTTTTTTATCTTTGCCTTTTTTCTTGCCCTTGGGGGGTTTCTGGGTGTTTGATGAGACGGACATTGCGCAACGAAAGCCAAGATTGTCTGATCCTGCATCAGGGGTGTTTCCAGTTCTGAAAAAATAAGTGATCAAAATAATTTAAACCTGGGTCCTAAATGAGGAATTATAGGTCAAAACAAATACAAACTATTTTTCAGTTCGGTTGGCTGGGCACAACCAAAAGGCTTTAGCGTAAGGCCATGCAACATGGAGGAACACAGAGATTGAAGGAACAAGGTCAAGTCCTTGATTAACCGGGTCAACAAGCATGTATCCCCAATTCGCTAACTTATGGATACCAATTGCAATGGATCTTACTTAGTGACATCAGTAACACAATTGTTTGGTTATTCATGAATTGGTTATTCATAAGTATGTGGGAAAGTTTATCCATTCTGATTGGTCGAGAGGAGATCAGGTGGCCTTGTTTAAACATGCGATACTAACACAGTGAGGAGTGTATAAACATGTTCCTGAGGAAATTGAGTCAAAAGAGGATTCTGTCAGATGATTTTACACAGAATGCGCGTATTTGTAGGGCCTAATTTATGTTGGTAGGTTGCATATATGTCCCAAGCAATTTTTAAACTTGTGTCCAATAGTTTATAGTCCAACTTGTTTATACAAATCCAACACAGAGTCAAGGCTAAACTGTCAGTTTTTCCTAAACTTTTAAAGGTTTTGGGGTGCTTTTAATGCAAAGTTATTTATGAATAGGAACAAAAGAGTGTGACTTGGTCTTAAATGGACGTTTAAAACCTAGCAGGGTCGTGGCTGTGCGACACCTTCGGCTCAATCCTACAGCGCATGACCACAACCCTGCCGTTTTTTTTTTAATAGTTCTGTAAGACCTTGTTGCCACTCGTTTATTCCCTTAATGATTGACAAGACATCAATCTGTCCTCTCACCTTGTAGTGACTCTGACTTGATGATTGAAGGAACCGTCCTTTGAGTCGATGTAAGAACCTCCTCTTAAGGTGTACTTGGTTCCCTCAGTCTCCTCAGCATCTTCACTGCTGCCATCGAACCGAGATGACGTCCATTCCCAAACATTGCCAACCATGTCATAAAGCTCTGTTAATAAAAACAACCAATTCTTTTATTTATTTATTTACAAAGGAAACTGACCGGGTAATTTTCCACACAAATTTGAGATGAACAAAGAGTGAGACTTGAACATGTGACCT
This sequence comes from Pisaster brevispinus, assembly GCA_023634235.1. Classification (NCBI taxonomy): domain Eukaryota; kingdom Metazoa; phylum Echinodermata; class Asteroidea; order Forcipulatida; family Asteriidae; genus Pisaster; species Pisaster brevispinus. The sequence goes on from JAMKCF010000002.1 coordinate 16,226,519, forward strand.
CCGGATGAATGTGCCATCGCTCTACTAACTGAACTATCTAGCCCTAATGTTGAAGTACTCACGAGCACAAGCAAATATTCTCTGCTAACCGGTGAAATACGCTTGACGTAAGCAAATAATCCCTGTTTCCATAAGCGCCGATTCTTTGCTTACGGTAAGCAGAGCAATGAAATTGGGCCCAGGTCCCTCGCTTGAAGAACTTCTTGAATAATAGGCAATTAGAAGGAACGACGAGACAAAGTATCTTGACTCCATGGAGGAGTTGCTTAGAGACTCACCGTACTCATTTTGAGCTAGGAAGGCGTCTACAGGTGACACGCTCTTGTAGCCGTCTTTCTCAGAGTTCTTGTCGGGGAACTTTCCCTGCCAGATATTCATGCGAGTGACATCAAACTTGTTACCCCATGGATATTTTCTTTCTGTAGACAATGAAATATTCGAAAACTTTGTTAAGTAAGGAGAGGTCAAAGGTGAAACCATAAAAATAGAACTTGGAGAATGCTGTGAGTGTAGTTATCTGTGTTTATCTAGTTGAAGTCACTTTTTGCACACCGCCATTTAGCAGTATGGCAAACTTCAGGTCTATCTGCTTAATTTGTCACACAGTATCGACCCCTTGCTTTTGACCATCATCACCGTGGTCAATCAATGGAAATGTGCACCTAGGTACACCTCAAGTATAAGAAGCCAATGACAGATCTTCCTTTGACCTCCATGAGGGCGCTATTTGAGATTATGACATCGTTTGCAAAGGGTGTAATAATAATCTGACATAGAGGGCATGCACAGTAGGGAGATGACAATTATCTGCTAAAACTCCTCATCCAGCAAGAGTCTCATTTAATCTCTGTAGGTTAACTCTACGTGGACAGTAAGCTCTGCTGCCAAGTGGCTGGTGTGGACAGCGAGATGCCATTCACAAAGTACTTAACGCTGGACACCTCTACCCCATCCCCCCTCCTCTTACCCACTAAGCTACCATCTTACTTGCTTAACCTACTCCAACTGCAAACTCCTATTCTGTTTCAGTTGGTAGTCTCCATCCATGCCACTGACAGTAAGTTCCACGGTTTAGCCAACTCCCTCACCCAGCCCCAACCCACCCTCACCCAGCCCCAACCCACCCCCACCCCCTAAGCTACCAGCTTACTTGCTAAACCTCCTCTAGCAGCATACTCCCATTCTATCTCAGTTGGTAGTCTCCATCCATGCCACCGACAGTAAGTTCCACGGTTTAGCCAACTCCCTCACCCAGCCCCAACCCACCCCCACCCCCTAAGCTACTAGCTTACTTGCTAAACCTCCTCTAGCAGCATACTCCCATTCTATCTCAGTTGGTAGTCTCCATCCATGCCACTGACAGTAAGCTCTGGCATCTCTGTGGCTGATATGCACGGCCGGATGATTTAGACGATGTTCGACCGTTGAACCTTTCCCTTCTGGCTAAAGAAGAAACCAAAAAAGTTAGGGAATAGTGAACAGTGGTAGTAATAGAGTAAAGTGATTTGAACAAAGTGGTATACTAGTGTCTGACAATTGCCTATCATCATTAAATATTTGTATTGTTTTTATTATTACAATGCCACCCCGGGTGCAACACTTTTAATATGAACACAGAGCTGCCGACATTCGCATCTTGCCATCACGGAGATTTTGTACGACAATCAGGGAGACACATTCAACATAATAGGGAAAAAGTTTCCACAATCAGGGAAAAAGTTTTATTTGTTCATCAGAACATGGACAAATTAATTGTATTTTCATGGAATTTTCTGCGGAATAATCGTCACAAACTACAAACAAGAGACTTAAGCAAACAAAAGGCAATGTCAACTCAATCTTACCATTCTCCAGTACGCTCGATCAACTGGTACCCACCACGGTGCACCCTGGATAAATCAAGTCAAAGTAAACAGTCATCGTAAATTAAGTCCCAGTTAATTAGAGTTCTTCAATAAGTCATATCAAAACCAAAGCTGTTGCCAACAGGTGTGCTTGGCAAACAAGGAGCAGCAGATATACCAAACAATTAAATCATTCCGATTGTTTGATCAATGCTCTACTATGACACCCATCATTCTAAGCACACTGCCACATACACAAGGGCTCGATTTCACAAAGCGCTAAGATTCATCTTAAGATGTGTTACAGCATTACCACAGTAATTTGTATTGTGACATCAAACTTTGCTTAGCAATTGAAACTGATACATAGTTAAGATCAATCTTAGCTCTTTGCGAAATCGACCCCTGCCGTCGATATCACCAAACTCTTCCTAACTTAGGATTAATCTTAGGACTTAGGACGAGTCCCAGCCTTGCACTGTAACATGTAAACCTTAAGATTAATCCTAAGTTAGGACTAGTTACTCGTCCTAACTCGAGATAGGATTAATCCTAGCAGTCCGTGAAATCGGCTGCAGGGCTTGTTGAAATACCGCTGGCTCACCGGCCAGAGTCCAGTCATTTCAGCTCTCGTTCAGTGACCCCCTCAACCAAACAAGTCCTGCACTCTAGCATTTCATGCTTGAGAGGGCAGGGCCATTTTCATTTTGCAAAGGACACTTCCATCGGAACATGTTGAAGTCTATGGGAAACTTTTAAAGGGGCACCAAGGCCAAGACCAGGGCACTGTAGCCAACAGCCACAGCTGTGATTGAACTCTTACCTGAATTCTGTCCTTTGCCTTGTCACTGATTGCTTTGGGAACAAACATCTCTAGGACAAAACTCCAGCCGAACTTCTCAGCGTCTGTCTTGTATTTCTTAGCCTTGACAAACTTTCTGTCCAAATAAAATAGAAAGAGTAATAAATGGATGAGCACTTAACAACACCATTGTGAGACATTGATTGAAACAAGCTCCTGATGCAACTTTCTCAATTGCATAATTACTATAATCCGCAGGGATGAGATTTTACGAAAAATGTGAGAATTCCTGAAAAATGGCTTCCTGGCCTAGGTTCCCAAGACAAGGTTCCCTTTATTCTAGACTAGAACCTCCCAGTTCAGAAGGTTTACAGACTCTCTACGTAAGTCCATCACCAGAAATACAAAACTACATGATTGAACACAATGTGGACTATTTCTCTCTCCCTCTGGCAATTGCTTTACTTCTTTCAAGAAAATCTAAAGGCTGTAGAAAGGAGATTCTGAAAAAATCCTGAAATCAGAAAAAAAAACAGCAAAACTAGCCTGCTTTTAGTTTTTGCTTAAGAGCACCAATTTGTTGTGGTAGTCTGTAATTTGTATGGAGCATCGCTCCTAACTTTTGGAAATGTGCTGACCTAGGACCTTGCAGTGCTATTATCTTTTACACGTCATTGTGGGGGTTTTGTATTTTGGGTAAATGCTCGTCCCTTTTTGTAGAGGACCACTCCTCCTTCCTCTCCCCTAATACAACAGGCACCAATCACTTCATAACTAAGGTAATGCTTGCTATACCTGAAGGATGCTATCGTGATGGGATATTTGTTGATCTTGAAGTTTTTGACCTTCTCAAGACGTGTAGGGCCTTCTCCTTCTTTGCCATCCTCTGCATCTGTTCCCATGATGAACTCTCTGCCTTCAATGAGAACCATCTCCTCATATTTATCGACCTCAGGATCTGGGTGGGCAGATGGGAGAAATTAATGCAACAGTTTATTCAGTTGCTCCAGTCTTCAAATTTTGTTTGACGAGATCAAAAAAGGGGAAAGATTGTTCAAAATTTGGGATTTAAGCCTTCAAATGCTAATTTTCAATTTTGACAGTATTTTCAGGCAAACAAATTTGGACTGGTAAATAGTATTGGTATAATTTTTGTAAAATGTAATGTTTGGTTCAGTTAGCTGTGGTGTCATGACCTAGGCAGGCCTGAGGCTGTACTTGGAATTTGCTCCCACCCAGTTCCTGCACACGCGAGCGCTCTTTCCATAGATTTGATACAGAGGGAGGGCGCGCGGGTGCAGTAACTGGGTGAGAGACGTTCATAGTTCCATGTACAGCCACGGGTCAGCTTTGATCAAGACGACACACACCTTTTAACCAGTGGGTTGAAATTAATTTTCTTTTTTGTACATCCACAAGGTCATGTTACAGCCGTTTATGAAAAAACATGGAGGCTAGTCGGCAAACAAAACTTTGAACAGTTTAATTTTTCAGTTTTCTAAGGCACTATAACAGAACAAGAAAAGGTATATAAATTAAAATCAGCTGACCAGCTACAAATCTGCATGCCAATATGGACTCCCTCCAATGCTGAGGGAGTCCTGAGGACTTATTGGCACAATAGGGCTATAAAGTTGCCTGGAATTTGAGGCATCTACATCATCATGTTAGTTGCAATAATTAATTGTAAAAAAATGTAAGCCCCCATCCTTGAGACAGTTGCAGATCGGAGGGTTACAAGCTAGTCTGTGTAATAGTTGTACACTTCCTCTAAATGTCAACACTTTTTGTCAGACTTCTGACCAGATTTGCCCATTTTTTTACCACTTTTAAAAATCATGAAATTGTAAGAACACGGATTTGATCGACGAGAGGATGGAGGTTTACGATTATCGCAACTGTCATCATGTACAATCATCATCTGGCATCAGATGCAGCATCACAACGAAGCTAACCTTACAATGGCTAATGTTGTGATTCTAATAATTAATATGCAGAGCCTTGGCCTTGTCCCCAAAAAGGTAAATATTAAAAGGTCATATCACTGAAATAATTATATACTACCAAACAAAGTACCACAGTCAGTACAGCAGTAGAACAGATGAAGATTTTTTTTTTAGTTTAGATAATCGTAACCCACCGGGGTTACGATTATCGCAACTAAACATGCTCAAGTTTGTTCTGCTAAGTGCTTTCATCTCCATCTCATGAACAGAGATCAGAGCTGAAGTGCAGGACTGGATGAGGATCAGGAGTACAGGGACCACTAACTTATCAGCTGTTTGTTTGTTGTTTTAGGCCTACTTATTTCATTTAAAATTTCATTTCATTTATTAATTCTGGTTGTGAAGCCAAAGGTCATGAAGGTCAAAAGGATTCTCAGAATTCATCAAGTCTATCAATCAGTATCAATTTTTGGGGGGTCAAGTCTATCAATTAATTCAAATTATGTCCAACATTCAAACCATCAAAGAGGTGAAATGCATGAAGCGACCTTTAAAAGAGGGAAGTCTGATACAGTAGTTTTCCCCACAACAACAAAATAGTCTATTTGCAAATGGAGTAATGAAGAGTGTTGACATTGACAACCCCATCACAAACTTTCACTTTTTCAATCAAAAAGGACTTCACACATTTTTTAGCTATACAGTCATTTGACCAGTTCGGGATCATTGACCAGTTCGGGATCACTTCAAATTTGCAACAACCCCATAATTAAGTTACTTCTCACATTACCAATTTCTGTTGATACATGTGAAGAATAACATGCAATAAACCAACAAACCCAAAATAAGGTTCCAAACTTCATCAACAAATAAATTATGGCCATTTTCTTAAGTTTGTCTGCGATTTTGATCATTATTTTTAAAAAAAATGTTGGTTGAAAAACGCTGTTAAAACTTCTCACCTTTAAAATTTGAACGCCAGGGCGAATAACATTTATGTTAAATGCTTAGAATGTTTAAAAAATATTTCAGGTAAATACTGAGCAGTCGTCTTGTTATTGTCGAAATTACCGAAATCGTCTTTTGGGGGGCATCGTACCCTTGACCAGTTCGGGATCACTCACTACTCAGCATCTCTCATTGCGTCAAATGGTGCCGCACTCAGTGAGGTAAAATCTTACTGCTGCAGTCGAAAGTTTATTTGTTGCTTTTAAGATACATTTCTTCAACAAATTCTTGTAGGAATATTGTTTTTTTATGAGAAAATGAAACTTGGAGGAGGAAATTGCGACTGGGGGAAGAATAGATATTTGGGTCAATGTTGCTTTTAGGCGTGCTTCACCTTTTCATTTGCCTTTGCTGTTGTTTTGTGTTTTTGTTGCTGGATTTTTGCGCTGCTGTTGAATACACTTGCATGAAATTCTCTGGAGAAAGGAAGTCCATGTCCATGCCAACACACTTGTGAAGTTTGTGTCCTTGAGAGACAGTTTTATGAATGGGAGTATTGGTTTGCAATAGAGGGCAAGCTACTGATTCAGAATAGAATCAACTGATCCTGAACTGGTCAAACAGGTGACAATACTTTTCTCAAAGCCTCTTCAAAAGTACTAATCTTTTTTTGTCAGTGGATACTTGGTGAGTTTTATAACATGTTTAGGTAAACTGATATACTTTTTTGTTTAAAATGTCAAAGAGATTGCAACCAAAAACAATGTGAATTCAAAAAGTGATCCCGAACTGGTCAAATGACTGTACCCTCCATGATCATCCATAGTTTTACCTGGTGGAATGTCTTCTTTCTGAGCTGATTCTGCGCTGAAAATCATCCATGACAGAAGTAATACCAGGCATGACTGAGAAGTCCTTAAGGTGGAAAACATACTTTCGGTGGGACAAGATACAACCACACATCAGTGTTCCTCGTCACTCTGTATAGTTTGGTTCCAACCTCCCAACTAAGTACACGTAGATTTAGCAATGTTTTTTTGCTATTTTTTTGTACACACATGGCACAAAAGGTCAAGTGTCATCATAAAACCCGGTGAAAAATGATGTCGATGAGGGCGGTATACTACAAACTTCCAAAACCGTTTTCCGTTGTTACTTTGCGTACGGCTGTGTGCACCCTTTTCGAAACTATACGCCATCGGCCCCAGCTTCGGGTCTGGCTTCGGGTCTGGCTTCAGCTCTGGCTTCGGCTCTGGCTTTAGCTCTAGCTAAGGCTCTGGCTTAAGCTCTATCTGCGCCTCTCCGAAGCCCCGTACCGAAAGCAAACGTCACATTTTTCAAAATTACTGACGTCGCAAAGGGCTTTGGGCCGTATCGGAATCAATCGACTAGGTTCTCGGCTCTGGCTGTGGCAAGTTATTCTGGGCGATCCAGTGCATCTAGGGGATTTCGGTCGTTTGTGTGTGTCCCCATACGGTAAAATAACTGAATCGTGGGCGTTATAAAAAAAAAAACATCTATTCCTTTTTGGGACAGAATCACGGGGGCGAAAATCCCCCGTGACACCGACCATACTCACTGTCGAAGCCGTTGGACAAATTTAAAATAGTTCAGGTATCACGGGAGAAACATTTTGTTCCTGGTAGGCCTAAAGGCCTAATTATTTTTGCCTCGTATGATGGTTGAGCGTTTTATGTTTGGCTAATATATTATTGTAAAAAATTGATTTGATTAAACTAATTATCTTTTTTCTTTTTTTTGTAATGAAAAATATAGGGAATAAGAGACTGCTGCAGTTGCTTTCCCCGATGAGTAAGACTAATAAAAGCTCTCACATCTTAGTTTCATATTCAACATCGAGAGAAGAGCAACGGAGTACAAATCCCTGTCAAACACCCACACCGGCAGCTGTAATTTTTTAATTACAAAAAAAACAAGAACAATTATTTATTTCACCATAGAGGATCTGACAATAACCCCAGATCCTGACATCTGTCTCAGACAGATATACACGAGTCATTGTTGAACCCATACAATAAAAGGGATTTTAAAATACCCTCCAACACACTGTAACAGTTTTTAGTAATCAGCAAGTGCGGCGACTTCAAAGCTACTCAACGAGCCCGTAACTCTCATCACCTGTCCCCCATTCAAACTTCCCCCCGTCTATCGACACCATCTCACGGCGTCGCACGTATTTACCCACACGCTCCGATCATCCCGGACTGTGCGTGTTGCTTTAACCTACAAAGTCAAACACTTGATTTCACAATGGATAATATTATTATTTTCACTCAACTGAAATCAGAAAGAACATTCCACAAAAGTATGTCACTTTCTTAATAATCTTTGGAGGAATTGAGATGTGACTGACGTCATGCTGTTTATCTCATACTCGCCTAGAGTAACATTGTAATCGTACTTAAAAATCAAGTACAAAGCGGATTGCCCATTGTTGTTTTATTAGTTTTTAAGAACTTCTTATACAAAATTCCCTGGAAATCTATATAGCCATTTCCAACTCGGTATTTTACTATCTGTTACAATTTTTTAATTTAATGCTCTAAAATATGTTCATGCCCTTCGAACGTCTATTATACAATATTATACTTTTGTTTTTGTCCAAGCTGGTTTCATTTAGTTTTTGTTTTGAATCCTCCTTGTTATGTTTTTTTTCCCCGAAAACCTCATTGTTTGTGGTTGGATGTGTTGTTTTTACATGGGTTTTTTTCTTCTAAAGTAAAACAAAATTAATCCTATGTATCCATTTTGGGTCATTTTTAGCTGCTTTTTATGTTCGTATTTCTGAGTATTTAAGTATCCGTGGCCCTGAGGGAGAACAGTTCATTAAATACTAATGAAGCTATCCTTGTTAAATACAAAAAGAAATAGTTAAATAGGCCTTACTGTATTTGACTCCAAGATACACCTTCTACAAAAACTCACTAAAATTATACTTCAGAGAAAAAAAAACACTTGCCAACAATCACAAGGACAAACAATTAGTTTGTGGAGTTTTCTGCAATTACACAAGGCGGAATAATTTTTTATTGCATTGTTTTATATCAATTTTACGGCAATATAAGTTCAGCAACCCGGGCTCGATGCCCTGTTAGCCCTCGAGTACCCACTTCCGTTTACAAATGGTAACATCGCAATCTGTTTTCATCTAGAATTCCAATCATCTCCCGTTAGAATAGCACTAGACATGGTTTACACGTTGAAGAAACGTATTACCGCGGCACAAGATAAACACCGAAGAGAGCTGAGCGGGCAATGGGGACCGGCGGCACGTTCGCCCTGGTGCTGTGCGGCGTGCTGATGCGCTACACAACATTCTTCATTAAAAAATGATGATTATGGTGTCGTTGACATTCTTTTTCTGTTTAAATTTACCTTTCTGCTGTTTCTCCTCTCGGTGTCTTTCAACAAAGAAATATACAAATAATACAAATACCAAAGTTAATTCATGACTTCAAAAATTGTTAAGTAACAATTTGTAGGGTTAAGCAAATCTTATGTTCACAATTTTGCATTTTATCTACATGGTATAAAGATGGTCATTTTAGAAAACTCCATTTGAATCAGTCTTGATCTCGCGAGTTTGAACTCGATGTTTTAAAACAGTGAGAACAATCAGATTGTTTTCACTGTTTTCTGTGACTCCGATTGTGACTGATTGAGTTTATAATATATTTTCACAACTTCGGATGCGCTACTGTTGACAAACCAATGTTGGTCATGTGTTGTAAACTGTTATAAAAAGTAGCCTACACTTTGAATGTTAAGAGACTTAACCTTTTAGAAATATACAAACACATTTTTTAAATATTAATTTTAGTCTCACCATTGAGGACAGAATTTTAATTCAACTTGTCATGATTTTGCAAATTTGTTCAGTTATTGATAACACTGGGTCTAATCACATCACCAGAGCACAGAAGCTCAGTGAAAAAATGTTATTTTCGTGACATTAATCATAATCGGCCTATAAAGACTTTTTTGTTCAGTTTTTTATATATATATTTTGTATTAGTTTAACTTAGGTTTATCAAATCCTTGCGCCGATGTCATACGCCACTAGTGTCTGCCACAATCGCCATTTTGCAATCAAATTGCACCATAGATGCTAAGCGTGTAAATGCCGCGTCGACCGAAAAGGCCTAAGATTAGTCAAATCATTCTTTACGGCAAAGAAGAAACGACAACTTGGCGTTTATCAAAATTTGAATCGATACCCGAACCAGCAATGCCCCCGAAATCGCATAATGTTCAAAGGAGATGGATACCTTAGACAACAATGTCCCCTATAACCAGATATTAGCAGACCTGTCATTATCTGAGATTGCTTTTTATTTTAGGGGGTCACCGACCTCAGACGTTCCCCGTGTGATGTCGCATAATCACGGGCAGTGAGTAAGAGACAAGACACGGTGGACGAGATTAATCAATCGTCAGCGATCAAACCGCGGAATGATGACGAATTAGCAATTACACCGAGTGGCTCCCCTACAACATGCGACGATTTTTTTTATAACAAGTCCCCAATCAAGACCGGGTCCCTGCGGGAAACGATCAGGAACCATACGTCTTTGTCGTCGTGAATAAGCCATAAAACATTCAGTCAACATGGCCGTCCTTGGTGCGCGCTGTGTTGTATTCTCTACCTCTGCAATCAGTTACCGGACGTAATGAATGTTACATTATCTAAATACACTCTACTATACATCAAGGTTAATTGTCCCAAATGCAACAATTTATTTTTAATCCCAAAGCCCAAGCACCGTGGATACATCGTTGGGAAAAATAATGAGTTTTGTAAACAGTGAACCCCCGCATAATTGACTGATCAAAGGGATCTACTTGAACTATGGTAAAATTACGTCGCTCCTCTCATGTTCCTTGCTATACGTCATCAATGTTGTTTTCTAGTGAAGGAATGCAGGTGCCAGACTATTTTGCCGAACAGCCTCAATTTGGTCACAGTGGTTTGAATGTGCTGCATGCATAATGGCTGCAAAGAAAGTCACGTAAGGATAGACGTAAGTCATTTTAAAGGTAAACTGGCGATACCAAGTTAACGATAGAACGGAAAAGCGAGAAGTGACGCCACTAAGTACCCCTAGATCCCTGCTGCTCTACAATATGATATTTCTTTTTTCATCACAGCCTTATTTGACAAAGGATGGTTCACATCCGGAGCCCCATCAAGGCTTTCAAAAAACATACCTTTCTCAAGCGAGATAAGAACTTAAAGGGTCCGTTCAGTCATGCTGTTCCCAGAGGAATAATCTGCTCTTTGGGCAATGAGTTAAAGGGTCGGTACAACATTGACAGGATCGAAAATATGCTCACAGATTTGCACCTATCTTACATGGTATAAAGATGGCCATGGTGATGGAAAAATTACCTTGAAATATTTGTGCTTGATCAGAAATGAGAAAAACAGTTGGTTTTGGTCCCGGTGTTTGAAAACAGTGAAAACATTCAAAGATGTTTTCACTATTTGTTCGTGATTTTGATGACCGACTGAGCTAAAGCTTCTGTAAGGTTTTTATATCATGTTTAGTTACATGAAGTGCAGCATGGTCTTTGACAGTTACCAATTGTGTGCTTTGCTGTGCTATCCTCACTTCAGATGACAGTTTTAAGATTTTAAAGGCAAGTTACATGGTACAAATACTACAGAGGACTGGCGACCAATTGAACAGCATTAAAAAGTAACAGCTTTGGTATCCAAAATATGGGGCGTTGTGGCCGAGCGGTCTAGGGCGGTGAACCCAAGCTCTGTAATTTACAGACTATAGGTTCGAATCTAGCCTGGTCAGTTGCGTCACTTGTGTCCTTGAGCAAGGCAGTATCATTAATTGATTCTCTCCGCCCAGATGTACAAATGGGTACCGGTGAGAGCTGGCGAGTAACCTGCGTCCTGTCCGTGGGAACAGAACTACAGTCGTTTAATGCCAAGGAAACCAGATACAAACACCGGCCTAATGAGCCACAGGGCCTATTGGCTCGAGACAGGATTTACAGTACGTTTTGGAAGCCCAAGAGATAAGTTTTATCCAGTAAATTTAGGCAAACAATTAAATATGATTTTTGTTTCTTCTCGGCTTCTTGTTGATATTGGTTGCCTGTAAATTGCTTCATACTTTATCTCGAGTCACTGTCAGTTTTCTCTCTTCATCTAAGAACAAATTCTTCCTCTGTATAGAACCCGCACATTCTAAAACCCCACCCTAGGAAATTTCACTATACAATTATTTGCAAGCCAATGCGATAGATGGAAGCGGTGCAACAAATTTTTTGCTTCTTCTTTTTTTTCTACTGGCGACATAACTCGTCTCCAGCTCCCCACCCATTCATCAGGCATCCTTTATATAATGATTAATTATGTCAATTAAAACAAGACGGACATTGCGTAAATAGCAAACAGTTGACCAAGACTGTGGGGAGTCTCGTAGTCTCCTTCACGAGCACTTAAGATATTTGAGTTTGAAATGCGAGCCCCCAGAATGTTGAGCCATCATGGATCATATTCAGTGATTATAGAAAATAGACAGAGTTTAACCTCGCTACGTGGGGTCCGTAGTGGATTACTCTCATGTTTGTACGCTAAGCATCAAAGTACTATCCCATTCTCGAGTAAAGCGAAGTCATGGCATTATTGGTTTGGTCTTAAAACCTCAATGAACTTTTCATGCAGTGTGGCTTACATTGTATCTAACGATGAAAGAAAAAGGAGATATCATTTTGTCTTTGTTCATCAGAGTACAGCCCTACACTGCAAAAACTGGGAAGTTAAGTTGATTCTCTTGGTATGTGACAACACCTACATGGTGTTAACTTCACCAACGATGTAAATAACTAACACCATGTTGGTGTTGTCATATACGGAAAGATTCAGTTTAACACCCCAGTTCTTGCAGTGATACTGAAAATATTTGTTGGAAAATTTGGGATAAGCGTTCACAATTGTCGCAATTGCATGTCAGAGGACTGAATGAGACAGGTGACACTTTTGGAGCAGTGTAAATGCTCAATGTAGTAAACAAAAATCATTATAGTTTCAATCAAGCACACCAGACAAAATTCTGCTGGTGGGAACAGTTCAAAAATGCCACGTGGATCTCCTGCACGAACGACGTGTAAAGTAACAACTGGTGGAGCACTGCGTGCGGGACAAGTCAATCTTATTTTGTTTGGCATGTATTTGTATTAGTAAGCCAATCATGTCCGATTCTAACATGATCAGCTCGTTTTACTTCCTCCAATCGCAGCCTCGACTGCCAGAAAAGGCTGAAAAACAATGAAACTCGACATAACAGCTTTCCGACGGGGAGTCATGTGTAACAGCTAAAACGTTACTCTCCCACTTCCCCGTGTTGCACCAGCTGTCGTCTGCTGCGAAAAAGCGCGGGTTTTCTTCCCGCTCGAATCACGCACAAGGGGTGCTCCTGATACTGCAAATACGGGCAAGTTACGTTGGTAAACCTCTTACAGCTCCAACCGACCCTCGACAGATTCGACATCAGTGTTGATATAGAACACTTGGAGTGTTTTCTGTCAAGTTGTGCCCAAAAGTGTTGTTATTTGAAGACCGGGGGACATGACGTAGAGCTTTCCGAAGAAGACTCGATGGTTAGTCTTTGTCCTCGACTCCCGTCTTAAAGTGAAACACGAGTCAAATGTAGAGAGGGTAATTCAAATAATCTGTTTTATAACTGCCCTAAGAAAACGACCCTAATAATAGAGACTGTTTTTTTATTAGAACTGACAGCAGTCTTTTAAAGTTCACTTTAATGGAACCGAAATGAATCCCACGCGCATCTGCAGAAAGTTCCGTAAAATCAGCGCCATTGTTTTGTCCTAGTACGTCAAACTATAGAACTTACTCACTAATTTTTGAGCGGTTCATGCAAATTGTGATTCTATTTTTATGACAATACAAGCCGTAATCCGCCACTGAGCAGTTTATTCAAACATTTTTGAAAACTTTATCTTGATTCAAAGAGTGAGCGCATGACTAACAGATGAAATGATCTGTGTGCGTCTTAAGTTGCAAGTTCCACAAAAAGAATCCATCGAAGAGGAGCAATAATAATATGAAAAAAACTTACAAACATACGTCACCGGGAACCATCATTTTAATGGTGTATATGCGTCACGGCTGGGACTTTCTCAGAACCTCCACGTCACGATGTAATATGAATCGGATAAGGTTTCTGCTAATTATATGGAAATACAAACCAACTGAACTACCTCTAAGCCGTAGCCAAGCTGAGCGGCTACGGCTGTGGCTGATTGCTCGGATGATAATGTTGAAGTAAATCGATAGCCGTAGCCAAAGTCAAGGACTAGACCAGAACAGTGTTGTTATTGCACTAACATTGGATTCTTTTGTCAAGTCATAAACCACAGAGGAAACTGACTGGGTAGAATTTCAAATAATGTTTAGTTGAACAAAGAAAACATTATTAGAGCGGGACTTGAACCTGCGACCTCCGGATGAGCCTGTCAGCGCTCTACCAACTGAGCTATTAAGCCTTTTAGAAACAGGTGTATGATAAGAATGATCAGCGTCTTCTGTTTAAGGTGGGATTTTTTTTTCAACGTAAACGTAAAATTTACTTCAAAGGTTAGCTTTTTGAGAACTTACACTGATCTCTATACCAAACCACAAACATTTTCATTATTTTTCTTTTTGTTCTTATCACGATTCTAACAATGTCTCTCGGTTTAGAACTCGTCTACGGCAACGTGAAGTTAACAGACGGACACCAGACAATGATTATGGTTGATATCAAAGATGAACAAATACTCGAGGAACGCATTAAAAACAAAAGTCCTCAAAATTATTCGGGAAATCATTCATAATCATTATCGATTTTACCTTTGTAATTGATCTCTTGTTTGAGGCCAAAATATCCTTGCATAGTCCCCCGGGGCACGGTGTGCTTCCTGCCCGCCTAACAGGTCGGCAATTCTCCGGTAAAAATAGCACAGAACAAAACCCTCCGAATCTTCATAATCTAGTCACTGATTAGAGATTATGGAATAGCATTGGTTACTAGCTGTCAAATTTCATTGAAAATCTGGTGATTGTATAAATCTTTTCCAGATTAGCTTCCACTCTTATCTTGACCTTTTGTTTAAATCTTGAGGGGGGAGTCAAATTTTGAAAACGAACCTTTCTTTAGTTGTTAGACAGTGTAGGACCAAAATATTATGCCTTTAGGTAACTGTTTTATCCAAGAGCTGCACCTCATGGAGTGAAAGGCAAAACAGCTCAAAATAAAATAACTCTTTTCTATGAAATCAAGTCTTCTTTTTAAGGTCTATTTATACTACTTGAAAATAAAAATACCCATGGCAGTTCGTTATAAATACATTTTTAACTGTTGTTATATAGAAATAATTTTTTAACGTTAATATCAAAATAAAATAAAATAAAATTTTTAGCACCCCATCTGCGAATCACGTCCGAATTTGTGCGACCATATTTAATACATAGGTTAAATGGTAACATGACCGTAATTTGGGCAACATTCTTAATTGTTTACAGCAACCGGAAACGGAGGTCAGGTCTTATTCTCAGGTTTACTGTGTTGATTTGGTAATATTTTACTTTCATGTATTTAATTGCTATATTTCACCTTGTTCCCAACAATATAATATAATTGTTATAGTAAATAGACCTAAACTACGTTAGACTAAGTATTTAAAGAGGAAAATTCGCGTAAAACTTAATTGTTGGGACCAACTTGGTTGAATACGCCCTAGACTGGCAGAGTAGAGCCCTTGATGAATAACGCGCAATGTTGATGGTACGCTGAGGTTACGAGCTAATCGTCCAATGAGCTGCCTCCTTTTGCCTCGGTGAGGGCGCTGTTTGAGAGTGTGACGTCATGCAAGGGCTTACGCTACGCGTTACACACGTGTGGCTAAACCTCTTTATTATTTCATGCATTACGCCTTGCACAACTGAAGAAGCTTGCACTAAAGATGATCACCGGTATGTTGAAGCTGAGCTGGCATTTCACAAATTATGACGTACTTTTCTGTATTCAAACAGAGAGAGGCTTTCCCTTAAAATGCTGCTTGATTGCACAGAATGCTTGCTTACAGCCGTACTATGGAAGAGAACACCACCTTTGTGCCTTATCTTGATTCAAAGAACACTTACTAAAAGAATTCCTTTTTCAGAATAGAATGTATACCTTTTCTTTAATCAACGGACTGAAAACTGACAGGATTGCAAATAATCTTAGACCCTTTTCTAAACCACTGCTTCACCTTAGGTTCTCACCACATAATATAAGCCCCGTACCGAAATCACAATAGTCTAAGCCAGAGCCCAGGCTAGAGCCCAAGCCGGAGCCCAAGCCGGAACCGTGGTTCGAAAGGGGCCTAAAGAAAGACCTTGAAAAAAAATGCTGGTCCTCAAAATGAAAAATAGGCCTATGCCATACGTTCGTATTTTACCATGATGCTCCATTTTCTATCATCACTCGTTATCTACGTTAAAAAAAGTTGCACGAGACGAAATTGACGTCATACCGGTGTGGACCAGTGAGAACCACAGGTTACATCCGTGTGTGCCACACCAGAACCCTTCCAGCCAATCAGATCATCCGTAACTTAGACGTCGTGCAGGAGCGGGGGGAAAAGAAAAAAAAAAAAAAAAGAAGCCTGCAAGATGTTCATTAAAATGTCGCCTGCGATCACCAAACGTTAACCACTCCATCACTGCAAAACGAAACACGCTGCTTTAGCAATTACGACACGAACTGCTTCTCCATTTGATTTCTCTATACAAGAACAGGCTAGTTATCTTTTGTCCGCGATTTTGCCGCCCCGGGACTCGTCTTCTGACAGAAAAAACAACTCACGTACAGTTTTTTGTTTGTAGTTGCGAGTTGAGGAGGAGCCTACCGTAGCCGTCGCATAAAAACCGCTCCCTCGGCCGTATCTGCGGTCATTATACACTTTCAGCCAAAGAGAATAGTTCATCAACTCGGAGTACAGTGATCCAAACCCGTATGTCCACGAGATTTGATTGTGTATCAAACATAGCAGAAACTACCACGAGCAGACGACAACTATACGGGAAATGGCGGGAACGACTAGTGCAAGAATGTGCGTGCTTTTAGCAATGGTTGCTGTAGTTATATCGACACTCACACAATCCGCTAGCACAATGGAAACGCCTTATTCGGAAGAAGGTAAGAAGTTAACTGAATCGCTTCACTTTTTTTAAAACTATGTTCATTCTTTTGCTGAAAAAAGACTTCCTTCGTATAAACATATCAATTTAACCAAGTGATTTTTTTTTTTTATTTTTACCGAATAGAGAAGGTTATGATATCTTGTGATATCTTGAACTCACTTGCCAAAGATTGTCTTTCTAGAAAAAGACACGTTGGGCATTTGAAAGTCCTCATTTGGTTTTACTTGACAAAGTATTCATTATAAACTTGTAGGTTTTGAAATGAGTTGCGGTAGGCCTCATTCTGAAAAGAGTATTGCGAAAAACTCGACGTTTCGATCAATATGCGCTGAGATCGCCATCAAACTCATTTCAAACGTTTACTGTTATCTTGTCAGTTTTGAGAGCGTCGGTGATTTTATTTTCAATATTCAAGATCATCATATTGATTTATAGAAAAATACCTCAGGAGAGACGATAAAGCGCTTAACTCATTTTTATTTGGAGAAAAAAAATGTCATGAAATTTTCTCCACACCGTGAACGCAGTATGCAATACAAGTCCAACCTGTCCATTCTGTTGCTCTCAAATCTTGGTCTGTGCAAACGTGGACGGTTAAACGCAATTAAATTACATTCAGATTAGCGTCTTAGGAAGACAACCGCAGTCAACAAGTAACGATGTTTGGATTGGCCAATCATTAGTTTCTCATTTCATCCGGGTATCGCCCCTTGGGAATTATACCGATCGGTAGCCGCAATTTAACCTAATAAGAGGTTCTCTGAAGAGTCAGTTAAAGTATGTGCATTTTGCAAATCAATATTGAACATTTTTTTAATTTACTCTAAAATTTAGCATTCCATGCTCTTATTATTGTCTTTCGTCTCTCTATTCAAACTCGATTGTCAGCATTGGGTTTTTATTAGGTACCTGCAATCCTTCACATCAATTATAGTTTCTGAGAAACAATCGTGAATTGAAGATAGTCATTAAGTCACAGAATAAATAAAGCATGCTTCCATTCAATGCCAAGTTTGTTCACGGTTCAGTGGAACATAATAACCAGTCTGCATTAGGCCGTGTCCGAAACGGCGACTTCGGCTACAGCTACAGCTAGATCAGCGCGTCTGCCAGTGTTGAAGAATAGGCGGACGCGCGCGATCTAGCCGTAGCTGTAGCCGAAGTTGCCGTTTCGGACACGGCCTTACACTCTTTCTAAAACCCATGCATCGGCACCCTAGCTGGAGCTGACCCCACAAAATCACTAATTAATAAATAACTAATCCATTTTGTAATCAAATATTTCCATTTGTGAATAGTCTATCCTCATATCAACGCAAACATATATGAACAATTTCAGTTGTCTGAGAAACTTCGTTCAGCTTGTTCAGCTGTGCAACTACCTCACCCAATGCCGTTGTTTTTTTTACATCCACTAGGGCCATTACTGTAAGAAAACAACAGAACAAAAACAGCTATCCTCCAGAGATGGCTGTATACTTTTTAAAAGGTTTTACAAGTTTGTTTTTAAACGACTGATATCTGCAGACCCTCAGAAGAGAAACTATTTTCAAGAAGATGTTAACTAGTGCAAACATCGCGTTTTCATTTTGACTGTCGGCAACAGCTAGCCTGCGGATTTGTGTAGTTTTAGTTTATAATAGAAGCTCGTAGAGTGAATTTTAAAAGCTCTAAAACAAATATCAATTTATTTTTGTTTATTTTTGCAGGTCAGCTATTTTTCCTCGTTTGTTTATTGTTAATATTACCGTTTTACTCCAATATTTTAAGTGCCGTTTTGATACATAAACATGGCATTTAATTGTAATCCTTGTTTATTTTAACAAATTGTGTTTAATAGCTACTTTTTCATTCATTTCATTTCATTAATTAATTTCACAGGTAAAAATGCAGAGTACCAATAAAAACCATATACATACACATAGGAGAGAAGAAAAAAGTAGCACCCCTGATGGATTTTAAGAAAAGTAAACTAAATTACTATCAAGTTAATTTCCTGATGCCACAATTTAAGAAACAGACAATATAAAGGACATTATGGACATTAATAAACGTGGCTTACAGTATAAAAATATGAGAACAACATGTAATAAAAACTATAAAGCACATATGGGCATTTTCTAATACAAACTTGGTAAAAGAGAGATTCTAGTAATTTCAGTGTAAAAAGCACTATGAATATTGAGAATAAAAACATACAGCAAGCTACAAATGCGGGGTCCCGTTTTTGTGGATCAAGATTGACAAACATTAATCCAAAGTTCAGTTTCAAAATGCAGAAATAATTTTAAAATCTTGTTAGCTTCAATTCATTTACACTTCAAACTCTAATGTCGTCAAAACACGAGCCACTTTAAGTAAAAATACTTGGCGTTTTGAATGTTTTAATGAACAGAAAGTTATTTTTTTTATTTTTTTTAAAAACAAGTTCAATGATCACTTAGCGGTATAGAGCCAAGAGATCCGCAGAAGACAAACTTATATATAATTATACTATAGCCTATATTCTTAATTAATGAACTTATTTTTTTTTCCTGAGAAAATATAATGATTTTTTTTTTTTTCGTTTTGCTACAATTCACGCAGAGAATCCTCCCTACGATATGGCGGCAAGGTCGCCTGCAACATCCGCCGGGCTATGGCAGAGGAGAACGGTAGACTTGCTATTGGATGCCCTTGTGTTGTTAAGGGAGGAGATGGACACGCCCACTGGAGATGACGTCCAACAAGTTGTAAAGAAAGGTAAGACTAACCACGCCCTTCGTGAATATTTATGGGGTTATTAACTAATGCTAATTTACGCATGTTCGAGTGTCGTTATTTACATATTGAACATCAGACAGACATGAAATGTACTTTTCAAAAATATAGGTTTTTGAAAGTTTAATTAAAAACAAAAACCTTTCAAACATCAGAAAAATGTACTTTCACTGCAAAATATGTATGTTAAATTTGTGTTATAGTATCGCCATTTAAACGTAATTTTTGTACAATTCTATTCGAAAATAAGATATTACTTTATAAAAGAAATATCTCTATTAGTAAACATTTCTTTAAAAGACAAGCGATGTAATAAAATTGTGTAAAATCTACGAAATTACTATTAGTACAGCTTCAGGGAAAATAGATACCACTTCAAGAAAATAGACTACCCAAACGAAAGAGATACCTGTTAGGGGAAAAAAGATAACTTGTTACAAGACTAAGATAGCTCTATTAATAAAGTAAGTGACCTATTCATAAAACAGAGATATACCACGTTTATACACCTCCCCAGAAACTGATCGAAAAAAATTAAATCATAGATGATTAATTAAATAATAATAAAAACTTGGACGAACGAGATGAAAAGACCCGCTTTTTTCTGCTCAAGAATCGCCGTAATCATTTCCTTTTGATTGCTGCAAGTTGTATCATTTATTTAATTTCCTTTCCCTGTCGTCCACATTTTTGTCTCCTCTGGTCATTAACCATTCGAATAAGAGTTAGAACGGTTCTTGATTATCAGGAAGGGTAATCTGTTCAGGCTGGTTTGAAGACTAGTAAGGTAGAATTTATAAGAACAGCTCTTGTATAAAGATTTCGGATAACTCTATGATAAGCTAACACCAACTATACTCTCCCTTTAAATAGGTTAAAACCTAATTCTTTTGATATGATGGTAATTAAAACAAATGCACGGCACGGGGGCTTTTACCGTTATTAGTCTCAACTACGGTTACAGCTAATTTATCCGAAGGCTGGTGTGCGTACGGCGTAATGGGAAACCCTACCGGCTGTGAGATTAAGCGGCTGAATTAAGTCTAATGGAAAGTGGGTCTTGCCTCCGTAAAAAGAAAGGTTCGAGTGAAACTTTTGGAGGAAGTGCTCAAATATTTACAGGCTTTTGTTGGAAATAGGATATCCTGAGAAATGAAAAACAAAAACGTTGGGAGATCAATTTAATGCAAAGAGCAAATTTATACTGTTTTGTTTTTGTTTTGTTTTTGCAAAAGTAATGGCAAAATGAAAAATGGATATCGTCATTTCCAGTTTCTGATTTTTTTAAATATTCAAATCTACCTGTAAAACATCTTGTTTGTTTTTTGAAAATTATTATTAGTTTTATTTTATGTAGTTCTTGCTGCCTTTTCCCCTTGAACATTAATTCGATACGTCATTGGAAATGCTGTTTCTCATTATAACTGTAGACAAAAAAACATACTCTTTTGAATCAAGCTAAAGTGCATTTTCTGTATAGGTATCTGGACTGCTGTTATTGCTTACGAGCTTTAAATCAAGATAATGTACAATGGAAATCGTAGGGATATAGGATGGATACTTTTTACCGACGGATGCTCTTGTTGGACCTTTTTGTTGAATTGGAAGAAAAAAATCATCTGTTTTGCAAGAAGTCTTACAGAGTTATTAATATGGTACTAAAAATTAGTTTAAATTTAAATTTCAAAATATATGCAAGGTTAAACATTAATAACCAGAGCTATTTTGTAGAGCTGCTTCAGGAGACTAAAGTGCTTAAAATGTTTTTGCTTAGCAAAAAGATGAGCTGAAACCATGGTACACGTGATATGTTACTTGGGCTTGTAACCTTATTCTGGTAAGAACAATTGTTTTATGCTACGTTCCTTTTTGTGGCAAACAATGTCAATGTTGATAATATTTCATATAAGCGAAAGTAGTCTATTTGTGTCATGTTGACGATTGACAAAAAAAAACTGCATCGCTTGAAGACTTATCTACACTCCTGGCCTTTGTCTATCGTGACGATCTGATGACATCTTTAATCAAAATTGGCGATTTGGTTTCAATTCAAAGACTGGGAAGGATAAAGGTCAAAATATTGGGTGCCTTTGGCCAATCACGTAACCCATCCGTCAGTCCCTGCGTGTCCAATTGAGTTTTTTGCTTTACACGTTCTAGCTCTCATCTCGTATGTTTTTATGTCTCGTCGTCGAATGTGGAGAGCGGGAAATTATAGTTCTTGGTTATTGATTTGGATCTTCATAAAATTATTTGAATTTTGATGCAAAAATTATAATATAATTTCAACGGTGATTTATCTGGCATCGCATGGAGTGCCAAATGATTACCGGAAAAATTATTTATTTCCGTAATGGTTTAGGAACGGACGAGAACACACGAAGAGAATACCGTTTGTGTAATGAAATGGTACCCGTAAATTTTACGGGAAATGTTTGTCATGACAGGCTACCAGGTAAATCAGGGTATATTACTGGAAGTTACCGTAACATAATTTTTGTTTGGTCGGCCCCCATATCAGCTTTACCTTTCGTCAACAACTCTTTGAATAAGAAAAATCTCATTATATCTAGAAATTTAATTACGAATGTAATATACAAAACCTCCTTCTTTCACACACACAAATAAATTTCTCGATGTAAGGAATTTTCCCCGCGACATGTTTTCACTACAGCATACCCCGCGGTTGTTTCCCGCCTTATTCTAACGTCTGCTGGACCGCGCTCGTTTCATTCACCATCGAAGAAAGAACAACATTTACGAATCCTTCTAGGGGTGTTTGACATTCTTTATTTGTCCAACCCCAATTTCTTTGTTACTTCCAATATCTCTGGGGGTTTAAGAGCCCAGTGAGGTGGGGATGACGTGGGGATTGGCACACTACTCTATGATACTCGACATTTATTACTTAGGCTTGACATCCGAGACACTTGACACGTTTGCTCAAATAAAATGTTTTTTAAAAAGTCTTATGGAATTCACCTCGACATGTCCATGGACTTACAACTGGGATTCCCATTAGTGAAATTATGACTCCTACAGAATCGTATTTTCCACACACAAAAATTACGAACTCAAGCGCATTGTCCGTTTTTAAAGTTAAACCGTGAGTACCAACTGCAGCGAAACGAAAGATGTATTAGGGTGCAGGGTTGATTTAACCCAGGTTGACTTGACCCAGGTTGACTTGACCCGGGTTGCAATGGCCACAACTATCCATTGCAGTCAGTCACACTTATTTCCCACCGGGTTTCTAGCCAAGATTCCGGATTCAAAATCAAAATTATTACTGAACCGAATTCTGGGTCAGTTTGATGCGGGAAAGGCGTGAGTCTGACCTGAAGTTTATGCTATCCCTTAGGGTCAAGACCCAGGTCAACTTTGGGTTCCCCGAGTTGTTTTGTGCAAAACAACACAACACATTGTGACTGTAATGTTATAGTATTATAAGAGTACATTTGAAAACTTAGACCGCAGATCTTCTTCTTCTTTTTTTACACTGATTTTGAATTTAAAAAGTGAACAGGTTTATTCAAATCATGAAAGTCACAACAAAACTATAGAAAATGTGATATCAGATCGTAATTCTCATCCGCGTCTACCCTGCGATTCAAGTTTAAGAATATTTAATACGGTGAAATAAATATTTTGGGGGATGTAATCGGATCATTCGGAATTTAGAAGTCTCAAGTACGGGATCGGTTTCGCGTTGACGTGGGTGGGTTGGTGGGTAGTCTCCCAGACAAGCCGTCTTTGCGGCTATCGATAAATCAATAGGTGATCAAAAGAGCGTGTATTCGGTTCGCCGAGTCGTGTCCGTTCCAATACAGTCTGCACTTTCGTCCCTTGATCATTTACGGCGAAGGAAGTGTTTTAAAGATACACTTCATCTCGCATGATTTTATTTTCACTACCGGTAACCACTTGCCCGTTTTAAAACACTTGTTTTCGTGGCCGAGCAGTCTAGAGCGATGGACTTCGAGTCCTGGCCTGGTCAGTCCCGGCACTTGTGTCCTTGAGCAAGGCAGTATCATTAATTGATTCTCTCCGCTCAGGAGTACAAATGGGTACCGGCGAGAGCTAGTGAGTAGCCTGAGATGGACTGGCATTCTGTCCTCATGGGGGGAATATAAATATTCTCAATCGTTTAATGCCAATGAAACAGGATATAAACACCAGCCTGGTGAGCCATATTGGCTAAGGACAGACTTTACTTAATTTTTTTTATAGGCCTATGTCTTTTACTGCAAAATTCAGAAATAATGGTTCTTTTCAGAACCACCTATAGACCTTATGCATATGACGTCATTTGAGTGGGGCGCCCTCACCTAGAGGTCAAAAGGACGTTGCTCATTGGCCAGTCATGTGCGCCACGCGTACAAATCTGTGAGTTTTCCATTGTTTCATCATCGATTTACCTCTAAGATGGCGGCTACATGACGTCAATGCATAGGGTCTATTCTCCGAGAAGAGAAAACTGTTACCCATCTGTGCCAAGAACTGTATCTCAGAGCTTTCCCCCTCAGGCACTACTCGGGTAGAAATCGAACCCACTACTGGTACCTCTGCCAGAGCACGTCTTAACGCCAGACACAGGACTCAGAAAAATACTGAGTGTACAGTGCTTGACACAAGTTCGGTGTATGTGTAAAACATTCTTTATTTTAAAAGTGTATTGCAATACGAACATCGTTCAATCACTCGTTTCTATGGTTTCTGTTCAGTTTGTATAAAAAGCGTAGGCCTTTCAAATAATGTTCACTTTCTCTGTCTCCTTTTCGATCCAGCGAAAACCCAATTTCTGTTCTGGAGGACACCCGTACTGGGCTCACAGAAGAGAAGCAATTGAGGACCGCAAATTATCTCACTCTTCACTACATCACGATTCCTCTGAACATGGTCGTGTTGGGATACAGCGGCTTTGGCTCCGGCTACGGGTTCTACACGACTTCAAATGTACAGCAAACAGCCGTAGCCAAAGGTGTTTAATTCATACACGGATAGTAGACAACATCGGGGCTATTTTCTTGCCGTACTTGGGCAAGAAAATGGCGACCGAAGTTTCAATAATCTTGCTGGTTTGAGAAAGGCTTATCTAGCCTGAAGAGGTTTTTTCTTTCTTCTTTAAGCAAAAGTTTCCGAAACGCTGGAAGTTTTTACGTCTTTACGATGTCATCATTTAAATTACTTGCAAACAAAAGTTGATTTAAATATGAGTAGATACAGCAAGTTTCACATACAGCAGTTCGTTTCAAGACTTTCATGCAAGAAAACAATAACTCATAAAATGCATTA
The DNA here is from genome assembly GCA_023634235.1 of Pisaster brevispinus. Lineage (NCBI taxonomy): Eukaryota > Metazoa > Echinodermata > Asteroidea > Forcipulatida > Asteriidae > Pisaster > Pisaster brevispinus. The sequence goes on from JAMKCF010000002.1 coordinate 16,251,344, forward strand.
TAGAGATTTCCTCCAGAAGGACTTCTTCACAAAGTGAACCCTCACCCTGCTTTCCATTTCCCAACCTACTTCCCTCATTTCTCCTCACCATGATTGTATTTTGATTTAGCTGAAACGGCTGAATTCAAACAATTAAAGATATTTCCTTATTAAGTGAAACGATTGGTTATTGCTAGGTGTTCATAATCTTATGTGCATTCACCTTTCAGTTAACATTAAAACAACCGAGAGCTAAAACAAGCGCCTGCCATTATTTACGAAAGAGCAAAACTCCCACTATTAATAAGGTTTTCCTTTTACCCAAGTTTAGATTGTAAATGTATCTCCCAGCCCATTATAGTTTTCGGTGCGAAACCCTGACTTCGTCCTATAAAGTGTTAATATTTTTGTTTCTTTAGCACCAGTTTATTCATGCATAGTCTTATTATTGCTGTAAATACTATTCATCAGCATTAGGCTTCCCACTTATTTGCATAAATGAATAGATAATTAGTTAAGTACCGCCCACTGGCATGGTCACGAGGTGCATGTTTAGTAAAGTTATATTCGCATTGTCTAGTTGGAGCGTTATTCATCAGATTCCGCCACGTTACGTTGCTGTCCGTAACGTATATTATTAACAAAAGCTTCTGGCTAATAAAGAGTCTGGCTAAGACTTCTCGTCGACCATATTGATTTTGCTTTGATCACTGGTTTTGATAAGCGGGCGGGGCCAGAGTTAAACCTATCATTTCGAGATGGCCCATCCCAAATAATCAATTGCGTGCCATGACATTGCGTCTCTAGAGATATCCAGTGTAAATAATCCTAAAATATTAGGCCTGATAATAACTAATGATAAATCATTTTAAAAAATTGGTTTTCGATTCAAGTCAATCCACAGGAAATAAAAACAAAAACATGAAAAAGCAGTTGTGTCGAACCATGATTTCATTTACTGTAAAATTCGATGACTTTAAAAAGCATTTTGTAGGTCTTTGCTTGTCTATAAAAATTAAGACTTTTAAGCCGCAACTCTGTCAAACGAGATTCATAATTTATAATTATGTAACTCAATTATCAGACTTGGGCCGACAAATTATCACTACCCTCCATAAAATATACAAAAACGTCGATGTTATTTTATTTGCTAATTTTTTCTTGTCAACTATAGCATCAATATTAAAGCAATTAGGTTTATATTAAAGACAAGCATATTCAAATAAAGTACTTGTGTCTGAAGTGTTTATTAAGACGTCATTAGAACAAATCTATAAAAAAAATATTCGGACTTGCCGGCGATTCTTTCTTTCTTCTTTCTTTTTTTTATCAATGATTTATGTCAAATATTATAATAATACAAAAATCTAATTTCAGAGAATGTACTTTCAATGTGTACTTTCTTGAAGTCAAGTTGGCTTTTTGGTCAATTAGAAGAATTTAAGTCCCAGTATGGTCATCCTGTATTACTGCTTTGAAAAATACTCTTTTGGATCTAATTGACCCCCAAAATGTTCAATGATTTATGTCAACTACTTAAGTTTTAAAAAAAATTCAAATTTTTGAGAATGTAGATTTAATGTGTACTTTCTTGAAGTCAAATTGGCTTGAAGATTCTCCTTAGCACAGAGTTTATAAGTACTTAAAACGGATCACGAAGGATTAGATTTCAAGGACTGCCGAGCCGAACCGCTTGCATTCAACAGAGACACAACCTAAACATGCCTACCGCAATGTAGAACACACTTAAAAATCCCAGCCATTAAAATTTAGCCATAATGTAGTACTGTTCAATATCGATGTGTTTAACGTCGTGTGCAGCAAGAGCACGCACCATGTTCAAATACAGGTTTTTAACTGCACGTGCACACAGCTGTGTGGAAGATCTTACCTGAGATTTTGAAGACGCCGAGGGGGGAAGGGGGTAGGAGGTAAGGAGAAGGCCTGCAGTCTTGCAGGACCATCCAAACACCATCCAATGGAATTCAATCGAAGCGTCTTGAAATGGATATCACAATTCATGGCTTAGATCTTCGATCTTGGCACCTAAGTGACCGAATCGTGACTTCACATAAAGTCACAGTTTACCGGTTCGCCCTTGACTGGTGTGCCGTAATGTGTATTGGCGTCATTTAGGAGTCGGTATTTGCTTGGGGGCTTTTGGGGTCGGGAGATCGTCTTTCCTCGGCCTACAATAGAGAGAGGCTTCCGCGACAAAAGGTATTTTTCAAAGCAATGCAGGATGACCATACCAATATTGAAATGCTTCTACAAATTGACCCAAAGGCCGGAATCGAGTACCTGGACTTCCTCTGTTATACAAAGAGTAGACTTCTGTTTTTGTTTCGAGGACCTGATCTCTAGAACCATACACATTGGTGGTGCTCGTAATGAACAATCAAGGGCCGCCATGTTACCACTCTCAATATAAAAGGCCAATATAGGGACTCCTGCTTCTTACGGTAATTTTATGGAGGGCTAAAATGTCTGCACCAGCGGTGGCTTCGCATTGACTCAACCAATGGTCAAAGAGTGTAAACTGTTCTAGACTGAACATCTGACGTCACAGAGGCGTGTGAATAACGCCAGATACCAGCCTTGAGCACCTGACGGGATCCTGCCAGATGTACCTTTGACCTCGCATCCATTCACACGTGTACACACACTACATTGATCACATACAAACATTATGCATACGCAGAAGCAAAAGATTGCAAGAGTTAACTGCTGGTGTATAATTTTATAAGTAGCTGACAAACTACGTCACTTTTGGAGCACAGACCAATCATAACGCAGAAATTGAAAGCTTACGTCACTGAAATTTATCCAATTATAGCATTGGACCTGCAAGACTAGTGCCGGTTTTTGCGGATAAAGACAGGCGACCAGTCTAAAACTGTTCACACCAGATTACACTATTTTATGGTGCTGATTAGATAGCACAATTCTGCGCTCATGGAGCCCAATCAAGCGCGCGGTTCTAAAATGGGCCATCATTAAGTGCAAAATTCTGTGGAAAGCAGTGCCATGGAATTGAGACCTGGACCCAATTTCATAAAGCTGCTCAAGGACAAAAAGTTGCTAAGCACAAATGAGTTTTGGTTCTCGGCAATAAGTTACCAGCCAGAACATCATTGTACAGAAACTTGTTAAGCAATGTTTTTCTGCTTTAAGCAGCTAGCTCTATGAAATTGACCAATGGGCGCCCAATATCAGGGCTCTGCTTACCTCTAAAATCTGCACTCATCGTCCAAAGATTCACATACTTCCGCCATGATTACAATCACCGTATGAATAATACAACCTTCTGTCTCTTAATCTACGAAATTAATTAATTAATTTTATTTCAATTACGCCAGATTTCAGATGTTAAAATTACAGCAAATTCAGAATTCAAATAACACACTGAATACTAATAGAAAGCACTGGTCGAAACGTCTACGAAATATCATTGGTCTCTCCGAAGAACCACACTTCCTAAGCCTTCATTGATGCTTTCATCGAATGATCGGAACCCATACCATCATCATAAAGCTGTAAAGCAGATAGAAGCAAGGTACCAACCACAACAATCTGATGCATTTTGGCTGGCAACACATTTCTACTAAGCAGGATTTGTCTGTGCTTAGCAGCAATTGTTTTCTCTGTTTGACAGTTTTATTACATTTGGTTTATTTTCTTTCTTTTGCAACGGGCAGCTTTTACTGACTAAAACATAATTATCATTAGTTCAATAACTCTATCACTGATACAGATACAAAAGGTACCCACATTCTTCAAAACAAAATGGCAGATTTGCCAGCCCAGTTATATTTTGTGACACTTTTGGCGCCAAAGTTTATGCAACTCCACCAGCGATTTGCTCCTTTCTGAATAAATTTTCTTCTGCCACTGATCTACAAAAAGAAATCTGCAGAAAAAATGCTAATTTAGGAACTCAAGGTTATTTTCTACTACTTGATAAATCTCATTATACGCAGCAATTTTTCCCCCAATAAAAATACTTAATAAGTTTATTTTTCCATTAACTACAAAACGGTATTTTTTTATTTATTTATATATTTTATACTTTCTATAAAAAGTTACTTTCCTGGTATCGAGTTACAAACAAATATCCCGAGGGAAACTTTTTCGATATACAAAGATAGAAATTGTACTTGCAATTTGTAAAAAAAACTTGACGGAATAATATTAAATATTTGAAGTACATGTAATTGATGCTCACAATATCATAAATTAAATAAAATGTAACATAAAAGGCACTAAAAGTGAGCTAACAAAAAAAAGTGAAGCCCTCCCCAAAATCAGGCAGTTCTCGAAAAAAGTAAAGTGGCATTAAAATTGAGTATCGAAACATCAGCCATTTTGTGTCAATGTGATGTGAGGTCTTAAACATGTTGAGAAATACTTGAAGTATACATCTGGGGCTCCACATGTGACATGGGTTCGAATCCCACCTGGGTAGTGTAACTGTGGATTTATTTCCCTGGAGCACTCGGAAAGCACTTCTACATAAAGCACAACCAGCAACTAATTGCAGGTGTTTGCAAGTAATGCTATAAGCCTACGTGCCAATTTTATTTAACTATTCACCAAAAAAAAAACCATTACATTTTTTTTTTTTTTTTTTTTCAAACTAAATTTTCTTTGATGATTGGTCCTCGTACCAATTAAACAAACACACACAAAATTTGGTGGTTCTATCACTAATATCACTTTTTTCGCTGGAACCATTTTAAAAACAAAAATTTATGTTGGTGAAAAAGCCTCTTCCAAGCAACCATACTAGGAAAAACAAAATCATTTTATAAATGCATTAATTAACATAATTATCATAAATACAACATACAGGCACAGTACAAAATAATTGCAAATGTAAGAGCATTAGATGCACAAGTATTCAACTGGTATAAATTATAAACGGTAACCGTTGGCACTTTGACACGATATCTTCTAGAGAGCTGTGCTTGTTACTTCTTGTATGCCATGGACAAGAACAGTCGGGGGTAGGTCAAAGGTCAGAGCATCTAGATGTCTGATGTAATCAGCTTGCTGAGTGGAATCTGTTGGAGGGAGAGGTAAGTAACAGAAGTTCACCGCGGTGTTCTCGGAGTAACCCTTGATCATAGTGTTAACTTCCTGGATGTAGGTGTCCGAGACCTGTGAGTAAACCAACTGGGCGTGGCCGTGGTCCCTACTAGCGCCCATTTCATCCTTCATGACAGCCAGCTGCTGGATGTTGTTGCTGACCGTGATGATCGTGGCCTTGATGCGCAGCTCGTCTAGAAACTTCTCCAATTTCTCCCGCCTGTGCCTGCTGACGAAGCTGTCATCATCAGCACCGTTGCACAGGAACACCCGCAGCAAGGTGTGCTTCTTCCAGACCCGCACCATGTGAAGGACGCAGGCGAGCTGCAGCAGGAAGATGCAGGCTGTGTCCAGGTACCCGCTGGTCTCCGGCTTGAAGAAGTTGATGGGCCAGACGTTGATGAATGACGGTGTCTTGCTGGCAGCGATGGCATCCCGGTCAAACTTACTGAAGTAACGGGCCAGGCAGACATTCTTTCCCAACCGGATGCTGTCGCTGATGATCATGACGTATTCCTTGACGGACAACCTGTCTGGACAGTTGAACTGTCTGACTGGCTCGAAGGCACTCAACAGATCTCCTCTCTCCTCATCAATGCCGGAATCGTCTGTCCCGTACATGTTGCCATGGTGATTTGTCACTTTGCATTTTTTAAATGAATCTCTTGATGGGCAGCCGTCGTAGAAACCTAGAATTGTTGTATTAGGCTTCATACCTACAAGAAAAATTATTTCAAAAAAAATGTAACAACTAGAGGAAGCGTAAAACTGTTCTGTCTTTTTGACACCCATGAAAACCAAAACAGAGATTCAGTCGATGGATATATTAAAGCCTTAAATCTCAAAACATATGCAAATCTTTCACTTTTGAAACAAATTCATTTCTGTGCAATCATCGCAATGTTGTTGATTTTTTCATTAAATGTTTTTTTCAAAATAAATGTCCGTAAAAACAATGTTCTAGTTTTATTTTAGAAATGTAGATGAAAGGAGAGTCTGAAAAGTCCAGCACATTGTAGGCGCAAAAGAACATTCCTGTAGAAATTCGTCTGCATTTCCGTCAACCGCCAGAAAGAGCTGCTTTGTGCCGAATTACGGAAAAGTTCCTAATGGAGACAACATGCGCTTTAGTATTTTCAACATTTGAATGAAATGCTCTGGCAGTCCAATTGACTGGTCTACATTCCCCCGCTGGCATACTTAACCCATCCATCCAATTAGAACGCTCCTAGCACTCTGACTTTTGAGACTCTCTCTAACATGGGAAACACTGGAAAATGTCAATTTGAGACATGACCTTTACTTTGACCTTTAGGTTGAGTGGAAGTAGGTCAAATCTCGTGGCCTTTTGCAATCACTGTCGGGACATCTTTGCGTACAAGCCACTTGCGACAACTATGGTCTCTAAGGGTTAAACCTTATATTAAAAAAATTAAGGAAACTTTCTTTAAAAATGTCTTTTTCTTATGGCTGGAAGAGTTTGATCAGCAAACACCGACTGATAAGATGCAAGCTGGGAACCAACTGTCAAAGTACCAGCTTTCTCCTTACCTCCAAGTCCCGAGATCCTCATGAGATGTTGGGCTCCTTCCCGTATCGTCCGAGCGAGAGTCAGTTCAGTAAACGCTTTCACTTTGAGTTTCTCTACCAGGACGATCCATGCTGGGTATTCCTGCTGGACGGGGTCAGAGTAACCCTCGTCCAAAACACCTTTTAGAAAGTAGTTAGGATTAATTATTGTTAAGATAGTTCCCAAATAGAGGTTCTGAATATAATCAATAGTTTCTAATTAGTTTCAAATAGTTTCTGAATATTTATTTAATAGTTTCAAAAAGTGTCTAAATAATTTCTGCTTAATTTTTGAATAGTTTCAAACTAGTTTCAAAAAAGTTCTTAACAGTTTCTGAATAGTTTCAAAATAGTTTGTGAACAGTATCAAAATAGATTTCAAATAGTTTCTGAACCATTTCTAAATAGTTTCAAAATAGTTTCTGAACAGTATCAAAATAGATTTCAAATAGTTTCGGAACAGTTTCTAAATAGTTTATAAATAGTTTCTGAAAAGTTTTGTGCAATAGTCAAAAGGACAGGATGAAAATGCCTGATGATTAGTCTGGTTTCTGACATAGGCCATAGAAGAATGGTTTGAACAATAAATGATATGTGACCAACAATCATCCAATCAAGTGACAAGGATTTACTTGGGTGTTATGTAATTTCTAAATAGTTTCCAAACAGTTCCGAATAGCTTCTGAATAGTTTTCAAATAGCTTGCAAAAATGTTCAAAGTAGTAACAAAAAAAGGATCACAATAAAGTCCAAACAATTTTCAAACAGTTCCCGAATAGCTTACATGTAAGTTAAACAAAATTGCATTTGGTTTGATAAATAGTATTCAAATATCCAGTTGCACTGAATAATATCATAAAACATTAGAGACAATACTGAACTCTGAAGAGAAAACATTCAATAACTTCAAAACCAATATGAAATTATAAATTTAACTTAGGCTTCATAAAACAAGTCATGGCAAACTGTTCATCAATCAAATTCTTTTCTGACCTCGTTTGACATGCCCCAGAATATACAATCCGCTCTTCTTCATATCGTTGACAAATCTGATGAGTTCGCAGCACGAGCGAGGATTGGCAACTAGCAGGAGCATCTGGGGGCGCCAAAACTTGACGTGATCCTTTCTAGCATCAAGACGAAGTAGGTATTTACGAACCTGCCGACAAAAAAAGGGGAAATTTTAACCAACAAATCTAAGATATGTTTGCAATAAAAACGGGGTCCTTCTTTGTGATTAATTACAAAAAAATATAGCTAGTGGCCTGACGTTTCGACCCTAGCAGAGTCTCTCTCTAAATGAGATTAATTACAAATGGATAAATAACGGCACAGACATTACAAAGACAAACTCAACTCACCTGATGAAAGATGAGTGCCTGGGTGATGTAACCCCAGTCCGATTCACTGATGCGGAACGAGATGATGATGAAGAGGAGGATGAAGACGACGATGCTGACGGAAGCCCAGAGTACATTGATGAGGAACATCATGACTAGACAACAGATGATCCCAAGAAGAGAAGTGTGCCATGAGAAGTATCTGAAGGACGGCCTGGACGACGAGATGGCCAAGAATACAAAATTGTCAACACCAAGGAACTTTTCTTTACCATGGTTCCAGCTTTGGATCTGTTTTCAGTACTGGTTTATGGTCTAGACACACCCAAACCACACCCAAACCACACCCAAAGCTAAACCTTATAGAGATTACTACATTTTTAACCATCAAAATATAAGATTTGCTTTTTTTTTTTTTACACTTTACCTGAAGTTCGGGGCTGATGCGACATGCATGGCCATACAAGCCAAGTTGGTGGCCGTGTAAGACAGCAAAAAGAAAATGGTGACCAAAGGAGCAATGGTGTTCAATGATCCCATCAATAGTACAAGCTGTTTTGCAAACAAATATTATCACAAAATATTAATAACTTTTAGATTAAGTAATTTTTAGATGAATTTATAATAATTTCATTTCTTTTAAGTTCATGTCAATTTTACACAATAACTGCATTGGTTTTGATTAAGTAATCCCCAAGTAGAAATTAGTTCTCGAAGAGCTCTTCCTGCTACTTACATTATCTACTCCAACAAAGTAGAATGAATACAGTTCTCAAATAACTTTTCCTACAATTTCTTTACTGCCACAAAGTAGACTTTAGTTCTCAAAGAACTACTTCTACTTATCTACTGCCACAACGTGGAATATAGCTTGGCTCGTTCCTTTATCACTGGACCAAGACCCTGTCAATTTAAACGGCTGTTTAAGACTTCGACGCCAATTTCTCATTCCTTTATTGATATTTTTTGTTATTAAAAAAATTGTCAAGAATGGTTTAATATACCTGGACGAGAAACCACGAGACAAGCACTGCGATTATAGGATTGCCACCCTTTGTAATTCCTCTGTGAACTGGCAGAAGAATTACTCCTTGAATGAAAGAGAATGAAAGAAAAGAAAATGTCAAGTTGATGACTTTTCTTGGAGCTGACCGTACTGTCAATTACTTGTAGAAAATGTAAACAATATTCAATACATAGCATTTAGCTATGTTACTTAGTTCTGGTATTATGTGGTGAATACTTCTACATTGTACAGTCAACCCTCCTACTGTCTGACCATTTAATATCATATGCTTTGAATTTGACTAATAGACAAACTATGCCAGCCTGCAATATGTCTTTAGAGTCTTATATGTCTTTAGAGTCTTATCTTCAAGCAAACTTGAAAATCCTCAATTGGGATTGGTAAATCCATAGAAACAAGAGAGTAATATAAACCTATATTAAACAGCCCATATTGAACCCTGTTCTATAACACGCTATTTTAAGCTTGAAGACAAATTTGTTATCACATACGCTCTCATGGAATATGGAAACCAATAGTCCCATAATATAGCATCCCATATCCAACTCAGCCTTCTGACATAAAAGCACTACATTTTCTGTATTCCACTTCCGCTTGTGTGATAACTAATAATGTGGTGAATGCATACTACAAAGTACCCACATGTATTCAGTAAGTTCTTTAGCTTCATTTCATTTTCATTTTCATTTAATAATTCTGGTTGTGAAACCAAAGATCCTCAGAAAAGCGAACTTAATCACTCTACTAGCCAAGAACCCCATGGAGAGAAGACAAGGAAGGAAGTTTCAGTTTTAGATGTGGGAGGAAAACCCACACAATCAGGTAGGGACTGAAAAATCCAATTCACATAAAGCTCCTGAGGAGAATGGAACCAGGGTCCCGGGGAACTAAGGCAACTAAGCCAACCCAACCGCGCTTTGCACAGTTGTTCCACCATACACAACCCGTAGCTGTTAAATGGTTTAGTCAACTCAGTGGAAGTTGTTACTAACTCTAAATCCAATGGCGAAGCAGCACTCAACAAACGTCCTGAAAGAAAAACTTCATAAACTTGAGGATGGCTGTGTTATTAAAGAACTTACCAAACACAGCATCTTTAGCGATGGCTTGAAGGACCCGAGATGCTCCAATGAGAGTAGTAAGAGCGGCTGATAACGAGACTACCAAGATTCCGACAACCACACCCGGTGGAAAGATGTTAATCTGCTGCAGAAAGCCGTAAGAGTTCTGCAGAAGTTCTCTGGAAATGAAATGAGTGGAGAACGAGGATTTAGCTGATGAAGTTTCCTTCCGAAAAGACTGTTACCCACTTCAGATGAAAAAAGGAGCATCTATCCAACTTTGTAATTGCCAAAGAAAGAGAAAATGGCCAACCACTTTTAACGTTTTTTCTCCCAGTTTTCTACAGCACTATTATTCCATGGACAACATTGGTAATTTTCAACAGTATAAGCACTTATGGGACCCAACATTTACATGAAATAACAAACCTGTGAAAGTTTTGTGTCATACGAAAGAAGCACAAGAAAAAGAATCAAAAGAAAAGCCCTACTTGGTCTTACCGTGAGCATGTTGCGCTAACGAGGAAAGCCACCAGGGCGTAAATTAGTCCAGTGAAGAGACAAGCTCCTAGAGTTCCCCTTGGGATAGCTCTACCCGGGTTCTTCAGCTCACCTACAAACATTTCAACAGGTTGTTGTCAATTATGCTGATTTATTGGCAACATTATCAAGAAAGATACAATAAAAGTCACTAGTGAAAGTTTCAGCTAAATACAGTGTCTACTTGTTGAGAAAACAGCAAAAACTGTCCTGTCATTTTCACAAGAGCTTTAGGTCCATGCACAGCGGGTACCAACCGCATCTCTGACCTGAATTTGCAAACGGACACAAGAACTCTGAGAAACAATTCACGAATGAATCGTTTCTCAGATTCAAATGGTTTTATTGATTTCTAATCAATGAGGGCATTTCAGACGAAATAATTTCTAAGGAAGCTTACTACCATTACCATCTTTATAACAAGTGAGCTTTTGGATAGAAATTACACCTTTTTTCAGGGTCACAACTAAAGGATGACCCTACCTTTAACTCTAACTTTTTGAAGAGCCTTGTGTGCACAACCAACTTTACTGACCTGACATATTAGCTCCAGCCATGATTCCTGTACACCCATTGAACAACACAGCGAACACCACAAGGAAATTAACATCCTTGCCTGTCGTATAGTCAGGGATGGAACCACCTGGGGGAACTAACAGAGAAATACAAAAAAATGTACAAGGTGTTTTTTTTTCTCTCTCTTTTCAGAGCCAACACTCCTCAAAAACGAGATTTATACACGATTGTACCTGCAAGTTTACTAGTTATAGTTTACTTTCTCATACTGTCTGACAATACAATATCATCCAGTGCTGTGGTTTTGAATGACAGATAAACTCTGCCGTCCTGCAGTTATGTTATACTGTGGGGAATGCGTCTACACAGTACACACATGTACACAGTTAGTTATATGCACCGTTGCTCCACTAAACACAACCCAAGCTGTTTAGTTGTGCCCAATGATTGGTCAAATCAAATGTTATAGACCCTTGCATATCACATCACAGGCCCAAAAAAGCGCCCTCACTAACGTCAATGAAGAGCTATCATTGGCTTAGAGTCGTGCACAGCGCGTGAACACGTGCACGCTTCCATTGTTTGATATAAAATATGGCGGCTAATGCAAGGGGTCTATGGACAGCAGGGGAGCTAACTTAACAAGCCGTGGTGGCACTGTGTTTTGAGTCACTTAAGTTCTGCAATATAGGCTTATGTTCTACTTTTGACCCTGATGGGGCCTGAACCTGTAACATTGTGTTCCACTGCCAGTCTTTTGATAATCACAAGAAACAAGCAGAGTTAATCAAAAGTAATGCATAAATACAATGAGCCTAAATGCACTGCCGCACTGCCGAGGTAAAACGATTCATGACGAAACAATATAAATGCAACTATTTGTTCAAAACGGGCCAAGGAGCAACCTTCTTTTGACGTCTAGCCGAGGGCGCCCTACTCAATCGACGCCATGTGCCAAAAGGTCTATAAACTGAAACCAGTGGTGATGCATTACTCACGGTACAGATTGCTCTTCAGTGTCACCAAGCTGAAGCCGGTGTACGAAGCGTTTGGCGTCACATTGTGGATCGGATTGTTTTGTGGGATCGGCATCTCCCCCTTAGGCTTGATGAAGAAACTCACGATCACTGTGATGAGCGTTGCCATGACGACCAAGAAGATGAGGAAGGAGGTGCGGGCAAACATCCCGGCCCCGATGAGGCAGACAGTGAGACAGAACAAGAGGACAATCGTGGAGTAGAGGAATGGCCACCAACTGTCGATAGGAAGACCATTCTGTCCCTCACCAAGCAGTGCTCCTGTGAAAAAAGAAAAGAAAAGTACATCACAGTCTGTGGCGTCTCATGGCCGATTGTGGGTTCGAGTCCCAGTCTCAACACTTAGTGCCCTTGAGCAAGACACTTAAACCTTCCAAAACATTTTAACAGTACATTTTTTAGGAAACCTAAATTTTCATTTTTCCTCTCAAATAAAAAATAAAAATTAGGGCCGGCTGCATACTTAGGATCGGTCATGTTATGCCAAACATAACTTTTTAACTGTAGAGCTTTGGTCATTTTCACCGAGGGCCAAGATTTACCTTAAGACAGGTTGCATAAGATTTCCTGTTGCTATAGTGATTTGCAAAGCAACTATCAGTTTTGCTTGTGGTTGAGAATCACTCATTACCAACTCAAATGATAAATATGACACTCCATACCAAAACCAGGCACTTATTCCCCAAACACAAAACTTGGTTTATTTGTTCATCAAAGAGATACAAAGAAGAGCTTTAAACTATTACACCTAAATAGGGGCTTTATGGTAAATATTTCTCAACTCTAAGGGCCTTGTCACACGAAGCAACTTTTACAGGCAACTTGGAGGCAACCAACTGTAGTGCATGGTACAGGGCCACTTTGGTAGCACATGAGTAATTTTTCAAACAATGTCTTATGATCCCAAGAAAAATATATGAACAATAAATTGTGAATGTCTTTTCTTCATGGAGATTGCCTGGAACTGGTTGCCTGTAAATTGCCTCGTGTGACATGGCCCTAAGACATCACATCACATTGCTAAATCTAGATTGGTGTTTCGGTTGTCTTCGCTTTTAAAGTTTGAATGTTTTAATTGGGCATGCTGAATCTTAAGGTCTTTAAAAATGGAGCTCTTTGGAGTGGCATTGGTGGCTGGTGCGTAAAGCCCTCGCCTCTCACCACTATGGCCCTGGTTCGATTCCCAGCAAAAGTCAAGTGAGTAGAGTTGTGTGTGGTTCTCTCCTGTGCCATGAGGGTTTTTCCTCAGGGACCTCTGGCTTCCCCCCCCCCAGAAAAATCAAACACTTTCAATTGCTGTCTGTGCTTTGTGGTCATACATCTATGTAGCTGGCCGTCAACAGGCCACCTTTCCATGCCTGTGGTTCGACCACGCTGTAGCCACATTCTTAAGCATTCAGCTTGTCAACCCCAAATTACTGTTATTAATTACTACTTTTCCATTTAGCTTTGCAGCAACTTCCGACAGAAAATCTTACCTCCAGTTCCAAAGTTATCAATAATGGCCTCCACGAAGCCGATGCAATAAAGCGCCGATGAGAAGACGTTGGCGATGAAGAACATGACTCCAATACTTCCTCCGAATTCAGGTCCTAAAGCTCTGCTGATCATAACTGGTAAACTCAAATTAAGGTAAATATTTGGTACAAAGACATAATTTCCGCAAAGGTTTCTTAACCTGGAAGGATGCAGTAAGAGGATACATAAACAAACAAAAAACAACCCCCCTACTATGTGACCATTCATTATCTCCCCAACAAAAACGCAAAAGAAAAGACAATAAGAAAACATAGACTGTTCTAGAAACCAGACTTCGACTTAGGCTCCAGGGCCCCATTTCATAGAGCTGCTTTTAAAGCAGAAAAATTAGCTTGTGCTTACCAGAATAAGGTTACCAGCTAAAATACCATGTCACATGAAGCATATGCGACTGGTGTCCTGCTTATTATTGCTGAGCAGAATGTTTTAAGCGATATTTTCTGCTTAAGCAGCTCTATGAAATTGGGCACTGGTTAGGAACTGTTTGGTAGTTTGAAAACATGCGCTTTCTGTACAGGGCTTCAAAAAGGTGCACAAAGCCTTAGCCAGATCAGAAGTAAATGCCCTGGTTTAAAAAGCCATAATTGAAGAAAAGGATCTGCCTCAAAAAAAAACACTGTTGACCTTTTGTGGCTGATTTATTGTGTATCTACTTATTTGTTTTAAATCTGCTTTATGTTGACATATTGCTTTGAGAATGAACTGCAACGGGAAAAGTTTACTCCATTAAAATTGTTTTCCCCTATTAAATAATACATTCATGGCTGTTCAAAATACAAGGAAGTTATTTAATTAAATTATTCCATTAATTATCTCACTTATCTCAGAAGGAACATTGAAAATAATTTTTACAAATTACACTACATGAAAGTTTTTTGTGTCTTTGAAAGCCATTCATTTTCCATTTCATTTAATGAATTCAGGTTTCTATCTGAGTAACCCAGATGACAATGTAACTTTTGAATTCATGGACTTAAATAATCATTTGGATTTAAATTGAATAAACAACCAATGCAGTGTATCAATCAAAAGGTCATAATATAGGTTTCATAAGGAGTCTTGTACCCAGTATTAATCCACTGACAGCTGAATACAGCACTTTGGACTGGTACCTGTTGAGTAATGTTGTTTACTGGCTGATTTAGGACCAATCGGTGAAAATTATCTGAAGTAGGAAGGACTTTGTTATCGGCAAGCTCAGAGAACAAACTCTGGTCTCTAATCTGTCTACCAGTAGTGGTGATAGGGTCAAAGGGTATTAGGTTCCTGGTATTGTGTACTAGATCATCATGTGATTACCATGATTACAGGTGGCATTGTCAACAATCTGATTGGAAACCGTTGATACCCTAATTGGGAGTTGAGAGTTCTAATCAGGGATCACATATACCCCGATTGGGAAAGTATCCTAATACCCTGACTGCAGCAGTTTTCATTTGATTTGAAAAAGTTTTCTTGACTGAGAACCAGTTTATATTCCCTCACTTGAAAAGGGTTTACACCAAAATGTACAGTATCCCAAACTGATTGGGAATGTTTAATACCCTACTTGGGAGAGTTCAACTTCTTATTGGGGTACAGATGTACCCCAATTGCGATAGTATGTTAATACCACCTGACTGTAGCAGCAGTTGTCATAGTCATCTGAAAAACTTATCTTGACTGAGAACACCAGTCAGGGAAAACAATTTGGGAAAAAAAATAATTGCAGGGAAAAAAATTAAATAAGAATGTAGGTATTTAGTAATATCCTAATTGGGGTAGTGTTGATGACCCTGTGGTTTATGATTTACATTTTCCTTGTTAATTATTTTATGCTCACATGTAGAATCAAATTTTAATGCCACCCTTTAAATTATTTCAATTCAATTCGCTTCCTTGTGACCTTGTTCATGTTTTATTTGCCATTTCCTGTATTTGTTATCTAAATTTAATCAGAATACTCAGTGGTTTTGCGTCATCCCCTTTTGTTCTTGACCCAATTTCATGGTCCTGTTTCCCACTAAAGCATGTGACTGTATGTCAGGTAAGCCTAGACATCTGCTATGCAGCTATGAAATTGGGCAACGTTCTTGAATCACATGACAGGAAATTCCCTCTTGCAACATACATGAAAATTTACCAAATTATCTCTAAAAAAAGGCTGACTGGCCTAGTGTACTGGACGCTAAGCTCAGGGGGTCCAAGTCATCAGAGTGTAGGGTCCACTCATCGGTGTAAGGGCAAAAACCAAATGATATTCTTTAATGTCAGTCACAAATAATCACTAGTAAAGTCAAAGAGGAGCCAGGAAAGGAATCTTCTCAGGCTCTTCCAATTGCTTGAAAATAAAACTTGACAAAGGGTCAATGATGAGACTTGCTGAATGTGAAAAATCCTGAAAAAATGGCTTGCTGGCCTTTGTTCCCTTTATTCTAGACCTGGAACCTCTAAGATGTTACAATTCAGGAGGTTTACAGACTCTGTGAACTACAGGTTTGGACACAATGTGGACTATTTCTTTCTCTTGGTGACTTTTCTTTTTCAAGAAAATTGAAAGGCTCTTAAAGGAGATTTAAAGAAAATCAGAAAATCAGACAATCAGACAAAATTCCTTAGAAATCATGTGCCTAAAAGGATACAGTAGGCTCCTCCTCCTTCGATGGCCCCGTTGGTTGAAATGGCGCAGATGGAGAGGACCGTGAGTAAGACGATGAAATAACCCAGAGCAAACATACCCAGGGATTGTAGCAGGCCACTCGCACCAATGGCATAACCTGAGAGAGACAGGTGTTAAGCATGTTGACGTTATGTCTCCTTGGTGCAACTATGTTGTATGATGAGTTAAAGGATGGGGTCGATTTCACAAAACCCTTCCTAACTTAGGACTAGTCCTAGGCAATGCTAGGAGATAGGACTAGTCCTAAGTTAAGACCAGTTACTGGTCCTAACTTCAGATAAGACTAGTCCCAACTGGCCCAATTTCATAGAGCTGCTTTCAGCACAAACATTAGATTGAAGCAAAAAATAATTGTGCTTACCAGAAAAAGGTGGTCAGCCGAAATGCCATTTCATATACATTTTTCGACTGCTTTCTTGCTAATATTTGCTGAGCAGAAATGTTGTAAGCAATATTTTCTGCTTAAGCAGCTCTATGACATTAGTTCCTGATTGCAAGATATGGTAGTGCAACAAAGTCATATCGTAGCGGGTATGGAATTCACTGAGGTTATGGCCTCTGTTGCTAAGACAGGCCCTCAAATTGACCCATACCACCCACAGAAATGGCTGTGGTGCCCTGTACTTTTGCTGTGGCGCCCTTTGCAAAGTTCCAGTACAAATTATCTTTTTCCTCATAGACGCACCCTTTTGCCATGCCCCTTCTAGAGCAAACTTCAGGGCCTGCCCTGGTCTCGGCCTTGATGCTCCTTCAAAAGTCTCCCATAGACTTCAAGATTTTCCTGCATGTACATGTATGCAAAAGCCCTTTGCAAAATAAAAACAGTCTTGCCCTTCATAAAGATGCAGGCTTGCCATTGTTTAAAATACCCGCTTTCGCTAGTAAGCACAAAATTAATAGAATGGGGTTGAGTCAAGTAGGACCGTACAACCTTGTTGCCTGCAGCCAATTGTGCATAGCGTTAAAGTTTTCAAGATGCAAACTCTATCTTTCACATGTACAGTATATTTATACTACAAGTAGGACAGCTGGTCTGGAACGGCTGAGGTCTTGGATTTGATTCCAGCGTTCTCCCTTAACAGTGGTCCGGCTGGCTACAGTAGTTCAGTTTTTGAAAGTGTCCCTATCTAATAGGAATGATGGACAAGTGTAAAAGTTAACTGGTCCTGCTGGCTGGTCACTGAAAAAGTATAAAGGGCAAACCATAAAAATCCCTTCCAGGTACAAATGTAGTACACTGTAGGCCTGTAGGATTTTCAGCAAGACTCTGACCTTTAAAGTGCTTATCACACATGGATGTAGGGTAAATAAAATAAATAAATTAACAAAATAAAAAACTATACAAAAATACACCGGTGAATGTTCCTTTTCTTGTATTATTTTGGTGGCGCCGAATCAAGTTTTTTTTAGATAACTATTCAAGTAGTTGTTCTACATTTATCACGGCATGGATGTTTCACTCCCAAGATATTGCACTTACCGACTCTCAAAAACAAGATCACGCTGAACATAGACAGCACACACGGCACAAAAACGCCGAAAAATGTCGTCAGATGTCGGGTAGATATGGCACCGCGATTTTCATGTTGGCCATCGTTGTCCGGTACTTCGATGCTGTTGTCTTGGCTGTCTAATCGATACCTTAGGAGGGGCGAGTTTTCATTCATGGTGGAGCGCTGCATTTCTGTCTCTTTTCTTAACCACAGCGTCAGCCTAAATGGAAAAGCAGAGAGAAAATTTGTTTAGTCTGCCTGAGAATGAGGGCACTCTTGTAAGTCTCAATGACCATTACCCTCGAGTCAGGGAATCAAGGAAGGTTACAAGGATTGTAATTTTCAAGTGATGCCCACTTGACTGCGGTTCCATCTGCCGGGATAAAAGCTTATCCCGATAGAAGTTCCTCAGCTGCAGCCCCTACATACATGTATGGAACAGTTTGCCAATGACACTGATTTCCTGCCTCATTAATATTATTAACTAAGGCATGTGATTTTTCCCGGGCTTAGTCTCCCAACAGGAAGACGCTGTTAAATCTGACTGCCGCCTTTTCACTAATTATGTCCAGATAACAGAACTCCTAGAACTATGAGATTTGTTCCACTATCGAACGATAGCGATTAGCGGAACGAACCTCATACTATAGTTCTAGGACTAGGACTAGGAGTATGTACAGATGTTTTGATGGGTACTTTAAGACCAAATGAGTGAAAAAGTGTCCGTCGAGTAGCACTTATTCTCCTCTAAATGTTCCAGCACACACTTGGGAGTTGGGGTTAAGTCATGATCTTCACAACTAGCACTACTCAGCACAGTGCTACGATTATCTGGAATTATTTAAAGTTCCTTCTTCGTCTCTGTGCACATACTGTTCATTTTTCTGGGCAGGTATGTGGGAGGTCCTCCATGTTTATCCGAAGCTAAATTTAAGGAGAAAAAGTGGCGCAGATGGCTGAGATGTGTGACATTATCAACACATGTTAACTGTACCTCTCGAGAGAACTAAAATGACTGCTGTATGTCATTTGATTCTGCGTTGAGTTTACCATGTTCAGCTGCACTGTGACACTCTTTCTAGTTTATTGCTCAATGTATTGTATTTATAATTACAAATAAAATCTACGATTATGAATGAGATTACTCCGAATTCGATAACATCATAACATGATACGTATTGACTTGTATTTTTTATTGTAATTTACACTGACTCAGTCAGTAAAACTGTATGTAAAAAATAATTTGCGTTTTCCTAACTTATTACAATCAATAGCAAAGTATTCAATAGGGTGATACCATGGAGGAAGGGTGATACATACTGTGATGGCTGGATAGTGACTGAGTGATACTTAAGACTAAAGTCTTAAGACTTAAGCTATAAATAATAAACAGAATACAATTAAATATTTAACGTTTTAAAATTAAGTAAGTAAGAGAAAACGTTAACCCTAACTTCAAAAGCAAGGAAGGCCAAGCCAGGGAGGCCGAAGGCCAACATTGAATGGCATAAAGTTTAAACAACCCTTACCTTTTACCGTTTCCTCCTTTGCCTTCACCCTCGTTTATGCTATTCATAATTATCGGAAACGGTCACTGGGATCAATTCTTTTACGTGACATTGTTTGTAAATCGATTACCTCACCGTGAATAAAATCAGGGACGAATGTCAGACAAAATCATCACACACACGCACGGCGGCCGGACAATCCGCTGACTGGTGACCCTAGCGTGACCTTAAAACAAACTCGATTCCATGGGTGTTTGTAAGTTGCCAAGCTATTCCGAGCGTAATGTGTTCGACATGATTTACTGTCCATGCAAACGAGGTTGATATTCGGCAGCGCAAATAGTAAGCGCATTATGAAAAGACGCAAATGTTTTTATTTGCGTACGCAATTTGTAGAAAACTGCATGTGCGCAATTTTTGAGTTCAAGAAATTGCGCGCTACATGATACTGATGCCTTAGTACCTACCTGGCACTGTTTACCAATTAAATATTTTAGGTCAATTGCATCCCCCACATCCTTTGAATGTCCAGTGCTTTGTCACAAGAAATCCAGGACTTAGTTTGCCTGCCACTCTGTGTACAATTCTCTCTACATGTTTCGGAACAAAAATATCCCCAGCCAGACAAAAGTTTTAACATTCAGTTCAAAGATTGCGCTCCAGCTCCTTTGCGCAAGTTACGAATTTACGCGAGCAAAGTCTGTGTCTTCAAAATCGGCACACCGCGCAACACAGTTTGTTTATCAGGTGACCCTGGTCTCGTGACATCATACTCCTGAAGGTGGTTATTGGCTGTTGTGTTTCCACAGCCTTCAACGTGAAAGGCCGGCCTTCAACGTGAAAAGTGACGTACAACGTTTGCGTATCCCAGGGATAATGTACAAAATGCTTGCCACACGCAAAATTATTGTTTGTGTGGACGGCTATGGACGTGAATGAATCCCGACAAGTCATCGTTAGGTAAATGAACTCCTATAGGCTATTTTGGTGCTGGCGGGAGTTGGGTTTATTTCGTGAAATGTAGCCAACTTTAAATGAACCTTTAAAATGGCTGTTTGAAATCTAAAATGTAGGGCCAAATCGGCCAAGAAAGGACCTGGCAACTCTTAATTTATGAATATAATTTGGGATTGAACAAAGAAAAATCGACTAGACTCAGAAGGATTTGAACCAACGTACCCGGAAACGTGCAGGCGGGCTCTACCAACAACTGATCTGAGCTAGCTATTTGTTTAAGCCTACGTTGGTCTCCCTTTTATTTTGTCAACATCGTTGTTTGGGAAGCCAAATCAACCGTTAACTGTCGTGTAGCCAGGGATCACATCCAAGTTTACAATACAACCTGGGAAACATACTGGCATACTGGCTAGTAGTGCTCAGAGGATAGAGCGCCGATACGTTAGTGGAGATCGTTGGTTCGAATCCCACTCTGGTCAATTTTTCTTTTTAAAAAAAGAACCCAGTCGATCAGTTTCCCCTTGTGGCTTATTTTGACTTCTGTATATACACTTTACAAATTGGGCAAGTGTCCATCCCTGAACTTTGGTTTGTTATTGAATTCAGTGTTTTGAATCATACACGAGTGTAAAAACATTCTCAACCGTCACAAGCGAAAGATCCTTCTTAAGATGAGTTGTCAATATTACCATAGTGATGTGTATTGTGATAAATGAAAAAGTAGTTGCGTCTAAGGGGAACCCGAGTACGGGTCCGTGCGGGTGTTTTGTGTACATCCGGGCTAGCTATTTATAGACGTAAGACGACGTTTTAGGTTGAAACAATTTTCATCACACGTAACGTAAGTGATTTTTAGGAGATACGAGGTTTTGCATCACTGAAACATCAAACATTCACCTAAATTCAGCTAAATGCAGCTATTCACTGCGTTCAGTGTATTTTCGTCATCCCAGTAAACCAAGGCCAGGCAGATGAAACTGATCGAGAATCCCCCTATATTTGATCCTCCCACTCCATCCTTCTCGGCGGCCACCACACTCTGGTCTCACCGTACCTTTCCAAAGCAGAGCCATCATGCTCCTCGGCGCATTCCGCCCCTGGTATTGCTGTAACTCCAACCCTTTTCTCATCATTAGACATCTTCAAATCACAGCTTTCTGTTAATTCCATTGGCTTCATGGAGTAAAATATCCATCACAAGCTCCCGCTAATGTTTAGAATGAATGTGCAGATCCCGAGTATAGGCCCGCGCTCTCCACAAAACAAGATGCTGGCGTGATCGATACCTGCTCCGATGAAGGTTTCTGCCTTTGGTGTGTACGGCCCAACGAGGTCATTAGTTTCGTAATATTGTCCGTCAAGTTTTTAAATCATACACACGAATAAAGCGTCAGAGCTTGTAGAGTCTGACCTTGGCCAACAATAAATTGAACAGATTCAATGGGAGTTAATGGTTCAGCAAGTCTCTGTACTAACATCATAAACGAAACCGGGAACTCGGCTGTTTCGTAACGGTTCACCGGTTCTGTTTGCTACCTCCATGGTTCTGACAGCTAAAGCCGCATACCAGCCGACACACAGACAGTCAAAGTTAAAACCAACACAAATCCACATACATCTCAGTCTAGAAAACTATTATACGTCAACACTCGTTTTTTTCAGTACATATTATTATCACCTGGGTCTTGTGTGCATTTAGAGAGTACGGAAGCCAATTAGTGACGTTGGAAGAAGATGAAGAGGAGACATAAACAACATGTCTTTGAATAAAAATTGAATTTAATCAGAACTCTATACATGATGTTTTCAGATAAAGTTTACTCACAATGATAGAAAAATAAACTGTCGTGAAGGAATGTAATATTGATTGACTGATGGATTCCACGTTACAAAAGCTGTCACGTTTCAGCAGTTCTTTCAGTTTGCTTTTGTTACGGAGACCTGCATTGGTGCCAAGCATTGCCTATATGAAGTGTGTTTTTAAGATTGTAACTGCCCATATAAATTGACGTAAATCAAGTGTCTCTAGTTGGAATTATGAATAGTCAGTTTATTGTCATTTTGTTTTTAATTATTATTTCCGTACAACTTTCTTCAGCAAACCCGGAAGGTTTGGTTTTCGTTTGGGTGGATAGTTTGACGACCTGCAAATGTCCCTTTGTTTAACTATTTAATTATAACATTTGTTGATGGTTGGCTAAAGCGCCACGGACGGCCCCCTCCTACAGCGCCGTTTCGTGGATCGTGCCCGTTGACCACAGGTGGAAAATGGGGCGCCCTCTTGTGATTGGTTGTGCAGCAGTCACGCTCCGCGAAACTAATAACCAATCACAGCAAGGGGCGGGATTTAGACACCACATTTAGTTGTATGTGTTGCCATGGTAAAGTGGAGAAAGAGTTAACTTGATTTGAGACAAAGCAGACGTGAGGCCTCGACCTGCAAGCAGATGTGACGGGTCTGTCTCTGCTAAGCTAGGGTTTCAGTGGTCAAGGGATCCGCGGGAATTGGCACTGTCGCCGCCACGACCTTCAAGACTGACTAGTGTTGATTCCAAGAAGGATCATGGCCTGCTCGGACGACAGTAAAGCTCCTCAGTGACAGTGCCTGTTGTATAATCAACCTATCAAGTGTAAGAGTAGCATTTTTTCGACTTTTGGTAAAATATTGAAATGCGATTGTGTGCTCTAAAAATTATGGTGAAGTGAGTACTACAATACTGAAAACCCTTTATTAAATTAACTCCAGCTTTGAGGAAAATAATTATAATTTGGGAAAACAAACTTGTAACAAAAAAAAAGCAAAAGCAACGTACGGCGAGTGAGAATGCCTGCTTCATTAAGGGGCAAGTTCAGCAACTTTTATCAAGTTAAGGCCAATTTTGAAGGTGCGATATTATTATGCTTCAAACTTATTCAGTCAAATTGATGCTTTTGTAATTATTTACGTATATTTTGGGAAATATTGATACTTTGTGGCTGAGCAGTGTAGTGCACCGAATTCAAGTTGAGGTGGCTGAGCCATTACAATGTGGGTTCCTGGATCACCCTAATTACTAAACAAGAAATGTCACAAGATCAAAAGAATGAGAGGGTAATATAACATTAAAACAACCCTTACACTTAACAAAACCCAAACCCGTAACCTTACCATGAAACTCTAACCCGGACCCTATCATTAACACTCGCACTATCCCAAACCCTATCTCTAACTCTAACTTTTCTAACCCTAACACTAACCCAAACTCAACCATAACCCTAGCACCAACCCTAACCCTATAACCCAATAACACTGAAATTCCATCACTAACCCTATAGCCCTAACAAATTTGACTCCCATAAGATGAATAGGATAGGCGTGTGTATACGTGTGCTGCATGTTACCCAAAGGGACCAATGACCTTCATTAACGAAGACTCCAGCCCTAACACTAACCTATGCCCTGACCAGAACCCTATTCCTAATCGTAAACCTAACCCTATCCCAACAATAACCATGACTCTAAGCCCTAACCCTATCCCCAACAATAACCATGACCCGTAACCATTACCCTAAACCTAAGTCGGACCCTCACCCTAACCCAGACTCTAGCCCTAACCCTTACCCTGACCCTGAGCCTAATCCTAACCCTAACCGTTACCCTAACCCTATTCCTAATCGTAACCCTAACCTTATCACCAACCCTAACCCTTAACAATAACACTAACCTTAATTCAGAAACCAACTCTGACTCTAACCCTAACTCTAGCCCTCAACGTAACTCTTAACCTGACCCTAATCCTAACCCTAACCCTGACCCTAAACCTAATCCTAACCCTTTACCATTACACTAACCCTAGCTCGAACCCTTACCCAGACTATAGCCCTAACCCCAAACCATAACCCTTACCTTAATTCGGACCACAACTCTAACCCTAACCCTTTACCATTACGCTTACCCTAAATCAAACCCTAACCCAGAGTCTAGCCCTAACCCTAATCCTAATCCTAATCCTAACCCACCCTAACCGTTACCCTAACCCTAACCCTATTCCTTATCGTAACCCTAACATTATCACCAACCCTAACCTTAATTCAGAAAACAACTCTGACCCAAACCCTAACCCGAACTCTAGCCCTAACCCTAACTCTGACCCTGACCCTAGTCCTAACCCTAACCCTGAGCGTAATCCTAACCATAACCCACCCTAACCGTTACCTTAACCCTATTTCTAATCGTAACCCTAACCTTATCACCAACCCTAACCCTGACCCTAACCCTAAAAGAAAACCCTAACCTTTATTCGGAAAACAACTCTGACCCGAACACTAACCCGGACTCTAGCCCTAACCCTGACCCTAAACCCTAGTCCTAACCCTGGCCCTTACCCTACCCCTACCCCTACCCCCGACTCTAACCCTAACCCTACCCCTGACTCTAACCCTAACCCTAACCCTGACTATAACCTTAACCCTAACCCTTTACCATTACGCTAACCCTAGCTCGAACCCTTACCATAACCCAGACTATTGCCCTAACCCTGACCTTAATTCGGACCACAACTATGACCCTAACCCTAACCCCGATTCTAGCCCAAACCTAACTCTAGCCCTAACCCTAACTCTGACCCTAACCCTCATTCTAACCCTACTCCTGACTCTAACCCTAACCCTAACCCTTTACCATTACGCTTACCCTAAATCTAACCCCAACCCAGACTCTAGCCCTAACCACGACCCTGGGCCTAATCCTAACCCTAACCCACCATAGCCGTGACCCTAACCCTAACCCTGACCCTATTCCTAATCCTAACATTATCACCAACCCTAACCCTAAGCGCAACCCAACCTTAACCCTAACCTTAACTCGGACCCAACTCCTAACACAGACTCTAGCCCTAACCCTAACTCTGACCCTGACCCTAGTCCTAAACCTAACCCTAACCATCACTCTAACCCTAACTCTGAGCCTATAGTTTACCCCAACCGTCACCCTAACCCTAACCCTATTACTAGTTGTAACCCTAAACTTATCCCAAACCATAACCCCAACCCTTAACCATAACCCCAACTCTGACCAAATTCCTAACCCACACTCTAGCCCTAACCCTTAACCATAACCCAAACCTTAACTCGGACTCCAACCCTGACCCTGACTCTAACCCTAGCTCTAACCATAACTCTATAACCCTAACTTCTACTTTTGCTTTGTTGTTCGGCAGGATCCATGTATAAAAGCATCAAATCGGACTTGAAATTAGACACTTAAATTTAATAAATCATATTATGGGGGTAAGTCCAGCATTTTTGTTAAAATTTTGTTAAGGGGGAATATATGTGCTTTAAAATTATGCGGTCAAACATTGACGCTTAGTGGGACAAACTTACTTTACGGTTTGTCGGATAATTACAATTCTGAAAGGGTTCTTAGATTACCCCCCCCCCCCCCCCCGGTCTTGTAAAGATTATCACTATTGGGGCGGTATACTATTAACATTCTAAATAACTTACACACATCGACAAGCCAAGACTTGGGTTGGCCATTGTCCCACTAGGCATGTGGGTATGGTGCGAACCCTTTTACTATCGTTAAATTTATTGGTACTCATCTGTATTTTTTCCTTTGTTATTCGAACATTATGAATTCATATTTGAAACAAAATGATTACATAAAAAGTACTTCTGGCGATAAGTTGTTAGAAATCTAATTAAAACACCAGAGGACCAATATAAAATATTGTCATCCAATCCAAGTGGTCTGAGCTACAAAATATGTAGTAGTGTTGACAAGTATGTTACATAATTCTAAATATGAACTCGTGAAAAATGTCTCAGAAAACATTTTGGGCGAGCCCCTTTCTCTTAACGACAAAAATTTTTGCCTAAAAAATGCAAGGTATTTACATGCAGAATTAGGAATGTTCATAACAGTATAAAGAAAACGGCAGACTATAATTGCAATAAAAAAATATACGTAATACTTAAAATTAAGCTTTGCTACAGTATCATTACTTCAGAAAAACTACAGAAAATAAACACTAAAAACTACAATAATTAAATTATCTACTGTATAAATAAAGTTGTTTTGAGCGCCTAGTAGACAAAAATGCATGTTTAATAAAATAAAGCTTTACGTTTTTGTTAATGAATGCGCAGATTGAATAACTGCTGGTGCTGAGGGCCAGATGTTAATAATGAAATATTGAGAGTAACATTTGTTGTTTTGTTAGAGCTATAGGGTTAAGTTAAAGTGCGGTCTTAGTTCGGTGTTAAGGTAAGGTGCACTGGGCTCGGTTTCACAAAAACTCTAAGATTCATCTTAAGATGAGTTGTCAATATTACCAAAGTGATTTGCATTGTCATCACACTTTGTGAAGCAATTAAGATTGATATGATTAATCTAAGCGCTTTGTGAAACCGAGCCTTGATGTTGTGAATGTGGCCATGGTTTGTGTTTGCATTGCAATGGAGTCCTGCTCACATGTTTCGCTAAAACATGCATTCTGTCTATTTTGCACTCATCAGTGTATACTTTGAAATTTCTCACACATATTTGAATTATACTTATTAGACAATATGTACATTTTACCTTTCTAGTATGAAGGGCCTAGAACAATTCCATTGATTTAATCTCACCAATGAAAATATTACCTAAAAATACTTCAAGATAGTTGTACACATTTGTAATGTTGTCTAAAGATTTTGTCCGGTTTTCTACCTTCACAGAATAAACTATTTTGAAAAGCAGTGTACCATAATAAACTTACTAAACCTGAGCTTTTTTTGCCATGATGTAAAAGAACTTTGGTGACTTAAGCTTTGCTCAAATAGAGGAACTTGTAATTGTTGTTGAAATTTCCACGCAGTTGTAGTCAAAAGGTTTTGGCAAAAAATACAAACACCTCATAAATAATTTGTGCTTTTCCATTACATTACTGACATTTTTTGGTAACCCAATTTGATCAAATGAACTG
This sequence comes from Pisaster brevispinus, assembly GCA_023634235.1. Classification (NCBI taxonomy): domain Eukaryota; kingdom Metazoa; phylum Echinodermata; class Asteroidea; order Forcipulatida; family Asteriidae; genus Pisaster; species Pisaster brevispinus. Next base: position 16,278,607 of record JAMKCF010000002.1, read on the forward strand.
ATGTGAGTAGTTAGGTAATTGTACAATATAGTATTGGAGTTTAATTGATTCAAGTAAAACCTATTGAGTAAACAGTAAACTATAAGGCCATATCTGAAATAGTGGCTACGGATACGGCTTGATCATCACGTGAACATGTGTTAAAGTATGACCCGAGGCCCATAGCAACAGCTGCAGCCATAGCCGTAGCCATACATTCAGATATGGCCTATAAGATGGTCCTCTCCTCGAGTAGTCTTCTTACAGGAGGGCGCCGTCCACGGTCCAGCTTGCTCCAGTTGAACGCGTCGGGAATCATCTGGCTGTAAACTTGACGCAGTCATTTTTCAGTTGGTGACAGCCCACAAAGCACCAGTTAAAACATAATTTCAGTGATGTTTGAAACTCTGCATGGTGTGGATACTAAGAAGTACCTATATTTAGTAAACTTGCAGGTACAACCACGTGTAAAATCTCTTAGAAAGAGTTATATTTTTTTATCTCTATGTCACTTGAACTATGACGCAGTTCTTCGGCTGTTCAGTCCAACAAGTGGTGGTTATATCTTCACAACATTCCTATAGCAGAACCTTATAGAGAGTCATCTGGCTAGACTTGACACAGTCTTTCTGAAGCTGGTGGCACTCAGTCCAAATTGCGTTTATTAGCCTCAATGTTGGGTGTCTATCATCTTCAAGGTCATCGTCTCAATCTGTGGTTGAAAATAAAATGTCTGCAAAGATTAATAATTTGAGCAAACTCTTTTAATAGTTTTAGTTGTTCTGAGGAATAGTTAAGTCTAAATGCTTGCAAAGAAAATTCTCCTCCAGCTCCAATCAATCCTCAGCTCATTGAACATGCACACAAAACATGAAACAGCATTCCAGGTTTTGTTGAACTTTCTGTATTTTTAAAAATCTTTTTCTGACAAACTTGACCTCCTATTTTGATGAAGGTTTCCACCAGTTCGTGTGTATGGTGTGTTTATTGCAAAAGGATGGAATGAATGTAATCTTTGAACTTGATGACTTGAAACCTTCGAAGATGAAGTGCCAAATTTGCAGGATGAACCTTCTTCCCAAAATAATTTAAGAATGAGCTTTTTAAAAATTTACCAAGTGGTCTGTTGTTGACTCTTTGCACCTGTCCAGAAAGCGTTGGTTAGCCTCGACATCGCCATGTCACTTGACCGGTTGAACTTGTTGTGGAGAGTCATCTCGCTAAACTTGACACAGCTCTTCTTCAGATGGTGCCGCTCAGTCCCAAAAGCAGTGATTAGCCTCAAGATGTCATCTAGCAAGGTCACCGTCTCAATCTGCGATAGAAAATTAACGATTTTCAAAAACAAGTTTGAATAAACTCTTTTAATATAAGTTTTAAGTTGTTCCTCCAACTCCAATCAGTTCTTCAACTCAATGATTGGGCACACACAACATAACGAATCATTCCAGGTTTTGTTGAAGTTTTTGTGTTTTTGAAAACTTCTCACGACAAACTTGCCCTATATTAATGAGGTTTTCCACCAGTTCGTTTGTATGATTTGTTTATTGAAAACTAAGAATGGAATGATGTATTCTTTCTAATCGATGATTTGAAACTTTCAAAGGTGCTTATTCTGAAAATTTCCTCCTTTGCCAAATTTGTGGGGAAAAAGCTTCTCTTCAAACAAAAGTTTCAAAATATTTGTAGTCACCACTCGATTGTAGTCAACACTCCCTGTAACCTCCAACGATGCTCAATCAAACAGGTCCGGTTGTATTCACCACTCCCTGTATCCTCCAACGATGCTCAGCCAAAGAGGTCCGGTTATAGTCACCACTACCTGTATCCTCCAACGACGCTCATCCGAACAGGTCCGGTTGTATTCACCACTCCCTGTATCCTCCAACGATGCTCAGCCAAAGAGGTCCGGTTATAGTCACCACTCCCTGTATCCTCCAACGACGCTCATCCGAACAGGACCGGTTGTAGTCACCTTCCACAAGAGACTGCTCAAAACTGAGGGAAAATTTAGTAGGCAGACAGACAAATTTATCTCTATTTAGTTACATTTCTTTACGATTGCATGAAGAGCCCAAATTGTTTTAAGAAGAATTTCAATTTGTTTGGACTGTACGAACACAAACAGTTTAAGAGTAACTATAAATATAAATATAAATAGTAAACTTGCGGGTACAACCATGTGTAATAACTCTTTGAGGGAGTGTTGGCTCTGAAAAGAGCCGGTTTGGTCTCGACGTTTCGAACAGTATACTCTGCTCGTCTTCAGGAGAACGAGCAGAGTATACTGTTCGAAACGTCGAGACCAAACCGGCTCTTTTCAGAGCCAACACTCCCTCAAAGAGTTATTACACATGGTTGTACCCGCAAGTTTACTATTTATATTTATATTTATAGTTACTCTTATCCTCCACACCATGCAAAGCTTCAAACACCATTTACAAACAGTTTAACTGGGTATGTTGCTCTATACCTCGGTGATTGGCTGGGCGTTCATGTTTTCTGTTGAAGAATCTCAAATGATACTAGAATTTTGACTGCTGGTTACAAGCGAGGTTCAAAATCTGATTTTGTTTTTTTAAATGCATGTTTCGATTTTCCTTCCAAAGTAATCAATAAACTGATGTAGATTTGTTTGCAATTGTCAACATTTCTTGATTGAGTTGTCCCACTTGGTAGGTAGTTTCCTCACTGGTCACTTTATAAACTGATACATTACCAAAATCTTTTGCATGACCCCGTCCCTGCTGATGGGCATCAGCTCAGTGAAGATTTCAGCACACAAACTACTTCACCACCTTCAAGATGAAAACATGATCTGCTCTTTGGAAGAAAAATGTATCTAGAATAATTAGCATTTTGGGGTCACATCAATTAGTCAGTCATACCATACACATTACCTGAGATAACCTCAATACTTTACCAAACCAATGTCATCTACAGTGTCCTAGGGCTGACATCTGTGCAGAACTGCTTGCCACAACGTCCTCTTTTATAGCAATAACGGCTACTGTGAAAAACAAAAACAAGGTAACAGCTGGCCTGTGGAGAGAGACGTTAGGAGCTGTAAAAGAATCTAGGTGGGAAAGAAGGTTACTTTTCTTTCCCACTTACCCTCATACTTTTAACCTAATACTTCACCTGATACTTATAACCTTTGCTGCAAAGACCTCATTGAACCCACTGGCCTCAGGTCATGAATCAGCGACATCAAAGTGAGTTCAGGATTGTTTTGTCTGCTCAATTAGTGAGTTTCAAAGCACATCATCTGCCACAACCTCTACAACAGGTACAGACTGTGGGAAAACAAAAAAGATTGTAGCCTGTGTAGGCCGGTCAGAGGCTGTGGAAATAAACGTTAGATCCCAAATCTGTGGAGAAAAGGTTGCTGTGGAGGAAAAGGGTTATTTTTCTTTCCCACTTACACCAATACTTTTACCTGATACTTCACCTGTTATACCTAGCCTTTGCTGCTAACTGCCAACCTCACTGACCTCCAGTCACTCATCAGGGACATCGAAGGGAGAGTCTTCATCATCGTCTACTCAAGCTCTGCGTTTACTGATCACAGCGTAGTTCTTAGTTTTGCTTCAAGACATTATCTTTTGTTCACTAGGGACTTGTTTTTACCGTCCTTAGGTGAGTTGTGTCAACGCAAACGAAATGAGATTCAGCATCTTTGAATCAAGACTAAGTACTACGCCAGTCACACCTTATACTTTACCTATTGCTAGTGAACCTGCTGGAGGAGTAGAGAGTTAGTCTTATCTCTAGGCCAACACTTACTCTAAGCCTTTACTGTCTTACCATTCATACATACCTAGGCATCTCTGGCATCTTCCCCCATGGACGATCTGCTCTTTCCCCCATTCTTTCTTCTCTCTTGCCACCTTCAGGTTTTTTTTCCTTTTGTCCTGCCTTTTCGCAGCGCTCAGAACATAAGTGGTTAAGTTAATTGCAATGAGCCGTGCGATTCGGGACTACAGCTGTGAAAAAGATTGTGTTTGCTGTAAGCCCCCCCCCCCCCCATTCTTTTATGTGAACTTTGATCTAATTGAGCCAGGGTTACAGCTAATGTTGTTTTTGTCTTATCATTTATTTTTTATTTTCAAATATGTTTTTTGAAATGTCTACACTCAGGATTGATGTAATGCTGATATTAGGAATATGTAAATATCTATTTAGCTGGTCTAAATTATTTATTTACTACTCCTAAATCAAACATTAATCATCCAATGAGCTATTTTGTTGATTTATCTATTATCTATTATCTTAATTTGTTTTATTATACATTTAAGAATTAGTTAGTTGAAGATGTCTACATTGAGAATTGATGTAATGCTGATATTAGGAATATGTAAATATTTATTTAGCTTGCCTAAATAATTTATTTAATACTCCTAAATCAAACACTAATCATCAAATGGGGATTGATCTGGAATATTTGACGGCTACTTCTAAAATACTCATGATAATGGGTTAAATAGTTGTGCCTACAAACCGATGCACACAGTAGCGGAGGGGCTTAAGTACAACTTTTTTCTTCTTTTAAAATTATTATTATTATTACTATTTTGCTTTATTTGCTCAAGAAAATACTCATTTTTTACAAGAATTATTGAAAACTATTATGAATTAAGTTTTAGTAGGTTTTTGTACTCCTCCTTTATAAACGTTACGCTATTTGAAATGTAAAATCATGACAATTATAAATTAACATGACAACTGACGACTTGAAGTATCAACCCTGACAGAAATTTCCAGTAAGACTAGTCTCCTAACTAAAAAGCATCATTGGCTTCGACCAATATGCAAATCAAGAAATGCCGAGACTGTGACGTCACCTTGAAAGCTACACAATTAAGGACAACTTCAACAAGATCGCCGAGATCGTGGGAAGGGGAGTGGTACAAAAGGGGAGGGACTCTGCAAGAGAACGGGTTACATCTTCTCTTACCGTTCGCAGACTTCACCTTGTCTTTATCTTGAATTAGGTCAACTTGCGTTATCCGACCTCCACTATTGCGCTCTATCAGTAGGCCTAATGTAACTTTTGTTCCTTCTTTTTTAGGTCAATAGTTTATGTATTTAATCTCTTTTGAGAATCATCAAAACTCATAAGAGAAAGTTTTATGTGCATTCAATTCAATTCAATTTAGTTATTAATCATGCAAACCACATAAAAAAAAGTCCATTGTTCAAGTACGTGAGCCTAAAAATTGCAACACCCAAAAATTTTTTTTGCAAACTTGGAAGTACATAAAGGGTCTCCATATTTCTAACTAGATTGTGTTTTCTGCCATTTGGGAGATAATATATAAAAAAAATGTTTTAAAGGTGATAAAGTCCATCATTTATCAAAGAGTTAAATCGCAAAAGCAAACTTAAAAAGTGGAGGTCGGATGCGGCCAAGTTTTCATTACCTCAATCCGGCGATGACTCCAAATGTTCGTCCACAAACCACATGTCCATAGATCTTCAACACCCATCTGGTCACAGTCTCTTGAGAGTCGTCGGCACAAAGATATGGAACCCCTATAAAGGGAAAGGTAAAACCAAAACACGAAAGGTATAAATATATTTAAATTATTTCGTTTCCGACAAATATTATACTGTTCCCTGAAATAATATTTCGTTCCCTCGAATTTCGTTCCCTCGGAATTCTGTATTTTATCTTAAGTTTAATTGGTATATAGAAAACAACTGTATAACAGTTTTACAGGGATGATGCATTCTTGGCAACAATAGGGAGCAAGGGGCTGTCAATCATTCTGCTGGGCGTTGTATTATTTACTTCACTCAATTAGAGTCAGTGAAACACAACCCGATGTGGTTGTAAGAGAAATTGGAAAAGATACTACAAACAAAAATTGTTTAAATATTCCAGCAAGTCAATTGTCATACCAATTAGGACTCCTTTCAGTTTTATTTTTTACCTGTCCCGTGAGGGCCTCCGTACAAAGATGTTTCTTCTTCTTGCCACTCACGAAACAGTCCCATCGATGCCTCTTGAAGCTTTGCCTCTTGAAGCTTAGTGTCATAGGTCTCTCTCAAGTCGTTCTCGTCTTGCTCCACCGCTTACAGCTGCCTTACCCTCGGTCTTTCCCCGTCTCATTCAATTCTACAGTTCAAGTAGAAAAGTGGTTAATTTGTGGTTAAATAACTACGGAGCCTCTATAGGGACAAAAAAAACAATTGAATTTTTTAAATCTTTATGTTTGAATAAAAAATAAAAAAAATTTGAAATATAATTTCATGCACTCAAAAAAAGTTGTTCCCTCAAAAATGTATTTCCTAAAAATATCACGTCGTTTCCTAGAAATATTAGTCCATTCCTTCATTTTCATTCCCTCGAAATATTATTTTGTTCCCTTAAAATAAAATTTTATTCCTCGAAAATAAAAAAAAGTATTCGAGGGAACAAAATAATTAAACTGAAACGGATTCCTTGGTAGGCCAATTGAAACAAAGATTCTGATTTTATCATGTAGTTCAGGAGAAAAGAATGTTTTAGTGTACATCATGTTACACTTAATTATAACTGATAATAATTCAAGCCCTGATGACGTCGTAGTCACAGTCATATGACCTGGGGTCAGTGGGCAACTGCCCTCCCAAATTCAGGCTAAAAAGTAATGGAAAATTCGGGCACAGCATAACTTAGAAAAAAATGGACAGAGAAAACAAAAAAGACTTTTTCATCTGTTAGACATAATTGGTACTTCTGTTTTTATCTGTGCAACATTTTAAATACAATATTCCATGCAATATAATATTAGTAAACTTGCAGGTTACAACCATGTGTTGTGTGAAATGTTGTTTTGTTTTTTTGGTTTTTTTTATGGGGGGGGGGTGTTGGCTCTGAAAAGAGCCGGTGTGTGGTCTCGACGTTTAGAACAGTACACTCTGCTCGTCTTCAGGGAACATGCTTGTTTTATGGACTAAATTGTTTTAATATAGACGAAAACAAAAGTGGTTTCACAGTAGTATATGCTCCCGAACCTTACCTCACTGCCGTTGGCTCAATGTGTTCCTTCGGCTTCGGTCGTGAAGTTTTACTCTGCAGACTTTCTGAGTACAAACTGTCTGGCCATGTGACAACAAATAAATGCACAAGGTTCAGGCTTCTTGTGCCTACTTCAAAACTTGGCCAAGCCTTTGGTAATGAATATCACCATTCTAAACGTGAAACAGTTATTGTCGAAATATTACTAAATGCACATGACTGGCCATGGTGAGAATTTCGAAACATTTACAAGTAAAGTTCATCAGAAAGCGCGACGTCTAAATCCCATGTGTGTAGAGCCGAGAGATACGGCAATGGCTGTCCTCCAGCGCGACACGTCCAGTAATGCCGCATGTGGTCTGGTATTGGCCACACAACAACGAGCGCTTCGAAAACCGTGCGCAAAACTCCTTATTTGCATAACAATGAAGACTTTAGTGGGGTGACATTCCACAGTCACCACCTGTTTTCATTTTCATTCCCTCCCTGGTTTATTTGTACCTACAGAGTTATTTAAAATACAGTTATATAACTTAACTAAAAGAACTCTAATCACACACACGTAACCAGTGAATGTCACCCACGCGGTTCGAATCACTACGGGTAAAGACTTGTTCCCTCTCAAAACTGTGTGAACTGTTTTGTGCGTGCGCTGTATGTTGTACCATAGAGCATAGAGCATAGAGCAAGGAACAGTTCTCTATGTTCCTTGCTCTTTGCTTGTACGATGGTTCAGCAGTCAGTACCAATTTTTCTCGATGGCCAAAAATGCTTCTTGTTGTCAGCCTGTGTCACTTGGTTTTGTGCGCCCTCTTGTTCATTACCATGAGTACCATAGGTCATTTGGTTAGCAGTTTACAACAGCTCAGTGATTCTGTTAGTTTGTGTTCTTCTCTTCCCCCACGCCCCCCTCCCATTAATGAAAATAAGTTACCTAAAAGTAATTAATTTGGGTTTGAACAAAGAAAAGTAATTAAATTAACAATTAGGCCCTAAACGGAGGAAGCTTGAGCAAGAAAACACTACTGTCACTTCAGGTTGGTTGTGATGAATTCACTTGATTACATTTGTGTGTGTAGAAACTAATTTGATGTTATAGCTTTATAAAAGAAATCAACAAAATAAAAATTAAAGTTAGGACGAAGTTGGACTAAAAATGGGGACTATCATGATCATACCAGTAGGCCCAAATTAACTGTTCGAACATACTGAATCCGTACACGTGCACTGGTCCCCATACAGGATGGGTGGGTGTGCGAACTTTTGAAAACGAGCGGCTAGGCATGATGATAGCTTGAAATATTTTAAATATATATTTAGGAATATGAATAAAAACAAAAAACTTTATAATTTTTAAAACAATTACATTAAAAACACTTGTTACAATGGTTGTTGTTGGAACACCCGATCCAACGATCGACACTGACTGTTACTGACGGTCGTCTGCGTGTTTTTTGTGGGAGAACCGCATTGCGTATTATCAGGTGGTCTTCACCCACGTGCACAACCAACGAACCTCAACACATAATGTACATGTGTACCACAGCAGCAAGAAGCGTACCGTCAGACCGTATCACAGCGTGCAGTGTGGGTTAAGCCAAATTTAGGGTAGAAATGTTGTATAAACATGCATCCAAAATCATTGACCAGATTCAGAAGAAACAAGGGACCATAAAGTCTCTTATTCATTCAAGTGGTTACAAGGTGAGTGAAAACATTGGCCATATTGCCATTATTAATACCTAAAATCAAAATGGTAACAAATTCATGAATTGTATGTTAGTGTGGTTGGCATGGTATTCTTTCTATTGTTTATGACTTCGTTGACTAAGTAAGATGACCATGGAGGTATTTCTGCGGTTCCTATGCTCCTTGCTAGTATTAAGTATGACTAGCAATAACACTACAAACTGTATTTTGATTTGATTGCAGCTAGACTCTATTGAAATTCAGCTTTTCATTTCGATTCGAGTTTTTGACCTTCAAGTTCAATTACCATGATTACTTACCGGTTCTTACAACATGGTTTTGTTTGTACTTTTATGGCTTTTTAATTTTTTTTATGCTCTTTCGTTAAATGTGGACTCTGTCTTCAAGTGGTATTCCTATTTTCTGAGGTAAATTATTTCTGAGAGAAGAAGGTTGAGAGTTGGTTTTAATTGTGCATGAGAACAATTGACAAACATTTTCCAAGTCAGTTTCCCTCTTACTAGTTGCGATAATCGTAACCCTCCATCCTCCCGATGCGACCGCCAGGACGATTATCGCAACTAGTTTGTTACTAATGTCATGACCTCTTGTCTTGTGCTTGTGTGTATAAATATCTTTAAAATGTGCAGCTGTCGTCTGTTCTAATCCCTTGACCACCTTAAATATTTCAATCAAGTCTTCTCAAATTAATCATCTTTGTTCAGTGGGTAAAAGTTTAGTCCATTGATTGTTTGAAATACCAAGGGTGGCGTATTGATATTTAAACAAAGGGTTGACACATGAGGCCCTTTTGGGTTTGCTACTAACTTTTTGCAATGTATATTTTAATACCTGTATAGTATAATTCCTATTTTCCTTTGAAGCATGTTTATTTCACTCAGATCTGAAACTCAATATTTCTCTAAAAACATAAATTGTAACTGATTAATGTTTCCTTTTATTACAGAATCTTAAACAGCTGTGTGCCTTAGTCTGTGAGACTCTGAAGTACTCTAGTGTCGTCGATCAAATTCTTGTCACCACCAAGTTCCTGGAGCAAGAGAAATGGCTGGATCGACCCATGGCAATGATTCTCGTCTACGAGGCACTGTTTGGCCGAGGAATTCAGGTATCTGTGTCCTATACGCTGGATAAATTTTAGTTGCAATAATTGTGTAAAATTGAGTAAAAATTTGGCAAATTTTAGCATTTAAAGGGGCTGTCATCATGATTCGCTCGTGCAGCAACTTGGTGAGAGTTCATAAATCCATGTACAGCCACAGGCCTGCTTTGATCATGACGACACAGCCCCTTTAAGTATTTCCTTTGTTTTTTGTCTCCTGCTTTCATCGGTCTGCTTCCTTCAATCAGTCAGAATTCAATTTACATGTATTTAGATATTAATTGTTTTGATGTGATGAATATTCAATGATGTGATGAATATTCAATGATGTGATGAATATGCAATGTGTGATGAATCTTTATTGTCAGTGTGGTGGAAAGCATCGTCTGGCAATCAAACGGCACAAGTCTTCTCTCAACGCTGCTCTGGTCAGGATGAAGATCAAGAAGGGTGTGGTCAACAACAAAGACCTCCTTCCTGACTCGGTCAAAGATGAAGGTAAAATCTCAGAGCATTTTCAAAAAGCTCAACAACAAAAGATCAGGCTTGTTGTCCCAATCGATGTTTACTCATTTCTAATTAGTAATAGACGGGATATATTGCCTCAACCCTTTCTAAATAATATATTGTAGCATTTATCCATATCTTCAAGCAAACTTGATTCCTCTATACTGATGGGTCGACCCATTGCAGAAAGAGTTGCATGGCTCATATTACACCCACTCTTCAATATGGAGACCCAGAGCTGTGTATTGAGAGAGTTGTGACATAGAGGGACCAGTTTTCTTCGATCACCTGGTTGCTGGGCGCCATTTTCAGTCCAAATGCAGCACAACCTAATGGGTAGACTGGTCTGGCTTCCTGTATTGCCCAGGTCTAACCCCAAGTTGTCAACTCTCAATTTTTGTTTACATAAAATGGCTTCTAGTCGCAAGTTGTTGCAAGTTTCTCAATTTACGACTCTGTGGAGACCTACTTATGAGAAAAGGAGGTTCTTGAACAATTCATGTAGCTCCATCAAAAACTGATTCCTCTTCAAAAATATGTTTTGTTTCCTCATGCTAAGTATTTCTTGATTCAACTTTACTTCTCACTTTGATATTTCTAAAACTTTGATGGATTAAATTTTCATTTCATTATCAGTAACTCTGCCGAGGTATGTGAGAGTCAACACATTAAAGATTTCTACCAAGGATGCTATCAACCAGTTTGTACAGGAAGGCCGTGAGTGCGTGCTGACCCAACAAGAAGCTGTCGCTATCTCACAGGATGCTGAGGATGTACAGGCTTTAAGGTATTGCTTTGATGTATCAACTATCGACAATTAGTTTGTTTAATTCTCTCACAATTAGCTTTATTGTCAGTTTGTGAACAGATATAGGATCATTAGGTGTTCGGCCAACAACCAAAAACCTATTGCTATTGTATTGTGTGGGTTTTTTTTCAACGTTCTTCTTCTTATCCCTGAACCTTCTCTTGCAAATTTCTCAAAACTTAAAGGTCATATTAGACTTGGAGCTCTTGTAAGAGATCCGCCATTCTAAAGACTAATCTTGAATCTTTGTCTTGCTTTACAGTACGATGTTTAGAGATTTAGTGAACAGTCTGAAGCAAGGTCAGTTTATGTGTGACGTACATGTACAGAATCTTCTTGTGTTTCCGCCGGGTACCGACTTTCATGGGCATCAGTTGTATCTTACAGGATCTATAATACTCCAAGATAAGGTAGAGCTATTTGAGTTTGCACGTGGTGTTTACTTTAAACCTAAAGTTGTGTGTTCAAAAAAAGATGATAATTTCTGGCAGAGATGGCTGACTTTGCGCTGTGGGGCATCAAATGTAATTTAGGATTATCAAAAAAATTAACTAATTCTTTTGTTTTGTATTGTTACTTGGTTTGCGATTGAACTCCTGAAAAGCATTTTCTTGCTGTGATCTTCAAAAATTTTCTTTGATTCTGATTTACATTTTAAAGGAAATTATTTTTTAATTTTCCATGAAAAGTTGTTGTTGATTATTGTAATTGGCCTGGAATTACACAGAGGCCGTGGAGGCCATGGCCTCCGTTGCCCCTGGTCTTGGCCTTGGTGACCCTTCCCATACACTCCAAGATTTTCCAGCGTACGTGCCCTTTGCAAAATGAAAATGGCCTTGCCCTCTCTAAGATAAAATTCCAGGCCTGTAGGCCTATTCATTCAAAAACCAATGCTGTTACTCATAGCAATGAGCTTTTTTCTATTTGTTTGTAGGCAAGTTGTCTTCCAGCTTACATCTTGGCCCCGCCCCCAGGAAGTCATGTGATTGATGCGTGTGCAGCCCCTGGCAACAAGACGTCCCACCTGGCGGCCATTTTAGAGAATACTGGGTAAATTGCGTTGATGCTTTGACTTTTTAACTTGCCAGAAACCTGGAGTGAAAAAAATTGGCTTTCATTTGGGTTCAAGTTTTAACTATGGTTTCTTGATACGACTCAAAATGTGTCAAAAGTGAATCATGCAGGGATGAAAAATTTCAGACTTTTATGTGAAATCAGACTTTTAAGTCCGCCTGGTGAAGAAAATTAGCTGTTATTTTTTCCCACATAAAAAAAAAGTATTTCTGTTTTATCTACTTCTCAAGTGCTGAGGGCACTGTTCCTAAAAGCCCGGTGAAATCTAAACCACAGGATCACCAAAAAGTGGAATGCCGTCATTACCTCCTAAAATTGGATCCTAGTTTCAGCAAGGATTCTTAAAAATTGACCTTGAATATTACTGGGCTGTTAAAATCTGTTATGATAAGTTAATATCCACAGACATTTTCCTAATATCAGAGTACTGTGGCGTTTTTTGAAACTTTGGCTTGGTCTCCAGCTTTGACTACATCAGTAACTTTGAAAAGATACTTTTTCAGGACTTCAAACAGGTGGATGGTGCCTAAGCAAAGTCTAAAGCCTCAGCAACGGTTTCAAAAAAGGCTGATGTAAATTATCAGGCTGACCTGTTGTCTTTATGATTGAATATTTCCAGACAGGTGTTTGCATTCGAGTTGGATCCCAAGCGTCTCTCTCTGATGTCTAGACTGACCAAACTAACAGGAGCAACAAACCTTGACCTCGCCAACCAAGACTTCCTGAAGGTCAACCCAATGGAGGAGAAGTTCTGTGATGTCCATTACATTCTCCTGGATCCATCTTGCAGTGGGTCTGGCATTGTCAGTCGTCTCAATCACCTGACCAATGATGACCAATCAGATTCTCAAGATAGGCTGGAGTCATTGGCAAGGGTGCAGACTGCACTACTGTCTCATGCCCTGTCATTTCCGAACGTTAAACGGCTGGTTTATTCAACTTGCTCGGTCCACAGGAGGGAAAATGAGGAAGTTGTTAAAGAAGCCCTGGATTCTCATCCGGAATTCCAGCTGGAATGGGCTCTTCCCTCATGGAAAAACAGAGGAATCGGGAACAAAGATCACACAGATTCCGGGAAAAATCTAAGTGATTCTAAGTCGTTTAATTTTCAGGCTTGTTTGCGTGCAGTGCCAAAAGAGGATCTAACTATTGGATTCTTTGTAGCTTTGATTGAACGAAAAGATAGTTCCATTAACAAGAAAGAGTCTCCTTGCAAACCAACTGCTCAAAATGGTAAGGAGGAACTGAAGAAAGTAGGCCAACACAAAAAGAGAAGAAATAAACATAAATCCGTTGAAATCAGTAAAGAGATGGTCAATATGGATGACAGTGAATATCAAAACAAAGATGAATCTCTGCTGGAAACCGGGAAATCAAAAAAGAGAAACCGGAAGAGGAGAAAGAAAACGCAAGGAGAATCAGACTCTAAGAAACAAAAAATACTAGAAAGTATGCAACAAAAGGCAGAAAACCTAGACATATTGGAGGAGCTTAGAACCACACAAGAAAGTGAAGATGCAGTCAATGACAATGCAAAGAAAGTAAACAAAATGAAAAAAGCTAAAAGGAAAAGAAAAAGGAGACAAAAAACAGCTGCTATTTCATGAGTTTGGTTTGCACTTTTTATTTTTAATAATTGGGGCAAGTTTAAGAAAGGTCTCCTTATCTCATTTGTAATGCACCGTGTTTTTAAAATTACATAATAATCTCCAAGGACTAAATCTTATGGATTCTCTTTGCAGATGCCCAACAGTAGAATAAATCACTGAAATCAACAACATCTTCATTTTTGTAAATCCTTTGGACATGTTCGTTGACCTATGAGAAAGGATTGTCTTGGACGGTCCCTTTAAATTCGTAATGTGTGATTTGATGTTACCATAGTGAAACATCATTTTAAAAAATGACAAAAGAAATTTTTTTATCCAGTAAAAAAACATGAGGGAACTGATTGGGTAAATTTTAAATAATTTTGGGTTGAACAAACAAAATTTGACTACAGTGGGACTTGAACCTGTGAACTCTGGATCGATGTGCTGGTGCTCTACCAATGGAGCTATCTAGCCCTATTTTGGCAGTCTTCCTATTTTGTTAATACCTTTGTTCAGTGATGCCAATCAGACCGGTTGTTGAATGGTGGAATTCTTTGAAAGAACATGTAAATGGCTATCTACTGAATCATGAAGTAAATTAAAAATTATTACTATATACAAAGTTCTAGTCTGGTCTGTGTTTCTTGTATTTAACATATTTTCTCTCTTACCAAGTCTAAAACTGTATCACTTGCCCCTGCTCTATACTCTTTCATATATGAGAAACTGTTCTTTGTGCTTGAAGGTGAAAGCTCTGTTTGGGGGCTTCAGCTCACAGAGCTGCAAAAAGCAATATCTGTAAAGTTTGAAACATTTAACAAAAAGTATATATAGTCGACCCTCGTTATAAAGAGCACTTTTAGAAAGAGGTTCTATTTTGTGTTTCTTTGTTTTGCTGTCCTCTTATAACAACGTAATTTGGCCAGTCCCAGCAATCTTGAACTGAGAGTTGACTTGTATAAAGCATAATGCCTGCATGTACTTATTGGGACTGATCATAACTTATTTTCACTTGGCAATCTTGTCTGCCTAAGCAGCTCTTTGATATTGGACCCTGAAACTTTTGCCTCTGAATAATCGACATCAAAATGCAATACACCAACTTGGATAAGATGACACTAGATTTATTGCAATTCCACAATGATATAAAATCTCGAAAATGTCTTACAATATACATATATACAAAACTGTTTGTGTACTGAATCCATCTACACATCTAAACAACAAATATGGGACCAATTAAGCTATACAAAAAGGTAATGTTGCACCTGTAGTTTACATGTGCACAGGCATAATATTCTTCTTACTTTAGTCTGTTTTTCGATTTTTGTTCCACCTTGGAAAATCAGAAAATGTTTTATAAATAAGGCCTGAAAAGTCTACTATTGATGCCTACATCATGTGTACATGTAGGTCAGTCCTTATAAAATGTTCCCACTTTTTTTTCCCCAAGGACCAAATAATCATGCCTGCATGTGCCTGAATTTATTGAGAAATAAACTTGAAGAACATCCCACTAAATTGTACATTCAAAATTAATTGTTTTATTATATATACAAAGTTTTTTGTTGGGAAGAGATTCTTTTCATTACATTGCTCTACGAAAATAACCCAGCGCAACTATTTATAAGATTTACTATCGCCAAATTATAAATCTTGGAGCGATTATTTCTTGTCACAGGATCAGCACCAGTGCTACAATAGTTCCATAGAAAATGAATGCTGGAACCCACGTCTTCAAAAATCCACCAATCCTGTTGTGAAAAAAAAGAAAACTTTCTTAGGGTCCATCCAAAGTTGTCAACATTTTCATGGTCATACAGAGAGTATGATTTTTTTTTTTTTTTTGGGGGGGGGGGGGTAGTGGAGACCACATACGGCTTTAAAAGATGTGAAAAATAGTGATATTTAAGTAATGTGCACAAATCTTAAAAGAAAACTAGCACCTTGGGGTGGGGAGGGGAGGGAAGGGGAGATCTTCTAAAGTAGTACTCTCTGTATGAGCTGAAAAATATTGGAAACTTTGGACGGCCCCTTATTAAGGGGCGCTGAAAATACAGAATGGTACTGGTAGGAACCTCTAACTGGACCAGGTAAGAAAAACAATTCCATAAGCATATTGCTCTCATGGGATTCTCGAGAAGATGTCTTACCACTAGACTACAGAGCTTACCCAATGGCTAGAGGCAGATCAAAACTCAATGGTCTAGTAGTGAGTCATCTGCTCTAGAATGACAAAGGTCATGGGTCGGAACTCGAATCCAATCCGAGTAATATGCCTGTGGATTTTTATTCATAGGTCTCAGGAAAGACAGTACTTAACACACAACGGTGTATGGGTAAAACACAAGTAATATTCTTTATCCCTGATGCGAATTTAATCTTGGTTATAGTTGAAGTCTATGTCTTCCAGTGGTTAACTACAGACTGGTCCAGGAGCTTAAAGTGACATACTCACCCAACGTGCCGGCCAAATATCAACATGAGGAAGCAGAGTTTGACCATATTCCAGCTTTGACTTTTGTATTGCATCAAGTTGAGCGCCATGGCAACGTGTGAGTGACAGTTATCACAACAAAGATTATGCTGTAAACAAAACAACAGAAACCCATCCTGATACACAGCATGCAATAATGACCTTGTAAATTTGAAACCTCCACATAAAAGATCAATCTTCCGTCAAATCTCAATGGTGATTTTTTTTATATTGTCCTCGTTCACTCCAAACAGAAATGTTCTCTTTGCTCCTACATTATTTTCTGAAAACTATTTCACTCAAACTAACTTCATGCGTGTGAAAATTTAAAAAAAAAATGAAAATTGGATAACAACATACTCTAGATCTGGAGATGAAGCTCCCTCAAGAAATAGGATTATTTTAGAGGTTAAACTGTTTACATCATCAGAAATAGAAACATATAGGTTTGATCATAGCAAGAGCTGAGTCTTCTTTTTTTCTCTGTGATTGATGGTGAGTTCACCCCTTTCAAGAAAATCTGAATGAAGGTCAAGGGAGGTCAATGAAACATACTGACAAATCACAGGCCTTGATTTTGAAACCAAGCTGATAAATTTGCAAATGCTTACCATTCTATTTTTATACTCCTCGGATGCCTCAGACACGCTGACATCCCAGGAATTTGGCCGGGCTTGGCTCTGGTCCAACTTCCAGTACTTTGTTGGTTTGCCGAATCCCATATCATCTTCCTATGAAATATAACAGTGTGTGGTGTGCTCATAAAAAATTTATCAAAATCTACAAATGAATGTTTTACTTAGAAAACGAATGTTTCTTTTTGCCAAGCAAATACTCTGAGGACCACTCTCGATCTATGAACACCATTTACCAGGAGCTCCAAAATGTGCAAAAGCAATTTTATGATACCCATACAAATTGCACTAATGACCTATTGACCTTATATAGTTCTGGGCAGACAAAATGAACATATTTATGTTGACTTGTAAATCAAAGATCATGTGATTCATACACTCCATGCATCCTCTAACTAACCCAGTGAAAGATTTCCCTTGCTCAGGAATGAGATTTGACAAAAGAAAACAATTCATGAAAAATGGCTCGCTGACCTAGGTCCCCTTATCCTAGACCCAGAACTTTCAAGATGTTACCATTCGGGAGGTTTACATAATGCATCTTTAGAAAAAACAAAACCACCATTTCTTTCTCCCTTTCAAGAACATTTTGAAGCCTCAAAGTGTTTTTGAGAAAAGCTCGAAATCAGGAAAAATCCTGCGGAATCCCATGGCTGCTTGTTGTAAAGCATACACACTTGTAGCAAAATGCAGCACAAAATGTACCAGTTGCTATTAAAAAAATCATTATTTCTTACTCAACACTAGCATTCGGTGTGCAAAACTGCTGGATAAAATCGGTCTCTGTAACCTCTCAGTTTTGCGAAAAAATGTGAAAATATTTTCAATGTTGTTGTTGTTTTTTTTACATGACTGGCAAACTTAGATATTGAGCCCACCCATATCACACACAGTGACTGTGATGAGCTCACCTTTTTGGGAGTCAACAGAAACTGTGTGTGTAAATGCAGCATCGCCTAAATACGCACTACACTGTGATAACACACAGGGGCCTTGACTCTAAAAATGGGCACAACAAAAATTATTGTGATGACGATGTCAGGTGAATTGGCTCATTAAGAATTGGCAACTTAAATTGTATGGTGGGCTCTCCAGCTGCATGCAGACTTACCGAGACATAATAAGGTGCAGCAAAATCACGGATGACACCAGATGACATTGCGATACCCATATGACCAATAAAAGGAAATAGCCAGCTGAAAATAAAGATAAGTTACCAAAATCACTCCATTGCATTCTGTATGATGACTGCTGAATAAAAAGGTAAAATATAACAATAAATTTTATTGTTGATCAACAGATTTTGTAATGGGTTACGTACGTAGTTTTGACACAGTCAATAGTGTGGTAGCTCAAGCTGCAGTTCCTACAGAACTTGTGTTTTTTCGGTGTATATATCACCGTAGTCTTGCAAATGCAATATACTGTAGCATTTATCGCTGTATTTTATTTCTTTACACCGCCATATTGTATTGTGATATACCGCCACACTATACAGTGTTATATTGCTGTTGTTTAATAATACTGCATATTATGGCCATACTATTTTTGGAGTTCTATTGTCGTATTTTAATTTATTGTGTTGAAACCGAGTGTTGCTGGTTAGAGTTAACTGTTAATATAATTATAAAATGCCGTATTATTGCTTAAAATACGCCAATTTAAACGCAACAATACGGCAATATAAGGCAGTAAAATACAGCGATGTAGCGCCCCCAAAAAGGTTAATAAAAAATATACTTTTTAAAAATATTTTTTACAATAACATAAAAAAAAAAAATATGGAGGAAAAAAACCCGCAATAATACCAAATAAAATAGAAACCGAGAAATAGCAATAATTATTAGTTATACGGAGATATAAACATGATAAACGCAACAACAGTTAAATGAGTTATGGCAATAAACGAACAACCCAAGTTCTCTACCTAAGAATTGGCGAATGAATTTTGACATATATGAGCCACCGGGCGGGCGTTAGATGTATATGCTGCCTACAATGTGTATATCCATGTATCATGTACATGTACACTGTATGGTGGCTGTGGTCTTGGCATTGGCACAATTAATCCAGCATTATATTAAATTTCTAACTTTACTCACGATAAAAATGGAATTGGCGTCCAAACGACACAGTGCGGATACCTTGCCCGCTTGTGGTCAATGGGCTGAGTGTCATGCATGCTGATCTTGGAATCTCGAGCCATATTGGCTCCGTTTTCTCCCAGAGACGGGGGACTAAAATTGACTTCTTGATGATCCATCAGCCGCAAAGTTGACATCTTTCGACGTAACTTTTATTTTATTAGAGCAAATTGCTTCAGATTAAGCTGGTAACCACTGCAACCTTCCTTGAGAATGAGCCCCTAAGGCCGAGTACCAGTGATATCATTGTTTGTCTTAGTGCTGAACGTCATTATTCTTGGACTAAATGTAACTGTGTTTGTGGTACCTGACTTTTCTAAACAAAATTTAATACAGGCCTCGGATGCTCGGATGCTGGATGGATGGACTAAAAACTAACGTAACTTTTTTTAATTTTATGGTAACTATTCTTAAAACTTTTATTTGTAATTGTAACATAGTGGTCGTAGTGCCTCATTCATAGAGTGTAGTACTAACCTAGGTTATTTTCTTATGCAGTGTGGGGAGAACACTTTTTGTCAAAAAGAGATCGTGCATGCTGACTGTTGACTTGTACCATGGAGGAAGGTCCTCCATGGTTGTACTTGTTTCCTTGTACGGTACCTAATTTTGTGGCGATGTTCCGTCCCAACTTGACAATCGTCCCAACTATAGTTGGGACTGGTCCCAACTTGAGTGTTAAAGTTGGGACGTCCCAACTATAGTCGGGATCGCAGTAAACACAAAGCACCCCCATCCATGAGTAAACTAAAAACATGTAAGTATCATAGTATGAAATTTTAAGACCACTTTCCCTTGAGAATATTTTAGATTAATTAGAATTTTGGTTTTCCGAGAGAAGGGAAACTAAATGTGTAGGACTACTTGAGTGAGACTGACAGACTGAGTGAGAGCTTCAACCGGCATGAGCATGAGGCCGCTGTCAGAACCCTCTAGTCTAAAAACACTATTTACACCGAGTTAGTTTTAGCAGTCCATTTAATGAGCGATATGGATATACTATCATTAAAAACTTCGTCCAGGGCAACGGCCCGCGACTGGCTCTATCTCCATCATCAGTTTTAACATGAGTTTGTACAGAGCCGAGACCCGGGTTTGAAATAAAAAAATTAACGCCGATCGCATCAGCTTGTGCTCTGCAGTAGTGTCACATAGCATGGAGCAATAAACTAGTAATTTTTGCTCCATGCACATAGTATAAATCCATGCATCATCGATCACGGTGTCCTGTTGAACTCTATGGGTGATCCCAACTATAGTTGGGACGTCCCAACTTTAACACTCAAGTTGGGACCAGTCCCAACTATAGTTGGGACAATTGTCAAGTTGGGACGGAACAGCGATACAGATTGGAAGGGGCGTGTCTGGTTGTGGGGGAGGGGGTCATGGGATGATCCTGTAGGAAGGGCATGGCCACTGGACCAAGCCACCGACCAGCATACACCTCACCAGAGTCACAGTCACACAACAAAGAGGTTGAATAATTCCAGGGGTATCACTATATTCATCAGTTATCACTTTTGTTATCAGCAGAGGGGGATGTATGGAGAGGGGGTTGCGATAATTGTAACCCTCCATCCTCCCCGACGGTTGGGAGGATGGAGGTGTATAACTATCGCAACTATAGGGGGTTAAGTTATATATAAGTGCATAGCAGCACCTAGCCCAGGTTGGACTCCTACGTTGCATACAACAACGCAATGATGGTATACAATGTAGGTGCAGTGCGTGCAGTCAGTGCAGTGCATGTAAAGGACACTGACGTCCTACCAGGGCTACCAGAGCACTCCTGAGCCGAGTGAGGTACTCCTCATACACAGTCCTACTCCTATTAACCGCTTCTAGTTATAGTTACAACAAGAAGCCCTGGTGGGATGCCAGTGTCTGTTTCACTACACCATGACACTGCTGTATGCAACAGGTAACGGAGTCCACTTGGCTATCCTAGGCTTGAGTCCTAGAGAAGTAGAACTACGAGTGTAACTAGACTGTGGTGAGTGTGACTCAAGTGTGACTGTGAGGTTTGTTCTGTTATCATCTCGTTTGTGGAGACAATAGTAGATGGACACTCATAGTTTTAGCCTAGGAGTATATTTGATTGAGGGTACAGTAGCAGGTCAAAACATAGGCCTAATTAAAGTTGCGTTTTATTTTTTTAAGGAGTTATTGTCATCGTTGGACATGGGAGAGATGGATTAGGTGTGGTTTCGATAATCGTAACCCTTGATCTTCCCGACGGTTTTAGACCAGTGACTATGGACTATGGACTTTTGGGTTGCAATGACTTCTAAAAACCACAAGCCCCCCCCCCCCCCCTCGCTCACAGAGGAGCCTAATGGTTTCAGAAGTAGGTTGCAGCTTACTAAGTTGATTCTTACCCCTTTAATTCTCTATGCTTTGTCTAACATTACAGACGTACTGCAGGTATGGGACGTTTCATTTGATTTCTGGTCAGTAAAATCTTACCACCAAAGAGCATGGAGCCCATATCTGATGACCAGGCAAAGGTTAGTTTTAATTCTTGAGGTAGTTGCGATGATCGTAACCCTCCATCCTCTGTGACTGTCGAGAGGATGGAGGGTTACGATCATCGCAACTATTCTAGAGAAAGATTTTGTTTGACTGCTTGGTTTTATATTGTGGTTTTTGCCAAGATACATTTTGCCGCTCGGAATAACCTACATGTATAATGTAAACAAAAAAGAATGTAGTGTTTTGCTTGTCTTTAATAAATTTAAGCTAAACTTTTGAGTTGGTTAGCCATAACTTCTAGAATTGATGTGTTGTCAGAGGTCTGATAATTGGAAGGGCCAGGGCACCAAGGCGTTCTCTCTTCTGTAAATGCACCTATGAGGGATTAGTAATTTTCTGTTGGAACATTTCAAGGGGCATCAAGGCAATGACTAGGGGCATGGAGGCAATTGCCTCTGTTGCCTCCATGAAGCTTTATGCTTGTTGCAAGCTGGCAATTTCAAATTCACCTCCGACTTTCGGAGTTACTTGTTTGTTATTAAATTTAACGATGTGTTTTTTGTAGTTGTGCATGTGCAGGGAACTTGTTACGATTTTCTAGTTGCAGACTGGGGTAAAATGTTAAAGCTCCGATATGTATTTGATTGTTTTTGCTCAGCAGCCTGATGCCACTGCTCAAGGTCCCAGTGTTAGCCCAGCACCAAGAGAAAATATGGTAAATACATTTTAAGTACCGTGGAAAAGAACTTTCAACAAAATCCCTAAACAGCTACAAACTTCAATGGCTCAAGTTGAATACAAAAATGTACATCAATTGAAATTTCACCAGAAAACTAAAATCCTTTCAGATGAAATCCTAATCTGCTCTTTTTCAGAGCCAACACTTCTCCCAAAAAGAGATTTACTACTTATAATTACTTTCTATTATCCACCCCATCAAGGGTGAGAAATTTCAGGCTTTTATCTGAATTCAGGCTATAAACAAATCCTTCTCTTCAATCAACTTCTCTAGCACTGAGGGAACCGTTCCTTGAAACCTCTAACTCCAGGGGTTACCAAAAGGCGATACCATAATTTCAACATACATAGAAATTTATATCACATTTTCAGACTTTTATGTCAGCGGTAAATCTCACCCCTACACCATTCAAAAGTATCCCATTTTCTTTCTTTCCTTGCTTCCTTCACATAGATTGAGACTGCAATACGCTTCTTGAAGAATCCCCAGGTTCGTTCTAGCCCTCTGGCCCAGAAGAAAGTCTTCCTACAGAAAAAAGGTAGGAATTTTATGAACTCTTATTCCAGATGCCACAGGGTCAAGTCCCGCTCTGGTTAGTTTTTCTTTGTTCAGTTTCCCCTGTGGTTTATTACTTGAAGTTTGAAATACAAAGTTGCATCCCCTCAAGATGATCCCTTGGCTACCGCTTCCCAGGTTGTATTGTAAACTTGAGTGTGATTCCTGGCTACGCGGCAGTTACAGGTTGAATGGCTTTTTGACTGGCACCTGAACAAGGATATTGCCAAAATAGGGAGACTGCCAACATAGGGCTACATAGCTCAGTTGGTAAAGCACCGTCTCCTTAATCCGGAGGTCACAGGTTCAAGTCCCACTCTAGTCAATATCTGTGTTCAACCTTAAAAATTATTATAACTTTACCCAGTCAGTTTCCCTTATGGTTATTGCTTAAACTCTTACTCCTTTAGTGTTTTTGTCTGGACCTTTCCATTATACACCAGGGGTCCAATTTTAGAAAGCACTAAGTATACGATTAATCTTTAAATGAGATGTCAATATCGCCATAGTGATTCTTGTAACATCACACTTTGCTTAGCAATTAAGATTAACTCACATGATAAGATTAATCTTGGCTCTTTATGAAACCAAGCGCAGGATCAAATAGTAAATGTTCTAGTGCCATACAGGTGCTAGAGTAGAAATTTGTTTTTATAAAATTTTTATTTAAAATCTCTACCATTACAATGCATAGGTTTGACTGCACAAGAGATTGAGATAGCAGTTGAGAGGTCTGGCACCCCGCAGGATGTAGTGGCCCCTGTACAGACACCAACTAGCCAGGCTATGGTACCTGGTCAAGGAAACCCAATGCAGCAACAAATGGGTGAGTTAGCTGTAGTTTCTGCTTGGTATCGACTTTGTGTTTTATTAAAAGAAGAACAAAAAATAGTCCAAACAATTTGGTGTTAAGTGACCATTGAGTGGAGGATTGAGGGCTGTAGGCCTAAATAAGAATTGCTTGTCACTGGGCCATGCCAGCTAGGCGTACCAATCTTACTCAAGTCCAAACTTGTTGGTGTTGAGTGACCATAGAGTGGAGGATAGTGGAGGGTTAAGGTCACCTGTGGGCAAGTGGCCCCAGGGAGTAAGGGTTTGAAAAGATTTGAATGTTTTTACACTTTTATAAATCTCTGCTTTACCTTGCCTGGAAACAGTTCCTTATGGTCAGCCTGTGCCATCTAGAGCTACGAGGTGGCGTGACTACATGGCCATTGCTGTGATCGTTGGTGGGGTCAGCTATGGGATCTACAAATTAATATCGGTAAGCACAAAATACATAATTGAAAGGAATCCCTGATGTTTGTTTGGTTATTTTCTTTATTGCTGCTCTTTATGAGTGCAAAATAAATGAACAGCAAACAACCTAAAAAAACCAATAAAACTAACAAACAAACAAACAAACAACACCAAACCCTCTTACAAACATTTTTTAAATGCTTCTTTTCAGAATCGCTTCTACTCATTAGAGCAATTATTTGCATAGAATTTTTACAAACCTAAGTTTAAAAAATGCATTAATTTATTCTTTTTTATGATTTCCATTCCATACAGAATTTCCTGAGGCCGTACATCAAGGGACGCCAGGAGGAGCGAGAGAGATTAGAGAGACTTGAGGCATCTATACAACAACTAAATGAAAACGTTGCACACACAGGTCTGTACACAGTGCCCCCTCTCTTTCGCTCGCTATCGCATTGTACAGCTCTGAATAAGCCATTTGTCATTTCAGTTTGTTTAAGTGTCTGGTACACTGACTTATCTAGTCACAAGTGAGTGCTCAGTTTCGGTTTTCTCAATCCAAAGACAGTGTTGCTATGAAGACTTGAGATTTTCAACCTGTGCTGATCTGGAAGTTGCTGAACTAAGTGATGAAGAGCCAATGTCTTCAGCCTAAATAAAGTCTTATTAAAGGCATACTTTGATAATGACCCAGAAAAAATATATGCAATTTCTATCCAAAAGCTTACTTGTTATAAAGATGGTAATGGTAGTAAGCATCCTGCAAAATTACTTCGTCTGAAATGCCCTCGTTGATTAGAAATGAATAAAAACTTTAGAATCTGAGAAAGGTTTTATGCATGAATCGTTTCTCAGATTTTTGAGGGCTGGTGTTGGTTCGCAAATGCTGCGGCCAGAGATGCCCTTGGTACCCGCTGTCACCTCGCTGTTGATGAATTCAACGTTCTATATGGAAATATCTTGACAGTTTTGGGGAGGTTTTCTCAGCAAGCAGACTCTGTGATCAGCTGAAACTTTCACTGGTTGTATCTTTCTTGATAATCTTGCCAGTAAAAATATGTTGACAAAAACCAAACAATGACCCTATCTTCAAGCCTTCCCCACTGTATGACTAACATGAAGCATTAATTGTAACAGTTTTCTCTATTTTCATTCAATTCTTGCAGTTCAAGAAGTAGAGAAGGCCACCAAATCCATCCAAGTTCTCCTGGAGTTGCAACAATCTAAACTGGATAATCTGACGACCAACATTGTGACTAGTAAATCTGTAGCATCAAGTAGCAAGAGTACTGATGTAACTGATCTCAAGGCAGAAATTACTTCACTAAAAGGACTCCTACTAAACAGGTCAGGGTTTGCCTTTAACTTTTTCACCTTTTTTGACTAGCCAGCAGGAACAGTTAGCTTTTCATTGCACTGATCCGCCAGCTTTTTCTTTAGTCTAAATTTCATTTTGAATAGGGATGTTTTTCAACTCTGAACTAGCCAGCTGGACCACTTGGAGTGTATTTTGACTGGTCCTCAGGTGTTTTCACTGGCGTTTCAGGGAGAATGCTGCAGGTGGTTACCCTTTGGTACTTCTTTTTTCTTATCAAGTATTACAAGTAATAGACCACAAGGGAAACTGGCTGTACAAATAAATCAATTGTAGGTGAAAAAAAGACAAATTTAGTAGATCGGGTTTGAACCTGTGAGCTATGGATTAATGTGCCGATGCTACACTAACTGAGCTATCTAGCTGTACCTTTTTTTTTTTTTTTTTTTTTTTTTAGTCTTTGCTGCTCACAAACACAGGAAATTGTAAAGGAAGGTGAACAAATTTTGCCGTTATTACACAACGTATCACAGTCTCTGTGATATTCAGTTGCGGATAACATTATAATCATTGGGCATTCTTAAATGATTCCTAAACATAACTCAACTCCAAGCGAGCAAGTTGACGGTGTTAATCACAATACCATCTCGGCCCACCCAAGGTTACATCTGTTATATCTTGAACTTTGACACTCCAATGAAGGTATCAGAAGTCTTGTCAAGATGGATGACATGTAAATGTTGCACCTCAATTGTTTAACTTTAAGTAAACCTTGGACTGATTATCCTGTTTTTTTATTTTTATTAGGCATCAGTTTCCAGCAACACCGCAGCCAGCTCCCATTCCAGCGTGGCAACGTCAAGGTAGCTCATCAGTCAGTACAACTCCAGTCAAACCCAGCAGCAGTAACCAATCGTCGGCATCTACCAATCAGCATAGCACAGAAACCTTGGTAACCAACTCCCAGAATGCCTCAGCGATAGTGGGTGTGGCTAATGGAGACCTCAGCGATGTCGATGACAGCAATGGATTTGTCAATGGTGGCACAAATGGGCAGGACAACCTTCAAGAGGAAACGACAGCTGATATAAACATAGATACAAATGCAATGGCTGGAGACGATAATATCAATCAAACTGAAGTCGCTGTGGCAACATGAATATGCAAATCAGTTAATCAATAAGGAGGGAGAGCTGGATACTGCAAGAATGAACATATGGATAAAATTGTCGGATAAATTGAATTAATCAAACTGAAGGAGTGATTTTAATAGATGTATCAATTTTGGGGGATCAAGAATAATATTTTGGTTTTTACCACACACCGATGTGTGATCAGCACTGTTTACTCAGTGCTTTCTAACGCCCTTTGGAAGAAAACAAAAATCACAGGCATACTGCTCGGGTGGGATTCAAACCCAACGACCCCCGCATTAAAGCAGATAACTGGGGTTCTTGGCACTATGAATATTTGATCGAAATGGGAGGGGGCTATCTAAGAGGCGGAGACTGATTTTGATCCAAGGAACTGCTTTGACCATGATTAGAAAGTGTCAATCGAATTGATGTGGCAGCATGATTTAAAAGTCCGCTATTAAGTTTAAGAAAGCACAGATGCTGAGACTTCTGGTTTGTACACCTGAAGCGATGCCATGGACAAAGGATTTGATTAAGATCTATTTCATACTTCTAGCAATTGTACAACTTGTTTTGAAAGATTTTATGAAATTTTGATTCTGAGCAAAGAAATTTTGACTAGATTGGGATTTGAACCTGCCAACTCAGGAAATGGGCCAGTGTGGCAGGAAATTCTGGCCACCAGAGATCCTGTCCCCGGTATGGTGAATTGTGTAGAAATTTCAGCTGATAGCGCCCTCTTCTGAATCAACTTTCCTTCAGCACGTGTTAATTTACCCTATGGGGAACTCACTCACTGGGGGACAAAATCCCCCATGGCATTGGTGCTCTATCAAATGACTAGACCTAGGACGGCAGTTTCCCTATTTGTTCAATATCTTTGTTCAGGGATGCCAGTCAGAAGCCATTAGTTAAAAGTGTTAATAATTTGTTAAATTACGGACATTGTCAAGAAAAGGGAGTTTACCCTTGCCTCCCCCCCCCCATCACAACTATTGTGGTAAGTCCATAACAGTTTTACTCTTTTTTATTTGGAGGGGGTGTTCACTTGAGAAGGGGGAACGTGGGTAGCTTTTCTCCCATTTTGTCATATTTTTTTGTTAAATTAAAGTTGACTAGAATACTTGATCCTCTGCTTTCTAATTATTGATACATGATCTTTTTTTATAAAGCAGGAAACATTGATTCCATTCAAGTTAAGATGAAAAAAAGTTTTGTATCAGTGAGTTGTGATTATGACACTTGTATTGTAATATATTATTTTAAAAACGATAATGAATAAAATCACGTGATGAGTAAATTACAAGAGTCGTCAACCAAATTTACTTTGAAATTGGAGCCCTACAAAAACCTCTTTCATTTTAGGAAAAAACATCAGGAGGTTCTCTTGGGGACCACATTTCTTTTTCTTAAATTTGACTTTTAATATCGATCGTTCAGATACACCGTTTCCCATCCATACGGTCACTGTATTGGATTTCGCTTTTCTTGGAGGCAACTTTTTCCCCCACGATTGATTGTCTTCTCGGGGCATCCGTAGAAAATAATGTGGACAGCGGACAGCGCCACACAACAAACACCCCGACTTCATCTTCCTGCTTTTACCACGCATTGATGAAAAATACATATGGGTACCAGTCTGGCAATGGCGCCCTGTATGAAATACGGTGGATCGATGGATTTTGATCGTAAGTTGTTGATTTTCAGTCTCTGTTTAGATAAAATCAATCCAGTATTTGCCAGATTTTAGTCAACGTTCGGGTATGAGATGTGTTTGTCCTGACCTATCTTCATACTGATCGGCGGTCACAAAATGTAACAATAGGCACAGAGTAAGTTAAGGACTTATTTTTATTTTACTAGTTTCCGTTGCCTGCACAGTCACACAGGGTATCTGTCACACACTTTGCATCCGGACTCCGGAAGCCATCCCAATTGCCAACCGTGCCCGTACCCGTGTGGCCAGTCAGAAGCCATTAGTTAAATGTTAAAAATTTGTTAAATTGCGGAAATTGTCAAGAAAAGGGAGTTTACCCTTCCCCCTTAGAAATATTGTGGTAAGTCCATAACATTTTTACTTCATTATGGTCACAGGGTGCAACAAGCGAGAGTGGCTGTGGTCACTGGTGGAGTGGTGGTGTTTGGGACATGAACCATGTATGACCAGATGACGTAGTAAAGACGTGGTAGTTTGTTCTCATTTAAAAAATATTCCTCTATCCTGATTAGGTAGATAATAAAGTGGCAGTCAAATGTACTTCATGCATCATCATCATGATGATCATGTTCATCTGATCATCTTCGCTGTATGATGATCATCATGGAGATGAAAGATAGCACTAGCAGTAGTAGCAAAATCATGAATCTCAGTCATAGTTTCTAGGACATGGAGTAGATGTCGCCAGTGTCCTGTACTCTTTTTGAGGCTTTAGTTTTTGTATTTTTATGCTTTCTGTCTTAAAATAATAATTTCAGTGGATATTTTGCCGGTACCGGCTACCTATTTTTGTCAACTTTGTAAAGCTGGAACGGCACTGAACAGTGGTTTTATAACCAGAGGAGGCAGGGGGTCTGGAGCTCCCCCCCCCCTTCGATCAGAGCCCTTGTTGCCCAACTCCTCCCCCCATGAGATTGAAAAAAGGGGCTCAAAAGAATGGTTCCATATAACTGAACTCCCTCCCAAATTTATGTCTTTTGCCCCTGCTTGCACCCCCCCAAAAAAAAAAACCCAACTAAAACATAATAATAAAAATTAATCAAACCATTTATGAATTTAAGATTTTATTCCTTAAAAAAAACCTTGGGAGCAAAAAAGACAGAAAAAGAAAAGGTAATTGTAATAGAATACTTTTATTTTCCTCTTTTTCAGTGAACCGAAGTTAGCAAGGCATTTTTACAGTTGAACCATCATGACTCAACTGCGACAGAGCAATTTAGCGGAAGTGCTGGATGTCAAGCATCCTAAACTAAAGCCAAGACTTCAACCGAAGTCCACCAGGCGGTCTCTGTTCAAGGAGAACATTGCTCCAGGAACAAAGCACTTCAATATAGTTAAGAATTCTCCTCCATGTAGAATTCTCAAACCTCAGGAGAATGTTTGTTTGCAGCATTTTGTTGAGGGCAGGAACAAGCTGGGGAACAAAGTCGTCCAGCATGGCCAAGAGACTAACAACAGGATTGCTAGAGTTGAAAACCGAGCACAAGATGTCACGGAAGAAACATTAGTACCTCATCATATTGAAGATTCAGTCTGGATTCCATCAAAGAAGAACACAACAAACGGTTTTATGAATGGACCCATAAATGAACATACACGGAATCTGGATACCAGTCTGCAAGACAATGTGATGTATCAACTGCGATCAGTTGATTTTCCAAATGAAAAAGGAGTCGGCAAGAGGGCACCAGGAAAACAGATTTCAGTCCAGGATAATGTGATGAACAGGCTTGGGCCGCTTGATGACATCAATCGACCAAGTTTGAAAAGAAGAAACCGTCAGATAGCGTTTGGGAAATCTCAGGATAATGTCAAATACAGCGGGAAGGTACCTCCTGGAAGATATAATGAGGAAACTTTATGCAATAATGAGCGTTCAGTGACATCACTACTGCTTGAAACTGGTCCAGACTGGATCAAAGCAGATCAGAGTGGATTGATTGAGATGCGTGTTGATAGAGGGAGTCGATTGAGGCATCATCCTCCTTTCCAAGAAAATGTGTTTATCCCATCTCTTCAAGATCATCACAACGTGCCTAAAGGGAACTCTGCTTCACAGCATCAAAAATGTGAGGAGATAGACTCAGAAGATGACTGGAGAGAACCAGATAGAACTGGATCTGACCAGTTTCATCCAGCTATTGATGTTGAACCTGCATTCTTTGAAGATGCTCCTAGTGGCTACACAGAGGCTGCTACAACATTGGTGAGATATTATTTGTTTATCAAGTCTTAATCAGGCCTGTAATTTCACCTTTGAGAGGGCGAGGCCATTTTCATTTTGAAATGAACACTTGCAATGGAAAATATAATGGATGGAAAACTTTTGAAGGAATGCCAAGACCAGGACAACATACATGTGTACATGTAGGCCATGGCCTTCGTAACCTCCATTTAATTCCAGGCCTGCCAAATACAAATTAATTTGTTGACAACATTTTAAATTGCGTGCCTTATAGTACATGTATTTTTACCCTGATCTTGCAAACATAAATTATTTCTGTTCCAGTAAAAGTTCTCAGCTAGAAGCTCATTGTTTTTATACCATGCTGATTCTTTGCACCGATGTTTAACCGCTGATTTCACAAATACTAGAATAAGTGTTGTCGTCTAAAACACAACTTCTTGATGTTTGTG
This sequence comes from Pisaster brevispinus, assembly GCA_023634235.1. NCBI lineage: Eukaryota > Metazoa > Echinodermata > Asteroidea > Forcipulatida > Asteriidae > Pisaster > Pisaster brevispinus. The sequence continues at coordinate 16,309,453 of JAMKCF010000002.1, forward strand.
CAATTCATAATCACAAACGTTATAAACCAATGTTTGATTAGAGAGATTGGCTGTTTGCCAGCATGTTTTTTTCCCCTTGTTGGAGTGCACTGAACTCAAGCTCTGGGTTTAATTTCATAGAGCTGCTTAGCGGCCGATTTTGTGCTTACTGTGCTATTTCCATTTCATAGCGCTGCCAACGGTATGCACATGAAAAGGCATGCTAACCTTCCGGTGCTTACTGTATGAAACTGAATGACATAACAATGCAATCCATGGTGAACGCGCAAGCTGACTACCTAATTTTCTTGCTAACCTGTGAAATACACTAACTTATGCTTAAAAGCAACATTTTTTGCTATAGTTAGCATGGCATGAAAATGTGCTTAGTTACCGGTAAGCAGCGCTATGAAATTGGCTCCATCTAAACAAACAAACAAACGAACATCACATGTGGTTACTTTCTGATGCTCGCCATAGTGGTAGTCAACTCGTTGAAAACAGAGTCGCCTAAAACGACACACCGTACACAACTAAGATTGATGATGAAGTCAGATGAATTGGGTCAATTAAGACCTTTAATCTTTGTGTATTGACTTAGTGACATTATTGATTCGCTTGTCACACTACTTTGCTTATAAATTGCCATTTTGGGGAACTGAGCCCTCTGTTGACGAAGATGCGCCAACTGGTAAGATAACAATAATGTGTCCAAATATTGGAGACCTTTAATCCTTGATAATATTATTACCATACATGTATGTCAAATTTCCTTCATAGTCTTTGCTAGTGCAGTGCAGTTCACATTGCAAAGCTGTAGTGATTAAAGTGGCGTTCTGGCATTGTAGCATTTTTTTCTTGAAAATGCATGGTTATTTGCTGAACTTTATATCCAGTTATTAGAAGAAAGAAAATGTGGCTGCAACAGATTGTTGTCACACTGAAAGGTAGGATGTAGGTTTGGTCAATATTTGTGACTTGTCAGGGTATTGTTCTGCACTGTTTTAATTGTCTTTTTTGTGTCCATCAAGAAGATAGTTTGTGTCTCAATGTTAGCAGGTAGGGAGTTTTATTGTGTGAGAAAGAAAATTGTGCCTGTTACTTTGTAGGAGCATGCCTGGGCATCAGCCATCAGGTTGGCTCAGTGGTTTCTTTCCCTGCCTTTCATCTCTATAGACCCCAGTTCGAATCCCACCTCAGACCCGAGCCTTACATGTGGATTGGGTTTTCAGTCCCTATTTGATTGTGTGGGTTTTTCCCATTGGGGTTTTCCTCCCACATCTAGAACTGAAATGTTTTTTCTTGTTTCGTGTTCATTCTGCTGATGGTGCTAATTGTGCTGTTTGATGTGTAATAAAATAAATGCCTGACTGTATATTGTTCCAGTAAAGGCAATGCAGTTCTCTCTTAGTTTTTCCTTTGAGGCAAATTTTATTTTTAATGTAGCATTTAACTCTCCTATATGCTGGCAGAGCTTCCAACCCCAACATCTTGCAATCAGTGAGATTTCGTTCAACAATCAGTGAGATATTTAGAATTACATTCAACATGATAGGGAACAAGTTTCAATAATCAAGGAGATTTTCAAATTTCTTCATCAGGACATGTAAAGATTAGTTTATTTTCAGGGAACTTTCTGCAAAATCAGCGAGATTGTCAGCTCTGCATTACACTCAGCCTTACCACAAACTTCCACAAAGTACCATACCTTCCAGGCTAACATTGGGTGCTTGGGGTTTCTTCTGGGTTTTTGGCTGGTATAGGAAACCCCATGGGTCGTGTGTCTCCACAGTCTCATGTGCAATTTTGTGGCCTGGGCCAGTTGGGCTGGAGAGTAAAAGGGGCAGGTCAAGGCAGTTCCCGTTATAATGCTCTGCTGGCCAGTGCCAGTTAAAATACCCGAGAACAAGTCAAACTTCACTTTGAGTGATCCGGCTGGCTAGTTCAGTGTTGAAAAGTATTCCACTTCATTTGAAATAATGGACTGGTGAACAAGCTGATAGACTAGTGACCAGGCCAACTGGTCCTGCTGACCAGCCACTAACAAAGTTAAGGGCAAACTCTGAAAGGTAATGACCAAGGGCATGGAGGTAAATGCCTTCAAGAATCAATGGTTCCATGAGTCAGGCCTGTAGGAGTTGTGATGTTGTGTACTACTTTTCGTGATCGAATAACTTGAGTCGTAAAAAAGCAATCAACAAACAGCTTCTCGCATTTCCCGGCTCTATTCTCAGATAGTGCATCTCTTTTCAGCATTACTCTGCCATCACAATGTACTCTGGGATTGGAAAGTTGAATCCATTGTTTGTTTGAAGTGGATAAAGTGTCCTGTAGAACGAGGTGTGAAAGAAACAAGTTTTCTGTAATGTCAAGTCATTCAGAAAAGATCGGCGCATCAATTGAAAGAGTAGGTTCTTGGTAACTGAGAAGCCATTTAATGGAACAAAAACAACCTCTGTGAAAAGATGTTTGTAAGCTTGTTGTAATCGAATTGGAGTTGAGCGAGAATATTGGTCGAGTAGACTACTTTGTATCTTGAAGCATCAGAGAGAGGGCATCATGTTTCTTCCTTGAAGTATTTCTTAGAAAAGGTCTGCCGAATGCTTTTATCTTCCCCCCCCCCCCCCGTCTCAGTAGAACAGTCCAACATTTTACTGTCTAATCTGGTTTTTAGTATAAAAGAAACTACACTGAGTTCTTGCAATGAGTTCTCAGACAAAATGGGGTGACAGAAAGATCATGCCCTCAACCCTACATGTATGGCATAAACACGTGTGTACACCCCTGAGCTGCAATGGAGAATTCCAACAAATACTGACCAAGCAAGCCTGTTGAACTAAAAAAGTGGTCATTCACTCATAGACTGCAGATTTGAACTCCTGGTGTCATGCAAAGGTCACATAAATCAGAAACACTTTGAGTTGTAGTAATTTACATCAGTTCACCCAGAGCAAAATGGTTCAATCCATTAAGTACTAGCCAATCATATCAAAGGACCCGTGGCCATTCATGCTTTGGCACAGCCTCTGAGAGTGACTGATTCTGTTGGGACAAAGACAGCCCAGTAGTTACACAACTATGTGCCCTGTCCACAGAGCTGTGCTTTCTCAGTGGAAACCAGCCTCAACCACCTGCTATGAAATATCATCTGAGAACGGTTACCAGGCCGATGGATAAGCACCCAGCAGCTGGGATTTATTCAAAGTTAACGGATGAGATTTGATAAAGTTCAAGTGGACAGTTGACTCGGTTTTTATTACCTGATGTGATAATGAAATTTTTAAAACACGCTCTATTTTTGTAATATCTCAATGCTAGTGCTTGTTATTAGAATACAAGTTTCACTTACCAAGTTTAACAAAAATGGATAAATGAGCTTTAATGTTTGAACATTGCAAGTTGGGTGCATTGTTTGATGGATAAGTCTCCATACACTGGATTGTTTGTAGTTTGGATTGAAGAAGGTAAGTTGTTATTTTTCTGTACTATGTAGGCCTATAATACTACAAACCATGAACGTTTATCGTAGTGAAATATTTGATCGCTGTGTTGTGTACATATTTACGGTAGATAGGAATCGGTTCAGTTGTAAATTATATACAAATACAGCCATCTGTGGGTTAAAATTTGTTTAGATTATAAAGACAATTTGTTTTAGCTTGCGTAAGATTTATGTTGGTTGTGAACAAGATAAATTTATGAATTATCAGCTGTCTAGTTTTAGTGCTTCAATAATTTAAAACATGGGTTATTTTACGTAGATTTGAAACTCTGGAATCCAATCATTGAAACTGGTATTTTTTGAACTGATACTTTTTGTTGTGTTTTTCGGGCAGCAATAGTCAACCTCCCTAATCCTTCAGACCTTGAAATAGTGACTGAGGAATGTTGCCTGAAGGGCGGTGGACAGTTATGCAGGTCCCTGGGTAGTGGTTGACACTGTTGGTGTTTCCTGTCTCCATGGTAACACATGATTACCAACATTTGTAGCTTCTCTGTAACTTACACCATGGAGGAAGGAAAATCCCATGCTTAGACCATACAAGACAAACTGTAAATCAAAATTCCTGACATGGTTCCTCTCTTGGTAGGAAGGAAAATGGTGTAAACTGTTTTGATTTATTGCGCCCTTTGTCCTCCATCTTTAAGTGTGATTTTAATCTTTGGTTTTGTTCACTTTAAACTATGCACCCAGAAAACTATCTTTGAACCTTTGTTTAGAAAAGAGACCTTGTACATTCCAGGGCCTTACTGGCAGGCAAGTTACTACACTGGTCAAAAGAGGAAAATTAGTTTATTGCTCCATGGTTACATTTTGTGTCATTGGCCTATAAATACAAGAGTTAAATAGGTTACAGCTGAGCAAGTTTTGAGATGTGCCCTTTTTTATCAAAAGTTGATAAAAATCGTATGTGCAATCTCCATAAAATAAGATTTTATATTGTTTTGTTTTTCCATCGGGCTGTGTACAGATCGTACCTGCAGGATGTCCTGTAGTTGTTTTGTAAGCAGACAGTGATGTCATAGGTTACTTGGTCTATACACAAATTTTTTACATCAATTAATATTTTGTTTTTTAATTGTTGTGTACCAAAGAATAGAGAACAATTTAGGAATAGTTAGGCTTATGAAAACAAAAGGAAAACAAACAAATTCAAACTACAGGTAGGAGGGCACCTTAAATTCAAAAATATATACAAATATTTGCTGAAGTTTGATGCAAAATATTTTGTTAGAAGTTTAATTACCCATAAAGGCAAAACTGAATGCAAAAATATTTATTTGAAGAAAGGGCAATCACTCAAATGTTCCTTGGATGTCAAACCAAAGGAAAACAAGAAAAAAACATTGATTTTACAGTCACTTTCCTCTGCAATTTGACCTCGAAACAGACAATGTTCCCTTGAGATAATCTGTTTATTTCCAACTGCCAAAAGATGAATAACTATTTGGGAAGATCAGTGGATCAATTAAATAAGGGGATTAGTTTCAGCTCTTGTGTTGATTCAGATTAAAGCTTTTGGAGTAAGAATATCTTGGTGATGGGCGTTGCAATGTTAGCATTCTCAGCGGGATCCACTCCCCTTGAAAACTCCTACCTGCTCCAAATCTGTTGGCCAGGGTGCCTTTGGTCATATTGCTCCCCCCCCCTGCCTTAGGAATAATCCCCCCTACAACATCCAATCTTCTAACTCAGCTGCTACATTTAAGAAATTAATGTTCCTTCTTCACAGTGCCTTGATCTAGTACCTAGGATTTGGTCACTATGTTTTGTGATTCCCCCCCCCTTTTTTTTTTTTTACTTTCTGATGTTTGTATCATTCTAACTTAATATTTTCTCGTAAAAACCTGATCTGGGGAAAAATGTTTTAAAACACAATTTCAATTTTTTTAATTGTTTCATTCTGTTTAATTCAGCATTCTCCCTTAACAGTGGCCTTCTGATCAAATGCCGGTTAAAACACCCAAGGACCAGTATGGTTCCAAGTCCGGCTGGCTAGTTCAGTGTTGAAAATTATCCCTCCCTATAGAATTATAGTATGGACTAGTAAAAGAGCTGACAGACTAGTGAAATAACATTTCCTGCAGGCCAGTCACTGAAAAAGTCACTGGCAAACCCTGTAATTATATGACATTAGGAAGTCAGGCTTTCTATAAATACAAGCTTTGGAGTGGCTCTCATTCTAGATTCTCACACACTGTACACAGTGTACCAAAAAGTAGTATTGACTTGTAACAATATGTACACAGAAAGTGCTTACTTTGTGATTTACAATGTAGTCTACATGCATGGTGTGTTGGGTTGTTTGTCTAAAGCTGCTCAGCACACATTGAGTAGACTTACTGCATTCAGTACATCTTCAAGAATTGAAAGGATAAAATAGGAGGGGCAGGTATAAGGTTTCCAGCGTATCAGTTTAGCCGTGGAGGAAAGAAAACGGTCCTTCTCTCATTCACTTGTTCATTCACTACCGTGATGACTTGACGAGTTGTGCCCATCTGACTCTATAAAGCAAAGTGTTAGAGAGAGATGGATGCTTAGACCAGTCCGCCTGGATGGAAGATTTCAAGGTCTGACCTTTACAGGGGGCATCAGGCTTCCAGAGAAGGACATGATTAGCTGGCTCATTATGACAGAAGATTCTCCTTGCTCTTTGATTAGATTAATTCAGCCTCACTACAGTTAGCACTCAGTGTGCTCGATATCTCTTGTCACTAACCTTGATAGGGATGTGCTGAAAAACAACGCTGATTGGCTCCCAAGGGTGACTACTTTGCAAGCACGCTTGTTAAAAACTTTTGAGTGCTTGAAGGGAGCTTGTAGGACGCTTAGTAAGCGCGTGTCAAAATGCTTAGTAAGCACGTGTCAAAATGCAAGTATTTTGGCGCAATTCTATTTCAAATGATTCATGTTTTTAACATGGTTACCCTAAACATTGATTAGCAAAAAAGACAGTTCATTCTGAATCAACTTCTAAGTCATAGGCCGATTTGAACTCCCGCCCAGTGTGGTCTAGATACACCACATTTTATCTAATCAAGAGCCACACTGTTCGCGTCGTTGCTATGTGCTTTAAGTTCTGAACAGGTCATATTTCACTGTCAGCTGAGCTGATGGCACAGATTCTGTGTTGACATAATTTTCCTTTATGTAGATTAAGTCCGACATCACAAAGGTGTCAAAAATTAGCTCAAGTGCTGTGATTGTTTGCACTACTTCCATCGTTTGCAGTATTTATGAATAGTGAATACTGGAACAAATTGTCATCTGTTTTAGAACATTTGTGTACTTTTCAGAAAACTGAGTTTTAAGACAAACCTGATCTGTCGGCAGGCTGCCACAGTTTCCAATAAAATTGCAAAGATATTCCTCTTTAGTAATGTATTAGAAAATAAATGTCTGCCATTAGTAATGGAAAACTAAAATTTTCCAAAAGACTTTACATTTTACTTGATCAATAAAATGTAAGTTTTTTGCTTAAATTGTGAAGGTATTTATTGCAAGATAATTTGCCATCAGACATTGGAAAATATTAATTTTCAAAAAATATTGTGTTAAACATGTACTCGATCAATGACGACTTATTGCTGTTCTTGTATTGACAGGTGTTGAGTCCCAAGGAATGGCCAATAGACGATGTGGGCATCGATGACATCATTAGCCAATCAGACAGCTCGCAGGACCATAATAGCACCATGGACACTGATAGGCTAGGGTCGTTGTATATGGTTGACCAGTCGCAGACCGCTGGACAGACCCCTGGACAGACACCAATGTATCACCCTGAGCAGTACATAGCTTCTGGTAAAGTACCATAAGAAGTAGCCATTGATACTGCAGTAAATCAACCTTAATGGGAGAGGTTTGGGGAATATTTAAGTGAATTTAGAAGAAGAATGTTCAGAAAATGCTTGTTCTTATGACATCTGCTCCAGAATTTCAAAGGTTGTGGGTTTGAATCTTACCCCAGTAATTTGCCTGTGGATTTCATTTTCCCATAAGACTCGCGAAAGTACTGAGTATACAGTGCTTGACTCACATCTGTGTGTGGGTGGGACTCACATCTGTGTGTGGGTGAAACACTCGTTTGTATCTGCAATTAAACTGAGGACATAACTTATCATTTAAGGGCCAGACAATACCCTGTTGCTTGCTATTACAGACTTCAGTGGAGGACAATGCTTTATTGTTTGAAATGACCAGCCTGCACACACCATCTTTTTTTGTTGTTGTGTGAAAAAGTCCAACATTTCTGCTTTAAAATGTTTCCACTTTGATCTTGGTTTTTAAAGCAGAAAGTGCAAAGTACTCATTAATTGATGGTCTTATTCTATTTATGTCAGACGGTGTTTTGACAAATTAACTTGTTATCTTGACCTCAAACTAATCTTGGATTACATGAGTATTTGACAAAGAAGCACGCAGGCCTTTGTGGCATTGTGGATATAACCTTTAACAGCTTGGAAGTAGAACACTGTGAAAATTAATCTCTCTTGAATTGTAATGTGTTTTACCCATACACCAATGTGTGTTACGCACTTTGTACTCAGTACTTTCCCAAGTGAAACAAAAATCACAGGCGTATTACTAAAGGTGGGATTTGAACCCGCAACCTTTGCCATTCTAGAGCAGATGTCTTCTAACTAGACCATCAAGCTTACTGATAGCTAGAGGAAGTTTGAATCCTATTCAGCAGCGAGTACCGCAACAATTGAATACATGTACATGTTTAATTTGCATCAGGGATAAAGAATGCTTTTGGTGTTTTACGCATACACCAAAGTGTGTTAACCACTGCGTAAGTCTCAGTATTTTCCCGAGTCCTGGGAAAACATTTTTGTTGTCAGTGTCCACAGACTACTCAAGTGGGATTCGAACCCACAATCCCCAAATCCTATGCAGGCATGAAACTCTTCCCTACTTGTAAGTCTGATTTCTGATTCTTTGGTTCTTTTACAAATCAGAAATAAATTGTGGTTGAATAGCCTGAAAAGTCTACTAAAGCCTACACCATCTGTACATGAAGGTCAGCCCAATTGTACTCAATCAAATTGTCTTGTTTTTCCCAAGGATCAAATACCATGCCTGTCAACAGAAGATGTTTTTATCAATAAAAGCGTGTCAGGTGACATGAGGCAGTTTTGAATCTCTGCTGCTTTTATGAAATCAAAGTCTAAAGGATTTACCCTCAGATAAACTAAACAGGGGGGGGGGCGGGAATCAATGGGCAGGGGAACATGAGGATCCAATCATTCTCAATTACAAAGGTTTTCCAAAAGTACTGCTGGGGTCAAATCGTACTCAACTATTGGATTGAAGTTAAGGATTCATCATTTTTTGAGACCTAGAAATCCACTTGATAAAAGCACCCATCAAGCTTGTTTATTGTTATCCTTACAATGTGAAGATGATTGCATTATGTGCACACATTAAGTCTTTAAGTTCATTGTGGTGAATAATGCCAGCAATTTGTAATCTGAAAATGTCGATAAACATCTGAATAGGATCGGCGCAATCTGACAGTCGTAAATGTGGAGTTAGCCGTAGTCGTCACAATACATGATAGACTAATTCAAAAGCATTTGTCACCCAATTCAGAAATTCTCTATTAAGTCAATCATCAACCCTGGGCTTGCGTTAATAATAATCTGGAATTCGTCCAGCATAAGTTCGTCGCTAATACGCTTGCCAGCACACCCTGATTCAGGCCCCGCAGATAATGCACAAAGGCACCTTGTTGACTCTAACAGACAACGCTGTGAGCACGTCAAGTGGTTAGCAAATGGACGCACTGTATTATTTACTGGACTTTGCCCTGTAGATGAGTCTAGTGTTGCCATGACGCTGCCCTGGTTCGGACTAAAGCAAACTGATCACGGATTGAAAGTCAATTCACCTAAATCTGATCAATTCTTTTGGCTGTTTGTTTTACTCTCTTGGTATTTTTCTTTCTTGAATAGTGCATCGTGTGGAAGAGCTGGTCATACAGAGCCCTATACCCCAATGGGATAGTCACGTCCACTCGCTGCCGTCAATCCACAATCATCTTGATTATCATCCACTACTTGGCTGCCCCCTGAACCAGCAAAGATTTGATTCAGATTACCAAGGACATCCCCATTCACTCTATCGACAGGATTTTAACTGCTACCCAGATGACGGCCTTCCATCAAGGTCAATGTCTTCCCATCAAGGCCAACAACAAGAGGAGCTCTACTCAAAAAGTACTAACAGTCACCACAACGAACCTTTTATTGGCCAGAGATTGGATACAACATCAGGGAGCCAAACAGACCATCCTGTCGACAACAGGTGGTTGGGAAGTGGTTCTGGCAGTGCCTTCTCTGACGATGGCAGAGCGAGCTTGTACAGTCATGTAACTAACCCTGACAATCACTCCTGGGAAGTCAACTCCTTGTCTCAGAGTGAACTTCTCTCACACAGATCAGATTCCCTTCATCTTAGCAACCACAGCCTTACCTCCGATAAAAACAAGCCAGTGTCAAAATATGCAAGAAACTCATCTGTGAAAAATAGGAATCACAACCTGCCATTTTCTACCTCAGCCTTAAGGTCACCCGTTGTTTATCCAAATCCATCGGATGACCGTTTTGTTTATCCTCTTCAAAGTAGTGGTTCTAGTCTTTCTGACTCAGCTGATGTTGCCGATGTTGATCTTCGAGAATTAGACAAACTAGATGATGCCGACCTTTACAGACTGTCTGAGGCTGATGACTTTATTCATTTGAAACCTCGGGAGGGTCTGTACACAAGATGTACTCCAGTTAAAGAGAACAAGAGCTATCAAAAAGAGAGCTGGTCAAGAATGAGGCCAATGGACAATGATAACCCTGACAAGGAAGATGGCAAAGAAAAAGATGAAAATGAGGAGGTCAAGGTTGTCCATGAGATGAAGGGTCCATCCAAAAACTGGAACAACAATAACCTGGATGATGCACTCAGGATTACTGGTAGAAGAGAAAATCAACAAACATTTGCATCCTATTCAAAGAATGGTAGGCAGAGAAAGCTCCATCTTGGACACTATGGAGTGGATTCCATGGGAGACTCTGAGGAGAAGCTCAATGATATGACAAAAGGCTCCTCATCATGGAGGACTAACCAGGATAAGAAAAGCCCAAGTGCTAAGAAAGATTTATCAGACAATCGGAGTGTGGTAACATCACCCATCAAGTTTCATAACAGATCCACTTCCCCGCTTCAGCTGCCAAGTGATATATTTACTGATGGAAATCTTATTGATGCTGCTCTCTCCCACCAAATGCAGTCAAAAGTGTTTTTGTCACATCAGGAAGGAACTACAGATGCATTTTTACTACAGTATGGACTGCAGTCAAGTTTGCCATTACTCGGTCTTACGAACCCTAAAAGAGAGCCATCAGCAAAAGCTCAGCTTGTTTACCCTCTTCCCAAAAGGGACACCGAAGTCAGCGATCCCACTGCTGACACCAAATTGTCTCCTCTGCGACATTCGTACGTTGATCCCACTTCTGGCACCAAGTTGTCTCCTCTGCGACATTCCTACCCAGGAAGTCCAGGTACTACGCTGAAATATGAAGATCTTGCCCTGAGTATCTCCCCGAAGTACAACAGGAAAAGTGTGGAAAATAGGGTGAATTTGTCATCTGACCGGTCAAGAGTAAATAGCAGAAAGGTCAGGGTTGGGTCAGCCACTACTACCTATGCAACAGATAGATCAGCATCTACAGAATGTGCTACAAGAGTTGCCAAAAGAGGCCCGAACAATGAGAGTTGGTTTTTGCCTGAGAGAGACCATAGTAGAAGGTCGATACAGGACAAAGGGGCTGACAAGATGCATCAAAGAACCAAAAATGTAAGTATGGTTGTTTTCCCTTTTATTTTTTTTCGATATAAACGTTCAATATAAACAATAATTGTCTGACTCATCAAACAAGTCCTTCAGCATATATTTGTTCACATTATAGCAATGATGTTAACTAATGGTCAGTGAAGTTTTAAAGAATAATTTGAGTATCTTTTCTTGGCAGACAAGCCACCTGTCTAAGGTTCCGCAGCTAGTGAAGTCCAAGGGGGTCCCTAAACGAAGGAACATCCCGATGGAAGCTGCATCAAAGAGGTAAGCTAATCTTTGACTTTGGTCCTGCATCGTGTTGAGGCCAACCCTTTACACAATGCCTCTTTGGTACATTAAAGGCTCTACACACTTCAGGCCTTGATCTTTGCTCTTGAAGGGGCATGGCAATTTTCCACTGGTAAGGGGCACTCTATGAGGAAAATGTAAATTTGTATTGGAACTTTGCAAAGGGCACTACAGCAAAAGCACAGGACACCACGGCAATTGCTGTGGGTGCTGTGGGTGATTTCGAGGCCTGACACTTTCCATCAACACATGTGAGCCAAGCTCTGATAACTAAATTTCGTCGGCTCGGTGCAATAAGCTCATTAATTGAAATTTCATTCTCCGTAATGATCAAAAATGGCCATGAATGAGACTCGGTCTAAATTGGAAAGAATAATTCAATATCCACAAATAAACGTTTTTTTTTTAGGAAGTGCTTGTTTCTTTTTGCCAAACAATCGCTGTGGAAACCAATCATGATCAATAAACTCCATTTACCAGAAGCTCCAAAATATGCAAAACCAATTGAAATCCATACAAACTGCACCAAGGACCTGTAATAGTCCTGAGCTGACCATTTGTTTTTGTTTTTCATCCAGCCATAACAGTACCCTGTCACTCTCCAGCAGTCGTAGTCCAAGAAGAACTTTCTCCATCCTCTGGGCCTTCAAGATCCTAGACATACTCCACAGTGCCCCGCCAGAGAGCCATGAACAACTCGTCACTCAAGTAATCATCAGTTAATGATAATCTTGGGTTAAACAAAGAAAAATTAGGGTTTAGTAAAAATGATTTATTCGGTCATTTATGTAAAATAATGATTGATAAGTTTATATTGTATTTTCAGTTATACTGGTTCAGACGATGGCATCGCAATGTCCGATTGATGAAAGCACACCAAGCAGAGATGAAAGAGCAATGGGACAGGTGAGATTACCTCAAAGTAACTTTATCCTGTGACTTAATCCTGTAATCCTGTAATCCTGTAATCTTGTAATCCTGTAATCCTGTGACTTAATCCTGAAACTTACTTATTCCTCTGACATACTTGATCCACGTATTTATAGAGTAAAAGATCCGTGGTTCGATTCCTGCCTTAGATGACTGGATATTTTTCTGTGGGACTAGGAAAGCACTTGTTTTAGCTGTCTGTCATTGTTGCATGTAACTAGCTATATGTATACAGTGTACTTGTCTGTTCTCTTATTGATTGCATAATGTTCCTTTAAAATTCTTGGAGGGGGCTGGGTCAAGAATTGAAGCAGTGTTACCCAGGCCTCGATTACACGGAGGCCACAGTGGCCACGACCTCTGTTGCCCTTTAAAAAGTTTCCCATACAGCCATAGACTTGAAGATATTCCAAAGAAAGTGCCCTTTGCAAAATGAAATCAACCCTGCCCTCTCAATGATGAAATGCCAGGCCTGTAAACCTCTTTGTACTGAGTTGGTTTTGTTGGAGTTCAGCTACCCCCGTTTTCAAATCTGCCGTCGTGCCTAAATCCCTAAAGGGCCTCACTCCAGAATGGGGTTTTAATTGGGCAGCTGGCACTTAGGAATTACCAAGACAGCCATTTTGCCCCATGTAGGAATCTTGCAAGACTGTCAATGCCGTAGAGTACAGGTACTTGAGTTCTGAAAAGATGCAACTACTGTCTGCAAAGGGTGCTCTGTTTATGGCATGTTCCGTCCCACTTCATTTTATATTCATGTTTCTTACAACGTAAATGGATGTCTTTCTTTGTGTCTGTATTGATACATGATAACATTCAAACATTATTCAGGCGGTCTTTTGATGAGGCATTGTTAGAATGACTGTGTAAACACTTGAGTTGTGCTACCTGTGGATTGTTTGTTTACTTTATGGACATGTGTAAACCCTGAAAATAGAACATGTGTTATGACAGGATTAACAGTAGATAAGAAATAATCATCCATCTTTCAAATAATGTTTTTAAACTTGTGGTGACATTTTCGTGAAATATTTTTATTTGCAACTTTGCAAGTGTCAACCCTCCAACTGTCTGACCAATCAATATCATCTTATGTTTTGACTGATAGTACACTATGCCAGCCTGCAGTAATATTGTATGGCATACTACCCAGTACACAGAAAGTGCACAGTTACTGCATCAGTTAAAGTTGAATGCTTTCAAATAGTTTAGTTAACTTTGCTAGCAAATGTCCTGGAAAGTAATGCATTTAATCTTGCTTTTAAAGTTTGGCTGCAATGATTTTACAAGTTGATACCTTGGAGTCATACCAATGTGATTTTTCAGTTTTTGTTTTTTTCCTGATTTCAGGTTTTTCTCAAAACCTCCTTGAGTCTTCAAATTTTCTTGAAAGAAGTAGAGCAATCACCAAAGAGAGAAAGAAATAGTCCACAGTGTGTCCAAACCTGTAGTTCTGTGTTTCTGGTGATGCACAGAGTCTGTTAACCTCCTGAATTGTAACATCTGAGAGACTTTTATGGTCTGGAATAAGAGGGACCCAGACATGCAAACTATTTTCAGGAATTTTCACATTCATCCAATCTCAGCAATGATGTTCCAAATTCATTTTCCTTACAGAGCTGTACATCACCACCAAACGAATCTATTGTGGAGAAGCCTGCTTGCCTGGCAGCAAGCCCCTCCATCTCACAGGAGGGCAGCAGACCAGCTCAGGCAGAAACACCTGCTCCGTAAAGGGTTACGAAGCCTCCGATGGGCTGCGATGAGGAGCAGACTGGAGATAGAGGGAGCTGGAAAGAAGCATGTTGAGAAAACGTTGGCACATCATTTTGGCATCGTGAGTACATTGGGTATTTGTATTACCTGTTGTGGGAAAAGTGGGCAAAGTGTTGGGCTGGATTCATGAGTCTGATAAAAAAAAGCAAACAGTTCAATTATAAGATGTCACCTAACATCACAAAGCCGGACAGCCACTTCAAGGCGAGGGCTACACTTAACTGATTTGGGCTGTCAACTCAAATCAAATATCTCCAGGGGCACATTGCCACTTACTCCTGGGGCTGAAAACAGGGTTACCCCATTTACAGTCCTTAAGGATGTCTGGATGTAGGCATGGGTATCATCCACTAGGAGCCTGGTTGGTAGAGCAGAGTGCCCTACCTTCCCAACTTTTTACAAAGCAACATTGGTTAAGTGCCTTGCTCAAGGGCACAACTGTCATGACTGGGATTTGAACCCACACTCTGCTGACAAATTCTTGTGAAAAATTACTTTTGTCGTGTCTTCAGAGATGACCAACTGAACTACTGTTTTCCCACAAACAACATTTTTGTTTTACCACAGTGGAAGGAGCTCTACCAGGTTCGAACTGAGCATTCCCAGCTCGTGGAGAAACTGACGAGGCACCATTCAGTTTCCAAGACATTTCGGGCATGGAAAGATCGCTACAGTATGGTCCAGAAAGAGGGAATAGCCAAACTACACTTCAAGTAAGAGAGAATTGGAGAGATTTTCTTTCTTTTTTTAGTGTATCAATGGCCACATTTGCAACAAAATCATTTTAGAATTTTATTTTAAAATATTAAATAAGTTTTAAGGATTTTTTCTTAACAGTTCTCTCATTCTTAACAGTTGTTCTCTCATTCTTAACAGTTGTTCTCTCATTCTTAACAGTTGTTCTCTCATTCTTAACAGTTGTTCTCTCATTCTTAACAGTTGTTCTCTCATTCTTAACAGTTGTTCTCTCATTCTTAACAGTTGTTCTCTCATTCTTAACAGTTGTTCTCTCATTCTTAACAGTTGTTCTCTCATTCTTAACAGTTGTTCTCTCATTCTTAACAGTTGTTCTCTCATTCTGCACTATGTTTCAGAGTAACCCTTTTAAATCACGGCTTCCAACACTGGAAGATGTTCACCAGTAACTCCAAGGTCAAAGGTTATCGTATTGAGATGAGCCGAGTGCATCATGAGGAGAGGGTTCTAAAGACGGCCTGGTGTACGATAAAAATGGTCTACGCACGGACCCAGCAAGCTAAAGAACACTACAGGTAAGTAGGTGAACTATAAGTAGGATTTAAAGCTTTGCATTGTGGAGATCAGTTTTACTGGCCAATCCATTTCAGTCCAATTTTATATGTTCTGCAGCCATTTTCACAAAACTTCTGCAGAGTTTGGTTAAACTGCGTTGTACAAGTTGAAATACCCAGATAACTGTGTTACCATTAATTTAGCCAAAAACTGCTGTCAGTTGTCGTGCACACCTGGTTACGAGGTGCCAGCCTTTCCAAAGCAGACCGCCTCCAGCAGCATAGCCAGGCCCTGGAGTTGAGACGCTGTAGGCTCATGAGGGCGCACTTCAACCGCTGGAAGGAAGAATTGACTGTAGTACGTGTGAAGCAGAGGCTGGACATTGTTCGATTACGGTAAGGCTGAGGGTACGAGATTAAATTATTTTGTATAGAGCAAAGGTACTTGCCAAAGATATTCTTAGAAGTAGACAGATATGATGCATACCAAGAAAGTTAAACAAAACATTTTACAAAGGCAGTTTGAGATGAAGCGAAGCTGAGGGAAAATATAATGCTCCAGGCATCACCAAGGTAGTCGTAGTTTTAACAATAGCAAGGGGTGTTAAAATAAAATCAGCATACTGGAAATCACAGCCTTCTTTGAGGAGTGTTTCTTATGTTTCCTCACTCAATGATTATTTCTCCAGATATGTCTGGGAGTTATGGACGCTCCGACTGCAGAGAAAGCAACTCTATCGTCAGATCATGGACTCCCAGGCCCGTAAGGTTGCTAAGCAATACCATTTTAACAGATGGAGGCTGGTTGCTAGGAGACAGAAGGATGCAGTGAGTAAGGCTGGTCTTATCTTGAGGCACACATATCTCAAGATGGTCTTCAGGGCATGGAGAAATCGTATCATCAGAGAACGCAATCTACGGTAAGCAGATTTGCGATCTGGTGCACTGATGCAGAATAATTGTCTGGCATTCAGATATTTTGAACAAAAGTGACATCATTAGAGCAGAGTGCCGTTTGTGATTCTACTTGAAGCCAGTGCAGGCTCTTCAGGATTGGTGTCACATGATCACATTTTTTTTCCCCAGACTACCAGACGAGCTGCCCAATTTTGAACTTTCGGCAACCCCTTCATCAAACCTGTAGAAATTCTCGGTATTAATTTATAAACAAGTTGAATGAAT
This sequence comes from Pisaster brevispinus, assembly GCA_023634235.1. NCBI lineage: Eukaryota > Metazoa > Echinodermata > Asteroidea > Forcipulatida > Asteriidae > Pisaster > Pisaster brevispinus. The sequence continues at coordinate 16,326,215 of JAMKCF010000002.1, forward strand.
TGTCCGTTTCAGGGACAGTATGACGGCTCTGATTCACAGCAGCCATGTTGTGTCCAAGCAGAACGCTCTTCACACATGGACGTCCAGACTACGAGAGCGTCTGGCCAAGCAGGAAGCCCACAAGGCCTGGTCCATGGGGTGTGTCAAGAAAGCTGTCAGATGCTGGAAGGAAAGGGTGCAGTTTCGCCGAATGGAGAGGAAGTTAGCAAGGTACCAGCCGGTCCATGAAATGCATGTTCAACAAGGTGAGGATATTTTTTTTACAGATGTTAAATATTATTTGGGTTTTTCCCATATTATTTCAATCTTTATACCCATACATCGATGTGTATGAAGCTAAGTCCTGTAGGTTCCAAGCCACGACCTCTGTCATTTTTACCACTAGACATGCTAGACCACCAAGATTTGAAACGTATATTTTAGCTGGTGTACCGCAACAGTTTGCTAAATTTGCAATAGGGTTAAAGAATTGTTTTCACTTGTTTATGCAATATTCAGATTAGTTCTGCATACACTGATTCCAGCTCTGCATAATTAGTGGCTCCCAAGTCCTTGAGGCTAGAACTATGTCTTTTAATAAACTTGTTTGTTCATTCAACTGACTTGATTGCATAGACGCTGCCCAAACTATTAATCTCTGCTTTTTGTTAACTGCAGATGCATGGAACAAGTGGTCTCATGAGTTTCGCTTTGCTGTGCGTAACCACAAGAGGGCGCTGTCAGCTCAACAAACACTTCTCAGGAATAGGTTGTTGAGGCTTTTGCTGTCGTGGCGGCTCCTTGTGAGGGAATCCAAAACTATCGCTCCGTTATTAGAGAGGAAGACTTTCAAACAACTTGCTGGGTAGGCTTTCAAAATTTCAAATCAGGAATTTTCGATTGGCCAAGTGATTACCCCTTTGTGAAGCTTATGAAACGAGAACTTATTTTGTATTGATAGCTTGTATTTAAACCTACACCAGTACTTTTTGATGAAGTATGATTTATTGATTCGTATTTGTGTTTTGTTTGGCCAATCAGTTTTTTTGATGCCTGGAGAGGTGTCGTTATCAGGAGGAAAAGATGTCAGAAATTTAAGAAGTTACGTTTGGAGAACACCGTGGATGATGCGTTTATCCACTGGAGGTAAGAAAGGAGTTGCTTACCTAAAAGAGTGACGATGGGGAATAAGAATTCCTCATAAAGAATTTATCAAATGTCATTTTAATCAGTTTGAAACTACTGAGAAAAGGATATTAGCAAGATATGAAAATTCTATTTGAAAATTTTAAAGGAAAACAGTAAAGTACGTTTAGACTCGTCAATGGCGAATAGAACACAAACCTACAAAATGGATAGTCATGGTAGAAGTTGTCTCCAAATAGTTCCACTTTTGCTGTGGAGCACCGTACATCACTTCACAAAATGATGAGGAGTTGTCTAGTGTCACTGAGAATTGGGATTCGTCTTTAAACATGAGGCTTTCATTCTTCCAGGGAGCAGACTGTGGCCAAGAAGAAAGTCCGCTCCGTCAGGAAAGCTCTTCTTATCTCCAAGCAGGAGAGGGCATTCTATGGCTGGAGGGACGTCGTTCAACGTAGAGCCAACCTGAAGGGTTTCCAGCAGCGCCAGCGAGACACTTTGGTGAGAGAGGTGTTTGAGTCCTGGAGAGAGACTAGTGAGGGGCGAGCCTTGGACCGGGAAGTGGAGCATGGTGACAGGGTATGTTTGCAAAGAGAAGACTACGCTTATGAATGAAGAGTAGAGATTTTATGATAAACTCATTGTATGTTTAACTAATTATATTATGAATTTCCGATAAAATTGTTTGTCAAAGAAATGTCAATTCATGTCCACTTTGAATAATGTGGGTATGCCCTTTTCATGGAAAATGATCATCTAGAATTTTTTAAAATATTTTTATAGTCTACTACCGCAATTTGTTATATGTTTGTTGATATTATAAGTAATAGATTCTTGGTTTTTTTTCTAGGCTAGAGAAACTCTTCTGATGATGCACTATTTTAGAGTTTTGGCTGAGAACTCCCACCAACAGACGGAAACTGAAAGCAGGCTGGTATCAGAGTGCAGAGATGCACGCTCAGCCAGAACACTAAAGAAAGCTTTTGAGAGCTGGAGGAGGCAGTTGCTAGTCCACGATATCCTCAGGTAGGGAAAATCCTCAGGTAGGGACTATTGCAAAGTTTCATGAAGCTTTTAGCTTAGAAATTTGCTTAGCGTAGAAAAGAAAACCAAAAAAAGAGTTTTGCAGGTTGTTATAATGAATGCAAATGCATTACACATACGGCCGATCTATAATTGGCCCTACCAATACACAGTCCAAAAGTTAGACTGATTCAATCAGCCTTGGACACTGCTAGGGGTAAACCATCACTATTCAAGGAGTAAAAGCTTTGGAAGTTTGTTAGCATTTAATTTTTCTTTCTCCCTCAGGAATTTTCTTGAAGAGCGACAAGTTCATCTGCTTCATCAGGTCTTCCAGGCTTGGCACACTGATACAAGATCATCCTACCTACAACTCACACAGAGGTTCAACCAAGCTTACGAGGTCATGGGGGTCGGATTCCCGAATGACATCGGCAGTCCCAAGTTGTCCCCTTCAGCTGTCAACCTGAACCTGTCTGTATCTCAGAGTAGTAGCAGTGGAGGATCTCAGGGTCTCCCGGCACACTTGTCAACGTCTGACAGCGGCTTCTGCGGGAACGAGCTCCTCATCAGGCAAGGGGGTCAGAACAGTGAGAAGGAGTTTCCGGAGTTGCCGGCAGGATGTCTCCAAAATGGGGATCGGAGTAGCATCCACTCAGACCAGTACCTTGGATCAAGCATCCAAGAAGCACCGCTTCATGTCGACAGGTTCAGTGAGCTTCAAGATGTTTCTGTTGGACGGCATGGTCTTGCAGAGTTTTCTGATGAAGATGTATATCCAGATGAGCTACCTGTACAGCTGAGAAGTTCAAGATTAAAGGGGCCATCTCAGCAAAACAGGAAACTGCAACTCCCGCAGGCCTTTAGTAGAATGGAGGCTTCGCCACAGATTAACCTTGGATCTCATTCACCTGTGACCAGCAAGCGGCTGTCCTTTCCAAAACGGCGTGCCAGTTTGGACCAAACGTTGCTCATGAAGACCCAAGCTGAACAGAGACCCACAATTTTTTCCTCGGTAAAGCGACCTCTTGGTGTGTTAGGTCCAACACGTAGATCCAGTGTAGATCAGGGTCTGCTGTCATCTCAGACAGTTCTCAACCACCTCAGGAACATCCACAGGAAGTCCCAGACTGAGAATCCAATGCTGACATCCATGGATGAAAGCCAGGAGTACCAGTCAACAGAGAAGCAGAAATCCTCGTCAAGACGGCACAGTCAGTACGACTCCCTTCCTCCACTGAGCCCTGAAGTCTCAGGATATCAAACCCCTACTCGCGTTCGTCGGATACCCATCCCACTAAACATGATGCAACCCAAATCCTTCATCCACCCCCTCACCCAAACAGCTTCACAAGGCACTTCATCGCCGCTCTCACTAACACCAAGAACCATGTCACCAAGACCCTCCTTCAGCCCGATGTCCAAGTCTGAATCCTCGCCAAGTCCCCAATTCCAGATGGTCCAGTCTCTCATAGAGAGACTCTCCCCAATGGAGGATAACTCAGAGAGTCGTCGATCATCTCTCTCAGATTGTAGCAGCTTACCGGAGAGCATTCAAAGCAGCGAATTGTTAGAGCATGACTTGTGCCAGTCAGCAACAGCATCTGACTATGCTCCTAGTGTCTTCTCAGAAGGTGCAGCTCTTTTTGCTCCACTCATTGATCAGAGGGTGAGTAGTTTTATCAAACTCTTATAATATGTAAATAAATCTCTTCTTTTTTGACAGGGAATTGGGGACAAATGTAAAATGAATATTGTTAGTGATGTTTGTAGTACAAGAAAGGATTCTTAAAACATTGTTCAAAAACTAAAGGCACTGACTCACACATTTTCTGTTGAGATTTATTTATTTTTTTTCAGGACACATAAACAATTTTTATAAAAAATTTGATTCTAGGTGTTATTTTGCCTACTTCAGTGTAACTTATGAGAACTTATACCTACATATGATCTCTTATTTAGTTTATAAGTGGCCAGACGATTTCGACCCTGGCTGGGTCTTTATCGATGGTTAAAGCACAAAGCATAAAGCACACAGCCTTTGAGAAAGACTCTGCTAGGGTGGAAACGTCAGGCCGCTTACTACTTTTTGCATTTTTACCATAATTCCTTTTGGTTGGTAAGCAGTTTACAACAGCTAATACAATTTTTTTAGTTGATAAGTTTCTACTTTCTGAACCGCTAACATTAATTCATTCTCGGAGCAGACCTACCTGAGGTCGATCATCCTCCACTGGCGCCTGTGGCCAGCAAGCATAGCCTTCAACCAATGGCTCGACTACACCCGCTACCGCCACGGTCTACGGGAGCTGGCTGATCAGGCCCATGATATGTTCCATCAGATGAGACTCCGACGAGTTCTGTTTACTTGGCAGAGAAGATGTTATGTAGAGACTGCAGCCAGGAACCATTGGGTAAGAACAAAGTCAGGGGCCAGTAGTCTCCAGAGCTGTGTATTGGGAGAGTTGCGACTACAGGGACCAGTTTTCTTCGGTCACGTGGTTGCTGGACACCATTTTTAGTCCAAATGCAGCACAACCCACTGGGAAGACTAGTCTGGCACCCTGTATTCGCACATCTTGTTTTTTTGGGACACAAAGTGGCTTCTTATCACAAGTTGTGGCAACTCTCCCAATATACGGCTCTGGTAGTCTCGACCCAGGATACAAAGATCTGTCTGTTGAAGCACACAGGTAACATTGGTCGTTGTCAAAGACCAGTATCCACTTTATGCGACTCATTATATACATGAAAATAACAAACTTGTGAATGTTTAGTCTCAATCGTTCACCGGAGTCACGAGAATAAAGTGAAACCCCATTATCTTAAAAAATAGCTATTTAAAATTTAAATCTAAATTTTCGGGTCAATTTGGCCACAAATCAGACCTATGATCTTAAACAATGCATGATTTCACACACACTAGAAACACAGGGATTTGCTGGGCTTCAGACAATATCTGTAATTTCTTTAGCAAAATTTAATAATGATGATTTTTTTTTTACCAGGAGTCTAAGACCAGGATAGAGCATCTTCAAGCTTGGGTGCAGTACCATCGAAAAAGCAAGCAGAGAGAGAAGAACAAAGCCAAGGCTAAGGAGGTGGTTAAGACCAAGAGACTAAGCCAAGCCTATAACATCTGGAAGACTAAGGTATAACTTAAAAAAACACTTTCACTCAGTCAGTTGTTTTTCTAGTACCCCTTTAGTCCTCAAACTGCTCCAAACTGCCCTGCCTGTCGCTCCTCTAACCGCCTGAAACTGCCCTCGAAGTTTGACAAGTTGTATGTTGCGTTTTATACATGCGATTGAAATGCACCAACCAGTCGTAGATAGAGCGCAATCTCAACATTAAGATGGTCTAAAAATAACACATAGTCCTCGTATGAAAATTATGTGCACATCTTTTTATGTAACAGACATTTACTTCATACACAAACAATGTTTCCTAAAAAAAAGTGTTAACCATTATTTGTATTATATAAAAATTGAAATTGTATTCATAACAAATTAATGTGTGTATTTTCAAAACCTTTGTATAAAAAGGATTTTAAAAGGAGATTTGATTTCATAGACAAATATAATGTTTGTTAAAGTTGTTTTCTTGTGTACAATACGTGCCAGACTTGCTCAGTCTACACCCATAATGGCTTTTTGACTCTTTAATAAAACAGTACAAGAAACACAAGGCAGTTCTGTGCATCGTCCACAACTGGAAAGGCCACGTCAAGCAGACAGAGAACCTGGCAGGTCGTACCAAGGACTTGCGTCAACAGATTGGGAAGCGAAGTCTGCGAGTTTGCTTGTCCATTTGGCAGAAGCGCACCTGGCAGATCTTGGAGGTCAAGGCGTTCCGTAACCGTGTAGTTGCTAAAAGGTTAGACTGAACATCAGACATGTTTTCCTTTCTGCTTTTTTATTTATTATTTTTACTATTTATTTGACCACAACAATACACATACAAATCGAAGAACAGGAAAACCCCAACCCAACAGACACAACAAAGCAAGAAACATAGGCCTATGCCAAGAAACATACAGAATAGCAAACTACAAAGAAGATGGTGACAGAAGGGCAACTCTAGATGAGCATGGAGAACAGCAGAATGAGTGTATGAAGGGAGCATGCAAGTGTGAGAAGTCAACCTGGGGAAGGACACAAGAAAATTATCTAACAAAAGGACAAAACAATATTACGCAGGTCTGAGACAACAAAAGAAAATTAAGCTGTACAGAAACTTGTTATCCCATCTGATTTGTTTGTTTATTTATTTGTTTTTTGTTTAAAACTATTATTATTATTTTTGCCCCTCAGTGAACTAGATCGATGGCTTATTGTAAATACTTTATATTATTTATATGGGTACATTATGGTTTTTTTTATGATACTTCTTTGATATTAACAGGTGTTTGATGACTTGGGCGTCATGGAGTACAGAGAAAGCAGAAAGAGTGCAGAAGCTGCATGCATTCAGGATCCGTAGAGTCAAACACCTGGTAAGCCATTTTACTTTCTTCTTTTTTTTTCAATTCGAATGAGGACAAGAGCTGCATGGGACAAAATTAACAAATCCAATCCTCAGTTCTTCTGGTGTTTGGTCGACTGGGTTTCTGGTATAACTTGAGGAGCCATCTCTGAGCCTTCTCATGTGATAGTCAGTCTTTCCTTCTCCCACATCCAAAGGTCTTGCATCACTGGCAGTCACAGCAGCTCAAACTCCACACAGCGAGAGAGTTCCACCGGCAGGCAGTGGCCTCCCGCCTTCTTGAAATCGTGACCAAGTGGAGAGAGTACATCACCACCAAACAACGCCGGGAGGCTGAAGTAGAGAAGATGATGCAGGAGAGAGAGGAAAGGTCGATACGTGAGACTTGGGAAGACTGGAGGAGACGGACAAGAGCCTCACAACAGATGAAACAGATCTTCCATCGTAATTTGGGAGCCAGGTAATAAATCAGCTTTCATCTTACTGTCTTTGTCACTGATGTCATTGAATCAAGTTATTATAAAGGTATTATATAGGATTAGTGAGGATAAAAAACATCATTGTTTAATTTTAGTCTTAAAGCTTACTGATTATGAAGTTCATACTAGAACTAGTTTTCTGTAGAGTTTTTCCCTTTGAAATGAAGTCATTCGAGAAAGCTGTATCTGAAAACCTAAAAAGAATGCAACAGCTGATTTCGGTTGTTAAAACCCAAATTAAGGACAATGTGTTTACATGCAGAAAGGTGTGCCTGGTTATTTATGATTTTCTGAAAAATATTCTGACTTACACAACGAATTCAGCCTAAATTTCACAGGTTTGTTATTTCATGTATGGGGTTGATCACACAAAATATAAACACTGTCTGCAACTATTTTGCCAGCTCTACCAATCCTGTATAATATATAACAAATCATTGAATATCTGATAAACCATCAAATAACTACCATAGCTTGGCAACAACATATGTTGGGGAGGGATATGTGAGAAAATGTATAATCCTATTAAGCTCTTTGTGTTTTCTTTACTTATTCCTTGTTCAACGACATTGTATCTCTAAACCCAGGTGCATGCGAGCATGGCGCCAGCATACCATCCATCAGCACGACCTCCATCTTGCCGAATCCATCACCAAAAGTAAGAATGATGCTCGTATCCAGGTGGTCGCCTTGCGGGCGTGGTACCAGGCATATCAGGCGAATCAGCTCGCTCAACGGATGCAGGCTTCACTGAAGCAGAAACGTGTGAAGGAGGCGTTTAAGGATTGGAGGAAATCTGTGCAGCAGTGCCGCAGTGACAAGTTCAGACAGAGGAGCTTGCTGAAAGGAGTAAGGGAGAGGGCGACATTTTTCTTCTCTTACATATTTTTAACTTGGTTTTTGCTTCTTACTCTTGCTTTGGTGGTTGGGGGTTGGAGGGGGGCATTGTCTCCTTTTCTGCTCGGGGGCGGGGATCATTTTCGGTTTTGAGGAAGGAATGCAAAATTAAGCAACTCAGGGTTAATTTAGAGTAAACTTTTTAAGATTAGATGAGGTTGTTTAGATGACTGCTTGTTTAATATCACATTGCTCCCTTACTCATCTTCTTTCCAGAGTTTAAACAAAGCTGTTTCTTGTAGCAACTTTTTTATCAGTGATCATTGACAACTTTTCTTTCTTTTTTTCCCTCGTACGATTTTCAGACTTTCCGAGACTGGAAATCTAGCTTTGTCAAACAGAGATCGTCAAGATCTAGGTTACTAAAAATTGCCCAGCATTGGAGGAAACAAACACAAAGATCAAGACATTTGGATCAATCAGTGGCCTCCTACCTTGCCCAACAGGACAGGATGAGACAGAGGCAGGCATTGGATAATTGGATGTTGGCATGGCAACAGCTGAGGAAGGCAACAGCACATCGGAACACAGTGATACTCGGAACGTGAGTGTCTTTAAGCCAAACCAACACTGTTTGACTTAAGACTGACCAGCAGAGTGTTGGTTCGAGTCCCAGTTGTGGCACTTGTGTCCTTGCGCAAGACACATACCATAATTTGCTTTGTCCTTCGAATGGTCATCCATAGGTCCCATGTACTAGGATTGGTCGTGCACGTAAAAGAAACCAGAACGCTTATTAGGGAGGAGTAGGGGTTGACCCTGGTGTTTCTCGTTCGTATAACAAGCACCATTGTGTACAGGTTTCCTCAGGCTGCGAGCTACAATCATTAAATTCACTAATGAGGCATCCTTGGTTTTATTACCAGAAATATATAATAATAATGTTATGTGGTAAAGCATGGTCTTTACACAACGGCTAACGTTAGCCAATAGGATTCTGTCAACCTTGGAAACTGTGACATAAGATATATTGTTCTCTGCAGGTGTATTGATGGTTGGCATAGACACTCTGCCACTCAGAAGGAACGCAGAGACAAACTGAAACGATATCAGGAAGAGAAACGTAGGAAAATGGTATGTTGCTTAAGACTGCAAGTCTTGGACCAATTCCATAGAGGTGCTTCAGCAAAAAATATTGCTTAACAATTTTCTGCTAAGTAGAATGGAGCAGGGTACCGGTCATAATTTGTACATGTGACGTGGTATTTTGGCTGGTAACCTTATTCTGGTAAGCATAATTATTTTGTGCTTAGGTACTTTTTATGCTAAGGCAGCTCTATAATACTGGGCCCAGGTCTCGCATGTACCAGCCAAAACACTGTGTTGTGTGTATGTTTGTGACTGGTTTCCTGCTTATAAGTGCTTACCTTAACATTAAGCAACATTTGCTGCTAAAGCAACTCAACAAAATTGGGCCCAGGACAGATTTGAAACCATGAAAAAATGGGCATCAAAATTACTTATAAGAACATCCGAATGGAAACCTCCGCCCCTCTTTCTGCATAGGCTTCCTTGATGTTCACAAGATGGCAGAAAGACTTCCTCCACACCAGGGAGCTAGAGCGTAGACTGACTGGACTCAGCCAACAGAGGGCAGCAGAGACACTACATCATGTGGTGCAGTCGTGGCATCATGTAACAATGGAAGCAAATGCAGTGAAAAGACATAGCAGTGTTGTACAATCCCAGGTACTGCGTCATGGACATGTTTAGAACGTGCAAGTGTCGCCCGTATTCCAATATTTTTGGGACCACTTTGGTCCAACGTTCATCGCTTTAATTCGTGAAGGAAACAAACACAAGTGTACTTACACAAGTCCCAATATTCAAATATGCGTGAGACTTGCACAGTCTATTTATAGTATGATGTCAAGCTTCCAGGAAAAAGGGGCGGAAGTTTATTAAAAATAAATTTCATAATTCTTGAGAAATTGAGCAAATGAAGTTAGTGAGATCAGTTTCAGTAGGTTATGAATTGTGAAGACAATAAGTTGTGTCATTGTTATAACTGTTTCGACACTTTTCACCGTAGGCCTGGATGCAGTGGCAGAAGTCATTTAATAACAACAGACGAGCGACAGAGATGGCTGAAGCTAAAAAGAACCAGATGAAAATGGTTGCCTTCAGGAAACTGATGGACTGGAGCAAAGGTAAACCTTATTGCCTTTTTTTTTAAGAAGGAAAAGTTAGGTGTTCTGGTCTTGTTTGAATTTTAGGCAGGCCTGTTTTGAACTTCAAATGTTATCAAAAGTGGCATAGCTAGACATTTTCTGTTTACTTTCTTTTTTGGGGGGGGGTAGGGGGTGGGGATTCGCCTCCTTGCGGTTCATCACTTTAGCCTTAGTCAAATCTTTCGCATATTTCTTCTTCTTTTCACAGCCAGGAAATCCCAGAAGGCTTCCCATCTTTCAGTCCAGGCCCAGCTTTGCCTGCATTCTCTCCAAGCTGCTTTTAGTCAGTGGAGATCAGAGACTGTCAAGAAAGTCAAGTCAGTTACTCATGCTGACCATGTCTTGCAGACCAAGTAAGTTGATGTAAAGAAATGTAAGGCTACGGCTTAGGCTACTTTTGAGGCGTTCCCTTAGCACACAGGGTCAAACTATGACAGGCACTAAGCAAGACTTGGTCTAAGAGCCGTTTCATCAATATATTCACGCTGACTCCAGGTTCAGTTTGGCATCACTCAGACTAGGGGGGACATAAAAGTAGTTTCTTTGCTCTGATTAGCTCCTTGCTTCATCTTTATCCCAAATTCTTGCCGCTTAAAACCAATATGGGGTTTTTTGTACTTGAATCCATTTCAGAGTTCTGAAGGAGTGGTCCATTGTTGTCAGACGGAGGTTCGCTCTGCGAAAGCTCAAAGAAACTATGGAGAAAAAGTCAGCAGCACTGAAACTGCAGATGGCAACCCGTGTCTGGAAGGAACACTTACAGCGTACAAAGCATCTGAAACAACTCCTAGAGGGTGCTCTCTTGTGTCGGGACCAGGCTATCCTGAACGAGGTGTTTACCCACTGGAGGAAAGAGGCTGCTGCAAGACGTGCTGTTAAGCACCGGGATGGTGCATTGTTGAAAAGGGGGTGGGCCATGTGGCGGATGAGGGTGAGAGAGAAAGTGCTTGAGAGACAATATGAAGAGGACATGGGAGAGGTGGCAGATGAACACTACAATTCATGGCTAAGGTAAGGACAGGGATCCTTGATAAGAAGTGTAAAATGTCTCTGGAGATTGAAGCAGGCGGGTGATGTCTCAGGGTTTGTCCTGATTTCAGTATCTGCCTTTATTCAAAGGCCTCAAAGTGTGATCTTAGCTGTTTGGATTACTGAGACTTTTACAATGATTGCTCCTTTGTTTTTCTCCATACAGTAAGACTGTTCTGGGATTGTGGCTCACCGAGGCCAGGGTGAACAGGCTCCGGAAGAAACACGACAACCGACTTGCCAAGAAGTACGCCCAGATCTGGAAGGATGGGTCCAAGATGGAGGAGATGGCCAGACAACTTGTGAGTATCTGCAAAACCTCTGGCCCTTCTCAGAAAGTTCCTTTTTTTTCAAGGAACTATGTCATTGTATCATTAAAGCGTATGTCTCAAGATATGCTTTAATTTATTCCTAGCTTTCTTGGATGGAAATATTTCTCTGTATAATCGGTACCATAATCATCTTATCTTTGGCTTTAGGGGTGAGCACAACATTGGTAAGATTGAAAATATAAGTGTTCAAAGATTTGCACATCGCCTATATGGTGTAAAGATTGTCATGGTGGAAAACTTACCTTGGAATATTTTTGCTGGAGTTGCAAGAGTTTTTGAGAAATGAGTGAAACAATTAGTTTTGCTTTTGCAAGTCCAAAACCTGTTGTTTGAAAACGGTGAAAACATCAGGGTGTTTTCCACAATTTTCTGATTGAGCTTAAACTTTCCCAGGTTTATTATTTCCAGTATATATAAAGTGTGAATACTGACCTTTGAAAATGACCAATTAAGTTAAAATTCTGATGAGCACTCTGTCTTTACACTTCCTCTTTTGTTACACAGGATATCTACTGGTCAATGCAGAGGACCTGGGCCATATGGAGGCGACATATGATCCAGACTCTCATGACTAAGACATTACAGAAACACACTGAGAAGCAAATGAAGGAGCAGGTAGGGGACCAGTCTAATTTGATAGTTGGGGTTTTTGTTTACAGGAACCCCGTTTATCTTTGTGTATTACGAGAGTTTGTTATGTGTTACCTACTGTGGTGTGACGTGGCCAAGCCGTCAACATACTGGACCAAGCTCTGGTGTTTCTGATCAGCAGAGTGTGGTTCGAGTCCCGGTCTTGACACTTGTGTAAGACACTTAACCATTATTGCTTTGGCCTTCGGATAGGATGAAAAGCCGTAGGTCCCGTGTGTTGTGTAAAGCACGTCAAAGAACCCTGTTACACCATATCGCTAAGAGATGGGGTTTGCTCACAGTGTTTTTGGCAGTGGCTGCTGAGTGCACCGTGTAAACCGTTAAAAGGTGCGACATAAATCGGTCTCGCATTTCAAAGATCTCAAAAACCTGTCTGAAATGTTTCTCTTTGATCAAGCGCCTTGAGTAGCTTATTGGTAGAAACGTCTGCTATACAAGACTCCGGTGTTATTGTTACATGTTTCATAACTACTGTTGTTAGTATTAGTATTTTATTATATCTTAAGTAATTTGATCACATTCATCTCTTAGTCCATCTAACATGTTTATATATTATAACTTTTGCTTAAACTGTTTTGCTATCTTTTAGCTCATCATGACTTTTTTGTGTTATATCTGATCTATATTATGTGTCTTTTGTCAGTGTAGCTATTTGCCATGTCCGATTTTTGTCCATCCTTTTGTTAGCATGACTGTTTGTTTGGGTATTTTTTTGTTTGATTTTTTGTTTGTTTGGCTGTTTTCTACAAGCTTCTGCTTATCAAAACAGCCCTATACCCTATTTATTTTATTAATCTCGACTATTGCAAGTTATTTTTCTTTGTCTTTTGTCTTTGTCTTTTGCATTATAATTCGCTTCACTGGAAGATTATATCCCAACTTAATGTCTTTCCTTTTTTTACTTTCCATTCCCATGTTTTTGGTCTGCTTTATCGTTAGTAAACAGTGGACTAGTTTTGGAGATTCTAACTTGGCCCTTGGCCATCTTTGCTTGTCATTTTGGCTTTCAGACATTTAAAGCATGGCAGAAGCAGGGTAGACACAGCAACAACAATGGTCTACGCAAGGACCTTCTGAATCATAGACTACACATGGCCTTCAGAGTTTGGCGGGAGAGGACCCAGTGTGGTAACAAGTCTCGCAGTTCAAGTATTAGTAACCATTCCTCCTCGGCCGGGTACACCAGCTCATCTGGGGCAAGTGAACTGGCTGGAATTTGGTTCAATGCTCAGAGGACTGGGGCACTCTATGGGGATGGGAGTCCAGCCTCACAGTGATGCTGACGGAATGAGTTTGTTCCAGTGACCTGCCTGCCGCCTGTCCATTCAGTGGAAATCATAGACACAGATTCAACTTTGTTTCGGGGGGGGGGGGGGGGGGGGGGGGTTACTGTCTGGGATTTGGATAAATGCGCAGAGGACTGGTGCAGTCTAGGGGTCTAGGGGAACCCAGCCTCACAGTGATATTTATAGCATGAGATTGTTCTAGTGACTTGCCTCTCCATAGCATGACCATGGACACGGCTTCAACTGTTTTCATTGGGGCAGTTTGTCTGGGATTTGGATAAATATGCAGAGGACTGGTGCAGTCTAAAGGGATGGGAGGCCAGCCTTTAGTAATGAGAACTAGATGAGATGGGTCTAGTGACTTGCCTCTACATGACGGAGTGGAATTCTTGGCCATGGCTTTAAATACACAATTTTATTCGTTGCCCCCAAAGTATCAGTAAGGATATCACTAAAGAGCCTAAAGAAGTCTCTTGATGCCCAAACTATGTGAAGGTAAACCCTTGCAACATTTAGAGCTTGATTTGTGGCATGGTGTACCCCCCCCCCCACCCCCTCCATTTGCATCTTCATTATGTTATCTTCATTTCGGAATCTCAGGAATTCTTTAGAGGATTTTGGGGGGATACTTCTGTTCAAGAGGAAAAGACTGTGCTAAAGTATGGGAACATTTTTGGGGGGGGGGGGGTAGCACCCTGTGCCATATATCGGGCATGTCAAGATGGTTCTCACTTTTTATCAAAGATCAAATATTGTACCTGAGAAAAAGAGACAAAGTTTTCTGGAGCAGCAACATTTGTTTTGTCTTCTGCCTCGTAGTGTCTCATGAAAATGTTGTTACATGTACATTGTTTATGACAAAACGGCTACCACACTTCTTTTTTTTTTATTTGTATATTTATTTATTAAACATGTATAAACTATTTTTATTTTGAAGAGCTCAGGACAAACTAATAATCCTGGCTATAAATGGTGTCATATTTCATGATGTACAGTAAGACCTCTTTAAAATGATTAAAATTCAAACAGTAATGAAAAATGTGTTTAAATTTCAAATTAATTTATTAATGCACACAATTTGAAACTGGATAAAATAAAATCAATTAAATCTGAACCCTTTGTTTTATTATATCCCATTATTTTTTTCAATTGAAATATTGATCCTCGAAAGCTGATTTTTGTCCAAAGACGACCAACTAAGTCTTACCAACTAAAAACAGTGTGTCTGTTATATTACGAGTGACTGGTTCCCGGCTTAGGAGCCCTTCAGCATAGGGCTTCAGCATAGGCTCCAGGTTGGGCTCCGTCGGTAAATTTTGAAAACATAAACTCGTGGATACTGGACTTCAAACAGACGATCGGTACCTGAGCTGGAGCCAAATCCTGACCCATAGTTTTGAAAATAACCATAACTTTAGAGCAGAAAAACTTGCCTAAAAAACGTATTTGCTAAGCAAAAAATAAGCGAGGTACCCGTCATAAGTGATGTGGTGTCATTTCATTATAATTTGGCAGGTAACCTGTTTTTGCTACGCAAAATTTATGTCCACTAAGAATATTTTTAACGGCTTTATGTAGTTGGGCTAAGGTAAATGGAAGACTTTTGGAAATATACCTATAAGTCTGCTGCTAGCTAGCATTCTAAAAAAAAAACGTTGAAAAGCACCAATTTCCAGTCTACTAAGAAACCTAGCCAAGATGTTTGCTCATGGAGTTAAAAACATACAGACAACGACAAAAACACCAGAGATCTTTAAACATTTTTGTAATAGGCTATGACACATTTTATTGTTTTTCGCATTAAAACTTATTTACACTAAATTAAAATTATGTTCTTTTATATGCAATAAATTAAAACAAAAACATGGTTAGCACTGAAAAATAATACACTTTAAAATACTGTACATCCCAACGTGCATGCAGATCAACAACAAATTCAGGACTGGAATTGAAGAGCACTTCAATTGTAAAATGGGAAACTAATAAAGGGGCACCAAGGCCAAGACCAGGGGCACCAAGCCCAAGACCAGGGACACCAAGACTAGGGGCATCAAGGTCAAGACCAGGGGCAAAAGAGGCCCTGGCTTCCAGTCCTGCAAATTGTAATTTATTGGATACTTCTAGGATTACAAAAGGAAAAGTGACATCTGGTAAAATGTTTAATATTGAATACCTACATTATTACAGATTCAAAGAGTCTTAGCAAAAATTGGCTTAGCATGGGAAACGGTTGCTTAACAGAAACAGGATACAAGCCAAAATACTGTGCTATTCATGTTGTTTGTCACTGGTATCCCGCTAATATTAGCTTGGCAATACAATTCCATGAAGTGGGACCCATGAGGTGGGAACTCCGTCTGAAATGTGTACTGGATGCCATTTTAGCAAATAACACTTTTAGTTCAACAAATAGATCAGTGCAGACAATGCCCATTGCTATCAATGTTATAACAAAACATTTGCTTGCTAAAATGGCACCCTTGCGTATTTCACGTTCCAAGATTAGATAGAGCTGTAGTTCCCATCTTGCGCCTTGGGCTCTCAGTAATCTTCGTTTTGCAGTAGAGCACACATGGCCTACGTGAATCTGACACTCAGTCGTAACCAACGCTAGTATACAACTGAGAGATCTGATTGGTAGCGTTTGCATCATGCCTTCAATATGCTTGAAAATGAACTTTTTACATAACTTTGATTACACTGTGGTAGTCTGTAGTCACCATGTGCTACCTTTTCCCCTTGCTCTGTGTTGATTCACCATCAAGCTTAGTGGATGACTTAGCTAGGCTGACTGCTTGCTTGCTGCAGGACCAAAAACCAAAGAACAATTCATTCCAATGTTGCCTTTTACTGTAACTCGTAGATCTCAAACCTATTCAGTGATTACTTCTTGTATTGAAACCATTTAGTTTATCCGTGACAGAGTTTTCTCCACAATTTTTTTTCAAAACTGTGAGGGCATTATGTACCAAAATTTAGAAGTTTGGCCAAAGCATGATAAATTGACTTGATGTCCTCGGAAAACTTTTACTGGGTGTTTATCTTCGGTTTAAAAAGCCCTACTGTGCAATCTAGGGCATTGTAAATGGTTTTTATCTTGATGGTTTTTGTGAATTTGATGTCGGTGCATGGTGTCTATGGCATACAAATACTGACTGCTTAGAAAGATTTGGTTTGAAATAACTATGACCCTCTCGGCTTCATCCTGGGAAAATAGTCTGAGACTGATCGAAGATCAGTGAGGGAGTCATAGTTTTAACCAGTTAAAGCAGTTATTGTTTTATAACACCCCATTCAGTACACTAATTGTTTATAGAAGTCTAGGTACCAAGAAGCTGCCATTGCCCTGGATATAGTAGTGATTGCCATGAGTATAGTACACTGAACACTCTATTTCTAGCTTGCATGTGTTTGTTGATGTAGCGCAATGATAAGTTTACCTTTGACCTTCGTCTGGATAGCTGCTTGTTGCTGATCCCATAATTCTCATTCTAGCTGCTGCATACTCAGCTTCTCTCTCTGCCAACGATTTTGTCTTTGCCTTGAAAATAAAAACAACTTTGGTTTCAATATTATAGAAGTTTTCATAAAGTTTACATTGTTGTGAGTGGTACCCCACTTTTTTTTTTGCTCAGCATAGAAAATTGCTAAGCAGTATTTTCTGCTTAATAGCTTTATGAAATTGGGCCAAGTCCTACTTGGATGTTTCCAGTAGTGTACCATCAAGCCCAGACCTACAGAGTGACTCCCGCCACATCAACAATCATCTTTGAACTCTAAGGCTTGTGAATGAAGATGGAAAAGACATGTACCACAGAATCTTGCTTTGTGCTCTTTCCAGCATCACCAGCGTCTGCATCAGACCCCGTAGGTCTCTTGAGGATTTTCAGCTGCGGTTGGTAGGATGTCCTGGACGAGTCTTCTTGGAGAACAATTGGGCCCTGTGATTGACCACCTGCTGCTGGACCCTCTTCTTCTGCCGTCATCTTTTGTCGAGTCTTTAAGTCCTTCTCAAGACGCTCCTCCAATGCCTGCAGGGTGACCGTTGGAAAACAATGTGAAAGGATGGACTCTTGAATCATAAAGATTTATAGAAAGCATCTTCAACCAGGCTGTCTTACCCCTCTCAGGAGTCTCATCCTCTGAGGATTTTTTTTACTACCACCATGGTTCCTCCATGGTAGTTCTAGAAGTAGGCCTATCTAAAGCAGCACAACTATTTAAGTAGACCCAGTAACTGGGGCGCTGTACTCCTTTTAAAATATTTTTACATCTTTAGTGGTTTACATATTACGGTAGTTTGACCATGGTTTGACCATCCTGCCATCTCACCCCACTGCCAACTTATCTTATCCACACCACAAACAGAAACACTAGTCAAACCATGACAATTTGACATCTGCAGTTGTACTAGCCCGAAGATGTCAAAATTTAGAAAAAAAGGAGTACAGCGCCCCAATTACTGGGCCGGGTCGAGATGGATGGTAGGCAAGTCACTCAAACCAATTTTAGCTACATGTATGTACGTGAGTCCTCTGGAGAAACACACAACATACCAAAGTAAGACAAAATGTTGTTGAGGTTTTGTGAAGTGGCTGTGTGGGTTATGTTAGAAATTGGATCGAGCGAGGTAAAAAATTGGCAGCTCCATTTGTTTTTATTTTTTAAATTCAGATACTGATGTATTTATAAAATAATCCTATTTCTTGTATTGTAATGTATTGTAACTCCTATATGGTAACACTAACCATGCTAACTATACAAAATGTTTTTGTGTAACGATTAAATTACATACCTTTGTATAGAAATCACAAAATGTTTCTTACCCCACTATCTTCCATTTCTTCCCAACTTTCCCACACATAATCGTCTGAGTTTTCGCCATTTTTCTCCATCACACTCACACAGTCAGTCACAGTCTTCGCTTTCGATGTTGACGAACTGTTCAGGCAGCAGTAAAAAAACACAAGCGAAAGGAATCTCGCAATGGATGAATGAAAGGGACCCCAAAACGAGTTGGAGAGGCACCAGACTAAAAATGCTGCATCTTCCGGTTACTGTTTACTGTTTAACAGAAATTGAAATTATCAGTTGAATTTGAAGGTGATTATAATAAAAACATTCATTGAGCGACTTGAATTGGAAAATGTTTATTTAAAAAATGGGTCTTGTATTTACCCTCACTTACTGTCTGAACACATTTGTTTTGTTTCTGATATTTTGTTTGTTGAACTATTGTTGTTTTTAGGAAGCTACTTGTAATCCAACAGAACAAACAGCCGTCTAGTTTGTTTTGCGAACATAAGTCTGGCTCCCAGCATTAGTGTACAACATGTACACACGTACAGACGCACGACGACCAACCATTGCAGGCAATGATGGCAGACAGACAACAAGAACGGTCGAAAGATGAGGCGGTTTTAGATGCTATTTTTAATCCTCTTTTACCGTCAGGTGGTGAAGTGCCCCATGGAGTTGCCGATGAAACATCTGGTAAATTATGTTTTATTTTTTCTTGAGGAAGTTTTTGCAGTGCACTTTCCGTCTTTTCGGACTTTTTACAAATTCGTTAATGAAGATTGAAGAATTAGAAAGAATTGTTTTTACATATGCATTGTCAATGGTACAACACATGTATGCGCAAATATCTTTCTGTAAATTCTGGTGCACTGCAAATGATGCAGTGATGATTGCTTTTAATCTAAAAATACCCCCCTTCAAACCCCAACCCCACCCTCCAAAGCAAAATGATGTATACTAAAAAATTTGTGTGACCAGATGTGACAAAAATTCTTTAGATTTTTTGTCAAATCTGGTCACACAAATTTCTATATTCGACCATTCATTTGAAATAGAATCACATCTTGTTGATCTTTAAACAAATTTTGTATCATATTTAATTAATTAGTGAAAAAAGTGGTGGCCGGATACGGAAATTTGCCTTTTTTGGCAGTTTTAGTGGCTGGGTGTTCATTGCAAATCATAGCAAATTGCCATTTTATGGTCTTGTGAGTGTGACTGTGACAGAGTTTCACTGGGACATTAGCTAGTAGTACTGTACTAGTGTACTAGTGGTAGTAAGTAGTTTGATCAAAGATGTAAAAAACTTCTTTTTTTTAAGAGTACAGCACCAGATTCTCTTACATTTAATTTCAAATACAATAATCATGCAATATCGTTCCTGTTTGACATCACCACAGCTTTTTAAAATTCACTTTTAAGTAATGAAACAAATTTGTGCTGGTACCTACAGTCAGTAGACAGTAGGCTGCATGATGGTACACTGCACTTGGCAGTACATTGTCATTGTGATTGTGAATATTCAGCATCCAAACTCCATAATTCAATAGACCCCTTGCAAATAAGGTCAGGAGTTCAAACAGCGCCCTCACTGAGGTCAGTGAAAGATCATCTCATTGGCTAATAGTTGTGTGTGGTGCGTACACATGGGCACGTTGTTTGACCTCAGCAATGGAAGCAATGCAAGGGGTCTGTTCATTGTTGAGCCTGTCCCAGATACTGCTGGTAATCTGTATTTATAATCATAAACTTTTTAATTGTCCTCACAGTCGGGGACTGCCAGGGAAGAGCTACGATCAACACAACCATCAATCATCAACTTTTCAGCTGATCAGCTGATTCGCTCATTTTGGGTCTAGCTCAGCTGTGCCGTTGAAAATTTAAAATCACAGAACGAAGTCTTTCTCTCTCTCTCTCTCTCTCTCTCTCTTATCTGCAGATGATGTATGTCACCTTTCAAATAGCTCATGCATGCGGTTGATTTATTTACATACATGTGTATCACTACAATACATAGCCAGTGTTTCAGTTTATAGTTTATGTAATAAGCTTAACTTTAGCTTTAGTTTAATTTTGTATTCTTTTGCTTTTCCTCATTCTTTTGGTAGTGATAAGTTTATTTCTATGTTAGTTTGCAACTAGCTACATACTGCTAAAGTTAGACTAAGCTCCTGCCTCAAATGTTTAAATCTTTTGGAAATTTATATTTCTTTAGTTATAAGTGCTCATAGAGCTCTCTCTTTCTTATTTAATGGCCATTTTATTTGTGCTTCTTCCTTTCTTCTTGGTCAGAAAATGAGGAAAGTGAAGAAGTACGAGAGTCTAAAGATTTAGAACTCCAGGGGGTACACAAGGCAGAAGCTGGTGATATGAATTCAGCCATTGACTTCTTCAATAAAGCTGTGCTAGTCGCACCAGAGAGGGCGTCCTGCTACAACAACAGAGCGCAAGCCTTACGTCTAAGGGGGGATGTAATCGGTTTGTAAATAAAACACTGAATTCTTTCCTGCAGGATACATAAACTAAAACAAAAAATAGTTTTGGTCTGGCGTTTCGATTCTTGCAGAGTCTTTCGTGAACAACTAAAACATGTTAAAGAGAGGGAAAAAGTCATTCATTGTCTACTTTTCTGAAAAGCATTCTAACCAGTGAAAAATTTATCAAATTTGGTAATCATTGATAAAAAAAAACACTGCAAAGATCATGCTGTTATAACTTTATTTGTAAATATGCAGAAACTATTTCCAATGTTCTATATTCATTTTTTGTTTTTACTGAGAAGTCAAGATTGATATACATTTATTGATACCCCTCCCCCTCTCATCAAATCACTAGGAGCTCTTGAAGATTTGAACCATGCCATTGAGCTGAGCAGTGGGCGTGGCAAGGTTGCCTGCCAGGCTTACACACAACGAGGCCTCATCAGACGACTGGAAGGAAACGACAAGGATGCCCTACAAGATTTCAAGAAAGCTGCCTGCCTGGGTAGCACCTTTGCGAGGTCACAGGTCGTCCAGATGAATCCGTATGCTGCAATGTGCAACCAGATGCTGTCAGATGTCATAGGACGACTGAAGGCTGGAGAGCCAGACTATGAAAGTTGAAAGGTCAATGCTGTAATCCTCAATGCCCGACCCCTTAGCCAACATTCAAAGAGTAACAATACATTAGGGGCTATTGTCCAAAGGCTTTAAGACCTCTATAGACCTTTACCAAGGTGCAGCCATTTTGATTTTCTCCCAATCAAACCAATGTAATCAAACCGAGGCTGGAAGGATAAATAGTCTGGTTCCTTTTTGTACAGTGAATATCAGCATTCATTACTCTTACAGGATACAGGGATTATGACCAAGATGGTGGCAGCATAATAAAGGTCTATTAACCATGTCTTATTCCTGCTATACAAATCAATTATAATTAATAATGATTTTTCATTATGTAAACAATTGGGCCAGACTATTTGTCATTGAAGCATCAGTTTAGTTACACTTGTGGAAAATACATAACAAGATTTCTTTCATTGTTTGCTTTCTGTAAGAATTATCATTCCCTTCTATCATGGTTTAGTTAAAATTGAGTTCACATGGTGCTCTAGTGACTAGACATGGTTCAAGTCGGGTCTCGTGCTGATCAAGTCAGTATGTCTGAGCTCTTTGTAACACGCGCCCTCTGGTGTCAATTAACTGCCAATCCAGTAAGTTGTGGATTTTCGATTGGCACATTCCAGGCGATTTAGTGCACGCAACAAAGTGGTGAAATAAAGCTGCGATGTTTATGTGGAGTGCATGCCTTGGATTAGACGAGCAAGGACTCTAGGAAAGTCCGACTTGGGTCAAGTCTATACAGTGTCTTGCCATGGGAACAAGTTCACTTGTTATTGCACTTGGCCACCAGATTTCTCACTGACCCATGTGTCTATTAAATAGAAATTCTTTTTATCAATGAACTTGCCAGCTGGACCACTTGAAATTGCAGATTGATTATGGAAATGTTGCCTCTTAAGATTGATGAATCGGACAAGGAATATATGGATATAAAGTGGATATGATGTATAATATGTACTACTCAAAAGTAACTCAAAAATAGACACTTCAGTCTCAAATCTGTATGATAGAAAATATATTTACAGTTGAAAAATCTCATCTACAGATCTATAAAGTTCGTTTAACTGGTTGCATCCCCTATACCTTCAATTATTTAATGTAAATGTTTGTACAAAAAAGTAACTCAAAAATAGACATTTCAGTCTCAAATCTGTATGATAGAAAATACATTTACAGTTGATAAATCTCATCTACAGATCTATAAAGTACTTTTGTATTGGTTGGAATGATTTCATCCCCTATGCCTTCAATTATTTGATGTAAATATATGTACAAAAAAGTAACTAACAAACACTTCAGTCTCAAATCTGTATGATAGAAAATGCATTTACAGTTGATAAATCTCATCTACAGATCAATAAAGTACTTTTGTATTGGTTGGAATGATTGCATCGCCTACGCCTTCAATTAGATGATGACCTTTGATTATTTTGTGAAAATATTTCAAGAAAGGTCTCCAAAAAAATCTGCAGTAGTGTGATAACCCCATTCATGTACATGTACATAGATTACTAAATTAAGTTCTCAACACCAGGGGCCAGTTACAAAGCTGCTTAAGCGTACACTTCTTATAAGCAAAAACAAGCAGGATACCAGTCACAAATGGTAAGTCTGGTACAACATTTTGGCTGGTAACCTTATACATGTACTGGCAGTCTGGTAAGCATGTAAGTGCTTTGTGCTGAGTGATTTTCAAGCAGCTCTATAAAACTGGGTCCAGTATACATTTCATTTGTTGTTGAGAGCTGCTCTCCTCTGTCTTCACAAGAGATCTGCCCTCCTCTGTCTTTCCAAGAGATCTGCCCTCCTCTGTCTTTGCA
Source organism: Pisaster brevispinus (assembly GCA_023634235.1). NCBI lineage: Eukaryota > Metazoa > Echinodermata > Asteroidea > Forcipulatida > Asteriidae > Pisaster > Pisaster brevispinus. The sequence goes on from JAMKCF010000002.1 coordinate 16,349,414, forward strand.
AGAGATCCACCCTTGTCCGTCTTTGCACGATGATAAAGGTTCAGGAGCTCCCTGGCTTCATTTGATGCAGTTATGTCCAACAAACGTCTCTCGCAGGCATCTTGAATAAACTCAGCTTTGTCTTTTGTCTGATGAAGTAAGACTTGGAGCTCATTTAGGTCAGCATCAGCCATGACCTAGTGATTGTATTCAAAGTAAAAACAAATAGAATCGACAATCCTCAAACTTTAAATTGATAAGTTTCAATCGAGCTCACTCATTCATACCAGCACCAAGCCTCCACAGAAATATTTTCATCTGATATATTGTCAAGAAAATTGAATGTGAAAAGCCATTTATATATATATTTTTTTTTTTTACTGCAGCGACCCATGAGTAATTAATGAGTAAATACCTGTTAAGACATGACAGTCAATTGGATGAATTGTTTTCAATTTAAAAAATTGTTTGTTCATTAACAATCCTCCCACACAATGGAAGGTAGGGTTGTTGATGGACCCTCTCTTCTGACTAGCATCAAGATTTTCATCAGATTTCTGCCTCTTTCTTCACCAATGTAATCAAGTTACATTTGCAGAGACACCATGCACTAAATCTCTGTATGAGCAGTCGGTGGTTCAGAGAAGAACCAGTGGTTTAACAACTCAACGTTTCAATCAGTGTGCTCTGATCATCTTCTCAGGAGATTGCTGAAAACGATCGGAGCACACTGATCGAAACGTCGAGTTGTTCCACTGACTCAGAACCACCACAGCTCATATAAAGAGCATAGAGAGAGCATTTATTACAAAGTGTCTCTGCGAATCTCACTTGACTGTATCTTCACAATGCAAAGTTTCAACTCCTCATTATTCACCAATGTAGTGAGTTCGCATACCTCTAAATCAACCTTAGGTAAAAATGCCAGAAGTGCAGGATTTTCAGCGATTCTTCCTGCAACTTGAGCCAGTGTCGGAGTTGTTTCTCTCTGGCTCATTTCACCATCAACTTCTACAAAGCCCATGCTGAATTCTTCTTCCAACGAACTTGATGCTGGAAATTGAAAAATTAATACACAACCTGAACCTGAACCAACATTTATAAAGAATGACAAGTGCTCCAACTTAACATTTTCTGTACCTCACACACATCAAAGAAACCTACATCCAAAGACCATGGCATGTCTTCGTCTTTCTCGGTGTTTCACTATTCTGAATTGTGCACTGGTTGACATTTTTGTCATGAAATATCACCCAACACAAAGGCCAAAGGACCACTCAAGGTGAAGTCTACTAGAAAAATTATTGAATTTAAAAGATACAAGGTGTTCCACATTCCTCTTAAAAACATGAACACGTATAATGATTGGCCAAGAGCATGTGACTGAACACAGTTGAATCAGAGGGTATAAATGGGACCACACAGAACTACCAGCATGGGGGGAATGTGGCAGTATTGTCTGCCGACTTTGTTGCCCGATATCCGAGCACAGCCGGACTAATGAGACAATGACTACTACGTGCTGGAACCAGCTACGTCACCCGGATAGTTGAGCACGCCGGATAGCTGAGACCGTGACACCGGGGGAGCTATTTGAAAACTACTTTAAAAGGTTTTGTAAAACCCATTTCGGCTTTGACTGTAGATTCATTTGGCGAGACTTACTCATGTAAAAAGACCTAAACCAGAAACAAATTACAGCACTTAAGTTACCTCCTGTCCACTGTTCTCTTTCACTCACAACCACGAGGACTGCGTTATCCGGTAAAGTCTTAAAATAATTCTCATCTTCAATTCTTGTGCAGTCCTCTTCCAATACAATCTTGAAGTCATCCCCGATTGAGGGGAACTGGGTCTGAATCTTAGTTCGTAATTCCTTCAGGGTAGCGGCAACCACTCCAATTCTAGCCCTCTCCTTAACTCTGCAGATCTTAAGAGGTTTGCGTTTGGGTAAGTTCTCCTCTTTACCTCCCAATGGTTTCTTCACACTTTTAGAAAGTACCTGGAAAGTACCTGGAATATCAAAGTGCATTTTGTTTGTAGATTGGTTTTGGCCTAACAATGTAGAAGCCTATTGAATTTGTGGTTTAAATTTCCAGGTCAATATGGCTAAAATAAGAAGTGGCATCCCTTTGAACTTGAGATACAAATTAAGTCAAGGGATTACATTAATTTTTCCACATAACTAGATGGTGGAATGGACTTGGTGTGTGGATTGGTTTTGGAATCCCTTGGAAGTGTATTGCTTTTGAACACCCCCCCCCCCCCCCCGGTCAAATGTCAAGGTCATTATGGCTATAATAAAATAAACTGTGTCTGAGTGATAACTCGAGAAGGAATTGGTATAATTAAATTAACTGGTATGTGGTTTGGTCTCGGGATCCATAAAACTAATGTATCTGGCCCCCTAGACCAAATGTCACCAAAACGACTGTGTGGCGTATTATGTTAACACTAAACATGACTTTTCTTTCCTTTAAAACAAAACAATGACCTTCAATTTGATGAATTGTTGTTCAATTTTAATTTTGTCTGTTCATTAAAAATCCTCCCACATGGACGGTAGGGTTGTAGATGGACCCTCTTTCTACTGACTAGCATCAAGATTTTCATCAGATTTCTGCCTCTTTCTTCACCAATGTAATCAAGTGACATTTTGCAGAGACACCATGCACTAAATCTCTGTATGAGCAGTCGGTGGTTCAGAGAAGAACCAGTGGTTTAACAACTCAACGTTTCAATCAGTGTGCTCTGATCATCTTCTCAGGAGATTGCTGAAAACCATCGCAGCACACTGATCGAAACGTCAAGTTTTTCCACCGACTCCGAACCACCACAACTCATATAAAGAACATAGAGAGAGCATTTTTTACAAGGTATCTCTGCAAATCTCACTTGAATGTATCTTCACAATGCAAAGTTTCAACTCCTAGCTATTCACCAATGTACGGTGAGTTTGCATACCTCTAAAACATGATCCTTGTTTAATAACACCGAAAGTCCAGGATTTTCTCGGATTCTTCTTTTAACTCGAGCCACTCTCTGAGACATTTCTTTCTGGTTCATTTTACCATCAACTTCAAAAAAGGCCCTGTTTGAAAAAATTGCTGGAAAATTGAAATAAAATGACAAGTGGTGTAAATTAACATTTCTGTAAATCACACATACCACAGTACTCTACTTCCAAAGACCTCGGCAGGTTATTCTTGGTTTTTAATCATTCTGAATATTCTTTTGTTTGACTTTTGGGGTATTTTTATATAAAAAATTGCTCAACGCAAAAGCCAAAAAGCCACTCAAGTTGAAGTCTACAAGAAAAATAAGACAATTTAAAAAGAAAGAAGTTAGATGGTGGACAACAAGACACAGGTTGGAATTTCGAAAGTGCAGCATGTAACAGAAGGGAAAGCTGCTTTGAAAGGTTATGTAAAACCCATTTTGGCTTTGACTGTAGACTCATTTGGCGAGACTTATTCATATAAAAAGACCTAAACCAGAAACAAATTACAGCAGTAAAGTTTATAAGTACCTTCTTCCCACTCTTCACCTTCATTCACAACCATGAGCACTGCGTTGTCCGGTAAAGTCTTAAAATGATCCTCATCTTCAATTCTTGTGCAGTCCTCTTCCAATACAATCTTGAAGTCATCCCCGATTGCCCCAAGTGTTTTGTTGGTCTGAATCTTGGTTCGTAATTCCTTCAGTGTAGCTGCCGTCATTGCGATATAATTCCCCATTTTATAAGCCCAGTAGAACTTAAGAGGTTTGCATTGCCGTAAGCTCTCCTCTATTTTTTCTGATGATTTCACATTTTTCAGTAATCGACCAGGCCTTGCACGTTTCTGTTCACTCGTGGGCTGGAGTGCAGGCGATTCGCTTGCTCTTTTTCTTACATCAGGATGACGTGAGGTAGAATGTGTTGCTACTATAAAAGATAAGGATAAATAATGGAAACATTTCCGTATCCTGCCACCACTTTATCACTCATTTTTACCCAAAGGAATATCTCATTTGAGTAAATTAGATACCATTTTATTTCATACGAATGAAAAAGTGGTGGCTAGATACGGAAATTTTTCCTAAATAATATTCAAAGATACATTACAGCTGTGGTTCTACTATTAGGCCAACCACTTCAAAATAAAACAAACGTGGAGTATCATGATAGAGCATTCTAGCGTACTGAAAACAAATCCCAGTGGTGTCAGAGTGGGGTTCCGCATCACGGTTGTTATACCTGTGTCCTATATTTTATTTATTTACCTATTTATTTATGTATTTCTTGTTTACCCTGGGTAATCCATTCAATGAGAAACAAACTCACTGATCCCATGGATCCCAGCTTACATAAAAACTACTGTCTTTTATCAGATATGATTTTCAATAAACCATTTCAATTCAATTCAATTTCAAGACTTTCTGACTTTAGGCTTATCTCTGTACAATCCGTGTGACTGCAGTTAACTTGTATGCATCGTGATCAGACATCTAGCTAGGAGCAAGTTCGGGCGCGCGGGTGACAGCCTCGCTACCATGGGCAGCGCGCCGTATCGATACCTCTCGTCGCTAACCTCTGGGAGGGAAACACTGAAAATCAATGCTGATTGGCTAACCAAAATGTACTGCTTTGCGTGCACGCTTGTTAAAACATACGAGCGATTGTATGACACTTGTCGGGCGCTTAGTACGCGCGTGTAAAAATGCACGTTTTTCGACGCATTACATTTCAAATGAATCATGTTTTTACGTGGTCACCCTCAACTGCATACAGTCAGACGCACCACAAGATCAAAAAAGAACAAGAAGGGATCCGTTGCTCCATGACTTGGTGCGTCTTTTGACAGCGCGCTCTGCGTAGTCTCTAACACAGAATGGATCGACCACAGGACTAATTAAAATATCCAATATATTTGGATATTTTAAAGTCACACTTCCAGGGGTTACAATCGAGCAAGGCATTCTGGGAAAGAAAAAAAACATGGCGCGGTGAGATTGTACACCACTGGGAACGAGGTTGGGCGGGCGACTACAGTGACTAGACTTACCAGAAACCATAGAGCACAGGGACATTGATTAGATCGACCATAACTGGAGCATGGTCGATCTAGTCAATACGAGAGCTACGTCACACAGTCTAGTCGCTCTAGTCGCCCACCCGAACTTGCTCTAGATGTGCTGGCCAACATTTGAAAAATTTTGTTTCCCGTGTCCCCCCCCCCCCAAAAAAAAAAACTGGATTCACACCAGCTTGGGAAGGTGGAATATCTCCCTACACCAACTGCACGGTTAATGGATAGTAAAAATAGTAGTGTTATGGTCATCCTCTAAGATTTGTCATACAAATGAGTGCCACTGCTCCCAGGGATCGTAACTAAACGGCCGCCCACTTTTAAACACATTGCTACATGAAGGTTGGTGCATGGTGGAAGGAATTGGTGGTAGAGTCTATCATGGAGGAAGGAAATGTAAAAAGCAAGATTATGGTGGGGTTTTTTTCTACATTAAACCATTGACCAATTACCCCTTTGTCAATATGAGCACTTTGTGCAATGGAGTAACTGCAGTTTTCGTTTGGGTGCAGGTTTTAGAGCAAAACAGTATTTGTTTAGTTTTATTAATTGATTTTTATCCGATTTTACAGGTCTTCCCGCCTATGTTTTCCCGGTCTCATTTGAGGGGATTGGACAATGGTTTCAAGTGGAGTCAAAGAATCCCCATCCTTTGACCCCGCCCCACCCCCTTCTGGTTATACTGACAGGAGCAACGAAATGAACTGATTTACGTGTACCTGATATCATCTTGACCAGGTAAGCACAGCGGTCGAGTTTTAAAAGCGCCTCCTTCAAACGGTCTGTAGCTTCCTCTGGTGTCATTTGCTTTCCCCACCAATAAAGGAGCATCGCTGAGGCTTGGTCTGTCGGGTATCTGCTGTCTACCTCGAATGTCTGAATCTGTGCAGCTTTAATGCCTAAAGTAGTAGCGAGTTGCTTCCAAACACTTCCAATATTCACAGCTACAATTCGTAACATGCCTGATACGTTGATTATCTGATGTTCCGATGACAGCTTGCTGTGAACTTTGTCTGTAATACTTGCTCCTGTGGATGTGTGTGCATAACCTAAAAAGAGAACAACAACCACACAAGGGGGGTTTTATCTTAAAATCTTAATAATAAAATAATATTTTTTGTCTGTAATGTCTCCTTCTATAAAGTATTGCTGACATAATTCATGTTAGCTGCTAGTGCCAAAGAAGTCCTGATTATAACATAAAGTCCATTTCTATTCTTTAGTTTCCAATAAAGCAAACATAGGCTGTCATTAATTATTATGGTGGCCATTCTCAAGAAACTGATTGATTGACTTTTTTCTTAAGAATGTTATATCAATATTTAATGTGCTCAATTTGACTTGTAGAATAAAAACGACTACAACTGTGGTGTTGGTTGCAGTGGCCGGGTGTAATTTGCAGCGGGAAGGGGCGGAAGCTTGCCCTCCACCCCACCCCTACTCCAATGAAAATGTTGGGTACTCCATTGGTGAGTTGTCAGCTTGTTTGCACATTGCAGTATTTCATATAAAAGTGTTTCACTATTTTGTTTTCATTATTTTTACTTAAATGCCACCGGTGCCGGTCGATGGCCATGGTCGCCCCACTTTTTTGCAATGTTCATAATACTGAACACATAAAATAACAAATAAATCAAGATAAGATGGGACGGAAACAATATAACCCATGCCCATTCTATACATTTTTGAAACATTATTTTGTTTACATGTTTCCATGTGTGGACCTAAACACTGTGGGACAATTTGACGAAGAGACTTCAGTTTTGAGATGGGCTCAATGTCAAAAGTGATGACTTGAACGATGCCATGCCGATGAAAAAATGTGAGATCTTCAAATGTGTGAGCAGCTTCACTATTCCTATCTAGCTGTACTTAATTTTTAGATATCATGTCACTCGGGCTGATGTTCTTAAGTATGGACTACAACAACAAAAAATGCGCAGTGACTCACATGTAGTCTAAGTTGGCATAAGGCAATTAATTACAGTAACTATAGACTTCTCTAAAGGTAATTGTTTTATAAACAAAGACTGAAGGACGTTGCAACCAGGCATGCACTCTCCCTTATTTTTGCAGAGAAAAGATAAATAAAAGGCAAATTAAGCAAAATCTCAATTTTAAACCAGGTAAAAAATAATGTGTTCAACGCCTCTAAATGTCCTAGATTGCGTCAGAGAGCATCTGATGTTAACATTTTCCCCAGGGCCCTAAAGCAGGCCCTGGGCTACATGCCGTAAAAGGCTTTGCGTTCGCATCAATCGTTATTGTGCTCAATGTGATTTGACAAATCAAATTGGTTGACAGTTTTCTTGCACATTGCATTACATGGTCTATAGTTTGATTATGTCACCAGTAATAATAATAATAATAATAATAATAATAATAATAATAATAATAATAATAATAATAATAATAATAATAATGTGTTTGAAACTTCTTTGAACTTCTTTGAACGTTCAAGACTTTGTTTTGTCTGGAAAGTCATGTTCAAATAATAATAATAAGGACAATGCACCAAAATAAACCTGCTAAAACCTCCAAAAACTTTCACTTAAGACCTAGCTGAATTTGTTTAGCCGGAAATTAAAATTCATTTCAAGTATAAGCATTTCTGATGTAATAACTCACATAAAAATTAATCAAGAAGATTAATCACACAGGTTTGATATTATCATAAAAGTTTGCATCATTAATTTCATACAAGCCAACGGTGTACTCTTCTTGGCTGTGTTCTTCCTCTTTACTGGTAATGCCCCGTAAGTGTAATCATAGACGAACTTCTTCCAGTCTTCATCCCGCTGTTTTAGAGTTTTTTGCTGCGACATGTTGGTGGTGCTTTGGGATGTAATCACTGAAGAAAGATCACTGCTGAATACTCTGGAAATGGATTGGAGTAAATTCATCATCAATGTTTGAACTTTCCTATAAGAAGGTTTATGTTGCAGACAAAATTGCCAATCCTTGGTATGGAGCGCTTCACTTTTGGCTCATGCGCAGTATCGCCCATTGTTTCTCCCGGTTTCCATAATATAATAAGGTTATATCTTAAGTGACTACTTAAAAGTTTGCTTTGTTCTGATAATGTGGTATTAAAAAGTAACTGGAACATGAATTCCATACCCACCATGTGATTCCTTTACACTAATTATTGACAACCATTCATTATAGATATTTCGTAATCAGATACCAACTTTTTAAAAGTAAATGGACTGCATTGATGTCATCAAGCCACCATCTTTATCTCGGTATGTCGACTTATTTGCGTTTAGGATGTCGTCATCCGGACATAATTATGTCAGGATCTCAACATGTCGGATGGCACTTCCAGAGCTCCGTACATGGGGTTCGTTCCTCTATCGTCTCGTTCGTGGAGACGATAGAGGAACGAACCTCCGTAGTTCTAGCGGTAAGGAACTTCTATCTCTGTAATTAGGCTGGTAGGGCCTACTACTATAGAACTACGATACGAGTATTGGGGTTGGCGTTCCTCTGTCGAAGTTTCGTTCGTGAAGACGGAATACTTTCAGTATAGGACTCCTACTACGTAGCAGTATTGTATAATTGGGCAGTCCAACGTTAGTAATAAATTTATTCTGATGACTTGGATTTGTAAACATCATCATAAAATGCCTGATCAAAATGTGATTAGGAGGTTATGTTAATCATAATAAAATGATGTTTCCCTGAAATGTTGATATTGTGCGACCGCAGATGTCGAAATTTCGAAAACGGAGTACAGCGCCCCGAGAGCCCAGTACTGAAATACCGACTGAAGATGGGTCTAGTTGCCGCTCCGTATGTGAATCGGTGTTACTATATGCCGGAAAATACCAGAAAATACCGGAAAATACCGGAAAACTACCGGAAAATACCAGAAAACTACCAGAAAATACCGGAAAACTACCAGAAAACGACCGGAAAACTACCGGAAAATACCCGAAAACACAGAAAAATACCGGAAAACACCAGTAATACTACCAGAAAACGACCGGAAAACTACCGGAAAATACCCGAAAACACAGAAAAATACCGGAAAACACCAGTAATGTTACTGTTGGGCGCGATCGGTCAATCTGCGCTATCGACCGATCGCGCTGCGCTATTGAAAGATCTATTGTTCGCGCAGCAATCGGGCGATCGCGCAACAATCGGTCGATCGCGCAACGACTGATTGCGCTATGAATATTTATTGCGCGATCGATCGATTGTGCAGGAATGGTTTTGCGCGATTGACCGATCGTGCAGGTATGGTTTTGCGAGATCAATTGATCGTGCAGGAATGGCTCTGCGCGATCGGCCGATTGTGCAGGAATGGTTTTGCGCGATCGGCCGATTGTGCAGGAGTGGTTTTGCATACACTGACAAGCTCAAGTCAAAGTATATTTTTAGTTTTCAGAGTATTTACCGTAGTTTTCCGGTATTTTCCGGTATTTTCCGGTATTTTCCGGTAGTTTTCCGGTATGTTTCCGGTGTTTTCTGGTAGTTTTCTGGTATTTTCCGGTATTTTCCGGTATTTTCCGGTATATAGTATCACCCGCGAGGACTCCCTGCGGCATTTTTTAACCAACTAATTATGTGTCCACAACTTACCTCTTAGCTTCCCTTCAATTCTTTCTGTCTGATGAAATTGCGTTGTAAACATGTATTGCAAATAATCCTATCAAACTTTGTCAAAATTACTTCCATGAGGAATCGCGGCCATTTTGGAATGGACCCAGTAGCCAAATGTGTCGTCGTTGTCGTTGGGAGGGTGCGTACAAAATTCAATGAATGTTTCATTTCAACCGCAGTTATTACCATATACATACGGGAGTGTACGGAAGTATAGACCTTTCCACAGTTGATAAACAAACAGCGCTGGTTGGCATGGACCGCCGAATGTTAGTAAAACATTCAATCGTGTTAACAGATGTTTTAACCAAATTCAACATTTTCGGCAAGCTTCTAATTAAATAAAATACCTCCCATGATCGGTTGCTTTGTTTTCAATAAATTCAACACTATTTTTGAATATTTGTGTAACGTTGTTGTTACAAACTGTAGCTATCTGTTTTTGTTTTGCATTTGATGGCTTTCCATAATTTTTCAACCTGGGTTGGCAAAAACTTGGGCTGTGACGTTGCAAAAGAAAGGTCTATAGTCCAACCTCGTTCCCAGGGGTGATCGATCTCGCCGCGCCATTTTTCCCAGCATGCCTTGCTCGATCATAACCCCTGGAATTGGTTCATTAAAATGTGCTAGAATCTAGCACATTTTAATTATGCATGTGACCGATCCACTCCACGCGCCCGCTCAAGTATAGTAACGCGCAAAAGAGGCATCAAGTCAAACAGCAACTGGTCCCCTGTCATTCTTCGGAGAACTTGTATGTCTACTAACTGTATGCAGTTTTAGGGTAACCGTGTAAAAACATGATTCATTTGAAATGGCCGGGAATCGCGTCAAAATACTTGCATTTTTACACGCGCGTACTAAGCGTCCTACAAGCGTCATACATGCGCTCGAAAGTTTTTAACAAGCGTGCACGCAAAGTAGTCACCACGTGGGGGAGCCAATCAGCGTTGTTTCTCAGTACATCCCTACCAGGGGTTAGTGACGAGAGGTATCGATACGGCGCGCTGTCTATAGTCAGTCTCGGGCATAGAGTTATAATATAACTCTATGGTCTCGGGCGACACGGATTACTATTTCGCCCGGGCGGATTACTCCCACCCGGTGACATGAAAAAAAGTGTCCGCTGACAAATAGTGTCCGCTGAGCATGCGCAGTGGACACTCGGCACTATTTGGCACACAAATAGTGTCCGCTGACAAATAGTGTCCGGAAGCGTTCGACAGGTTAGATTTGTTACGTTGATCAACACTTTCTGCGGCCATGATTACCAACTAAATCACAATGATTTCAAGTAACCCCAATCAAGTTTTAAAAACCGAACAAGGGAACACTCGATCAAACTCAAAAGTAGGTAAAGATTAGTATTAGAATTAGTAAAAATTGCCGATTTTGTGCAGGTTTTAAAAGTACGAAACAAAATATTAACGATCAAAAGTATGTGAGAAAGTGCTGAATGATAAGTGTTACGAATCCTTATAATTATGAACAATAAAAAGCGTTCAAACAAAATCGTAAAAGGCAACTTCAGGTGAAAAATTAACTTATCTACGACGTCTTGTCAGCTGAGCAGCAAGGCACTAATGATGCACGCTTAACGCGGACACTATATGGCAACCTTCCGCATGACCAATCAGATCGCAATATGCTAATGAGCAGACACTTTTTGTCATGACACCGGGCAGATTACTCACGCCCGGGCGGATTACAATTTCCCCGGCTGGATAATATCATTAGTATCGTTATTGATATATTTATTTTGTTTGATCCCGGGGGATTCTCATTTATCAAAAGCTCTTGTTTATAGTAAGTCATAACCAGGTGTCCCCCCTCCCCCACCTCAACCCATGTGAATACTGAATTCCAGAAGGATATACATGTATATACAGTGATGTTTGTATCAAAATTTATGTTCAAATAAAGTCCCTATATCCCTATTATCGCCAATATGAACGTTAAAGTCACCCAGTAGGAGGTGTTAAGCAGGGGTGTTGTCCATTTCGGTGATGAAGCTATCAAATTCAGTCAGGAAATCTGAGGATTTAAACTTGTTTGATTGTGAAGGCGGTGGTCTATAGACAGCACACAGCAGCAAACGGTATAGACTTGTTATGATCTGTCACCAAGCCATGTTCAAATGTAGTGGAAACGATAGGGCTCGGGATGGTCTGGAGATTAAGGTGGGTCTTGTAAATCACCCCAATACCTCCGTGAAAATCAGTCAATTCAAAAGTTGTTGAAAAGAGAGAGTTACCCCGATCACAAACAAACAAAAACATCAATAATAGAATGGGACAGAATCGGCCTGGGATTCTCACTGAACCTCAAGGAACTCTTTATACAGCCGAGTAAATGAAGACCAAGCGTTCAAAACGTCTATCCAAATCTTATTGTCCCGGAAAAGATTGTTCTTATGAACACCACCTTTCCTTAAAGGTCAACCCTCTTATAAGCCCAGACCTTATGCACATGACGTCATTTCAGTAGGGCGCCCTCGCCTAGAGGTGAAAAGGAGGATGTTCATTGGCCAATCCTGTGCGCCGAGCGCACAAATCTGTCACCGTTTTACCTCTAAGATGGCGGTTGAATGACGTCAATGCATAAGGTCTATTGGAGATGTTTAAAATGCCATGGGCGAGTGAGTCCCAACCAGAGCATTTTGTGACCAAGAGTTCCCGGATTCCATGCTACTTCTACCATTCTCACACCACCCTGGCCATAGTCCTGAACCATTTGATATCTTTCCCGTTTATTAACGATGAAACAATCATCATTAGGGTTCGGCATTAAGCGCTCCACCACTCAGTGATTGTACATGTGTTTTATTAAATGCTTCCGTCGTGACGTCAGATCATCCGTCTCATCTCAAGATTCTTGCTTTTCAACTCTTTTGTTCCTCGATGACTTGCAATTATGTTTCCTGGAATTTCATTCACCATCTTCAGTGACTGGTGTTTGGTGTTTAAAAATTCTAGTGTATACTGTTAGAAATAGTAGCGCCCCCCCCCATTACTAATTACAGTCAACTATCGTTGTACAGAGCACTGTAATAAAGAGGTTTGCTTACAGAGAGTGCACCCTGAACTACAAAATCTCATTTCTGCTTTGTGTTTCTTTAACTTGATGTCCTATTTCAACAACATTCCTGTTAAAAAGAGGTAATTTGGCCAGTCCCAGCGATTTTGTCATAATGAGAGTCTACTGTGGTATGAGGACGTAGTTCCCATAATATCAAGCATCTTTCACTTCACTGTTGTTAGCACCCACTAGTGTAGTATTAATAATGATGCCACTGGCAGGTAGCAACCAGAAACTACTCAATTAGTTATCTCTACTTGCAAGAAATTAAATTCAGAAGAAAGCAAGTCCAGAATAGGCCAAGTTCACAACAAACTTATTTAATCTCTGGTTTGTCTCTACATGAAGTAAGTTGTTTCCTTACATTTTCACATCAGGCCAAACTTCAAAACTTACTCACTGCACTAGTTAGTTGGTTTTAAGTTCACTCTGTACTGCCACAATGTGTCATGTAGATCTGAGTTCATTTTGTAAAGTACTCCTCACATTATCTGTTGGCCAGTACCAGCGAACTTGTTACATGTATAACAACAGTTGACTGTATATTATTTAAACAAATGTCGCTTTCTGGTTGATCTTGTATCTCTTTTAAGAGAGCTGCCATTGTCTGTCTTTGCGAGAGATCCACCCTCATCCGTCTTCGCACGATGATAAAGGTTCAGGAGCTCCCTGGCTTCATTTGATGCAGTTATGTCCAACAAACGTCTCTCGCAGGCATCTTGAATAAACTCAGCTTTGTCTTTTGTCTGATGAAGTAAGACTTGGAGTTCATTTAGATCAGCATCAGCGATGACCTAGTGATTGTATTCAAAGTAAAAACAAATAGAATGGATAATCCTCAAACTTTAGATTGATTAGTTTCAATCGAGCTCACTCATTCATACCAGTACCAAGCCTCCACAAAAATCTGATATATTGTCAAAAAAATTGAATGTGAAAACCCATAATTTGTTAACAATTTGTTTTATTGCAGCCACTCATGAGTAATAAATGCAAAAAATGCCTCTTAAAACATAACCATTCTTTTCTTTTTTCTCTTTGTTTTTATCAATAAACCGTGATAGTCAATTTGACGCAATGTTTTCAATTTTAAATGTTGTCTGTTCATTCAAAATCTTCCCACACTATGGAAGGTAGGGTTGTAGATGGACCCTCTTTCTACTGACTAGCATCAAGATTTATTTCTGCCTCTTTCTTCACCAATGTAATCAGGTTACATTTTGCAGAGACACCATGCACTAAATCTCTGTATGAGCAGTCGGTGGTTCGGAGAAGAACCAGTGGTTTAACAACTCAATGTTTCAATCAGTGTGCTCTGATCATCTTCTCAGGAGAATGCTGAAAACGATCGGAGCACACTGATCGAAACGTCGAGTTGTTCCACTGACTCAGAACCACCACAGCTCATATAAAGAGCATAGAGAGAGCATTTATTACAAAGTGTCTCTGCAAACCTCACTTGATTGTATCTTCACAATGCAAAGTTTCAACTCCTAGTTATTCACCAATGTAGTGAGTACACATACCTCTAAATCAACCTTAGGTAAAAATGCCAGAAGTGCAGGATTTTCAGCGATTCTTCCTGCAACTTGAGCCAGTGTCGGAGTTGTTTCTCTCTGGCTCATTTCACCATCAACTTCTACAAAACCCGTGCTGAATTCTTCTTCCAACGAACTTGATGCTGGAAAATTGAAAAATTAATACACAACCTGAACCTGAACCAACATTTGTAAAGAATGACAAGTGCTCCAATTGGACACAGATCAATTTGCTCTCACCCCAAAACCATGGTGGGCGTTTCTTGGGTTTAAATGATTCTAAGTTGTCCAATGTTTGACTCTCTTTTTGTTTTGGAAAAATCACCCAACACAGAGCCACCTCAAGGTGAAGTCTACAATAGACCTTGAGTGGATGATGTAATTTGAGTAGGGCGCCCTCACATAGAGGTCAAAAGAAGGTTGTTCATTGGCCAATCCTGTGCCCTGCGCGTACAAAACTGTGTTTCATCATCAGTTTACCTCTAAAATGGCGGCAGGATGACGTCAATGCGTAAGGTCTATAAAACTTAACACAAATTGAAAGAGAGAGAAGGTATCTGTTCACATTTGTAGTTTTTATGAGCACTATATTCTGTAGAGTCCAGTGCACTTCCGAAGTTCATTTTTAGGGCTGGGGCTATTTGAAAGAGCTCTACTTTGAAAGGCTACGTAGAACCCATTTTCACTTTGACTATAGGCTCATATTGTGAGACTCAGTCATATATAAAGCTCTAAACCAGAAACAAATTACAGCAGCAAAGTTTATAAGTACCTCCTGTCCAGTGTTCACTTTTACTCACAACCATGAGGACAGTGTTATCCGCTAAAGTTTTAAAATAATCCTCATCTTCAATTCTTGTGCAGTCCTCTTCCAATACAATCTTGAAGTCATCCGTGATTGAGGGAAACTGAGTTCGAATCTTAGTTCGTAACTCCTCCAGAGTAGCTGCAACCACTCCAATTCTAGCCCTCTCCTTAACTCTGCAGATCTTAAGAAGAGGTTTGCGTTTGGGTAAGTTCTCCTCTTTACTGTCCAATGATTTCAACTTCTTAGTGATTAACGTTTCTTTTGATGAAGAGCTTTCCTCACTCCCACGGCTGGGGAATCTTTTTTTTCCTGAAAGACAAAAAATATTAAAAAGATCCATTCAGCTGGGATAGTTTTACTCTTATTAGTTTTTCTCTTTAAAGTAAAATAAACATGGAGTGTCTTGATCAAACATTCTAGCGTACTGAACTCAAATTCCAGTATTGTCAGAGTGGGGTTCCACATCATCATGGTTGCGATACTTGATTCCTTGACTTGAGCAAGACAAAGCAGAATCTAGGGTGAGCCATGTTAGTGTCGATCCTGTCTGCGACGTTGACCATCCGTAGGATGGATAGTTACAATTATCACGACACAAATATCTATTTTAGATATTTTATACCAG
The DNA here is from genome assembly GCA_023634235.1 of Pisaster brevispinus. Classification (NCBI taxonomy): domain Eukaryota; kingdom Metazoa; phylum Echinodermata; class Asteroidea; order Forcipulatida; family Asteriidae; genus Pisaster; species Pisaster brevispinus. The sequence continues at coordinate 16,365,122 of JAMKCF010000002.1, forward strand.
ATTATGTATCTTGTATCTCTTTGATAGTTTTTAATTTTCTATCTAATTCCAGGTTTTGTCTACATGCCTCGGGTCATCATGACGTCAGATCATGTCTCATCTCATCTCGCGAGACTCTTCTTGGCTTATTTGCAGCCCACTGTGGTCAATATAAGGAGAAGAACGCAACAACACAAGGCAGTTCACAGCATAACAATACTATAGATTACTCAAAGGTACTTTTATTGACGAAAGGGATAAACGCGACTACTACAGGAAAATGGCGATGTAAACAAAAATAAAGGCAACACACAAGCAAAGAAGCATGACAAGAGGGTGCAATACACTGGCGCAGAGCCGTATATACGCCTCTCTGTACGGGCGTGACTACTTTTTCTGTCTCTTTGAAGTTTGACTCAGTGTCATGTGGTAAACGGAACAAATGCCATAAGTCTAACGTCCAAAGTCAATAGAAACAAACAACGGCTGTCAACATACATACAGTAAATACACAACTTCACAAGGCTAGCTACAGCAGAAAATGATAAATAAAGATCCTTCATTATTTTAATTTAGTTAATAGTACTAGTAGTACTCTAGCATAAAACAAAATGCAAAGCCGTCATATAGGGTGGGGTAGACTGCCCTCTGGCCCCGAGGATTATTCTGCTGCTACCAACAAGAAATAAAACAACTGGAAAACGTAGTAATTAATCAATCGTCAAAGTACCTTTCATTTTCTCCATAGTACTTGGGAGGTCGACGGTACTATGTATTACTATTGAATAGTTTCCCAACAACTCTAGACCTTCGGTTGGTGACTTAGGGTACCAGACTGTGCCTCCCGCGTATTTGAAATATTTTCTATTTTATGTAATGTATTTTGGAAACAAGGCATTGCACCCCATTTTGTTTTGAATAAAAACTATTTTTGTTATAAATATAATGTTATAAATTTATAAAAATATTACTTGATATCTTTTTACAATTCTTTTCACCTGATAGATACGACCAGTGTTGCTACTGATGAATTTATTTATTTTTGTTTAATTCTACTAGGTGCGTAAAACAGCCGTTGTGCAAACCCAAAGTAGTCTGGTTACCCATGGTTTTTTTTGTCGAGTGACGTGACGTAGAAAGCGAACCATTGCCGCAACGGTCTGAAGTGCGCATTGACTTTGCTTTGTCACCTCAGGGTTTGGTGGATGGGATGGGGGAAATGTCTAACATTAACCCTGCACCGACGCCAGAAAGAGCAATTTATGGTTTTGTTCTTTACCTCTGCTCGATTTTTGTATTTGGTAAATATTCCTTTGCCTTTGTTTATTGGGTTCATAGTGTCACAAAATCTTCTCCCTCCCATCCTACCTACCCATCGATGGTCGATTTCCTAAAGATGGAGAGTATCCCAAAACGGTGGAGGGCGTGGTCATGATTCATGGCGGGGGCGACCAATTTTTCCAACTGACAAATCACATCTCTCATCTCCGTTTATTGATGTCCACAGTTTTTTCCGACGTGCTTTGTATTTTTTATAGAGTCTATACTTTGATAGGGGTATTATAGTTTATACATGTTAATTGTTGTATAAGAATATGCTGTATCCAACACACTTTTTCACTCGGTAATAATGACCCCCAAAATAATCTTTTTATAAAAAAATTTACTGACTTTTTGGTTATTTTGGAACAGCTGAAATCTAAAAAATAAAAGGCCCCCAAAAGGGGGGGGGCTGTTGGAATCGGCATCTTTGTCAGGATAAAAATGTAATGTTTATTAATTTCCGTTTGTTCTTTGTTTATTTCATTTTACTTATTCATGAACTTTTACTTCTAAAGACTGTTGTTCTTCATAGAACCATAGAACCAGCTAGCTAGAGAGGAGACCCTGCCTGCGTAGACAGAAACTCTGTTTCTTTTTTGGGCACTCCATGGGGCTCCAGCTGGTTCACTTACCTCTTCCTTTGTATATTTTCATTGTTTTTGTATTGTAGCTTTATTTTTATGTCTTTTGATATTTTGACTACTTCAATATTGATAACCCTAGAAATAAAATAAGTACATGTTATAAACTTAATTTATTAATGCTAAGTTTTTCGCTTGTAGCCATACAGCAGATCAGCCGATGACCTTGGTTTTTTCTGGGGGTTTTTAAGCTAAAAAACACTTACAAAGTCTTGCTGTACCTGACACTTTACCATCGTTTTTTTTCCCTTTTTTGTTTTCTTTCGCCAAACACAGAAGTTCTACCAGGCTCTCCATCATGTAGAAAAAAAAATCAAAGCTGACCTGGAAAACATCAAATTTTGTGTCTTTCAGTCTCACATTTTACGTGCATTTTATGTTTCCCTAAAGTGACAATACGCTGGACTCCCTCCACTTCTTGAGTCTAGCAATAGCATATTGTTGGCACAAAACCCTTACAGTCCAAAATCCTTCAACGATTCAGAAGGGCTAGGTCCAGTGAGTCAGTAGGCCCAAAGAACAGGGTCAGGCATTCCAATCTTTTCAAGTCTAATTTAAGTCAAGACAATTTGGTGTGGAGTTGCATCAGGAGAATCTGAGGAGATTGGGCCAAAGTCTGTAGTTAATTAAAATTTGGTTATTATCACTGCATGACTGTAACCTACATATCTTGAAACAAGTGCTTACCCAGCATTCCAGCAGACGAATATTACGCATTTTTACTTTTCGGCTTTCTTTTTTTTACCTTTTCCAGTTTTGTACGTTATTTGGGTATTTGTTCCCGAGTCATGGCTTCACAGCATTGGACTCACATACTGGCCTCAGAAGTAAGTATACACTAGTCCCACCTTTTGTAGAAGCGCCTAGCAGGTGCAATGTAGGAAGCCCTCTCTGGTTGGAGGTCAGTTTCTGTTTTAAAGCAGTACTCTAGTGTGGAGCCTGTTGTCCTACAGTAACAGGGCTCTGGGCAGGTAGCAGTACGTATTTGGGTGTGGGGGAAAGCATGGGGCAAGGGCATTATTTGGGGGGAGGGAGGGGGGAAGGCAAAAGTTCTGAGTGGGGCCCTTGACCCCTACCCCCCCCCCCTGCCCATGATGTTGCTGGCAGGTAGAAACCATAAATTACTCAATTAGTTATCTATACTTGCAAGAAATTATGTTCCGAAGAAGGTAAGTCCAGAGTAAGTTCAAAACAAACTAATTTCATCTCTGGTTTGTCTCTACATGAAGTAACGGTTGTTTCCTTACATCATGCCAGACTTGGTTTTACATTCACTCTGTACTACCCCAATGTGTCATAGATGCCAGTTCCTTTTGTGCAATACTCTTCACAATGTTGGTATTCTTTACTATAAACGAATTCATACTCTGTAAATTTGAACACAGAAGGTGAAATCTGTTAGAGTAGTTGTTTTCCTTTCATTTTCTTCAGGTATTGGGCAATTGCTATTCCAGTGTACCTGAGCGTCTGTTTTGTCTTCGCCCAAATTTTCTTTCTTGCTTTTAATCTTTGGAACACTGCTCCGCTGGATTCAGTAAAAACATTTACAGGTAAGATTACAATTATTTTTATTAATTCCCGCCTTGAAGTTCATTTAAAAGTAGAATGGTAAGGGCCTATGCCATTATCGATCCTCCAGAGAAATATTTCTGTATGAAGATTTACAGTTAAAGATTCCAAGTTAGAGGGGCTGTGTCGTCAAGATCAAAGCAGACCTGTGGCTGTACATGGATTTATAAACTCTCACCCATTTACTGCAAGAATGCGCCCTCACTCCGTATCATTTCTGAGGAGAGTGCGTTGGTGCAGTATCTGGGTGAGAGTTCATAATTCCATGTATAGCCACAGATCTTGGCCCGATTTCATAAAGCCTGTCAGCTCAAAAACTTGCTAAGCACAGAAAAACCTTGCTTAGCAGAAACAGATTACCAGCCAACATTCCATCAAGTTTACATTGTTGCCACTGGTACCCCGCTCATTTCTTGCTAAGTAAAGAAATTAGCCAAGCAGATTTCTTTATGAAATTGGGCCCTGCTTCGATTGAGACATCTCAGTCCCTTTAAAGATGTAGGCGCGTCATCACAAGGAGCCTTTTCATTATAGCGCCCTCTATCATTTGTCTTTTGAAAGGAGATGTGTTTGGTTTTTGTTGTTTGTTATTGCTGTTCTGGTAATAGAAACAACACCCTCTGCATGGACATCGTATGATGATGGCGATGTCGAGCAAATAGCTCCCTCCTTTATACAGTAGCCTACATTAATCCATGGATTGGTGAAAGGTCAAAAAAAGGGGCCTGGGATTGTTGAAATCCAACCGTTTTTTTTTTTTTTTTTTTTTTAACCTAGATGCAGAAATATTTTATTGGCTTTAAGATTGATCCCGGTCTACCTCTCAGTCTTCATTTTTCATATGTTACAAAAAGCCTGGATTGATGGATGTTGCCCTGTTTGGACAGTATCCATTGTTGGCTATGAAGGTTTTTATTAGGTAGAGGGGCTGGGTATAAACATGTCCTTTCCTTTAAAGTTGATAGAATTCCTGTATCAGTGGCACTGCATAAGCCAATTTGGTTTGTTTTCTTTTGGTTGCCCTATGTCTGTTGTAGATCTGGGGTTCTGTGTTGTACAATCATTAAGGACACTGACCTTAACTTGTATCAAAATGTATGAGTGCGGAGACTCCATTCCTTCAAACTCAAAAGTCCCATTGCACGTCATCATTGTTATTGGACGTTTGAATTTTGTACACTGTCAAACCTGTTTAATATATTTGTCTCATAAACATATATTTGTCTCATAAACAATTATTGTTAACCCACCTGTTTCAACTGAGCAGTTGTGCACTTTCTTTGCTTTGCATCTGACTAACTTTTGTTTTTTTATGCATCCTTGGTTAAAAGGAACGATCGTGTAATCATTCTACCAATCTAAGGGGTGCCCTAAAAACACACTATTGGCAATGAAATAATATTCATATTCTACCATGCATTAAAAAGTTCACAGTACGCCCGATTGGCCTGGCTTACTATCCAGAGAAATACTCTCTTGAAAAGAAAAATGCGTAACTTAAGCAGAATAAGTGTGGTAAGCAAATCATTTCATAAACGATGATTTGACAGCACTGGTAAGCGTTCCCAATGGGTTTGCATTTGCTTTGATCTGTTTACAAACTGCGCGCATATGTTTTACGGAGAGCAGCGATTATGAAACACAGCTTCTGATGCTGCATGTAGATTAAGACAAGTAACATTTATATTCTTAGCTACCATGCATTTCTACTAAAAATTACTCTACTCTTAGGCCTAAACATAGAGGTAGAACTAAACATATAGGACGACTTTTGTGTAGCACTTTGTTAATTTTCTGTAGTGAGATTTCAATTCATGAACTTAAATGTAGTTCACTGAGAGGTGAACTAAGAGACTTGTTTGGGTCATGCATACTGTAAGTATTGCCATCACCCCTGCAGGCCTACTCAGTTTATTGTTTATCCCTACTGCTCCTTTAAACAGTATTTTATAAGTAGCTGCATACATAAGTAGCATTTCAAATACTGCGTGCTAGTATATTATATTCAGTGTGTGCTGTGATTAGTATAAGCTACATGATGACCTTTTCAATTACCGCTCACCCTACGTTATTTTCAGACTGACCTGGTGCAGAGTCGGGTCATCCCACCCGTAAACTTTGTAAGAGCAGCCCCAGCCAGGTGTTCAGGGTTCAAAGGGGACTTTTTGTAGCACAAATTTGTCGTTTGCTAAGTTGACGAGCCTACGCCTTTAAAAACAAAATAATTATTTTCTGAATTTTGAATTATTGAATTTCTGAGTTTTTTTATTAGTGACATTTCTTTTTTATAAACGTTCAGATTCCCACGTGAGGCCTGCGTGTCCCATGGACTCAGTGCCTGCTGTTGGAGAGATTCCAATGAATGAAATAAACAGACGACTCTATCAGGAGAGGTGACATCATCCAGCATTTGTCGCAAGTTGTTTAAATCTAAATGATGATAATTCTGCATGTTCAGATATTTGATGGACTTTCAGTAACGGTTTGAGGCAAGCCATGTTGAGCCGTTGTGTCAGGAGATTCTGTGCCCCGGAGATTCTGTGCCCCGGAGATTCTGTTCCCCCATGCGGCAAACTTCTTCTGATAGCGCCCTCTTTTGAATCAACCTCCTCCACCTCATGTTAATTTCTCATAGGGGCGGACGGAATCTCTGATGACACCGGTATAGTTAAGTGGTTAAAGCGGTTCAGAGCTTAGGACTGAAGTTCTGGTAGCAGAGCCATCATGGTGCAAGTGCCAATCCCAGTCAAGACACTTGTGCCCTTGAGCAAGACACTTAACTATAGTTGCTTCTTTTCACCCACGGGTAAATGGGTACCTGTGAGGGCAGAGATGGTTCATGTGATTGTTTTAGCTTAGTGCGCTACATATTTGGCAGCACAGGCTGTATACTCCCCAGGGAGCTGAGATGGTTTAAGGAATAAAATAAATAGCCTAGTGATCAGCGGTAATAATGTTGGGGCACCTTGAGAGTCACTGAGTGACGGATTTTAACACTATGTAAGAAGCCACTCTTATTATTATTAGTGGGGAAAAACTTGTTTAGGACTTAAAGCAGAGTGGAAGGTTACTGTGGACAGCAACAACAGTGAAATAAAGAGATTGAAACAAACAACGTTAGGAGTGGGTTCTTTATTTATCTATTCATTTGGTAGGTATGGCTCGGTACACACATTCAATGGTCACAGACTGTGTGTGGGTAAGTCACAGAAACAAAGAGTACAACTTCAACTCAAGCAACATTTCAACATCACTGAAGAGAACATCTCTTGACAAATCTTCCACAGTGATATATCTTAGGGATGCATTTAGAAATGAAAACTCTAATATTTAACTAATTAAGCCCTTATATAAGAAATCTACAAATAGGTGTGGAATTAAAACTTTGTTCAAAATTTCCAGAAGGGTCGAGGTCAACATTGTGTTCTTGTGGTGTTCCTTTTAAAATCTGCACTAACCATGGACATTCTCTTCTTTGATCATGCCGATTGTAGAAATCCGCCCCCCTCCCCATTTGACCCTTAATAATCACCTATGACCTCCCTCAATCATGTGACCATTGGAATTTGATACAAAAACTACAAACAATAAAAACAAATTACTAAAAGCCAAGGGCCAAATTTCACAGTGTTGCTTAGAGGACGCAAGAAATGGCTTCCTGCTGGATCATTCTGCACATGCTAGTCTTATACAGAAGTAGCTTGGGTGTGTGTTTGTACATGTGGCATTATGAGATCCTTCAATACTGAGCTAGTACTAGTCTTGGTTCAAGATGCTATTAATGATATTAAGCAGGGTAGTCACATGACTAGGAAGTGATGTCACCAGACATAGGTTCATTGGGGGAGGGGGTGGGGGGGGCAAGCGTGGACAAAGACATAAATTGGGAGGCTATAAAATGTATAGAACAATTCATTTGTGCATTTTAAAATTTTCATTTGAGAGAGGGGGAGATGTGGTTTCACAACTCTATGACCAGGATCTAAATCAAACAGCTTGAACAAAGACTAATGGTATATGGCATACGCAAGCACAAAAACTCCTCTTCATTCAAATCAAGGTAACCAAAGTGAGACCAGAGCTGAACATAGTCTGACTCCTAACCGGTAGAGTAAGAATCTGTATTTATTGTTACAGGTGGAGACGGGGAATATGACAGGGTGTTTACAACCTCTAAGCAGCACCCTGAAAATAATGGCTCAAAGTTAAAGGGGGACTGTCGTCATGATCACTGCAGGCCTGTGGCTGTGCTTGCAATTATGACCTCTAACCCAGTGACTGCACACACACTCAGGCTGGCCATCACGTCACAAAGAGCACAGTCAATGTTGTATTGTGATGTTACGCCCAGCAGCACACACATAAACTAGCTCGGCTAAAGTTCATAATTCCATGTTCAGACTGCTATGATCATGATGACAGTCGCCCTTTAATGTAAAACAAAAAAAAGGAAAAGTGGTTGACATACAGAAACTTAACATTATATTGTTCACTTTTTAAAGTTTTTAAACATTGTGTTTTGATTATAATTCTCTTAAATATACCAATCACAAGGATGCAATAATTCCCTACAAACAAGTTCACAGAGTAGATTAATAGTTTCCATTGTAACTCATTCTAAAACAAAACAATTGGAAAGAATTACAGCACACATAATTTAAGGGTTTGGTTCACTGAACACCAGGATGGTAATCTCGCCTTATGATATTATGTGATTTGTTACATGGTTTTTACAGAACCCTTACAAGACTTGGGCTGTGTCTGACTTAACAGCTGTGGCTGTGGCTGTGGCTAGGACTGTTGCTAAGGGGTTGCTAAGGAAGTCCTATATGTACTTCAATGCGTGATGATGCAGCGATCAATCCATACACGTAGCCATAGCTGCCAATTCGGACTTGGCCTTAGCTGGTCAAATCCACCAGTCTTGGAAATTGAAACATGCTCAGAATTAACATTAATCCTCCACCAAGCAAAGCCTTTGCTCTCTGACATTTGATTTGACATGACCTAAAAAGTAGCTCTGCTAACAGCTAAGAAGGGTTAAGTACCCGATTGGACTAGCCACCATCACCTACAAGTCAGACTGTCAACCATCACCGCATCACTTATAGAATGCTCATGATACCACTCTAGATATTTACCCGTTCTAAATTCCGCCTCGTTTATAAGAGTGGATGCTCTACCATGATGCCATGATGGTACCATGAATGTTTGATCATTGATGCAGTAATGCTTGACGGTCTTACTTCTAAGTGATGGTGGATCGTCGAAATCGGCTGGTTTAATGGTCAACATTACTTCCACAATGTAGAATTCTCTTCCCTGTTGTAACACTTTATATACAGTTTTTATTCACTCCTGGACACACTGTGATGACCACATATCTCATTTGTCTGACACAGGGGTACAGTGATGGCCAGACAAATCAGAAAGTATGGACAATTTATTTCTAAATGCCGTTACCCCACTCAGTCATGGGAAATCGGTGCTTATTGATGCAGAAATGCTAATAAAAAGTGTATTTCTGGGGTTAGCAAAATTTTTGATTTTAGCACGTTTGATTGCCTGGTACAATTAGCAACAGATTTTGATAATAACAGCAGCAGGGCCCAATGCCACAAAGCTGCTAATAAGCACAGATACTGCTAAGCACAGAAAAGTCCTGCTTAGCAAAAATAGGTTACCAACCAAAAACCCATATATTGTAAGTGTCTGGGACTGATTCTCTGCTTCTTCTTTTTTTTTTTGCTAAACAAAAAACAAGCAGGATACCAGTCAGAGACAGTACATGTGAAATGGTATTTTGGCTGGTAACCTTATTTTGTAAGCGTAATTGTTTTGTGCTCAGCTACATTTTATGCTAAAGCAGCCCTATGAAAATGAGCCCTGGGCCCAATTTCATAGAGCTGCTTAAGCACAAAAATTTGCTAAGCGCATTAAAATTTTGCTTACCAGAATAAGGTTTTCTGAATTATTAACAAGACTCGAGATGTTGTAGTTTGTTAGAAATCAACAAACCATATCCCGAAAGTCATTCAGAAAAAACTGATTTCCAAATCCTACAATCAATGTGACGTGAGTAACAAATGCGTAACTAGCACGTAAATCTGTTTTACACAGGACTCCGAGAAAGTACCGAGTATACAAGATTTATTATAAACACCCCATACAAGGATTCTGGCTTTTGATTGGTTTTGAGTGCGTCACATGATATTTCTTATTTACTAGAAAGCCGCAGGAACGTGATGCCCTATACATGCAGCAAACAATGTACTATACCAGTAGCAATCAATGTACTATACCAGTAGCAATCAATGTACTATACCCATAGCAACCAATGTGCTATAATCATAGCAACAGTAGCTTCTTAGTACCTGGACATCTAGGCACAATATGTTTGGGGTGTTATAAAACAACTATCGACTGTTTTTAAATCTACGACTCAGTTTTAACCATAGCACTCAATGCAGTAAATATTTCTACAATACACATCAGTGCAAAGATAAAACCAAACTAAGAAGTAACCATGGAGTTGACCTTGTGTGTTTACAGTTTAAGCTGAAAGCTGTTCCAATAGAGAAAGCTGTTTCACTAATGACTGTAATGCATGTGCCACAACTTTAGTTAGTAAACATTTCAATTTATAAAAAGCTCAATAAAACATTTAGGTAGACTTGAAACCCACCACCATAAGGACACCTTATAAACACCCTAAAGAGAAAGAAAGCTTGGTGTACAGATATAAAATGCCCATAGATCTCATTCACCTGACACAGGGGTACAGTGCTGGCCAGAAAAATCAGAAATATGGACAAAAAACACCTGCACAACTCTTAAGGCTTGGACCTCCGTCTCAACACACACACATTGGCAAGACAACTCACTCTTAATAGGCATTTCTTCCAAGACTGGGAGAGTCTGACTTCACCAAGAGCTAAGATTGATCTTACTGTGTATCAATCTTAATTGCTAAGCAAAGTGTGATGTCACAATACGAATCACTATGGTGATACTGACCACACATTGTAAGATAAATCTCGGTGCTTTGTGAACAACGAGCTCGGGGCTCGATTTTCACTAAGCGTGAAAACTCATCTTAAGATGTGTAGTTAATATTATAGCGATTTGTGTTGTGACATCACACTTTGCTTAGCAACTAAGATTGGTTTGCAGGTGAGATGAATCTTAGCTCTTTGTGAAATCAATCCCAGGCCCATTACTTCACAAAGGCAACTGAGGCAAGTGCCTCCCTGCCCCCGGCCACTGCCTTGGTGCCCCTTGAAATGTCCCAGTAGAAATGAACATTTCCTGCTTAGAGGTGCCCTGTGGGGCATGTGAGACATTACAAAGGGCACCAAGACAGGGACTTGGGGCATGGCTGCAATGACCTCAGTTGGCTTTATGAATTGAGAGTTCAAAGGTCACAGATCTACCCTGAGCAGAAAATACTGCTTAGCAAGTATGCCTAATAAGCAAAAGTAACAGAAAACTAGTCTTGTTCAACAAAAATTACTTTGTTTAGCTGGAAACCGCTTCTGCTTAGCATAATTTATCTGTGCTCAGCAGATAAATGCTCATCTCACAACCTTGTGAAATCGGCCTATTTTATTTATGCATAAACTGATGACAGACTGCATGACAATGATATAAATGTTGAGGTGCCACTAAAAACTACACCATGCAAGACGTGCTATGTGATGCTATAAAGCTATGCAGCAGCAACAAATGCACAAAATAAGTTGCAATGTTAAGAAATCTCCATTACTGTACCTTCTGAGACAAGCAGAGCCGATGGATCCAATGTAACGTTTTGAGAGGTAGAAACCGTCTCCACCAAAGAAGTCAAAAGACAAGTTCCAAATAAGAGATGCACGTTCTTCTGTGTATCTTCAAATTTACTTGGTCATCTTGCTTGCCTAGGGGCTTTATGGGATCAACAGCTGGCCTCTTTGTAAGGATTAACTCATTCATGTAATGTAGTGAGGTTTGCAGTAAGACCATGTACATGAAATCTCTCTACGAGTTAAAGGTGGTTCAGAAAGGAACCAATGGTGTAAAAAATCAATGTTTCAATCAGTATGCTCTGACCACTTCAGGTTTCACCTGAAGACAATCGGAGCATACTGATTGAAACGTTGAATTGTTACACCAACAGTTCTTTCCAAGACCACAACTGAGAGATTTCATGCACATGGTCTGAATACAGTCCCCTGATCTCATTGCTGCTTTGTGTTTCTTTGTTTTGCCGTCCTCTTATAACATCATTCAAGTTACAAAGAGCTAATTTGGCCAGTCCCAGCGACCTTGTTAGAACAAGAGTCGACTGTACTGTAAATGTAACGGTGTGTATGTACAGGGGGTTGGAGAATGATAGTTGGACATTGGTCGGGTCCCTGCCTTGAAGTGTTACAGCTATGTGTTTAACGAGGCTGGATAGTCTGAAACATAGACTTGCGCTCCTACCTGCCTTTGTTTGATATTCCAAATGAGAGTGAATTCCATTGTTTTTTTTAATCCTTTGTGCAAAGTTGATTCCATTGTTCTACTGATCATTATTTTGAGGCAGTTGCCGGCAACTCTACCCACTGAACCTATACTCACCTGACTGGTCATGGTGCATAACAGTGGTTCCTGCCTAAGCCCATGTAACGTTTATTGCTTAAAATAAATATTCATGATTTACTACCTAGCAAATAAATATCTCCCCCAAAAAAACGTAAACTGTTGAAAAGCACATAATTCTCTTTAATTTGGTATAAATTTTGCCATGTTTCCCATCTCATATCACTAGTTGTCAGAGTACAAAGAAAGACACAAAAGCCCGGTTCATACTTCATGCGAAAGCGAAACAAATTTTCTTGCGTCACAATTGGAAAATTTTTGTTGTGTCACAAAAATTTGCTTCGCTTTCGCGTGAACCGGGCTTAAGTCATTATTCATATTTGGCTTTTCCGGTGAGTAAATAGGCATTTACAGTGTTTGTGTGTTCTACGGGAAATCCCATAGTTCGACAAACATGGGTTAAAGGGTCACAGACAATGGCTTTTTAACAAAGCCTTGGTCTCATGCTCATGGTTACAGTAGTCACGGGCAAAATTAAATAACATAAACACGACAACACACGGGCTGAACTAACAAGGCACAACAAAACATCAATCATGGAAGTCATTAATGGAATGATGTGATCCCAATTCGATGCATTTATTGAAATAATGAAAATGGTCAGAACTTTACGTTCATTGAACAAGTTTTTCAAACTGTATCTAGGGTTATTTTAAATTATTGTACTAGAATTCCTTTAATATGTATCAATCTTACAAATGTTTTATTTCAAAACTGACCAAAAAGAACTAAATATACAGATAAAGGTTAAGGGCTATTCAATCTTAAGTATCAACAAAATACTTTTGATTACTTCTGTTTCACTTCAATTTCTCCTTTTCAAAATAAATTTGCCCTCTTCATGATTTTTGTCCTCTTTCTGTTTTTCCTTTTTCTTTTTTGCTTTTGTTGGGGAACCATTCTTTGACTCACTATACATATTTTCTGATAAGCCTTTTGCAAGTAGCCAATTTCATTGACAAAATGATCATGATTGCGAAAAATGGAGCAGCTAAACAAAATATGAAATTAATGAAAACATAATATGGACTTTAGCATTGGTTAACATGCAAGATGACAAGCACATGATGTCTTAAAAATACTATACAATACAATTTTGCCATGTTATTTTTTGGCAGGGTTTGGAGAGTTGCTGAATGTTCACCTCGGTTTCCCAGAAAAACCCCAGAAAAACTCAATTTAGTGGTCCCTTGAAAAATTGTCACGTTTTGCTCATGATTTTGCTGAACACACATGCAGCAACAAAAAACAAATCATGGTATGAACTATAACATGCCTGTTTACTTTATCTACCGTCCACGTCACGTTTAATAACACACTTAGATGGACGATGGTAACCAATGGTTACAGTCATGCCTGATTCAAGAGGCAAAATAAGAAGTGGAGATAAAATTAGACCTGCTCCTAATCTTTAACATTTTGCAAGAAAACTTGCAAGAATTTGGTTTTTGTGAATTTTAACGAGTTAACAATAAGAGTTGGATACCACTGGAAAGATTTTTGTACAGACAGATTTTTTTCTTTCCCTTTCTTTCCCCTTCTTTTTTTTGGGGGGGGGGAGCATTGGGTACAGGCTAGACTTACTGCCTATGTTAGTTATTTATGCATCATGCAAGCATGCGAGAATAAATTATAAACGATACAACTTTGCAACACGCTGATCATGGGAACAATCTTACCTTCTCACAAGCCCCATCAAAGCCAAGACCCGTTAGCAGACCGACCAAATGGGACATGTTATGAAACACTTACTTGGAACAGGTGCACCCACAACTTGCCAACTTTAGGCAAGTTGATTCTTAACACTGACAAGTACTCAATGAAAAGGAATTGCAAGTAACTTATCCAAGATTATTAGTCAAACATGTCCTGTTACTTAGGGGACTTGCTCAAGTCTACTGTGCAGTGCATGATTAATGATAATTACTGCACAGGTTGCAAATGTAGACAAAGATTCTCAGGACATACTTGCTCAAGTCTACTGAACAGTGCAGTGGCAGGCTAGTGATTCACAGCATGGACTTGCTCAAGTCTGTTATGCAGTGTGTTTGATAGTGGTGATTACAGCACAGGTTGTAAATATATGCCAGGATTCTGAGCATAGACTTGCCCAAGTCCACTGTACAGCGTGTTTGATAGTAGCAATTACGCCACAGGATGATCTGTACGCTTAACAAAAGACTTACTCAAGTCTATTGTGCTGTATATGATTGGTTAGTGATGATGGCAAGCCAACCAATCAAGATGGTTGTGTTCATTATGAATTGATTGATACCTGTATGGAATGTTTGCCGTCATGAGAGAGGCAGTTGGAATGGAAGACTTGCATAGCCTTGTTATGCTTGTGGAAAAATAAGTCCATCAAAAACAAACCAAGAGCATTTCATTTGTTCCTAACAAACATAAATAAATTCTGTGGCGAGACTCCTGCCTAGCCATCGCCCCATCCGTGACCTTAATAAAAGTTTGTGTGTGTGAAAGTCGAGCATTTCTAAGGTGTACAACAATGTGGATTTTGAACGGTGGTGGGTTTCAAGATTAAACATCTACCATTAAAAAATTCTTAGCATCATTTCTTAATGGAAAACAAGAAACCTCTGCAAGAATTATTTTCTGACCAGAGAAGGAGAACAGTTTAACACTGACTTCTCGGGTACGATCAGAGACAAAAACTCTCCACAAAAAGAAACAATAAGGAGAACAAGATTAAGCTACAAACTGTTGGGAATGGAAACGCTGGTTGGTGCAATATTTCCACTCTTCTTTTCTCTCTCTCTCTTTTCCCGAAGGCTCGTCCGGCGTTAAGACCTGGTCTCGTAAAGTCCGCTACGACTGATGTACCTCACCCACTTGATTACGTCGTGGTCACTGTAGTTGAGTTTAGACTCAAATACTTTCAGGTAGCGGACCTTCAGACCAGAGGCTGCAAACGGAACCTGGAAGACAGAAACGGGGTGAGGAGATGAAAATCAAACGGCTGAATTTATTAGGAATTCCTGAAATGTCCTGAAACTTCCTGAAGATCTATGTTTAAAAAGGAAAACTCACCTCAAAGTTAAGAGAGATGGGAGGTCGCGCCCATTTCTTCTTCTCTCCAGATGGTAGCAGTTCAATTTCAGCAGTGATTTGAACTTCCTTCATGCCACTCATACGCTTGATCCTAGATGAGAAATAGTGACCGATTAGTTTCAAGAAAATTAATACCAACTTTTCACTTTCACCAATGAGTACAGCCTGGTAAATGGGAAACATAATTAATAAGCGGCATTTGTTAAGCACTTTTAAACTCTGTATCAAAGCCCCTTACACTATTACAACCTCTGTTTATTGGGCCTTAAGCATTCTTGAAAGCATCTCAACTCATTAAGAGTATGCAGCACCGGCAGCCAAATTGGTGCACAGGTTGCTAATCATTTACATCAACAATCTCTACCCTCACAGGTACCCATTTACTCCTGGGTAAGGAGAAGCAATCATGGTTATTAAGTGACTTGCCAAAGAACACAAGGGTCACAACCGGGAGTCGAACCCACACTCTGATGAATCAGCCCTGCCTCAGTCATAGCTAACAGCTAAACGGGATAACACAAACGTTTACAGAGTCTTTATTTAAAACTCACTTCCAAACGATGGCATTTTCACTAGACTTGTACTTGGCTTTTCCTTTCATGCACAGAACCTGCACTCCGCTGGTGTTCATTGGTGTAGGGATTCGCACCTAGGGTCAAAGGTTATAAGAAAGGTCACGATCAACATCCACTGCAATGAAATTGTGTTCTGAACTGTTACTTTGTCTTCCATATATTGCTCTTTTCAATTTTCATAAATTCATCACTTCAACTTCCATAAACTGCTAACTGCAACTTCCATAAATTGCTTCATTAATTGCTTACTTCAACTTTCATAAATTCTTTACTGCAACTTCATAAAAATACTCTCTTCAACTTCCATGAACTGTTTTTCAACTTCCACAAATGCCTTACTTCTTATTCTATAAATTGCTTACTTCAATTTTCTGGCCGAGGATGGAGGGCTTGAAGTTTGACTTGAGGACTACCTTGACCTCCATCTTGGTACGCCCTACCTCACGTACTAATGGAATGCAACGGAATGGCAGACTGATGTCCTTAGTGGTGCGATATTTCATCAGCTCAAATTCACCGTCAGGAGGGATGAAGCTTATGCTTCGCTCTGATTCAAACTTACTAAGTTTGACGCACTGGTGGAAGGTGCAGTCATCAATGGCTATAGAGCTCTTACTGTGGGTGGAGATATTAGTTAAAATCAGAGTAATAATATTATTGGACATTTGTATAGCGGCACTGGTGTCCGTCAACTTTTGTGTATGAACATCATAACCACAGTTATTGGGTTATTTATTTCATTCAGCCTGTGCTGCTCAGTATGTAGTGCATCAAGCTAAATCAATCACAAGAACGGTTTCAGCTCGTACATGCTCCCGCTTTCTACCAGATGAGAAGAAGCAATTAGAGTTAAGTGTCCTGGGCTTGATTTCACAAAGAGTTAAGATTGATCTTAACTCCAAATCACTCCTAATTGCTAAGCAAAGTGTGATGTCACAATACAAATCACTATGGTAATACTGACAACTCATCTTAAGATGAATCTTAGTGCTTTGTGAAATCGACCCCTGCTCAAGGACACAAGTGTCATGACTGGAATTCGAACCCACATCCCAATGATTTTGCTAACAGAACTTAAGTCCCGTGCCTTGGACCACACAGCCAAGACACGCCATAAAAACAGTATTTGACAGGAAGTTGTCATAAGATATGACCACTAAAATATTGAGTAAATGTCAAACGCAATCTGCAAAACATTGGCAAAACTGGAGCAACCTTTTAACTCCAGCTGACCTTTCACCACATAAAGGTCAATTAACGCAACGAGGTGATATTTTTGCGGAGACTTCCCATCCCTTGATACAAACTTACGTCTTTGATGTGTCACTGTCTCCTTTGCCTTGCTTGTCTAGGGTCAGTTTATCATTCATGCCAAATTTACATTCTGGCATACCACTCAGATAGCTCTTCATTATCACCTTGCCAGCAACGTGGGCACTTAGGACTTGTCCTATGAGAAGATTCAAAGACAGGACATGTAAAACAACGTGAAGACATAAATAGTTGCAGTAAGCCGTTTGCAAGTTAGATTTGAATTATGTCTGGTACAATGTCTTGTATCTTCCAGTTCAGATAGATGACAGGTATAAATCCCAATTTTTTTGAAACTGTCTTACAGCGGGCGATTTTCGTCGCACTGAACTACTTCAGAGCCACCTCCGTGTTTTGCAGTCAGTCGGTCGGCAGATGTAAATATCCACTCGGACATTTTATTGTGAAGTGTGCACGGGCATGCACCTACCGTGTTACACTTTGTTTACCCGTACAAAGCTGGACAGAAGGTACTGGAAATGATGCCCGTAATATCCCTTTCTCAATTTCTCATGTGAACAAGTAGTATCTTGCGTGCTAAATAATGCGTTGGAAAGTACATGGTCACTTCATTTTGTAAACAAAATGACATGGTCTATATCACTATTATTAAGATCTTTACCTTGTGGTGACATGAGTAGGTTAACATTCTCCAGAACATCTAAGAAGAGCTCATTGCGCCTGTATTTGATGCCTTCCCGTCGCCAGCCTATTTGACCTGTGACCTGGTTGGTTATCTGAGCCTGTTCCTCTCTGGTCTGTAGGTAGCCAAACAAAAAAGTGTGTAAACCGTTGTCCCATTTTCGTCATGTGAAGTATGGGTTTCATGTAGAGAGGAAGAAATTTCAACCCAAAAAATCCTTCAAGCTAATTTAAAGATTTTGTAACAAAATGTACGAAAAAAAATGGCAGACATTTGCACTGGAAAAATACGGTTTAATCTTAGCTGTGCCTGGGCATATGGTGACGATAATACAGAAACCAATGGTCTGCAACAGAATAAATCCATGTGTTAGTGCAAAAAACAATGGATCTCCTCAAATAGCACTTATGCCCCAAGATACAACGTTTTAGCACGGAGCACCTTCGTGTGAGATACAACGTTGTTGCCGATCCAGTAACGGTGTTTTTGCACTGACGCAACAAATCATTCACATGCTTGTGACCTTTGACCCGACCTACCTGTGACTTGATGCCTGTCTGTGTAATAAACGTCTTCAGGATACCAGTGTCTGTATTCTGTGGATATCCGTAGTCTAGGATCTCTGTCAATCAAACAATTTCAAAAGTTAAGAGTGAATGGATTTTAAAAAGGAGGTTTGGACTTCAACTTTGAGCAGGGCTCCACATACAAATTTTTTTGGATGAGATTAGAGAGATGTGAAAATGTGCGGACAGGGGCTTGTGGGTCTGGATCTCACTTATTCCAGACCAAGAACCTCCCAGATGTTACAATTCACGAGGTTTACAGACTGTGCATCATCAGAAGTAAAAACCAAAGGTTTAGAAACAATGTAGACTATTTCTTTCTCCCTTTGGTGACTGCTTTACTTCTTTCACAAAAATTTGAAAGCTCAAGTTGTTTTTGAGAAAACCCGGAAATCAGGAAAAATCGTAAGAAATCACACGCCTGTTATTTAGTTTGGCTGATACTTTCTCTAACCTTCTGGTCATCGTGTTAACTAGAGGGGTGTATTTATGTCTTCTGAACTTATTTTAAGGCACATGAACACCACGCTTTGAAATTTTTATCGAAATCGGACGACCTTTTCCAAACTCCTCATTGACACTGCTTAAAATTGTTCCCAGTGGGTACTCTACCTACCATCAAGGAGTTCATAGATCAAGACAAAGTTATTCTTGACGTTGTCTTCGTTGATCTTCCCAAAGTAAGAACTCATCACGTCACACAACTTCATCAGGAACTCAAACACCATAGAGGCATTGACGTTCTGCCGTGTGACGGCTGCCAGCCAGATGTTGCCCCGCTTGATGTGGAAGAAGCTGGTGCGGGCCAGGTTGGTAACCGGGGATCGGACCTGCTGCCGAGCATGGATGACATTGACGCGAAATGCATCCACAGCATGACGTCTTTTCATGAAAAATGGAGAAGAGATAAACATACTTTTAAAAGAATTTCTCTGATAGACGTGAAGGCTTTACAAAAACAAAAATTACATTTGATTTTTGAGAACAACTTTGAGCAACCTATTTCATGAATGCCATTGGTGGCAAAAGTAAGACATTGTTTTCTGAACAGTAGTGATATAGAGTTTTCAAAAATGTTCACACAGGTGACTTATATTGTATCTTTCTTGATAATTTTGCGGATAAATCAGCACTATGTTGACAAAAACCAAACCATTTACGCCTATCCCTTTAAGTTGTATAATAAGTCATAGTACTCACCCGATATCATCTCGGAACACCCTGGATATTAGAACCTCCCCTTTGTGGTTGTATATAAAAAGTCCACCAATCATCTTGCATGATCGTTCTTTACCTGATGACAATCAACATGAAAAAAGTAACAATAAGTCAGGCATGAAGTTACACTGAAGCCATTGCCCTGGTCTTGGCCTTGGTGCACCGTCAAAAGTTTCCCGTCGACTTTTAAGTTTTTTCCAACGGAAGTGGCCTTTGCAAAATGAAAACCTTATTTTTGTAACCAGAACATTTGGAAAAATTAGTCACTAATTATTCCAAATGTTCTGGTTAATAAAATAAGGTTTTCATTTTGCAAAGGCCACTTCCAGTACAAGTAGTCCAGTACATACTAAAAGTTGAATCCATCCTTTTTGAAAGGAAGGTAATATTTAAAAAAATGTTAAAACAGAACTTTACTCCTGGATGAAGGGAAGCAATTGTGTTTCAAGCATAGATTTGTTATGTCTGTTGAGCAATGTTGAGCAATATTTCTCAGGAATCTAGTCTCACTTCTTGATTTGCACCCATTTCTCCTTACTTAAAAGTGTGAGTTTGTTTGTTGCAAATAAATTAAATGTTAATCATTAACTTAAATTTGATTAGACTTCAATGTTACTAACTTGTTTGCTTATGATTGAGTAACTTGTTGCAATTTTTAATTAAAAATAAAATGTCTTGCAATAAATGTACTACCTGACTACTATAGTTATATAGTACTACCTTCCTTACTCACAAATAACACTACAAAATACAGTCTTTATGTTGTTTTATTTAATGTTAATGCTAGTTTTAACATTATTTCTTCTAATTGTCACGTCTAAAGAGTCAAATGAGTCAGGCTCCCGATCCGAGCCCCGTCCCCCTTTATTACTGTCCGTGAACTGGACACCATAAAAAATATGATCATATTCATCAGCACAGGCAGGACACTGCCGACTGAAGAAACAGCGCCGGACAGCCCAATAAATTAAATATTCAGGAGCACAGTCTTGCCAGAAAACCCACTGTTTTCACTCTAAATTTCCAATCTAAATGAACTCCGACTAAATCGAATATAAATGACACATTTCCCTAGACCTTTTCAACTAATATTACTGAAAAATTCGAAACTATTCAATAAAAACGGTACCCACCTTTCTCTACGTGTGGACATTATTCTCACAGCGCCCGGAAATGATGTGGGCGGGCTGTACTGTTTTATTATCGTCAACAGAGGGCGTATTTCATAAGCGACTGATCCGGATTATTTCATATTTTAATAAAACAGACAAACAAGCAAACAACAACAACAACAACAACAACAACAACAACAACAACAACAACAGCAGCAGCAGCAAAAACAACAACCATATTTCAACCAGCTTGCGGAGGAAGGTCGAAATATCCTTCAAGAGTCCAACTAATAACCGTTTCCTGTTTGTTTTCCAGCTTTGTCAAATCACTTTGCCGAACATTGCACAGCACTAATTGCATGCTCAATGCTTGCTGTTAAAAATGACAACAAATTTGAAAAAAATACAATTAATTTAAAAAGAATTAAATAATATGAATTTACGGCGCTATTTTATTGTTACATTTCAGGAATTTTACAGTGCCCTCATCATCACCACCAGTGATAAAAAAAAAATACCACTTTTAGATATATATACAATTTTAAAAAAAGTTTACAGACATAACAAAGTTGGTGTTGCACAATCCTAATGTTTACCGAGCCCTTCCTTGGCATTTTGGGAATTTTCCCGCAAACCTCAGGCTCCCCTTTGTGTTGCCTCATATCAAGAGGTTGATAGGGGAGTCCCCAGTCACGGTCGGTAAAGCATTCTATGTTTGTTTATTTATCTAATTTACAATATTTAGCAGCCTGTCACATACCTTCTTATATAATTGTCTAAAGTAAATGAATCAATTTTAAATTCTAATTTAGTAGGCTGCAGGAGATTAACAAAAACAATGCCAGCAGGATTTGAACCCGGCACTCACAAAGGCGATGCCCGACACCTGCACATCGGTTGATAGATACTAATGTGTATTGATCGGGAGTGGGTGAGGGAGTGTTTGCAACATAGCGGTGCCATATAGGGGACACATGGGCTGAATGAAGTTGAGTCGGAGAGTGCTATCAGTATCAGGTGAAATTTCACATAAAATCAGCCGTATGGGGACTGAATCTCAGGGGGAGGGGGTGGGGGCAAATGCCCCGTGCCACTGGCAGAGTTTCCTATCAGCTAGCCAAGCCGCAGACTTGTGATAACTACAATGCTTGGGGAATATTTCTGGCTTGATATCCTTGGCATGAAAGTTCTTAATTTATGCAGGGGTCGGGGCTACCTCCATGTTGAAATTCAGTCAAAGGAGGGCGGTGTCCAATACCGATGCGCAATGGGGGCGTGTTTATCCAAAAAGCTTGTCTTAGTGCCCCCACTCCAATGTTTGCCTGCCTGCCTGAAGACGTCACCCATTCGGTGCATGCTGCATGCAGGTAAGGGCTTTAATTATGGCACAGTGGTGGTGCATCTGTTGGGAATACTTTTAGCTGAACGTTCTCCGAGCTGGTGTTACTAATCGATCTACGTTTAGGACTCAGGTCACCGTTCTCAGTTCCTCAGTTTACAAAATAATGGGATCCATCCACGGTTGGACTGGGGTTTGGTCGTGGTGTCGTGATGAAATTGTGACCCCCCAACCCCCCCCCCCCCAAAAAAAAAAAAATAAAAAAATAAATAAATAAATAAAAACCCACAAACAACCCCCCTCCCCCAAAAAACAAAAAACAACAACAACAACAACAACAACAAAACAACAACAAAAACCCAAAACAAAACACCACCACAACAACAGAAAACGTGCATACCCATCGGCTTTTCCGCTTTAAGGTCCTTTTTAGTTTAATTTTTTGGGGAAAACAACACAACCTTGAACGCCAATGATCAATCATTATTCTGTCGGCGTAACTGAAAATAGGTTGACTGTATTATCTGCCTGGTGGTGGGTGTCTCGGATCGGAGCGGCACTTAAAACACGTTATAATCGGTGGTTCGACCGGACAACGTTTCTTCTATGACATCATCTACGCATATAAATATAGCACTTCCCCGAATTCGAATAACAACTTACGATCAGTTTATACGAAACCAATAAATGTTATTACTATTTTATAAAAAAAACATAAACCTCCAAATGATAATTTTCATTTAAAAAACAAATTTCTGTTTTAATAACATAGTCGTTTAAACGCATTTACACGCGAATGGATATTTGTATGCTAATGAGGTCATGTTTATTCATGATAACTGACTGCTGCATATTTTTATGCATGATGCAAACACAAACCTCGTGTCTCTCAGTGTGCGGGGCATCCATGCATCCATGTGTATTTCGTTGCGTGTGTTTTGATGATTTGAATGGGAGTCTGCTCGGTGGAAATAGCACGCTGGATCCATTAAAAAAACACGTTTTGCCAGGTTGCAGTTCATCTTGGTAAGAAAATGTTATTAGTTCCTATCTCATAACACAATACAGAATGGTTCTAGTAGTGTACATTTTGCTGGTAATGATGAAAACTTGACAATCTTCCTTGAAAACTGCACCAGGGCCAGGGCAGGGGTGCATGGCGGGCTAAACACGATAGTGAAACGTTTTGGTGGTGGGGGTGGGCCCATTGTTGACCCTTGTTGTCTGCTTGCTGGGTCTACAGCTAACTTAGCTTTGGATGGGTCATTTTACCAGTCTAGGTTGGATGACTAACTAACCTCAGAAAACGAAGAACAAGTCGTCAGTTTTCCTGAAATTGTAGCCTTTGCATTGTTCATTTTTAGCAGTTTGGTAAGCAAAATACATTTCTTTGTTTGCAGTATTTTTGTCGGTGTGACTGTGTGATGCAATCTGGGTTTCTTAAACTGGGATTCCCCAGTGTTCATATCACGGCTCGCGTGCAGCGGTCAATCATGGAGGTAGAAAATAAAGGGTCAACGGAGTGCGTGTTTATTGGGTATATAAAATAATTGTTCTTTATAAAGGTTGTATATTCTTTAATTGTCATGTTATTGTTAAGGTTTTTAAGTTTTGTGTTTTGTAATATCGCGTTAGTACTCGGCAGCCGTTGTTATTGTTTTCTGCACGCTGTCATGTCTGCGGTTTTGTGCTGTTTGTATACACCTTGCAATCGTGGCCTTGGTTTTAGGGTGAACTTTGTTGTCTTCCGGGGTCGTTCAATGCGCCTTTGCAAACATTGTTATTGTTGTAGTGCCTCTACTCCAGTGCCAGTGGGGTCAACTTGAGGTGCCTTTTCTTAACTGAAAACACAAAGCCAAGTTGCAATGTGCAGTTTATGAGACAGAGAGGGGATTTGTATCCTTTCAACAAATTTGAATTTGAAGTAAAAAGTTTCATCTTGGGGGAAAAAAATGGAATAAGTTACAGCCATGGAATAACCCACGAAGCTGAGGTAGATACAAGTACCGCCATGGTTCAACTGAGAAAAAAACTCCCCATATTAATAATTAATGGTGCACAACCCTGAGAAATGTGACAATAATAGTTATGGATGATGTATCGATACTCTCAAATTTGTTTGAAGGTCATTTTATTTAAACATCAACAGTCCAAGTTTTAACAGTGCCGTTGTAATAATCCATGATTGCTTCTTGTTGTAAACCCTCAGTAACGCTAACACTCAGATTCTGAACCATCACCCCCAGATGAGATTTTAAAAATGCACAAATGAGTGGCTCGATACATGAAATAGCCCCCTCAAAATTATCTGCCTGCTCCCCCCCCCCAAGACAGTCCCAATTCCTTCTATATCCAATTGCCAAAGTGAAATGATTCCGAAGGACACAAACTACAAGAGCTCATCACAGGGTTAGGAAATAGGAATGTCAAACAATTTGGTTTAGAGTGACTTTGGAAGATTGAGGCTATATTCTAACCACTGCCTAGTCTGTTGGTTAAAAATCCTACCTTTTCCTAGATCATCACTGATAATAGGCTAAAATGTTGGCTAGTTCTTGAAAAAAAAGGGTTAAAAGAAACAATGCATTTTTAGATTCCAATGTTTTACAGTTTCACTTTAAGGTACATACATGTAGGAGAAAAAAATCCTTTTGTTTTTCCGTCTGTCACCGTTTGTTCCTAAGCAAACCACTGTTGGATTCAGGCCAAGAAGTTTGCACGCAACCCCCATATTTATCATCCACATTATCAATGGATATTATGTCCGTCCAGGCCGTCATGCCTGCTCTTCATTCGAGAAACAAAACTGAATCTTCAAACTCAGTGCTGTCCTGCCCGGTTTATTTACATTGTCAGTTATTGACACTTTTTATTTTAACGGTTGTGTCGTAACTGATAAAGATGGTTTGTTTTTGTCAATGTTATTCAGCCTTTCCAAACAAAAGGAAGGAGTAGCGATAGGCCTATATTAATAATATGCAAAAGAAACAGCTGCTGGCAAACAAAACTGCCAAGCTGCCATTGTCAACTACAGATGTTTTTGTATGGTGGACACGTGTATTGCGTCATCAAAAACAATTTAAGTTTTTAATTGTTTTTCATACTGTACTTGTTTATCACCAAGCTTACTGATATTCAATGTAAGATTTGATTTTAGGTGAAACTGAGTTGAGAAGTAAACAAGGAAAATGCAACAAAGTATTTAAATGAGTTGCAAGTAAGCAGTTTCTTGTATCCGGCAGGGTTAGGGCTGAACCGGTTAACATGTATTAAATTGCCCACATTTGATGACTGATACTCTGTCCTTTGTCCTTTCAAAGAATTTTTTCTCACATCCTGTGTATGAACTGAATCCCAATGAACATGTTTCAGAATGTGGCATACATTATTTATCACTTATAAGAATGTCAAAGCCAAGTCCAGGCAAACAAGAATTTGAGACGATTTGAGAATACATGTATTGCAGTGGAAATGTTATTGAACTATTCATTGACATAATAACCCTTCACTGTGTTTAAGGAAGTGGTGTGTTATTACCAAATATGATGATTTGAAACACACTTTAGTGCACTGCTTAAGATTGTTTTTAGCAGGGCTGCTTTTTTTTTTGTCAAGCAGAAACTTTTCTTAGGTTGATGTTAAATCACCATTGTACGGTCGTCATTTTATATCATGTTCCGTGTGTTAGATAACAACGATGAACACACAATCTCACCTCAATAAAGAGGTCATACTATTTGATCTTTTTAAGTCGTAGTTTGGTTTCATGTGCTCCCCTCTTTTGTAAACTATAACTTGGGCTTAGGCTCTGTAAGGTATTTACAAAACACTGAGCATTTTTTCTTTCAGGGCCTCAGTGCGGCGGGCGAAGTCCTTGCCGAAGCCCCAAACTGAATCTTGGGTTAAAAAAAGGTCATAAATGAACAAAACATTAAACAAGATGGCTGCTAGCCGGCTGCCCACTTAGTAATCTGGGACCAAGTTCATGGCTCTGCCAACTGTAACGAAAGGAGAAAACTTTGCATTTAATTTGCCCACCTGCTTACTTCATGTTACTAAGCAATCTTCAGTTACGCAGGTAGCATAGAAATGTTGCGCTTACCCTGGTAAGCAGTTCAAGCGAAAGCTTGAAATTCCCTTTAAGTCAATTATCAAGAGCAGAGGAAATAACTACCACATGTTTTGTTGTTTGTACACTCTATTTATCTCATATTGTGGAAGTTGTCACCTGTGTGTAAAGAATCATCTCCTCATACACGTATGTCATAAAAAAATATTGGCAACTCACCAGCTATTGGTCTAGCCCATTAACACAGAGGTACACATGTGACAAGAATGGAGAAAGGGTGTGGGTGAGCATTGTGGTAGAAATTAAAACAGTATAAGCTAGTGACCCAATTCACATGGGCCCAATTTCATGGCTCTGCTTTCCGTAAGCAAAGAATCGGCGCTTGCGGAAAGCAGGGAATTCCGTGCTTACGTCAAGCGTACTTCACAGGTTAGCAGGGAATTTTTGCTTAACTGCGTACGTGCGTACTCCACGTTACTAGACATTATTTGCTTACCCAGCTAGTGCAGAAATTCGACGCTTGCAAAACAAGCGGAGAATGGTGACCGTAAGCGCAGAATTGGGCGGTAAGGAGAGCCATGAAATTGGACCCCGATGTCATCACAATAATGTCGGTTGCGCCATTCTGGGAGTCATGTTCCTGTGTGTTATACGATTGCACATTCATGGCACCGTAGCGTTCAAAATCCCAAAACAACAAGAAAACCAATATCTTCACCAACAAGAAAGGTAGCTTTTAAACAAACCCAATCATACAGCAAGCTAAGCAGCAATCCCTGCTCTATGCTCCAATCTACTGATGACTCCCATGATGTTTGAAATAACACTCTTTGTAATAAATTCTGTAAACACACAGACAATGTGCAGTACCTGGAAAAAGAGGGACATTAAACTAAATCAAAATCAAACCAAGTTCATAGCATCCTAAAATAACAGGCAAGTGTTGAGCTCAAGAGAAAAGGTCGGACTTGACACATTGTGATTTATTACCATGTTTGATGGGATCCAATTTGACAAATTGTGAATTATTGAAACAGCATTTTCAATGACATTTTACTAGTACTGGATGAGGCAGGATCACATGTTTCTGATGCCATTCAATGTCTAACCAGGAGGTGTATGTATTATTTTGTATCAGTGTATTATCAGTGTAATGCACCAACCATTGGTTTTCAACGAATACGTTTAAATTCAAATACCCCAGTTTTGCGTGAACCCTTGCCTCGGCCCAATGAAATCAGAAAAGTTGATGGTCAACTGGTCAAGGTTTGTAAGTGTATGGAAAGAAGGCCTACGAGTTTGGAGAGTGACACACTATCTAGTAATGGTTTAGGCCAAGTAAAAAAAACCAGTCAAGATCGTACCTGACCTTTTAAAGCCCATCCTTAATTTTTTTTTAGTCCTGAAAAAGAATACA
The DNA here is from genome assembly GCA_023634235.1 of Pisaster brevispinus. Taxonomy (NCBI): domain Eukaryota; kingdom Metazoa; phylum Echinodermata; class Asteroidea; order Forcipulatida; family Asteriidae; genus Pisaster; species Pisaster brevispinus. The sequence continues at coordinate 16,392,575 of JAMKCF010000002.1, forward strand.
CTTTTTCATGTAGTTTCGCTTCATCTTGACACCATTTTTTAGATGATTGATTTAATATCCCATAATATTTTAGACTTCTAAGTTACTACAAAGCCAGCGAAGTTGTAGTCTGGTTCTTTCCTCTTTGGAAAAAAATAGTAAACAATAAAAAACATAAAGGCCCTCATCCTCCTCTTTTTGACCCCCCCCCCCCTCCCCGGATGATCAACTGGTGATGTTTTCTATTTGGCCTACGGTACATTTACGTTCCTTCCTACGTTCCTTCCTACGTGAGTTATGTGTATCCGGGATGTTGTGCAGTGATCCTTTTCAGTTTGAAATAACAATAAATTTGGGTCGAATAAAGACAAGTTAACTAAAGCAGGACTTGAACCTGTGACCTTCAGATTAATGTGACGACACTCTACCAACTGTGCTATCTAGCCATGTGTTGGCCATTTCTCTATATTGTCCATATCTTTGTTCGGGGGGTTTAATTACATGTAAATAATACATTGATCAGGTGTAGTAAGTGATTCGTACATAATTCAAAGGACAACTGTGTTTCCTTGTGGAACATTCTATCCATGGTCTATCCAACCCTTGTAGTTGTAATTAATGAACTAATCTATCACCAAGTGTTCTGCATGAGCTGCAATGGGCCCCGGTTCCATCCTCACAACTTGTATGATACTGTGCATACAATACATTACTTAGCATAAAATTGACAGCATTCTTGGCATTGTGTATTAACGGTGGCAGTGGACAGGTAGCCAGTTTTCAGCAGCAGTTGGTGTAACGAACAGCATGTGGGCTTTCGGACTCGGAGCAATGTGCACTTACATGTGCAAATGTTGGTGAACTTGATTGTATTGTGGAAGCATGTGTAATATTTGCAGTCGTTTGTTGCATGCTGATTTGCCTTGGATTAGACTTAATGCTAAGGTAAGATTGTCATTGTATGATTAAGTTTATGATGCATTCAAAAGAAGTACAGTGTATGCACCAAATAGACTGGCAAGGGTCTGATGCTTTGTTCTTGAAAGGGCAAGGACTCCAAGGCGTTTTCTCTTTGGTAAAGGGCACCTCTATGAGGAAATTGTAAATTTCTTTTGGGACATTTCAAGGGGCACCAAGGCAATGACCAGGGGCATGTAAGCAATTATCTTTGTCTCCGTGATGTATCAGGCCTGGTCTAGAAGCAGGTTTGTAGTCTTGAGGTTTTTTTAACGGAGAGGAAAGGCCATTTTGTTCTTGCTGAGTAGTAAAGGGCTCTACCTTTAAACCGAATCACAGTGTTCTTGAGATGACTTTTCCCCCACACTAAGGCCAAAGTAAGGGCAGCGGCGGCGCATGTGGAATGTTTCCCAAGAACTTGGACCGGAACGGAGTATAAAGTACATTGATATCACAAATTGGTGTACGGCTAAGCTCAAATGGATCGTTTGTTACCCTGATCTTGCAACTCTACAGACTATAGTTTACAAATGTAAGACTCGGCTCATGATTTTCATTTTAAAAGCTTCCTGATCAATAGACCTCTTGTATATGGCGTCACTAGCTCAAACAGCGCCCTCACTGAAGCCAAAGGTAGACCAATTTAAGCAGACTACACCAAGCTCTGGTGTTTCCAATCAGCAGAGTGTAGGTTCGAGTCCCGATCTTGACACTTATATCCTTTATCATTTATGACTATTGCTTCATCCTTCAGATGGGATGAAAGCTGTAGGTCCTGAGTGTTATGCCTATAAAATAATCAAGTATTGTTTAGAGAAGGAGTTAGCCCTGGTGTTTCTGGAATGCATGGCTGCATTTAAAAGTATGTGCCACAGCACCTTATAAAAAAATACTGTTACAACATGTTCAAGGTACTGCATAGGATTTAAAACACATAGGTCTTACAATAACAAAACCCTGCATGTCTGTGTGAAAAGTGATAAAAACCAGGGGTCGATTCGATTTCACAAAGCACTAAGATTCATCTTAAGATGAGTTGTCAGTGTCACCATAGTGATTTGTATTGTAACATCACACTTTGCTTAGCAATTAGGAGTGATTTTTGGAGTTAAGATCAATCTTACTCTTTGGGAAATCGGCCCCAGGTATTTTGATTGGTATTGTTATTGCCAAAGAATTCTGCGTGTACATTCCATAGAATCACACACTTTACATGATATCAGAAGCCCAGAATTTTGTGGTAAGCAGCCAGGAGCATCATTTAAATGGGCATCGATTTATGGAATTCGGTCGAGCCCAATTGCATACAGCTGTTTAGCAGAAAATGCTGCTTAGCAAATTTCTTTGCTAAGCAAACAATTTCAAAACTCTTGTCAGTCTCCTCCCTTAAGTTTCACCTGATTGCAATCAGAAATATCTCCACAGTTAAATTTAAGAACCCCATTGTCTAGTGTTGAATAAACCAGACTCTTCTTCACTGAGCAAATTTGCTCAGACCTGCTCGGCTGGAGTGATCCATTTTCAGGATACAGTGTAATTTGGATGGAGGAATGCCAGTCTCTAGACCTGCAAACAACAAGACTCTGTTACCCATGACCTTTAAGCTAGGGGTACCTTGTGGATTGGATTGTAAAAAGATGGAAATGACAATTGCAGACTTCAATTTCCATTTCTACAATCTATTGGAGTGCACATTATACACAAGTAGAGTACTACATGTAGTAGACCATGTGTAAAAATGTTAGGCATTGTTATAACAAAGTAGGTGCACCCCTCCTCCCCCACCCCCATGGATATATTGGCAATACTATACACAGGCCCATAAACCAGGTACTGTTAGAATAAAAATGAAATGGATAATAATGTTACCAAATTAAAAATTAAAAGAAAGTGGTGGAAATCCAGATCCAGAAGTTATACGAACAGAGTTGAATAAACAGACAACCTCAGAACCCAATTTGTCATTCATCAATCAACTAAGTACACACAAAAATACACAGCAAAATTGCAGAGTTTGCCTCGTTGGAGACCTCAGATGTTGATCCGTGTCATTGTTAATTGACGTCATAAACCTCGTCACGAGATTGAAGGTCTCCAAAAAAGATTGATATGAGTTTTTTCTCTCTGTACGAGTCCACAGAGAATAAATAACCAAACATGGTTTACTAGGAACGTACGTCTCTTTTGCCTTGTGATTAAACACGAGGTAAGTACGTGCGTCATTACACGCACACACGCTGTCGAGTGCACACTGTACCCAGAACGATTCCCGGTATCTCCAGGTACTGTTGACCTTTGACCGTTTAGGGACTAATTAGAAATTCATGACACTGCACCACTACGACGCGTGGTGTAGATGTTAAATAAATGGAACAAACGAGGGCCGTGAGATGTAGCGCAAAGGAAATTAATTTGGTTGCCAACTATTAGTAATTTGAGGAGACATAAAGCTTAATGTCTAATGAGAACGTAAAACATCTGTTTTAGTAGTTGACTTGCCGATGTAGGCTTTACCTTGTGACATTTTGAAATGAAACCGTTTCTTTTTTCTTTCTGCCTTAACATTAATTGCTACCAAAGCTGCTCGTGCCGGTACATCCTACATGTGATCATTTTTCAGCTTGTGGTTTTTGAAGTTTGTATTAAAAAAAAAATGTAATCACACATTGTCTTAAAATTTAATGGTCTGCTCATGATTTAAACACTTGGTCGACAGGTGGGTACGGGTGGAGAATCAGACCTGTCTGATGCTGCCACCTTCTTGGTCGTATTTCGTATCCTATTACAGTAATGAATGCTACTATTCATTCAAAGAGGGAACCAGGCCATTGTTTTCTTCCAGCCTCGGTTTGGGTACAATGATTTGGATTGGAGAAAAATCAAGATGGCCACGCCATGATAAAGGTCTACAACAGCAAGCACAAACTGTGCAAGCAACATGCTTCGTCCTGTTTTCGGACACCCAACATTTTCAGAATAATTTTTTTTTAAAAAACCAACCTTTTATCATGTGGCCACCATCTTTGGTCATTTTTAGTGTACAGTGTATTATGCAATTACAGCACAATCAGGTGGGCAAACAACTACGTGTATGTCTTTTCTACACATGTTCATTTATGGTAAATTTCAGAAATCAGAATTAAAATTGCAAAACCTCCGTGAACAAAAAAGGAAGTCTTAGCCTGCATGCTGGACACGCTCAAATGAATTTAATGTGTGCAAAACATACAAATGCGGAAACACTTTTTGAGCAAATTCGAACGGGAAAAAATAAATCGGAGTTGTCCATCTTTTATCTTGCAGGCAGCGTTCCCCCCACCCTGGATGGGGAAAATCGAGGTGCGCCCCTGGTGGCCTTGAGAGTCTCTGTAAGCATTGAGCTCCAGACGTGACATCATACTTGATGCAATTAATTACACAATGGAGGGTTACCCTTGACATTCAGCGTCAAAGGCAAAATTGACAGTGCAGGACAAATATTATGCTGGTTAGGGTGCTGGAAGATAGTTGTGTTAGGTGTCCAGGGATCATAAGACATTACGTTATTTCTGCAGAGTTTTTTTTCCTTCTCCCTCCTCTTTTTTGTTGGATTGCTCACAGGTGGGGGGTGGGGGTCATAGTGCATGGGGGGGAGAACTAGGGGCATGGGGGGGAGAGCTTGCAATCACTGTCAGACCTTGTCTTTGGCTCTGGAAGTGGCATGGTACATACTTTTCCTTCGGCTTAGACTCTAGAAGTCATTTTGAAGTCCTTTCCCAAAGTGCACAGTCTCAAAATACTAACATAGCCTAAGCCGGAGTCAGAGCCCAAGCCAGAGCCTAAGCCGAAATCCAAAACGAAGCAGCGGTTCAAAAAAGATACAAAATGTTACTGCAGGAAGTCTAGATTCCGTTGATCTTTTGTTTCATGTTTTAACAGGTTTTATTGTCTTGTTTTGTGAGTGGAAATCTTAAAACATCATTAAGTTGTTACTTCTTTAAGATGCTACCATTACCCTTTCGGTTTTATCAATCATAGTTTGAAGCCAGTTTACATTGACTTTTAAGTGCAATGGGGGAAAAGAGTTCCCTCAGATGGATTCAAACTTCTGTATATGGAGCTTGCTATTCCCTGATGTGTTACTGCCGTTTAGTTTTGTGGTCTGACAAAACCCCATAATTTCATTGTTTGATAATAAATTTGATATAAATCATAAGCTTCTATTTATTCAGTGCTTTTCGTACTCCACAAATACCGGATCCAATATTTATTTTATGAGAAACGGAGAAAAAATTCAAAATTTATGCAGGTACATGTATTGATGAAAAATCTCTAAGCATGTTTCCTGTTGACTTGATCTATTTACCTGGTACAGGTACAGGCAATGATACAGATTCCTACTCCAATCTGTTTTCCGATTTTTGTGGGCTCTTGGAAGAATACAGTAAAATTGTTAGAGTCTGAAAAGTCTTTTAAAGCTCACACCATGTATGCCAGCCCTTGTACTCAAAATTTGCCTGCTTCTTCCAAGGGACAAATATGCTGCCAACATGTAGTGTATAAATCCTAATGAGCGTGTACGTCGCAGACGCCCAAAGTAAGTCCTCAGAGCCCAATGTGAAAGCCCAATATATACTGACATTTACTGTACGTGTACATACGGTAGCGGCATTGTGTTGTACATGGCTTGTCTGTGTGTGTGTGTGTGTGTGTGTGTAGAGTCCGTGTAGAGTCCATGTGCGTCACACCATGCTGGAGGGTTATAATGATACGTACATTACCTTCATAGTCGAAGAGGTGAAATCTACAATCTCAGTGCTGACACCTCCTCACCTACAATATTTGGTAAGTCTTGATCTTTTGGCTACTCGATGCATTTCGTTTGTAATTTTACAACGTAGCCGAGTGCAAGAGCAATGATTATCACTAGATTAGATTTCGGAAAGAACAAACATGTAACTGTTCAAATTTGACCTCGGCGATTGACAGGTATGATCTGTGATTGGATGTGGTTGGATAATTAACAGAGACCCAGAAACGATGTCATAATGCACATGTGATCCGGCCTGATGAATCTGCCATGGCCTTGGTTACCCTCGGTAACCCTTCCAAAATAGTCTATAATTTTTTAATGTTTCCTGTATGTTTTTAAAAGAAGTAATTTATGACTGTTATTTCACAGAGGCAATGCCCCTGGTTATGTCCTTGCAGCCGTGGTGCCCCTCGAACTGTTCAAGTAGAAATTTATTGAGAAAAAAACTGTCAAATTGTCTCGAATAGCAAAGTATCAGGCCTGGTAATTATCTATGCAAGCAGGCAGGTGTTACATGTAGTTTGTCAAGTCTAGCCCCGCGTGGACAGACGTGTACAAATCCCTTCTGTCACGATTGAGTGCAGTGAAATTTTCACCTGTCCGAGTACCATGGCATTTTGCCAGGGTCTGTAGTTTTGCCAAGGTACCCCCACTTTGCCCAATACACCTGGAAATGTTCTCCTAAACTGTTTAGTGGCCTAATGAAGATGCCCTTTAGGAGCATGGTGAGTTAATTGCCTTCATCGCTGCATGAATACTGCTCCTTGTTCTTCTGTGGCACATTGGTGCTCACCTCAGTTTTATTCAATGTCACTTTACTTATAATGTATCTAGGGTTCTTACATAGGGTGCACCTACCCTACAGTTTTCATCCCTTGGCCAATTTTGATAAAACTCAATTCCAGATCCACAAAAAACAAAGCGCTATTTAAGCATCCAGCCAAAATGCCAAATGTGTTTCAAAATTTGCTGAAGTTTGAAACTTCAAAACATGGCATCAAAACTGTTCATCATGTTCATTGTCAGTCTGTAGAGAGACCTGTGTCAGGTCTGGAATTTCTACTTTGAATTTTCAAAGAGTTACCACCACTGGAAAATCTTCTTAGCTGATCAGGGTCCAATTTCATTAAGCTATGTACTGGAAAGCGAGAAAATTTGTGTGTTTACTGAACCAGAAAATGTGCTTTCAAAGCTTTGTGTATATCACAAACATTCACAATTTGTCGGTGAATTTGCATCGTTGCATTACCCAGCTGGGCCCAATTTCATGACTCTGTGCTTACGGAAGCAGGGAAATACATGCTTTTTTATGTCAAGCGAATTTCACAGGTTAGCAGGGAATTTTTGCTGGTTTGCATGCATACTCCTCGGTACTAAGCAAACTTCACTTACACAGCTAGCGCAGAAATTTTGCGCTTGCCTTTTAAGCGAATAATTTTGATCGCAAGTGCTGGATTCGACGGCAAGCAGTGCCATGAAATTGGGCATGGGTTTGCAAGAAGTGTCCGCAAGTTAGCATGTTGTTATAAAAAAGAAATTCTGTTCTGTAAAGTAGAAATCATCTGCTTGCAGTCTTAAATGCAGTGGGGCCTGGCTGACATCCTTTTTTCCTCTTTAATATTTGTAATGCCATTCCTAGAAAACACTGGGCAATGGTTTATGTGCAGGGCAGTTTTCTGTATTTTGTTTGTTTGCAATATCAAGGTTTTTTTTGTCAGAATGTTTATTCGGTAACAGACCTGGAGTTTCATTTTTGAGAGGGTAAGGCCACTTTTATTTTGCAAAGGGCACTTCCTTTGGATAATGTTAAAGTCTATGGGAACTTTTGATGGGGCACCAAGGCCAAGACCTGGGCAACAGAGGCCAGGGCAACAGAGGCCATGGCCTTCGTTGCCTCCCGTGTAATTCCAGGCTTGCAGTAAATTGTGTATTTTTGATCTAATTGAAAGATGAAGTACAGAAGGTGTCAAATTCAAACTAGGATGTTCAATTGATGTGCACACATCCCTCGGGCAAACACTACAGTGTATGATTTTAATACACTTTGTTTCCCACACTGTAAGAGTGACTGATGCCTTGGAGAATGTAACTGAAAGATGAAACTGAAAGCTATTAATTGTGGTGTTTTTCAGATTAACAAAGAAGAAATATCAAAATCGAGTATAGAACTGATTCTAATTTCTCAGTTCTATTATTGCACTCGATGCCTATTGATATCAATGTGAAGTCACTTGCTAATAATGTAAGATTTGCAGTTATTCTTTAGAATCAGAAGTGTTTAGTTGCTATCTTGTCTGTCTATCTGTCGGTCTGTCCTGTCTTGTATGACATCCTCAACTCCATCAAACGCTCAACGGGGCTTACCTCCATTTCACTAATTTGTTTTATTCCTACGTTTATGTCTTCCTAGTGTATTCCGATGTTATGAACATCATCATGTCACATGAGATTAAATGTGAAATGGAAGTTTCAGCTGTTGAATTGAAAACTAAATAAATAAATGATGTAAAAATTGTAAGTGATGTAACATTGTTACCTGCTGTGAAAAAAAAGCTGCACATTTTGGAGTGAGTTTCCATTGCGTAAAAGTATACCCCCATGTATGTATTCTGGCATTAAACATGATTTCCGTTTTATTTTATAGTGGCTCCATATCTAGGGCTCAAATCTGTCTCTCAGTGATGCTCATGGCACTCTGACATAAACAGACCCATTGCATCGGCTACCACTGCTGAGGTCAAACGATGGAATTGTGATGTGTGATTATAAGCCACTCACTACTCTCGGCCAATGATTGCTTATTCTTCAACCTCAATGAGGGCGCTGTTTGAGCTCTTGAGGTCATGCAATGGGTCTGTTAATTAAGAATTAATCATGATATCATGTGATGAATGCATCTACCCAGTACACAGTCAACCCTCCCACTGTCTTTCCATTCAATATCGTCCATTGTGGTTTTGAATGATAGGTAAACTATGCCAGCCTGCAATATGATATCATATGGTTGTGCGCACGGATGTGCTACCATACACAACCCATGCAGAATGGTTTTGTGTAAATGGTTGGTCAAATCACTGGAAAATTGTACTTGACCATTTGTATAGGAGGGTTACATTAGTTTTCAAATTGTTAAGTCAATATTGTGTGTTCTATGGTGACTCAAATGAGCATAACAATGTAAAGTGCATTCTTTTAAAAAAAGAAATTATGAAGGGATTGAAAATAATTTGTATAAAAAGGGAAGCGTACGGTATTCATTTGTATTACATGTACATGTATACATGTGAACTGTACTGTATACTCAATGCACGTATACGTCACAGTCATTTATAGTGCCCATTTTTTCCATCCACATTGTTATGATTCCTCTCCTCCAGACGTGACGTGAGCCATGTCTGGGTCAGTTAGTGGTCACTTGTCGTTAATTTTCTGTTTTTATTCCTCCCTGCGTACCAATCCTAATGAATCCACCGAGCTGACCTAGATCTGTAGCTGTGCGCCGCTGCCGGCATGCCTCGATCAACGATGTGACGCTCACGGCACTAACGGCGGAAAATCGTCATGCATTTTCCTTTCTTTTTGTCCGACGGTGCCGGCTAGCCGGCCGGTCTCTGCCGATGATTTGACAGAGAGATGAGTGCGACGAGGTGTAATAATGAAATGCTTAGGCTGATTGAGCAGTTGAGAAATAAAAAATTGTTTAACGTTAACTTTGTTTTTTCTTTGCGTGTGTGTGTGTGTGTGTTTCGTCTTGTCTCGGCGTATATTGCATCTTGATTTCTCCAAGGGAGAACAGATTATTATCAGAGAGTAAACCATATGAAAATTAACTCTTCAATTACAAGTGCTGTATGGACAGTGTACAGTGTGTGTTTTGTCAAGAAGTCCAAGGTAAAGTTTGATAGTGTGGCGGGAGAGGGGGGCGGGGGATGGGGATTGGGGGTGGGGCGGGCTTCTGGGGTTTGCCTGTCCCCCCTTTAGTTCCCCTTCCATTTAAAAAAAAACAAAAAAACAGCAACACCAACCAACTTCCCCACTCCCACCCCCAAATTTGATTAATTAAAAACAAATCAATAAATAAAACGGAATAAAATAAAATAAAATAAACTGAAATAAAATATATGTAAATATGTAAAATAATACATAACAAAAATAGTAATAATACACACTCAAAAATAAATAGGTCTATATAAACAAATAAATAGTAATACTAATAAACAATAACTAAAAATGATAACAATAAAAATGTGATGTATACAAAATAAAATAAATGCATTAATGAATAAATCAATTTAACAATGAAATCAAATAAAAACCTAAATGAAAACAACAGGCATGCATCATTTCAGCTGATTTCTTCTTTTCTTCACTTACATGAAAACTGGGGGAAAAAACTACAAAAGTACATAAAGTTCCCCTTTTTTGGCAGTAGAAGGTTGCATTTTTTGAAATAGAAATTTAAATAAATTTACATGTTAACAGATGTTAAATTTGCATCGGGGATGAAGAATATAAAAAAAGTCTATTACAAAATAATATAGATTATAAGAGCTAAAATTTCTGCAATTTTAAATTTGCATCGGGGATGAAGAATATAAAAAAAGTCTATTACAAAATAATATAGATTATAAGAGCTAAAATTTCTGCAATTTTAAATTTGCATCGGGGATGAAGAATATAAAAAAAAGTCTATTACAAAATAATATAGATTATAAGAGCTAAAATTTCTGCAATTTTAAATTTGCATCGGGGATGAAGAATATAAAAAAAAGTCTATTACAAAATAATATAGATTATAAGAGCTAAAATTTCTGCAATTTTAAATTTGCATCGGGGATAAAGAATATAAAAAAAAGTCTATTACAAAAAAATATAGATTATAAGAGCTAAAATTTCTGCAATTTTAAATTTGCATCGGGGATAAAGAATATAAAAAAAGTCTATTACAAAATAATATAGATTATAAGAGCTAAAATTTCTGCAATTTTTACCCAGATCCCACTGAATAATTTTCTTCTGGCCCACTACCATGACGTGCTTGTGGTTAACCACAATTGCCATCGACTCTCTGATCATAGAATAAACATTAGCCATGAACTTGACGGGTAGTTGTCTCTTTACTGCTGGTGTTTGCCACAATGCCTCTACGCATCTGTATTCAGTTTAAAAACTGGATGGTAGCAGTAGAACCATAGAGGAAGGTTCCTCCATGGTAGAACCACGATGTTGCTATGGTAGAACAAATTCTGACCAGGGTTCTCTCCAGTTTTTTTCAAAACTTTGGGGCATTCTGGACCCAATTTGTAAAAATGTTTGGATGAAACAGGCTGAATTGTAAAAAGGTCTTTGGAATGTTTTCGACTTGGTGTTTATAATGATTTTTATTTAATAAAAGCCCTACCATGCAATCTGGAGAATTCTATGTGGTTTTTTTAAAATGTTTTTTGTTAAATTATACAAACATAGATGTAAATACAAATAAAAACTTTTTTTTTCTTCCCGCGTATCAGCCAAAATATGCGCGTATTGGCACACAATTTCTGCGTATCGACCCGATACGCCAGCTTGTGCATGGAGAAAACCTTCCTGATGCATTATGTACCTGTATATTTAGTTCTGACATATTGGACAACACCCCCACCCCCAACAATGTACATGTAGTTGTCAATAACATGTACTCGTGTTGGGTAAGCAGTGACACTTTCTTCAAAATATTTTGAAAACATGGGGCTCGTTGTTGCCAAAATCATTTGTATCGTAATTTGTGATGATGTATATTTGTACAGAAAATGATATCAAGACCAACAGTTGAGCCTTAGTAGGAGACATTTACATTCTGGCCTAAAGGTTAATATCAAATGACGACAGGGGACCGTCCAATAGCTTCAAAATGCCTTATGTTCTGCTGCAGGGTTGATACTGGAATGCGTTACTGGCTTGAGTTTAGTGGTTTTGAGTTACGGAAGTAAGCTTGGCGGTCTTGTCTTTCTCACATATTCACCGTTTTTAATTTTACATATAATGTGTACACTGTAACAGTTATACTTACAGACAGTTCAACTTTTTGGGGACAAATTTTGTCAGTGATTGTTCAAGTCGTCATGAAAAAAGCTCAACAAGTGGCAATTGGCAAATTTACCACTAAACCTTACGGCCTTTGTAATAATATTTATGGTCGGGTGAAAAGTTTGATCTATTTATCACTTGCAGACTTGTACACATATTCCTGAACCTTTTCATGTTTAATACTTGCTGTGCATGAGAGTACATCATAAATTTGTTCTTCCTTTTTACGAAGACATTGATTTAAGCACCACTGATTCTTCAGCATCCACTTCACCACCTGCAGGACTCCTGTATACATATTTCTGTACATTGTCAATTTGTATCGTGTGTACATTTGTACATACTGTATACATGCACATGTGCATAGATTTTTTCTGAGTAGACATGTCGCAGTATCTGGTGCAGCTACCTGGTACTCCGTTCACTCTACCATGCCAGGCTATGCAACTAGACAGTCAACCAGTGCATGTTATCAATGCGCATAATTTACCTTGTAAAAGGTCAAGATGGCGTTTAAGAATCGGAAATCTAATGCTCTTGATAGAAGAGCAAAGTTCGGCCGGCTTTTGTCAGAGCGGAACCATAAGCAGACAAACCAACAAAGGAGTTCTATTGATATAAGCGTTCACACAAAGTCTCTTTTTGAAGAAAAAAAATGAGATTGGACAAACTTTGAACATTTAATGGGTGATTGAAGAGTGGGTGGACGGGTTGGCGCTAAGCTGATGAATGCATGCCCTTGAACATGCTGTAACGTAAAGAGGAGGGGGGGGGTGTGTAGCTGAATGTTTCCACCCTTGTTGTCTGGCAGTGACAGAATACTCATACTGCCCTTCTATTGCTTATCAGAGTGTACAGGTAGATATCCCTGCTCATGTTTAGATGTCATAATTGAACGTACCATTCAAACTTGTATTGATTGATGTGGTAGATGAGGATTCAGTTGTACTACATGGTGGTTGCCAATCTCAAGAGCATGTCTGTGAAGTTTGGGTTGGAGTCATTGTGGCCGAGTAGACAGTTGTACTACATGGTGGTTGCCAATGCCAAGAGCCTGTCTGTGAAGTTTGGGTTGGAGTCATTGTGGCCGAGTAGACAGTTGTACTACATGGTGGTTGCCAATGCCAAGAGCCTGTCTGTGAAGTTTGGGTTGGAGTCATTGTGGCCGAGTAGACAGTTGTACTACATGGTGGTTGCCAATGCCAAGAGCCTGTCTGTGAAGTTTGGGTTGGAGTCATTGTGGCCGAGTAGACAGATCTCTTAGCTTCATTGGGTTATTCAGATGGTCATCTGAGTGTGTCCTCAACCTTTAGGCCTGCGACCCATAAACATTTGAGGCACTCGACTGTCAACTGCGACCCACAAATTATGTTCAAATGTTGACTTTAATTGCATGATAAAACACCTTCCAATTCAATTGAATAATTAAGTATATGTTAACACCTATTAAAAGACAAATCAGATCAGTATTTTCTTACATGTCTTCGTGCTTGTTCAAATAATAGTTAAAATGCATAGCATTTTTATTCTGTAGCTGTAAAAACATTTCTGGCCAAGAATATTATCTATTTAAATTTTTTTTTTAGACAGCCGACTCCAATCTCAGCTTATTAAAGGCGCTTGACAATGTAGCTATTAACACAACTCAAGTTACATGATTAGTAAACACTTAAAAAATAACATTGTAAAAATGGAGAAAATCTTATTGAAAAAGTGATGGGAAACAGATAATGTAGTGCTTTTATATTGAACAAAAATCAGAAAAAAAGTTCAAAATCTCAGTTACACGTGAGTCACACATCTTTGCACAAAAGTTAGCGTGGGCGGTCGCCGTACACATAAATAGAAGATGTACATTGAACAAATGGTGTGATACGGAGAGAACAATATGAAAACCCTCTCTTCTGCCTGGAAACAAAATAACATCAGTATATTGTAATTCAAGAGTGTAACGTCATCCGGTTGGAAATAAAGTTAATCAGTCATACTAGATGATACACTAGACTTTAATTGAAGGATGTGTGTGTGTTGGCTGACAAAGGCAACATGGATTTACAAAAGCCACTTACAAGCAGGCTGACCACTAAGCCTCTTGAATGATAGTGGGGAGTTTGAATGGGGGGTGTTGTAGAGAGGGGTAACTTTATATCTTGTTGTTTGCTCTGATGGGAAACATTAACAAAACTAGGAAGATGATGTGAATGGTTTAGCACCAGTGAAATGGAGCTTAGTGACAATGAGATTAGTTTATTTGTTATCCGTTGAGCTGATTGGTCAGTTGTGTGGTCAGTTGTGTACATTAACAACTTGGAGGAAAGTAGGAGATTAAGTTTTTAATCTGGACATTAAAGGCCCTTCCACACTAGACAATGAGAGACTTTTACTAAAATCACATTGATGTTAAAAAAATACCAAATTCAAATCGTGTGAAAGCTATCCCCGTGAATTCTAACTAAGGACCCTTGTTATTTTTAATAGAGATCCAGACCTCCAAAAAATAACAAGTGTGTTAAAATCAGGTCAGGATATGTAGTGTGAAACGATTACTGTGCCATAACCAAGGACCCTTGCTATGGCGGTATAATTCTTTCTCTTGCACAGAATGTGTCACTAGGGTGGAAGAAAGTGTTCAGTGAATGGCAATTATGACCTTTAAACTCACCCCCCCCCCCCTCCCCCAGGAAAGCAAGGGGGTGTTGGTAATTTATTTTTATTTTTTTAAAGTCATGTGAAAGCTTGTTATAATTGCAATCAACTGAAGTGACAGACAACTGGCACATTACCCATTACCTGTGGCCTGTGAAAGGGCATTAAGTAGTTGACCATAAACAGTTGCTTGAATTGAATTGAAAACTAATGGGAGATGCTGTTTAATTAAGACATGTTCATCATATAAATTGCCTTATTCAGCAGGGTTGCCTGTTGGTTGTGTCAGTGCCTAGCCAGTGAGACTAGTTCCAGTTATGTGGCTTGTCGTTTCACTAGTCAGTTGGCTTGTTCCCTTCATATTGGAAGGGGAAATGTTCAACACTGAATTAGCCTGCTGGACCTCTTAGCTGGAGCAAACTTTGACTGGTCCTACATTTTCATTTTACTCTGTAGAATGTATGCACAACGTAAAACTACCTGATTTTGTTTTTTCATTTCAGGCACATGATCTTGACCAACGCCCGAAGAGTTCCACAGATGTGGAGCTTATGTTTGCCTAGCTTCTGTCTCTCAGACTTGTGAGTTACAATGACTCACTAAACACTCTGCAAGTGTATTCAAACAGTACACGCTCATGCCGTCTAGGCTTTAGGACAAGTTGAAGTGTTGCGATATCGGAACTCAAGATGTCTTCCGGCGATCAGAAGCCACCCCATCTAGAACAGACTATCTCGCAGGCCTCAGATGGTGGGCTAAGCGCATCGCAACCGTTCTCTGATGAAACTTTTAATCTGCTTTGGCAACAGATAGCAGCAGCGGGAGCAACTGGGTAAGTACTGAAAAATAACCTTTGCAGTAACAAAATTAATTCCAGACTGCAGGCCCGAGCCCTTTGGTTTTAGTTTTTGGCCAGTGTAAACTCAAGACCGAACCGGACAAATCTGGCAGTCTTGTATTTTTCAGTTGAAGAATTTTCATTTCTTAGTTCTTGTAAAATAAAAACAGTTTATGTTAAACTGTAAGGCTATTTTTTTCTTCTCAATTTTATTCTAGTCTTGTAACAAAATTTCTGTTCGAGTGAAATCTTTAAAGTACATTGTTCATTGATGCGTAGCATCACCATTTTTTTCCCATTGTTTTCAAAGAGTCACTTGCCGTCATTCAGTATCCTGCGCTAAACGTTGCACTTTTGCCGTGTCAAACTCAAGTGTTTTTTTGCGTGGCAAAAGTGCAATATAATTAAAACGAATCGGTGATAAACTGATTAAGTAAAATAGTTTGCCGCACTTAAAGAAATTCAAAAATTGCAACTCAGGAGAAAATTGCGAAAGAGTAATGTTTCATGATGGCAATTCAAGCTGTGACACTCAATAATTAATGACAAAACTGTAATGATAATAAGAGTAACTATAAATATAAATAGTAAACTTGCGGGTACAACCATGTGTAAAATCTCTTTTGAGGGAGTGTTGGCTCTGAAAAGAGCCGGTTTGGTCTCGACGTTTCGAACAGTATGCTCTGCTCGTCTTCAGGAGAAGAGCATACTGTTCGAAACGTCGAGACCAAACCGGCTCTTTTCAGAGCCAACACTCCCTCAAAAGAGATTTTACACATGGTTGTACCCGCAAGTTCACTATTTATATTTATAGTTACTCTTATCCTCCACACCATGCAAAGCTACAAACACCATTTATGTAATGATAATGTTCCCCACCTAAAATGTTGTCCTAATTATTACCATTGTTGGTGAGTGGCTTTCGTGGTCCAAGTAGACACTGTATTCAGCTGAAGCTTTCACATCTGTGTGACTGTTATTGTATCTTTCTTTATGATTTTGCCTTTAAACCAACATTACATTGCCAAAAACCAATCGATGACCCTACGTTTAAGGAATACTTGCAGTAAAGACTAAATGAACAGGAGGAGGAACACTGTAAAGCACTTCAAATCAATGTTTATAAGCGCCTAATTTCATTATTATTATTAGACCTCACTTCCTGTTCAAACTGGAAGTTAAAATAAAACACATATTATATAGCCATATTTAATGTTTTTCATGTCAAATTTACATATATTATTTAATTGAACTTTTAGTATATTTTACCTGCTATTCACAAAACCGAACACCTAGTTTTCGTGATGTCACAAAAACTGAATGTCTAGTTAATATATTGGTTCACTTAAAAATCCTTCTTTAACAAGATATGATGATGGCAAAGCCCTTGAACATTGTTGTGACTGTAGTTATCTCCCGTTCCCATTTACTTTGAAACAGGAGCCTTACCGCTGAACCCATCAGCTGGAACTTTTCAGATTTTCAAGGTGGTGACACCATTGAAGATAGCCAGGTCAATGTGGAACTCCAGCATTTTGAGTTTGCGCCAACCTTGGATGGGTTGGATACCCAGCAGTTCTCCCAGGTAAAAAAACTTCATTAAAAAATATACAAAAATTCTTTGATTGTTTTCATATTTTCTGTCTGTATTGAAGGCCTGTTTTTGTCTAAAAGTTAATGAAAAATTAACTCTAACTTATTATTTTAAAATTGATCGGAACAAAAACATTTTTCACGGTGTCATCAAAAAGTGATAGCATAGGAAACATATTTTATTGATGTTTTTGTAATTCATAAACTGCCATAATGCTTTCATATTCTTGTAAACAAAAACTACTTATCTTGTTGTAAATTATAGGCTTGATAATGCTAGTGGTTTAATAGATATCTTTGGTTATGTGGAAGGTTTGCCATGTAAAATGTAGTATCACCCGTTCTTTTCATTGAGACTCAAGAGGGCTCCCTTTATTCTTCTGCTGTGGACAGCATTTTCTTACGCAAGCAGCGCACTCCTTTCATTTTAAGTAAACCTCCCTGCAATATAGAAATGGTATCACCCACTGAAATAAAAACAAGTTCGTTAGTTTGTTGACAGATTGCTACTTGTCAATAACAAAACTAGTTGTATTCAAATAAGAAAGCTAATATCCCGGGTCCTTTCATTAATCATTCTAAAACGGGGTGTGATTTTGTTAATTGGATGTAGACAAAGACAATGTTATCAAATTATTGAAATTTGATTAACTACATGTCCAGCAATTTATGGCACAATACTGTTACAAATACATTTTATGACATTCAGCTTGATACAAATTTAATAAGTGTCTGCTGAAAGTTTGTTCTACAAGGCTTTTTCTTATAATTTATGCCCCTCATTTAGTGTACTTTATTCCACCCCCTTTGGGCGGAGATAATGGTCTCTCCCATAACAGCTCCGAACAAGTCTGAGCTTGTCTGTGGCGCTGAATAATAAGCAACAATAGTTCAGGCCTAAATAAATCCATGATATAAGGTCACTGGCATGTGAACCACAACATAATGCATATTCAGATCTTCTGAATTCCCATAGCTGTGATTGGCTGGCCGCCTTCACCATGAGACAAATAAGGAAACTGTTTTACTGAATATGGATTGCAAGGTCCCCAGTGCTCATGTTTATTCATGAGTTGCTGGGCCCTGAAAGTAGTTCGGGCCACTCGTCTGCTGGACTAAGGGTAAACTGAAATCAAAAGTAGATATTTCATTTGGGAGTTTACTAAACGAGGGGATGTCAACGGATTGCTACGACGCCAATCCTAGCATGCAGTGGCTTTGTAATATCGGGCTCACCATGGTCAGAGAAACACAGGTAAAAACTCATCATTTTCATTCTATAGAAATATCAAAATGCCTGACTTGATTATGTATGAATCAAATTTGTTTATATTACCTATTTGTAGAGTTTGACATATTGCACAATATTTCAAATTCTCTGAGTGAAAAAGTTTATGGGGTTGATTTTGAAGTTTCTTCTGGATGTTGTAAGTGAGGCGATATTGTGCAAGAACATGTCACCTGACGCTAAACTGTATTAAGACCAACGTTGCTGACCTCAAGGAACTGTCTCTGTGGTTATTGCAGAATTAAGAGTAAGATTGGAGCAGGATTTTGAAGTATATATTAAATTTAGTTAAGATTTTATGCAATAATAACCTTTAATAAAGTGTTTGGGAAAAAAGTGGTTGGAACTTTGAAAATGCGAATAATAGCATTCTTTATGCATGCAAGATTGTCAACTGAAAAGTGAATGCGTTTGTGAAGTATTTTTATGGATGGTTAAAAGAGCGTGTCTGTTAAAAAATACATTTTTGGTTTTGGATTTGGGTTTTTTTCTGCGTTGTGTCACAAATGGATCTGGAGATTTTGTCATACACATTAATCAATGCTCATATGTTTTTACCCAATTGGCTCACCATACAATTGACCCTTGAATTCATTATGCACAATAGTCCATTTAAATGGGCAGTTGTGAGTGGTGGATAACCTCTGACTGGGTTCAAATCCCACGTGAGTGGTATGCCTGGACATGGAGATAGAAATATGGTTTGGATAAATTCCTCCTGGAAGATTCAGGAGTGGGTGGGCGGGGGGAGGGGGGAGGGGGGATGCGGCAAGTATACAGGGCTCAAAGGTGAAGTCTTGATTGGTTGTTGTCAAGGTAATGCTGATGTATAGGCAAAATTTTCAAGAAAGATACCATAGATGTCACATGTGAAAGTTTGACTTTCAACTGAATGTAGTGTCTACTTGTTGAGAAAACAGCAAAAAGCTGTCACTGTATTTTCACAAGAACGTCAAATCCAATCCCGTTTAGCGAGGTGACAGTGGGTACCAACCGCATGCATCTCTGGCCGCACCATTCGTGAATGGACACCAACCCTCAGAAGTCTCAGATTCAAATATTTTTTATTGATTTCTAATCAACGAGGCATTTCAAACGTAGCCCCAAATACCTTGCAGGAAATACTGAATGTTAAGCGCTTAGAGGCTGGCCTGCAGTAGGCGCTATACAAATACAATATATTATTATTATTATTTCAGATGAAATATTTTCGCAGGATGCTTACTACCATTAACCATCTTTATACACGTTATAAACAAGTAATCATTCTGATAAGAATTACACAATTTTGGGGTCATTAGCAAAGTATGACACTACCTTTATATCTAATTTAAATAAGTTGTTGACAATCCTAATATGGATATGTTCTAAAACTTTTACAAGGGTGAGTTTGGTATTAAGTATTGGAGAAATGGGTAAAAAAAATGCTGTTCTCTTCAGAGAAGTTGTGTTTCAAATGTTGAGATATAAGCAAACAAGATTTCAGGGATTGTGTGGCTCTAAAAATTAAGAAATAAATAAAGACTGACATTGTACATTCTCATGGGATGAAACCAACTGTGTTTCAAAAGAACATTTCGAAGTTCAAAATAAAATTTCCGTCTTTGATTAAAAAAACCAAAAAACAATATATTGTTCCTCAAGGCATCACAAGTTTTTTTTAATGAAAAATAGAAGTACATTTTGCTGTTGCAAAGAAAGAACCTATGGTGTAAATGCGAAAAAATAGTTAATGGCGTGCGTTTTGACCCTAGCAGAGTCTTTCTTGATGGCTAAAAAGAAAGACTTTGAGAAGGGTCAAAACATCAGGCCATGAATTATTTCTTGCAATTTTGTGTGTATTTTAGACTGATACTCCCACCAAAAATGATGTTATTGACCGTGCTGATGTGCCACTTCAAGTTTTAAAAGCAGAAGCTTCATCATTAATGGTTATTTGTATTTCTTGCATACAACAAGATAGATTGTTTTCTTTCTCTGTTTGATGAAGCGTGTTGCCAGCTGGCTTTCATTTGAAGGTTCTACGAATCCAGACGGGTCATTTAGAGGGCAACTAGATTCATCTCTGTCGTGTGATCGTAGCGCCTCTTGAATAAAAAGATCGCACAGTGTCGTTTAACCGGAACCACTACAAACCCATCAAAATCCAACTGTATGATTTATTTGATTCTTTTGGACTAAGGGCTGCACTGGTAAACTGATTATAATGCTTTATGCGGAGTTTGGCAAGTACCACCCTAATTAAGAGTCCAACAGTTTGGGTGTTGAGTTTACCATATGGTGTTGGATTTTGATTAAAGTGAGGGAGAAGCCCAGAACTCTGGGGACTGGGGAGTTCAAGTTAATGCTTAATTTTCAAAGTACATATCAAATTTATGAGTACTTAAGATTCACTTGGTTTAAAGTTCCTCCATAGATGTTAATCACAGCTAGTTCTGTCAGGATCCCCGTAGACGTTAATGTTAATGCCAGTACTGATTTTCATTTCATTAAAAGGGACCTAACTATTTGTCCCCATCCAGCCTCGGGCATTGTCTGAATTGATGGCTGCGGCTGTTGCTAAGGATGTTGCTAAGGGAAGCCTATGCTTCAATGCAAGTTTATGTGGTGATCAAGCCGCAGCTGTAGACACTAATTAGAAAATGGCTTCAGTTTTCCTTTCAGGTGAATAAGGGAAACAATAATGTAAAACTTTAAAATTTTCATCTTTACATGCCAGTGATTTTTCAGGATTTGTCCTGTTTCTGAAATGTTTCATAGGCTTCCCTTAGCAACATCCTTAGCAACAGCCTCAGCCATCAGTTCGAACAATGCCTGAGGCTGGATGGGGACAAATAGTTAGGTCCCTTTTAATGAAATGAAAATCAGTACTGGCATTAACATCAACGTCTACGGGGATCCTGACAGAAATAGCTCAAAACTTCTTGAAAAAATGTAAAGTGAATATTGTAAGGGAGTCAACATATCCCAGGTAATGTCAAAATCTGTAATTCATTTTATGGCGATTCAGAGAGTAAGTAAATCCTCTTAAGAAGTAATGTTTTGGAAGTTCAAATTCTCACCTCTTGGCTCGATTTCACAGAGCACTTAGATTCATCTTAAGATCAGTTAAACTGACTTATTATTGTGACATCACACGTTGCTCATTAATTCAGATTGATGCACATCTTAAGCTCAATCTTAGCTCTTTGTGAAAATGAGCTCTAGACAATCAGGCACCAATATGACACAACTCATTTTTAGAAATGTGTTAAGGTGGACGTGTAACACTGTACACGTAACCAGAACCGGTCTTTGAGAAAATGATGAATAGGAAGCGCATTTGTTTGTCTGATGTCTGCTCTTTTTCAAGATCCGTTACAAGTTTTTTTCTTGTTATTTTCCACCCTTGATTCACCTTGAACCAGTTTCACGAGTTCCGAGCTGTAAATGTTCACAGCTGATGAGCAATTTCTACAGGCAATAAATACTGTATGGAAGATTGGTTTGCAGCGAGTAGTTTGTAAGTAATTTACTCGCCGGCTAGACCACTCGGAGAGAGTTTTAACTAGTCATCAGGTCATCAGCTGATTTTACTGACAGTTGGGTAACAGACCAAAAATATCGCTGTTGAAGAAACCTCTTGATCAAATGTCAAGCATCCATGAAAGGCTTATTGCTCGTCCTAATTTGGTCTAACTGTAAAATATGCTGGGGTTGAAGCATGAGGCGGTTGTTACATTTATTTTATGATCTAATTTTTAATTGAATTTCTTCTTTTTCTTTGGGGAGTGGGGGGTTGGGTTGGGATGCGGGAGGTGTAGATGGTATGATGGCTGTGGGAGATAAAGTTTATTTATCAGCAATGAGTCCATCTGCAGTGGATTTTTTGGTACAAGTCAGGGTTTCTGCACATCTTAAAAAAGTATTAAATTCTATTTGAAGTCTAAAAAAATGGATGAAGCATGTTATGACTTTCCCAATCTGCTTGTTAAGAACTAAGTTACGCTGCATGAAAAAAATATAACATAAAATTTGTGAGGGTAAAGCTGTTTCCCCTGCTTTATTCACTTATTTTTTGGTCTTAAATTTTGTTAAGGGTAGGTAGCATTAAAGGGGTCTTTTAAAGTCTTAAAGATGACTTTTTATAGTGTGTAGATACCCTGCAAGTACATGTACATGATACATGTAGGTGTTTACTGTTAGCAGTTTGAAACTTGACGTTTGAAACTTGACGTTTGAAACTTTGTTTAAAAATGACTTGATCATTTACGTTACATGTATTTCATCTTTCTTTTGTTTGTTGGATTGGGATGCGTAGTGTTAGCCAGAGGGGTGTCTGGGTGTCTTTTGGACACCCTGTTTTAAATTTGGACACCCTATTTTATCTTTCATTTTCATGTAATGTATTGTAAGTGAACAATTTGGACACCCAGTTTTTAAATTTCCAGCAAACTTGGACACTCTTGCTGGGGGAAAACGGAAGTGCTGTTTCGGGGGAGGGGGGGGGGGATTACATGTACTGGGAAGATCGGCCATTTTAACAATCTTGGATACGGAATTATTTCTCTTTTTCCTCACTCAAATTTGCTTTGGTGAAGTGGCAGCATTATTAGAAAACTCAGGTGCTAATCTCACAATTAAAATAGGTAGCTCCAGTAAAGAAACTACATACATGTAGAGTCTTCTGATTAAAATATATTAAATACAAGTGTATGGAGAACTAACATAACATAGATATAACATGAACATACATATTAAGCTCATTGATATGAAATGTAATTACTTTGGTTTGGTTATGGATTAAGGGCAAGGTCAAGCTAAGTAAGGGGGAGGGGGGGGTTGTCATGTCTTATTGGCTGCTAAATTAAGGGGATGGTATAACGGCGACGCCATTGCTAATTCGGCTCAATGCGGTATGCTGTGTACAAGGTGATTGAAATGAGTTATTGATCAGTAGTGTTGTGGACTGGACTGTAAATCTTCAGACTGTAGTTTGTGATTTGTATCTTAGGGTTTTGGAGGAATCTGGCATGGTTAGGTTTTGTTTTCTATCAGGTCATGTGACTGCAGAATCCTGGACTGGAATACCAAGGAACTTTGTGAACAGAAAAACAGAGGATGAAACTCTTGAAGTTGTTGGTGGACTTGTGGGAAGAAACACCAGTTGAAGGAATTTCTCATATATGTACATATCAGGCCTGTATTTACATGGAGGCAGCCATGTCTTCAGTAGGCTTGGTCTGGGTGTCCCTTCAGTTTTTTCCCTTGGACTTTCAAGATTTTCCTGGCAAACTAAAATGGCCTTGCCCACATATAGATACAAATCCAGACCTGATGTACCTACTGAGGTTTTCTAGCTGTGGGTGTAACTGTAGCCTAGCAATCTACTTTCTCCATCTGTATCATCATCATCATCTTTCAGCATAGACTTGTGTCCGTGGCCGCCTCGTCCTCTGATTGTATTGGGGGCGCATTCCTGGGGTCGCTGCCATCACCTGTTCTCTTTCAGTCGCCGCTATTCTCAGCTCTTGCACACTTCTACCACTCCACTTTGTCTGGTAGTCTATCCAGCGCGGCTTAGGGTGACCTCTGCCACGACTTGTACTCATCTCTATCCATTTAAACAAAATAAGAAACTGCCCTGAGGGAGTCGGTGAACCCCAAGACCTGTTTACCTTATGATGTTGTCTTTCTGTCCCTCTTTTTTCACATTGACACATCATGTAGTAAAAATGTCTATTCTTTGTCCAAACGCCTCACTTGATTCCCTTGTACATGTTTATCCTCTAGCATACCTGACACACATTGACGTACGGGTAAAACACAAATCATGCAAGTTTTTAAATCAAAATGAAACATTTACAAATATGCATCAGAGGAAACTCTCTTGCTGCGGCTGTTGCTAAGGATGTTGCTAAGGGCAACCTGTGTTGAATTGCATGGTGATCAAGCCATAGCCGCTGTCTCCAGTTCAGACATAGCCGTTAGTCTTCAGTAAACCAAAGAGTAAGGAAGTATGAGTACTATCTTATAGTGGTCTATATCTTCGTTTATTTATTTAGTCATTTCTTGTTATTACTGGGAAACCTTTCGGTGAACCAGTTTTTCAAAGGTGGCCAGCCTTTACCAGTGTATACAAACATTCATTAACATCAACATAGGAAATTGAATGAGACCTTACACATACATGTACGTTTAAAGATATTACAGCGAATATAAGAAATTAATAGACAGTGAGGCAAGGTTGATAAAATCAATACATTACAGTCTTTAGTCAATTATACTTAATACAATAAATTTCTTGTTATCATTTTGTTTGGTTTCATTCTTTGTTTATCGCACAAACACACCCAGATATACATAGAAATGGCAAACTCCCCCTGTTGATAAGAACTCGGTGTGGGTAATCCCCTAATGCCCATTCTGTTGTTGGCTGTTGTTGGCTGACTTGACACGGTTGCAGGTCAAATACTGATGAGTCATTCTCTGGGAATGAGGAAAAGCCAGTTTGGAGATGTTTTTGTTGAGGGATTCAGGGTCGTGCAGTAACACCATGTGATTGTATCCACTGTGCTGTGTAGAATTGTTCTTAATACATAATAAGAATCTATCCAGCTTGACTGTATCCTGCGTAGTAGATTGGGGAATTGGGAGACTGCATTCGCTCTGCTCTGTTAGTGCTAAACCTAATAATATTACACGTTGTATTGCTTAGCAATGAGTCTATATGTAGGTGGATATAATCAGTGTTAGTGTAGGAGGTGTGTAAGGCCATCCTAGCTGTAAAGCCGTTTGCAAAGTTGGTTACTTCTCATGGCTTGTGTTCTACGTGTAAGTATTTTATGGGTCAAGAATTTACACAATTACTTCATGTTGGGGTTGGTTTTGTTGTTGTAGATTTTTCAGGCCTGATGCTTCACTCTTGAAAGGGCAAGGTCACCAAGGCGTTTTCTCCAAGTTGTAGAGGGCACCTCTGAGAGGATATTGTAAATTTCTATTGGAATGTTTGGAAGGAGCACTGAGGCAATGACATGGGGGCATTGGAGGCAATTGCCTTCGCTGCCTCCGTGAAGCATCTGGTCTGAATTTTGAAGACATTGTACGGGAGTTTCAAGACCTACACTTGTGTGTCCATGGTTTTACACTGCATAATAAACAGTTTGCTGCTTCTCTGTTTCTTACAGACCCAGTCCTTCCAGCCAAGTATGTTCCCCGACAACGCAGTCCCTGGTCCAGCTCTCACTGAGCATACAGAGTACCCTGCAGAAGCCACCACTACCCCACCACCAACTAGTGCTGCCGCCCAAACCCTACCAAGCAAGTAAGTTACATCACTCTGGAATTCTTTTCACTTGAGGTCTTCCCACACCTGGGTTAACAACACATCAGTAGACACTGAAGGATAACTTGTAATCATGACCCCACTTGACCTCACCTTTGAGGATCAATCATAATCCACATCAAAATCAAGCGACTTTGGCTACGGCTAAGGCAATTGGCTGCAACAACAACGCTAAAGCAGACGACTTCTCCACGTTTCAGCCATAGCCAGATAGCCACTGGGGGAAGCCATCAAAACGGTATCCGGTTTTCTACTATATGTACATGTATGAACGCTCGTATCCGTTATCAATGTGCATGCAAAACAAAGATGCTGTGGTTGCACGACACACTAAGTGTTGACATATACTTGCGACACCTCTCTACTGACAGCTTCATCCAGTCAAAGTGAGATGCAGTGGGATACTGCACAAAGCCACTGCTCATCCATTCTGGACAATTAAGACAAACAGCGACATGTAACTCCATTTGTAAATTTCTCTTTTTCTTCTTTCTAGTGTGGACTATCCCGGCGAGTACGATTTTGAGATCTACCTCGGTCAGCCGACCTCTACCGCTGCCAAAAGTGTCAGTTGGACTGTAAGTTCCACCCCTGATAGTCAGTCTGGAACAACCACTGCTAACCCTGTGGCTGTACTGAAAGTCTTTCACTTTCAGTAAATTAGACAAATTTGAAAACTCAAGTTTCTTCTGTCTTAAATTGTCTGCAAACTGTGAAACAGTGCATCTAAATTGCTCAATTACACACGTGATTACAACAGTTGTTAAATTTGAAACACTGTCATGGTCCTCTCCATGAGTTAAGTTTAGAAGCTAGCGTATCGGGCTGTTTAGCCCAGTTACGGCGAGTTACGGCGAGTTACGGCCAATACGCAAAACAAGAAATCTAAAGCATACAAAATTAGCAATATTTTGTTTAGAGATATTTATAAAATTCACCCAAATCATAAAGGGAAACAATTTAAATTGTTCTAAATTGCACAGGGCTTTTAAACCCAAACATAAGTATCAAGTAAAAAACATCGAGGGGACCTGGTTTCAATTCAGCGTGCTTTGGCAAGAATGCCGCACAAATTTGAAAATTCCTGAAGGGAGAACCTTGTCTGGGTATCTTGACATCCCTCTTGCCATCACCATGGATACCGATGCTGCTTCATCAGTATGAGTAGAAGACATGATCTGAGATAACAAAATTAAAATTTGTCAAGTCGATCACGGCCCTATGCTTCCAATCCAAACCTCTACGCTTTGCATTCTGGACACAGGTTTTACTATATTCATTTCAGGGACTGGACAGCAAGTATCAAATTCATCTTGATCATTGTATTCGTTACCATATCAACAAGAAGGATCATTTCCATATATAAGGTTTCAATGATACTAGCTATGAATACAAACTCAACCCTGGTATTGAGTTCCCTTCTTGTTTGATCACAGTGGATTGAGTGAGATCAAAGACATCCATAGGTCAAGAAAGTCCAGAGGAATTGAATTGAATCTAAATAAGGTGTTTTGAAATCTTGTTTTGGTTGCAATATTTACTGAATGCCTTGAAAAGGTCAAATTGCAAGTACTCTGATGAAGAAGCAAGTGAAAAAGCTGTTGAAAAGATCGTTAAAAGAGATCTTTAATAAAGATAGAAAGTGGGTTTCAAAATATGTTTCCTTTTCCCTTGAGGTTCAAAAGAGCTTTAACTCCTCCTGTAATAATGATGAAGAATTTTAAAGAGCAGAGACTTGTCAAATTTTTGCCAGTAACCATGGTAACCAGTTCGCTTCAGAGGACAAAATAAAAGGCAAAACTCTTCTGCAACACACTGGCATCCATGTTTCTGTGTGGTGTGACAGCGTAGCAAATTGCGTTAATACACACAATTGCGTATACACAGACAAGCGTTTCACACCGTAGCAAAGTGCGTATACAGTGTTTCACGGAGACCATGAGGTCATGAGGTCATGGTTAGGTGGCCCTGGGCAAGACGCACCGCAAACAATGAACAGATTAACTCTTTGCATGGATTTGTGCCAAATGATGTTATGAAAGACCTATTTCTTTCACATACTAGCTAAGAGTTTGTAAAGATGGATTATACTGCATTGCCAAGAGGCCTTTCATCTCCCTCTGGGACGTCATCTTTTGGACTAAGTGTCGGACGATTATTGGCCGTTGAGCTTTCCATCGATCTGATTGTGTTTCAGACACACATCCGTAAAAAAATACGAGCCATTGAAATCTGTAAATGTCAATGAGAAAACGTCTTGATATGGGTGTCCAAGCTGAGTGTCATTGACAAAGCAAAATCTTAATGAAGTTGAAAATAAATCTTTAAATCCAAAGTAAACTGAATAATGCAAATCTTCCCCATTTATATTTATTTTAACTCAAGAAACAGTCTATTTTTAAGCAAGATGTTTGTCCTATTTTAATAAGATTTTCTCCAAAATTCAGCCTAAAAAAGGATATAAAAACCAATGTGTAGCTCATCCTCTGTACTCAATAACAATAAATTGTCCCTTTTTTCATGAGTCAAATATTATGGCTGATTTCTTGCATGTTGACTAAACTTCCATGCGCCTATACTGTTAGCCATTTTGAGCGACAAAATATACACGCAAAGGAATTGTCTCCCAAATTGGTTGAAATGGTAGATGCGCATTATGCAGAGGTGCAATCTGTGTCTGCAAGAGGTCAATTGCGGTCTAGTATATTTACATAAACAGAAGAGTAACGATTACAATTCAGTTTGGTTAAAGCATGAATTCCTTTGTTTTCCTTACAGTATTCACCTAGTTTAAAGAAACTTTTTGTTGACAAGGATAAGGCGTGTCCTGTGATGTTTAAGACATCGTCGGAACCTCCTCCTGGAAGCTATATAAGGGCGATGCCAATCTTTAAGAAACCTGAGTATATCCAGGAACAAGTTCGAAGGTGTCCAAACCATGCTGGACTCCCCTCAGGTCAGTTTTCATCTGTCTTCGTATTTTTTATCCAGAGTCACCCAGATCCCTCCAAAGTCCCCTGAGCTTGATTGATTTTGATTGATTAGATAAATGTGTCCTGAACACACCCATTCTTTAAAGTCAGATAATAGTATGGGTTTTGAGTCACTGTCAAGTTTATCATAAATCTTTAGTAAGACTTGAAACTTTGCATGATGGGAATACAATCTAGTAAGGTTTGGTGTAACACCATGTACATGAGTAGGATTTGAAACTTTGCATGGTGGTGATACAATCTAGTAAGGTTTGGTGTAACACCATGTACATGAGTAGGATTTGAAACTTTGCATGGTGGAGATACAATCTAGTAAGGTTTGGTGTAACACCATGTACATGAGTAGGATTTGAAACTTTGCATGGTGGAGATAAAATCTAGTAAGGTTTGGTGTAACACCATGTACATGAGTAGGATTTGAAACTTTGCATGGTGGAGATACAATCTAGTAAGGTTTGGTGTAACACCATGTACATGAGTAGGATTTGAAACTTTGCATGGTGGTGATACAATCTAGTAAGGTTTGCAGTAAAGCCACGTATATGAGTAGGATTTTAAAGCAGTTCAATAAAAAATATCCATTTTGAATATCATTTCCTTCCACAAATTGACTTTTGCAGAACCGTCATTCCAGCACATCATCACATGCTCGGAACCTTCAGCCATGTACAATGAGGACAGCTCCACTGGCAGGCTGAGTGTAATCATGGATTACAAGATGCCTCAGATTGGTACCGAGCACACCACCTACCTCCTCACCTTCAAGTGCTTTTTGTCTTGTGTCGGTGGTTTGAACAGACGACAGATACAGACTGTCTTCACCTTGGAAAACAAGTATGTTTGGCTCTGTGGGATTTCATCTCAGAAATCAAATTCTTTTTCTTTTTTTTCCTTTCTTTTTTTTTTTGGTAGTAAAGCAATCCCGTACACTGGTACCATGGACTGCCACAAAGTACCATACCTTCCAGGCTAGCATTGGGTGCATGGGTTTCTTCTGTTTGTACAGCTGACACTGGTACCACAGACTGCCACAAAGTACCATACCTTCCAGGCTAGCATTGGGTGCATGGGTTTCTTCAGTTTGTACAGCTGACACTGGTACCACAGACTGCCACAAAGTACCATACCTTCTAGGCTAGCATTGGGTGCATGGGTTTCTTCTGTTTGTACAGCTGACACTGGTACCACAGACTGCCACAAAGTACCATACCTTCCAGGCTAGCATTGGGTGCATGGGTTTCTTCTGTTTGTACAGCTGACACTGGTACCACAGACTGCCACAAAGTACCATACCTTCCAGGCTAGCATTGGGTGCATGGGTTTCTTCTGTTTGTACAGCTGACACTGGTACCACAGACTGCCACAAAGTACCATACCTTCCAGGCTAGCATTGGGTGCATGGGTTTCTTCTGTTTGTACAGCTGACACTGGTACCACAGACTGCCACAAAGTACCATACCTTCCAGGCTAGCATTGGGTGCATGGGTTTCTTCTGTTTGTACAGTTAACTGTAGCACTGGTACCACAGACTCCCAAAAAGTCCCATGCATTGAGTGCATGGGTTTCTTCTGTTTTGACATTTGATAAGTAACATAAAAGGCTAGTGGATTTTTATGAAATTTATCTAAATTTTTGACTTACTTTATTTCATCAAGTAGGATATAACCCTCCTTTTAATTTCTTTCTTTTCTGTTCTTTTTCTCTTTCATAAAGAGGTTTAGTTTTGTAGGCATGTTAGCATGTTTCAAATAGTGTTTGCAAGTCCTCGTGGAATCGTGACTTGAACCTTGCTTTATGTTTGTTCTAACCTCACAGTGGTCAGGTCCTTGGCAGGCAGGTAATAGATGTCAGAGTTTGTGCGTGCCCTGGACGGGATCGCAAGGGAGAAGAGAAGCAGCAGACGGACAAACAGGCAAAGAAACCATCAAAGAGAGGTAAGACCAACAGAACCATCCAGTTCTTTCAAACACACAACTGCCAAAGCCATTACTTTGTACGCAGCCTTACCTGGTTCAGAGTGTCTACTGTCATCTAGCGTATCCGAATCTTCCATTGCGGAGAAAATGAAGGAATGTTTCTTATTATTCTATTATAGGAAACAATAAGGTATCGCAGACCTTTAGTGTTACTCAGATGGGTGGGAAGAGGAAGAAACCAGACGAGGAAATCTACTACATGGCTGTAAGTCCAATTAGATCCAATCTGTCTAGGAACTCCAGAAGTAGCTTTTAAATATATGTCAAATTTGCAGCGGTGATGAAGAATAACGTTTGTGTTTTATCCGTTAGCTCGTACTGTCTGCAGTGCTTAATACACACTGCTTCGCGTTTCATGCACACTGTTGACATTCCTAAGGAAAAAACTAATTCTTCAACACTGGTGAAAACACTGTGAGGATGTGTGGAAGTCCACATAGTGTTTCAAGCCCTTTTGTGGTGTGGACCTCTTTTGTTCTCGGGTCCACACTTCGTATGTAGTGCTTAAACACATCGGTACACACATGTGTGTTAAGCATAACATCCATCAGTGTATGGGTAAAATGCAAACATAAAATAATAGCTGTTGCAAACTACTTACCTATCAAAATGACTGGGGCCCAGTTTCATGGCTCTGCTTACCGTAAGTGGAAAATGTGTGCTTAGTGTAAGCATATTTCACAGGTTATTGAGGATGTTTTGCTTGTGTTCTTGAGTATATCATGTTACTAAGCATTCTTCACTTCCTCAGCTGGCTCTGAAATTCGGTGCTTTCACTGTTATCGCAGAACTGTGACGGTGATCATCAGTGCAGTTTTCTGTGGTAAGCAGAGCTATGAAACTGGGCTCAGCTGTATAATTGCAAGATGGTAATGTTCTGATACTGAGATCCTAGCAGAGTCTTTCTCAGGCTACAAATACAGCACAACACATAGTGCAAGACTAGTGTAACAGAATCAGTCAAAAAGACTGCTTAGGCCAAATGAGTAAGGCCATTACAACAATTTGTTATTTTATTTTATTTTTTATTTTTTTGCATTTCCCTGTTTTTGGTTTCTGTGAAAAAAAAAAAGTTGTTGGCTTTGTTTAAATGTGCTTGAATTGTTTGGTTTCTCCTTAAAAAAAATAGTTAATTGCCTGGCGTTATGACCCCAGTTGAGTCTTTCTAATTTAGTCTTCGAGAAAGACTCTGCAAGGGTCGAAACGTCATGCCATTAACTATTTTATTTTTCATTTATAGCATAGGTCCTTTAGGTTGGTAGAATGTTTGCATTGTTTGCCTGAGTGGAACACAAGCCTGGTCTATATTTTTACTCTCCTTGAACACCTAGCTTTTCCAATTCCTCATCAGGTAGTTGTCTGTCATTGCTGGATATAATCAGCCCCAATTAACAGTAGCATGTCATGAGAACAGGCAAACCAATCTTATCTAAGTCCAAATATTTGGGTTTGGAGTGGGTATGGGAGGGTCTCTAGCTAAAGACACTAGGGGTAGGGTTAGTTAGTAGGTAGGCAGATTCAGACAAACTCTAGATATCTTGGTTCATTCAACTAAATTCCTGAACTGGTTTTTGATGGATGCCGTTTTCTTTTCCCTCGCACAGATTAAAGGTCGCACAAAGTATGAATTATTGATGAGGATCAAGGAATCGTTAGACCTAATGGATTATGTGACTCTTGATCAGAAGAATCAATATAAAGCTGATCAGACGCAGTTCCAACAACAGTAAGTACAACCATTTCACTTGATTTCATCCATAGATCTAGAACACTGACCTTGGAAACTACTTCAGAATGTTTTTTAGAACGAGTAAAACACCTCTGGGAAGGGTGTGGAACTGTGTTCAACCCATGCAAATAGAACTTGGAAAATGCTGATCTCAGTGGTCTGAAGGGACGGTCAGAATAGCATAGTGGTATCTTTCCTTGCCTTCTACTTCTAGGACCCCAGTTCGAATCCCGCTGGGGCGCTTCATGTACGTGGATTGAGTCTTCGGTCCCTTCCTGATTGTGTGGGTTTTCCCTGGAATTATTGCCTGGGGTTTTTCTCTCACATCTAACTGAAACTTCTTTCCTTGTCTTCTCGCCATGGGGTTCTTGGCTAGTTTAGTGACTAAGTTCACTTTTTGAGAATCCTTAGCTTCGCAACCAAAATAAATAAATAAATAAATGGGGGACTTTGGTCACTAGGTGGCGGCAGATATATTGGGTCAATGACCATTATGTACATTTTTCTGAGCATGTCCATATTTTGGGGTCATATTTCTTGTATACATAATGGCTATGTATAAATGCATTTTGGCATCATGAAAAGGGCCCAGACTATTTTTTCCCTCTAGCTTTAAGCTCAGATCTTGTCTGGATTGTAGTTGATTTCTAAACATGGGATGGCTGTATTGCAACATGGCTGCTGAAGGACTGCCACTCCGTTCAGATCTTGTCTGGATAGTAGTTGATTTCTAAACATGAGATGGCTGTTTCGCAACATGGCTGCTGAAGGACTGCCACTCCGTTCAGATCTTGTCTGGATAGTAGTTGATTTCTAAACATGAGATGGCTGTTTCGCAACATGGCTGCTGAAGGACTGCCACTCCGTTCAGATCTTGTCTGGATAGTAGTTGATTTCTAAACATGGGATGGCTGTATCGCAACATGGCTGCTGAAGGACTGCCACTCCGTTCAGATCTTGTCTGGATTGTAGTTGATTTCTAAACATGGGATGGCTGTATCGCAACATGGCTGCTGAAGATCTGCCACTCAGCTCAGGTATTGTCTGGATTGTAGTTGGTTCTAACACATGTGAGGTAACCCACAGCTGGGGGTAACCCACAACTTTGGTCCAAAGTTTTATTCAAACCAAGTTCAATGGAAGTATAACCTAGAAGAAAAGTCAACAAGGCCAAAAGGAATATACTACCCAAGATTTCCAGTTTCATCAAGGCCAACGAGAATATACTACCCAAGATTTCCAGTTTTATCAAGGCCAACAGGAATATACTACCCAAGATTTACATAATTGCTTTCAGAAAGGATTACAATTTTGAGGATTAAA
Organism: Pisaster brevispinus; assembly: GCA_023634235.1. Lineage (NCBI taxonomy): Eukaryota > Metazoa > Echinodermata > Asteroidea > Forcipulatida > Asteriidae > Pisaster > Pisaster brevispinus. The sequence continues at coordinate 16,426,079 of JAMKCF010000002.1, forward strand.
TTCCATGTCAGCTGAAAAAAGGTAACCGGTAATGAACTGATGGATGACTGCACCTAAACAGAGGACTACTTGAGAAGTTATCAGTCCATTACTTCAAATTCAGGTTGGATCAAATTTCCCATGAGGGATTGTAAAGGATCAAGCTTAATTTTCAGCACTTGGAAGGTTTTCAAGATCCCAATAAAGAGGAGATTAACCCTACGTGTGTCCAGCAGTTTCCCTTTTTTAAATAACGTCTATTGCTATGCAGGCCTGATGCTTTGTTCTTTAAAGTGCAAGGGCACCAAGACCTTTTTCTCCTTGGTAAAAGGGCATCTCTATGAGGAAATTGTAAATTTCTTTTGGGACATTTCAAGGGGCACCAAGGCAATGACCAGGGGCAGCTAAGGCAATTGCCTCTTTTGCCCCCGTGAAATGTCAGTCCTGGGCTTGCATTTGGAGCTGTAAATTACTACTTTCTTTAACAATTTCAAATAAAACTTCTAGAAATAATAATGGCTCTGGCTCTGGCCCTATCAGTTAATTTAAAAATGAACACCTTCAGTCTGTGGCTTCTTACAGGCAGACAGACCCTAAGCCAAAGCCGAAACCGTGTATTTGAAAAAAGCCTAAGAATTCCTGTATGTTGTGAAAGGTTAGATGTATGGATAAAGAAAATGTTGAGGTGATAGTTGTATGGAAAAAGAAAACTTGGCTCGTATTTCTAATAAAAGATGTGAGTTGTTCTGTTTGTTCAATTGAAGAATGACAATTATCGAGAGTGCCCTCAAGTTGAAAAACTGAGTTCCGTTTCCAACTCATTTTGTTTCTCTGCTTGTAATGTTCCAGGTTTCGTAAGGTGCTCAAAACCCTCCACCGGACGAAACCGGGACAGCAGATGAGCAGAGAAACAAAAATGACGGGCCAGGTAGTCTAGTGGGGAACACAACCAACACTTAACACAAAACTTCCTCAAATGCTGGGTTAAAAGGGACAAAGACTTGGCAATCAGCATGCTGGCAGAGTGTAACCACCCAAGAAAGCTGCATGAGAAAGGACGGTGATTTGAGATTGGAGTGGCCAATGGATTCCAAATCTTTGTTTGTGAATGATGAGAAAGATGTCAAAGGTCAAGCTAGCACATGATGTCGAGCAATGTCTACGCATCTAATTTGCGTAGAAGATGTCTGCTTCCTGGCTGATCTTAGCTCTTGTAGAAATAAGGACGGATTTTTTTCTACCTGCCGGAAATGGGGCTGGAGATTACATCAGTTGGAGTAGCCCGGCTATAGACTGACTGCATGGTTTGTACCGATGGAAGTTGAGTCAGTCTTAAGACCAATCATATCAGCTTTGTGTGTCTCTCACTTTGTATACAGATTTTGTATAGTTTCCAAGACAAACTTTTTGTTCATCTCAGAAGAAATAAATGCTCATCTGTAAATGTTAGAGACAACTTTCCAAGGATTTCCTAAAAGCATTAAAACGTTTAGATACGCCTGGAAGCTTGTAATGGCTCATTCATCCACTCAACCAGATCGGGGGAAAAACTTCCCCTATTTCACTTTTTCTTCATCCGAAGCATTCTGGAAAAGGAAAAAAATATAGCTTTTTCTCAGGTGTTTGTAATTGTAATTGATGATAGACGTGAAGGAAAAACAAAAATCAATGCCAACTTGTAAAATATTGTGGGCGATATAGCTTAGATCATAAAAGCAATGTCAGCACAATTTGTATAGTCCACTTTGAGTGTGTGATTTATATTAAAAAAACAATAAAAAAAGGGGAAAACATTTTTTAGTACTTGCTCACTTTATGCGATAAAACAGCTACAGCAAAATAATTCAAACTTAGTTTTATTAATGTGAAAGTAGCATTTGAATATTAAGCGAAAAAAGACTGGATTTTTATAAAGGAATATAGCTCTAAGAGTGAACAAATTTAGGAGAACTATGGAAAGGTATATATTTTAATCACCTGATGATTTGAAACAAACTTTTTTGGAAAAAAGTATTCATCAAAAATGATTTTTAGAATTTGGAGAATCATGTTTTCAAGAGATTGTAAATAATTAGATTTTCCTTTGTATCAATTACTATATCAATGCAATATGCATTCCCAAATTTGGAAAGTAACCCAAGGTACTTGTTTAGTTTAATGTCGACAATCAGGTATTTGATATGTCAAGATTGAGTCAGGGCCCAATGTCATAAAGCTGTTTACCGGTAAGCAAATGTTTGTGTTTACTTAGCAGAAAATGTGTGGAAGCATAAGTGTATTTCATAAACAGTCAAGAAGATTTGACAGCATGTGTGCGTTCACATTGGATTTCATTGTTATGTCGCTCTTCTGCTTACAAATTCTACTTACAAATTCTACTTACCCACAAGTTCTGCTTGCAAGTTTTGCTTACAAGTTAGCATCCTTCTTGCTTTGCTTGAAATGGTAAGCAGTGGTTATGAAACGGTAAAAGGACTGCAGTGTAGGGATAAAATGTCCTCTTACAGGTTTTATGAAATTGGTTGTTGAGTTCGGGACGTCATTTCTCTTTCCCTTCATTTACTCTTATGAAGGTAGGAGCAATAGAAAGGCTGTGTTTGAGGCTGTGGCTGTGGCTGTAGCTGTTGCTGAGGGCAACCTATATTATAATGCATGTTGTCATGGTGATTCAGCCATAGCCGCAACTGTAGCTTCTAGTTCAGAAACTGACTAATGCTGCTCACGAATCAATTTACTCTTATGAAGGTAGGAGCAATAGAAAGGCTGTGTTTGAGGCTGTGGCTGTGGCTGTAGCTGTTGCTGAGGGCAACCTATATTATAATGCATGTTGTCATGGTGATTCAGCCATAGCCGCAACTGTAGCTTCTAGTTCAGAAACTGACTAATGCTGCTCACGAATCAATTTACTCTTATGAAGGTAGGAGCAATAGAAAGGCTGTGTTTGAGGCTGTGGCTGTGGCTGTAGCTGTTGCTGAGGGCAACCTATATTATAATGCATGTTGTCATTGTGATCCAGCCGTAGTCACAACTGTAGCTTCTAGTTCAGAAGAACAGGACTTGTGGGCATTCTAGCCATAGCCAGAGCCGAAGCCATTAATCCAGACACAGCCTCAGTGTAGCTCATACATCTTCTTTGTACTGCCACCATCTTTGTCATGTTCCCTCTGTGCAATAACAATAAGGGATACTGATTCTCATAACACAAAGAAGGGGCCAGACTATTTGAGCCCTCTAGCCTCAGGTTGGTTATATTGGCCCTTTATGAAACCACAGCTTGGGTTTGGGCTCCGTCAGTTTTTTTGAGGATGGGGCTTCAAATGGGGACAGAGCCTAAGCCCAAGCCTTTCGAAAAGGGCCATTGATTTAAATGGAAGGAAAAGGCGCCCGTTGGCTACAGGCAGCGATGAAGGTCTTAAATGTATGTCCAAATGTCAAGTTTTATATTTAGCTGTGATGCAGGAAGTCAACTGAAATGATACAAAAGAGTCAGCGAGGCATCCTCCAGATAAAAAGGAAGTTTCTATTTGCAAATTTTTATACCACCAAATTTAAATTTGTAAAAATAAAAAATAAAAATGTAAACCAAGAAGGAAAATTGAATTTGACTTATGAAAGTGGGATCTGTATATTTGTATATAATTATGAGAGTGTTACAAACATGCTGCTTTTGATAGTACTTTAAGAAAGTGTTTCTTAAACTGATTTTTATGTGCAACGCCTTCTCTCTTTACCTCACTCTGTAAGATCTCTACTGCTGAACTTGGCCTAACATCAACCAACTGCTAAGCTAGGCTAATTTGCTAAGCATATTTTAGATCAAATTTGGCTGGAACCAGTTGCAAACATTATATTATTTGATATTTTGGCTGGCAACCTGTTACTGCTTAATGTTGAAAAGTGCTTTGTAGTATTTTTTTTTTGCCAAGGAAACCTTTTAGAGACCATAGCGGCGGCAAGCATCTTTTACCAAAATGTCCATAGCAGCCAAAAACTGTTGTAAGATTTTACTATTCAAAAAGGTCAAAGTGAAGGTCATGTGGAATTGACATTTTGCAATATTTTCCAAGTTAACATATAATCTGCAATTCGAACATTTCTGTTTATTATTTTTTGAAAGTTTTGAGTACGAAAATAAATGAAATTGCCATGTCTGGCCATAGGGTGATGATTGTACAGCAACAAATGCATGCTAAAAGGTTAAGGTTTTTTTCTTAGCATGGGAAAATATTTATATAAGTAGAAAAAGGGTACCAGCCAAATTATGACATGTTGCGCATACCTGGTGCCCATACTGGTTTTAGGCTCACGTACAAAGTTTTGTTAAGCATTGCTATAATAATTAAGTAGTGTTTTAATCAATGGTCCAAGTACAGCCAGTCTCTGTCAGCAATGTGTGTGGCTCTTGCTCCAATTGTGGAAATGTTTATGGACAAATATAAAACCATAGAAACAAAACCAATGCTTAGCTTAATTATCGTCAATGTCTGCTGCCCTCTGTGTTCAAAGAATCTCAATACTGTTTGGCCTGAGTGTGCATGGCATGTTTTTACAGATTGAAATGGAAAAGCTACACGTTACTAAACAAACATAATGAGTGCACGCCTAAACTTGCACCACAGCAGTCTGGCACAGATGATGCAGCATTCAATGTTCAGGTCTCATTTTCCATAAAGCTGCTTAAGCAGAAAATCTTGCTTAAACATTTTCTATTAAGCAAAAATAAGCAGGATACCAGTCACAGATTGTACATGTCACATGGTAGTTTAGCTGGTAACCTTATTCTGGTAGGCATATATTTGTTTTGCTTAACTACTTTTTGTGCTTAAGCAGCTCTGTGAAACTGGGGCTTGTTTTTATGGTAGCAACTTTACCACAGCCAAAACTTCGTTCACTAGCTTGCCTTTCGTGTAATGCTGTGAGGTGTTGTAAACATGTACGTGTACTTCACAACAGTACTATTGCTCTAATTTCTAACAGCTTAAACGACTTCGGCTGTATATATATGTACATGTAGTCAATTTATATCACCATTTTAACATCCATGGATGTATAACAATGGCTTCTGAAGCATTTTAACAGCAGATATGTATATATATACACATGGTATATAAATGGCGCTTTGAACCGTTTGTTTAAACTCTCCGGGGCATTTCTGTGTGGTAAAACCTCCACACTAAAATTAATATTCATGACTTATATACCTTCCACGTCACCTCCAGCTAGACAGGCCTCCATTGTCATTAGTTGAATAACTTATTAGGTTTGGAAGAGTTGTACCACCGGTTATTTTGCTACGTAATTATACAACACGCATGGAGATTTTGTGTTTGTTGCAAAATGACTAGTAAGACCATAATCTTGTAGGTTCACCCTTTGATTTGCTCAGGCCTTGCTACGGGGAATAATATGAGAACATACTGATAAAGTTGGGGGCTAATCACTGTAATTACATGCTTGGAGGTTCTTCCACACACACATACGTCTTGATTTAAATTGAAATAGTTATTGCCCAAAGGGTTTTTAAGTATCCGCCTTTACGAGTCTCATCCAATTTGAAGAATTTTATTTTGAAGAATCTTATCAGTTGACTGAGCTGCTGTTTCTTTAAATTTGCTAAAAGTAAGAATTGAATAAGTTGTCTTAACTCCAATGCTGTTGGTCTGTGTACAAGAGTAGACTGTAAAGTTGGCTTGTTTTACTTAAAATTAATACACTTTTTTAAAAGCAAACAGCTAGTTTGTTAGCCCGTATCTGCCTAACTACGGTATTTCCTGTAGAACACACAAACACTGTTGGCGTCTAACTACGGGAAAACCCGTACATGAGCAAGAAGTTAGTGTCTTTCTTTGTACTCTCATTACTAGTGATACGAGTGGGGGAAACATAGCAAAATGTACATCACATTTAAGAGAATTATTTACACTTTCCAACAGTATGCAGTTTGTTGGGGTGTGTTTATTTGCAAATGCAATGCAGTAAATACTATTGTTAATAAGTATTTATTGTAATGCACCAATAGGCTCTGCATGGGCTGAGGCAGGAATAATGTGTTGTAATGTGACCAGTCAGGCAGGTATGGGTTAATTGTGAATAGCTGTTGTATCCTACAAAACCAGTCAAGCACTTTGGAATGGTATTAAGTCAAAGGAGGTTTCAATGCTATACAAAGTCTATAGCAAGGCTTAATATCTAAATAGTTTATTATTTTAAGAAAGTAAAATTAGCTGTTGCAAACTGCTTACAAACTAATAGGATGTTATGGTATCACTGCAAAAACTAATTAATGGCCTGACGTTTCAACCCTAGCTGAGTCTTCCTCAAGTATGCTGGTGGAACAGAAGCAGTCAAGTGGAAAGAAGTTAGAGGAGAGAGAGAGAGGCAGACAGAAGCAGCAGCGAGGGAATGAACAATGCCCCATCTCTCTCTTTTAGCTTCTTTCTACTTAATTGTTGCACCAATGTACTTGTACGTGTTTCCTGTGTTTTGTTGTCATTTAACCTTTGAGAAAGGCTCTGCTAGGGTCAAAACGTCAGGCTGTGAACTACTTTTTGCTTTTAGTTTATTTTTTTATTGTAAATATGTATCATAGAAAACATTATGTTCAAATGTAAATGTCATTCCAGCTTCTATTTATTTTTGCTTTTATTTAACAACTTTTTAGATTCTCTATTTTGTTGCTCTGAGAAAACATTTTTCCCAGTCAATCTTGAATTGTCCATCGAATATAAAAATATTGACTTTGAACCAGGTTTTTAAGGACCAAATTGTATGATACTTGATAGTTAACACGTTAGATGCACATTCTTTGCAAATCCAATAGAATAGCAAGCTATTTTCATGAGAAAAAATGTTGTTTTCTTCTTCCATAAAATGTACAAACCGATGCCAAATATTTCACTGTATTATCATCTGTGGGGTTACTAGAGGCTAGATGCAAATTTACTTTTTAATTTTTTACATCCGTTTTTAAAAACACCACAAGAGCATCTTGTGTTTTCTGTGAAAAGACAACCCAAAGGTTTAAAGGTGCCATCCACAAACATCTGCATTTATTCTTACCATTGATCCGTGGATACAAATAGTTGTCAAACAGTCAAAAGAAAGCTTAACCCTAAATCCTCCCAAATCCTCCTCACAAAGTTGTCTGATTGTGGAGGATTGATGTCTGTAGGGTCATGGCCGTGTAACCCCTGACCCTGGCGGTTTTAAACGGCCATTTAAGACCTCGTTGCCACTCTTTTATTCCCCTAGTTAACAATTAATGGGGGATGCTTGGTGGCAGCAGACTTACCAGGTAAATCCATTGTTCTTGGTAATGTGCGCATGCTCAGAACTACGGAAACTTGCCTGGTATCTCGTTGTTCTTCTTGGGAGATGTACACTGTCTTAAGTATTACCAGCACTTGGATGGTTGGTGAGGTTTTTTCTTTGTTTAGGTCGGTACTGCCATGATGATTGGGTTTTTATTTATTTTTTTTTACTAAGTTGTTACCTTTTGATGGCATAGACTAGTACTGGTTTGTGAGTTGGAAGCAAGATGAGTGTGTTTTATTTCAGTCAAATGAGGTCACTGGTTATATGGTCTTTACAACTAAATGTATTGGGAACTCTATCAATGCCACTAGCAGGTATATATATATATATATATACATGATGCCTCTGACGAAGGTCCGGTCTGGATCGAAAGCTAAGGCCATCTCCCCCACTAATTTTATATATATACATGATGCCTCTGACGAAGGTCCGGTCTGGATCGAAAGCTAAGGCCATCTCCCCCACTAATTTTATATATATACATGTATGTACAATGTACATTTAAACCCCCCCCCCCACCAATCTCCTCCTTACACACCCCAACCCACACATCGTTGGTGCCCTGAAGAAGGGCGTAAGGCTCTATGCCATTCTTCCAGGCACACTAAGCACTGTTTTTCCCAGTAACAAAAGGCCGTAAAGCAATAAAATGGCTCCTGACAAAAGAAAAGTGGCATTACTGTTACATTTTTGTTCCTAGATTTACCTCAAAGAGATGTATTTCCCATTCCCATGCAGAATTTAACCTTCCTATGATGACTAATGAATGGCAGAAAACCGATACAATTTCACACTCAGTTTTCTTGAAACACAATTTTTTGCACATTAGTTGTTTACACCCTTTCTTCAGAAACTTTGTTACATCCTTCTTCCACACACACACAAGGAAATATTTGTCGACCCTGTAAATTTAGGACTTCTCTTTGTTCTCCAATTCTTTGGACTTTGTTAGTTCAGGCAATGTCCTGATTGGTTTTGTACAAGAAAGTGAAGCAAGGATGTCCTCACTCTGTCAAAACACCTGGATTCCTTTCGTTGAAGTCCTTGGGAAGACACCTCCCCACCCATCACCCCTCTATCTCGCACTTCTCTATCTCACACCCCTCTATCTCACACCCCTCTATGCCCAGCTGGCTTTTAGTTTGTGGTGATTGAGGGAGTCTGTAAAGGTCTGTTATAATGCAACATTTTGTGAACTCGGGGGTTCACCTTTGACCTCTTCCCATCTATCAGGATCTCTCAGTTTTGTCAAATCACTGTCAGAAACATGTAAGATCCACCACATTTGTACCCCAGTTGAGGTACAATGAGAGTTCATATATATCTCTTATGGGATATGTAATCCAATCGGGATACATGCACCTCCCAATCAAGGCACTTTGTTTTAATACTTCTTCGTATTCTGATGATTGGTACCCTTTATTAAATGTTGGTTCCCTGTAAGTAGTGCCCATAATGGCAGTAAATGTGTTGTTGACATCATTCGCATACTCAACAAACTTGATGTGTATATATCCATAACATTATCTATTCCTTAACGTGTGTGAAAATTAATTTTATTTATATTGGAACAAAATATATTATGACAAAAGTTTGATTAAACAAAGCTCTGGTGTAAAAGAATCTTATTAGTGTTGTGAATTAATCCTTAAAATTCCATGCAACGTGTCCCCTTTCCTTATAATGGAGTGTTCCTACAACTGCTTAAAGCAACCATAAAGCTGGAACATTTTCTTAAAGTTCTCTACTAAGCAGAAAGAGGCAGTGGCATCAGTGTGTGGTTTGATTTTATTCCTACTGTGATGTCACATGCATTACTTATTATATAATTGGGAGTGAATTTATATAACAGAAATTTTAGCTTTTATAGAATGCAGGTGTCATGGGTTCAAATCCCACCTGAGGGCATCTCAAAGTGCTTATTATTTCTTTTAGAAGTATGTGGAACTATGTTCAAATTATAAGAACCCTTTATGTACATAGCACCATGAAATGGTTTACAAGGTGCTGTGGCGCAATCTGCAGCCACCAATACCAGAAAACACCGTACGAAGGACGAAGGATGGAAAGCAAGGAAAGAAACCACTACGCCAACCCGACCGCCAAATGTTCATGCCTTTTAACTCGAATTCAAACCTTACTTGGAGCCGTGCGAGTGATTTATGTTTTTAGTCCCAAGCTCCCAATCCCTGTGGGTTTCTTCTCATCTGGGGTTTTTTCCTTCCACATTTTGAACTGAACATCATCTTATCTTCACAGTTTTCTTCAGTCCAAGTGCTTTTCTGGGATTCCTCTAGTTTGGTTAACAGAAAAATGTAAATCAATGAATCAGTTATTTTTTAATTTTTTGTTTCCTGTTTACAGGATACCAAATATGCCCAGGTTCAACTCCTACTCAAGCAACTCCTCCCAGCAACAGCAGCAGCAACAAGGTCCTTCTCCACCCCAAATGCCCCGTCTCAACAGCCAGCCATCCTTCCAGCGTCAAGTGACAGTCCCCACCTCTTTACTCGCCGCTAGGCAGGCTCATGGTCTCCAGCCCCAGGGCATCCAGCCTGCCACCAACCACATCCTGAGAGACCATTGTGATGGACCGGACGCCATGGAAGTCGACAACCATCCTAAATTTAGAGATGATTTAGTGTCGTCCCAGGAGATTTCCAGTAGTCAGATGTTTGGGAACCAGGTGTCACCTAAGGGTCAGAGGTCAGAGGATCTTGCAGGTACAGGTCGTGGGGTCATAGCGGAAACAGCTGGTACTAGTCAAGCTACTCATGTGGATTTAAGTGTTGAGACGTAAGTGCTGTACTTTATATATTGGTGCTTTTAGAATCTTGGTGCTTTGGCAAAAACAAATCGTTTTGGGTTGGTAGTTCTTAGTCAAAGGGGATGTTAGTCAAAAGTGATCATTCATACTGAATTTAAAGTCATTGAATCTGTGTTAAAGATGCTTGCATGAACTGAACCCCTTGCAGAGAATGTCCACTTTTCCTTGAATAATTAAGCTGGTATCTGGCCAGCACGCTGCTGTTAATTTCAATTGATGATAAGTTGTTTTGTTTCAGGTGGCTGTCAAATCTTGGATGCTCCCAATATTTGGAGATTTTCTCTAAAAAAGGAATTCGTAGCATTGATCAGCTGGAGGAGTTCAATCTGGAGGTGAGTGCAATAAATCCAAATCACAAAACTGTCATCTTGTTTTAGTTCCTAATTCAAATCTGTATATATCAAAGTGAGGCTGGAAGGGTAATATTTGTCTTATACACTGGTACCACGGACTGCCACAAAGTACCTTACCTTCCAGGCTAGCATTGGGTGCATGGGTTTCTTCTGTTTGTACAGCTGACACTGGTACCACAGACTGCCACAAAGTACCATGCCATCCAGGCTAGCATTGGGTGCATGGGTTTCTTCTGTTTGTACAGCTGACACTGGTACCACAGACTGCCACAAAGTACCATGCCATCCAGGCTAGCATTGGGTGCATGGGGTTCTTCTGGTTGTACAGCTGACACTGGTACCACAGACTGCCACAAAGTACCATACCATCCAGGCTAGCATTGGGTGCATGGGGTTCTTCTGTTTGTACAGCTGACACTGGTACCACAGACTGCCACAAAGTACCATGCCATCCAGGCTAGCATTGGGTGCATGGGTTTCTTCTGTTTGTACAGCTGACACTGGTACCACAGACTGCCACAAAGTACCATGCCATCCAGGCTAGCATTGGGTGCATGAGGTTCTTCTGGTTGTACAGCTGACGCTGGTACCACAGACTGCCTCAAAGTACCATTCTTAACATTGCTTAAGCAGCTACGAGATTGGAACCTTAAGGATATACTGTACAAATATTGGATGCACAGGAGTGTTGCGGCAGTATATATAGCAAAATTTAAGTTGGCACGTGACGCATGTTCCAACAATCAAATGACAAGGATCTGTGTTTTGTGTATTTCTTTCAGGTTCCAATGTTACAGCTACTTAAGCAAATTGCTAAGCTCAAAAATTGTTGAGCAAAAAGAGATATGCCTTATAAAGTACATGTATATGGCGTGTCACTGTTTCATGTACACTCTTGCTGAAAGAGCCTAATATTTTAAGCAATTTATGAAATTGGGTTCCGTGGGTCATCACCTTGTTTTGTAATTTCTAACCACTCTGTTATGTTTTTCTGGTAGCAGGATTTCTCAGGTATACGGATGCCACACCAGCATAGAGAGAAACTGTGGAAGGCCATTTTGCAAATGAGAAGCAGTCCACTATTTACCAGCACACCGAGCAGTGTGTTGCGCACCAGTAGCAATGCTTCTACAGCAAGCTTAGGCAACCTGTCTGGCCTTTCAGCTTCTCAAACTCAGAGATACCAAGCAACGAGGTTTACTCTCAAACAGACCCTCTCTATCAAAGTGAAAGAGGAGAAGATGGATAGCTAGTTTAAGACAAATACTGCGTCGCGTCAGTGCAAAAATGTTGTATCTCGCACGAAAATGCTGCGTGCAAAACGCCGGTTCTTGATTTTGAAAAAGCTTTGTATCTCGCACGAATAAAAAACTTGGAGCAAAAATGTTGTATTTTGGCGCGTACTTGTTTTGTGTGTACATCCGGGCTATTTTAAGAGAGATATGACGTTTTGACAATTTCAAACTCTCGAGTAACGTTAGTGATATTTTATGAGTGTCACAACGTTTTTTGCAAAGACATGACGAGTGAGTCTCGCTTGATTGTAAATAAAAACCTTGTGGTTGTAAGTTAGGCAGAACTAATTCCAATTCATGGGAGAGAATGCAAAGCAGAAGTTGAAGTTAAGGATAATCTAGGAACTATTTTTAGGGAAGATTTGAAGTTGTGTGAATAAATGCTATCATGGTTTGAGCATTTTGATTTGGATGAAGGGTCTGACGGTTGACTGTTGGACTTATACCTTGATGTGCTATTTGTAAAGGATTAATCTTTGAAATCGGTCAGTAAAACATTGCGCAAACATTGTTTGCTTGTTTAAAGAAATCATTCAGAAAGAGATTTGAAAATGTGTTATACTTGCATGGAAATAGCGTTGAAGGTGAGCTGTTCTGTCTTCTTTATGCGTTGACATCATCCAGCCACCATCTTAGAGGTGAGCTGATGATGAAAGAGATTTGTACGCGCGGTGCACGAATGGGTCAATGAACAGCCTTATTTTGACTTCTTCAAGAGGCCGCCCTAGTCAAATAATGCCATGTGAATTTTATGGTTAAAGAAAATGTTACGGTTAAAGAAAATTTGCACTTTGAGTTAGGAGACTTGATTGAGAATCTTGGCCCATAACTGGTCATGAATTGTGGTGGCATCAAGTACCAAGTACGGAGTATTGAGTATTGATCTTGGACATATGTTAGCTCACAACCTTGAACATAGGTTGTGCCTACATGTTATTTGGAGAAGCCTGGCAAGTGTTGGTGGAAGAAATCACACAATTATATTTTTGTGCTGTTGTCTGGAGAAGCTTGGCGTACACTCATGGAAGAATCCGTGCTTTATAAAAACAAAACAAAAAACAGTTGCTGATATAATAATGTGGTCCATAAATACATATATGAGACTCACTATCATATTCTTTAAGTAATGTTTGAAGCTTCGCATGGTGTGGAAAATAAGAAGCAACTAAAACTAGTAAACTTGAGGGTACAAACATGTGTTAATCTCTTTTGGGAGGAGTGTTTGCTCTGAAAAAAAAACTGGTGTGGTCTCAACGTTTCGAAAAGTATGCTCTGCACGCCCTGAAGACAAGCAGAGCACACTGTTTGAAATGTCGAGACCACACCGGCTCCGCTCAATGAGATTTGACTCTTGGTTGTAACCGCAAGTTTACTGTTTATAGTTACTTGTTATCAAGGAACAATGTTTGGAAGGAGTTTTGAAATTTCTGCTGTAACATTCCCCAAAAATAATGAAATGAGAAAGCAAATTATGAGTTAAGTAGAGTTCTCTAGCAGCATGTGATGCAATCTCTGTTGAGTTATAGTTGATGAAAGACTATTGTAGGAAGCTTTTAGGGGGTGGACGGTGCAGGCAGTGGGAAGTGTTGAAAGATGTCAACTACTCTGAAATTTAACATATTGAGAAAAAAAATTACCTCAAATTAAAAACATTCGTATGATGTTGATGTATGTATGACACTTTGATAATCATTCTTAAAAGGTGACTTAAGTCTTAAGTTTCTAGTACAACATTTTTAAGAGGGAAACTACAAATGGTATATTCTCATATAAGCATGATTAATTGTATATTAGGATTGTGTGACACCCTTTTGAAAGCTCTAGGGTAGGTTTTGATACATTAACCACTTAGTTTTCAGGCCTGGAATTTCATCTTTGAGAGGGCAAGGCCATTTTCATTTTGCAAGGGGCACTTCCATTTGAAAAACATACAGTCTATGGGAAACCTTCAACGGGGCACTGAGGCTAAGACATGGGGCAACAGAGGCTGTGGCCTCTTTGTAATTCAAGGCTAGAGTTTTTCGGAAACAGGAAAGATTGTCTTAATTGACGGAAGGAATTCTTGATTGTTGAAGAAAGAGGGAGCTGAAATGCACAACTGTCCCAGTGGTTGGTAGCATTGTCACATTGTGTCAGACAGTTGGCAGATGTTTGGGGCTAGCAGGGGGCTTGAGTTCACAAAGCACCAAGATTCATCTTAAGATGAGTTGTAAATATTTCCATAGTGATTTGTATTGTGAAGTCACATTTTGCTTTGCCATTAAGATCAACAGATTAATCTTAGCGCTTTGTTGAGGTTCAGCCTTCTGGTTGTGGTTAGTCAATTAATTTGAAGTCGGTCGGAATTGGTCCGTTATCAATTGGTCCATTATCAATTGGTCCGTTATCAATAAATAAAACAACAGTAGACACAAACCCAAATCAATATGTAAATAATTGTTGTAAAAAGTCTTGTCGCCAAAAGTATCACTTGATATTTCAAGAGAACAATTATGAAGCCAATAACAAACTCTTTTTCGTATACAGTAATAGTTTTTTGGCAGTTTGAATGAAAACTAGACAAGAGTTAAAAGTGATCCTAGTTTTATACAAGTTGTAGTTTTTCTTTTCAAATAATTTTCCACACAAAATAGACGGGAACTTTGTGAGTGTCTTTATCTGAGTTGGACTTGATTGGTTAATGTGAATTACCTTTCAGCTTAATAACACTGACGGTGAAACCAATTGTACCTACACTTTAATTTACCCTTAATTAGCGCTCAGGTTTGGCTGTGAATCATTTGTTAGCAGAGACCTTTGATAAATGCCTTGTCTTTTGTACCTTTGTTATTTTGCCTTACACTGTCTCACACCTGAACTTTGACTTCCAAACTTGTCATTTCATACTTTTTTTTGTCAGCGTCTTGATTGAAAACTTTAAAAAGACATCAATTAAATAGTGTAAGTGTTTTTTGAAGCTTTGCATGGTGTGGTAAAAAAGAAGTAACTTGAACTAGTAAACTGGCGGGAACAACCATGTGTAAATCGCTTCTGGAAGAAGTTTTGGCTCTGAAAAGAGCCGATGTGGTCTCGTTGTTTCGAACAGTAAACTCTGCTCGTCTTCAGGAGAAGAGTTTACTTTTCGAAACGTCGAGACCACACCGGCTCTTTTCAGAGCAAACACTCCTCCCAAAAGAGACTTACACATGGTTGTACCCGCAAGTTTACTAGTTGTAGTTACGTCTTAATTAATTATTGCCAAGAATTGAGAGAGTTCAGATTGAGAAGTTGAAAACCTCGCTGTGTACAGCTGTATATATGCATCTTATTTTTTTACATGTTTATTAAGACTTTTGAAAGTTTCATATGGGTATCTATGCGAAAAAGGGCAGGATTTTTTTCTATTTGCCAAAAAAAGTTTCTGTTTTCTGTTTTGTTTTCAAGTATTTGTAGTGGTAGCATAGTTTGGAAAGGTTTAGGGCTTCATTAAGGTAGAGCCATCTTGTATTTCTCCAGATTGCTTTATAAACCGAGGTTAGAAGTGAAATGTTCTGGTTCTGATTTGGTAAAAGAATAATTGGTATTCTTGATTGGTTTGTGTACTCTGGGATCATGACAGAGATTAGAAGTGAAACGGTCTGGTTCTGTTTTGGTAAAAGAAGAACTGGTATTCTTGATTGATTTGTGTACTCTAGGATCATGACAAAGATTAGAAGTGAAATGGTCTGGTTCTGTTTTGGTAAAAGAAGAATGAGTATTCTTGATTGATGTGTATTCTCTGGGAATGTGACCAAGATGGTTGCCTATAATGATGAAGGCCAGATGAAGGTGTAAACATGTTGCTTTTGTAGTCAATTCTGTGTAACCGTTGACAAATAACTGCAAACCATCTTGAATGAAAAATTTATAATAAAATATTACTCTTTGTTTTTTTCGTTGATGCTTACCAGGTTGGTGAAATTTTGTCAAGGACCCAATTTCATAAAGTGATTAACTCAAAAATTTGCATAGCAGAAAAACAGGTTACCAGCAAAAATACAATGTACATGTAATGTGTATTGTTTGTAACTGGTTTCCTGCTAAGTTTTGCTTAGCAGAAAACCTTTCTGAGCACAATTTTCTGCTTATGGGGTTTATGAAATCGTGGGCTGGCTTGCTACACGTGTACACTGTACACATAACACATAATTATGTTGACATGTGAACATAAACCCAAGTATTTACTTCCCTTGCAGTCTGAGATGTACATTTGTAAATGTAACAATAATAAGGTTTGACATTTTCTATATTTGTGTGTCAAAAAACTAGAGTTAGCAGATCTTTATAGATTTTAACATTCATAAAGAGATATTTGACTTGCAAAAAAGGATAACTTTGTTGTGGTTGTTGTGAACAAAGAGTTATATGAAATGCTGCATAAATGTATTTTTTGGCTTTTTGTACCTTGAATGTTTTTGATCACCTTCCTTTTGAAACGGAGTGATCAGCTGGGACCAATTTCTTATTTCTTTCTAAGCACAACTTTATAATGATAAGCAGGTTTTGTTTAACTCTGCTAGTAGAGGATGACGTCTAGTGTTTTGTACTTTGTGTCTTGGGACACGGTAAACACTCAGAGAGTGACTTTCGTAGGATTTTAACTGACACTTTTCTTGCATTTCAAGAAAAGGTTGAACAATGTAGTTGTTTTAATCATGGAGCTAGGCCTGGAATTACCAAGGTCCTTGATCTAGCAGGGGCTAAATTCACGGTGCCACTTACCAAGGCATTCTGGGCTTGCTCGTACAATCACATGCTTTACAGGGCATCATAAGCACAGAATTATTCTGTGGTAAGCAGTGCCGTGAAATTGGGCCCTAGCCTTTGTTGAGTATATGACAAAGCTGCTTAGCTAAAAAGATACTCTGTCATAACAATCTTGGTAAAGAGAAGCAGGACATAAGATATGAGGCACTACATGGTGGAATATTGATATGGTTTTGGTTTGTGCTATCTGCCACCGTTGAGTAACATTTAGTTCTAGGCCCAATGTCATAGCACTGTACTGCACTGTACTGCGGAGTGCTGTACATATGGCTACATTCAAGCACATGATTATATGGGCTGAATACGCTGAATTCCATGCTGACCAGCACCGTGGACTTGGGCCTAGATAAGAAGTTGTCTTGCTTAGTTTTGCCGAGTTGATTCGGAAACTGGGACTGGTACCTTTAAGCAAAAACGCCCTGAGACGTTTTTGCTACTTCAGGATATCAGTTGTTTGCAAAGTTTCTGTTTATCAGCTTTGTGGAATTGAGGCAGCAGGCCCAGTACTCACTTTTTTCTCACTTATTCAACTTTAAGGCTGTGTGACTGGGCAGCTGAAATAAGCTGGTGCCTTAGCCTCTCAGTCATAACAATCTTATCTGTGCATCCAGGGAACTTGACTTAAGATGTCTGCCATCTTTTTTTGTTAACCCAGGATACTGTATAATGTGCAACTATTT
Source organism: Pisaster brevispinus (assembly GCA_023634235.1). Taxonomy (NCBI): domain Eukaryota; kingdom Metazoa; phylum Echinodermata; class Asteroidea; order Forcipulatida; family Asteriidae; genus Pisaster; species Pisaster brevispinus. Next base: position 16,443,312 of record JAMKCF010000002.1, read on the forward strand.
AATTGCAAAAAACGATGAAACTGCCTGGCACTCAAAATTTTGTACAGTGTTTTTCAGTTTTCTATGGAACTACATGTAAAAGAGAAAAAGAAAAGATAGTGAATGTATATAAAGTTCAAACCAAAATCGATAACCTGATGTATTCTTAAAGAGTTGTTTTCTTGGTTCAATGGATACAAAATATATGTTTGTGAGAGCCAGTTATGATAGTAATGAAGTATGACAAGGCTTCCCTGTTGTATCTTTGAACTGCTTGATTTATCTGAGTTTGAGGCCTGTCCGAATAGGAGACTTTGGAACGCTAGGTGGCAGCAAACTTACCAGGCAACTTTCCTTTTTATTATTTTTTTTACATAGTTCTGAGCGTGCGCACATTACGGAGAACAATGGATTTACCCGGTAAGTCTGCTGCTAGCGTCCCAAAAGTCGCCCATTGGCGGCTACGGCTACGGCTAGATTTCCGCGTCATGCGTTGAAGTAAAGTACGTTCTTAGCAATACCTTTAGCAACAGTCATAACCGTAGCTGTAGCCACCAAATAGGAAACGGTCTACGCTGGATTGTCATGTCATATTAACACCAAAATGAGGTGTTGACAGTCTAAAGATTGAAGTTTATTTAGTAGCTGTGTAAATAATTCTATGGTAAATGGAAGTATCGATATACACACTTGATCATTTGTTGATACTTTGGCCAAATAAAATAAGTAAAAACGTGTCATTTTAATTATGTTTATTTGTTTTTCATTAATTGCAGTGTATTTTATGGTAGACGTCAATATTGTGGTTTCTATGTTAAAATGTCGATTTTAAAATTATTTTAAAGACCTTTATGACTGCCCTTTACACAGATTGGACATTCAACCTTGCAAAAGGAATCAAAAGAAAGTGTTATTAATTATAGCGATCACTCTAAATTTCCTAAAATATATTTGTAATCCCATTAGTTGTATCTCTGTTATTTGCAGAGACAATACGAAACTATTAACAAATTATAAAGACATTAATTAGATTTCAAATTTATAGAAATATCGTAAACTTTGTTTTGCGGGGTATGGGAAAAGAATTCAAATTGAAAGACCACTTGTTTTCTCTTTATTAAAATAGTATTCAAAATAAATAATAATGTACCAATTAAGAAATTCAACCCCGTCTCGCGCGAACTCAAACATTTTTTGGACACTTTTGGTCCCACATACATATCACTGTCAGCGCTTTAAAACGTGAAGAAAACAAACTCGTGCACTTTAAGGGGGCTCAATGACTTCCGTGGCAAGGAGTTATAGCGCCCTCACACTAACCATCTAAGTTTGTATGCATTTATGTTGATACCTCCTTTCGCAGAGAGCTACGGGATGATTACTGGATCACTGCAAGGTGTTTAATTGACGGCCCTGTCACGCGGTAACGTATACCATGCTGTGTAGGCCTGCACATTGAAATTATTCAGTATGGGCAGGAAATGAACGGGGGCTGTCGACAATGGTCAGCCTCGGCGTCTGCGTGGTCCAGCTTTGCTGACTTGTAGAAGACCCACGCAGACGGCAAAGTGAAATCGTCACTCATTCGTCGTCTGTGTCCACAGATGGACGGATAAAATCTCCCTGCGATGCACTTGGACGATTCTCGTCACTCCCGATCCTCTTATCGTCACGAATCGCAATCGGCAATGGAAAGCTTGAAGGGCGATCACACTCGAGATATTTTCCCAGTTCACGAGAACAGGCTTCATGACTAATTTCTTGCATTTTGCTGATGTGCATTTTACCGTACTTCATTTTATAGCCTGCTCGATGCAGTGTTAATAATCGGACCAAGTGACTTAAAATACGGCTGACAGGTTAATATTGCAAGATGTGCAGTGTTTTACAAACACGGACTTCGAGTATGGCGTTTTGTCGCGGCATCGCCGTAGTTCTCATCATGTGCATTGTAAATGCGGCCCGTATACCCAAAGAAATCTGCACCGTTTATAACAAAACGGGCGACGTGTACATCGGCGGGATCTTTTCCCTCCACGGAGATGGTCCAGACGAGGAGGAATGTGGGCTTCTTCTCCCCGTCTCCGCCTTGCAGTTGACCGAAGCCATGGCGTTCGCCGTTGAAATGGTAAACCAAGATGACACCATCTTGCCCAATGTTACACTGGGGTTCATCATTCATGACGACTGCTCTAGATCTGAGTACGCCATGTGGGGCTCGCTATCTCTCGTCATGGGTGCCGACCCCGTGCTGGAGGGAACCCGGTGTGTCATCCCCGGTCGTAGGATCCGGAAAATCAACGAAATGGCCATGGGAGTTGTCGGCACGGAGACGACATCCAGCAGCGAGGTTGTGATCAGCACGGCTGGGCTGTTCAAAACGCCGCACGTCACATACGGCGCTACGGGTCAAGAGCTGTACGAAGAACACTTCAATCCGTACTTCTTTGGGACTATCGCACCCGATGCTTATACTGCGAAGGCCATCATGGATTTGTTAGTCCGTTTCGACTGGCATTATGTCGCCTTGGTCTACTCGTCCGAGCAGAGCGTCTTGGACCTTGAGCACGAGGTTGCTATTGAAGCCCCAAAACATAACGTTTGTATGATCATCAGGGCGAAGGTCAGTGAACACCCCGAGGAGACCGAATTGGACTACATGGTGACCACTCTGCGAAAGAATCCTAGTGCCCGTGTGGTTGTCTTACTGACTAGCTCAGCTACCACAACCAACGCCGTGATGACTGCCGCACATTCGGCCCAACTAACACACAGTCTGACCTGGGTTACCGGAGATTCGTTCGGCAACCAGGCAACCCAACGCTTCGTGGCATCCGAAGGTGTGCTAGTAGTCGAATACCTCAAACCCAAATTGGAGATCTTCGAGAATTACTTTCGCTCTTTAGCCAACTCCACTAACAACAACCCTTGGTACGGTGAGTTTTGTGGAGGTGGTACAGCCTGTCAGAACTTGAGCGAAAGTGGATTCAGCATGTACAACGAAATGCTTGCCCCGACCATGGATGCGGTTTTCTCCCTCGCGCGTGCCCTTGACAGAACCACTGATGGTTACTGTAACGGGTCCCTTACAGACTGCTTGCATCAAACCGGTATCAAGGATGCACTCCTGGATAACTTGAGACAAACTTCTTTTTCTGGGACGAGGGGACATTTGAAATTCATGGACAACTCAGTCGCTGGTCAGTTTATTATAAGAAACGTGCACAGCACGGATGGAAGGCTGAGATTGGTCGAGGTCGGCACTTGGAATTCGTCTTTTGACGAGGCAGAGCGTCTGTACGTAAATGAAACTTTGATTCAATGGCAAAGTGACAGCGGTGGGGTTCCGAAGTCTGCTTGCCGTGAGGAGTGCCAGGCAGGGTACGTCGTCGAAAAAGACCCTGTAAGGCAGTGCTGTTGGGGGTGTCGGGCTTGCCGGGAAGGTGACATCGTCAACGGCACCAATTGCATTCAGTGTAAACAGAAAGAATGGCCGAACGCTAACTTTACCGCGTGTGACAAATTAACCGCCAAGACCGTAACATTCGACCAGCCGCTGATTGTAGCCATAGTCTCTCTGACCGCCATTGCTCTGATTTTGTGTGGGCTCACATCGTGCGGTATGATCAAACACCGGCGCCATGCTCTGATTAAGGCAAGCAGTCGAGAACTCAGTGCTGTCAATATTGTTGGTGTCATACTGTCTCTAATCGCCATCTTCCCGTTCCTCGGCAAGCCGAGTGCCGGTATCTGCGGGGTCGCTCAGAGCCTGTACGCCCTCTCCTTTACCCTGATGTACGCCCCTCTGCTGCTCAAAGTCAATCGCATCTACAGGATCTTCGAGAGCAGCAGTAAGACCGTCAAGCGTCCACGTTTTACTGGCTCAACTGCCCAGCTGGTCATCGTAGCACTGCTTGTCATTATACTGGTAAGTACAAACAAGAACGAAACATCTTTTTAAAGTTAGCTTTCGGAAAAAGTTCATTATCACTCAATGCTGTTTGAGGTGGGGTTATGGTGTACCGTTTCCTCACTCAATTATATAGGCCTAAGCAGTGACTGCTTGGGATGGGTTTGTGTACCTTTCTCTTACACAATCATTCTTGTAAATTAGAGTGTTTATGGACTCCCTTGTTCTTCTCAACTTGGTGCTTCATTCGGTGAATGAGGCTCAACATTCGACGAGAAAAATGTTTGGGAGGAGTTGACAAACCCTCTATACACCCTGGTCGCTACGGCCTTGTGTCTATTAGCAATTGGCGTTAAAAGATCCATTGACTGTTTTCATCTATATACCTAATGCATTGGCGTCATCCCGCCGCCATCTATGAACGCGCGGCGCACAGGATGGGCCAATGAGCAACCTTCTTTCGACCTCTAGCCGAGGGCGCCCTACTCAAATGACGTTATGTGCATTAGGCTGTTGTAAGATTTCTCACCAATGAACGTCATGTTTTCATCTGTATTATCTCCCCTGTGCAGCCAATCGTTATGTTAATCACTGCCTTGGCTGTACCAAGCACTTGGGTATCTACCGTGGACCTGTTCCCCAAGCCTGAAAAAAACCAGCCCCGGACCCTGGAGGTTTTCTGCGATGTCGGCGTGGGGTTCCTTACCACAATGTGCTACAACCTCTTGCTGCTATTGGCTTGCTGCTACTACGCCTACAAGGCCCGTAGCGTCCCAGGTAACTTCAACGAGGCGCGGTTCTACGTGGCTAGCGTCTACACCACACTGGTACCGATCGTGGCTGCGTTGCCGCTTTACCTAACCGCCGACAAAGCCGTAGTGTTGGCGTTTTCGATCGGTCTGGTCCCCGTCATCAACAGCTACGTCACTCTAGCGTGTGTTTACCTATCCAAGCTTTACGCTGTCACCGTCGGGTACCAGGAACCACCCAATACGGCTGACCAAAGTCGCGTGGGAAATACAACCACAATGCAGACTCGTTTTCTGAAGGTTGGGGCCAGCAATTTCTCTAAAGTTCACCCCTCAACGTCTACAGGGGCGAACGGAGGGGCAAGCTCCATCCACATGGAAGTTGAAAAATGTGACTAAGGCCGGAAATCCATGTTTCCGCAAGCGTTGTGCGTAATGCGTAAAAATGAAACGCACACAATTCCATGTATCCGTATTGCGTACTGCGTTGTCGGCAAAAATGACGTGCTTTTGGCGTGTACTTTCATTTTTACGTATTGCGCACTACGCATCACGCACAGCGCATGACGGACACGTGGATTTTAAGCCTAATAAGAAATCTTGCAAGAGTTGATTAAGAAGTTTGGTTGGAATGACTCCAGACGAATTAGCCCCAGTTCTTGTAATTTTTTGACCGTAGTGTGCAAAAACCTAAGCTTGCTAAGCTTTTTCTGCTAAGAAATATTTCACCTTGCTAAGCAAATTTATGCGCTTCAGCTTTTAACAAAGCATGCACCTGTCTCAATTTCACGGCGGTACTCACCCACAGATTACTTGTCTGTACGTACATCACCCTGTAAAAAGGAATGATTCTATTGGGGGGGGGGTAAATAATGGGTCAAACCTGCGCCCCTAAAGAGGGACAGTTCGTGATGTTGACCTAGGACCATGCCGCGGTGATTGATCCGTGTGGAAGTGATTACAACATGCAAACTCCGTAAATTTATAATCTGATTACCTCGGACAAATTACTCGATCTTTGCCTTTTGTCGTAATGAAAAATGCCGCTGCCGCAGCAACACTTCTAGAAAGTAGTCTGGAACAGACATTCAGTCAGATCCAAAATGATTTGGACGGCGGTAGTGTGGCACCAGAGCTAAATGGTCAGGATTGTGAATTGTCTTTGCGTGGGCATTGACTGTCAGCCGGGGACGAGTCCTACGACGTCACGAAAGTGTGCCACCGAAGTGAATAAAGCCCGGCTTGTACATAATAGATGGACAGTGCGTACCGATTATTGCGTCACCCAAAATTCACTTCGCATTTGCATTCGCAGGACGTATGAACCGGGCTTAACACGAATTAGATTAAAGTGTATTATAACCAGGCCCGCGAGAGTTGGGGTGCTGTGGGTGCTGCAGCACCCCCAACTTTTTGGTTTGGGGTGCTGGTATATACTAAAGCACCCGGAGGGATAATAAATATAAAACAGAATTTAAAAAAAAAAAAAAACCCAAACAAACAAGCAAACAAAAAACTTAAACATATACATTAAATCACAAGTATTAAGGAACTTGCACAAAAAAAACAATTTAAATCACAAAACAAAAGTGATATGCAAAAAAAGACAGTAAGAAATACTTTAATAGATACAAAAAAAACACCTGTTTTCAAAGTTGAGGCCTAGATACAAATAAATGCAAGCCGAAAAAAGGATGTAAATAATTCAACAAATTCCCATTGTAAAAAGTAAATAAATTTAGATGCACACTATTTTGAAGTAACTCAAAAATTAACGCATATTTCACAAACAAAAATAATAATACTGCATACAGAAACTATTAAAAAATATTAGTAAAAAGCTTAATACGTGCTTTTACAATGCAGATTTTTAAAATGGCAAACACCATGAGCAAGGAACACACTGCGCGCGCCATAAAACACAGTTTCGAAATAAACAAACAAGTCAGAATTAAACGAACAACTCTGTAATAATCGAAAAACTCAGAAATAAACGAATATTGTAGAAATAAACCAACCTCGGAATTAAACCAACCACACAATAGTTTTTGAACGCTTATACCCTTTTTTTACATTGTCATGATGATGAAAGAGGTTGACATTCAAGCTAAATAATTTCATCGTTATTAAAATTTTACAACAAGTCAACTGAGAAATGGGGTAATTAAGAATTATCTATATCAAAGCCTTTACACATATTTTGTTCATGCTTATAAAAAAAATCGCAATAAAAACTACAGGTAGCCGTTAACGAGGGGCACTTATTGTTCCCTTGGCACTTATCACTTCTGAACCTGACATACTCAGTTATTCAATGCCAATATTAACGAAAAGAACGTAAATTGTACGTAAACAACTAGCCTTGGAAATACTTTAAAATTTGAACCACAATTCTAGTAATTTACTGCACGAGTCTCGAAAACTAAAAATCTTTTCAGCAAACTCGAGCGATAGGAATGGGGTCAAAAATATCCAGACCACGAAGGTTTTTGGACCATAATGGAGTAAGAAATAGGTAGACTGGGTACCCTGTGGTCACGTTTAAAAGACCGTGCAAGTCTGGCGATGAAAAGGTCACCATTAGCTTCCGGGCACCTCGTTCATCTTCATGGTAATGTCAAACACGTATGACTATATAATAAGCAATTGATCAGTGAGCATTTGATGCAAGGGATAAGCCTTCAAAAACTATTGTGTTCATCCTTATAAAAAATTAACAAGAGGCACTTATTGCTCCCTTGGGTCTTATCACTTCTAAATTTTGTTAATTATTCAATGACAATATCAACGAAAGGACGATAAATGTACGTACACAACTAGCATTGGAAATATTTATTTCAATTTGAGCCACGATTCTAGTACAGTCATTTGACCAGTTCGGGATCACTTTTTGAATTCACATTGTTTTTGGTTGCAATCTCTTTGACATTTTAAACAAAAAAGTTTATCAGTTTACCTAAACATGTTATAAAACTCACCAAGTATCAACTGACAAAAAAAGATTAGTACTTTTGAAGAGGCTTTGAGAAAAGTATTGTCACCTGTTTGACCAGTTCAGGATCAGTTGATTCTATTCTGAATCAGTAGCTTGCCCTCTATTGCAAACCAATACTCCCATTCATAAAACTGTCTCTCAAGGACACAAACTTCACAAGTGTGTTGGCATGGACATGGACTTCCTTTCTCCAGAGAATTTCATGCAAGTGTATTCAACAGCAGCGCAAAAATCCAGCAACAAAAACACAAAACAACAGCAAAGGCAAATGAAAAGGTGAAGCACGCCTAAAAGCAACATTGACCCAAATATCTATTCTTACAGTCGCAATTTCCTCCTCCAAGTTTCATTTTCTCACACAAAAAAACAATATTCCTACAAGAATTTGTTGAAGAAATGTATCTTAAAAGCAACAAATAAACTTTCAACTGCAGCAGTAAGATTTTACCTTACTGAGTGCAGCACCATTTGACACAATGAGAGATGCTGAGTAGTGAGTGATCCCGAACTGGTCAAGGGTACGATGCCCCCCAAAAGTTATTCTTCACATGTATCAACAGAAATTGGTAATGTGAGAAGTAACTTAATTATGGGGTTGTTGCAAAGTTGAAGTGATACCGAACTGGTCAATGATCCCGAACTGGTCAAATGACTGTAATTTACTGCAAGAGTCTCGAAAAACTAAATATCTTTTCACCTAACGTCGCTTCGTGAAAACAAGTCATTTTGGGGTAGTCATTTTGCAAATTACACCTAATAATATTCCTGCCCCCCCAAAAAAGGAGAGATTTATGTGCCAAGTCGTGTCTCTGACGCCGTATACGCCAATTGTCTTTGACAAAACGCAGCACACCTTTGCAAAAATTTGTTCTCGTGGGCCTGATTATAACAGTTGATTGGAGGATTGTTTGTCACGTGGCACCTACGTCATGAGCCGTACACTTTGGGTACTATTCACCGTGCTGTTGTCCACTTCTCTTTTTCACTACAATGTATGTTGCACGCTAAAATGCCCTCGTTGACGATTGTTATCTGCTTATACCTGTTTCTGTTTGTTGTGTTTACAAATAATAAATAATAAATAGCCTCTGCTAAAAAGAGTTCCAATCTTCTCGTATTCACCTCGTTGAACGGAACATTTATCTTTCAACTCTATTGAAAATCTTCTCACCATCTACTTAACAGTCATTCTAAAATGATACACAACAAGATCTGACTTTTATCAATTTGCAGGCACTTTGTTTGATTTCGTCACTTTAATGTAACCAAAGCGAGACTAAAAGACAGAATAGTCTGATTCTTTTTGTATTATGAAGAGTATTCATTATTACTGTCGAATACAGGGGACAATACATAGTCTGTTATGACAAAGATCTGTTTTTATAGTAAGTAATTAATATTGTATCTAAAATAGTATTTTGTCAATTTGGGGAAAATTAAGAAGTTGATGAAAAGACTAAGCGCAAATTAGCATGTATTAAGTCTGTAAAGTTATGATTTTTGTATGAAAGTGTGTCCGGAATGAACAATTAGCCTGACAAACTGCCACTGAAGAAGAACAACAAGCCTTTGTACTTTTATCATATTCTGTTTGTTTGTTATTTCGTCTTGAAGACTAGAAGGAGCTGAGTGACATTAATGGACGAGCTTAAACTCACTCTAATGGAAGATAGTCAGAGACATCCTCTAAAATAACTCGCCATAAGACTAAGGAAAACAGTCCCAAAGTTAAGATACCATTTACAGACGTGATTGAAACATGCTTAAATTGTGTGGGTTGTTGTAGAGTTCTGATTTTAAGCGCCCAATTCCATAAAGCTGCTTCAGCGTGAGAAATTGCGTAAAACTGTTTTGCTGTCAGAGCCAAAAATGTGTTAGGATACCCGTCATAGATAGTTATTGTGGCATGGTATTTTGGCTGGTAACCGTATTCCGTAACTCTGATAAACCTACACTTGTGCTTAGCTACTTGTTGTGTTAAAGTATACGTTTGGCTTTTGCAACCGTTTGATTGTTTTAATCTTGTATAAATGTAGATACAATAAAGCTTACCTGTGAACATTTCATTTCAAAAGGTGGTCGCGTTTTTGAGCTATTGCCGAAAATCCGGAGCGATTATTCATGAAGAATAATCCCCAATAGGAATACACAATCTAAGAAACGTTACTGACAGTAACGTTTCTCAGATTCCAATATTTGGGGATAAGAAGTGATATCTTTTTCCATAAACGCAGTACTTCGAAGTGAAATGTTTCTTTGCATTATACTATCCAAAGCTGCTGTACTTCTTCACCAAGTAAAATTTTATTGCCATTAATTTTCAGAGTCATTACCAAACGTATACAGACCCTTTAAGGTGCTCTATTGAATTTAGCCCAGAGTTTTATTCTGATTGATTGTTTTTGACCAATTAGTTTTATTTAACGGTTAAGTATAGGTCCATAGATACTTTTACATAACTCGGAAATTCATGAATTAACCCTTTGTTTTATTATTAGAGTGATGTATATACACAACAACTGGACAATAGTCTAATATATTATGGTGGTTTTAATGGGACATTGAACATTTAGAGGTATTTACGTAAATATTCACGTTAATATTTATGTGAATACTTGTGAATTGAGGCAGTCCTGAATTGAAGCGCAAATCGTGAATATCCACGTAAATAATTTTTACGTAAATATTCGGGAAACGACCGAATCGAGAATGATTTTGCGACTTGGGGCACACATTTTATTTACGTAAATATTTGCCATTAGTGGAACAAATCGTGAATATTCACGTAAACATTTGCGTAAACAATCAAGACTACATTTGTACTATTCTTCGGTTGTATTTCTACTGCCTATTATACAATTGATGAAATCAAATTAAGACCCATCGAAACGAACATGAATTTTTTATTATTAGTTGTTTTTTGTTTTTTTAATTTTATGGGTTATGAATTTCAACCTCTGTGTGTTCAAATCGAACATGAGTTATGGCTTACACGAGCAAATTGGCAAGGTATTTTTAACTTGAACTGTTCTTTGTAGGAGGCGTTTCCCTGTCGTAGCGTTCCAGTGCTTCGTATTATTTGCAATAATTGGTCGTCTTACTTTGGTCCCCAATACCAATTAAAATCTGTACCTGGTATTTAGAAGGCTGTGTGGCCATAAGTTTGGAATGAGAAAATTATTTTGCTCTACTAGCCTTGAGATTGTTTGCTCTGGTCTTTATGCTATGTTCGATTCATGCCAAATTAAAATTCAAAACTCAAACGCTTTAAAAAAAAAACTCATAAAATTATCAGGGGGTGTTTCAGTGTTTGAAAAATATATATATTTAATGTTTCATATGTAGTTACGTCCTTTTCTTATTCTGATTATATTTATTGTATTCATTTCTTTAATATCTGAATTTTGCAGGCGTCTTTTCTTATAAAATCACTTTACTTATAACGAAAACTGGATTACGAGGAAACAAACGTGCACTGAGAACGATGGAAGAGCTGTTTTGTTTAGTATAACAAAGTGTAATGAATAAAGTTAGCATGATTAATTAGCATTGAAGCTACGTCGTGACTGTGGAAAGTATATGTTCTAAGGGTTTCGGGTTTTGTTTTGTACAAGATGATTAAAAAAGAAGAAAACCTTTATTGACAGCAACTTTCACATTTTGAGCATATTTCAAACAATTCAGTTTAATAGTAGTTAGATATAGATCTTTAAACATAAGTGACGAAAACAATATTTGTCTCTGAGAATGGTAGTTTTAAAATCCTGTTCATCCACAGACGGCTTTTGTCCATCCACTTGACTGAGCTCTGGAGCTTGATTTGAAGACAAAAACCACTACACTTCAAACAATGATTGTCACTTTCATTTCTTGTTCATGTGTTTCTTAAAAATGTCAACAAAGCTTAAGTTAAAGTTTTCCATGTGCCATGGGGTGTTAAGATTGTTTTGTAGATACATGAACAGAATGAATTTATTTAATGTTTGTTGGAAAGTTATAGAGTTCGAGTTGTTGTAAAAATGCACGCCGTATTTGTAACTATGAAACATGTATTCATATGGAGCATGGAAAGGTAGAAAACGTGTATACATGTAATACTTTAAGTTGTGATTTGATGATATTGAAGAAATGCATGAACAAGTTAAAAAGGTAAGAATTGTTTAAAGTGTAGTGGGTTTTTATCTTCAAAATCAAGCTCCGGGTGCTCAGTCCAGCGGATGAAATAAAGATGTGCGTTGACAAACAGGTTCGCCACAAGACGTTTTGAAACTATACCCTATCTTAGAAACAACAAATATGTTATTTTTTTAAATCGTCACTTATGTTTAAAGATCAATATTTTACTACGATGTAATTTAATTTTTAAAATGTGCTAATAAAGTAGGTGAAAATTGCAGTAAAAAGTAGCCTAGTTGTCCTTTTTTTGGAACCTCATGTACGGAGCCCCTAAAGGGACTCGAAATTATTTTGAGGGAGGGAACAAAATAATGTTTCGAGGGAATGAAATAAAATTTCAAAAGAAAAAAAAAAATATATATATATATATTTTTTTAACGTTTTCAATGTTTTTTCTTCAAACCTGTCCTAAAGGAGCTCCATACCATGTAATAACCGTAACGGAATGATCCCAGTCTAACGGACCTTGTTTCTAGTTGCGTGTGATACACGAGGGACATTGGCGTGTAGTCAGTGGCCTCATTAAATTCATTGCCCAATGCTGACGGCTTACATTCAATTGTTCCTAATTATTCACCTTCACAAACAGTTTGGCATTCAGTTTGAACAAAAGTTCCCTCTTTTAAATTACGCGGGGAGTAATATGCTGATCAGTTTGGCTCTAGACGAAACATGAAGGCTATTATTCAAACTATACTCAATCTAAGATGACAAAGAGGAGAAAATTTAAAAAATGACACAATATCCACATGATGTCCGTGATCAGTTTTGGTCGTGGTACAAATCGGTCTACTACTCGAGCTTTATAAACTCATCAGACAAATTCCACATTTCATGAATATGCCACTCGTTATTTCTGGAAAGAAATCATTTTAACAGGGATAGTAAGGATAGTTATATTATTATAATCGTTGCTGTAGATATAATAATAGGTAGATCTGTAATTACAAAACTGTTACAAAAGGCAGCGAGGTTTATGAGAAAGACCCTTGAGATCTAAGGCTACGGGACGTAGCTCGACTCGAGGAGTTACCGGCACAAAGGGAAATGTAATCTTTCTTTTGCATGCTGTGATATGATGAAATAATCATAATAATCCAGGCACTTATATAGCGTTCCTAATCCAGGCACTTATATAGCGTTCTTACGCAAAAAGGTATCTCTACATTTTACAACAAATAACCCAACAATCAACAAAACATTGTATGCGATTTGACTCAAATCCATTCTTGCCAGCTACGGTCAAACATTCAACCATTTCAAACATGACAAAGAGTGCTGGAATCAAAAATTTCATTAAAAACAGAACAGGCTAGGGGCATGCATAGCAACATAGGACTTTAAATAAAGAAAAAAATGTGCTTGGGCAACTGTGAACTCTGATGGCTCCCAAACGGCAAATGTGGATGGGAGTTTGCTGTGGGTGACGTTGGTAAGTGGATGAGAGATGAGCGTAAAACAAACCAAAACCTGACCATAAATTGCTTTCGCGAAACAAGGGCACTTAAATTGAAAATATCGAAGGTAAGTTAATTAAAGTAAATCAATAAATAAATAAAAACACATGATATTGTTCATGATCCCTGAGTACGTGCCGTGGAATTAAATAGTTCTGCATAGACCAGACTAAGTTTCCCCTTTCGGTCTCGCTTTGGTTATACGTCGGTTTGCACGGGATACCACAAGATGGATTACATCCCCATTAGAAACTTTGTGTCCATGTAGGACTCCTTTAATTGATGGTTCGAAAGGCCCGGGTGACCTCACGATTTCTTCTGCATCAAGACTATAATTACCTTCTGCCTGGTTTGGTGGGGAAATTGGGAAAGTGACAAACTACCGCGTGCAATCAAATTTCTAATAAACATGCAAGACTCGTGTGGATTTCCATTTCCATTTCCAAGTTATTGCTCAATGCTTCCAAACAATTTCCCAAAACACGCGATATACTTCAGCTTGCATCTTTACCCACACACATTCTGTTCCCGGGGGAACAACAAATTGATTGGAAAAAATAATCGGTGTGCACTGAATGACGATTAATTCCGAAGTCAAGGCTTGTACTGAAAATAAATCAGCACGGTACATCAACGTATGTTTTCAGTATTGATAGCTCGTCTTATTGACGGTTCGCATAAAATGGTTCGGGTGGTAGAACTTTATCACGATGTCATCTTTTTTGGCATGGTAACCTGAACGTGATAGACATAGTATAAACGCTGATCGTCATGGAAGGGGGGAGGCACCAGACTCTCCTTAAAGGTATTCCACAAGATTGGTGAAGGATGAAAAACATCGTTGTTTAATTTTAGTCTGAAAGCTAACTAACTATGATGTCCGTACCAAAACCGTTTTTCCCCCTTTTTTTTCGGTGAAATATTTCCCTCGATATGAAGTGACAGTCGAGAAAACTGTATCTGAAAACCTAAAAACAAACCACCCCAAAACCGCATCAGTTGAGTTCGGTTGTTACAACAAAAGGACAATGGGCTTCCAAGCTGAAAATATTGTGAATGGTTTTTCACTATTTTCTCCTGACTCACACAATGGATTTAGTCAAATTTTTTTTAACAGGTTTGTTATTTCATACACACATGGACACTGTCTGTGACTACATGCGTGTTGTATTTTGTCAGCTCTACCGATCCTGGATAATACCTTTAATTTTAGCCTCGGTTCAGGATGGGGACTGCTCACGCTCGTCTGTTGTCATTTTAGTTCTGGAATGATATACATGTAGTTGCGAATGATCAGAGCCCAACTGACCAGAACTGATGTCGTGAAATGGCTCTTCTAAAATCCTCTGCCAAGTGAAGGACGTTGAACGTCGTGCCTTCAACGTTGACTTAAATAACCGTCTGAACAGGATACGGTTTATTTTTGTGAAAGCGCATGAGCACGACGCCATTCCAATCTAAATTAAATCCACTGTTTATTATCTTTGCGTTATCCATTCCAAGTTGGTTATTTTATTACACACTCAACAGTACAATTAGCTCCAATTGCAGGATGACTAGGAAACGTGAAGAAATGTTCAGTTTTAGATGTGGGAGAAAACTGTAAAAAAAATTAAAAACCCAAAACCCAATGCACATGTAAGGCTCTGGTCTGAGGTGGGATTTGAACCTGGGTCCACAAAGATGAAAGGCAAGGAAAGAAACCATCGAGCCAACCTGCTCCCCAAGTTAATGGCAACAGGGTACTTTCCCGTCCTCTTGTTTGCAATAAACATGCATCTTCCAACAAATCTCTGAAAATGTCATCAATTTTAAGTGTCTTTTTGTTTGTTTGTGTTGTTGTTGTTGTTGTTGCTGCTGCTGTTGTTGTTGTTGTTGTTGTTGTTGTTGTTGTTGTTGTTGTTGTTGCTGCTGCTGTTGCTGTTGTTGTTGTTGTTGTTGTTGTAGTTGTTGCTGTTTATGTTGTTGTTGTAGTTGTTGCTGTTATTGTTGTTGTTGCTGTTGTTGTTGTTGCTGTTGTTGTTGTTGTTGTTGTTGTTGTTGTTGTTGTTGTTGTTGTTGTTGTTGTTGTTGTTGTTGTTGTTGTTCTTTGTTTATTGATTTTCCCTCAATCTGCGTTAGCAAGTGTGTTTTTTTTTAATGTAGATTTAAAAAACTAAGTGTACATTTTTTCTTCTTCAAAGCAACAACAACAAAAACAGGCACCCCATCCATAAAATCCGTTCAATTCGTTCGGCATGGATTAAGAAAGAAATGTATTTATATAAATATATATAAAATGACGTGCTTACCTTGGTTTCTTAAGCATTTTTATGCGTGGAAATCAAGCATTAAAGAAAACAAGCATCAACAAAATGTTTTTTTAAATTGTCCCTAAATTAAAGATTGTGGGGCTCCTAATGTAGGTCGATCAATGGCCTTGTGTATAAACTGTTGTCATTATTTGATTGTTATTTTTGGTGGGAAAATAAGTAAAAAAGAAATGGGTCGTTTGCTCCATTACTCTTACAGCTTTCTTTCTTTTTTGGTAAGTGTTATTTTTTGTAAAGATCAAAGAAGTAATAGTTTCAGCTATTGAATGCGGGAAAACCTGATACTATCAGCCATTATAACCAACCATGAAGTTGAAAATGTTTTATTTCCCTGAAAGCATAAGATGAGACACGAGGCGATGGGGGTTTTCACTGCAGGGAAATTTATTTAACGAAACAATCTAGCTGCCATTTCTCAAAGGAGGGGAGTTTTGCACAATTTTCTTGGCATTGCAAGAAGCTGTTACAGTTGGGAAAAGTGCGTCGTGCTTTTGATTGTTCTGATTTGCGTACTGTGCAAGTCCATCCAATAATTGCTAGCAGTAGATTAAACCTCCTGTATAGCAGATAACAGCATCGAGGCTATTATGCCATTCATAAATTACATCACCAATCATCAATGTAAAAGGGTACATTGCCTTGCATAAGGCGCTTTGGGCTATAAAAAGCGTTCGTTATGAAAGGATTAGTATAAGTGGAAAGATACTATAAAAAGTAGACTAGAATGATTCATACAAATATTCCATTTTGTAGAACCACAGTTTTGACTCCACATTATTACGGACCGTGGTGTAAACCGAACAACACAATTTCCAGGGATATTTTGTTTGAATCATTATAGACCTATAATTTATTCTACTTTTAAAACATCTTTTCAACCATATTCTTTTCATAACAAACGCTTTTTATAGCCCAAATCGCCCAATCCGAAGGTAAGTGCTCTTTTGAACTTTGCAGGTCTTGCCTTTTGGTCCATTTATAGGCAGGTGGCACCATTAACTCAATAAAAACAGACAAAATGTGCAGTAAACCGGTTTGAATTGGAGGTCAGTCGGTGATTTAAAAAAAAAAATACTCGAAACTAAAACAGAAACCTGTGTGAAGGAGTTATGATGATTTGCGGTGCCAGGAGATGTCTTCTCTTGCTCGACGTTTTGATCACTATACTCTGACTGTCTTCAAGACAAACAAAATATGCCCCCTTAAAACAAACTCACTTATTTTAACGCAATTTTTGTAAAAATAGGGAATTTGCTTCCTAGTCACAAAGAAATACCGGGTATGGGAATTTAGTTATTGAGGGAGGTATTATAATCATACGGTCCTAGTTTGTTTTCGTCGTGCGGTTTTGTACCACCCATGGTCGTGTGTGTAATTATTAAGATTCTCAAAACCCGACTTTTTCTTTCAATTGAAAAAAAAGTTCAGACTCATCGGGTGGGATCGTGTTTTTCCATTTTAATTGCCAGAAAGACAGTACAATTGGCGCAGTACCACCTGATGACAATTATTTGCTAGAAAATCAGATCTTCTCTTATTGCGTGTCCTCGATCAGATTTCTTGATTACTCAAACAACCAGATTACGGACGCGTTAAAGGGGAGGCATTCGTTTGGTAATCACTCTTAAAATTAATGACTAAAAAAACTTACTTGTTTAGAAGCCGGCCTATAGCACAGCTTTCGATAATTTGAAGCATTTTTAGAAACGTTTCACGAAGTAATGTGGTTGTGTCAAAAAGATATCAGTTTTGATACCCCGAAATTTGAATCTGAGAAAGGTTACTGTTAGAAACGTTCCCACAGACTGTGTATTCCTATTAGGGACTAATATCTTCCTACGTGGACATATTCGCTCCGGATTTTCGTCGATATCTCAAAAACGCAACCACCTTTTGAAATGAAATTTTCACAGGTCGTTTTACTGTATACATCTACATTTAAATAGGATTAAAACACTCAAACAGTTCCAAGAGCCAAATGTATACTTTGCCTATTATAAGGTGGTACAAAAATCACGAGAAAAAACAAACCCAAAAAGCAAAAAACAAACCCACACATGAAAGCTGAGCAAGGACTTGAGTTGTCACCAGGTGGCACTGCACCAAGTAAATTGTTGCATAAAATAATACTGTCTTGCTGGTCATTAAAATGGCACAAGACGATCTTGCTGGTCATTAAAATGGCACAAGACGATACCGCCCGGTGGGTCTGAACTGCTATGTCACGCAAAAGTCCGGGTTTTATAGTTTGCCGAAAACATCGGGAAGGACGTAATAAGTTGTACAAATCGGTCGTAGCAGAAATTGTGTTAAATCACTTATTTTAAAGGGGGGAAAAGGAAAACACAGAAACAAAAAAGTTAAAAATCAGACAAACAAACAAATTTAAAAAGCGGACAGCACCCAGCTGCAATGGATTTCCAACACGACAAACGTTTATAAAAATGCTACGTTACGGTACATTTCGACAGAACTCTTAAATTTTTAAATAATATTTGCACCAGGGTTTTAACACTGATATAACATAGTGATCGCAGTCGTTCATAACTTTCTATTCCCGCACTTATCCTTACTGAACGTATGTTGAAGCCGACAGAATTAGGTGCTAATTGGAAGGTTTTAGGAAGTTGGTTGATAATAGCAGAAACATGAAACTCAAAATGTGCATCTACAACTTGGGGAGTAGTTTTGCTTTAGGCCTTTGCCTGCATGTTTAAAGCGACAAATGCCACAATCTCGTTTACAATCAAATGCAATTATTCCATTAGAGGGATGGTCCGTTCAAATGGACGTAAACCACTCAGTAAGAATCGGGCTGTCTTCTCCAATTTGACGCAAACGACGATGGTAACGAAATTTCAAATTAATGACAAATTTGAACGAACTGGTCAAGTTAATGCACTCCTTGCTCCACTGAGAAAAACCACAACTTGTAGCCAAAAGATTTCTGTACAACCTTTTGGGTTCCTTTTACTGCCTAATTGTTACAACCTGTTATGTTGGGCACGAGCTCCCGAATCAATATTTTCACCATAATTGATATAATTGACGTGTAATTAAATTATTTTATGGAGATCTTTAGGGGGAAACATTTTCAAATGAGTTCAATGTAAACTGTCCATTAGACCTAGGCCATAGATAGATAGGCTTACATTTGTCCCACTGCTTTTATAGTCAACTCTCATCAACCTGACTTCGCATTTAAATTTAATGTTGGATTCTATCAAGCCGCATTTCATTTAAAGTCTCCACCCCATTGCATTCTGCATACGGAACAAGGAGAGCAGACGACACAAAATTTCATCCACGCATCAAAGACTGCGCAATGCATTGTGGGTACTGCCAACTCTCATTACTTTTTTTCAAGATGGCGCTCCAGCCCGACAGACGAGAGCTCGGATACGAGCAGACATTGGTAAATATTTCCTTTTTCTGACTTTAATTTGTGGATTTGAGGAAAATTGATGTAATTAGTAACTCTGATGATGCATTTAAGATTACTTGGGAACACATTTGATGTTTTTCTAAAGGTAAAACATTAGGTTGAAACGATTGTAAACACCACTTTAGATTCACAAAAAAAATTACCGTGTAAATCTGGACCGACGTCACAAGTTAATGTCCCGTCGTCACTTAGTCTTAGTCACTCAAAAATGTCTGCCATGGCGGATGTTGACTAACACTCACTCAGTCACATCACAATGTACATTATGTAATAATGTAGTTCGTCAACTTTCCCGGGACCTGCTTAATTTTGAATATCCTTTCTTCCTATAAAAGTCTAACTAGATTTTAAAATCTCAACCTCGGCTCAACAACAAGGTCTGACCATGGTCTGACTCACATCACTGACTATCATTCAATCTAGTATCTGGTAATAATACTACTAATAGACTCATCTGTGGAGAACTTCCATAGACCCTTTTATTTACAGATAGACCAGAAATGTGCAGTGAAGGTATGGGAGGAAGTGCATTGTGTTGTGGGCCAGTTTGCGAAAACTTTTTGTACACAAAACCCCATAGACGTGCTATCAGTAAAGGGGTCTATGCTGAGTGTAATTACTAAATGTGTGTAAATTTAAGTATTGAATTACCTGCTTTATCAAGAAATCCAACCGGTTTCAAGCAGCCTTTCATATGAATTAGCCCCACTTGTGTGGCCAAGGAACAGGAAACCTGAATCCTTGGACCTTGGCCACACAGACGTCAGGACCCATGTTTTCTTCAGCTCACGGATTAAAAAATAGAGGCGCATTCCCTACGGGCGGGTCGGTGGTTTAAACCACCTCAATGTGTTCACTTACCTCTTAGCTTGACCTGGGTGTTTTGGATTGATTCTAATCGTGCCAATCAATTCATGACATCACCGGCCGGCCAGGCGGATACATAAAGCAACCATTGCAATGTTCGCATCCTCGCTCTGCCCACAACCCGACCGGTCGGTGACGTCATGAATTGATTGGCACAATTAGAATCAATCCAAAATGGCCGCGCTCAGTACGTCAAGTCGCCAAAAGTAAGTCGGAAGAAGTTGAAAATTTTGAATTGAAATATCTTTTAAAATTGTTATTTATTTAATCACCCAAAATACCCTGGTCAAGCTAAGAGGTAAGTGAACACATTGAGGAGTTTTTAACCGCCGACCCACCCTTAGGGAATGCGCCTCTATTTTTTAATCGGTGAGCTGAAGAAAACTTGGGTCCTGACGTGTGGCCAAGGATTCAGGTTTCCTGTCCCTTGGCCACACAAGTGGGGCTACCTTCCATTCTATTCATCAGGCCTTTTATGTATGTTTCATGGCTTATAATATTGATAGTCTTAAAAAAAATAAAAACATACTGAATCTTGTCAGTTAGTACCTTGAGCTCAGGCAATGTGTCAAATTTCGCAAAAATGTTGGTATTATGGGGACTTTGGTTTTTATCCCCCCCCCAAAACAAAACAAAACAAAACAAAACAAAACAAAACAAAACAAAACAAACAAAACAAACAAAAAACAGTAGGGGCCTATTAAATTGGCTCTTTCAGTTTCAGGCCTTGAATTTCATCTTTGAGAGACCATTTTCATTTTGCAAAGGGCACTTCCATTGAAAAATCTTAAAGTCTATGAGAAACTTTTCAAGGGGCACCAAGGCCAAGACCAGGGGGAAACAGTGTAATTCCAGGCCTGCTCAGACAATTAGACATGTTAAATGGATTTACAATACATGTTTACAATCGGGGCTACTAAAACTTCCTGGGGGCAAATAAAATCCACGTGATGATACTTTACACAGGGTTTCTGTATATCCTTACAAAGTTACAAAGTCTTAAATTAAACTATCCAAGTTTAAGGCCTAAGTAGTAAGAAGCATTAAAAAGTATTAAGTTCAGTTATTTGAGGTCTTAAAAAATGGATGAAGCATGTGTAATGAATTTTCATCAGTTAGTAAAGAACTCAATTATGCTGCATTAAAAGAAATAATAATAATAACATAAAGTGTGCGAGGGTATAATATAGCCGTTTTCCCTGCTCTATTCACTTACTTTTGGTCAAAAATGTTGTTAAGGGTAGCATTAAAAAGGTCTTTAAAAGTCCTAAATTTGACTTTTATTGTCGTGTGCAGATACCGGGACCCTGATTACAAACAGTTTGTGGAAAGCATCATAATGCTGGTAATTGTTGCACAGATACATGTAGACAGTTTGGTGGAATTTTGTGGAACTGGTCACAATGATACAGAGGTAGTAGGAGGGTTAATACAGACTTCCCTCCAGTTAAAGTTTCATTCAATTTTAGCAGGTACAAACAATTGTTTGTTTGTTTTTTTGTTGTAGAATTTTTTCTTGGAACGAATTTTGTAAAATGCACAAATTAACATGTTTGTACATGGCTGATATACGTGAGATAATGTAGGATGCAAACAATATTTTATTTTTATTTTTTAATATTATATTAAAAAATAAAAATAAAATATATATAACCAACCACACATTATTAGCTGTACATTCTTTCATGAAACGCCTTTAAAATGAGGTTAAAAATTTCTTGAAAATAGTTATATATAATTTCAATCTAATTTTGGGGGTCGTATCGGCCAACCATCGATGTATCATCTTTTAAAAAGAAGGATGAAGTATGGAATTTCATCCATGTCGTCATGAAGCCATTTTACCCGAGGATAAAGAAGTATACCATTCAGAGTTGTGCAGATCTTCGGGGGCATTGTTAAGAGCTTCTGCCTGTCATTTTTCTTTATTTGATTGAGTGCAGAAGCATATTTTTAATCTTGTGGGTGAAGGGTTGGGATCAACGTCTCAACCTCTTTACCACTGTAGGTCTGTAGCCAGCCTCTGTCTTTTCTATAGATATTTTCATGGTAAATGTGCCACCAGTGTGTGTGACCTGGTTCCTCCTGTCAGAATGTTTGAGCGTGAAACCAGGCTTTCTGCTTGTTCTCACCCATACACTTCGCTGAGATGTAGAACAAAGAGCCATTCCAACACCCTTATTCCACATACTGCATCTCTTGGGAACTCCTTGCCTTTGGCATTTTCCCTCCATCCTACAATCTAGACTGTTTAAGAGGAATATCAGTTCCTACCTTCAGCTTCCCTGAGCTATTTTCATCTTTAATGTTTCCTTTCTGTAGCCCCTCGATACCAATAATGGCTTTTAGCCCTGTTTAAGGGCAAACTTGTGTAAAAAAAAACTCCAAACAAACATACAAATTAACAGCCTTTCCTAGCCTGGATGACCATGCAGAAAAAGGTTTCCCATGGGATGAGACAACACGTTCCATTAGTGAAGCTCAGAATCTATCCATCAATATATCCATTAAATATCCTGCTGTGGTAACATTTTCCAGTGAGTTGCCCAACTGTGTATAAACTCCTTCAACTGCATAGATTGTGTATGGTGATATGCACACAACCAAATATGTGACGTGTGTGTCACACAATAATTGCAGGTTGACACAAACTCTCATTAAAAACCAGCGGGTAAATGGTCAGAATTATCAGTCAGTTAGAGGTTTGACTGTACACTGTGTAGATGCACTCACCAAATACTGTTAATTGAAGGCTGGCAAAGTTTAATTAAAACCACATTATTGAATAGTCAGTCAGTAGGAGTGTTAAGAATGCCCACTTCACAAAAGTATAATTAGAATGAGAGACTGTTAGGATCAACAAATTGTCATCTTAAAATAAAAAGGAAATGATAAATTCATGACTTCCTAATTCAGTGACTAATAATTACATGTATACGTAATTTAACAATGGGCAAGCTACGCTAATCAATACTGCAAATTTAATTGTCTTGCACCAAGTGTGCAATATAACAGTTACCAATGCTGATTCTCAAGTTCAAAAGGGACCATGCCATTCACCTCTCCAGTACTATTGATTTCAATAAGAGAAAACAGGATTACTGCACATGTTGTCTTTTTAAATCATAAACATCTGGAAATGCTATTTGTTTCATTGGTTCAAACATGTACATGTATACTCTGTGTAATTGTAAATGCCATCACAACAGGAAAAGGATGTGATCAAAATGCTCCTGACTTTTGATATGGTTCACAGTGTGACCAAAATGCATTGTTTAGATTTTTTTCTGCTCTAAACCGCAACGTAAATGAGTCCCTAGTTTTAAAACAAAGAGTTGTGGAAGTTTTTTACTCAGTTTTGGAATAGTTTGTTGCTAATTTGTTTCGGGAGGTGTTGGTGTGAAATGTTCTCTCTGGATGGGAACCTTTAACCTCATTCAATTCCTCAACCAGCATTTAGACTTTTTAGATCAGTCAAACTAATAAGCTTTTGCTTATTATTTAAGACTTCACCGGTTAAGGCGCGAATTAACGATTCTGAGTTGACCAAAGTGGAATTGTACAAACTATCATCATCATGGCGTTTGTAGAGGGCGATTACACTCAAGGATTCAAGGCTTTCCTTCATGCAATGCCGCACGTATACACTAAACTTCATAAGAAAGGTTCTGATTACGATGAAGAGATGGGTCTCCTTCAGAACACACCCCAGAAAAGCAGGCATGAGAAACATCGCAAATGGCTTCACAAACTTCCGTCCTTTGGTACTCATTTAAAACGTAGCTCACGACACGGTTACTCAAAACTCAGGCACTCATGCCCTGGACGTTTAGCAGACAACAGCGTCAATCTTGACTTTGCATCAATTTCTGAGTTACATATAATACAAGCTGAGGGGGAATCACCTCGCAAAGGCGTTGCTAAAACAACTTCGGCATCTAGAGCTCAAAGTGGGTTACCGCACACCATTATTGGAGACACCTCCGATTGTAAACCCTACATTGAGTTGAAAACGTTACATAAGCAAGTCAATAAAGAAGCAAACAAGGGTGATGCCCGCCCAAAACCATATCAGAGAATGAGACGAGCGGAAAAAGGAAACTCAAATTATGGCAGCACTGGTAGCGTAGCCTTTCAGAGTCGAGCGATGAGAAAGTTATCGGATGGATGTGTTAATATATCTGGGCTTCCTCGTAATCCACAGATGTATGGCAGGTACCGTCAGGAGCTCAGTCAATTTGCAAAGAACGAAGCGGCAAGACAGAAAGAAGAACAGAAACGACAAAGACAGCTAGATGATGAGTTTAGACATTACAAAGGAACCTGCTGCTACACTTTCAAATGTAAGTAGACATTTTGGGCCACTGTTTTCTTAAAGGTTTGCTCAATAAAGAGGTGAAGTTGTCTTGAGAGACGGAAGACACAGTCCCTTCTTATGATCAAACCGCCAGACTTCTATTGGTGGTGATGTAAAGCAATGCTTCCCCTACCCTTTCAAACACTTGGAGGCCCGCCCTGCTACTTTCACTGACCTCCTGGCTGATTTGTTGCCAATATTACCTCCTCTCTGTCAAGATTTCTTGTTAAGGAAATACTGATTAAATTTTAAATTAATTGTGTGTCATTCATGAGCTTTTTCCTTTTGACCTATGCGGGACTGCATACATGTACCTATGGGTAATAATAGGCCCCCTCACCCACACACAATCGTGTAACTGTTGCTGGGATATTTTGTTTATTATTTTTCTTCCATAGTCTTCTGTGTTTACTATTGTATTGGCCCCTTTAAGATGGTTAGATTCTGTGTATTACTGTTCATTTTGTATTATTGTTTTGTTAATTATGTTTTGTTTTTGTGCAAATTTGATCACCTTTATCACTATGTTCATTTAGGGGGCCTATCTATCTATTGAACATCTTGTGTTGTATTGGTCCAATACATAATAATTGATAAAAACCTCTATGATCATCAAATCACATTTTGGATTCCTAGATGGATTCTCAAATTTGCTATTGTTGTTAATGTGCAGACTGCATCAATTTTGTTTCAATCGTGGAGCTGAATTTGTACCAAGTAGCTCCATTCATCAGCCATAGGAGACACAGATAGAGAGAGTCTGTAAACTTCTAATATGTAACATCATCTACATTCAGAGGGCTTCATCTTCAAGCCAATCAAGAGAATATCACCACCTGGTTTTTGTTTTTTTCCTCAGGATTTTTACTTCGTACAATCACACCCCTGGTGTAGTTCCTACTTAATTCCCCAATATGTCTGGCTCTACTAACTGAACTATCTAGTCCTAATGTTGGAAGTCTTCCTAATTCGTTAACATCTTTTTAATCTTGTTCAATCCAGCCAACTTAACCTGGTTGCGTGACTTTGTCTTCAGTAAGATCGGAGAAGACTGGATTTTTCTTGCCCTTCTGGGAATAATCATGGCGCTATTATCCTTTGCCATGGACTACGCTATTGCCAAATTCCAAACAGGTAAGAGAGAGAGAATAAGACAGAGTCCTGGGGTCGATTTCACAAAGATAGTCTTAACTTAGGACTAGTCCCTAGGAGTTATTAAAAACTTGAGGCTAGTCCTAAGTTAGGATGAGTAACTCATCCTAACTGGAGATAAGACTAGTCTTAACTCTTTGTGAAATCCACCCCAGCTCTCTGATCTCCTGAGGGTACTGTTTCTAAAGGCTTCTTGAAATCCATAACTACACAGGTTATTAAAAGATAAAAATGCCATCATTACAGCATACTTCCTAACAGTGTTGGAGTCAAGACCTCAAAACCGAGACAGAGACTGAGACTTCATCTTCTGAGACCAAGACCTTACAAACCCAGACCGAGACCTTAATGTTTGAGCCCGAGATTAAGACCTCTTTGAAAGTTTTAAACACTTTGTGCATACCTGCCAACCATTCCGATTTAGGCGTAATCATTACGGAAATAAGAGCTGTGTTACGGATTACGAATTACTCACCCTTTATTACGCATTTCCTCAAAATCATGTACATTGTTATTTAAATACAATGATTTATTAATATTTTGAACGGTAACATGTATCAATATTTATCCGTCTTGTTTTGTTATCCGTCTTGTTTTCCAAGCAGTATATTTGTCGTTAATGTGAGCGTAAAATGCACCGTGTGGTCTTTCATTGGAGCCGTTGTTGTTAGTTTTTCGTCTAGCGCGATGTCCATTATACATGTCTTCAATGCCATTGTTCCATTGTACCAAGAGAGGGCGCTTTACTAAAAAGCCAACACCTTGAGACAAGACTTTAGCGCACATGGTTTTCCTACACGACGTACGTTGTATGGGTTGTGTGTGTCCCGTGTGTGTGGACGTGTTTTTTTGTGTCAAGTAAAATGATATGGCAGGCTGGCCGACGAGGACGCATCGCGCTTGTGGAATTACCCTAAGGAAAGCTACAAAATATCTTAAAAATGAGGATGCACAACACATTGTTACAATGTAAGAATTGTGGCCTATGCTTCTGTGAATGTTTTGTCTACGCTGCCGTTTATTTTTGAAAGCCTTTTTAACGTTCGTTGTGCTGGCCCAAAATCCGGACAACGGTTTTCCGCTTTTTTTTTCTCCCATTTTTTTTAGGGTGCACATTCAGTGTGCATACTTTTTGTAAGAATCACATGATTTTGCTCGATTTTGCTTGATTACGCTTTTTCATTCCTCAAGGTTGGCAGGTATGTTTGTGGTACTAAAGTCTCTAAGACCTAAAAAAGTATGGTCTCGAGACCTAGATCTCCAGCGAGACCTCCATCACTGCCTCCTAACAGCATGATATTTTGGTATTACTCTACATTGATGTGTGATAAGAACTGTATTCTCAGTGCTTACTGAGTCCTGCAGAAACAAATTCCACGGACGTACTGCTCGAGTGGGATTCGAACCCACAACCCCCACATTCTGGAGAAGATGTCTTGACTACTAGACCACCAAGTGTACCCTGTGAAAGGAGGCCAGTTCAATAATGTAATAATTTGCAGCGGAGAAAAAATAACATTTTCTTTTACCAGGATGTGTAATCACTGTTTATTCACTGCTTTCACCGAGTCCTGCGCACACAAAAATAATTCCTAAGGTTTAGATCTAAACATTAGACCTTTTTGTGGGTGCTGTTATTGTGTGAGGTGATTGTTTGCTTATTTACTTGTTTATTCATTTATTTATGTCCACCCATAGCTCAAGTACAACTCTACTTGGTCTTGAAAGGACAGCCAGTTTTACAGTACTTTGCATGGACTGGATTCCCAGTAGCTTTCATCATATTCTCAACTGGTTTTGTCCACTTAGTGTCGCCAAATGCCATCGGTGAGAAGACTTTGAACTGCACAATTTATTCTTGTTTTTTTCTTCTCCACTTGTTTTTTCTTCTCTTTTGCAGGAATCATGTTTATAAATATAATTCCATTATATCAGGGAGTTACGTGTGTATTTACTTGTTTTAAGGTTATATTCTTCATCGGATTTGGAAAGAGTGGCATTGAATTCTTCTCTTCCTCTAGTCATCAATGCTTTGTTTGTAGAAGGGCAAGGCAGATTTCCTGAGGTAAAGGGAAACACGCAAGAAAGTGGAAACACTGGGGTGAACCCCTTCTCTAACGATAAGTGTACCAGGTTATTTTATTACATTATTACTCAACACACAGAGCATCAAATTAAAAACGATTGGGGCCCTTGTATACAATTATAAAAACTTTGATAAGACAGAAAGCAATTTAGGGAGAACAAAACTTATTTGAAGACCCAAGTATAAATAGAACGAAACCACAACCACTAAAAGATAAAATTGTTGTTTTTATCTGTTTTCTTTTTGACATGGTTAGGAAACAGTTAGTGAAATGAAATAAAATTACCCTGAAGTGTGATGTCTTGTGCAACTGTAATTTCTATTGATTTTCTTGGAACTTCAATCAAGGATGTGATTAATCAAAAACATTTCCTGAGTTGAGAATTGTTTCTCAAGATTCTGTTTTCCTCATTAAAAACCTATTTGTGTTATAGTTGCAAGCCTGGCCTTACATGGAGGCCTGAAGCTGTTACGCTTGTCCTGGCCTTTGTCCAGTGGAAGTGAGAAAAAACCCACTAAAACAATCAAATAAATGGCTGATCTTATTGTATGATGTTCTATTATACAGGCTCAGGTATCCCTGAGATGAAAACCATTCTAAGGGGTGTTGTCTTGAAGGAATATCTGTCATTTCGGACACTCATCTCCAAGGTGGTTGGTGTGGCAACATCACTCGGAAGTGGACTTCCCATTGGGAAAGAGGTAATAGTATTCATTTCTCTCATGTATGTGGCGATGGGGGGCGGGGGCCTGAAAATAGGAAGGGGGAGTAGTCAGTGTTCTAGTGAAGTCTACCCCGATGTACTTTCAGCTGATTATGGCATTGTTTTATGGAGCTTTTTACTCTGGAATTCTGTACTAAGGGCATCTTGTCAAGCTAGAAACAGTAAGCGGAAAATTCCACTGTAAATAGGACAATGAAATTGGGCCTGGATAAGCTCCTGGTGTTTAAAGTAGTGCCATGGATAACAGAAAACATTGAACAAAGGCATTGTGGCTTGGCTATTTTCTCTTGTTTGCAAGTACAAAGTTGCATGTGTGATTGTGTGGTGAAATGTTTATTTGGCTCCTTTTTGTATATCTTGAAGATATTTTCAAAAAAAGCAAGGCTGAAAGGTTTCATTGCAGTTCAATTTAATTTAAAATATTTTTATATTTTTGTTATGAGTTGCATCCATAGCGAGATTAAGCATAATTACATCAAAAACTCTTATTTTCCAAAAATTTTTAAGATTGGTTTTTTACAAAAACCAACAAGAACCCACATAAAACATCAAAGTAAAATAGTTAATACATTTTAATCTAATTCAGTAAAGTAGAAATGAAAATGGAAAAACTTGTTCATTCTGGTTGATCCCCCATACAAATCTTCTAGTTATTAATTTGTCCTCGTAAAATTCTAATCTCAGATTTGATAGAACTTAACTCAGTAAATTGAGAGGTTAACTTCAATGAACTTTTCAAAAAGTAAAATAAATTAATATTTTTTTAATTCAGTAAAATAGAAAAGGCTTACTCAGAAGTCACAGTCAATATAGGAAAAGCACTCTGTTTTCATTCTGACTGTTCTTCATGCAAATCTTCTAGATATTACTTTTTCCTCATAAAGCTCTATTCTCAGGTTTGATAGAACTAAACGCATTGAATTGAGAAGCTAACTTCAATCATCTTTTCAAGAAGGAGATGCACAGACCCTCTCTTTGTTGCTCCAGTTGAATCAAACCTCGTAACTGGTAACCTTGAAGAGATAACATATACTCAAATATGACTATAGACTGCAGTCATAATGGACCTGAATGCAATTATATAACTATTGATTGCGTGCCTGAATAAATGTGCCTTCAATAAAACCGAGGGCTGGTCAAATACTTGTAAGTAATATCTGCAAACCTTGAAGTGGCTTATCATTAATCTGAAAACTTTAGCGTGTTGTGGCAAAATGGTCAAGCGCACTGGACCAAGCTCTGGTGTTTCTGATTAGCAGAGTGTGGGTTTGAGTGTCTTTCTTGACACTTGTACTAATCAGCAAGACACTTAACCATTATTGCTTCGTTCTGTGGAGGGGGCGTCAAGCCATTGGTCCCTTTCTTTGTGTAGTACACGTAACAGAAACCATCGCAAAGAGAAGGTGATTGCTGAAATGGGCCATTATGTTCAATTTGATTCTGAAATTATGTTAAAATTTTATGGCAGCCTATGCAGAAAAATTTGAAATACAGCACCTTTTAAACCCTTATAATGTGCTACCTGAGTCTGTTTAAGTCAGAGTCTTTTATTTGTCGATGATTTAAAGCTGTTTCGTATGGTCAGGGCGCATTGTGATGCCCAACTGCTGCAGGAAGATTTGGGGAGGCTGTCTGCATGGTCATCCACATGGAAATTGTCGTTGAATCCCACCAAATGCAAATCACTTACTATTACTTTGAAAACCAAACCCATTGTGTTCAATTATAGAATAGCCCAGTCGCTATTGGAAAGAGTCCAAACCCATAAAGATCTAGGTATTATTATTGACTCAAAGTTAACATTTTCTCATCACATTGACTCCATTATTGCCAAGGCAAACCGCATGCTTGGAATTTTTTGGCGGCACTGTAGAAGCTTAGATCTCAAGACTAAACAATTGCTGTACTGCTCCCTTGTCAGACCTAGTCTTGAATTCTCATCTGTTTCTTTCAACTCAATATCAGCCTCCCATGACATTTGCATTGAAAACAAATTCCTTTGCTTCCTGGGCAACAATGTAGACAACACACATATTGTTAATTTGTCTCCTCTTGATTCACTTAAGAAACGTAGACAGACTCTGGATCTGACTTCTCTTTTCAAATGTGTGAACTCTTACTTTACCAGTAATCTGTTTTCCCTTTTCCCCCTGAAGATTTCCCGCCCCAACCTCCGGCATCCTGACCGGTTCTACATTCCAAACAATAAAGTCAACGCCACTAAAAACGGTTTTATTCATCGTTTGTCCTCTAATTACAACAGAATTATCCATTCGAATCCCAGTATTGACATTTTCAACCTGACCCTTCCTGCCTTCAAACATAAAATCAATGAAATCTTGTGATTTATTTTTTTTTTATCTGAAAGGGGAGGTCAGGTCCAGAGTGTAACTTATGTTTTAAATATTTTGATGTAAGAACTTTTTGCCATTTTAATCTCTGTCTTGTTCTGTCTGTTTAAATAATTTTATTGTGTTATTTTATGTAATTTAATGTTTTTATCCATACTGTCATTGGCGCTTGCGCTGTTTGATGTGGCTGAAATAAAATAAAATAAAAAAAATAAAATAAGAGAGGTTAGCGGTAACACCTTGTGGAAATCTCTTTTGAGTGGTGTTGGTTCTGAAAAGAACCGGTGGTTAACGACTCCACGTCTCGATCAGTATGCTCTGATCCTCTTCAGGAGAAAGAGCATACTGATTGAAGCGTTGAGTCGTTAACAACCGCTTCTTTTCAGAACCTATACACTACTCAAAAGAGATTTTCACATGGTGTTACCGCAAACCTCTCTTAGTTATACTTCCACCATGCAAAGTTTCAAATCCTACTGATAAGTCTGTTTCACAATTCAACAATTTCAAAAACCTGTCGGACAATGTTTCTCCTTGATACATGCCCTATATAAAACTTCAGTATTTTCATTTATTTGCTATCTAGCCATAGATTGGACATTTTCGACCCAGATACTGCATTACTGTAGTGGAACAAAAGTAATATGATTAAACTCGGAAAAGAGCACTCTCAATTTTGCCGGCCATAAAAGAGAACACAAAGCACTTAAGTATTATCAATACTGACCTTGAGGACTACAGAGTAACAACACAGTTCTGAACTAATCAAGAAGACCTCCCCCAGTTGGGTCTTCCTCAGTCTCTTTTGTGGAGGATGTTTATTTTTATAAACACAGAGTTTTGTCAAAGGTTGGCTGGATATCTGCTTAGCAAACTATTCCGGTTGGCTTTTGTGTTAATCAAACTAAAGCGCCTCATAACAAAGAAAGTCATTCACCGTGAAAATTGTTTGACCCTGTACAGGCCAGGTTTAATAAGGTCTTTGTGTACACAAAAGGGAATATTTTCATTCCGTTTCTGTTTGATCACAAATAAGATAATTCACTGTATACATTTTGTGAAGCGTTTAATTTTGAGTTAGATGGACAAGTTCAACATAATTGAAGTTTTTTTTTTTTTTGCTGGCTGTTGAAAATGTTTTACTGACTGTGAATTGTTGATGAAAACAAAACACTGTTATTTACCCAAATATACGTTTCAATTTAGTATTTTTAGTGTTCAATACTTATAGAAATTAATTGTCCCTTGAGGTTCTGTTATTACTTTGTGTGAAAAATTCAGCTTTTTAAATTCGTGCTTGTAAAATGTTTTGTTCTGTAAGCTTTGAAGAAACTACATGTATAAGAGAAACAATATAAAATCCTGTAGAATTACTTGTAGTTGTCCCTATCATATTTGAAGATCGTTTGTTTATACTTATATTAATTATATTAGTAACCACACAAGCGCAAGTGGAATGCGGGAAAATATAACACTTTAAGCATGTTGGATATGGGATGCAAACCTAACACATAGCTTACAATAGCACAGTATAGAACAGGATTGGATATGGGCCGTTTAATATAGGTTTATATCACACACTTGTTGCTATGGATTGACCAATCAGAATTGAGGATTCAAGATTATCTTGAAGATTATAATAAAACCGAGCAGGTTGCTCTTACAGGGTGAATGGGGAGAATATGTCTTCTT
Source organism: Pisaster brevispinus (assembly GCA_023634235.1). NCBI lineage: Eukaryota > Metazoa > Echinodermata > Asteroidea > Forcipulatida > Asteriidae > Pisaster > Pisaster brevispinus. The sequence continues at coordinate 16,475,565 of JAMKCF010000002.1, forward strand.
TTCAGGCTTATCTTGAAAGTGTTAGTGTCCTGGCTTTGTATGCATATCTAAATCAGTTCGGCTGTTTTTTTTATGCTACTGCCAATGGCAGCTTATACTTAAACGTATGCACAGGTAAACCTTGGTGATCCGCCTTTAGCCTACAAGAAGACCTTTTCAACTTGAAGTGGGCTTAAGCCGGAAAGAGTTGCTTACAGGCTTAAAGGGGCACTGTCGTCATGATCACAGCGAGTCTGTGGCCAGACATTAAGTTCTCACACAAATACTGTTCAAGCGCGCAATAATGAGGGCGCCCTGTGGAGCTTTTGTTTGTGGCGTGGCGGTCAATGCACGCGTGTGTAGTCACTGGTAAAAGTTCCTGTTTCCATGTCAAGCCATAAGCAGACTCTGATCACGACGACAGTCCCTGTAGGTAGGAACTAGCTGCTTACAGACTTACGCAGAAAACATCTGCTCACAGGTTTGATTAAATTTGATTTTTTACAGGTTTACGGGTTTTACAGGTTTATAAAATTAGCCCCGGTACATGAAGTTTGGAAGTATGGTACCATACAATTACATGTATCTGAAAAACTATGTATCTGAAAAACCATGTATACCTGTACAAACATAAATGCCACTGTATATGTAGATGGCTTGGTGCAGCGAAGGACTTAATTGATTGGCTGTGAAGGTGTTGAAGTATTTACACACCCAAGACCCCAGATTCCATTATATGCACTGTATAAATTATAAATATTGTAGCGACTGTTCTTGAAGAAACGGGTCACTGTGTTTAACATCAGGTTTTTCCTTTTTTGTTTGATTTGTTTAATGCGAGTTCGCCCCAAACAAGGATAAAAGATGCTCTTTGTAAGGGTCTACAAGAAGAACATATTTAAGATGAAAATAACTTGGGGGAGCTGAAGTTAGGAATTGATATTCCTCTTAAAACAGTCTAGATTGTGGGATTGAGAGGGAAACATGCACCATGCAAGGGAGTTCCAAAGAGATGCAGTACGTGGAATAAAAATTTTGGAATGGCTCTTTGTTCTACATCTCAGCAAAGCAGGAGTGTATGGGTGAGAAGAAGCAGAAAGTCTAGTTTCACGCTTAAACACCCTGATAGGAGGACACACTGATGGCACATTTACCATGAAAATATCTGTAGAAAAAGACAGAGGCTGACTTTACTCTAACATTTTTACACTACTGTGTAATTTTCTCTCAGGGTGCACACTGCCAGTATTGTAGCAATTATTCTAGAAGAGATTGGTCACTGTTTGTTCTAATGTTGTCCAATATTGTTGCTTTCTTTCAGGGTCCATTTGTGCATATTGCCAGTATTGTATCAACCATTCTCAGCAAGCTCATCGTTACATTCAAAGGGATATTTGAGGTAAGAAAAGTTATTTTCAAAAGACTGTTTTCAAAGTCTCACATGCTTTCAAACGTTTGCCTCATTTAAAGTATGTGAGATATTCACCCCCTCCCCCAAACAAACATACTGACAACCACCATCATGCATGTAGGACTAGATAACTTACTTCATGGACCATTGGCACGTAAATCCAGAGGTCCCAGGTTTCAAATCACGTTTTTAGTCAAATTTCTTTGTTTACACAAAGGCAGAAAATAGATTGATTGGCTTCTGTGTGGCAACCCCGAACAAAGATATTGACAAAATAGGGAAACCCCCAGCAATAGGGCTAGATAGCTCAGTTGGTAGAGCACCAGCACGTTAATCCGGATATTGAATGTTCAAGTCCTGCACTAGTCAATTTTCCTTTGTTCAATCCAAAATTAGTTGCTAATTGTGAAGAAAAGTAGATTTTAAAAAGTACAGCATAATCTTTTACTCTTTCAGTTGTTAACCATTTCGTCTTTCAAACAACTCTTGTACCCTAAATCATTTAAAACCTACGTCATTTAAAAACATAATTGAACAAGAAAGAAAGAAACTAATTTGTGAGGTTTTTGTTTGTTCAGAATGAATCCAGGAACAGTGAGATGTTGGCGGCAGCCTGCGCCGTTGGTGTCTCCTGCAACTTTGCTGCTCCTATCGGTGGTGTTCTATTCAGTATTGAAGTCACCTCAACGTACTTTGCTGTAAGAAACTACTGGCGAGGATTCTTTGGAGCAGTGTGTGGGGCGTTCGTCTTTAGATTGCTGGCTGTTTGGAATAAGGAAGAAGGTATGGGCCCAATTTCATAAAGCAATAAGCAGACGCTTTCTGCTAACGGAGCGACTATCAGCAGAATTTATGTTTAATAGACACTGCGAAACACAGTGAAAGGAACGCTAACTTTCTATCCGTCTCTGTAAGCGGATGTAAGACACAAAAATGCAATCCATTGTGAATGCACACACAAGCTGTCAAATTTTCTCAATCGTTTATGAATTAATTAACAAAAATGACAGATTTATGAAAAATATCTGATCCAAAACCCCCGGCAAAAAATTAGTAGCTTCTCACAGGTAAGATTTGAATCATGGAGCTCTAAAATAGTTTCCGACCCAGAGCCTGATCCTTGCATCCAAGCTGTCATTGAAATTATATGAAAGTGGAGCTCCACTGTGGAAGGCCTCCAAGACTAGCTGTAAAGGAGAGTTTGTGTACTACAGGATGGTTAGAAAAGGAGCAAACTCACAGTGGACAGCAGCTTGAACAGCTTATTTCAAAAACTCAATTACATGGTATTAAAATGGTGATCTTTAAACATAAATGGCGGAAAACATGATTGCAAATGCATATCTTGTCTCTGAGATATGGTAGTTGAAGAATTTTACACGGCAAACGTGTTTGTCCACAGATGGTTTTATTCCATTCGCTTGACCGCGCCCTGACATGTCTGAAGCCAACCTGCATATGAGCCAGTAGTATCGTTGATTAAAAAACAATTTTTTCAGATTTGACCTTCAGCGCAGCTCTCATCATTGGTTAAAAAATGTCCAGAAAGAAATTGCTGTTCCTGTTTCGATGGTTATAATTAATGATGCAAAAACTAGTTAGTGGTCTGACATTTGGACCCTAGCAGAGTCTGTGTTGATGGCTATAGGGTATTAAAATATTTGAATTAATGTCATTCTCATTATAGAAACCATCACAGCGTTGTTCAAGACCACATTCAGAGTGGATTTTCCCTTCGATCCACAGGAATTAATTGCTTTTGCATTTATCGGGTAGGTAACATGACTAAAGTCAATGTTTTGATTGGTTTTGTGGGAGCCAGTGTGATTAAATCTTTGACCTTAATTCTATGTGATTTGTAAACTAATTTTTCAATGAAAAATGCATCTGATTGTTCATACTTTTCCATTAGCATATAGATAAACCAGACATGGGTTCCGCAGCTGTTGCTCAGGGGATGTCTTGCTAATAAACAAAATTAATTTTCCAATTTATATGGCTATTTAAAGAGCCCAAAAGTCTTAAGTATGGGGTAGAATGATAGATGTTAAATTTGCATCAAGGATGAACGATGCTTTTTTTAAAGTTTCATTAAGCACTGTGTACTCTGTACTTTTCTGGGGAAAAAAAGGTTTACATGGCCTTTTTCCGATCCCAAACATAGCTTTGGCACCGCCTGTAGCTTTTTCTTTCTCATCAGTGTCAGAGCAATGTGTATTTTGCACGGTTTTTCCACCATAAAGTGGAGCCCGGAGCCACAGCTGGAGCTCAAGCCAATGTTTGGCAAAAGCCCCATGTTTCTTGATAGATGGTGAAGATGTCGGAGAACAAAGCACTGTAAATAATGCACACCTCCTTTAAAGAGCCATTCCAATAGCTTTATTCCACATACTGCATCTCTTTGGAACTCCTTGCCTGGTGCATGTTTCTGCCCATCCTACAATCTAGACTGTTTTAAGAGGAATATCAGTTCCCACCTTCAGCTCCCCTGAGTTATTTTCATCTTAAATATTTTCTTCTTGTAGCCCCTTACCTTTTTTAGCCTTGTTTGGGGCGAGCTTGCATTAACAAAAATAATAAATTTTTAAAAAACCTTGACAACTTGACGAATTGATTATCCCTGGTACATTTTGATCTGCAGTATTGCATGTGGCTTCGGAGGTGCACTGTTTGTATTTCTGCACAGACGGATTGTTGACTTTCACAGAACCCATAAGAGAGTCAGCACTTTCCTTGTGAAGAAGTGAGTCCAATTCAAAAATAAATTAAAGAAATTGCAAGTTTTCTTGTCCTGTAATTAGTGTTTGTCCATATCTTCTCCAGTGACTGGCCAGCCGGACCAGCTAGCTTATCTTTTCACCAGTTCGCCAGCTTTTTCAGTTGTCCGTATTTCATGATAAATAAGAATGTTTTTTACATTGAACTAGCCAGCCGAACTACTTGGAGAGAATTTTGACCGGTCCTCGGATATTTTAAGTAGCATTAGGCCAGCAGACCTCGGGGGACCATCGGTAATATTATGAAATAATAACAAATCAGAAGAAGTCATCATTAGAAGAAGACACTTAGATACATCGTTGATAATGAGCCAAACTGTACAATGTCTCTTGCATCTTTAACATTTTAATCTTGTCCTTTGCCTTCAGTCGTTTCTTGTATCCTCTGCTGGTAGCTCTGGTCATCTCTTCCATCACATTCCCTCTGGGGCTTGGTCAATTCATGGCCGGAGAGGTAAGATGACCAGTCATTGCACAACTTTGACCCTGACCTACCCAAGGCCTTCAAAAACCAACCATATAGCAGTGATTGTACACACTGAATCCACTTCTCTCTCATATATCTTATTAGCATGAGGCCAGGTATACCGATTTTATCAGAGTCTTAACATTTATGTGGTGTGTTACATAGATAGGAGTATTTTGAAGGATTCGATACCGTACCCCAAAGTGCCCACTGGTAGCATGAGGCCATGCGCACTGATTTTATCAGAGTCCAAAGCATGTTTGTATTGAGTTACCATAGATCGGAGTGTTTTGAAGGATTTGGTATCCAGTACCACAAAGTGCCCACTCTTCTCTTATCATGACGGCACAACTCAGAAGCAATAAATTTGTCCGTACTCCACTCTCACTTGTGTGCCGACTAACCGTGTGAAACTATGTGTCTGATTGATTTAACAGCTAACTCAGAAGCAGCAGATTGATGAACTGTTTAGTAACACAACCCTTGGCACCGATCCAGCCAATGTGAATGAAGAGAACAAATACAAGCCATGGCATCGTCCGAACGTCTTTGTCACCTTAGGAGTCTTCATTGTCATGCAGGTAGAGTGGAGAACCTTAAAACTAACTTCAGGCCTGGAATTCCATCTTTGATAGGGCAAGGCCACTCTCATTTTGCTAAAGGCACTTTCATTAGAAAATCTTTAAGTCTATGGGAAACTTTTTGAAGGGGCACCAAGGCCAAGACCAGGGGCAACAGAGGCCATGGCCTCCGTGACCTTTGTGTAAATACAGGCCTGAACTCTAAAACAGATGGACAAAATTTCTTAAAGATAGTACCAATTTGAAAAATATTGTTTACCACACTATGGAAATGTACACTCCATGGAACATTTTTGTTATATCCTATCTACTTCTTGAATTAAGTTCAACCCTTAGATTAGAATTAAAAATCTATATACCAGGGATGCCAGTTTTCCAGCTTTTGCCAGAATTCCAACTTTTTCATATTTTCCCCAAAGAAATCTGGCATTCTGTTTGTTATCAGTTTCCTTCACATGGCACGTTCAGATAGATAGTCTTTATTATCAAGATGTTCACAACATGTTTTCAATGTAGTTGCATAAATACACTAGTATGTTTCACCAACAGAGGGCTTATGCTTCCCTCTAGAACCCTGAAGCGCCCTCTAGTGTTCAATGGTTGTTGCATGTATTGTAGTGAATGTAAAGAAACGAGATAAGAAAAACTTCCTTTTCCCTCCTTGTTACCTTTTCCCCTGAAATAAGACTTCACGGGACGCCTTATGTTGTTATTATTAGTATTATTATTTATTCGACTACAGGTATACAAATAAAAATTAAAAATCAAGGCAAATCAAAGAACTTTAAAACCAAAAGAGAAACAACAAAGCAAGAAATACAGACCTAGCCCAAGAAGCATACAGAATAGTAAAGTACAAGAGAGATGATTACAGGATGACAACTATTGGAAATTGACGCTGACTTTCTTGATGTACTATGCGATCCACCCATCTTCCTCTTCCTAGTTCTGGATGACAGCTCTAGCTGTGACTCTTCCAGTACCTGCTGGTGTCTTCATTCCAGTCTTCACACTAGGAGCAGCATTTGGAAGGCTGGTAGGAGAATGTATGGCAGCATGGTTCCCACAAGGAATTCATACATCGGAAGGAATCATCAATAAAGTCATTCCAGGTGGATACGCTGTCGTTGGTAAGTAGAAAGCTGAGGTCAAGTCTCAAGACATTGAGGTCAAGTCTCAAGACACTAAGGTCAATTTATTTAAATTATCAAGTCTAAGACATTAACTTCAAAGATGTCATTTCAGGTCGTTATGCTGTTGTTGGTAAGTTGAAAGCTTGTCAATGTGACAGGGGTTGTCATTAAGCCTTTGGAATAGAGTCCCTATGGTCAAGTCTTAAGACATCAAGGTCAAGTCTCGAAGACAATAGGTCAAGTCATAAGATGTTGAGGTCAGGTCTCAAGATACTAATGTCAAGTCTCGAGACATAAGGGTCAAGTCTCGAGACAAGTATCAAGTCTTAAATCACCATCAATAAGGTCATAATGGGTATAGCAGAGTTCCTTAGATCAAGTCTTGAGTCCTAAGGTTCAAGTCTTAGATCTTTGAAGTTCTATTACATCATAGCAAGTCTCAAGTTCTGAAGGGAAATTAATACACAAGTCATTAAATCAATGATTGAGTTTACCATGGAGGAAGGAAAGATAAATTCACCTTCTTTGTTTTGCTTTGTTCAATTTAGGAGCGGCAGCCTTATCAGGAAGTGTAACTCACACCATATCAACTTCCGTCATAGTATTTGAGCTGACTGGACAAATAACACACATCTTACCTGTCATGGTAAGTGGTCAAAGAAAGAGCTCTGCCATTAGAAATTAAGAAAGTCTCTGGGAATATCTTTAAAGATGATACCCATGCCTACATTCCTACAGGCTGTGAAGGGGGTAACCCTATTTCAGCCTCAGGAGTAGGTGGCAACGTGCCCCTGGTGACAGTTGATTTGTCGACGGCCAAATCAGTCAAGTGTAGCCCTCAACTTGAAGTGGCTGTCCGGCCTTGTGATGTTACGCAATGTCTCATAAAAAAATTAAAACAGTACTTATGTACTGACTAGTCAGCTGGATATGGGTTTGGCTGCTTTGTAAAATTGAGCCCAAGATCAAGGTCTTAACATCTTTAAATGTATGTTTTATCTACTCAGATGGCAGTGTTGATAGCCAACGCTATTGCCCAGTTACTACAACCATCTTTTTATGATAGCATCATCCAGATAAAGAAGCTGCCGTACTTACCTGATATCAGCCATGCTGGAGCCAAGTAAGTCCTTAATCCCAAACATTAACAGTAGGCAATGAAGGCCTTGAGTTTTCAATGCCAGAAAATATTCCAACTTAAACCTGGTTTAATTAATTTTGGGTTGAACAAAAACAAATTTACCCAGTTCCTTATAGGGAGGCTGCAAATAAGGGTGGTCAGGTTGCCTTCCACCTCTGGGACCCTGGTTCAAATCCCACCAGGGGCACTATGTGAATTTGGTTTTCAGTCCCTGCCTGATTGCGTGGGTTTTCCCCTGGAATCAATTTCAGGGATTTTCCTCCCACATCTAAAACTGAAACTTCCTTCGATGTCTTTTCTCCATTGGGTTCTTAGCTAGTATAGTGATTAAGCTCGCTTTACTGAGAGTCCTTGGCTTCACAACCAGATTAATTAATACATGAATATGAAAATCAAATAAAATATTCGGACTGTACGACTCATTTGGTAAGGCGCTGGCATGTTAATCCAGAGTTCCCAGGTTCAAATCCCGCCCTAGCCCAAAATTGAATATCCCTCATTGAGGTAGATTTTAATGACCATGACAGTGATTGGCGAGAAGCAATACCATCAACAGGTTTGTTCTTAATTTAATTGCTGATTTATTATGTTCTTCATCATAGGACTTATGAGATTTTTGTTGAAGACATCATGGTACGCTACGTAAAGTTTATCTCTTGGCTGTCGACCTACGGTGACCTTAAGGAACTCTTGGATACCTCCCCAAGACTTCAATCCTTCCCCCTGGTAGATGCTCCAGGTAGGACCTCCCCTCCAATACATTATGCTGCTTCTTTGTATCTGAGTGTGGATTGGATAACTGGGTTGGTCATGCTACAAGAATGTAGTGTCCCAACACGTGTCTATTCCTGGTGAGGGAATCACTTAATGGGGTTAATAGCTGATAGAATTCTCATTCCTATATCCTTACGTATTTCTGTTCGTCCTGGTAGAGTCGATGATATTACTGGGGTCAGTGCAGCGCAGTGAGTTAGAGTTCATGTTGGAGAAGAAGATAGGTCTAGCACGACGTCTTGTCGTTGTCCAAGAGAAGAAGAGAGCTAAAGGGGTAGAAGTCCAGTCGGGACCCTCGGATCGATTCTCAGTTGTCTCATTCAATGCTAAGGTAAGTAAGAGGCGTCAGCTAGAGGTCTCTGTTTCCTCAAAACATCAAAATTTTAATGATGCCAGCGAGGTTAGCTTTATGCATAAGAAACTTTTACCCCTCTGTTGATGGGACAGATGTATCCCCATACTATGGTTTGGGCACTGGCCTGGTGACCAGTCTCGTTTCTTCATCTTTCTCTTCCATTCTGTTAATTAAAAAAAAAATTAAGTAGGATTTGAACCTTTGCATGGTGGAAGTACAACTATAGAGAGGTTTGCGGTAACACCATGTGAAAATCACTTTTGAGTAGTGTTGGTTCTGACCAACCACTGTTTCTTTCATTGCAGACTGATGAAACCAGCTCACAGCCAATCTCAATCAGAAACAGTTCTAACGATGGTAAGTTCTTGTTTTCCATTTTCCATTTGAAGTTCTGTCAATTTTTACCAATATGTGAACAAAACTTGTTGGGAATGAATTAATTGTTGTTTGTTCCAATGCTAAGTTTACATCATTTAAGAAGTCTAGTCTGATTTTTTATTTGTTTTGCCCTCAGAAAATGTTTTATTTATAAAGCCTGAAAAGTCTGTTAGAGCCTTCACCATGTGTACATGTAGGACGGGCCTTGCACTCGATAAAATGTTCCTACTTTTTACCAAGGACCAAGTGTCATGCCTGGAAGTCCCAGCCTGTAACTATTGCCCTGGAAGTCCCAGCCTGTAGCTATTGCCCTGAATTCTGTTTGTTCTTTTATTTCAGCTTCTTCAATCAGTCTCAATAACTTGGAGGTAACTATAAACCATCAAGAGTTTCACCTTTTAGTTTCGTAATATTTATTCTCGTTGTATTTGTCTTCCATAAGTGAAACAGTTTTATTGATTTATCTGTCACCTGGACTTTTACATGTGTCACATTTCAGTACCTCAACTGTGGTATAAATTTGTAATTTTGTTCCATTTCCAAAAGCTGTATGTATAGGTATGGCTCCAAACATAGGTTGACCTTTTGTTATAGAGACATGGAATAACTCTTACTAGTCTTGTGTTTTAACAAGTGAAACCATTTTTTATAGGTTTGGGGTAAATCATTGGTAGACCCTCCTGTACACTGGTACCACAGACTGCCACAGAGTACTACACCTTCCAGGCTAGCATTGAGTGCATGAGTTCCTTTTGCAGGGAATTTCGCTCTAATGTCAAGCGTATTTCACAGGTTATCAGGGAAGTTTTGCTTGTGCGCACGTGTGTACTCCACATTGCCATTCTTTGCTTACACAGCTAGCGCAGAAATGAAGCGCTTGCCCAGTAAGCGTAGAATGGTGATCGCAAGAGTACAGCAATAAGCGGAGCCATGAAATTGGGCCTTGAGGTTCACAACATAACACTGCTGATAAGGTTAATCTATAACTGGAGCCATACACTGTACTAGCTTCATTCTCTAGGCTTTTATTCTCCTTGGTGTTCTTCATTTACATCTCCTTGATGCCAACTTTCACTATTTTTTCCATCTTTTCTTTTTTCCCAACCTGTTCATTGTGGGATGATATTTATTAAATTAATTGTAATAACAACTAACTTTCATTATGAACTAACCGGTTTTACACTTCTGTTGAATAAAACTTCCTTGATTTCCCTTTTCCTTCTATACTTATCAATATGTTATCCCGGTACTTCCCATAATAAGTTATTCACTTTTCCTTCTAACTTATTAATTGGTTTTTACGGTACTTCTCATGTTATTCACTTTTCCTACTAACTTATTAATTGGTTTTTACGGTACTTCTCATGTTATTCACTTTTCCTACTAACTTATTAATTGGTTTTTACGGTACTTCTCATGTTATTCACTTTTCCTTCTAACTTATTAATTGGTTTTTACGGTACTTCTCATGTTATTCACTTTTCCTACTAACTTTTTAATTGTTTTCCCGGTACTTCCCAAATGTGTGATCATTTCCTTTGTTTTTCCTTGTCTTTTCCATGTGCTGTATTTCACTTCCTTCGGGAATGCAAACTTTGATGCACTCCTCCTCTGTATTCCCCAACCCCCCTCCCCCATCCCGCTTTCCATGGTAGCTTTCCCTCCTAGTTCTGCTTAGGAAATCCCCCCGTTCAACTCCTCGTTCTTCCCCACGAAGTTCCTTCTCTGCAACTAGCAAGGTATGGCAAAGTCTTCCCAAAGAAAATTCCTTGAATCAAGACGACCTTAAACACCTGTGGCAGTTTTAGCTCCAGGAGTTTCTTCTGCTACAGATGGATTTGTATTCCCTTGCATGGTTTTTGCTATTTGTTATAAGTGCGTCTGGTTGCTTTCTGTTAAATGGACTTGCTTTGATTTCGGGTTTATTCACTAATTTGCTTTGCTTTCCCCTTCACTTAATTTGGTCAGAGTTTTTCCCTTAATAATCCCCCAAAATTTTGACTTTATACTTGAATGCAAAATTTATATTTTTTGCTTATCTGTGTGTAAAATTATGGCTGCTGAGCTGTGTGCTTAAGTAAATGTTTTTTGCATGAATGAATCTAAAATGAGGACCAGTCTAGTGTTGAGTTTTGGGGCAATCTAAATCTGCCAATGACCGATCTTAGTGGTTTTGAACAATGAAGGCATTATGTCAGTTATTGGAATGATTTTATCTCAAAAACAACTCGGCTGTTTTTCATAAATCCAGTGACTGAACTTTCAGCTCTGTGTACAAAAACATATATGAGAAGAAGAGATTGACACATTTACTGGTCACTCAAGTACATGTAGTTTTGAAAGATTGATTTCTAACATTATACGCCCTACTGCCATTGCCCATTCACCCTGACAATCAGTTGCACGATCAAACCACTTTATAAAGTATGGTACAGATATTAGCGGCAACCCTAGACCAGTTCTGTCTGATTTTGAGAACATGTCAGTGAACTTACTTGTTCTGAACACAAAGTTGTGCAATGCCTTGTAGCTTCCACCGGTTTAAACACCTACATTTAGAAAAACCATTTGGCATGACCCTTCACTCTGTCTGCTGTGCCACACTGTTTTGTTATATGTCTATTTTGCTCACAACACCTAAGGAAATGTTAAAGCGCTTTGGCTCCAAAGACAGCGTTCTGAGCTCCAGTAGCGACTCATTGGAGGGTATCCCACGCAAGGCTAAGGTTTATAAACTGGTAAGTTCATCCAGACACCTGCTCCTGGTTGCCAACCACTATAGCCTAGAGACACAGAGTGGCTTACTCCCTTGTCAAGCATGAGATTTTTCAGGATTTTTTTTCTGATTACAGGATTTTTGTCAAAACCACCTCGGGTCTTTCAGTTTTCTAGAAAGGAGTAGCGCAATCACCAAAGGGAGAAGGAAATAGTCCACAACGTGTCCAAAACTTGTAGTTTTGTATTTCTAGTGATGCACAGAGTCTGTAAACCTCCTGAATTGTAACATCTGGGAGGTTCTGGGACTAGAATAAGGGGAACCGAGACCTGCAAGTCATATTTCATGAACTTTCATTCAATCTCATCCCTGCCCTATAGAAGAGCAATCGTAGATGAAGCTGTAGATGCATTAACTTTATCTATCAGAAGTCACCTTCCAGTGAATTGAAAAAGTTGAGAAACTAAAAAGTAAAGTTGGAAATCAGACTGAATCAGACTAGAGTGGCAAGATGGCCATTCTGACATCACATTCATAATACTGACTGATTAATCCCATTTGTTGATCGGATGATCTCAATCCCACTCTGAGAAAATAAGAATCAAACAACTTTCAAAGTAGCAATTCTAAAGACATAATTGATAACATTTTCAACTGACAGAGTTAACACACTTTACACCTGTAACATTTTAATAATACTGCCACTTAATCCACAACCTGTTGCCGTGGTTTCTATTTGGTTTCATAACCATCTAACTAATGTTGGCTGCTGTGTTTTTATTTTGCATGATAAATGGAGCACATAATGTATCATAAAATTTTGCCCTTGTCTTGTTTCCCACCTTTTCCAGTCTGACGAGTGAATTTTTCTGAAATTCTCGTTTCCTTGGCTCTTTTTCCTCTGTGGACATATAGGGGCCTAACCATAAATTATGTGTTCTTAATTTGTATTTTGTATCCCAAAAGCCCAGAGCATCAACACTTTCCCTCCCAGCGGAGGGGAGAGGAAAACCTGCATAACTTTAGTTATACGTGAATTAACACCAGTGTTGATTTTGTTCATCAACAGTATTGAGTTGTCTCAGTAGAGATTTTATTAATTTTTTTTCTTCAGGTTTTGAAGAGTTTTTTTTCTTAAAATGTTTTAATTGTTTCCTTTGTTTGTTTTTACCCATAACTCATGCTTATTAGGTACTGTATACTCAGTACTTGCACGATTCCTGTGAAAAAATCCACAGGCGTATTATACTCTGGTGGGATTCGAACCCCAGACCTTTGCCATTCTAGAGTACCAAGTTTCCCCGGTAGTTAGCAGTGGGTACCACAGCCATTTTAATATGTTTGTTTTGAAAGTTTTGTTTTTCTACCTTTTAGCAGTCGATGCACAAATGTTAGTTTAACTAACAACTAAAAAACAGTCTGAGTTCCTTCTCAATATTATTATTATTTTTGAATAACTAGTTACATAAAGAGAAATACAGTTTCTTAACATTGTGTGGTATCTTACTTAAGTGTTAAACAATTACATGTATATGAGATAACAGTAAGGGGCCAGACTGTCTTTTCTTAAAACCTTGTGTTGCTTAACATTGATTCACAATTTTAGGTTTTTAACTTTTGTTGCAACCCTTAGGAGATGGTTTGCGGTAATGGCTCACCTCAACTGCTGTTATAAAACCTAAAGCCATTTGTTTAAAATGCGCCCTCTAGTGACAGTAAATTTGCGTAGTTGTAGAGTATCCATTAAAAAAGTAACACCTGGTAACACCTTGGGCCCAATTTTAAAGAACTGCTTCAGCACAAAAAAAGTAACAAGTGCTAAACAATGTTGCTTACCAGATTAGGGTTACCGGCCAAAATGATATGCCATATGTACTATTTGTGACTGGTATTGTGCTAACCTTTGCTTAGTAGATATTTACTGCTTAAGCAGCCATATGAAATTGGTTACTTAGAGGGAGGGTAGTATTCTGGTAATTATCGAGGGAGAGTAACAGGTTGACATCCATCAAGAGGGGATGATAATAATCTTGGTGTTTGTATTTCCCACAGCCGATTGGTGAGTTTGAAGACATGACCGGAGATCAGGTACATACTACTATTACTCTCTAGTTCAGTTTGAAATTGAATTTAGTCAAGCTGTGTGACGCTGTTTTTCAGGGTTAGAGGAGGGTTGGGGTTTGGGGAGGAAGGGTCTCATGATCTGATCCACACGATATTTTGGAGCTCACAATTTCTGTGGTAGGGGAGATGAGTACCGATCTGATTTGTTTTATAAATTTTGCTAGTTCCTTTAGTAAAGTTTCATCATTGCGTACTCTCATAATACATTTGTTGTGTAGATCTTTTCAAATCTGAAAAAAGGAAAGTTTCTGTATTCATAATGAGAGGCCTCGCAGAAAAAATATCCCCCTAACTTCAGAAATCATAATTTTTAGTTTTTGTTTTCTCTTTGTTTGTTTGGGTTTTTTTTAAAACAAATTTAATGTTAACCCTACCTTAACCCATTTAGAGAAAAATCCTACCTGCCCAATCAAAGAAAAAATACTACCTGCCCAATCAAAGAAAAAATACTACTTGTACAATCAAAGAAAAAATACCTGCCCAATCAAAGAAAAAATCCTACCTGCCCAATCAAAGAAAAAATCCTACCTGCCCAATCAAAGAAAAAATCCTACCTGCCCAATCAAAGAAAAAATCCTACCTGCCCAATCAAAGAAAAAATCCTACCTGCCCAATCAAAGAAAAAATCCTACCTGCCCAATCAAAGAAAAAATCCTACCTGCCCAATCAAAGAAAGTCCTCCAAAAGTGTTGTTTATGTGAAGTTGGTTAAAACTGATGATCTGTATTAATATTACCAGCTTGAAGAGTGGGAGTCTCGAGAGTTGAAGATTCAGCTGGACTTCAGTGAGGTTCACATCGACCCAGCACCTTTCCAACTTGTTGAAAGAACATCTCTTCACAAGGTAATTCATCATAGCCATTTAAATCTAAAACTTCCCAAATTTAATTGTTTGTTCTTCCTATTTTCTTGTGTTTTAACCCTTTGGAATCCAATGTGGCCACAAGCCGCTTGTACCAAAATGCACATAGCGGCTGCAGCTGGCTGCAAGATTTGACAAACTTCCACTCAACCAGAGTATGGTCTGGAAAGGATTGGAACCCGTCACTTAAAGAACTAGCTTATATCTGGAAATCAAGACAGTTCAAACAACAAGTCAAGTGGTTGAGTACTTATCACATCCATGTAGAACAATGATCTGTGTTTTTGTTTATGTGTTTCATAACTGGTTGTGATTTGTTTCCTTTGTAAATAATTTCTGAGATTAGATGTCATTAAACAAAAATTACAATGAGCAAAGTCTGCTACCAATTTAGAGTACGACACCTTTAATGTTAGTAAATTGAAATTATAACATTGACTTCATATTTGATTGATGTTCATATACTTTCCTCTCTATTCAGTGGGACTGATTGGATGTTGCTTAAAACTGTTTTACATTCAGAAGTTAGGTATATATTTATATATACTTGACATATGTACATAGTCTGTAATTAAATTTGATGTTGATTATTTTCGTGTGCATAGCCAGATTTTACATTATTTCATACTTGACCGTGTTTATTACATAGTTTTGTTTCCGTGTGCAAGGAGATTGTGTTCCCCCATACGACGAACTGTGTCCTAACTTCTTCTGATAGCGCCCTCTTTTGAATCTCCTCCAGCCCATGTTAATTTCTCATATGGGGGACAGAATCTCCGGGGGACAGATTTCCCTGGACATCCTCTTATATAGGAATGAGGATGTCTGCTTTTTAAACATGTTTGTGTACTTTGATGCTGCATCTGTATGTTGTTAGCATATTTTTTAATTTTTAGGCTGTAATTCTTTTTTTATTTTTTATAATATAATTTTTATTGTTTGTATTCTGATGGAATTTTTATTGTAATTTGCGCCCTTGAACATCCTCGGATCAAGAGGGCGCACTAGAAATGTAACAAATTGTTATTATTATTACTAATGCTACTAACATTATTACACTCAACTCTGGTTGTAACAAGACTGTAGGGACCAGACCTAGATAAGTTCTCTTTATATTGAGAGTTGAATGTAAATATGATGCTCGGTACCCAAACCAGGCACTTCCTGCCAAAACTCATAACTGGGTTTATTTAGTCATCAAATAGTTGTGAATAAGAGCTTACAAATAACACCTAATTAGGGCCAATGATTAAAGTATTTCTCAACATATATAATGTTTAATACATCACGTCACATTGATGTCAAAGCTGATGTTTCGGTTGTCTTCACTTTTAATGCCATTTCACTACTTGCAAGAACTGTCTGACTTGACACATCACAACAAAGATGATGGAAACATTTATTTTTCAACATAGTAGATTTGACTATCAATATTGATAAATTTTCTTTCCTTGTGAGTTACTGTAAACGCTGTGATTTAGTTTACTAAGTAGAGTGTCTTTAAATGCAGATTATTATTATTATATGAGCACCTGGTAATATGTACCCCTAATACTGATATTTGACAATGCACTGTCCTTTTTTTTGTTAGTGCCACTCCATGTTCTCATTGCTTGGTCTGAACCACACCTACGTTACAACTCTTGGAAGACTAGTGGGCGTTGTGTCTTTGAAAGAGGTAGGAGACTTTTGAATTCTATTATCTATTCCTTGCTGGATGACATCGTCGTATGGCCCGAAGGAAGGCGTAAGGGTCTACGCCTACCAGCTGGGCCCAATTTCATAGAGCTGCTTAAGCAGAAAATATTGCTTAACAATTGTCTGCTAAGCAGAAAAGAGCAGGATACCAGTCACAAATTGTACATGTGACATGGTAGCTTGGTTGGTAACCTTATTCTGGTAAGCATAATTTTGTTGTGCTTAGCTACTTTTTGAGCTTAAGCAGCTCTATGAAATTGGGCCCTGGTCACACAAAGTACTGTTTGTCCCAGTAACAGAGGGTCAGAAGCAAATGGCTCCTGCTGCATTCTTGTTGCTAGAATCACCCCAAAGACATGTTTTCCCATTTCCGTGCAGAATTTAACTTTCCTGTAATGAATGGCAGAAAACTGATCAAACTTTCATGCTCAGTTTTCTTGAAACACGGTTAAGCACATTAACTGCTTAAGCTCTTTCTCTGCTTGAACATTGCAGCTTCGTTCTTCAGATGGGATGTAAAGCTGTAGTTCCTGTGTGATGTGTAATGAATAAAATAACCCACTTACACTTATTGTGAAGAGAAGGGGTTTGCCCCGGTATTTCTGGCAGCACCTTGCAAACCATTAGAAGGTGCTACATAAATGGGTCTTATAATTAAAAACATAGCTCTGCTTATCCTGTTGAAAAACAGCTTTGACACACCCCAAGCGGTATGATGCACATAAGAACTACATAAGAACGTAGTACTATTATTATTAGTAGAAGACGCATTCTTGATGATTGATCATTGTGGGCTTCTTCCTTCCAGATACGGAGAGCCATTGAGAAGACAGCGCACAGCAACCGCAACTCCTTCCGGCAAAGTAGCAGCCATCCACCATTGCAGAACACCATCCATGGAGAAAACTCAACAAGTTGACTCCTTAACAGCCAAGAAAGCTTCTGAATCACATAACAGGACCTTCCCCTTGCCTTTCCCATCCCAACTTAACCGATATTATATAAAAGAGTAATAAAAGAGCGCCCTCTGTTGGCAAAGCATAAGTATCAGAAAGTAATGTCTTGTAGAGGGACAAGATACCCTGTATCACACTGCTGTAATTAATAGATATTAAGTGATTGGCAGATTTCTGAGTTAAAGAGAACCCATTCTGAATTGGCTAGTTGCCTGTACACCTGCTTGCTCTGATTGGAACATTTTAAAGCTGTTAACTTCACCCAGCATAACCCTCTATACCTGTTGCCTAGATGTGTGCTGTCTGGCGACCACAACTGCTTTGGGTACAAAACAAATGACAATTTGAAAAATTACAATTGCCAACAAGTACGAGTGACTTGAAATTTCCATCATCATGATTGATGTATAAAATTATTCAGAAGCTGTCTTGGCTACAAAGTACCAGCTAAAGAAATATACCAAAAAGTAAAGAAAGATTTATGATTATATTGTCTGTACAAATCTCAGAGTCACAACTTCTTAAGAGAAATCTTACATCTCTTAGTGTTACCTCAAGAATATCTTTGTTATTATCTGTTGCAACGGTGAATAGTTTCAAGTTGACTAATTATCTGTGTGGTGTTTGAGTATTCTTTTATAACTAGAATCAACAGTGTGTGAAGGTGATTCTTTATCTGACATCACTAAGTCATGCTAAATAACTCCTCAATTTAGGTATAATTTATGTCTATTAAACCAGGCATGATGTTTCACCCTAGAAGAATAACAAATTAAAGGGAAATTGCATAGACTCCTTGCCAGAGCTGTGTATTGGAAGAATTGTGACATAGAGGGACCCGTTTTCTTTAGTCATGTGGTTGCTGGACACCATTTTCGTCCAAATGAAACACAACCTAATGTGCAGAGTAGTGTGGCACAATGCGTTTTTGGGACTGAACGTAGCTTCAAATTGCAAGTTGTCGCAACTCTCTAATTACACCACTCTGTTAAGCGTCCTCACTGAGGTCAAAGAACAACCTATCAATGGTCAAGAGTTGTGTGTCTGGTGTGTACACATGGGCACATTTTCATCGTTTGACCTCAGTGATAGCTGTCTGGGCGGGGCGGGGGCAGGGGGGATGTGTGATGAGTACATGGCTGCCTTCATGTGGTAAAGGCTGTCAGTTCAATTAAATAACGTATTGTTTGAGGGCATGACAAAAGGAATTCAGATTACAGTTGCATGGCCATATTTTTGCTGGAAGAAAATAGTTTTAGAATGTTCTCCTCTGAAAGAAGTTTGACAAATGATGATGTTTCAAAACAAAAGCTTTTTTTATGCCATGGACAATGCAGAAGTTGCAGGATCATACAGGATTGTTTGTACACGGTTGATGGACAGGAAGCCAACCATAATTAATATTGAGTGTTTTGTTGGGGTTTTTTGGTGTTTTTTTTTATAACTACCACTAACCATTCACGGATTTCTTCCTGCAATACCTTCAATATAAGCTTATGACATACTAGACACCATAAAAATAACTATTCAAAATTGTAATCTGAATTTGGGGTCAAGTCAGCCAAAAACCAAACCTAGCATCTTTAAAAAGGGAATGATGTCATACCCGATTGAATGTAGAATGTATGTAGCTACGTGTACATGTATGTTAATCAGCACCTTTCAAAGTAGACTTGGTTTCGTAAAGCTCTTATAGAACTCAAATTTGCTTAGCAAAAAATATTGCTTAGCGCGAAATTGTGCACCAAGTATACTGCCATGTGTGAAGTGTAAAAAAGAAACGCTATTTTTATATTGCTAGTTTATATTTAAATATGTTATTGCCCAATGGATTGTATCGAAAATCATAAAACCTTTATTATTTTTATGGAATAATTACTTACAAACAAAGGTTTCAAATTGATGGTCACAATTTTTGAAGTAGTTTTGTTTGACAGATGAGAGATTTAAAAACTGTGGTTGGTTTTGGGGGGTTTTCAAGCCCTTTTTTCTCCTTAATGAACCTTAAATGCTCTATGTATCTTTAAATTTTGCTATTTTTTATTTCTTTTGGTGGACTCTGCTTGCTATTCACAGCTAGTTATAAACCAAGGTGCTATTTTTATTCAGGGTTTGATGGTGGGTTTTTGATACAAGTTGAGGTGGAAATATCTTCCCATTCTTCCTTTAAGAAAGAATAGAATGATTTATTTCTAGCTGCTGATTAACCTTACTGCTGATGTGAAGGTTGTTTACTAATTAATAAGAGACACTAAGTACGTGTGTGGTAACTCATATGGTGTGTTTGAATGAGTTTGTTATTACAACCGGGCAAAGAGTTAAGTTTTAGCATTTTTGCCCATCACTAATGTATATTAAAGCAGTTAATAAACATAGTTTTACAATACCTGTGGGGGAAAAACACGAGAGACTGGGGTGTGATTTGAATCCTTGAGCTTTGGTATTCTGGAGGTGAGGTATAATCCATAAAACCAGCAAACCACTAAACCCGAGAAAGTCATTACAAACAATGCTTTGTAACACCTATTACATACTTTGCTATGTAATACAATTAAATGTATTACACTTATTGCATCACACATTGCTTTGTAATACACTTAGAGCTGTTAAATGTATTACACACATTGCTTTGTAATACAATTTAATGTATTACACTTAATATATCACACGCGACTTTGTAATACACTCAAATGTATCACAGTGACACTTAAATGTACCACACATAACTTTGTAATACAATTAAATTTATTAAATGTTTTACACATATTGCTTTGTAATACAATGTAATGTGTTACACATTGCTTTTTAATACACTTAAATGTATCGCCAATAAATTTGTAGTACATTAGTGTATACAAACTTTGCTTTGTATCATACACTTCAATGTATAGCACATTGTTTTGTCATACACAAATGTATCACAAATAGACGTGTAATACATTAGTGTACCGTGGCGTTCCGGTGGGTGGGGGGAGGGTGCTCACTGATAACCCCCACAAATTAGATTTTAGCAATGCTCAGATGAATGGTTTACATTTAATATCTCCCTCAATTTGTCTGTGCCCCAACCCCTTGTCACCCGAATGAAAGTGTCTCTGGTTATGCTACCGCTAGCCAAGCAAAGTGTAACTGATATCAAAAGTAATAAAAACTCTGCGATTACTGCTTCAAAATCCACATTTACTTTTAATGTCCAAACTCTCCTTGCAGTGTGTACGAAGCAGCCTTTTCATTGTATGTATCATAGTACTTATCTGTGGTGTGAAAAAAAGAAAGGTTTTGTGATTTAGTGTCGTCATATATAATGGCATTGATTTCTGGTAAACATTCCATCTGTAAACTTGACAGCACTGATGTATAACCTTATTATTGCAATATTGTGTAAAAAAAATAATAATATAAGAAAATGAACCGTGGTAATATACAGAGGTCTTCACTGTGTAAAATTTGTTGTCCTTGTTCTACTATCATTTACCGCCTTTTTTACCTTCCTTTTACCTCCTTTGATGTTCGTGCCCCCCCCCCCGGCTGCACCCCTTTTGAAATCTTGACTTTTGAGATTAAAAACGACCAGAGTAAAATGTTACATTTTACATGTTTTTATATAATATTTACATTTAAAAAAAACTTGTTTTCCGTCTACACGCAGACAATGTATTTGTTATTACACTGACGTCAGATTATCTTATATAAAATAGTAAATGGCATATAAACGAGAGCGTTGAAACGGGGTTGTTTATAAAATATGCACGTGAAATAAGCGTCGGCACGGCGATATTCAATTGTCAGAGCTAATGATTTCATGTCGTTATCATCAGCGTAGGAAGTCATCCATAAAGAGATGACATTAACAACTAGATATGAATTAAATAAATGATTGCCTTAAAATTGCCCAGTGTATGATGACACAACCATTTATTTCAAAGACTAAAGCGACCCTCCTGCAACATATTGTATCGTTTCGTTTTGTGGCGATTGGTTTTTGAGGTTATTTGAGGTCTTAAAAAATGGATGAGCATGCAATGAATTTCCATCTGTTGGTAAAGAACTCAGTTATGCTGCATGTAAGAAAAAATACATAACGTGTGAGAGGGTGTAGCTGTTTCCTCTGCTTTATTCACATACTTTTGGTCTCACATTTTGTTAAAGGTAACATTAAAAGAGTCTTTAAAAGTCTTGAATTTGACTCTTTATAGTGTGAACATTCCCTGTAAACAAATTAATACACATGGAATAAACACAACACAAGCTAAGATATACCAAATTGATAGCTAAAAAATTCAAGAATTCAAAAATCCTCATTTTTCTTACGATGAGCTCTCTGTCGACATTACTATAATTTAATATCTGCAATTTGCATTTGTAACCAACAACGACGAATGTAGTTCATTACCAACGACTGAAAGTATTTTTAAATGTCTTAAAATGAAATGAAATGAAATTACACTCGTGTGAAACGACTTCAAGCTTGGTTTAGGATGATGAGGATTATGGAGGAAGAGAAACGCAATTACTAAAGACACAGATTACTGACTCAAATAAATTGAAGTGTATTTTGTGAAAGTGACACCAACGGCTGTAATAAAAGAGATCGAATAGTTCATCAAACCAATGACGTCATTGATTCGATTCTGAGTACAATCTCAGTGGGAATGTCGTAAAACAAAGTAATGTCCCAAGCATAGGAGAAATACGGCCTCAATTTACCGGTTGGCCAAGCAGAGAGTGTACAATCCCGCGAGTCAAGATTCCGTGTTCAAACAGGTTTTTTAAAAAGTTTTTAAGCCAATATGATGTTAGCTTTCCCCATTTGGATAAGGACGACAAACGTCAAAACACATTTTGTTCTGATATTTTATCCAGTTTTGCACAGTCTGTTTGTTTTATTCTTTTAAATTCAACAAGAATTTTCTGAAAATCTAAAAGGCTCTTTAGGAATGATCGATTCGCCAGGAAACCTACAGGTGGCAGTCTGTCAGACCTTTGAGGACATTATGTGGCAGCAGACTTAAGTAAACCAGGTTCTCATAAATGGTCTCATGCTCAGAACTAATTAAACATCGAATACAAAAATAATAATAATACAACAAATTAAAAATTAAAAATAAAAATTAAAAAACGTACAAATAGGGGCCTAAGGTCCAAAGCTATCAAGCGTTCGAAAGAGCCTGGTATCATTGTATATACACTGATCGTGCAACTGCACGGATACAAATCGTGTAAAATAATAACTTGTATTAAGTAAAGATGAAAAACCAGCTACCAAAATCATTTCATGCATCTGTAAAATTATTTTACTTATCCGTTATTTTTACGTCGCACCAGTCGTTGACTTTGCACATAATAATTTACATTATTCGCGACATGCAACAGCAGTTGAATTTTGACATGCGCGTGAGTTTTGCTCCGACATTTCTCTTCTGAAGTTATATATTTGCTCGTGTGAAATCTTCATTAGAGTACTCATGCAAGCCGTTTCTGGGACTGTTGTATATGCTAAAGGTGTTCGCCCAGAGTCTCTTTGAAGCCTTTTCGACCTCTATTTTTCTGTGGGAAAGTCACTGAGTAATTCGACACTGCGAATATTGTTATGGTTCTCCCGTGTTTTGACAATTTTTTTGCGGTGCGTGACGGACGAGGTAGATGGTCACACTTTTCCAGTAGTTTTTAGTAAGCAATTTCAACCCAACAATACCGAAATTATTTCACAACATTTAAACAACAAATAAGTTAAAAACACAAAAATACTGCCTTGATGCAAATTTATACTTATTACCACGAGACACCTTCTAAATATAAGAACTTGATAACTATCATATAATTTATAATTTATAATTCTACAATTAACTACTATTTGAATCGACGTGGTGCTACAAATAACACTAACAAAAAAAGGATAGTGCGAGTCCATGGTTTTTGTGTGAACCGTTAATTTTAAAAACATTAACAGTCAGGCGTGCTTTCTGCAAGCGTTGTGAAAATATTCTGGGCACACTGGAGAAACCCCATTAAATGTACCTCAGTAGTGTACTTTGTGCACTTAAATTAACTCATATCTTTTAGTAATTATAAAGATGTTTATAAACTGATTAAAATGACAAGCAATTAAGTCATAATACGAACTAGTGAGTAGTATGGCAACAATAGATGCTAGCAACTAATTAGTGAGAGAATTCAACAGGCTGAGCTCGATCACGTCATAATTATAAAGGGCACAGTGCCTTCGGACTTCGCTTTAGGTTGTAACACGCGTTTGTTATGAAATGTTATGGTTAGATGGGTGTTTTAAGTAGAATATAATGATCAACACAAATACGTCTCGAAAATGGTCGGTTTTCCTAACTCTTCGTGAACTTACACGTTCCGCCAATTGTTGAGTCAACAACTTGGTTCTACAAAATGGCGGACCGCGTTAGTTCACGAAGTAAAAGGAAAACCACACAATTTCGAGGCATTTTAAAGTATGCGTCATTATATTCTAGCTTTATTCATTTCATAACAAAGGCTTTCGTAGCCCAAATCGTCCGCTCCATGGCAACGTGTCCCATTAAATTGATTTGATACTAACAGCTGAGAAAGTTCAATAGACTGATCTCGATCATGCCATAAATATTTCAACATTTCACAAATAAATACTTCTTTACGCATTTTGCGTTAAAAAATGACTCTATTCTAGTAAAAAGACAAAAATATTGTGCCTCGCACCAACCTAACAGCTTTTAACAAAAACAATCATTACAATCAGGCATGTCTCAATTGCATGGCAACACAAAAACACATGATGTTTATTTAATTTATTTTAAAATGGCTAATAATTCTATTTTATTTGTAGCATGCTTGTATCTCATCAGGAATTTTAATTATTGGGGTGTGTTGGCTGGTTTTTTTAATCAGTGAGCGTCGATTTGCCAAATTTATAGGCCTAGAAGAGTTTTCCTCGTGCATTATTTATTTATTTGTTTAGCAGGAATTTTGTGAATCATACACAGGAAACGCATTCATAATTGACTAATTAGTGGTTGATTCAACTGAGGCTATTTGTCTCAGACTCTGTATCTTAGAAAAAGTCCTGTTTCTTTGTTGGCATAAAGCATGGAGAACAGAATAAAGCTTTTTCAATTAATTCAACAAAATTATCGATATTTGAAAGTGTAGGTATCTTACTGTATGAGAGCCTGGTCCGCTTGTCCTTAGAAGTACGGACAAACGAATTGACGACAAACTCGAGGGTAGCAGGGCACCAAGGATCGTACAGCGCCACAAGAAGCAAGACGGGCAACCAGGGCTCTATCAAGTGAAGTACGACATGGGCGCCATTTCAGTGAGCACATGTTTTGTTATAGCATTGATAGCAATAGTCATTGTCTGCACTGATATATTGCTGCATCAAAATAGTTGCTTACTAAAATGGCACCCAGTGCATACTTCACATTTTAAAGAATTTCAGTTTCAGGTTTTATTGCCGTTGAACTTCTATAATGTTTTTTTAACGTAATTCAGCTGTAGGGCTGCGATGTTTGAATTTTAATAAACCAGTAATAATAATAATAATTATGACCTCAACAGTATTTTGCCTACCAGTATGCCATGGAATGGTCACTCATCTTGTAAGAAAGGTGCCATGTTTTCTACTGCCAATTGCTTACACCTAAACCGCCCTCTATCAAAATCTCCTCGGCAGTATGCGCACAATTCTTGTTTTTGCATACATGTTGGTTAAGAAGTTTCTTCAAAGGTCACGTAAATCAAAGGCGATTTGCTTATGACGTCAATCAAAAACCAAATTTATGCAAAAACGATGCATGCGCATGCGCATACAGCCAGACTGAATCTTTTAAGTTGTGGTTGTGCCATGACATTAGAGGACACATCGGTAACAAAACCTTTGTGTTTATTGAGCAAAATACATAATCGATCCCATATTAATCGTCCCCGTCTGCATTGGAGTTCCCAAACGGTTGCACTTTATTACTACCACCCTTACTCAGAACAAAAGACCTAAGGTTCTGATGGTTAGAGGATGTGCCCATTTGGCTTGGTTCACCCAGAGATCTATCCCTAGTCCCTTTAACCGTTTTCTTGGCTATGATAGCATACAGCTTGGGTATGTAAACACCCCCTAAAGTGACGTATCCATTACAAATGGGAATCAAGCAGACTGAAATAGCCAGAATAGCGGCTCTTTCTGCTTTTACGAAAGTGGGCAGGGCAGCAGCAATCGGGAGCATGTTTGTATAGACGCTGATGACGTAGAACCGCGCCTCATTGAAATTACCAGGGACGTTACGAGCTCTGTAAGCGAAGTAACAAGAGGCAAGGAGCAGCAACAAGTTGTAACACATCGTCGCTTTCATCCCTGCTGCTTCGAATTTGCAGAAGATTTCCCTGGTCTTGACCAATTTCTCCTTCTCCCCCGTCTCGTAGTACATGTAGAGGTCTCGTACGGAGATCCAGGTGTCCTCTTCCACCAGTGCACTGATTGTGATTATTATGAGCTACAAATAAGGAAAACCAAAAAAGACTATTCCTAATGACCGGAAATGTCGCATTATCTCCTAAATGTTACTTTTATATTTTCCCAAACCGTCAGTTGCCGGCAAACACCATTCTGTGAGGACAACTGACCCATTAATTTGACTTGGGATTCAAGTGTTTCGTTTGGAAAGCTGTGTAAAATTGCAAATTTAGCTATGTTGTCATCTAACGGGATTTGAAGAAAAAAATAAATCGGGGAAAAAATCTTTGTATAAATTTCTTCGTTTGAACGAAAAAAAAAAACCTTCGTACCCCCACGTCGTCAACAATGGCTTATGTCCCTGTCAGAACTCGTGCGGGTTTATTTAGAGTAATCTTCATTTAGCCAAAGTTTTTCGTTCGAAAACAGATTGTTTTTCGTTCGATTTCGTTCGAACGAAGTTTTTTTTTCGTTCGAACGAAGTTTTTTTTTCATTCGAACTAAGATTTGTTTTCGTTCGAAAGAAAGATTTTGTACCGATTTTTTCCTTTTATATAACCAATTATCGCACGCAAATTTCAAAATCATCCCCAGCAACGAGGATCTATCTGTCAATCGTTTACAAAGCATAATAATTTAAACACCAACCTGTATGGCAACCAGAACTGCAACAATCACCAGCTGAGTAGTCGCTCCAGTAAATCTTGGCGGTTTGGCGGACTTTTTGCTGCTCTCAAAGATCCGGTAGATACGGTTTACCTTCAGACAGAACGGAGCGTACA
This sequence comes from Pisaster brevispinus, assembly GCA_023634235.1. Classification (NCBI taxonomy): domain Eukaryota; kingdom Metazoa; phylum Echinodermata; class Asteroidea; order Forcipulatida; family Asteriidae; genus Pisaster; species Pisaster brevispinus. Next base: position 16,502,153 of record JAMKCF010000002.1, read on the forward strand.
TGACGGTGAAGGAAAGAACATACAGTGTCTTGGCCAGGCCGCAGACACCTAGACTCGGCTGACAGAGGAGCGGGAACACGGCCAAAAATGCCAGCGTGATACCTACGATGTTGACCGCGCTAAGTTCTCGGCTTGTTGCCTTGATCAGAGCGTGATGACGGTATCTGACCATACCGTAGGATGTCAACACACAGAGCAATAACCCAATAGAAGACAAGCTGACCAAAATAATTACCGGTAGTTCATGCCAGCTTACGGCATTCTTCTGGAGCTCAGCACAAGTGAAATCATTGATGGGCCATTCTTCCCCCTTGCAACTCTTACACTCACAGCAATCAATAGGGTCCAGATCCTCCAGACCAACGGGAACTACAACTTCACCAGGAGGACAATTTGTCCAACATCTAGAGACAGGAATCTCACTTTTGTTCCTCGACCACTGAATCAAGGATTCATTTATATCTAATCGCTTTGTGTCACCTGAGCGCCAAGAACCAATGTTAACCATCTCAATCGTAGCATTAACCAACTGCTTGTTTAGAATTTCAAAGTGCCCTGGAACAGAGTTGTCTTTGAATCGGAAAGGCCCCGCAGAACCGGGAAAAGAAACACCATTGACGTTGTCCGTAAGGTTTTTGTAAAACTTGGGTTTTTTCCTCAGACAGTCGGGGAGACCGTCCTCACAATCCTCGTCGATTGTTTTATTCAGAGCGTATGCCAAAGCGAAGACCGCGTCAATCACTGGAGCAAGAGTCGGAATTCTTGTGCTGAACCCCTGTTTGCTCGATGTTTGGCAGATGTCTGAATCGTTACAAAACTCACCGACCCAGGGGTTGGAAGAATTCTTGTCGACATCCAAGATCAGAGAACGAAAGTGTTCTTCGAATTCTGTCAGCTTGGAATTGTGATAATGTATGAATAACCCACCTGGGGCAGTTTCGCTTTCTACTATAAAGTCCTCTTCCAAAAGATAGCTTACGATCCATGTGACATTAGCCGTAGAGGCGGCTGATAAGACGGCATTAGCGGCGGATGGCGATGAACTCACAAGCACAGTCACATTGACATGATTTTCTCGCAACTCGTCCACTACATGTTGTAATTGCTCTTTTACGTTGTCATCATGTTCAACATTACCTAGTTTGCGAATACACAACCTTGCGTCAGAGGCTAGATTGATAACTTCCTCCCCGAAATCTTCAGCTTCGTCGTTACCCGCAACTACAAGTGAGGAATGGTTCCACCGGAAGTACACAAGTAAATCAACAATGGCCTGTGCTTTGTGCCCATCAGACGGTAAGGTACTGAAGAAATATCCATCCTCATTATCCCTAAAAAGTTCATAGCTGGTCGCACCGTACGATATAACAGGTCTCTTATAGAGCGTTGCTGTACTTAACACCAACTCGGTTGAAGAATGGGTCCCTGGGCCTACAAACCCCATGGCAGTTACTCGTTTCGCTGTTCCTGTTTGGTTTCCCGGTACCTTGCAAGTCTTTTTAGAATGTCCACATTGAAAATCTGGTTGAGCGCCTTTGACGAGTGCCATGTACTCCCATAGGGCGTAAATCATCTCGGAACAATCATCGTGGATTCGAAACCCCAGTGTGATGTTGGGTAGAACGGTGTTATTTTGGTTGATGGCATTTACGGCAAAGGCCATGGCTTCGGTCAACTGCAGGGCGGAGACGGGGAGCCGAGCCCCGCACTTCTTTTCTTCCGGACCGCCATCCTTATGGAGTGAAAATATTCCTCCTATGTTTACTTCGCCCAGGGCGGTATACATTTTACAAACTTCACTTGGTAAGTGCACACCACATGCAAACATGGCAAAGAACAATAAGTTTATTACGCAGATGGGACTCATAGTGATCTACACTTTGGTCAGAAATCTCCAAAACAGAACCTCCTCAGTTGGTAGCATTGATGTTACGATCAGAAATGTATCAACGTTGGAGTTTGACAACACAACCGTTTCAAAGTTCAAACTGATGGGCATTGCTGCTGGATGAAGCAATGAGCGAATGCACAAAGGCACTCTGCTTTTTCCCCAACGATGCCTTGTGACAGGTTAACCCAATTATTTCTTCAAATTATTTAAGCTCCGCCCTCTTTCCGATCGAAACGGAGTATTTATTCACGGTCAAATAATGTAGCATAGTTGTTTATTCTGCCGTTACCACGGTTACTGTAAATTAATATAACTATTAAGTTGTCATCGTTGTTACTCTTGGTAAGAAATGCTTCCAAGAGAGTTCGTTTTTTCGCAATGTTTTTTTAAAAGATGTTTTCACGACCATTTTTAGAAATGATCATACAAATACAGATTTAAGAAGCTGATAAGTTAGTACAAAAATGTGAAAACATATTAAAACACTCTACAGTGAAAATAAATGCAAAAATCACATTATTATTTGATAAAATTGAAGAGTTGAAAACAAATTAAGATTGTATCAAGTGATGTCTGCTCAACCTGTAGGTAAATTAACAAAATTTAAGTAGATTTGTATCGAACCAGCGAACTGCAGTTTACCGTTCGGGCTCTTTGGTGTAACAAAGACCCAACTACAAAATGTGTATACCGCCATTTTGTTTCTCCCACTGTTCAAATCAGTCTTGTCCCATTTTGAGAATCGAAATTCAGTTGTGTTTTTAAAACATGAGACAATATACACGACAGACATGACGGAACACTACGTGTATACTTTAACAATTTTTCTGCCATTTTTGTTATCAGATAATGAGTATTTGTTTGACAAATTGAAGACATACTCGAAAATGAAATGATTAATACATTTATGATTATCACTGTAAAAACCGGGTTGTTAAAATTTACACCATGGGTGTTAAAATAACACCATTGTAATTTTATTGGCAGAAATTAGTGTTATTTTAACATTCCCATGGTTTCAACTTTGATTCTGTTGGGGTATCTATATGTGACGACAGCCCTGGTGTCAATTTAACACCCCAGTTTCTGTAGCGTATGATATATTGTTTTGCGTACTGAAAAACACGAAACGAGCAGTGGAATTATAATATTAAAATAAGAAGGCAAAGACTTCATTAATTCAAACATCATCATTTTTTATGATGAACTCAGTCGACATCACCATAGTTTCGTATTGCCCAGCCTTGCCACAATTGAATGCAATGTTCTCTCTAGTGCATGTTGATCTTGTCATAACAAAATAATGGCCAACTAATGGCAGCGTTACACTCAAGCGGTAAAATGTTGGATTGGATCTTTTAATAAACATTAGAATTATGTGGAGAGATGACTTTCTGTGTAGAGTGGGCATATTCTTGATGTTTGGTTCCTTTTTATAATCGCATATCAAGAATTCAACTCTCCATTTAGAACCCCTTTCAGGAATTAGTAGTTGGTCGTTTAAGGAGATGAGAATTGTGTGTTATTCTTTAGGCTGAGTCCGTTGTCAGTTTGTATTTGTTCCGATGTATTTTCCAGTGTATTTGATTTACCTCCGTCTCGCAAGAATTCCTCTCAGTTTTCTTTGTTTTTTGCTTTATCCCCTTTTTATGCCTTGTATTGAAATATGTCTACAGTGAGTATTCTTTAATGTAACTTCTACATTTTCCTTTAATTAAAAAAAAATTAAAATGGTTTTATTTGTTTCATTTTTGCCTTTTTAAAGTGCCTTGAGCATCTTTTGGGCGGATTTTGGCGCTATATAAATAATCATTTTTATTGTGAAAATGTTTATTAGGGGCCTAGGCCTACTATTAATAACTTTATTATGACAGCCTACAGTTGTGTAGCTTTAAAGCCTATTAGTTGCCACAATATGGCTGACACAAACAGTGTTACCCAGTGACGGGGGGGGGGGGGGTCTTACCACGCGCTGTTGATGTAGCATTAGACCCGCCTTCTCAACTCCGTTCAAACGCTCCGTCGATTTGAGATGGTGCCAAAAAAAACAAAAAACAAACAAACAAAACAACTCGCATACGTCGCTCCTATCAATGGCCTTTTCGTAATTTGGTAATGGAAAGCATATACAGAATGGAGAGAGTTTCTGTATATGCTCACGGCAGCACGTTTTTAGAAAAAGAGGTTTTAAACGTCAAATGATCTCATCAGTCAATATAATAATTACTGTTTCGATTTGATGTCAAGTATTGAGTATATGAAAAAAGAACATTGAAGTAAAATGTGCTCACATTCGTTGATTGATATACAGAACTATTGTCCCATATCTCCGTTTACAACCCATCTTCATCCAACCGACTATTGGTCGGACTCGTCTCACCTGAGTCCACCTTTGGAACCATTGGATGTACCTTATTAACGGCACTAGTACCGCCATTATTGTCCAAGCAACTGAGCCTCTTGCGCCTCGGTTCAGCCACTTGTTCCTTTCCGCCCTGTTTGTCAACTCTGTTAAAGATAATCGCATACAGCGTGGATAAGTAGACGAGAATGAGCGTGACATAGCCGTTAGTGATTGGTATAATCGTAACGGAAACTCCTAATATAATTGCTCGGCTTGCCGTGAAATACAACGGCACGGCGGCCACGATTGGCATCAGGGTGATATAGACGCTGGCTACGTAAAACCGCGCCTCGTTGAAGTTACCGGGAACGTTACGAGCCTTGTAGGCGTAGAAGCAACAAGCAGCGAGGATGACGATGTTGTAGCACATGGGGGCGACGAATCTGGTGTCAAGGTTGCAGAAAATGTCTAGGTGTCTTTGTTCGGACTCCGTAGCTTGTTGATGCAAGGTTTTCACACTGTCCGCAGTTTCAGGGTGTACAAGCGCAGTGATGAGTATAAAAGCCAACTGTCAAATAAAATACAAAATAGAGAGAGAGCAATTTTTTTTACAAAATTATAAAACCATAAATAGAGCAAGAATTTCATTCCCAATTATTCACCAGCTCAGTTATCATTTGCTGAAAGATACGTTACGCACTACACTGTATAACACATGGGGAAATAACGAATTTCGTAAACACTTTTTCGTGAACGCATGTGCGCATCTGCAATCCATCAAATAATTTTATGATAGGTTTGCAGTAGACTGTGCAAGTCTTGTGCGTGTCGAAAACGAGAAAAAAATTCGAACGAAATGTTATATTTTTCTTTGAAATGAAAGCTCCCTTTTAGATTATAGACATACACAAATTCTTGAAAATAAAAATATCAACAGTAATTTATTATTCACGCCCAAATTTTTTGCGCCCGAATTTGTAAAACCTTGGTCAGGAATCATTGAGATGTGTCTTGCTGACTGGAATGTTTGAATAAACATTCAATCCAGCAGAGATGTTTTACTTGAAGTGAATGAACATTTTGAGTGTAGCGATGGCTTAGATATTAACACAAGAAGTTACTTGCTACTATTTTACAGAAAAGTTTGTACATCCGAACATGATTTCCTGGTTTGTTTTTCATAACAAGATAACTTTTTGGTTTTTGGATTTGTCCAAAGTAGACGGTTAAACAATTATGTGTACCTATAAATAGAATGTGTGAATGTCAGACAACTCGACCGGTGGACAACTCGACGGGTCGGACAACTCGACGGGTCAGACAACTCGACGGGTCGGACAACTCGACGGGTAGTCCGTTCAAGCGTCAGACAGCTCGACTTTTGATCAGACAACTCGACGGGTGGATGGTAAATCCGCATGACGTCTGGCAGAGTGGGGCTGTTCAGCACGGGGGACGAACATGTACCGACTGGGCACGCACGGGCGTCCACGGGCTGGGAGTGGGCTCGCAGACTCGCAGGGGCCCGGGGGGACACGCAAAGACGGCGGGGTTGTCCGGAGATTTACGTGAGGCGCCAGCTGACTGCGAACGGGGCCGGGCGTACACACAACCTCTTATGACACTGGCGAGCAATTTGGCAAAGCATGCGACTTGAATAATATGTTTTGTGCGATTCCAATCGATTGGCAGACTATTTAATTTAATATTGTATTATTAATTAAAACTTATTTATCTTTATATAACCCTGTATTGTAGTTTTGTGCCAGTGAAAATGTGTAATAAAATAAATCTTCGGAACATTAATTCATAAAACTGTCAGGGCGTGCTGATGACAAAGTCATTCTTTTCCGTTTAATATTTCCAAGAAGTGTAAAATGTGTTGGCATATGTAGTATTATACAAAGGTAACTTTATATTTATTGTGAATTCACTGAGAAAGGTTCAGAGGATGAGTCAGGTGGACTATGATTTAGTTTGGCTCTGATAATTTTCTGTTACGCTTTAACTTTTCTGTATGCACTAAATGGAGGTTCCATGAAGATCCCCGGCAGTGTTCCTATTCGTTGTAAAAAAATTGTATTAAAGACCACTGGTTGTTTTGGGGTTTTTCAATTTGAAAAGAAGTTTAGCAACTTTTCATCGAGAGTGTCAAAGTATGAGTTTGATTGATTGCTTTCTTCTATACTATAATTAGTTAACACCACGGCAGTCCTTTTGATGTTAACGGCGTTAGCGCGGATGCCCCCGGCCGCCGCACGCGCACGCAAGGCCGCCAGGCTGTACAGTGCAATATCCGGAAAATTCGTGCAAGTTCACGTAAGAATTACATATTTTCGTGCAAACATTGTCACTGTCAGTAGCTCCGTCGATATTCACCCTTCGAGTTGTCTGACCCGTCGAGTTGTCTCGGCGATCCGATTAGTCTGATTCACCCGTCGAGTTGTCTGACCCGTCGAGTTGTCTGACCCGTCGAGTTGTCTGACCCGTCGAGTTGTCTAGGCGATCCGTCGAGCTGTCTCACTGTCGAGTTGTCTGACCCGTCGAGTTGTCTGACCCGTCGAGTTGTCTGACCCGTCGAGTTGTCCGACCCGTCGAGTTGTCCACCGGTCGAGTTGTCTGAACTCCTATAAATACAAGGTCCAGAAAGCGCCGACAGGCTGTGTAATATTAACAGTAAAGTTTAAATAAACGCAACACACACAATTATTTAACCAAGATTTTAAGTTGATTGGATTTACCTTGTCATGTTTTAATGACTATCTATGCACTGAGGTTTTTATGCCAGACACGTATTGTAACAATTAAAATGTTGATGCTGTATTAGTTCAATTAGTTCATCAAGCTCTGTCCTGAGTGATGTTTTAAAAGGAATCAAAATTTTATTTAAACAAAAATCCACTTTCATATTTAAAAGCTACATTTGTTTGTGTCAGTTTTTTAAAATTTTGGAATGGTGAGTGACAATCAAAAAATGTTGACTGTGTACGGGTGGCGAGTCTAGGAAAGCTACAAGTGAATTACGTATCAAGGATTTTGAGACCAGAGCGGATCAATGTTTGTTTACTATTTAGTAAATAAATTGGCTTGCAAGTCAACATACATTTCGTTATATACAAAAATCTATAGCAGCAAATTTACCCACATAACTAAATACTGCACCTTGTCTTGGTTCAAAGAGAGTAAAAATGACAGTAGCAGTAAATTATTTGTCAAGGTGGTTAATGCCGTACCTTATCTTTATTCAAAAAGAGTAGGTACGCTTTTAGTAGCAGTGTAAATATGACAAATTATTAAGGCCTACCTTTTATTGATTCAAAGAGAGTAAGTTTTCTAGTTTGTAAACATTACTACTGTACATTATCTCATCTCAATTCAAAGATAGTACACTTGTACGAAAAGTAGCAAATCTGTTGTAATCTATAAAGATTGAAGTCAAAATAATCAACCTTGATTTTAGTATCATCATTACACCACCACCATGACGATAGTCAGTTAACGGCTTATTACAATGGATCCTTGTGGTTCAACTTACGAAGCCTATATACACAGCGGGTTTTCAATCATTCAAAAGGCAACATGTAACCCTCATTTTGTTTATACTCATACATGATTCGATTTTTAAAAATCGAAAATTACGTGCTTGAAGTTCATACAACAATAAATACTTATCTTTTTTCAAAGATAGTAAGGATACTAGCAGAAGAAGATATGTTTAATCCTCAAAGAAAGTTTTTTAAAAAGTGAACTTATTATAATGACAATTGCCCTACCTATTAAATAACGAAGTAGGTAAAGGACTATTTAAAGGTTACCTACCGAGCCTACACAGAAGTTCCCACTCAGTCAACCTAAGTGCCCCATTAGAGCTAAATGTCACTGGAGTGGCTGGTAAACATTACCCTCAGATTCCCTCTTAATGCCGTACATTTACTCATCAAATCAAAACGGCATCCGGCACCATAAGTGCTTGCGCATACCAGGCACACATTGATCAAACCCCAGTAGATCCATCTGACCATCAACAATGACGTTCAATTCAAACTCACACTTATTTACATACTCCTTTTAGTTTTCTAAACAATACTTTTAAAAAATTAATTTAAGAGGTACCCGTTTAATCCAGTTTTGCAAGACAGGAATCAAAATAAGTATGGAGGCATCTTCTAGAAGCTGAGGCTTGTGGTGAAATGCCTGATGGACAGACAAACAGACCGTAAACAGGAACAAAAACGTACGGACAGACAGGTTGAACAAAGACAAAAACGATGAAAGATAATAATAAATGAAGTGTAAATGATGTAGAAAGAGAGCCTTTGCTGGCTAACCAGTTGAGAATAATTGTTGTCAGATACTGGGAGAGGAGAGTTCTTTTATAAGCGCTTTTAAAATTGACCCACAGATCTGATGATTGTGGTTTACTAGACGACCGTTCAATATTTTCTTTTCTTTTTTAAGACGATCGTGTAAACTTGGCAAGTCTCCGTCACAAGCGAATGTTCTGGCCAGTCAGAACAGCCATTATTGGTAAGGGGAGAACTTTGTCAAAGACCAATACCCACACTTAATGTGACTCAACATAAAAAACCTGTGAAAGTTTAAGCTCAATCGATCATTGGAGTCAGACAAGGAAATAGAGAGAGAAAAAAACTTGTTTGAAGTTCTCACGGTTTTCAAACATCTGGTTTTGGGGCACTAATTGTGTTAAATTTCACAAATTCTATAGCATTTCAAACAAAACTTTTTCAAGGGAATTTGTGAGTCATGACCATATTTAAACCGTTTAAGTTGTGTAAAAATCTGTGAACATTTATATTGACATTCTTATCAATGTTGTACGAACCTTTAAAATATGTAATTGTGTTTCCTTTACACATAAACACAATGACCCAACGGGAACCTCAGGTCTATGAAAATGCTCAATGCAAACTTTACCAGCACGGATAAAGCTAACAATGATGTAATCTTCCTGTCCTCTCATAGTATTACGGACCTCTTAAAGGGACAATCAAAACATGGAGAAAACTTAATCTTCGCATAAGACAAGTGAAGATTTATAGTGTGCTTGGTTTAGTTTTATACTTTTAAGTGTCCCTAAAGGGACCCCGTACGTAATCGGTCTATTTGTTATAAGTCTTATCCAAAAAATGGGATATCCTAACGTGTTGTGTTGGGTATAACCAACTCACCTGAATGGTTACTAGCCCTGCCACGATTACCAACTGTGAGATGGGACCTGTGAACCTTGGACGCTTGACGGTCCTGCTGCTGCTCTCGAAGATCCTATAGATGCGATTGACTTTGAGCAGCAGAGGGGCGTACATCAGGGTAAAGGAGAGGGCGTACAGGCTCTGAGCGACCCCGCAGATACCATCAGTCGGCGGCAGGAGAAGAGGAAACACCGAAACAAAAGCTAGAACGAGTCCAATGATGTTGACCGCGCTGAGTTCTCGGCTTGTTGCCTTGATCAGGGCGTGGTGACGGTGTCTGATCATACCGTAGGAAGTTAACACACAGAGGAAAAGACCAAAACAAGTCAATGAAATCAACACAATTGCCTGAGGTTTATCCCAAGTGATGGACTTTTTAGCAAGGTCTACACAAACAGTGAAGTTTTCATTAGGTTTCTTGCTTTTGTCACAATCAGTGCACTTGTTCCCGTTTATGACACCACTACAATTGCGACATCCTGAACAACATTCAGTGGTGTGATTTTCGATGACCTGGTTGGGCAGACATTTCTTCTTGCAACTTGACCTCGGGGGCTGACCACCAATGCCTTCTCTCCATTGAATCAGAGTCGAGTTCAACTTCAAATAATTTTGGTCTTGAGCAACCGGGTCCCAGTAGCCAACCTCAACCAGTTTTACCACGCCCTCATCGTCCTGCATGTTTTTGATTATAAAGTGAGCAGCAACGGAGTTGTTGATGAATCTAAAATGTCCCCGCGTCCCCATGAAAGAAACATTCTGCATTATGTTGAGAAGAGCGTCGTCGGTATAACGTCTGCGTAGACAAGCAACAAGCGGTTCTGTGCAATAGTTCCTAATTGTCCTATCGAGAAAGTATGCCAAAGCGAAAACGGCATCAATAGTTGGGGCAAGCTTTATCAATGACTTACTGAAACCTTTGCTGCTTGATTTGAGGCAGATATCAGAATTTTTGCAAAACTCTTTAAACCAGGGGTTGTTGTACTTTGTCCTGTTTTTCAACACTCGAGATTGGAAATATCTCTCAAATTCCACCAAATCTGGCTGGTTATATTCAATGGAGATGCCATTTTGAGAACGACTGTGTCGAACGAGCTCGCTCCCCCACGAATCAACCACCCAGGTACGGTTCAAGGGAGGGTCTACTTCGCTGACGGCAGACAGCACAGCTTGGACAGTCGTTGTAGCAGCTGCTAACAACAGAACCACTTGAGCGTTTGGGTTCAAGCGTAGCGTGTCTACCATCACATTTAATTCATCTTGCGTTGGGTCTTCCTGTACCACCGCCTGCACGTTCATGCACATCTGACGTTCATAAACTCGACGTACAACTTGTTCAATAAGTTCAAGCACGGCTTTATCAGATGAGTGTACCACCGCTATGTATTCCCATTTAAAATGAGACAGGACGTCCACAATAGCACGAGCCTTATGGTGATCCGGTGAGATGGTGTTGAAATGGAAACTTAATGGGTTCCCTAATTGGTGGAGATGGGTATCGGTGGCACCATATGAGACCACTGGTCTCTTAAACAGTTGGGCCACACTGGTGACTACCTCGCTGGAGGAGCTTCTACCTGTACCTACAATCCCCATCGTTAAGGCAGATTCCCCCTCCGCTCGTCCTGGAATAAGACACTTACTCTTGATGATTGTTGGACTGGCATTCATATGAAATGACAGTGATCCCCACATGGCGTACTCGTCCCGACAGCAGTCGTCGTAAATCTTGAACCCCAAGGAGTTGTTGGGCAGCAAAGTGTCATCTCGGTTGATCGCATCCACTGCGAACACCATTGCCTCGGTCAACTGTAGGGCAGCCACGGGGAGAAGTCGTCCGCATGTTTGCACCGTGTTCCCTGTCCGAAGATCGCCGTGAATCGAGAATATTCCCCCGATGATAATACCCTCATTACGTTCGTACACTTTACAGACTTCCAGAGGCACTTGCGCACTGTTCACATTGCTCACGAGAAGCAACAGGGCAAAGTAATAAGTTTCCATAGCTGCACCAAGCAGGGTTGTACTACACCGTCACTATGTGATCCTTTGTACCACTGGACTAGATGGGTATTGAATTTCAATTGAAATTCCATTTACACATGGACCTCGTTGGAGGGCAGTCCATAAGTGAAAACCCTTACATAGCGAAACATGGTTCGTGACACTTTGACAACGGGCACTGACGAAAAGCTCGAGTTCCAATCATTTTATTGCAAGAGACATTGATTGGTATTTTTAATGATTTACTCTATTTTCATTTGAAGTGCATCGTAATTACTTTAAATCACTCTTCTCACACCAGGCACGTTAAAAATTAACAGCCGATGAAAATGTCATCAATTTTGATTGAAGGGATACAAAACACTTATGGGATGGATTTTTGCCCGATTTGAGGATTTGAGTCGTGTCCCCTGACTGTGTCATGCTAAATTCCGAGAGCTAATAGTAGGCTAGTGAGACGATTTTGTCACCCAGCGCTGACGTCATCCCTGCCTTTATGTGGTGCCTTGATTGAAGAGGAGATCTAGAACAATTCTTAAGATTAAGATAAAGACACCTTTGAAAGGTCAGTCTGTGCCTTTTACCTCAATGCTTCAACCTTTCTGGTCTATACTTGAATGTAGCATACAGTGCGACCCCTGGCGGATTTTCTTTACCATAGGGGGCCTAAGTTTCAGTTTGTTCTTTGAAGGTAGAGCTCAAAGCGCCAAAGCAAAGAACGCCCTCTTGTGGGACAGCATTTCTTGTTGGTTGCATAGAGCCTTTTCGAAACCACGGCTCTGGCTTAGGCTCCGTCAGTCTTTTTTGAAAACGTGTGCACTTTTGGTATGGAGCTTCAAACAGGCAGACGGTTCCTAGACTGGTCCCCTGTCTTTATCCGCAAGGATAAAGACAGGTACTGGTCTTAAGGCCCAATGATTTCATTGGATACATCCCGTAGCGTTGTTTTGTTCTGCGAGTGTCCGTGTGAAATGAATGCTAGGTCAAAGGTACGTTTGGCAACATCCGGTCTGGCTGGTATCTGGCGTTATTCATTAGCCTCGAAGTGTGACGTCAGATGTTCGGGCTAGACGGTTCCTAACCCGGAGGCAAAGCCCTGATTTCGAAAAAGGTCCTAGACTTGTAGGGCCGCTAGGTGTCAGCAGACTTACCAGATACATCCATTTTGGGTGCAGAACACTAAATAAACTCCCATAGCAACCAGTTCTAAATGCTAAATATTCAAAAGTTAATAAATGGAGCTGTATAGCTCCTCTTTAACGGGAAACAAAATATTCAAAAATACTGGAAAAATACTCTCTCAGCCTCTTGGAAACTAATAAAATACATTTTCGGACAACTAAACTTTAGATTTCCTTTCAATTTTTTGGCAGGTCAACCGTTTGAAGTTTTTGCTAATTACCCCCAGAAAGTAACAACCGAATTTGTTATTAGTTTTGTTTCTTTTAATAACTGACTTACTGCCATTTTCGTGAAGCATCTCTCCACTGTTAAAACGGGACAAACTTGAAAGCCTAAATTTGTCAAAGTCTCCTCTAAAATTAAAGCAAAGAACCCCCATCAGGTTGAATCCCCAATTAATTGCATGACCCCCCCCCCCATAAAATTTTAGTGAAAATAAGTTAGGGGCCTAAACATAATGAGAGTTAGTTTGGCGCACGAGTTTTTTGCCCGTTTGTAAAGTGCACCCTTTTTCTTTGAAATGTGCTCAATGGTCACTTGTCTCTAACGGGTTGTGTTGCTCTGATTAATTTCAGCGGGGTCGTACTTGCCCCCGTCGACCAATTTCTACGAGAAACTCAAACCAAAATACTACAAAATGAGGGAAGATTTACATTGGAGTCATTGGTGCTTCTGATTAGCAGAGTGGGGTTCGAATCCCCGCCATGATACTTGTATCCTTGAGGAAGATATTTTACTTTGCGACTGCTTTGTCATTCGGTTATGACATTAAGACGTAGGTACCATGTACCAGGATTGGTAGTGCGTGTAAAAGAACCCGGAACACTTACTATCGTGGAAGAGTAGGGGTTAACTTCGGTGTTTCTGGTCCACATAGCAAGCACCCTGTTTACAAGTTTCCTCATTAGGCTTGCGAGCTACAGTGATCAAATTTACCTTGGAGGCATCCTTTGTTTCATCACAAGGATCGATAATAATAACGGTGAAACCGCATCGAAACTGCTTTGATAAAACAAAGTGCGCCTTTCGACTGCAAGTAATTGACGAATTAACAGAAACCCATGAAGATCTCAATCGTTCTTGAAGAGGAAAGCAGCATGCCAGAGATGGGCCTAGGCGAGACAAATTTCAAATAAATTCAATTCAAAATGTTGAAGTGTATCAGTCACTGACTGATCGAGTGGAGAGGTGTTTAAGTTTGTCTTATTGCACATCCATGAGTGTTTGCGCTATTGAGCATGGAGGGAGAAGCGTGCCTTCACTCAGGGTTTATACGCAAGCGAACACACAAGTGTGCAATGGCTGCTAATCATGGACGCTCCTTCGTTCAACTCTCTGTCCTGACAAACGACGACCACCATTTGCTTTTGTTTTGTTTTGAGATAGCAATCGAACACATACTGTCAATTTGAATGTCACTACACGTACACATCTCGAAGCTGCACTCCAAGGGCATGTAAGCTTCGAACTGTCTCAGTGCTAGTGTACTTTCACTCACTTATACAATTTGATGGCATTTGTGCTCTCGTGCGACAGTAATGCATCTTGAAAGTACCCCTTGTGTGGGGTCAGGGTGGGGGTTGAGGGGGGACCAACCTCTCACTAAAGGGCAGAACTAAAGACAACAATATCCTTTAAATTACCCATATTTTAGTATCCATTAAAATGACCTCCATGAAGATATTGCCCTCAGTCCAGATTCCAAGTGCTCCCCCGGTTCGAATCCAACCATTGCCAAGCAGAGCTTAAGTTGATGGAGAGGCCATTGGACTCTGATAAGAAGTGCTTGCTCTAAAACCCATACCCGATTCTCCTCTCCGTTGCAACTCAAGAGCAACAACTCGTGAGAAGATTTATGTTTTAAAAATTTGACCTACTTCCTCCGTGTTTCCAATTATAAGATACCATCCTCTTTCTGCTAATGGTTGTCACTTCATTTGTACCTAAGTCATCTTCAACATTCTGATTCCTTTTAATCATGATTTGCTTCACGTTAGTTTACCAGTCCATTTTACATCATTATCAGACAACGAACACTGCCCATCTTCGCAATGGTTGTCCCAATGACGATGCGTTCATCCTAGTAAAACCAGCTTATTGTTTGACTGAAAGCAATGCCAAAAACCGACGCTGTGTTGTAGAGAAGCCCTAGAGATTGAATCTAGGCTCTGGGGAAAAGGCAATTACAAATACGGCATTTAAGGGTTCTGACAGCGGTATTGACTTGTCATTGACAATTACTATTTCCATGCTTGGAGACCATCATCCCAAGGAAACCAATAATAGATAAAACACCCCCCCCCCCCCGATGGTGCAATGCGTTGAGTATACAGTTTGTAACAAACTCTTTTTGTCTTTCCAACAAAGAACACACCTTTTCAAAACAAAATCTTACAGGTATTAGATAGATACAAATGCTCATCATACCTGAGCATCTAAAACTAAATTATTTTCACAAATAATGGTCTCCTAATACACTGTTCAGAGAGTTAAAAGTAATACAATTATTTGAAAGCAAGAGTTGTAAAGACCGTATTTTGATAGATTTGGGGTTTATCCAGAACTATTGTTCCTACCATTTCCAAACGATCATCTGCGCATCAGTGACTATTTTCGAGAGAAGTTGAAATACGTCAGTTTTTGTCTCTGAAGGAAGTAGCGAGTCCTGTCATGTATAGTGTTTTTTAAGTTGTCTGTTTTTAATCCATTAAGTTGCATTTTTTCATGTATTATTTTTAGTGGATGAAAAAAACCTCTTAACTCCCTAAACCCACGTGCCCGAAGGTGGCGTAAATATTCCACTATCCTCCACTCTATGGTCACTCAACACGTAAACGTTGGGACTTGGATTAGATTGGTATGACAACTTCATGATGAGGATTTTGGAGGATTTGAAGGTGGCGTTATTATGGTTTTAAACGCCTTGGTTTGAACTTTTCAATCCGCAGCAGATGCAATCCGCAGTAAACCACGAGGTGCCATAGAACACGGTCTGGCCCCTCGAAAATTGTCAGTATATAATGATTGGGCTAGCACACTGGAACACGACCCAGATGTAATTTCAAACCGACACAGTACACAGAATAATTATGTGGTTGACGACTAACTTTACTCTCAGTCGGCTACAGTCACAAATATTTTGAACAATTTTGAAGTCTAAAATTCGTGAATTTTTGAAAATACCAATTAACTGTGTTGTGGATATATTTTCGGTGGCAAATTGAATACATTAAAGAACAGCAGACAAATGGGTGCACTCACGGTTAATTAGACCACTTTAAAATCGTACATACTATTTCAAATTTAGATTCTTGTGCAGGATACATTACACCCTTGTGACCAATATATATTCAAAGTAATTGTGGATTTGTTTTTCTGAGTACACTTTTTCTTGAAGCTTTAAGATACATTCGGAGTTTCTATAGCAACAAGCAAGAGAAAGTTACACTTTAACTTAACATAGTGACTGGGTATAATCGGAGTATTTCACAATAATGACATCTATATACATGTACCAGCAGTTGTATACAAACAATAAACCGACATGAACGATGGAAATTGCAGAGCTATGGATTCCTTGAAATTAATCCAACATAAACCCCTCTCTCATAGCCAAGTCATTTCAGAAATGATGCGTTCATTCGTGCGTGCTACTCAGGGGCAGTCGGCCGTGTATTATTGTCAACTCGATACATAACTTGTTTCCAGTTACACTTAGCCTAGGTCTAATACATGAGTAGTTTCATACAACTGTAAAAGTGATGATGACTAGTCCAGTATGTCACATTTTGTTAAAACAAGATGCAAAACCCACTTTCTTGTTGTATTTATTACAACAGTGTATTATAAACTCTGTTTTGAATTTGCTTTCGTTTTATGCAAATAAGATGACACTTAAGGAGCTAGAACACAATGGTTTGCGCAAAGTTGACCTAATCCTCCTACAAGTCTTATAAATTGTTTGTTTTTGCTAAAGTTACAGTGATATAATGATACAAAATTTGTGAACACTATCTTAACTATGTTTGCGTGTAACAATAAACCATTTTGTCTTTGTGCATTAAATATAAAGTGTAATACCAACCTCATTGTGTGATGTCATAGTGCAGCGCCCTCATTGTCAAACATAATAGAAAACCTCACGCATTATATCAAATCGTCATCAAAAAAAGTAACCATAGACCCTTTAATGACAAATAGAGCGCGAAATGTGCGTACGTCAAATTGAATAAAAGGACTGATCGAATTGAAACACCAAGTAATTGACATACATGCCACACGACTGAATATTGAGGTGTATAAACAAATAAAATGGAGCTTCGATATTTAATATCTTTTTACCAGTGTGCATAAAAGTGGTTGATAAAATGTCACGCGACTTTCCGATGCGTGTTTTAAATACAGCTTCCAGTCAGTTGAAATGCATTCGTGTAAATTTTAAGAAAAACACCCTTGACATGAGTGGTTTGTACAATTCCTGTACTCGTGGACGGCGAATGTACATGGATTGTATTGTTACCATTCAACTTCAGCGGCACGGACTTGCGTTTGAGTCTAGTTGGAAATGTTTATTTCAAACCTATTGGGATTCGCCTCTTTGTACCTTGGCTTTACATGAATAGAACATGTTCCCTGCGGTAACATTGATTCATTGAATCGTATTATGAAGTACATTTGGCTAACCTTTTATCGAGCTTAAATAAATATAGCTTGTTGTTTTTTGGTTTGTATCAAAAATGAACTGAAATAACTGACAGTAACTGATAAATATAGACATAGGAAAACATGCGAAGCTTGGTGCGAAGCAGGTGCATTGCATAAATATTATTCAGTTTTGGGTGTCAAAAGAAAACATCGCATTTAGTGAATTTAATGTAATGTAAATTCTCTGTTTCAAGATGGAATTTAAATGAAACACTAATGTACTAAATAAACAAAATATGGATGAAAATTTTTGCTAAACAAAGTCACAAATAAGGACTGCTCAAATGACGTCACAAGCTCAAATAGCGCCCTCACTGAGGCTTTTGATTGAGAGTTGTGGAGCGTACACATGCGCACATTTACAGCGCGGGGTCTATTGGGGCACAATTTCATAGAGCTGCTTAAGCAAAACTTATTGCTTAAAACATTCTGCAAAGCACAAATGAGCAGGACCCAGTCATAGCTGGTACATGTGTCATGGTATTTTGGCTGGAAATTAGTCTGGTAAGCATAATTTTGTTGTGCTTAGCTACTTTTTGTGCCTAAGTAGCTCTATAAAATTGGACCAGGCCCAGTAATAAGTAGTTATAACTGTTCCATCTTGTGAAGTAATCTGACATTAATTTTAATACATTAAAAATACAATTATCACTGAAGTACTTTAAGCAAAAATCAGCTCCTTGATGTGTACGAAACTCCAGGTGTGACATGCCACTTATGAAAATAACAATGGTAAAAATAATCTCGTTATCTTGATATATTGACTTAATTGTGTGTATATTCCAACGCTGTAAGACATAGCTTATCAATAACTCGATCCATTCTGATGAGGCCTAACTTTTGATTGGTGTTTACGTAAGGTGTTTAACTTGAAGTGTATACCTGTTATCTCAAGTGAAATTTGCAATTTGAAGATGTTACGTTTCACCTAACCCTAAGAGCTACCAATCTACTTGACATTGTGATGTGCAAATCAATCTCAATCGCTAAGCAATACAAATCACCATGGTGATATTGACAACTCATCTTAAGATGAATCTTAGCGTTTGGTAACCATGTACATTAAAAAAAATGTACGGTAGCCTTAAATGAGTTCGATAATGCACAATGAAAATTAGTACAACCCGTTTCGCGTCATAAGGACCCGCAGTGGTTTAGGTGTTTGGTTTTTCAGAATTTTTGGAATAGCTATTCGCTTGTGTGTGATCTGGGTTCAACTTTGTAAAATTATGGTAAAAAGCAAACATTCTTGCTGACTATAGCAGAAAACGTGTGTAAGCAAAAGTGCATTTTATAAACGAACATTCATCAGTGCGTGTGCGCGTTCACCGAGGGTTTTTAATGTTCACCACTGGCAAACTATCGTGCCTCTTTCTTTCTTAACGATGTGCCGTGGTTGTTTAGGTAGCACCGTAAGTAGAGCAGCTAACGGGCTTTGCGACGCTAGCTTAGGATCTTTAGAATAACATGTTGCATATTGTTATTACGAGAGGTGACACTGATGGACCGGCAAGTTCTTTAAGATGTTGACGGGTGGACTCTGTTGCTATCCCCACCTAAAACGAAAGTGCGGCGACTCTGTACAGACAGACTTTGATGATTGTTTTCTTGCTCAGTGACTTTCTTGAAGGTTGCAATGTAGAGCTTCGGGAGGTACACACAGCCCACGGTGACATAGCCATTTATAATAAGGACTAAACATATAGATATTGCCAGAGAAATTGCCCCATCGGCCGTGAGGTACATTGGCATCGCGGCCAGTATTGGCACCAGTGTGGTGTAGACACTAGCCACGTAGAACCGCGCCTCGTTGAAGTTACCAGGGACGTTACGGGCCTTGTAGGCGTAGAAGCAGCAAGCGGTGAGGAGGGCGAAGTTGTAACACATCGTTACTAGGAACCCAATGTCGAGATCGCAGAAGACTTCTAGGGTTCTGGGCTGGTTCCGTGGTGGGGTCGGGAACAGGTTCCTGACGGATGTCCACGAGCCTGGTTTGGCGAGTGCTGTGATCAAAATCAGCAAAGGCTGAAATGAAAGAAGCCAAATGGAAAGGTTTTAGTTCCAAAGTGTGAAATGAACAGCAACCAAATAATCAGCTGTTACGGGGGAACGCTGTCCATAAAGAGTGAATAATGTAGGAAGAATACGTAATTTTAAAAGTGCGCTTCATTTGCTGCTGCGGAATCTTACCCCCCCCCCACAAAAACCCAACAACAACAGCAGCAGCAGCAGCAGCAGCAGCAGCAGAAACAACAACAACAGCAACAACAACAACAACAACAACAACAAACAAACAGACAAACAAACACCCCAACACCCCAACAAACAAACAAACAAACAAACAAACAAAAACAAAAACTCACATGGCAGTTACGATTGATAACTGTTAGAGCGATAACTAAGACTAAATCATTCTGTAGCTCATCACATTATGATTTTGAACCTTCAAATAGTAAACAAAATATTTAATCATACATTTGAAAAATTGTTTGGGTCCGGATAAAAGTTGGAAACTCATCATAGATGACTTTGTCAGACCCAATAAAACCGCTACTAACAAGAAATAAAAAACATTTTTAGAAAATATTAAATGACAAAATATAACTACGCGTCCTGGCCTAGTGGTTGAGAGCATCGGACTCAAGCTCTGGTGATTCTGATCAGCAGAGTGTGGGTTCGAGTCCCGGTCTTGACACCTGTGTCCTTGAGCAAGACACTTTACGATAATTGCTTTGTCCTTCGGCGGATGGGACAGTAAGTCTTGTGTAATACTTCTAGGATTGGTAGTGCACGTAAACGAACACAGACACTTATCGTGGAAGAGTAGGGGTTAACCCCAGTGTTTCTGGTTCACATAGCAAGCACCCTTGTTTGCAGGTTTCCTCAGGCTTGCGAGCTACAGTGATTAAGTTCACTTATGAGGCATCCTTGGTTTCATTACCAGAAACAACAACAATAATAATACTTCCGTTACAGCTTTACTTTACCTTTAAATCAGAAATGTACACAAACCTTGAGTAAATCATCACAAAATCAACCAAAGAATCGAAAAGGATTGTTGGTTACAACAAAAATGAAAAGACAAATGGAGCCATCAACTCAAAAACAGACGCATAGAAAAGGCTGTGTTGATGTTTGATTTGTTATTTCTTGGAGCAATCCAGAGTGCACTGCCTACTGTATGTATAAATGTCTCGCAATATTATAATTCACGTACAATTACAGCAAAATCGTTTGGCGCAAAGACATTTTCCAGTAATTTCCAATTTGTTAAATTGGGGCACAAATACCAAATTCAATTTTGTGATGCACTCGTTTTCCTCTAGATAGAGTCCTTATGAAAGTTGGGAAAAAATTACAATTCTCTAGCCTCACGTTAAAATGGTGCCATTTTGTTTGTAAGTCGTCTTTCAGAGCAAAATTTGAAACACGACGTTATCGGACATCAACAACAAACTGGTCAGTTCATTCCAAAACGGAATTTGTGCCCCAGTCAGAAGGTCTAATTCAATGCAGTTTTGATTGAATGTCATCGAAAATATTGAATGAACTCAAACTTTCCAGTACAAAAATGTACAGACCCATACTAGAAATGTGACGTCATTGGATGTTTTGGCCGTGTCCTGCTACATAACTTGAAGATTTCTGTCTGTCTGTCTGTCTGTCTCTCCGTTGGGCTGTATAGGTCCGTCCGTCCCGATGTGCTTACAAAATGATGTAGGTTTTGTTTTGTTTTTTGTTTGTTTTTTTGTGGATCGAAACTATACTCATGTGGTATTACTCCAAAATGTTTTAACAAGAAAGGTGTTAAAATGGGACACTATAAAACCAATGGGTTAAAAAGTTGAAAAGCCAACAGTATAACTCCATTAATGATGAGTAGACAAGAATACAACTGTAGGGAATTAATAGGGAATTAGACCGGAATAAATTGGAATAAATTCCATGATCAAAGAATAAAACCGAGGATTGGGACACAGTTTTCAGTTGAATGCATGAGCTAAAATATTGAGAGCCTTGATAGTGTGGCCAATACTCCTTAATAATGCAATGATGAATTGACTTGAAATCGGTATTAAATTATTTATTGCCAGTGACGAGAATAAGAATAAAACACATGATTGTGACTTCAGTTCCATTTGAATTAGCTAAAACCCATTGCAACCTTCAATGGCCATTGACTTCAACCTTGTATCAAGTTTTCAGTGATTTATATTTTTACGATAAACTGGATAAAGACTTGTAGGTCAGTATTGTGTATATAATGTGCAAATTTTGAAGTATTGGAGTGATGGAAGCTGACCTGCACAACAAGACGGGCAGCTCAAAGCTCAGTCTTCTGCAACCTAATGTAGCTACTGTTTTTGAAAGCCCGCACAGAAGTGCACTGCCCGAATCCAATCGAGAAGTCACTTTTTATTCGTTATGTCTGTTTGTCGTTATCGTTTTTGTTATGCATTTATATTATCTGTTTATTATTTTTGTTTCCAATGTATTTGGGGAGGGGGTAGCTGTTCAACAAAAGCTGAACGAACAGACGTCATGTGATATTTTTAGAATTCGCCTTGCACAAGCCTCAACGATTTCCCCGGTCTTTTTCACAGAGTAAGTGTTCAATTTTTGTTTACATTATTATCTGCTCCTTTTTTTGGCATCCACAATATGACAACCTTCGTGGTTGCAGCGATCTCTATAATTTTCACGCTCTATTTCGCTCACAGAAATCCAATTTGGGGTATGTAGCACAGTCTAGTAATAGCAAAACCGTTTTCTTTGAGCCATCAACATACTTCCAAAAAGCTTTACATTGATTTTCCTAAATTACCAGGTTTTTACACAAATTCATCTTTAGATTTTGACTGTTTGTCCTTCACTTATCCATTGAGCTTCGTGCAACCTTCGCAACTGATCCCTTTTCTTTCTAGCTCTGTTTGTAACTTCCATCAGTGGATCGAGGCGTCCCAATAATGGTATTGATTGCTCACATAAAACAAGTCTTTTGATCACCATTTAGGAGTTTGTTTGTGTGTAAAAAGTAATAAAAAATAAACAAACAAAAACCTTTTATTTAATTACAGAAAATGGCGAACTATTTCCTCCCGTTTTGATGTTCCATAGATTTTCTTGGAAATAAAAGGCATTATGATGGTGTAATTATAAATCTGATAATAAGAAAGAAATCTGAGTTGCTTTAAAAAAAAAAGCAGAATTTTTTTTCGAAGTATACCCAATCTTTTTTTCCCCTTCTTTCTTTCTCTCTACACAAAGCTCTCGATCATTAATTAATTAAGGCTGAACACCAAACTCTGACGTGCAGGGAAATTAGATTTTAATTTAACAATTCTTAAAAAAACTAATTTCATGTTTTCATCTGAATTTATTAAATTTAATTCAACCCAGTACATAGTTCTCACTGAAAGTAATAAACAAACAAAAAAGCAAATTCTGCTTAAATGAAATGGTATTTTTAAAATTATCAAAGAGGCGACCAACAAATAAATTCCATTGATTTCAAAGATTTCAAAACATCTTTTGTTACAATATCAATTGATAGATAGCTAACATTTAATTGACAGAGACAATCCGGCGCGCTGAAAGAACACAAATTATTAGTTTTGTTATCTCCTGGCGCATTTGAAAACAGTTTCATTTGTGGGTCTCTTCTGGTTAAATAAGAAACAACAATAAAGGAATCTCGGTACCTGGTTTGTCAGACGGCGGACTTTTTCGTGCTCAAGTAATTGTATTATGAACTCATAATAGTGAAGTGTATAACAATGCCTGGGGAGGTGGAGGGGAAAACATAACAATGAAGTTTATTATATTGTATTAGTTAAACTTTTTCTATTGTTCTTTAATTGCTTACCAATGGAAAGGTAAGAACAAACCAAAATGACATGCAAACATTACTAAAATTGTTTTAATGGAGCGAGAAAAAACTGACCAAATGTATGAATAGCGAACAATATTGCCATTTGATGAAATAAAGAAATTAGGAAACCTAAAATGTCTGCTCCTAAATAGTATTTTAAAACTTGTCCTTTATTGGAATCTAAAGATTTTTATACAACGTGAAAAATTATTAATGCTCAAAATCATAAACTTGAGTTCAACATTTGATGATTTAATAACGAGGAAACACGTGAAGAACTTTCCTTCAATATTCATCATAAATGCAAATCAAATCAAAATGAGTTTTGAATGAAAAGCTATAGGCGAGGCCTATGATTTCTTGACGACTAAACTCCATAAAACTCTTTATTTTAGTTCTCTATTTTTTACCAGTCCCCCGTTTCATTTTCATTGTGGAATTCTTTACCTACATGAACAAGGAGAAAATCTCTCCTTGCCAGTTTAATATTTAGCCCTCAAGTTATATTGTCTGTTCCCTTAGACTAAAAAATAGTTGTTTTATTAATCATTTTGTTTGATATTTATTAGTCATATTATAATTTATTTTATTTTATTTCTGCTCCATTCAGTTTGCGTTGTGGTTACTGCCAATGTTACTTAACTCCATACATCAGCTTAGCTTTAAGTTGCACAAACTCAGAAGAACAATGACGGAAACCTTACTGACTATAGCGTTTGAAGAGGTTCATATTAGAAAGAACTTCAGGAATTTTCGTTCTCTGTTATACAGGCAAATTGTCCGTATTGTTGAACCAACTAACAGTAAAACATGGAAATACTTTCTTGGCGAAGGGAACCTTTAGTGACATTAAGTAGTTTTGGGTATATTTTTTATAAACAAGAACTAATTTGGAACACTTTACTCGTTCAGAAAACGGCAATTATCCGTGCAGCTTGTTCAGACTTTATTAAAAGTGAGATGTGTATACCAACCTCCTCATGCAGCACTACCAGCGGCATAGGGAGAGGGGGTGGGGTGGGGTCTGTTCTTGGGCTAGGGCTATGTTTCCTGCTTTGATATTTCTGTTCTAATTTTATAGTTCTTATATTTGTCTTGTATTTTTTGTATAATAATATTGCTGTGGTCGAATATAATAATAAGCGTAATAACAAGAATTTTTAACCTCTATGACGTCATTATGGTGTTAAGTTGTGATTGGTCTGTGGTAATGTAACTAATATCCATACAGCCTAACGTAGTTAATGCCATTGCAGTGTTGCGGTAAACGGCGCCATACTGATAGCTGGTCATCGCTTATCAATCGAATCTAAACTGCCATTATACCTTGCCAATCTAAAAAAAAAACACTCTATGATTATTTATTTTAAAGATGCAAAGTACTTTAACTGAGGAAATGACAAACTAAAAAAAAATGAATATACATTTTGTTCAGTCGTTCTAAGTTTTTGTTGAGAAGAAATTGTTGGTTACAGTACACTTAATCCCTTAATCCCTCGCCCTTTCTTTGATTCGATAGAGAAATCCTTCTAGTGCTTTGATCGAATACTTTATGATCTTCTGTTTGAAGTTATCAGATACTCATTCAGCACAATAATGTCAAGGGCTTTGAGAAGAAACTCAAGACATTTATTGCAGGGCACTTCTCTTTGATGAAACAGGAAGACTGGGAAGTTTTAAAAAACTGTCATGGAATACGTGAAGATGCTATAATAAGATTTGCCAGGAAATGTCTCAAAAACGGGTCTATTGGCGGCGAAGCACTGTCAGGGCCCAGTTTTATAAAGCACAACAACTTGCTAAGCACAGGAGAACCTTGCTTAGCAAAAACAAATTACCAGCCAAAATTTAATAAAGTTTACATTGTTGCCACTGGTACCCCGCTCATTTCTTGCTAAGTAAAGAAATGTGCTGAGCAAAATTTTCTGCTCAACAGCTGTACGAAATTAACGGTAAGCAATTTTTTGTGCTAACCATAGCAGAACAATTTGCTTAAGCGTAAGCGTATTTCACAGGTTAGCAAGAAAATTAGGCAGCCATCTTGCGCGTTCACCATGGATTTGCATTGTTACGTCACTCAATTATACAGTAAGCACCGGAAGGTTAGCATGCCTTTTTGTGTGCTTACGGTTAGCAGCGCTATGGAATGGAAATCGCACAGTAAGCACAGAATCGGTCGTTAAGCAGCTCTATGAAACTGGGCCATGATGTATTGATGACGTCAGTAAACTGTAGTTTTCAAGGCGTTCATATGTTTCAGAGAATAAAAGGGAAAACGTTGCTTCTCGGCGCATGATGACAAAGCAAGTCGCTTTTGCCGTTTTAGCTTCATTTCATATAAAGGACTGAGTATACAGTGCTTCACACACATCGGTATAAGGGTAAACCAATCATTCTTTATTCCTTGGTGCAAATTTCACCTCTATTAGCTTCATTTGGGCACTTTTTGTATTTAGCCGGTTTAGGTGTCTACAAATCAGAATATATTTTGAAGGGGGACACAAACTGGCAGTCAATACTGATACCAAAGTGAAGGGGAGGGAGATCATGTGGGTCCCGACAGTAGGAATATTAAGCCGGGAGTCTGACATGGAATCTAAACTCTCTTCCCGTACTTTATTTATTTATTTTTTTAAACACATTTTGGTAATTCCTAACCTCCAATGGGGTCAATTTCAATTCCCAACATTGTTGAAGTGTAGCTTACGGGCAGTAGATATTCAATTCTCTAAGTAGATAGTTTGTTTTTCTAAAAATACCCTTGTCATTTTTAAAACAAATTAAGTCACTTTTGGTGTCTTAGCTTTATTTTCGGCTGACTTAAACCGTTTTCTGAAGAAAAGTTTACTCTCAAAAAATGTTGGCGGGGGGACCTAATCTTTCGAGAGAAATGATTAAAAATGGAACCTTCACATACCCGGACTTATTCTTGCGCACTTTCATCTCCCCTAGCCCAATGTAGCCCGGTTACAGATACTTCGTACATGACGCCAGAAGATTACAAATTGAAGTAAAAAAGCACAAAACACAAACAACTGTGAGCTTTATCTGAACATTATGAATTGCATATGAAAGCTGCAACGTCAATACTATAACCTTTTTTAGTGTTGCATATACATCTGTGCTCCATTGATTAGAGATGGGCTCCAAGGTCTTCAGTTTGTGATGCACTCATTTTCCAATGGATAGAGTCCTCGTGAAAGACGGGAACAAATTATAAGTCTCTAACCTCACGTTAGAATTGTGTAAAATGTCATTTTAGCGACTACTCTTTCATAGCGAAATTTGACACGTGACGTCATCGACCATCAAACACAAATGAGTCTGTACAATCCAAGAGGAATTTTTTGTGTCAGTCAAAACGTCAAATACATGCCGTTTTGATTGAATTTCATCAGGAATTTGGTAATCAGGAATTAACTAAACATTTCTGTAAAAGGAGACCATTATATTTGAAATGCGACGTCATTGAACGATCTTCAATTTTGACATAATTGCACTTGGAGAGTGTTAAACACAGTGGCATTTTACGCCGTTTTAAAATGAGGTTATAGAGACTTACAATTTCCCCCCATGTTCCCTAAAGGACTATGTCTGTTGCAAAATGAGTGCATCACAAACTGAATTTGACCTTGAAGTCCGTCTTAAAGGACTAAACTATTACCAGTGCATGGTACTCTAAAGGAATTATTGTGGATACTTGGAACGACTGAAAATACTGCGAGTCTTTACACCGGGTTCGTTTCAGAACCACAACTTTAGAAACAATGTCCATTGTCTCATCGGAATGAACGATTTTTGTTATTGAATGGCGGGGACAGGTTGGCTGGATTGACTGTATTCTTCCCAGGGGACTGTTTCTTTTCAGGAGGCTGTGGTGGTTCATGGAATGCAAGAGAATGGCCAAGGGTGTAGTAATGTTCAAAGCGCAATGATCGTTTGTTTTAAATTGAGCTATATTTTATGAGCCGTTAATAGCTGTTCCGACCTTCCAGTCGAGACAGCGGGTTTTATTCATTGTTTTCAAGGCTTTCCGCAAAAAAAACATTGACTTTACCACAACGTGAATTTTCCAAATGGTATGAGGTATTTTTGGGAAATTAAAAACAGTCAAATTGTATACCACTTAAGCCTTGACTTAGTTTCTAAAATGTCGCTAGATTATTGGGTTTTTTAGCGAGCTGAATATTAGTCAAAACTTGTTACAACCATATCTTAAGAACCACACATCCGATATTCAAACTTGTTTTTTCAGTTCTTGACTTCTTGGATATTATATTTACTTAAACATGAACACAAGCTTGTAGATTAATTTTTCCTGTCCTTCCTAGGCTTTGTCATTTTGGGGATTACAGTATATCACGGGCTCTTATTAGGATTTTTAAACTGAATAAAGCACCTTTTTGCACCGATTATTATTTTGAAGTTTTCAGGATTTTAAAGAATTTACAATGTCCAAGTTGAAGCTTGAGGAAAGGCCAATAGTTAAGGTTAAGAGACATGCTATGGGAACTTTATTTAGGCTTAATGATGGGTAAGGGTCAGGCTTACATTTTAGGGTCAGCATGATGGTCTACGTAGAGTCAGGAATAGGATTAGGGCCTGTAAGTGTCAGGCTTAGAGTCAGGGTTAGAACTAGAGCCTTTACGTGTCAGGATTAGAGTCAGGGTTAGAACTAGAGCCTTTACGTGTCAGGATTAGAGTCAGGGTTAGAACTAGAGCCTTTAAGTGTCAGGATTAGAGTCAGGGTTAGGATTTGAGCCTGTAAGTATCAGGGTTAGAGTCAGGCCATGTTAACATCTTAGCATCAAAACACGATTTCGTCATCATGATCTTCTTAGGTCAACTTCACGGAACAGCTCTGTGATTGTTAATGACAGTCACAATACATCTAGTTATTAATTATTATTATTTAACCCTCGATGAAGCCATCAGGCACTTTTCAGGTGTCCGTTTTTAATTAAAAAGTAATTACTCCGCCATTTTATTTTATTTGTATTTAAAGATTTTAAGGTTCCTCAACTACACCTAGCCAAATAGCATGCCAATTGTCTTGTTACCATCGGGGTTGATTTCACACCCAAAAAAATCCACCAATGACCAGTTCTCCCGGTATTCCCTTGGGAAATGTAAGAAATGTAAGAAATTATGATGTTTTTGCTGACTCATCAAACACGAGGGTTTCATTCAAACAAATGGCTTAGAGACACATGTGGGCTGATCTCAATGGAAATTGTGCTTGAATTTATTTTATTTAGTCACAAGGGTCTATATCCAATAGTTTGGGCGATTTAAACATGATTGTGTTCTCAAAAAACACGTATTACACGCAAAATATAAAACGGACACCTGTAAAGTGCCTGAAAGCTTAGGGTGTGATTTTTTTTGATGGTGTCACGAAGTGTTTTAAAATGATCTAAAGCATTTGGCGCCATCCGCAGACATGAGGCCCGGAGGTAAGTTGCGTCGGTACTCTTGGTGGGTGAATGCCAGGAAGAGGAGTATGGGATAAAATGTTTTGAAATGGTTCAGCCAAAGGAGATAATTACAATACAATGGAGTTTAAACTCTGCTTTAATTTGGGGGAAAATCTGCGCCGCCCTCCCTCTGGACTTGTTTACTTTACCTATCATGGATGTATGTAACTGTACACTGTGGACATGCATTCATTATGACACCTTACCTGAACTGTGACCAACAGGGCTACGATGACCAACTGTGCGATGGGTCCGGTGTAACGCGGTGGCTTGACGGTCTTCCTGCTGCTCTCGAAGATCCTGTAGATGCGATTGACTTTCAGGAGCAGAGAGGCAAATATCAGAGTGAAAGATAAGACGTAGAAGATTGCACTGACCCCGCAGAAGCTGGCGCTCGGTGGGCACATGAGAGGATACACCGTAACGAAGGAGAGAAAGAGGCCAAGCAAGTTAACGCAGCTGAGTTCTCGACTACTTGCTTTGATCAGAGGGTGATGGCGATGTTTGATCATACCGATTGATGCTAAAACACACAGTAACAGCCCCAGAGATGTTAGGGATAACAGGGCGATAACGGCAGGTTCATCCCATGTGATAGTCTTTGCATTGAGTCTATCACAGGCCGTGTAGTTCGCGTTTGGCCATTCGTTCTGTTGGCAACTGACGCATTCGGTTCCAACCACGATATCATCAACTCTGCATGCACGACACTTCCAGCAACATCTCTTAGTGGAGTCTATCTCTTCAACGTAACCGACCGGGCACACGTCCCGACAGACAGACTGTGGGGCATCGCTATGGCCCTCCACCCACTGCATCAGTCTTTCGTCTATGGTTAAGCGCTCCCCATCCATCAGAACGGAACTCCAGGATCCGATTTCAACCAGCTCAAACTCACCGTCCTGTTGTCTTTGCATGTTCTTCACCGAAACCTGAGCAGGAACAAAGTTTCCTTCAAATTCAAATTTACCTCTCGTTCCGGGAAAAGAAACCATCTGTAGGTTTCTGTACAGCTTATTGTCAAAGCCTTTTTGGAAAATACAGTCTGAGACCGAGTTATTGCAGAAGTCGGAGATGGTTTTATCAAGAGCGTACGCTACTGATAAGACAGCGTCGATCGTTGGGGCTAGGGTTGCTATTTCTCCGCTGAATCCCTCTTCGCTTGACCTTTGGCAGGTATCAGAACCGGAACAGAACTCACTTAACCATGGGTTTTGGGTTGTTTTAATCCCAGCGAGGAGAGAGCGAAAATACTCCTCGAATTCAATCAGGTTGGGTTTGCTGTATTCAATGAAGACGCCTCCTTGTGACTGGCTGTCCCGGATGAGTTGGGTGCCCCATGAGTCGCTAGCAACCCAGGTCCGTTCCAACGGTGGATCTGCAGTACTGACAGCAGACATGACAGCATTAGCAGCGTCTGCTGAGGAGACTAAAAGCAGAATCACCTGGGCATGTTTGTGTTCTTTCAACACCTCCACCGTGACCTGTAACTCATCTAGTGTTGGAACTTCGCTGACCATCACTTGTACTTCCATACATATCAAATGGGTATCTGCTAGTTCGAGGATATCATGCAGTAGATGCATAATGTCATGGTCAGACCCGTAAACGACAGCCACGTATTCCCACTTGTAGTGGGCTAGTATGTCAACTATTGCTTCAGCTTTGTGACTGTCTGACGGGATGGTGCTGAAGAAATAAGGATGGCCATGTTCACCGTGAAGCTCTTGATCAGTTGCGCCGTAAGAGACCAACGGTCGCTGGAACAGCTCCACCGTGTTAATCACCACCTCGCTGGATGAGGTTTTTGCCGTCCCAATAACCCCTACAGCAATTCTTTCCTTTATCCCAATGTTGGGTCCGGGGATGCTACAGAAATCACCCTCAAGAGAAGGTTGAGCCCCCAGGACCAGAGACAGCGAGCCCCAGGTGGCATACTCCGGCCAGGAGCAGTCATCGTGGATGATAAACCCCAGAGTTACGTTGGGAAGTACAGTGTCATCTTGGTTAATGGTCATCACAGCAAATGCCATGGCTTCGGTCAACTGTAAGGCCGAGACCGGGTAAAGTCCC
Source organism: Pisaster brevispinus (assembly GCA_023634235.1). NCBI lineage: Eukaryota > Metazoa > Echinodermata > Asteroidea > Forcipulatida > Asteriidae > Pisaster > Pisaster brevispinus. Next base: position 16,532,910 of record JAMKCF010000002.1, read on the forward strand.
CGGCATTCTTCCATCTCGGAGACTCCACCATCCCCGTGGAGTGAGAACAATCCCCCGATGTTCACGTCTCCGGGCACGCTGTAAGTCGTACACACTTCACGAGGGATGCGTGTGCAGTACACAAGGCGTGTAATCAGCACAACCAGACCACAGAGACCAATCATAATTCTAGCTGTTCCGTTGCCGTCTTGTGATTCAATCTTGATGCTGTCAACCTGCCTTCCCACCCAGTGCACTACGTTTTATTATGTTTCTACCACATTGCGCTCAATTTATATCGCCAACAGATGACACGTGTTTTGCTTGTACCTTGCCAAGTCGCTCAGTAGCTGATGGCCATTCTATAAACACTCCATTGTCATTTTTGTTCCTATTGATTTACATTTTTAATCAAATCTTAAGTTTTCGAGGCGAATGCAAGTTTAAACCGTCATTCAATTCGAGACGAGTGTCAATCGATTCTTAGCAGCGAGTTAAACAAACTAAAAGAAGTGTTTGTAAGATTACTGTTGTGGGCGGTTTTATGAATAGCTCGAATATGAGTGTGGAGACCGGTTTACGTTAAACGACTACGACAGTGCCGCTCATTGTAATCATTCGCGTCACTACGCAATATTGATATTCTCTCATCAATGGAGAGAAAAAAATCACCGTCAGTTTGGGACAACTGAGAATGGTGTCAGATGTCAACAAGAAGTTTTAATAGCTTTAAAATCATTGCCTAGTTATTTTCATTTTTCACGTCAACGTATGTCATGGCCGAGCAGTCTACTGCACTAGGCGCAAATCAGCAGCCGATTTCAAGAACATCCACGCAACTGCATTAGTCCACTTAATGTGCAGCATTTAGTGCGGCGAACTGGTCAAGACACTTGTGTCCTTGGGCAAGTTACTTAACTATAATTGCTTCTCTTCACCCAGGAGTAATTTGGTACACGGTACCTGTGAGGGCAGATGGTCATTGTGGTTAACTTAAGTTGGTGTGCTACACAATCGGCAGCACAGGGTGTATACTCCCCATCAAGGAACCCAGATGGTTGAATCATGGCGTAATTGCACCTCCATTGTTTAAAAGAAAGGTACACGCTTGGTAATCACTTTTAAAATTAACGGCAATACAAACTTATTGGTTGGAAGCCTACATCAGCTTTTGATAGTATAAAGCATTTTGGGAAACATTTTGTTTCTAAGTAGGCCTAATGTGGTTATCGAAAAAGATATCAGTTTTTATCCCCCACAATTTGAATCTAAGAGGCGTTACTGTCAGAAACGTTTCTCAGATTGTGTATTCTTATTAGGGACTATATCTTCCTGCGTGGACATATTCGCTCCGGATTTTCGCTCCGTAGTTTTAGAGTGTATGCATAGCTTTGTATGGAATCATTAGACGCATTTCTATATGAATCGTATCAATGTCTCCTCGAAGCACTTCATATATTCAATTGGTTTGCCCCAGTTCAGTAATACTGCAATGTTCAATAATAGCAAAATTGCAAAAATAGCAGGAAATATAAAGATGTACTTTCCCAACTTAATTTGGACAAAAAATGTAAAAACCGCGATCTAAATCTGCATTCTATTTTTTTGTTACCAATTCACATCGAACTCCATAATTAACTGAAATATGTATAAAGGTCTTTACTTACCCACAAATTAAGAACATGAAAGAATTTTATATTGGCGCGGAGATTTAATCATACGCAGATATTCAGAATTTACTCTTATGAAATTATCCAAGAAATTAAGGTGTATTGTGCACATTGTTGATGAGCACTTTAACAATGAATTTAATTGTACTAATTGGTAGAATTCTTGCTTTGTGGAGGGGGGGGGGACAAACAATACGATAGAACGCCGTCATTGTCGTACAAAAAGAAGAAAATACGAATTGTAATTTAATTTTGAGACTTTTTCTCGTAGTAATAATAAACCCAGGCCTATATCAAAAATATGTCCGTCTAAACGACTGTCTCCCTCGAGATCCTGAAAATTTATAGATAAGAAAATTGACAAAGTATAAAGCATGGTTCAAGGTTGCTTTTGAAGAGCAACTTAAATTTCAAGCTCAAAGAGTCTTTGAAAACATCGAAAAGCAGTTGAGGTTTTTTCAGGGGGTTTTGTCCAAGTTCTTATTGGGTTTATTTTGTGTGGAGATCGAAACAAACAAAGGCGAAGGGGCCCTCTGTTTCCTGGTTTGTGACATCACGGTAACGCTGATGTCGCTTTAGAGGCTCATACTGGTATGAACTTTGTAATCTGATATTTTAGATTGAGATTTTTTTTTAACAAAAGAATATAATAATTTCTGATGCAGTCAGATCTCAGCTGCGAGGTTTGAGAGCGTTATGTATTGGAGTAACCTCATATTGCCGCTGTTGCTTGAATGCTGTTTTATTCTCCTCTGTCAGTGGGTAATTCTGAGGAATAATTCAGACAAGGGTTCTTGAAAATAACCGGAGCTCGCGACAATCACGATATTTAACGAATATAACCGATAAAAATGATATGTTTTAGTAATAACAATGAAGTCTTCCTCTACGGGCGTACATACTAGCTACTGATTATGATGGATAAGCTATAAGGGGGCGCCCACTAAAACTGAAGTTTCATCCGGTGAAGCTGATTATGAATGTCTATTTTAAACAAATTCAAAAATTGTCAATTACTTAATGCACAGCCAAAGGACACGTTTACCTGCTTGACGTTGGAAAATAAGCAGAATGCAAAGTTTGCAAGGTCGCGTTAAGAGTCTGGTTATTCCGCTAATGGTTCTCGCGTAAATGGAAAAATACACTAATATTCAATAGATGGCGCTGTTGTGAGACGAATGGTTCTCACACACAGAAATTGGTTCAATTTTTGAATGGCGTCCCCACAGTTGAGATTAATGTTTTTGTTCATTTAGACTTGTGCAGTATGTTCTTTTGTTTAACTGTGTTTGTTTTGATGCGCGTGTGGACTTCACCTTGAGATGAAAGTTCTAGTTGGGGTACAACCGACCTATCAAGTCTAATTGCCATTGGTTGGAATCTCTGTTTTGTGCGCTTAAATACACGGGACAAGAACACACTTTAGTTGCTTAAGCGGGTCATAGATTGGTTTTGTCAAAATAATGCCGATTTATAGGCAAACTTATAAAGAAAGATACCATAAAAGTCACCAGTGAACGTTTCCGCTTAATACAGAGCCTATTGACAGAGCAAACAGCGAATACCTGTTCACGTTATTTTCAGCATTGGAATTCAAGTACTATCTAGCGTAGTGTAAGGTTATTCGCAGTAGACAGTTCTATACAAATGAAAATGTACCTGGCTGTGGGTGTGCCATGTAACCTTCCATTACAATAAACCCATTATGGAATCTGTGGCAATTACATTAGTCGTTGTGCGTTCTCTTGAGAGACACAACGCACATTAAACACATGACTGAAGCGCAGTGATAATTTTATTTGGAAATAACATCGTAAGCTAGAATTCCAATTCCACTGAGCTGCTAAATAAACAAGCATTTAATGTTACAGTCTGCTAACGGAGAAACGAACGGGGACCAGTACAAGCAGTACAAATAACATGTTTTGGGGGATGGTAACCATTTTCTAACGATAAAGTAGTGCTAACCGATATCATGTAAGGCATGATAATACAACATCCAACCTACTTTAAAACAACAAACCTTATGAAGATTGGATAGAAGTACGTGTAGGTACGACATGCCAAAGGTTTATATAATTGCTTCTGTTTGAGAAAAGACTTGTTTGCCGACCAAACCAATTTATAGACTTTTAGTAAATTGCATAAAAGACCGTGCTTCCATTGTCACCACACCCCTTACACTGTAGAGAAACGCGTATGGGCTACATATACACGCAAGACGCAAAACAATCTGCAAAGAAGTCTGCAATTGAGTTTTAAAATCACTTAGGCACAAATAAATGGGTCTGTTCTGACTGCACTCGTTCAAGAGCAAACATGTGTGTTTTGTTGTTATTATTTTATTTTGTTTTACATTTTGAAAGTTGTCTTTCGTGGTAATAAAACGGAGGGGACTCAAACAGGGGTGTGGCGTTCAGGATTGCATTTTCGTGGGAGTGCCGACTGAGGGCCATACAAATTTGCCAGTATCGGCGGCGTACCCCCAACGTCACTGAACGAAATCATGAACACCGAAAACGACTGAATATTTCACGGCCAATAATTTTTTTTTCCCCGGAAATGTGCGTTCGTATATATATATGCGTTTTAAATATTGACATCTTTTGCTAAAGCCACTTGTAACTTTGTTTGCAGATTTTTCAAGCAAGATTGGCCACTCATTAACGGGCATTTAACGGGTAAAGAAAAACAAAAAACGTCCTTACGGCAGTGCAATAGTGCAATGCAGTTTTACCTTATATTATTATGCATCGAACATAATGGCGTCAATATCCATGACAACAGTCATTGTATTGTCACCCAACAAGGCGTGAATTCCGGTAGGTGATAGTTTTTCAGCAACTTAGGTAGTCCAAACGCGGGCGGTGTTAAATTGATTTTCTTGGTATCAAAGTGTGACAACACCGACACGGTGTTAGTTATCCCCATTACTGCATCGTTGGTTAACACCGTGTCGGTGTTGCCACACTCAAATATAGATACATAGAGAATCAATTTTACCTGAGTTTTCGCAGGGTACAAGTATACACTGCATGCATGTACTTGCTTTATGCAGCGTCCGAGGGACTACCCACAATCCCCGCCAAAATTATCGGGCCACGTGACAACAAAACATACCCTCCCGTCCGTCCCCCACTCCCCTTCTAAATGTTGTTAGCCCCAGCTGAGGGCAGACCACACAGTAAGGAGCTCACATTGACCAGGGACTCGGGCTAGAGCCGGGGGCCTGGGGCCCAATGAGACATGAAGTGGGTTTGTTGGTCGTTGAAAATATCGTACTTGCACATATTATTAAAAGATTCATCCCGTCCCTGGTCGCTACGGTGCTGGCCCTCGGGAGACTGAGAATGAAGTTAAAAAAACATCGCATTGTGAATAGACCTTCAGTTCTAGACAGTTGTCTATTCTATCCGCACCAACACCAAGAAATCATAAATTATATCAACATACACAATTATATTTATTGACCTCGATTTCTTTTGTTACATTGTTTTGCATTTTTGCTTGAATAATTATGAGCCTTCGTTTTAGAGGACGTTTAACCGAGTAATTTGAGCGAAGGCGAAAGTTTCTAAAAGAATGGAGAATAAAATGATCTTTCCATCCATTAAAATATAACTTCCATAACTCTTACCGAAATTAAAAATAAAACGACAACTGAAATGTAATAATTTAATGCATTTCCATTACGATTTGTTCTTGGATTATTATTATTGTCATATTTAACAGATTCATTGAAATGAAAATCTTATACAACTAGTGGTGCGAAAATTTGGTTTAGAGGACAGTTAAATATTTATTCGTGACAGGCAACATTTACATGGGAAAGTACCGGACAAAAAAATAATAAGAAGAAAACCTCACTCGGTACTTTGTCTACGTTTGTTATTTCAAATTATTTAGTTTTTTGACATTTGAGTTTTATGCAAATACAAACACGCATTCATGGTGAATAATATGACGTGACGGTGCATGTAAATCACTTGCCGTCCATCCCTAAAGTTTACAAGACTAAACTAACAGTTAGAACTTCTTAACTAATTGATTGGGTTCGATATGATATGCCCGTTCAGAATATTCCGTTTTTCTTGGGCAAAGTTTTAGGGAAAAAAATAGAGCTGGATTTCGGGGCCCTGACTAATTTCCGAGACAGGTTGACCCCGAAATGGGATTTTAACTCGGATGCTGCGTCTCTTGACTCTTGTCTGGTTCATTTTTGACATATTGACCCGGAAGTGGGTCAGGCATTGTGGGACCCGGATTTAGGGCAATTCTGACCCGGAAATGTTTAGAGTGACCTGGAAGTGTTTAGAGTGTAGAATTGCTAAATCAAACTGTGACATTTATGTCCTAATATCAGATAGAGACATATATTGTCCTGATGTGTCAATTAAACAAACCACGCAACAGGTGAATCAGAAGATTTCCTTTACCTTAGTTTTGAAAGAAAAATCTAAATATCCAAAAAGTCATGAGAAAATAGAATTCGATGTTGCAAACTGCATACCAAGTAAAAGGACCTATGGTAAGCATGCAAAAAGTAGTTAAGAGCCTGACGTTGCGACCCACGCAAAGTCTTTCTCGAAGGCTAAACGAGAAAGACTCTGCTGGGGGTCGAAACGTCAGGCCACTAACTATTTTGTGCATATACTCACAGTCATGGAAACATTATCGTTAATTGCAGTTTTCCGAAAACCGTAACATGACAATGGGAAGTAAGAACAACATCGTCAGAGCTGATCCTTAATTCAAAGATAAACAAAATGGTGTTTACATCGTCAACAAGGACACATCTTGGATGCACCCGTTCTTCATTAATGAAAATAATCCAATGACAGCTCGTTAATTATAAAACAAAGCCCTTGGTTTAACATCATCTGGACAGGTCCTTATTAAAATGTATTGATTAACTCAAAAGTCAATGTTTTAGAAGTCAACAGCTTTAGAAGAGGAATTATGATCGATTGAAGAATAATGTCATTTTCTTAAGGAAGAAAAACCCTTAGTAATTGTCGCCTGCCTACGAGCATGCTGCTTTAAAACAAAATATATACCGGAAAAACAACAACAACAGCTTTTTAAAAAATTCGTTAAGATTTCATCCAGACTCTAGTTCAGTTCTACCAGGAATCTGAAGTGGTTCAAACCGACACAGACTACAATTTTAAAAAACCATTAAAAACAGTGTCCGTGGTAACCTGACACAGAAAGAGAAATGTGTTAGACCCCCTGGGGCCATGGAGTGTTATAAGGTATACCGGTAGATGATTACAAAACTGCAGATTCAGTTGGAAATAAACGATTGGTTTTGAAAAGTTCTCTTCTACATACTCACTTTATACCAGTACTAAACATGCTGAGAATTCGCTACATCTGAACTACTGAAATGTGCGAGAGAGTACTCATTAAACCCCATCGTGATTCGGTTCGCAATTCGAGCAGAGAACCCTGAAAATATCAAACTTTTGAATAAACGCGTCCTAAAAATGTACCCTTCAAAAGAGTGAAGTAACATTAAGGAACTATAATAACAATTCAGGGAGTTGGACCTCATTCTAGGTTTCAAGAAAACATACCGGTAAAATAAATCTAGAATTTATATGGAACACTCCTCACTGTTCTCTATTTGAGTAGCTTTGACGCTTTATGCCCGAATCAGGTAGTTCTCAAAAAAGTGAAATGGCATAAAATCCTACGACATCTAAAGCATCAGTCTTGGGCATCGTTGTGATGTAATGTTTTTTCTATAGATAGTTCCCAATAGACGCCATCTTTACGGGCAAGTTACATTTTGGCTTGCAGGCGCGTCAAGCGCTCAAATTATTAACGCAGCCGCGCAGTTTACGAACCAATCATGCAATGAATTTTTATGAAATGTGCGCGTGCTGCACGCCGTTCTCGCGCAAAACGCAGGATCCTGTGTTCCAAATTGCCCGTAAAGATGGCCGATTGACGTCATATTGCAACCTATCTATACTATGAGGACATTCTTACCATATGGCTCTTTTTAAGTGTTATTTGAAGGCTCTTATTCCCATCTATTTGATGAGCAAATAAAACCATTAACTCAGTTTTTGAGTTTTGGTAGGAACTGGTTTTGGCATGGAAGTATTTGCTCAAATTGGCAACACATTTTATGGCAGACTACCTCTGGACAAGAGAGACAACGTCATCACTTGCGTTGTAAACTCTGATACCATACATTATTGGTATTGTTTCCCGTGTACACTAGTACAGTAATGAAGGCTAACGTCATCATGGGGTCAGACTGAATTGCTCTATTAGCCTCGGTTTGAATGTACAATATTTTGAGACTGAGACACAAAACAAGGTGGCTGATCTGTGGTGGAGTATTCACTCATCTTTGCTCACTATGTCCAAGTTACATTATTCTATGCACTGTTCAGTTTGCGTAACACCATGTGTATATATATTCATGGGAACTTGTCTTGCTCATTGTTCTACTTTTTTCTACTACTTAGTGCTGAAAAGAACTGTCCTGATTATTTAATTAGTACTACCTGGGGAGGTAGGGAATTGGATGGGACTACTACTTTGCTTAGCGGATTGAGGGGAATTCTCGTTATTATAACTTCACTTCTGCTTTTACAATTGGTGAAGTGATAAGCACTGTATAATCGGAGCTTTCCGAGGGCTGCGGTAAACGTTCATATACTCAGGCTGGGTTCGAACCCTCGACTTTGCTTTCTAGAGCGGATAACGGCTAGATCACCGAGTTTGCCCGGTGTGGAGATTCCAGATCAAATCGTGTAATTCGCAAAGGTTACAAAAAAATAATGTAATTGATATAATTGTTGTAATAGGGGAAACGCATGCTAGTTTGGTTAGTTATGGTGAAGTTAATAATGTGTGTGTCTTGTGAATCTACGTTGTATTGGTGTCAGGGTAAGGTTTTATTCTCATCAATATTTGAATGTTTTAAATTATTCATTATTGATAGCAGCGTCCATGAAAATCTTCCCGTGGAAATGTGTCAATATTATTTCAAGGTATGTGGCATCCCTACGGACCGATTTAATCCAGGCCTGATAGTGATACTAGATGTCTCCATTCAGACGGTCTCAGAAAAAGGCTTCTAAGCTCTGTAACTATGACTACAAAACGAAATCCATTTCATGGAGACGGGAAGTTGGTTATATGTGCCTACAAATGACAATACCCCAACAATAAACAAAATTGTGTCTCACTCCTACTTATTACAAATTGTACGCGTAGTAACAAAGCGTAGAAATGTTTCGTTTGTTTATATGACACCGTGCAGTTGTTTGTTCAGTATTGTCTAATGATCTAATTCCATTATAAACCACTCCTATCTGAAACTATTAACATCACAAGCATTTGAATTTGCCTGGCAAAGACCAAGATGTTCCAAAAAGGTGTTTTGATTTTACAATGGCATGATTTGTTTTACCCTTTGGAAAAGTAGGACAATCTTATCGAGAACAAGGGCTGACATTCATGTACGTAAGGTATGGGCTTTTATATACGTTTCATGCTCTTTACCTATTGAATAATTTTGCTGATTTTCTGAGGGCTGAAAATTCGGAAAACCGAATAAAGTAGGAAAATGTCATGTCTGTAGTATATTCCATGATAACATGCAATGGTTTAATCATTTTAGTTTTACTCTCACACTGATGTGTTACAAGCACTGAACACTCAGTGCTTTTTGTATCCTGCAGTAAAAGTCCAAATGGTGTTCTGGTGGGATGGGAGTCGAACTCACGACCACCGTAAACTTGTTAGAAGGTTAGGCGAAGACTAGCTTCAGCTGAATGTGGGTGAAAGTTGCTGTTTTTCACACACAGGCGAACCAAAGCTATAGTTCCATGTCCCAAAGCATGAACAAATTTATTACAATATTTATATTTTTTGTCTAATTTCTCGAGTGCATTTTTCTAAATATTGCGAACACATTAATTGAGTCCACGGACTATTTTACATTGCTGATCATCGCTGATAAGGGATAAAGTGCCACCAAGCTTACTGCTACTCGTTTGGCTACCCGAAAAAAGTCTACCAAAACTCAAAATCAATATCAAATATGTAGTACACTGCAAAAACACCATGGGTGTAAAAATTGACACCATGGGTGCTGTCACATTAAAGATACCCAAGTGAGAATCAAAATTAACATCATAGGGTGTTAAATTAACACCGATGTAATTGTGCTGGCAGAAAATTTGTTATTTTAACACAGTGTATGGCACCTGTTATTATCACGAACTACACATTCATTCATTAAACCACGTAAAACAACCTAGCGTAAACAAAATACATGTTTGCAACATTTGGGTCAACAAAAGCCAACGATCTTAAGACTCCACGGGTTATTGGTTACTGAGATAATACCCTACATCATGACTGAGGTAGCCCATACATTTTGAAATTAGTCAATTTGGCTTCAAATCTTTGCTTTAAATAGACGAAGTTAACGCGGGTCAAATGTTTGCAACTCAGTCGCGTGATCAATATACCCCTTAGTTTGCCGAGCACTATAATCTGTAGACGAATCGCAAATTTCACACAAATCCATTTGAACGGTATCCATGTCTGTCTTTTTAAGTATGATGGCAGCAGCGTGGTCCACACGTGGGCACTAGGGTCCAGGACATCTCAGTTATGTTTGTGTTGCTGGAGAACATCCGAAGAGCTCAGAGTTCCATGGGTTCGTGTGGTGGACAAATACTTCAAGAACCAGACGGATGCACTTTGTTATCATCCCCGCTGAATCCAAACGAACGCCCTCCACGACTCTGGAGGATGCTACTAGCTCGTGCTCGATTCTGTATCACAGAATTCTCATCCTGATCGCCAACCTTTTTGAAGGTGATAGCGTAAATCTTTGGAATGTATACACACGCCAGGGTGACATAGCCATTAACGAGAAGAACCAGGCTAACGGATGTTACCACAATAATGGCTGTCCCACCAGTCAAGTACAGCGGCAAGGCGGCCAGGATGAATAAAAGGGTTGTGTAGACACTGGCCACGTAGAACCGCGCCTCGTTGAAGTTACCTGGGACGCTACGGGCCTTGTAGGCGTAGAAGCAACAAGCTAGGAGGAGTAGGAAGTTGTAACACATCGAGGTAATGAAACCAACTCCAAGGTTGCAGACAACTTCAACCGTCCTAGGCTGGTTTAAAGGAGGACTTGGAAACAGTTCCCGCATGGAGGACCACGTGCCTGGTATCGATAGTATGGTGATAAACATCAAAATCGGCTGAAAAGAGACAAGTTATAGACAAATGGTATATTGAAAAAAACAATAATAACTTTTATATGACGTTGTCTTGGTAGGTTGTTGAAATTGATGTGCTTCAATAATCTGGTGTAAAGTTTTCTGTTTTGTGAAGGTATGAAAATAATGATGTATTTGTTTCAAAAATGCAAAAGAGTCAACTATTTGATTTGACACATGGTATATGTCTTGACCCTGGTAGAAACTTCTTAGCCTTTGGAGGATGTTAGATCAGAGTTTATGGAATTGTGTTTTCTGTGGACACAGTTTGAATAAATTGCCTTTACATTTTTTTGTGCTTTGAGGTAATCTTGAACCTTACCTGAATAACAACTAACATTGCGACAATCACCAATTGGGCTGTAGGTCCCGTGAACCTGGGCCGCTTGACGGTCCTGCTGCTGCTCTCGAAGATCCTATAGATGCGATTGACTTTGAGCAGCAGAGGGGCGTACATCAGGGTAAAGGAGAGGGCGTACAGGCTCTGAGCGACCCCGCAGATACCATCAGTCGGCGGCAGGAGAAGAGGAAACACCGAAACAAAAGCTAGAACGAGTCCAATGATGTTGACCGCGCTGAGTTCTCGACTGCTAGCTTTGATCAGAGCATGGTTTCGGTAACTGATCATGCCACTTAAGGTAACAATGGACAGTAACAGCCCTAGAGATGCCATGAAGCATAGGAACGCGACTGCAGGGTCATCCCATGTGACCGTCAGTCCAATGAGTTTCTCGCACATGGTGAAGTTAATGTTTGGCCATTCGTTCCGTTGGCAACTGACGCATTCGGTTCCAACCACGATATCATCTACTCTGCATGCACGACACTTCCAGCAACATCTCTTAGTGGAGTCTATCTCCTGAACATAGCCAGGTGAACACACGTCTCGACAGACAGATCTTGGCACATCTCCTGTGCCGTCAACCCATTGCAACAAACTTGAATTAATGTCCAGATGCTCCCACTTAATGTTTGATGAACTCCAAGATCCAACTTCAACCATTTCTAGCTTACCCTCATCGCTTCTCTGCATGTTCTTCACAATAACCTGAGCAGTGATAAAGTTCTCCTCGAAATAAAACACATCCCTTGTCCCCATGAACGTTACGGTCCTTAGATTCTCCAGGATAGATCTCTGTATACTCTTATCTGAGAGGCAATCTGTGATGGAGCTGTTACAATTCAGATCATAGAGAGTGTCATCAAGAGCATAGGCTAACGCAAAGACGGCGTCGATCGTAGGCGCTAGAGTAGACAACTCTTTGCTGAATCCTTTCTGGCTTGCTTCGTGACAGGTGTGAGTGCCGCCACAGAACTCATCAAACCAGGGGTTTGTGTTGTTCGTCTCGTTTCCTCCCAACAGAGACCGAAAGTATTCCTCAAATTCCGTGAGTTCGGGTTTCTTGAACTCTATGAAGATTCCACCGTGCGCTTCGGCGTTGCCAATCAGCTCTGTCCCCCAGGTGTTGCTGGACAGCCAGGTTCGTTTCAACGGTGGGTAAGCATCCTGGACAGACGACATTACGGCGCTGAAAGCTGATGAAGAAGAAACTAAAACGACCACCAGCTTGGCATGGGGGTGTTCCTGCAGCATCGTTACCATTTGCTGCAATTCACCTTCTGTTGGATCTTCACTGAGCTCTGCTTCTGCATATAAGCAGATACCAAACTCTTCCACCAGGTCAATTATATTCTCTTGTAGATGGTGGATTTCGTGATCATCGGAATATATCATCGCTATATACTCCCATTCGAAGTACAACAATATGTCCACGATGGCGCTGGCTTTGTAACCATCTGACGGGATGGTACCGAAGAAGTACGGGTGACCATGCTCACCATGCAGTTCCTGATCAGTAGCGCCGTACGAGACCAGCGGTCGTTTGAACAGTTGCGCTGTGTTGATTGCCACTTCGGTTGTGTACATCTCTCCTGTGCCTACTATTCCAATGACCTGCTTAATATCTCGTCCAATGTTGGGTCCGGGGATGCTACAGAAATCACCCTCAAGAGAAGGTTGAGCCCCCAGGACCAGAGACAGCGAGCCCCAGGTGGCATACTCCGGCCAGGAGCAGTCATCGTGGATGATAAACCCCAGAGTTACGTTGGGAAGTACAGTGTCATCTTGGTTAATGGTCATCACAGCAAATGCCATGGCTTCGGTCAACTGTAAGGCCGAGACCGGGTAAAGTCCCTCGCAATCTTCCTTTGATGATTCCCCTTCGGCACCGCCGTGCAGGGAAAATATTCCACCTAGATAGATGTCTCCAGGCTGAAAATAACTCTTGCAAACTTCAGCCGGCAAATATGTAACCAAGCAGCCAGCACTTTGCATCAACACCAATGTTACCATCAGACAGTGCACATACATCTTGAGTTCTTTACTCACACACAGAGGCAAGCCACAGTCCGTACGTAGCTTTTAGTATTTAGATGCACCTCTGTACAGCCTTTAAGAATATTGTCTGCTGCTTCGTCATCGTCAGAGATGACGTAGTTGTAAGTGAACAATGCAAGCAGTTCTCCCCAATGTGCGGCTTTGTTATGACGCATATACGGTGTCTCCCACCGTCCAATAAAAACAATTGATTCAGGTTGACGATTCACAAGGTTTAGTGTGTTTGAAATAAGTGTATAATGTGTGTGTGTGTATCCAAGCCTCTAAAAACACCAATAAAATCATCAGTGGGTTACTACATGGAAGTCTGTGAGGCACTAGTTACTCAGCCTGTTTTTAAATTGAAAGTGGTTCGGATCTTTTTCAGATCACTGGTTGCGTTTGATAAGTCGGCATTTTTAGCCTTCGTATGACCATGTATCTATCGACCACCAAGAAATTAGATCAATTGAACGTGAGGAGGACTCCTTCATTATAGATGGATATCGCTCGACCTGTTTCCATTTGCGTAAGTTACTTCAGGAGGAAGACAGAAACTGATGGCCTTTCCAAGATTGCATTTGAGCAAACCTTATTAATTAACTTTCCGCTAGAGAAATTCAATTGATTCTTCCTTCCTAAACGATTTTATTTACTATAAATAATGTATTAGTTTGATGTAGCTTAATACAACGAGATGACTTATGAATTGAAAAAGGTGGTTTCCGAAACTGTAATCACATCCACTAAAGTTTCCCGTAAAAAAAAAAATAATTTAAATATCCCAACATCCTGGACAAATCAACAGGTAAGCAAAAGATTAAATAAATAGATATTAACAGCATTACATAAACAAAAACAAAATAAGAAATCAACACTAAACCTTACCTAACGACGAACAGTGTGTACGCGCAATATAAGAAAAAAAGCGTAATAGTTTAATTTTAAAGGTGCCGTTGTGGTAGACTGTTTCCCTGTCCTTATCCTTGCGGATAAGGACAGGCACCGGTATAATAGTCCGGTGCTTTTATTGGACAGACATGCAATGTATGTAATGTTGTTCTGTCGTCCGTGTGAATGGGATGCGAGGTCAAAGGTACATCTGCCAACATTCTGTCTGGCAGGTATCTGGCGTTATTCACGAGCCTCGAAGTGTGACGTCAGATGCTCGGGCTACCGTTGTGGCAGGAGATTCTGTGTGTCTCCTCTCCATACGAACTTCTTCTTACAGCGCCCTCTTTTGAATCAACCTCCTTAAGCCTACGTTGATTTTCCATTATATTATTTCAAGAGGCAGAATTTCCCTAAGGACACCGGTTATTTGCATAGGAAATGTTTTCGCTGTTTGGTACGGTTTTCATGTTATGGGGAAAAGAGACGTTGACAAATGCCAAGCAAGGTGTCAGTAGAGGGCGCTCTCTTCTTGATACACGTTGTCGAAGATCCTTTCCTTGGCCATTTGAGACGATGAAATTGAGTAAATCAAGAGGTCAACAGCTTCTTATAGACAGTGCAAGTCTTGCGGGTATTTAAAAATGTTTGGTCCCCTGTATGCATTGCTGAAGGAAACAAACTCGCGCACTTTAACGGGTCCCAATGTTCGAATACCCGCGAATTAGTAATTGGAATAAACAATCCGAGAGAAACGTGTCATGCAGGAACGTTTCTCAGATTGAAAGATTTTGAATCCCTCTCTTACCACATTTCTTAGAAGGGAATCGATCTGAAAAGCAGGGGGCTGCCGGTGAGCTTACCACCCTTATGGGAATGAGGCGGTCATATCAGAGCCTGGCTGTGGCCAACTTGGTGATGGTAATCAAATGAAGCTTGTGCTGGAATGCCAATGTACACACAATATGCAAATTACTGCACAACCACATGTGTATTATACTCCCCCATCCCATATGACACGGTTAGCAATGAGGATAGAGAGGTCTACTACATTTATTCAAAACTATATTATAAATATTACATCTTGTTTCATAAACCAGCATAACTTTTTGCGTTCATGCTAACGAAATAAATATTAGATCGTTTCATTGGTCAAACATTGGAAACTTGTTTGTAAATAATGTGCCATGATTGGCCTTCCTTTGCTTTGGCCACAACGAGGGTAGACTTGATTTCAAGTCTGAGATCGCGGTTAATTGAGTGTAAATTTCGATTAGGCGAAAAGTTCCATATAATAGACCAAGCCACTGTCGACACGACCAGAGCTGTGTATTGGAAGACTGTTGCGACATGGAGGAACCAGTAATCTACGGCCACGTGGTTGCTGGACGCCATTTTAGGTCCACCCGAGCACAACCTAATATGCAGTCTGGTCTGGAACCCTGTATTTGCATGTGTGTGTTTTTGGACCGAACAATGGACTCTAATCGTAAGTTGTGGCAATATTCTCAACACGCATCTCTTGACACGACCATAGAGCAAGGACGAAAACTTGATGTTATAAAAGTTATTCATTTTTCTACATTTAATTAAAGAGCTGTACCTTTTGTAAGTCAGTTTCAGGCAACTTTTTTACGCTATATGCTTAACTTATCCACACTTGTATAATCACGACTCTGATCTAACCGTTCATTGTTATAAATGTCCGTAAATTTACGGACTCCGTAAAGTGAAATAATCCGTATTTTCGCCGTAATTTGACGGACTTTCCGTAAGTGCAAATATTAATTAGCGTAATTACAATCAACCACATTTGCCCAAACACCTACACATAATATAGTACATGTAAGTACATATTGTTATTCACCCACAACCGTGTACACATGTACAAACTCATGTTAAGGGTTTTTAATTTTACGGAATGAAACAACTTTTCCGGAAATTTTGCTGCAGGAATACGGAACGCTTTTTTTTTTAACAGTGTTCCTTGGTTCTAGCCAAAAGCTATTCAGCTTTCTCCTTATGCAGAATAAGGTATATACCTTTGTGAAGTTAAGGGGAGATTGTACTTGGATCTTGTTGGTTGTTGGGGTGTTTGTTTGTTTGTTTGTTTGTTTGTTTGTTTGTTTGTTGGGGTGTTTGTTTGTTGGGGTGTTTGTTTGTTTGTTTGTTTGTTTTGGGGGGTTTTAGGGGTGGGATTTTGTTTGTTTTTGTGTTTTTGTTTGGGTAAAGGTTTAGGGTACCGTATGAAATGTAGAAAGGTAGCAAAATACATGTTGTAGTTTAAGAGCAGTAAATTTAAATGAGGCAAGTGTTCAGTTCGATGTTGATTCTTTGGTCCTTGAAGCAAGTGTACCTTGTTGGTAAAGAGCAAACACACATCAAAACTAGTGGTGATGTGAGTTAGTAGAGTCACTCAAGCAACTGCCCAGAAATATACAAGGTTTCAAAGTTTGATCAAAAATCATTGATAAAAAATTTACAAATAATTGAGGCGAGAAGTGTGTTCATCAAAGTGAAAATCACATCTAAAATTGTGGTGTGTCTGGCAGACTGATATTGATCTACGTACATGTGGTTGATGTACGTAAAGAAAGATATGACACAACCAACACGTAGTTGTTTATAAACAACTTGTGATTTAGTGGGCAATTTTACAAAAGTAAATAAATAAAAACAAGTACATGTATTCTTTTTATTTATTTATTTCTAAACTTCGTTGGCTCAAGCCTATATATGGTCGTTAGTGCAGTTTCCACGGGTTTCATAAATTGGTTTTCAATATTTTGGAGCTTCTAGTAAATGACGTTTATTTTTAACAATATTTGAGCAACATTTTTTAAGAAAGGACTTTCTCATTTTTGACTTAATGCCCTTTTGACCATAACAGATATTGCAAATAACGACCTGTTGATCTTTTAGTTTTCGAGAGACATGATTTAAAACAACCATGGAAAGTACGTTATAATAAAAACATGCTGACGTTTTTCAGAAATCAACATTTAACAGTAACATATTTTGTGATAAAACGTAGTCTAGACGTCAGTCACGAACTCAATAAAAATTCACCGTGTATCGACAAGAAGTTGTACCGTATATCTAGCGCAAACCGCGGCGTGGTCTCTCGAGTAGAGCGGTAAACTCTTCCATGGAGTTTACATACAGCGTTTACTAACACCACGATAGTAAATTCCTACACTCAATTAAGTCCCAATCCCACAAGGATATGTTATGTGCAGAACATCGAACAGGCTCTCTCGAAGATACAAAGTGACTCAATCAAGTTTAGGATGAAACCACATTATTCTAACGGTGCCCAAATTATCAATTATCAAATTATCAATTAAATGTACCAATTATTTGTGATTTTTAATGAAAATATGATACATCCTTTTTGTGAGGGGGTTTTAATGATCTGGAATAAACCCTTATTAACAGCCTGTTTGTTAAAATAATGTTTTATGCATAATTTATGAAACTTACAGTAAATTCTGATTCTAAGGGACCAAACTGTTTTACTTCTAGACTCAAATGACTCTATTGAAACATATGAGAAAATACAAAACAAAATGGCCGACAATGGTGAAGATCTTTTTCACTGTGCAGTACAATTATTACTCAAATAAAAATAAAATTATGTTGCAAAATAACAACAATAAATGTCAGAAATGACTTATTTGAAGAAATCTACGTGTGAGTTCAACAGACACTAGTTCATAGTGAGAAGTTTCTATCGTATGTACATTTTACAATTTTTTTTTTTTTTTTTTTTTTTTTTTTTTTACTTTTCCTTCCCTGACACAAGTCCCAGTCCTCATACAGGAGGCACACGTTATGTGTTTCATTGTTTTTCCTAGTTGCAATGCCCTGTGCAAACACGCAGTGATAAGCAAAGAGAGTTCAGTTCATTCTTTCTTACATATCGAAGAAGTAGCACGTATCTCCTGCCTTCATATTTCCATCAGCAGCTTCGTGACGAGTCGCGTTGTTCAGCTGACAAACCATCTTCCCTGAGCCTTGTTCCATCAGCAGATTGAAGGAGCGACATCGGGGCTCTGATCGGCACGCCTTCCCACACGACACCACACCATCAGCCCGTAGCTCCTTCATGACGTGACCGACCAGACACTGGGACTCAACGCGGCCATCGGGACCGGTCTGAAGGCAGAATTCCGGGGTGGTTGTGTTAACGCGGTACTCACAAGATGAGTATTTCTTGTGGTCATTTGTACATGGTTTGTTTTTCCATGGGCCACAAAGAGAGTCATTTTTCTTTGACATTGCCACACAGTGATGACTTTTATTTGTTGGAAATCCTTTTGCCCAATTCTGATACCTGTTGGTATCAAGAAGTGGACAGGGTTGCCAATTTCCATGATCTTCCAAATCATTGCAAACGATCCAGAGAGCACTTTGGGTGTCAGGGTAAAATCCACTGTACATTTCCCAAATAAACGTCAGTTCGGCATGTGAGTTTGGAAAGGCCAGGTCTGCATGTAAGCCTATGCATCCTGCCAATCAAGTTTTTGAGTTATCAGTAAGTAGCATGACTCGCCGTATCGCTGCCAGTCAGTAGGGCAGATAGCAGCCAGGGTTGTATAACACCCAACCAGAAACAACAAAGCACAAGCAAGATACATCAAGAAAAGTAAAGTTACTCCCGGTAGTTAAAGAAAATGTCTTTCCTTGCGTGCTACTGCACAACGCAACCATTGGTCCTTTTTACGCTTGCAATACTACCGTGTAGTTGGTGACGGGATTTGACAATCGCGTGGTATACACGTCTTTCTGTTAAACATCAAGTGGCTTTAGAAAACCCGGTTGTTCCAACAGTCAATCCCGGTAGGGACACGGCGAACTTGACTGTCTTTATTACACAACAGGTGGATGTCTCTGTAACTTGCAATTTCTACTTCATTTGAGGATAGATGAGTTATAAGGACCTGTTATCTTAAGATGTGTTGAAGGAACTTGATGAAAACACTCCTTGGGGATCATCAAAATGCTTGACTGTGAACACCTCAGGTCATAAACAACACTGGGCGATAGCGTATCGATTGATGACGTGGCTTTATTTTCTTGATTTATTTTATTTATTTATTTAAAAAAAAATTCTCGAGAAGAACGCTTCACCAGACACCTCCATCAAATCATTCGCAAGTTTGGAGCCAAGTTAACCGCATATTATAAAAATTCGGGGACAAAATACTACGTTTGCAAGAACCATTTAGCGTTACTGGGGTGCTGCAGCACCCACAGTACCCCTGCTCTCGCGGGTCTGATATTCAAGAAGGCTCTCTATCGAGAGAACCACAATATTGCTTATTCAAATAAGGAATAAGAAGAAGGGCAGTGCGTAGCAAGTAACTAATCCAAGTTTCCTCCAATGAAACAAAACTCGGTGTGTGACATCGTTGTCCAGTTTGCCAACTTAGAGATCGGAAAAGTAACATTTTTCGACATCATACATGTCATCCTCCGAGGCTTCATGCCGAGTCGCGTTGTTTAACTGACAAACCATCTTCCCTGGGCCTTGCTCCGTCAGCAGGTTAAAGGAGCGACATCGGGGCTCTGATCGGCACGCCTTCCCACACGACACCACACCATCAGCCCGTAGCTCCTTCATGACGTGACCGACCAGACACTGGGACTCAACGCGCCCATTGGGACCGGTCTGAAGGCAGAATACCGGTGTAGTGTCGTCAACCGGGAGTTCACAAACAATATTACGTTTAACGTCACAATCTACGTCGAACCATTTACCATTCGCCCATTTGCCCATGATAGCGCAGTTTTTGCTGGTATTATGTCTAGGGTGCTTAATTCCCCAATTATTGTATCGGGTCGAGTCATTCCTTAATGGGCAGGGTTGCCATTCACCTTCTTGATTTATATCATTACAGCCGATCCAGAGACTTCCGTCTGGCGTCCATTTAAAGAAATCATTGAACATATTCCAAATAAATGCTTGCTCCATTTTTGAGTTAGCAACAGCAAGGTTTGAGCGTTGATGTTCAAAGCAGGTATCATTTGCGTCGTGCCATTTCTTACGTGGAGTTATCAGTAAGTAGCATGACTCGCCGTATCGCTGCCAGTCAGTAGGGCAGATAGCGGCCAGGGTTGTATAACACCCAACCAGAAACAACAAAACACCAGCCAGCTTCATCTCGAGAGGATAGTTTCAGTTTTCTTAAAAGTGAAGATAATTATTCCTTAGGATGGAGCAGATATCTTTGTACAGTTGTCTGATGACGTAACGCACAGCGAGAGACAGCAACACACAAGCAAGATCCGTCTTGGGAAACCCTATAATATTTTCGAGGAATACTGTGGTTTTGTCGTACAACTTATTTGACGTTCTTTTCTATAGGACTTTATATATTTCTGGTTGTGTGACGTCGTAATTATCCCCAGTTGTTGCGATAGGAATAACAAAAAGACTGCAGAAACCACCTGTTACAACTACATGTAGGCCTACATGTATACTTGAACTGCAAAGTGTTTCCAATCTGATATTTGAGCACAATATGTTAGTGTTCTCTTTACCTTTGAGGAAATCTCTGCTGATGTCGATGAAAAGATCGTTATCTTGAGGTATGTTGCAGGAAAGTCAGCCAGACATTCTTCTGATGGATTTCAAATTGTCACTCAAATAAACAAGTGTTCGCGAACTGAGAGTGAGCACCAGGTTACGATCGGGAGAAATCGTATCATCTATACCAGCAAGTGAGAGCTGACGTCATGCACGACGTAGTCCTATTGTTGTTATATTAAAGAGAAAAAACAGCAATCGATAGCTCACCTTCAGCGATCATCCATTGAGTTACGATAATAATATGAAATAAAAAGAGAGCCTTCGTCAAATTATCCGTAATTATAAGACAACCTTCGTAGAGTTATCTGCAGTATTTGACCTTAATTATCAAAACCACGATTGCGAGATCATTCAATTAGGCTTGTAAGGTCGATGTGTACACAAATATATGGAAAATAATTCTCTAATTGACTTGTTGACCTTCATTTTGCTACAACCTTCTTTGTATGATACCCTCTATAAACAATGCCAATAATAATACAAATTATAGTTTCATAAAAATGGACCTTGGCGTTTTAGCCTGTACCTCGATTTGATATCGCACGATGCAGAGATACCAACATGATTTGTGTTTTTAATCTGTTAAAACAGATGGAAACCATCGAATTAACAAATTCAAGTTCAGCTTAAATCATCTGCAACTGAGTTTGTTTTACCAATGTCAACCATCGCTCTCTTTTTTGTAAAACTGATAAAAACGTAAGCGTGCTTAGCAGGAAAATGTCTCTCAGCAGGAAACTGGTTCAGAGTCAATTTAATATTAATCTATTGATTGCTTGTGACTGGTACCCCCAATTATTTTTAAAACCTGGCAAAAAATCAGGCCCTGCAACTTTAACAGAATACACGAAGAAAAACATGATTAGCTGTAGCGTGACATCGCTATAAAGTAGAACTGTCTGTATTGTAATGATTCCATTGTCTTTATCGATATTGTGGCGAGATTGGGTGGACTGACACAAGTCTAATCTGCCTTCTTCGGGGCCCAATTTCATTGCTCTGCTTACCGCCAAATCCTGCGCTTGCGATCACCATTCTCCGCTTACTGTGCAAGCGCCGAATTTCCGCGCTAGCTGTGTAAGCGAAGTATGCGTAAACGTGGAGTACGCACGCGCACAAACACAAATTCTCTGCTAACCCGTAGCAAATAATCCCTGCTTCCGTAAGCGCCGATTCTTTGCTTACGGTAAGCATAGCCATGAAATTGGGCCCGGGGGGGGGGGGGGGTTCTTGTTTTGAAGCTTTATATAGTGTGGATAATAAGAAGTAACTAACACCCGGTTCAGACAGACGCTCTAGAGTCGCGCAGAACCAAATAGATTAGGAGCGACTCTAGGTCGACCCAAATAAATTAATAATAATAATAATTCAGACAGCTAGGCGAACTTAACTTAATATTACATTAGGTTCGGCTCATGACAAGATCGACGTCTGAAACCAAGACGCTCCAGAGTCGTTCCGAACGACTGCAACAGTCAATCTTTCGACTTCCGGCCCGTCCAGACGTCGAACTGTTTCAGACGTCGAACTTTTCATGTACTTAATTAAATAATTGGTTCGGTGCATGCGGCTCTAAACCGAGTGTTAAACTAGTGTTACTTGCGGATAAACCACGTGTAAATCTCTTTTGAGAGTAGTGTTAGTTCTGTAAAGAGACAGTGTATTCTCAACGTTTCAAAGAGTTTACTCTGCTCGTGAAAACGTGAAGACGGGCAGAGTAAACTGTTCGAAACGTCGAAACCGTACCGGTGTGGCAGGAGATTATGTGCCCCATATGGCTTCTTCTGATAGCGCCCTCTTTTGAATCAACCTCCTCCAGCCAATGTTATATTCCCCTATATGGGGGACAGAATCTCCGGACGACAGATTTCCCTATGACACGGCTCTTTTCAGAGCCAACACTCCTCCCAAAAGATTATTGTACCCGTAAGTTTGTTATAATTACTTCTCATAAATCCCATAATGCATTGAAATATTCCCTATATTACAACTGACTTAATATTCCTATAGGTTATAAAACAAAATCAGATCTATAGATTGATCACTTTACTAGATTATCAAATTTTAAAAAATGAATAAATATATGAATAATAATAGCAAATCAGTGTGAAAGCGTGTATGGGTGTGCATAGCCGAGACTAGCCGAGTGTAATTTCAGTTAGAAAAAGCCTTGTAACTACAAGTACTGAGTTATTTCATGTTGTTTTTAGCGCTACACTATGAGGTCAAAGTGCACAGTACATGGTGAGACTTAAAGGCGCCACTAATGAGATGCATGAGATGCTGATATTAACACTAGACTACAAGGTTACATTTTCAGTTTCATTCTTAAAGCTGCCTGATTATAAAGCAATCCTACAAAAAAAATCTAAGTTGAGAATAACATTTGACGAGCTCCAAAATTTACACTGCTTATTTCTATTGCCAAAATGAAAATAAAAATGCACAAACAATTCTTGCTGAAAACATATATGTTGTTGTTGTTGTTGCTGTTGTTGTTGTGGTTGTTGTTGTTGTGGTTGCTGTTGTTGTTGCTGTTGCTGCTGCTGCTGCTGCTGCTGCTGCTGCTGCTGCTGCTGCTGCTGATGCTGCTGTTGCTGTTGCTCTTGTTGTTGTTGTTGTTGCTGCTGCTGCTGCTGTTGTTGTTGTTGTTGTTGCTGTTGCTGTTGCTGTTGCTGTTGCTGTTGCTGTTGCTGTTGCTGTTGCTGTTGCTGTTGTTGTTGTTGTTGTTGTTGTTGTTGTTGTTGTTGTTGTTGTTGTTGTTGTTGTTGTTGTTGTTGTTGTTGTTGTTGTTGTTGTTGTTGTTGTTGTTGTTGTTGTTGTTGTTGTTGTTGTTGTTGTTGTTGTTGTTGTTGTTGTTGTTGTTGTTGTTGTTGTTGTTGTTGTTGTTGTTGTTGTTGTTGTTGTTGTTGTTGTTGTTGTTGTTGTTGTTGTTGTTGTTGTTGTTGTTGTTGTTGTTGTTGTTGTTGTTGTTGTTGTTGTTGTTGTTGTTGTTGTTGTTGTTGTTGTTGGTGTTGTTGTTGTTGGTGTTGTTGTTGTTGTTGTTGTTGTTGTTGTTGTTGTTGTTGTTGTTGTTGTTGGTGTTGTTGTTGTTGTTGTTGTTGTTGTTGTTGTTGTTGTTGTTGTTGTTGTTGTTGTTGTTGTTGTTGTTGTTGTTGTTGTTGCTGTTGTTGTTGTTGTTGTTGTTGTTGTTGTTGTTGTTGTTGTTGTTGTTGTTGTTGTTGTTGTTGTTGTTGTTGTTGTTGTTGTTGTTGTTGTTGTTGTTGTTGTTGTTGTTGTTGTTGTTGTTGTTGTTGTTGTTGTTGTTGTTGTTGTTGTTGTTGTTGTTGTTGTTGTTGTTGTTGATCCCCCCACATTCCCACCTAGTTATTCGATGATGCCTGTAATTGAATTTAAACGCAAAAAAACCCACATTAACGCATAGTTCTTGCCCCTGTCAAGCTCAAGGACATCGCCCATTCGAACCCGGGTGTGGGTAGCTAAGGGAGGAAGCCCCCCCGTGGCTTTACTAAGGGGAGGCACGCCCCCTCCAATTGATGTCAGTGCCCCCCTCAGTGCCCCTCCCCATTGGGATTAACACACTTCAAAAACAATACTGTATCGTCCAACTGTTGCTGAATAGAATGGAAGCCAATACTATGTGTTAGGACCAGACTCGGGTTCTCTATCTACAAGTGTCTAAATAACACTTCCGGGCTATTAGACTAATTTGACAGCTCCATTTTCCCTCATTACCCGTTCCTTTGTTATCGAGGCCCCACCGTACTGGAGGAGGAAGCAATTTAGTTCTATTCAACTGAAAACTGACGAAGAGCGTTTTTAATATCTGATACCATGACAACCTACTGCCAGACTGGTTGGTTATTTATAACAGGTGCGATGACAACCTTACAGCACAAATTTCTTCAACATTGAAAGGTGCCGCCATCAGCAAATGTATAGTGTGCATGTGCCGGTCTGCAACTAGGTTTCTTTAGTACACGAAGGAGGTAACAGTTCATTTCTTTGATTCATTTTTAAAATATATATATTTTATCCGGTTACTTTCTTCAGCAATCAAACTGCCTGAACATAATCAAGAATTACACTTATTTTATGATGGATCTTGCTGGTGTGTTGTTGTTTCTGGTTGGGTGTTACACAACCCTGGCTGCTATCTGCCCTACTGACTGGCAGCGATACGGCGAGTCATGCTACTTACTGATAACTCAAAAACTTGATTGGCAGGATGCAAGAAACATTTGCATGGGCTTACATGCAGACCTGGCCTTTCCAAGCTCACATGCCGAACAGACGTTTATCTGGGAAATGTACGGTGGATTTTACCCTGACACCCCAAGTGGTCTCTGGATCGTTTGTAATGATTTGGAAGATCATGGAAATTGGCAACCTTGTCCAGTTCCGGGTTCAGGTGGGTACCAGAATTGGGAAAATGGACATCCAAAAGATAACGGAGATCACTGTGTGGCAATGTCAGTCGTTGGTGTTGGAGGCAAATGGAAAAACAAACCGTGTATTACTGCTCAGAAAAAATACGCGACCTGCGAGTACCTTGTTACCGAAACCACCCCGGAATTCTGCCTTCAGACCGGTCCCGATGGCCGCGTTGAGTCCCAGTGTCTGGTCGGTCACATCATGAAGGAGCTACGAGCTGATGGTGTGGTGTCGTGTGGGAAGGCGTGCCGATCAGAGCCCCGATGTCACTCCTTCAATCTGCTGATGGAACAAGGCTCAGGGAAGATGGTTTGTCAGCTGAACAACGCGACTCGTCACGAAGCTGCTGATGGAAACATGAAAGCAGGAGATACGTGCTACTTCTTCGATCTGTAGAAAAGAATTGAACTTAACTGTCGTTTGTTATCACCGCATGTTACTTTGAGTTCGAGTTAAGATATTATTTTGTCCAAAAAAATGCCCCGTTTTTCCGCTGAGACGTTGGAAACATGAAGTGATGTGTGATGAAACGGAAGAAACAACTGTAACTTGTTTGATTTGGATATGGAAAAAGCTTCACCTGCTGATTAAAGAATCTAAATTCTTTTAAACTGAAATGTTCGTTTTGTCGCGTCATTTCTTTCAAAAATTGCAGCAACACAACCAACAGTTCCTTGAAAGCATGTGGACATTATTGTTAATTGTCAAATGCCAGTAGGCCTATCTGCAATGTGACAAAACAAAATACAAGAAACAAAAAATCCTCGAAAGTTTAAGCTCAATCAGTCACGATGAAATAGTGAAAATATGTTATGGCTTTTCACTGTTTTCAAACATCGGGTCTTCGACTAGCGACATCAAAACTAATTGTTTCTGACAATGTTTTATCTCAGAAACCATAGCTTTTCAGGCAACAATATTTCAATTGAAGTTTTTTACAATTACTGTCTTTATACCATACAGTTTGTGTGCAAATCTGTGAGCATTATTTACATTTTCAATGTAACCAATGTTAGCACACCTTTCAGCAACAAGAGCAGAATAAATGGATTCAACATGATGACAACATGTACCTTTTTGAACAATACTTTTGACATTAAAAGAAGCTCGATAGAAGACCTTGGGCAAATTATTGTTCAGAGAACAACAGCGGGGGAATCAAACAATGGAATTTTATGGCTTTGAATATGAATTCCGAAATCAATAACAAGTAAGTCAGTGACGTCCGTCGAGCTTGATCTCTTATTCGCATTCGCATAAACGTACGCGATAACGTTTAGTCTAGATTAGCATCAAAGCATAAATAAAAAATAGCCTTGCCTAAAACCTCAACGAGATTTCTTCAAAATCATATAAATCTTCAGAACAATATTTCTAATATAAAAACGGTGTTCTCTCGAGATGAATCTTGCTGGTGTTTTGTTGCTTCTTATTGGGTGTTATACAACCTTGGCTGCTATCTGCCCTACTGACTGGCAGCGATACGGCGAGTCATGCTACTTACTGATAACTCAACGTAAGAACTGGCACGACGCGAATGATACCTGCTTCAAACTAAATGCAGCCCTAGTTCTACCCAACTCACAATCAGAACAAACATTTATTTGGAACCTTTTAATGAGATACTTCAATGGGAAGCCGCCTCGTGGTGTCTGGATTGGTTGTAATGATATCAAGGAGGAGGGGAATTGGCAGCCATGTCCAACTAGGGGCGTGTCAAACGCCTATGAAAAATGGGGTGACGATTCTGAAAACAACAAGCCCCGCAAAGACTGTGCCTTGATGTCATTGGTTCGTGGTGGACAATGGGTAGAAAGAAGATGCAAAAGGCTACAGTTATCCGTATGTGAGATCCGTGTGAACTTCATCACTCCGGAATTCAGCCTGAAGACCGGTCCCAATGGGCGCGTCGAGTCCCAGTGTCTGGTCGGTCACGTCATGAAGGAGCTACGGGCTGATGGTGTGGTGTCGTGCGGGAAGGCGTGCCGATCAGAGCCCCGATGTCGCTCCTTCAATCTGCTGATGGAACAAGGCTCAGGGAAGATGGTTTGTCAGCTCAACAACGCGACTCGTCACGAAGCTGCTGATGGAAACATGAAGGCAAGAGATACGTGCTACTTCTTCGATCTGTAAGAAAGCGGAAAAAAATAACTGTCTTTTGTTATCACGGCGAGCTCCTTTGAGATCGAATTAACTGAATAGTTACAGTTGGACATTTTGTCGATGAGTGCTTGTCGTAATTAGATTGAGTGGTCTACTCAGTCCACTTGAATAGCGTGTTGTTGTTATTTATTACGAGTAAAAAATCAAACTATAATGTAATGGTTGTTTCCCCCCCCCTCCCCCCCAAAAAAAAAATAAATAATAATAATAATAATAATAATAATAATTAGCCGAATACAGTGTCTACTTGCTTTAAAAAAAGCAAACAAATGGTATTTTCACAAGAACGTCGAACCCACCCACGTTTAGCGAGGTGACAGTCGCAGCGGGTGCCAACCGCATTTCTGGCAGCAGCTTTCGCGAATGGACACAAGCGCAGCCCTCAGAAATCTGAGAAATGGTTTATGCATGTATCCTTTCTCAGATTCAAATTTTTGGGGTGAAAATTTATCCAAACCATTTTTATGATATCACTTCGAAGGTACTACTCCGAAAGGAATCCTTTTTCATAAGTAGAATACCAACAGCTGTAGTGCTTCTCACCAAGTAAGTTTTTATGGTCACTAATTTTGTGAGTATTTACCAATCTATGACCCTATACTTTTAAGCCCGTTATAATGATGTCATTATTGATTTGTTTAAATATGATTAATAAGATTTATTGTACGATGTATTTATAAGGCAAACCTCTAGTTTTGCAATAGTCAGTGGTGTGTTGATTAAACTATACTTAATTGGACACTATAATTAGTAATTTGTGCATCAACAATTATTGACATGAATAGTTCTAGACAATAGAGAGCTATTTAAAACATGCAGGGTTTCATTTAGAAAACAAAATTACAGTTTACAAAAAAAAACACTTGAACTAACATTTATGATTACGATACGATAGTTTGGATGGCGTAGTGGCGTCATTTCTTACCAACGGTCCAGGCACTGACAGTGGCAATTAATGGTGCACTATGGGTAATCTGGATATATTGACTTTTAAACACGAATTTACATAGCATGACTCTCTGAAATTGTTTTGTTAACTTTGACTGTTACGAGCCTTATCATTTGATTTTTGTCGGCCATTTTGTTTTTGTATTAATAAGAATCGTTGTCGTTATGGAATCAAGATTTGCAATACTTTATTTAAGAAGAAAACTGCAAATTATGATAGTATTAACAAAACATGTTCAATTAAAATATTAAAATCTGATAAGTTAAATGTCACTTATAAGTCCTTTCGTGTTGAAACTGTGAAATTTGCACGATTTAGAAACAAAGTAAGCCGTACGTCAGCACAATTTGGCAATTGCTCGCTCAGTCCATAGCGTGTTGTGTTCAGGTTCGAAACTCAAGACTGATACGTCACACGAGGAACTTTAGGGACAACCAGATTTTAAACAAATCTCAAAGAGAAATAACTAGACCTATTAATAAACCGGTACTTTTTTCAAAATGTCCTGGCGTTTGCCGGGCGTTTAGAATTCCCTATGCTAGCGAAGCGTTCTTCAATTGCTTGGTATAGGAGGCCCTCAAGCGGCAAAGTAAAGATAACCGAATCCTACAGACTGGAAAAGCTTTCACAAACTTAGTATCTTATTGGTTATCCTAAATATTATAAAAAAAGATATGAGATACAACATCCCACTCTAAACACTATCGAGTCAGAACTGACCCAGATTCTTGGTCATAGGGGCTTGGAAAGTGGAAATTGTACTTTTCAAATGGGATTTTAACTCGGGTTCACTTTTACGCTCTTCTTACTCAGTTATTATAGCTAATCATTCGGTGGTTCCATGGAGATGCGAAGAGTGTTTCAACCATCTGCACATTCTCTCAATAAATTGGGAAGTGTCTTATGATAGTTTGATTTGCGTAGTGACGTCATTTCTTACCAATAGTCCTGGATATGTTTACTTCTAAACGAATTTAAGGAATATTGTTGTCTAAAATGCTTAGCAATATTCCCCTTGGTATACACCCCGACTTTTGTTTCCCGTCCAAGTTTCTATGGCTGGTTGCTGTTTGTTAATTCCTTTTTAATGAAATTTTCTTGGCATCATATTCAGCTCGTTAGAAGACCTCGGTCTTGATTTTCTTATAGTAATCAGGAACAATTCGTGCAAGGAATTAGGGTTGGTAATAACTGCTTTTAAAGATGGGATCCTAAATCGATTATATACGTCAAGCCAGTGACGTGCCAGTGACGTGCGAGTTATTTTTGATAGCAAGTGGTTATGAGAAACAGGTTGATTATTTGCAATCAGACCTACAGATCTATCGTCAAGTCTTAACATCAAAACGTTCCTCTGAACAAGAAAGATTTTTAGGTGTTGTTTTGTTAGTTCCTGGAACAACTCTGCAACATTGGCCTTTACAGTAACCAGTTTTAGGTGTGCTTGCTCATGATGGATCTTGCTGGTGTTTTGTTGTTTCTGGTTGGGTGTTATACAACCCTGGCTGCTATCTGCCCTACTGACTGGCAGCGATACGGCGAGTCATGCTACTTACTGATAACTCAAAAACTTGATTGGCAGGTTGCACAGGATAATTGCGCCAAATCACAAGCAGTCCAGGCTGTTCCTAAGTGCCGTGAGCAACAGACGTATGGGAGAAAAACACGATGGCTGCACCAATCATGGGTATAGCTGTATAGGCCTAGCAGTGCTTTGTGGTTTTCTATGCATTCAAAATTACTGTTATGTGCATTTTAGAGTGTGACGCAAACCCGTGTTTAAACCTAAGCACGCACGCCACTTTCCTTAAGGTTATTTTGCTGTGAAAACAAAAGCCTCAAACATAATGCCTGCGTTTTTGTAACCAGGACTCAAAAATGTGTGAAGTTGGAATTAGTAGCCTCGAGCCAAATTAAAATTTAAACATCGAGAAAAAAACAGACAATACGTCTCTCCCAGGTTTAAGTCGAGAAGAAAAGGGCCAAAACTTACAGGCACAAGAGCCATAGGTCCAACAATAAATATGAAATTTAAGCCTAATTCCTTTTTCCTAGACATTTTAGGCCTGGAAGTGAGATTTGCAGTGACAGCGTACGCAATATTTTAGTGTTGTTCGGCTGAGCGGAACTGAACCGGTGGTTTGACAACTCAATGTTTCGATCAGTATGCTGGGATCGTCTTATTAGGAGAATATTATTATTATCCTGATGCAACATGCGCACAACCTTTTGATTCAGATGTATTTTTATTCGTTTTATTAATTTGTGTATGTGCCGTTTACTGAAAACGCGTCAAAACACTTGTTGCATGCACCCTGTAAGTTTTTTCATCGATTGGTGGCGCTATACCTAAACAAAATAATGTGGCCCGGCGTGCTGGTACCCAGTCTCTACAAAACACAAGTACGTGTTCTGGAACGTGGAACGTGCTAATTGTTTGAATTGTTAATTCGTTCACAGGCTAAAATAACTTCACCAACGAACCACACACAGAGCGCAAAGTTGAAACTGAATGAATTTTCGGAATGTAAATTTTTGAGGAAACCCCGAGTTTCAAATAAGGGGAAATGTGATCTTTCAGTCTACCAAATAGCACATTGTTCAAGCTGTTGGCCTTTCTCAGAAGCTAAACAACGGTGACGCTAAACAGTATACAATAATTCTCACAATTTTTCATTGTGTTCACTGCGTAAGTGTTGCTCAGCAATTGTAAACAAACGAGTCTATAGACGATAGGCATTTAAATTACTGACTGAGCATCATTCTTTTCATCTTGCGTTTTATTATTGATCCGATTATGCCATGCTGGATTAAAGAACGCAGCGATGACAGTTTGAGTTTGCGTCACTTTAAATGGACTAGTTGAATCATCAAACAGGACGGGAATCATGTCGCGCCCAAGACCTCTGAATGGAATTTTGACGGTAAGTGAAAAATTCAAATTTTCTTGGTTTTGAAAAAAGGAATCTCCGAAAAAAGTACACCATCCCCATTGACCATGCTTCTTTTTTGTTTCAGACCCTGTTTTATCGAGAGTTTTTTTGTTTGTTTTTATTTTTGAAGCTTGATACAATAATTGTTCAATTGAGAGTTAGTAACTAAAGTTCATGAAGTTTGAGTTGATTAAACATGTTATTGTTAGAGCATTTGGGAGTTCTTTTTTAGAATTAAAGAGCATTAGAACAAATTTGGGACTTTTAGATTAGAACATTTGGGACTTTGCTCTTTGAAAAACAGGAATAGGATTGTATTTGTAAAAAAAAACTGTTTTCATTCAAATGTCCGGCCAGACGCACGCGCAATTCTGCAAGTCAAAGTTGGCTTCTTTTTTCCTTCTCCTTTTTCGTAATTTAGAAGCAATAACTAAAATGATGTAAAACAATATTGTTGTACAGTCTCTTCTAAATTGTGTAAACAACTTGCTGAAGTATATAAAACTGCCAAAACTGTTTTAAAATCCAGTAAAAATAACACGGCTTCAGAACAGAGTGGTCCACATTACTGCCCTTCAACTGCTACAGTGTTGCATATTTTGTAAATTTTATTGATAAAAATTTGACTACATTTAGGTGGAATTATACTAGTATAACCTACTTTCTCTAATTTATGACCTTCCTTTTTTAAGTAGAAATGAGAAGACTTTCGATTTACAGTGTTTTGTTAATTCTGGCCAACTTGATGGGCCAACTTTTGTTTTTGTTTTTTTGTTTACCGTCGCCGGTTAAAAATATCTGCTGCCTTTTGTAAAATATGTTAAATCCGATTTTGCCACTTAAACTTTTTTTTTATGACACGATTTCTTTTATGCAATACTATAAACTGCTTTAATCATAATAATTGAGTGGAAAATCGGCGGCATTGAGGTGACTGTCAGATTTGGCACCTAGTTCCTTTTTTTCTCTCTTTTTTTCGTGGCCAAACCCACATCTGTCACGGTGTAGACCTATTATTCAAACAGTTTGATCATATCTGTCATAGTTTTACTCTACGTGGTGTTGACTCTTCTCTAAGCCTCATTATAGTGCCACAGACCTTTCATGCCCTTTTGCTTTAGCTTTTTGTAATGTAACCCACCGGGCTTGTAAAGTACTAGTTTAAAACTAGATGCATTTTACTTGCCCCTAACAGAAAGTTTTTAGTAGTCTAGGTTTTAACCATACATACACATGTACATTGTCATAGTTGTTTTTAAAATGTATCTTTCTAAATGAAAGTGATCACAACCAGTTTAATAGTCAAATGAAGTTACATTCACACACTCACATATAAAGTATCATATTTTAAAATTTTATTAGGGCCTTACTCACGTCATTCGAAAAGGAAGAAATATGAGCATGAAGTAGGTTGCACAGTTTTTCGTAGCCCTTGGGGCAAGTTGTGAATTTTTGGGGTGTTTACTGGCCCCAGGCCTGGAATTTCATCTTGGAGAGGGCAAGGCCACGGCCATTTTCATTTTGCAAAGGGCACTTCCATTGGAATACCTTAAAGTCTAAATTGAAAACTTTTGTAGGGGCACCAAGGCCAAGACCAGGGCCACAGAGGCAATGGCCTCCGTGACCTCCATGTAATTCCAAGCCTGGAGCCCACAGCAGTTATTACTAGACAATGTACAATTTGCTAGTGTTATAAGTGTGAGTTCTGGTACCAACATTGACCAATACCACCATATTTGTGTTTTCTGTTCCCGAACAACATGTAGTAAGTCGAATTCTAGCATGTCTACTGCACTAGGGCCAATCCACTGTGTACTGGATATGGAGAAGGTCCAGTGGAGTGCTCTTGCTTTAATCATGGCGTCATACACAACCAATTTCTTTCCTGCATTTTGTTTACTTTTTCAGTCTGTCTGTAAATTGTTGTTTACAAGTTCTTTAATATTTTGTTTGTGTTTTTTCATCTTTTTAGAGTAAGAGTGATCTAGATGAGATCAATCATCGTCTGAAGCAAAATGGCTTTGACCCACAGGCAGGGGACCAGGCCAAGCTGCAGGAGTTATGGCATCTGTTGGTGCGCACCGAGGATGACTTGGCTCTAGCACAACAGACGGTTGGAGAGACTGACCGACAACATTCTGCCGAAATGGAGGAGGTGAGTGCGAAATGGGCTCTTAAACACTCAACATACATGTACGTTCCCATAGATGGACTATCCAATTCAGATTGGGCCATCCAATTGAGATTGGGCCAACTTCTTCTATCCTGCCAAACCATTTTCACTTGAGTTTGAAAAGACAAGTCAAGTAGCAAAGAATTTAATGATTTAACAAACTTAAACTTCATACTCTTTAAACATTCAGGCATAAAATTCTTCCATTCCTATTTTCTGTTCCGATTTTTAATTTTTATTATTTTATTATGTATTTTTCGGGCCATCAGAAAATCAGTAAGCTTGAAAAAAAAAAACTTATCATAAAAAATGCTGTCAAAATGTTCTTATGTTCAGTCGTAAATGTCATGCTAAAAATATTTTAATCTTGTGCATTACTAGGTTTTAAGTAACCTCTAATAAGTGTTTAAACCTAAATGTTTCACATTTCAGAAAAATATTTGTGCTCAGTCCCTTTTTAACAAGTACTCCACACGTCGTTAAAGTTTTTAAAAATAAAAATATAAATTTGTAAAAATAATTTACACTGACAGCACTGACAAACTTCTGAGGAGTTATATTCCAGCAAAATAATGTCAAATAAAAGTCTTTTAATTATGAAATGGAGCCCTTAGCTGGAATTGCGTTCGTGCATTGTCACAAAATACACATGTGTATAATCACTCAGTGAAATCTAGCTTTTCCATCTTACTGGCTGTGCCTCGTGAAATGGAACAGTCCAGATTTCACCTCATGATATATTCTGTTTCGTTGTTTCGTTTTGCAATACTCTGTGACAATGCACTCAAATGCATCCAATATTTGTAGAATAATTTGTACGTGATTATTTACGTAAATATTCATGTTTTTTGCCCCAAATCGCAAATATTCACATAAATATTTACGTAAATATATACTGTATGTTTGATGTCCCTTCAGGGCCACCATACTTCAGGGCCACCATAATTGTGTGTTTCGTTTTGCAAGCTACTTGTTGCTGTGATCTAGGTCTGTCAATGGATAATTTACACAAATCACACTCATTTATCATTTAACAGCTATTATTTTCATTAAGCTATGGATCAACACCTGTCTATGATTAGTAAACATCAAATTCTTCACATCTGTGATAATCTCACCATGACCTTTGACCTAAGTAACCCTTGAACCCCCTGTGGTGGAGGCGATAGTAAATTACCATGCTTGTTTTGGGGTTAGCTTCACCAACTCCCCTGGCAACCAGGTTGTCTGAACCTGGCCCCCTCAAAGCACTTAATTTGATCTGGGATAGAGTTTCTTAACACCGTAGCGTGGGGACCTTGGTTCAGTGTACTTACACACAGCACACCGGTGCAACAAGGTTCTTCCTTCAGTTCTTCATTCATGTTCAAATTTTCATGTTGTGTTGGTTACCTTGCTCTATGGTTACATTTAAAAGTGTTATTTTCAAAATGATATCAAGTGACGGAGGTAAGTAATGACTAGCGGACAGCTTAGCGAGTTGCTTAAGTCAGGTCATGACTATTAAGACTTTCTATTTTAAAATAAACAGTTTCACCTAGTGTGGAGGCAGTGATGTGTCGTCTTTGATGCAGTAACAGTTAACGGTGAGTTGGGAGGGCGCCACCATGCGGCGGAGTTTGGTTATGCCATTCTCTCACCTCCGTCGCTGGTCGGTTGCCTTCCGACTTCCAATTACAGGTAAATTTTCTTCTTTTTGCAAGTTTGATTAAAATATATAAACTAAAGGATAATAAACCGGGTATAACAAGTATCATTTAGATTTATCCATTAGCCCATTCAAGCTCAGGATTATATTTTATTTTCAGCAATTACAGTTCAGTTAAAGTTGTAAAGTTGTTGACACTGTCATGGCGCCGTCCGTGGCCATGCCGTTTTGCTAGTACATGTACATGTGCATTTATGAACACGAGTCTGAGCTTTATTGTATGTGTAGAATTGGTCCCTGTAAGTTAATGCAATCTGTGAAATAGATGTTTTACAGTACAGGAATCGGTATTAAGTCGAAGTCGATTGAGCAATGTGGGCATATTTTGACGAATTAATGGTAATCCATAGTCTAGTTTATGCTACAACAGCGCCCTCTATGTCATTGGTAGACTAATCAAATTGGTATTGGCATAGTGTTATAATTAGCTTGCCAAGGTGTGTTATTTGGTGAAAGTTGTCTATTATGAGAAGGCTGATGACTTTTAGATTAAGCTTTAATATAGTTCTGATAATTCTTAAGGATTTTAAGACGAGAAGATCAGGACAATCCCATATGTTGTTTTGATTGGTAAAAACCCACTGTACTGCTGGATATATTGTTTAATACAGGTCTTACAGATGCAGGTGTATGGTTCAAAACAAAACGTTGGAAGTATATTGTGCTATTTAATTATTTTGTGAAGGAGTTGCATTATTTCAGCCGAAGTATTCACTTTATAAGATAGATTTTGGTGAACGCACACTACACGTATTTATTGTACTAATGATTTCATTTATTTTCTCTTTTCTCTCTACTTGTTAATTGTTTACTGTCAAATTTGATGCCATTCTCTCACCTCCGTCGCTGGTCGGTTGCCTTCCGACTTCCAATTACAGAATAAAAGAGTCAATCCAAACCCACTGATTTTGAGGTCTCAGTTATTGTTTAGAGCCTCCATATCAACCCCCTCCACACGTGTCAGAAGTGGGATTGACTGCTGTAATTTCAAAACAACAAAAGTGATGTTGTAGGCGTTGAATGGTATCAAAGTTTGTCTAGTCCTGTGTGCTGCAGGTCTTGTGAAAATAAGCTGTTGAAATGAGTACTACTGTAAAAGTCAGCAAGGATGGTGGAAAGTCTCTTCGGTTCCCTCTTCAGAAAGGAAAGCTCCCGCTACAGTCGCTGGAGGACTACTTCGAGGGTGCCATCGGCATCACTTATATTGATAAGGATGGTGAGGAAGTGGTGCTACACAAGGTAGACAACATGATTCTACCCCCTGAAGACAGCTGGGGGGACCATGTTTACTCCGTCGTTATCAGGGAGCAAAAACCACAGACATCTGCTTCAACAGCCCCCAGTCTCACACATGTCGTGATGGCACCTGATCGGAAGCTTCACACCTTCGAAGGCAGGGATGATTCCTCTATAAAATCTGTTACAGTAGAAGAATTCGTATCGTCAATGAAAAACGCATTCCAACGATACAGCGTGCCACTTGACCAGAGGGGGCAGTTTTTGCTAGATTACCTGCGTGCCGGCCCAAAGATCGAAGTAAGGTCCCTCCTCTCTGGTGGGAAAAGCGCCCAGGACTGTTTGGAGTATCTTCAGTCCTCATACGGAGAACCACTTACGAGTGGGGAGTTACAACGCCAGTTCTTACAACGCCGACAACGCCAAGGTGAGTCGATCCGTCAGTATGCTATTGACTTAGAGAGACTCTTTCATCGGTTGCAGAAAAAGGATCCGGGCCTGTACAAAACCCCAGACACAATCATTAAGGAACAATTCGTGGATGGGATCGAGACAGAGGGACTGCGTCACTCATGCAGGGATCTCCTTGACCGCACTTCTGAGATTACATTCTGCGAGCTGAAGAACTGGGCAGTGAAGAGAGATGAACGCGAACATGCTCATCATCAAATGACACCCCGTGGAAGTGCATCTGCTCTACAAATTCGAGAAGATAATCCAGTCACTCGTTTGGAGGACCAGATGAAGCAAGTCATTGAGAAGCTAAATTCCATCACCAGTCACCAGAATAGCCCATATCCCAGTAACAAGTTCCCACAAGAGGCCTTGATGAGTGGAACCCAACATCGGCAGAACGGACCCCAACATTGGCAGAACGGACCCCAATCTCCATCCCCACCCAGGTGTTATAACTGTGACCAATTGGGGCACTTTGCACGCAATTGCCCGGCCCCTCGCCGCCAGCCCAGAAATATTCACCCGACATACCCAACACCTCCCCAACACTCATACCCAGGCCAGCGATTCACCCAGAGCCGTAAGAATGAGATGGGAAACTAGCTCCCTTGTCTGTTTCGAGCCAGACAGCCAGGGGGGAAAGTGACGGCTTGCTTAACTGTAATACAAGAGAATTTATGTCAATGGCAACTGCTGACTGTTTTACTGTCAACGCATCATTTGATGAACAACAGGTGCCTTGTCTTTTGGATACTGGTTCTATGGTGACCACTATAACCAACAACTACTATATCACACACTTCAAGCCCCGGGGTATACAACTGACGAGCGTACCAGAGTATTTTCAGCTGGTATCAGCAAATGGCACTTCCATACCATACACCGGCGTCTTTGAAACTAACATCTCAGTTTTTGACATCACCATTCCATCCAGGGTAGTACTTGTCATTGCGGACTCCCGGGTATCAACCATGGCACCAGGGATTCTCGGAATGAACGTCCTTAAGGAATGTTGGAACAAATTGATGACGTCTCAGGGACAGACCCATCTGAAGAAGATTGAGCCACATGACAATCACAAAGTGTGGGAGACGGCCATGCAGGCAGTGCAGAAATGTGAAGAATTTACATCGAACAAAAACCAGATTAGTAGAGCATATCTCCTTCGAGGACCAGCTGTATTAATCCCTGCCAAACAGATGATAATTTTACAAGCCTCAGCCAGCCCGGGTCCAGATAACACAGCGTATGTCGCAGTATTGGAATCTGGTGAGGCATCTAACCTCCCCAATGGTATTCAACTTAATAGGTCATTAGTCAGTGTCCATGGGGGAAAGTTCTCCTTCATTGTAGCAAACGACACAGAACAAGATGTTCTCCTACCAGGTCATACCTGCATCGGTACTCTATATAATGGAGAAATCATTACACCAGAGGATGAAACCCACAAGTACAACATGAAGCACAACCCAGTTAATTGTGCTTCTGTGTCTACGTCTGACAAGAATGCTACGCCCTCATTGCTGCATGCTCTGAAGTTGGGAGATCAACTTTCACATGAAGAAGTTTCAAAATTCGAACAACTGCTCCAGAAGTATGATAGCGTATTCTCGAAGAACGATGGTGACTTGGGCCACACCAACACTATAAGACACCGCATTGATACAGGTGATGCCTCCCCCATTAGTCAGCGATACCGTTCACTCCCACCATCACAATACAAAGAAGTCAGGGCACACATCCATGAACTGCTTGACAAAGGGATCATTCGAGAGAGCTCAAGCCCATGGGCATCCCCAATTGTTGTGGTGCGAAAAAAAGACCACTCAATTCGCTTGTGTGTGGACTATAGGAGACTTAATAGTTTGACGACAAAGAACGCATTTCCCTTGCCACGTATCAATGAGTCTCTTCAGGCCCTTGGGAATGCAAAGTATTTCAGCACCATGGATCTGACATCTGGATTCTACCAAGTTGCCATGGAAGAGAGTGACATCCAAAAAACAGCATTCACAACACCTTTTGGGCTGTGGGAGTACACGCGTATGCCTTTCGGCCTATGCAATAGTCCAGCCACGTTCCAGAGGCTGATGCAGCGATGTTTTGGTGATGAAGCCTTGCAGAGTCTTCTGATATACCTTGATGACATTATAGTATATTCTACTAGTTATGAGGAACACCTACAGCGTCTTGAAATGGTATTTCAGCGGTTACAAAAACACGGGTTAAAGCTAAAGCTTCCAAAGTGTGACTTCTTCAAAACTCAAGTGAAATATCTGGGACACCTCATTGTGGCAGAGGAAGGAGTAGAGCCAGATCCTGAGAAGATAGCGGTAGTAAAAGACTGGCCAGTGCCAACAACTGTCACAGACCTACGATCATTCCTTGGCTTCACAGGATTCTTTCGCAAGTTCATTCACCGATATTCCAGCATCACCGCACCACTTCTCAAATATCTTAAAGGGACATCACGCAAAGGGAAGATCAGAGATGGACAGAGGAGAATAGAGCTTGACGAGGCTGCACATTTGGCGATACAGTCACTGAAGTCAAAGTTGATTGAAGCCCCGGTGTTAAGGTTTGCAGACTTCTCGCTACCATTTACAGTGGAAACAGACGCAAGCAGTAAAGGGCTTGGTGCCGTGCTCTCACAACAACAACGTGATGGCTCAAAATCAGTGATAGCCTACGCTTCACGATCACTGCGACCAGCAGAGAAGAATGATAAAAACTACTCGGCATTCAAGTTGGAGTTGCTAGGCGTACGCTGGGCCGTGTGTCAGGCATTCCGGGATTACTTGTTCGGAAACAAGTGTATCATCCTCACTGATCACAATCCCCTCAAATACTTGGATACCGCAAACCTGAGTGCTGCTGAGATGCGATGGGTACAGCAGTTGTCAGCGTATGACTTCAAATTAGAATACCGTCCTGGACGAACGAATCAAGCACCAGATGCCCTTTCGCGACTACACACACAACCAGCTGATGCAGCGCCCATTTCTCAGTCTGCCCCAGATGCTGAGCTATCATCTTGCACCATCCGTGCCATGTGTGGTCCAGCTGATGTAACCACAGAATTTCCTTCGGTGTTGGCCCACCAAATCCAAGTAACTACCAATGAGGGCAGCCAAAGTTTACCTGGCTATTCTGCAAAGATGCTGAGAAATTTACAAGATGAAGATTTCATCATCCAACGGGTTATCCCCTACGTAGAGAGACAAAGACGACCGTCGAGGCAAGAGAGACAGAATGAACCTAGTGATGTTGTTTCAGTTCTTAAACACATGAACCAACTCTTCTTCAAAAATGATGTTTTGTACCGACGTTCTACATTGCAAAGAGATGGTATGTGTGAACGTTTGGTGGTCCCCGCCAGACTACATGAAGAGATCCTGACTCTTTTCCATGATAATGCAGGACACTTTGGCGCAAAGAGAACTCTGAAGCTGATACAACCCCTCTTCTATTGGCAAAGAATGGAAGTCTCCGTCCACACTTGGTGTCACCAGTGTGAAAGATGCAGTGTAAGCAGATGCCCTACTCGTGCCACTCGACCCCCTATGGGAAC
Organism: Pisaster brevispinus; assembly: GCA_023634235.1. Taxonomy (NCBI): domain Eukaryota; kingdom Metazoa; phylum Echinodermata; class Asteroidea; order Forcipulatida; family Asteriidae; genus Pisaster; species Pisaster brevispinus. The sequence continues at coordinate 16,573,311 of JAMKCF010000002.1, forward strand.
TCTACGTGCCACAGCTCCCCTTGAGGTAGTGGCTATGGATTTTACTGTACTTGAGCAGTCATCTGATGGTTATGAAAATGTACTTGTACTCACAGACATCTTCACAAAGTACACTTGGGCGATCCCTACAAAAGATCAACGCGCACAGACTGTCGCCAAGATGCTGGTGAAGCATCTCATCATACCATTTGGTGCCCCATTGCGTCTGCATTCTGACAACGGAAAGTGTTTTCTCGCTCAAGTAGTGCAGGAACTTTGCACACTGTATGGCATTGGACAGTCCCATACCACACCATATCACCCCCAGGGCAACGGACAATGTGAACGCTTCAATAGAACGCTCCATAACCTGCTTGTTGCCCTGCCGACCCATAAGAAGTCAAGATGGACCGACTCTATTCCTCATTTAGTGACATTCTACAATAACACAAAACATTCTAGTACAGGTTACGAACCCTTCTACCTTATGTTCGGAAGGAATGCTCGCTTACCCCAGCATCTTGTTCTTGGAGTGGATCGTTCTCAACTCAGTGGCGTCAGTGCTGGCTCCTTCGCTAAGAAGCATTGTGAGAATCTTGATAAGGCACGGGCCCTTGCTATAACCAACTTAGACAAGAAGGTAGAATTAAGAACTTCTGCATTTGAGAAAGATGTGTTTGAGAGGCCCCTTTGCACAGGAGAATTTGTATTGGTTCGAGACCGATCTCACAGAGGAAGGGCAAAGATTCAGGACTATTGGGAAACCGACCCATACATGGTCGTAAACCAGCCTTTCAAAGGCCAACCAGTTTATGTGGTGCGAAACTCTACTGGTCGACAAAAAGTGCTACACCGCTGTGAGCTGAAACATTGCCCGTGGGATGCCAGACCCCCAACCATCCCAAGCACGGAAGATGATAACACTACCGACGGTGTAACCTCATCATCAACAAGTGATGAAAACTGGGGAGTGACACTAACCCTTCCCAAACAACAGCCACACTCCTACGCCCCCATACCAGCCCCCTCTCCTTCAGACGAGCCCCTTGTAGCAGTACCAGCCCCCTCTCCTTCAGACGAGCCCCTTGTAGCAGTACCAGCCCCCTCTCCTTCAGACGAACCCCTTGTAGCAGTTCCAGCCCCCTCTCCTTCAGACGAGCCCCTTGTAGCAGTACCAGCCCCCTCTCCTTCAGATGAGCCCCTTGTAGCAGTTCCAGCCCCCTCTCCTTCAGACGAGCCCCTTGTAGCAGTTCCAGCCCCCTCTCCTTCAGACGAGCCCCTTGTAGCAGTTCCAGCCCCCTCTCCTTCAGACGAGCCCCTTGTAGCAGTTCCAGCCCCCTCTCCTTCAGACGAGCCCCTTGTAGCAGTACCAGCCCCCTCTCCTTCAGATGAGCCCCTTGTAGCAGTTCCAGCCCCCTCTCCTTCAGACGAGCCCCTTGTAGCAGTTCCAGCCCCCTCTCCTTCAGACGAGCCCCTTGTAGCAGTTCCAGCCCCCTCTCCTTCAGACGAACCCCTTGTAGCAGTTCCAGCCCCCTCTCCTTCAGACGAGCCCCTTGTAGCAGTTCCAGCCCCCTCTCCTTCAGACGAGCCCCTTGTAGCAGTTCCAGCCCCCTCTCCTTCAGATGAGCCCCTTGTAGCAGTACCAGCCCCCTCTCCTTCAGACGAGCCCCTTGTAGCAGTTCCAAACCCCTCTCCTTCAGACAAGCCCCTTGTAGCAGTTCCAGCCCTCTCTCCTTCGGATGAGCCTCTCACAGCAGCTCGGATCCCCTGTGCTCCAGGTGAGAACATTATCCTCAGAACTGCCCATGACATCTCATCTGTGGAAGAAGCACAGATGTCACTAACCGACACAACTGAGAGTGCTGAGACAACCACTGAGGCTACGGCAGCTACAGGAGTGCCCAGGAAAGCCAGACGCTCCAATCGCACGACGAAAGGGAAACCCCCAAGTAGGTACCAGTTTTCTAATGTTGTGCGCTTATTAACTCAAGTCAAGAATATGATGGCAGCCACTACTGAGATGGACTTGAGTAGCTCAGATACAGACTAATTATCAGTGTAAACTATTGCTGCTCCAATCACCAATTACATGCAGAAACAGAACTGTATTGGACTGTGTGACAAGATTTTGTCGTACTTAATATCACTAGAATAAGAACAGTTAAAGTGAGAAAGCTCAAAGGACCCATGGGCATTTCAACCTTGCTTAATTTTGCAAAATTGTTATAAAAATGTTGTATGCGCATGTATCTACATTGTATTTGTAAGTCTTGCCAGAACAGTTAAGTTGAGAAGTTTAAAGTAGGAGTTTTAAGTGAGGAGTTTAAAGTAGTTGCATGTTATTCTTAAAGGTGTTGTATTTACCAGTTAACTTGTTTGACAAAAGTTTCAAGTGTTTTAAAGTTTAGCGATAAGGTATTGACTTGTCGTCGGGGCGACGACAATTTTGTGTGGGAGAAGATGTGGAGGCAGTGATGTGTCGTCTTTGATGCAGTAACAGTTAACGGTGAGTTGGGAGGGCGCCACCATGCGGCGGAGTTTGGTTATGCCATTCTCTCACCTCCGTCGCTGGTCGGTTGCCTTCCGACTTCCAATTACAGGTAAATTTTCTTCTTTTTGCAAGTTTGATTAAAATATATAAACTAAAGGATAATAAACCGGGTATAACAAGTATCATTTAGATTTATCCATTAGCCCATTCAAGCTCAGGATTATATTTTATTTTCAGCAATTACAGTTCAGTTAAAGTTGTAAAGTTGTTGACACTGTCATGGCGCCGTCCGTGGCCATGCCGTTTTGCTAGTACATGTACATGTGCATTTATGAACACGAGTCTGAGCTTTATTGTATGTGTAGAATTGGTCCCTGTAAGTTAATGCAATCTGTGAAATAGATGTTTTACAGTACAGGAATCGGTATTAAGTCGAAGTCGATTGAGCAATGTGGGCATATTTTGACGAATTAATGGTAATCCATAGTCTAGTTTATGCTACAACAGCGCCCTCTATGTCATTGGTAGACTAATCAAATTGGTATTGGCATAGTGTTATAATTAGCTTGCCAAGGTGTGTTATTTGGTGAAAGTTGTCTATTATGAGAAGGCTGATGACTTTTAGATTAAGCTTTAATATAGTTCTGATAATTCTTAAGGATTTTAAGACGAGAAGATCAGGACAATCCCATATGTTGTTTTGATTGGTAAAAACCCACTGTACTGCTGGATATATTGTTTAATACAGGTCTTACAGATGCAGGTGTATGGTTCAAAACAAAACGTTGGAAGTATATTGTGCTATTTAATTATTTTGTGAAGGAGTTGCATTATTTCAGCCGAAGTATTCACTTTATAAGATAGATTTTGGTGAACGCACACTACACGTATTTATTGTACTAATGATTTCATTTATTTTCTCTTTTCTCTCTACTTGTTAATTGTTTACTGTCAAATTTGATGCCATTCTCTCACCTCCGTCGCTGGTCGGTTGCCTTCCGACTTCCAATTACAGAATAAAAGAGTCAATCCAAACCCACTGATTTTGAGGTCTCAGTTATTGTTTAGAGCCTCCATATCAACCCCCTCCACACTAGAAAGTGTAGAGCCCCCAAATCATATGAAGTAAACATGTTCAATGTGTACTCTGTGATCTTGCTGGAAATTTTTTAACAATACATGTGGTATGGTTTGGATTGGATACCCTGCGTTTGAGTTTGAGTGGTTATGATGCAAGCAACAAGTTCGCCATTTTTCAAATATTAGCAAATTTAGTCACCTCATCAGTTCTAAACCAACAGACCAACCTCCTTTTTTTGTGCTGCATAATTTAATTTGAAAATGGTGAAACCCATCCAATGAATGCTTCCTATGCCATCTTGTCTAAGATGATACTTTGGAAGAAAATGATTGTGGATATAACAAATTAGTGAAATTGATGTATTTTTAATTTTTCTGTGTTGAACTTTTGAAGGTGGAGACTTACATGGATCAGTTGAGACACTTGTCAGAGGAGCGTGAGGTTCTGACTCAAGAGTTTGAAATAGAAAACGAGCAACTGAAGAAAGACTTAGACAACCTCAGAGTCGAGATGGCTAATGGCAAGAGTGAAGTGGCTGAGATGCTCATACAGGTATGGGCTCTATGTTTCAAAGCTAGTTAAACAATAATTGCAGGATATTCCAAAAGGTGGAAGTGACTGCGAGGTAAAAACAAAACATTTTAAAGATAATTCTGAATGTTGATGGCCTTCATTTTCTTGTTATGAAAACTTACATAGGGGAAGGAGTAAACTGACTTTTTAAATATTTGTGGGTTAAACAAAGACTGTCTAGAGCAGGACTTAAACCTGAAACCTCCGGATTAATGTGCCAGTGTTCTACCAATTGAGCTATCTTGCCCTATGTTGTTGACTGCTCAGGGTGCTATTCAGAAGCCATTCAAGTCTCTCTTTTTTTTTTAAGATTAAAATTTCAGTATAGTAGTTTTTTTAGTGAGCAATTTGTACATTTAAGTCTATCAGTAGACTCTTGTTTATTACCCTTTGTCTGAATTCTGCCCAAAAGTGCTCCCCAGACGAAGTTGTCCTCTGATTGCATTTTTTGTTTACTTTTTGGGAAGAATTGACCGTGTTTAATTTGTCCATTGTCTTTACTTCACCTGTAGGAGGGGCTTGTGGAGCTAACAGAGGGTACACCCAGTGAGGCTATCGCTTACCTGCTGGTAGAAAGAAAGAGGACAATGGATGAACTTAAAGAAGCCAAACGCAAGATGGCCCACAGTCCTGGCATGACGATTACAACCAGCAAAGAGGTACAGTAACCCAGTAGCTTAGCTAGAACCTACCTTTTTAAAGATTGATTAATTTCTTCCACCTTTTTTAACTTAAAGGTACATGTAGGTTACACAGACATGAAACAAATGTACCTCTAAGTTACTACAAAATGACTTACTTGACTGACAGTACATTATTCCCAAGTATCCAGTGAAATTGTTTCACAAGGTGTTGTTCCATTTAAAAGAAAAGTTTACTACTTAGAAGTGACGGTCAGCCAACCGACTTGGACTTGAGTTTTGATACAACCAGATCTGTCTGACAGTTATACAAAAGATATTTTATATATAAAAACCTACCCCAAAAATCCATGTTTTCTCAAAAAATACAAGAACTACAGATGATGTAATTTTCCTTAAACCAATGTTACCTTTCTAGCTTTCTAAATCAATTTCAAGTCAGTGTTAAGAGTGAACCAAGCAACAACAAAAAAGCAATATGCAAACAGGTTGTTTTCATTTGTATTTAAAAAAAATGCTTTATCAAAAAGGGTAGGCCTAAACGCAAATTATCCCAAGCCTTTGTCAGGGCTTGTGTGAGGCCCAACCTTAACAAGAATTTAAACAACGCTGTAAGCTATCTTTAATGAGCAATCTATTGTTGCAATTTGCACTTTGATGAAAAGGCAGATGAAAGAATCACCTAGAATTATTGAAATGCTAACAAGATAATCACTCCGGAGTCTTTGAAATAACTTGATTTGAAGATAACCTGATTTAGAAACGATCTTCAGACTCTAAGAATCGTAGTTCACTAAGCAATGAAGTCACTGTGCATTGTGTTGAACAAACATGTCAGGAATAGGTAGTGGGGCTGGTTGATGTACACAATCACTTGAACATTGACTTCCATTGACTACTGGTTTGGTCAAATTAAAATCAAATTCCACTCAAAGAATGGAGGTGTTTGAAATGCACTATGTACATTGAATGTTTTTGACCAGCGTTGACTTTTGTAAAATCAATAATAACTACATTTTGAAAATCAGATTCAAATTCAAGATAATTGCATTATTTCAATTGTAGGATTTATACTGAGTTTTAGGTTTAGGCCTACATCTTTTTATCAATACCAATCGAAACAAAATTAAATTCCATTGAAAGGTTTAGGTCAGACAGAAGTGTTGAAAAGGTACACTTTCAGATGGACGGAATATGAAGACTCTAACCATGCGGTATAATACTCAACAAAACAAGCAGCATAGTCCAAAAATAGATCACATCATGGCGTTCCATTGTGCAAACCACGAAGCGGAAGTTATGACATGATTGCCAGCAAAACAACAAACTAAGCCAGAGCCAAAGTCTAAGCTGTGGTCTAAAATTCAATCTTATTTAAGAAAACAAGTTGTAGGCTATTGGCTTTTTTGTTTTGATTAACAACCAGCCATACATAAACTTGTGAAGCACATCCATCCATCAAAGGACAATTAGGGAACCAAACAAAGAATTAAAGGCCATTGTTTAAAAATGATGCATGTACATGTAGTGTTGATTACAAAAGTGACTCTTTGTTGCACTGCTTAAAAGAATAACTTCTCTCCACTTTTGCTGCATGGAAATTCCTGAAAATTCATTTCTACTTGAATACTTACATAAATGTTGCATTCAGTCAAACAAACTTGCCTTGTTGTTAATTTTGGTTTTTACCCTACACCGATGTGTGTTAGCACTGTATATTCAGTACTTTTCTGAGTTCTTTGAAAAAAAAATCGTTGCGGAACCCGCTGCTAAATATAGGATTTGAACTGCCTCTAGCTACCGGGCAATCTCGGTGGTCTAGTTGGTAAGACACTGCTCTAGAATTGCAAAGGTCGTGGGTTCGAATCCCACCCGAGTAATATGCCTGTGATTTTTTTTCACAGAACTCGGGAAAGTACTGAGTATACAGTGCCATCACACATCGGTGTAAGGGTAAAAACCAAAATTAATTGCCTTGTTGTGTTTTTGTGATTTGATTTTGTTTTGTCTGCTCTTTGTGTTTGTCGCTACCCGCTGATGATAATGTTCTTAATGTAGGTCCAGGAAGTTCTTGATAAGGAAAGGAAGGTGATGGAAGAGGAGATGAGGGTGGAGAGGAATAATGTCAGGAAGATGAAAGATAGCATTGAACAGGTAGAAAAACAAACACCCCCCCCCCCTCCTCAACCACTAATACTAACTCTTAGAGAGGACTAATGTCTGGAAGATGAAAGATAGCATTGAACAGGTAGAAAAACAAACACCCCCCCTCCTCAACCACTAATACTAACTCTTAGAGAGGACTAATGTCTGGAAGATGAAAGATAGCAATAGAAGAACAAACACCCCCCCCCCCCCCCCCGTTTCTGATTTGTGGTTGTAATTTTAACTGCTCAGAGGAAGGGTTGAAAATTATTCTTGGGATACACTCTTATATATATGTTGCAAAGAATCTTAACCTTGTCAAGAAAGTTTCTTTCTGTTTTGACTAAACTGCTATCAATGTTTCCCCTCTAAATAACACTTTGTTTGATTCCTTTTCCTTCTGCATGTCTGCCATGTCTGCATGTTTCTACTAACACACACTTTACTCTCTGCTGATCTTCTGCTTCTTGTTGCACGCTGTGGTGTTTGTTGTTGTTGAATGCACTCTGCCTTAGGTTTACAAAAAAGAGATAACCAGGGTCAAAACGGTGAGTCTATATTTGGAGAAATAGAACACAGAGAGTTCTGAGCTCAAATGTCATCTGTATTGTCTGCTGTACACACCCTCTGTCAGGTCTGGACATCAATACCATTTGACACGCCTGGCAACATTAACCAGATCAACCAATGGGAAGCTAAAATTAACCAGATCAACCAATGGGAAGCTGAAATTAACCAGATCAACCAATGGGAAGCTAAAATTAACCAGATCAACCAATGGGAAGCTAAAATTAACCAGATCAACCAATGGGAAGCTAAAATTAACCAGATCAACCAATGGGAAGCTGAAATTAACCAGATCAACCAATGGGAAGCTGAAATTAACCAGATCAACCAATAGGAAGCTAAAATTAACCAGATCAACCAATGGGAAGCTAAAATCAAACAGATCAACCAATGGGAAGCTAAAATTAACCAGATCAACCAATGGGAAGCTAAAATTAACCAGATCAACCAATGGGAAGCTAAAATTAACCAGATCAACCAATGGGAAGCTGAAATTAACCAGATCAACCAATGGGAAGCTAAAATTAACCAGATCAACCAATGGGAAGCTAAAATTAACCAGATCAACCAATGGGAAGCTGAAATTAACCAGATCAACCAATGGGAAGCTAAAATTAACCAGATCAACCAATGGGAAGCTAAAATTAACCAGATCAACCAATGGGAAGCTAAAATTAACCAGATCAACCAATGGGAAGCTAAAATTAACCAGATCAACCAATGGGAAGCTAAAATCAACCAGATCAACCAATGGGAAGCTAAAATTAACCAGATCAACCAATGGGAAGCTAAAATTAACCAGATCAACCAATGGGAAGCTAAAATTAACCAGATCAACCAATGGGAAGCTGAAATTAACCAGATCAACCAATGGGAAGCTAAAATTAACCAGATCAACCAATGGGAAGCTAAAATTAACCAGATCAACCAATGGGAAGCTGAAATTAACCAGATCAACCAATGGGAAGCTAAAATTAACCAGATCAACCAATGGGAAGCTAAAATTAACCAGATCAACCAATGGGAAGCTAAAATTAACCAGATCAACCAATGGGAAGCTAAAATTAACCAGATCAACCAATGGGAAGCTAAAATTAACCAGATCAACCAATGGGAAGCTGACATTTGTCATACAGCTAAAATGGACAGACTTTAAATTGCCTCAAAGCAGAGCCAAATTTCATAGAGCTGCATTTTATAAGCACAAAAAGTAGCTAAGCTTAATATCAATATGCTTACCAGCATAAGGTTACCAGCCAAAGTAGCATTTTACATGTACTATTTATGACTGGTATCCGCTTCTTTTTGCTTAGCAGAAAATTTCTAAGCAAAGTTTGCTGCTTCATCTCTAGACATTTTGCCCTGATACTGATAGGCACAGATAACTGCATACACAGCTTTCTCTGGGTTTCTATCTTCATGGTCTGCATTTTAGCAAGTATACATAAATAATCTTGGTCATGTACCCATTATACACAATAACCATGGCAATGGTAATGACTTTTACTCAGAATAGAGCTTCAGTTTGGTCAGACCGGGGTTGAATTATTGGCTGCTGGCTTAACATGCCTTGAAGCATAGAATGTCCTTAGCAACACCCTTAGCAACAGCTTCAGCCACAGTCTCCAATTCAGACACAGCCTTGCAGTTTATTTTGCTTGGAACAAAAAACACGATTGCTTTTCTGGATATGGCTTATTAACATAAATCATTAACTTGACACAGTTAACCTGCAGATAATATTGACCTCGTTTACTTCATTGCACATGGATGGGCACGTACGAGAGTCATCGAAAGATGTAATAGACACAATCGCGACCAGTCACATGACTTGGGTACACGATGTAAACAAACCAAGCAAGCGACGCTCAGTGTACATGGAAAAAGCATTGCTGCTTCCCAGTGCTTTTGCCATAAGGTGGGAAGCAGCCATGCTTTTTCCATGCACACTCAGCATCACTTGCTTGGTTTGTTTACAGTGTATGCCCACTATAAGTCATGTGACTCCGGTCGTCGATTGTGTTTATTGAAAGACAGACTTTTTGTATAAAAATATCTTTGGGGGATATTTCAATGTAAAACTTAATTGTTGGGAAAAACATTTTTAGGCCTGGAGTTTCATCTTTGAGAGGGCAAGGCCATTTTCATTTCTTTTAAAGGGCACCTTTATTGGAAACTTTTGAAGGGGCACCAAGGCCAAGACCAGGGGCAACAGAAGCTGAATTTTGCCACATTATAAACTTTCTTGTGTAATGTTGTCAGTCAATCTCTTATTGATATGCCCTGTGTAATTGAGTGATATTTTTTTAGTGATTTGCAAGAGTGGTGACAAAAAGACAAAAAAGGGAGAAAATCCTCAATTATTTACATCAACACATACTGATGGAATTGTATTAAAAACAATTTATTTCAAGAGAAAACATTTATCTGGAATAATCAAATCAAAGTATGCAAACATTTGGGCAACAAACAAACATGTGTTTACACCAATTAGCCCCTCAAAGATTTCCTCAATGTTGTTATGTGTACTTTGTTTCAATTAATCATGCAAGCACAATAAGGACAAATTTAGACCACGTTCACACCACAAAGAACTCCTTAGTTATTATTTGTACTCCTTTTTGTCTTTCCTTTTGATTTGAAAACATGCAAGCATATTACAGGTACATTTAGGCATATATGCAGTTACAAATAATTCTTTATTGATATGTACTTCCCATTAATTTATTGAAGGACAATAAGCTGAAAGTGTCAAACCTGGAGTCTCAGAAACATCGTCTTGAGCTGGAGTGTCGACAGCAGCAACAGAAGAGCAGAGACTTGGAGTTTGAGGTTCAACGTCTGAAGAAGTCACTGGAAAGAGAGAAGACGGATCGCAGGGAGGAGGTTGACAAACTGGAACAGCAACTAAAAAAAGGTATTAATTTTTTTATGTCTGTACTATAATGGCTGGCATGATGGATGTAGTGTATGACTTGAGTCCAGTTGGAACAAATGACTGAAAAACCAAACTAGAAAAAATTATTCTATTTTTATTTGTTAATCATTTATCAAAGTCTTTGTTAGCAAAGATTAAAATGTTTCTTACTTTTGCAGTTACAAGGTGTGGAGGTAATTTCACTGCTGTACATCGTCACAACTGATTTTTATATCTTGAGAATCAAGATATCATATTATTGAATTGTTTCCCACCATTTTACAATCTATTGCAGAGAGAAATGTAAACAGAGATCTTCTCTCTTCCTATCTTTACTATATTTTCCTTGTAGCCTTCATTCATTTTGAGTAACCTTCTGGTCTTGTATTTGGCAATTTTTATGATAAAAAAAAAGAATTGTTGAGTGAGAGACCACTAAATAAAAAGTATGCATCAATTTTATCAACATTGAAAATACATAGCTATAATTTGTGTGCACACACCCCAGCGCAGGGTTTTAACAAAGGCCTTTTGTTCAGCATGACTGCACATCGTTCATCAGCGAGCCCATTCGATCGGTCAATACTCCATTCATAAATTAAAGAACTGTTGCACGGTAAAGATAATTAAGACGTGATCTACGTGGTACACAGTCAATTGAGAGTGCTGTGTGTTGGAACGTGTACTTGATGTTCAGTTATTACCAGGGTGGAGGTAGTTGGTAGGATGATGTTACCTTGCAGACAGCGTAACGACATCTCATTTGCATAATGCTGTTTATGATGGAAGGATATTAATTAGATTGATATAATTCATTACTTGTAGATTAGGATGATGGCATTTTATATGTTATGCTGAGGATTGTCAGTTTACCTTAATGATGGAGATGTGGAGTGGATTTGCTATTGAGTAACAGGTTTGTAGCTACTGCTGTATATTATTGGAGAGACTTATTTTAAACAAGTAGGTTTAGTATTTTCATGGAATGACAGAACTGAGGTAAATTTTATTTAAAAAGTACAAAGGTCTAGAGTACATGTATTACTTTCAAAGTGGCAAGGTTCAACTAAAATAAGTCATGAACTTATAGACATTTAAAATATGTTATTATTTAGTTAGGCCCTATTTGTTTTAGCTAATATGTGAGCTTGTGTGTATTATAACATATATTTTTTACTACATGAGCAACAGGTTTCTGTTCATGTTCATGTGCTATTTGCTTTGTACAATTATTGCTATTTACACTCAAAGTTTGTTGGTTAATATATGTTTATTTATTATTCTATTTTTCCTTATTTGTTTATTTCATTTTTTGTTCCATTTTTTCTATTTTATACTTATTTATTTATTTGTTTAATTTTTCATTCACTTTCCTATATTTTTATAATAGTAATAAATCATTTATTGAATTGCACCCAGTCCATAAAATGTACACAACCGCATAAAAAAATAGTCAACAATAATTAATTAAGCAACAACAGCAAAAAAGACAATGATTAAAAAGCTTAAAACTGGAGAAAAAAACAAAATAAGCCCAAAGAATTTGTAAAAGGCAAGGAAATATAACAATCCATAAAAATGGTAACAAAAAGACCTTAACAGGACTTCCCAAATGATAAAAAGGCATTAACATTAAGACAGTAGATACAAAAATGTACTTAGGAGAGCGACATGATAGCACAGTTAGTAAAAAGCTTGTTTAAAAAGATGAGTCTTCAGAATATTTAAAAACATCAAGGCTGTCAGCGTTCCTAAAATGAAGTGGAAGTTCTTTTGTTAGTTTGGTGTTTTTCCATTATTTTCCCAGTAATTTTGTCATGTTATTTTCAGTTTTTTAGCCACTGTTATGATAAACATTTGTATTTATTTCATGACAATAAGGAAAAACAGCACAGGAAAAGGAGAAATGGTTGAATTTATGCAATCAAATTTGGATCCAATTGAAAACTTTTAATAGCGACATACTTAAAAAAAAAAAGATTGTTACTTGTTTACATTTACTTGTAAAGTCATTAAAGTGATTGGTGGGTAAAGTTGAAAGAAAATGCCATTTTTGCAATAAATTTTTACCACCTAAATAACCTTAGTTTATTATTGCTATGAAGTAAAGTTAGTATAACTTCAGTGGTAGTGAATTCCATAGATCAATGGTCAAACTTCAAGCTAACAATCAAGCAATTAAAGATAGTGTTTCACTATTTATTCAACTCAGAAACATGTCAGTCTGATTGATAGTGCATCTACCACCCTAAATCAATATAGAGTCATTCATTGCCGAGATGCTGCAGTAGGTAAAATAAATAAACTTTGAAGCCGAGGTACTAGACAAAGTAAACCGCCAACAAAGAAAGACGAAACAATCTCGGTTATTCGGTGTTGTTTTCATTGAATACCTGGAGAGATGGGAAGCTCAAACTAATAAGTGATTGGGAGTGTTGTCATGGGTACCAAATGGACTTTGATGTGTCAAAAATAATGCCGGATTTAGAGGATGGCATTCATTTGTGTAAACTGCTGGCTTCCATATTTGTTTAGTGGATTATTGCAGACCTGTTCAAGTGTAGGAGAATTGTTCACAATCTGGTAGGGTAGAAATGCACAGGACAAAATAAAATGTATGATTCATAACGGGACCAGCTTTTATCCAGAAGACCTAAGACCAAATATATTCTGTGAAATGGATGACCAAAAAGGCCATTCCAAGATGGCACTCCAGCTACGTCAGCTCCAACGACCAATCACTGGCAAATTCCAGAAAGGTATTCAATATTTCACTTGAAAAGTCAGTGTTGTTTTTCTCTTCCTTGGGTTGTGATGGGTCAAAACTCTTTGCAGATTTTGCAATCAAGTTCCATCGATTTTTTCTGAGTGTTGTTTTTGGCCGATGTTTGAAGCATTTTGTAAATGTATAGGCTTTATTCATGAAGCTACATTGACAATGAGTGAACTCCTAGACACTGCTCTAGAGGGTGGAAGGTTCTTGATTCGAATCCCTCCTGGGGTGACTGCGGATTTATTTTTCAAGGACTTGGAAAGTACCGAGTATGCAGTACTTATTATTCATACACCAGTGTACATGGTGCTGGTGAAAAAATGCATCGTATATAGTTCTTTATCCACAATGCATTATTTTTTATAAATGTTAACAACAATTGACAATTGTTTTTTGTGTTTTTTGTTCTTGTTCTTCAGATAGCCCTAAGGATCTGACGAACTCTGAGACAACTCAGCTGAGAGAAGCTAAGAAGAAGCTGGAGATGGAAGTATCAACGATGAAGTATCGTATCAAGACAGTAGAAGATGACAAGAACAAACTTAATCAGAAAGTGAGTATTACTAAGGTTTTCTTCTTTTTTTCTCTCTCATGATTTTTCTCCCATTTTCCGGAGTGCATTTTAGCGATCCTGACCATAAACTTGTTTTAGCTCTGTTCATTAGTTACTCGTATTCCCCGGTTTAGTTGTGCTGCATTGATGGTGTTGTTACCAACCTCTAACAAAATCTTTGGTTCGAATAAACTAGGTTTCTACAAATTTAATAAATGTTTACGACCAAACTGTTAGCAAATGATGGAGTGTAATGAAGTTTATGAAATTACTAAAAATTAAGATTCGCTTTGAGAAAATTCAAATAAATAAATAACTTTGGGATTTCAGGGATTTTGTGCTTTTTCTTTTTGTGCTTTTTTTGGCGGTTTTCTTTAAAGAAAAACGAAAAAATGTTTCAGACACAGTTTTATGACTGACTTTTGGAATTGGTAGGCCTTTCCAGTTTATAAAAATGGGGAAAAATAAAAAATTAACATAGCTGTAACAAAGTGCTTACCAAACAAAATGACCTGTTGTATAAAAGTAAAAAGTGTTTTGATTCTGGTGAAATCTTTCTCAAAGGCTATTAATGGGAACACAACACCAAGTTAAAGTCTGGTGTTACAGAAGCAGTCAGATTGACTCTGCTGGGTAAACAACTTTGTCCTTTACCACCTTGTGAGCTTATAAAAGCAAAAAAGTAAGCTTTCACTACAACAACTAAACCAAATCATTTAAACACATAGACCATTTGATTCTAGGAAAGACCAGCCTCTCTCTTTGACCTTATTGCAATCAAAAGGTCATTGCCTAAATTACTCATTACTCATGTTACTCATTACTCATGTTACTCATTACTCATGTTACTGTCCTTCAATGATGAGGATCGGCAAACAGACTGACCATCCTACACATTCTGTCCCCGACTGCAACTAGTCAAAAGACCGGAGTTAAAAAACCTTTGAGCTAAAAATGTTCTCATTGTCTGGGGCTGCTCAGCCAGTCAATAAATCCATTTATCCCACCCAAAAAGGTATTCTATCACCCCCTTCAATTGGGGTCACAGCCTTTTGTTATTGATTACACCCTTTGATGTAAGAAAACCTGGGGTGTACTAGGGTATAGAGGTAACTCTGACTGGGGACTAAACAAAACAAAAAATAACTAAGGAGTCACAGTTATGTGGCAGACAACAAAAAGGGTTTAACGGTTTATGTGAGGTGTTTATGTGATGGTTGGGTACATGGAGGCCTATGAATTCAAAAGTGAATGCTCAAACTGGTTGCTGGCAATTGTGAGAGAATTTTAGGGGATTTTGTGGGACTACAATGTGGCTGAATGTTTTCTGAGTGGCTTCAGTTTCTTCTGGTGGATTCAATAAAGGGGATAGGGCCTAGTTTTGGTACTCTGTAACTGGGGGAGTTGAAAAAGGTGCAAGATGTCTTCGTACAAGATACAGGTAAGATATTATAGGAATTTGCAAAGCGTATGATGGTATAGGTGCATGTGAATTGATCCAGGTTAAGGGACCGAAGGTTGTCAATATTTTTTAATGACGGGGTTCTGAAACTAACTCACAGTTTATAAAGCTGTTTAAACATGGGTACCGAACTGGGTACCGAACATTTTGTATATTGTGCATTTCGGTTGCACACACTGTACTTGTTTGTACACTCACCTAGCATGGCGGTGTTGGTTCAAGACTGTGTTTGTATCAAAGACTGTAAGGAGCAAGATGGGCAACTGGAGCTCTATCTATTGTTAGAACAATCAATATGAAGTACAGCATGGGCGCCATTTCAGTGAGCTAATGTTCTGTACTATCATTGATAGCAATGGGCATTGTCTGCACTGATCTATTGTTTATTGTTCCATCAAAAGAATTGTTTAATAAAATAGCGTCCAGTCCAGTGCAAGGGTTAATAATTCAAGTGTGAAAAAGCCAAAATATTTTTGCTGGAATTGTTCTTTTAGTGTGATAGGGGCTTTAATTTCTTTCCATAGTACCTCACTGCTCATCCAATGCTCATTGATGTCTCATTTTGAGGATCAGTTGATCATTACACAAGATCAATTTCAATTTGGAATGATGTCATTATATGCAAATATGGCAAATGCCTTTCTAGGAGTGGAAAGGTGACAGTTTATTTTCAACATTACCAGAGAGATTTTTGGCAACGTTGTAAATCCCCTGTGTGGTGTTTAAGTTAAAGCAACTGATTTGCCCCAGCCGATAATAACTGATGACCTCATTATGTGTTCTTGTTGAAGTGAAATAATGAAATCCTTCTTTTGTTCAAGCTGTTTGACATGAGAAAGAGAAAGAAAGTTAAAGACCAACGCTTTGCTAAGGTGAAGTCATGCATGTTTGATTTCTGTACAAATCTTTTGTTCAGCTAATCTGACCCAAGGAAAAACTGCCATGTATTGTTCACTGACATCATATTAAAGTAGATTTTAAAACAGACTGTTGGGAATGATCAGCCAAGCATAAGCTCAAAAGAGCATGTTGGCAAACACTCTTGTATTGTTGTTTTTCACCAATATGTCAACAACAGCAAGGGGGAAAGACTTGTAGTTGAAACAAGTTGATTTCATGCTTGTGTAGGTTCCCAGGAGAATGCCTTTTGAAGGACACTGACCTAGGGTTATATGTTACTTTTACTGAGCTGGTTGTGGGTTTACTGGCTCAAAGTTGCCCAGTGGGTATGTCAAGCCCTGTGGGTGACTGTCTCAAAGCTAAAATAACTGGACCCAGGCCAGTGGTGTAGGGGGCCAGTGGTGTAGGGGGCCAGTGGTCCAGGGGTTATGTCAAGCCCTGTTGAGTGCATCGTTTGCTGCCCTCATGACCCTAGGGCCAGTTATATGTTAATGAGTTTTGAGCTCTGACTTGTATGGCTTTGTATGTAAACCATCTTGAAAAGGACTTTCACTTTCTTAGTCAATATTCCCAGCTACATGGATGCCCGCATTGTGGTTGTGTTTGTACAGAGAGTACTGCACCCTGACACTGTTGGTTTTTGGACAAGGTATTAGTACTTGTTTGCAACCACGCCAGTCAGTCAACGATAGCGTTCGCAAAGTTTTTAACACAGTATATTGAAATATGGTGGAATGTTTGCTGATGTACGCATGGTGCCACTTTTATTTATTTTTTTTCAACTTATGGTCTGCCTTGTAAAAGTTGGGCATAAGAGTATATACATTTCTGATATGTGCTCTCTGAACGACCTGAAAAAAGTTGAAAACTTTGGACATTCCCATAGTATTATGTGATTTGACGTGCGTAAGCATAAATTGATTTGATAAGTACATTGATGATTTGATTATAATGCAAAGATGTGGTGGATTACTTGTAATGAGTTATACCTCCTCAACATTTGCTTTATAAGTTGATTGATTTTCTCAGTACTACTTCTGGATTTATTCTGTCAATAACAAACCCTCAGAGTGCCTGGCAAGGCTGTGCCAATGCTATAAATGACCCCAGATTAATCCCATAATACTTTCTTTGCCTCTGCATTGAGGACCAATTTCAATCTTGTGGCCTCAAGCAGTTGCATCTGAAAAGACTTAATCCTAGAGGAATTTAGAGAAGAGCTTAGTTTCCTTTAATCCTCTCTGGAGAGAAGTCTTCAGGTTTCCTCAGGTAGCTGAGTTTGCCTTTGATGCTTCCGTATATTTCACCAAGAAATACTGGATGGTGCACAAGCATCCATAGTTTCTCTTGAAGACGATCGAAGCTGAAGATTATCAAAGCGTTGAGTTGTCCCACCATCTGACTTTTAATTCTGAAGTTCGTATGAATTTATTTATAATACTGTGGCCGACACTTGTTAAGGATCAGCACTTGTTGAAGGATGACAGTTGGTAAAGCTTTCACTATTAGGCCAAGTGTGAAAAAACACCATTTGATCATCCCCGCCCACATGCTTTTGAGGACGCATAATTTTTTTCTTAACTTTTCCCCTTTTTGGGGGTGCCCAAAAAGACAAATTTTTCGAATATTTTCATTTCAGTCATCTTGGCAGCATTCTTTTGACAATTGACTTAATTTACCCATATTTTAGACGTCTAAGTTCTACAAAAGTCTGGCTCTTTTCTCCTTGAAAAAAATATCAACAACAAAAAAAGGCCCTCGTCCTCCGCTTTTTGAAAAAGCCTTGGTAATTAACTAGTAAGTTTGTCACTTGGCTTTAGAAACATCCAATTAAAACTGACCCACAGGCTATGGTGATTGAAAGTCTGTGATTTTTCCCTGCTATGGTACTATTCCTTTGTCACAGCAGAAATCCTAAGCTCTTATTATTTTGAAAACTTGAATTGAAGGTTTGGCAGTACAAGAATTACAAACCATTATAGTGGAACTATCCAACCTCATAATTAAACATGACGAGTGGCCAATTATATCTCAACTGATGTTTCACCTCATTGATTGTTTGATTGTCTGACCTGAACAAAAGGAACGAGTTCTCAGTCCCTCTCAATAAAATGGTTTCCGCGTTTCCATCAAAGAGATGTTACTGAAAGGGGGATTGTCAAAGCGATGTAGATTAAAGAACTAAAACTTTTTAAGGCTACAAACCTGGGACCAGCGGTACCTGCTTATTAACAGTTCCGAGCTGTTGCCTCCAGTCTAAATTGAATAAAATCCCTCATGCAAACTTCCATTGTAAACCCCTATGCGACTTATCTAATGCCCCATTAGCAGATTGCAACACACTGAGCCGCTTGGGTGGTTCCATTGTTTGAAGGGGAGTTTGTTTTTTCTCCAGGGCAGCTCAAGGATCAAGTGTTCATTATTGGTGATAATAAGAGAAGTGTTTACTGTTTGTATTTGTGTAAAGGTGTGCTAAGGGGTAGCGTGTGTACCAACACTCTAATACCATTACTTGTATAAGCTTTGGAATTAAAACCAAGTGTACCTCGCAACTCTGGTCTCGAGACCACTTTGTGTTGTGGATACCGATAAAGCTAGATGGCATTTAATTTTGATTGCTCTAGATTTTAATTTTGCACACTTTGTTTTGATGTGTTTGTGTGAAGTTCATCTCAACTGATTGGGCTGAAATTCATAGTATGTGAGTATGGTGTTACTATAAAATAATGACTGGGGTTTCAGGTAGTTTCT
This sequence comes from Pisaster brevispinus, assembly GCA_023634235.1. Classification (NCBI taxonomy): domain Eukaryota; kingdom Metazoa; phylum Echinodermata; class Asteroidea; order Forcipulatida; family Asteriidae; genus Pisaster; species Pisaster brevispinus. The sequence goes on from JAMKCF010000002.1 coordinate 16,592,144, forward strand.
TGACAGCTACATGTAGTGACCAGTTAGCCGTCTCAACAGTTTCACTTGGTTGATTTTGTGTGGTTTTTCTCCATGGTTCAACTGGCTTTTGAAACATTCTTTTTATAAAGTTAGGGTCATAGATTGGTAAATTCTCCAAACATTTTTGACATAGAAAACTACTTGGTGGGAAGCATTGCAGTTGTTTTTGATTGTATAAAAAAAATTATTTTCACAAATAAATTATCCAGTAATAAACCACAAGGGAAACTGACAGGGTAAATTTTAAACAAAGTTCATTCCCAAAATAAGTTTTGAAGCTACTTGTGTTACTGTGGTTTTTGTAGGCAGGCATGTAATTTCTATAGTTCCGGACTTCAGAATTTTTTGAAAACCTTCGTGTGTCTTCAAATTTTCTTGAAAGAAGTAAAGCAATCACCCAAGAGAGAAAGAAATAGTCCACATTGTGTCCAAACCTGTAGTTTGTATTTCTGGTGATTGACAGAGTCTTTAAACCTTCTGAATTGTAACGTCCAGGAGATTCTGGGTCTAAAAAAGGAGGGACCCATGTAGGTGAGGGAGCTGGATGGACACTGAGAAAATCCAATGGTTGTTTTGATTTTCTTGTTTCCTTCAAAAATCAGCTATAAACTGTTTTTGTTTGACTGTGTTTCTTTGTAGGTGAGGGAACTGACTGAGTCGCTTGACACTGAGAAGAAGCGTCGCTCATCCTACGAGGGGACGATCATCAAGCTCAAAGCAGTGGTGGATAGGAACAAAAAACTCATCAGTAATTTAGAGGTGAGTGCATTGATATTGTCTGTTACAACTTTGCAATCTAGCATGAAAATATTTCTTTTTCTTACCCATACACTTTTGCTTTGCTGAGATGTAGAACAAAGAGCCAATCTAATAGCTTCATTCCATATACTGCATCTCTTTGGAACTCCTTGCCTGGTGCATGTTTCCCTCCATCCTACAAAATAGACTGTTTTAAGAGGAACATCAGTTCCTACTGTAAGCTCCCCCCTAAGTTATTTTCATCTTAGATATTTTCTTCTTGTAGCTCCTTACCAAGAGTGGCTTTTAGCCTTGTTTGAGGCAAACTTGCATTAAAAAAAGTAATAATAAGAATATGTTTTGTTTGTTTATTTCAGGATGAGAAGCACTCATTGTCTGAGAACAAAGCAGCTCTTGAGATGCGAATCGGTTTCTTGGAGAAAGATTTACAACATCTAAAAGAACAAGAGAAGAGCCTCCTCAATCAAACGGTACGATCCTTAACTTCAAATGTCTGGTATTTGCCTCTGGTGCCCATTGAAATGTTCCAGGCTGAGGCCTGATACTTCATGTAGGCAAGGAGGACCTTGGTCATTGCCTTGGTGCCCCTTGAAATGTTCCAATAGAAATTTACAATTTCCTAATAAAGGTGCCCTTTACCAAGGAGAAAACACCTCAGGTGTCCTTGCCCTTTCAAAGCTGAAGCATTGGGCCTGTATTCAAGCAAAGACTAGAGAAGGGTGAACAGCATCATACCATTGGTCATTTGTGGTCATTTGCAGAACTCTTTTTAAAACTAGTTGTTAAAAGGTTAAGAATTTTATGCAATTTATTGATCAGGAAAAGCTTCTTTAAATTGATTGAAAGTGATGGCACCTTTGAAAGAATTCAAGGTTGGTTGTTTTTACAAACTTCTCTTGAATCTCTTTGAAATTCTTTCAGCAGACCTCCTTAAAGTCTGAGCAAACGTTCATCGAGCGCCAAGAGTCCGAGATCAAAATCCTAAGGGAGGAGAATCACAGCCAAGCCCTCAAGCTGCAGAAGACAATGGTCTCCTTAGAGACTGAGAAGAAGAAATGTCTGGAGCTAGGTCAGAAGCTGACCTCCACCGAGGAGAAATGGGAGCAGATTGTACAGCGGTACAAACACAACGAGAAAGATCTGACCAATAAGGTACATGATTATGACTGGTTGGCTCAGTGATGTCCATCTGTTTCAACTCTGTGACCCTGGGTCAAGTCCAGGACCAGAGCCCTGCATGTGAATTTGTTTTTTTGTCCCTACCTGATATGGGTTTCCCTATTTGGGGTTTTCCTCCCACATCTAAAACTTAAATATCTTGATCGTCTCCTCTATTCAGGAAACAGGTATCTTCAGGCCTACAGGTTCCAGTGCCGGGCACTTTTGAGGGTCCCTTGATTTCATTTCCAGAAAGATATAATAACAATAATAATAATAACAATAATAAACTTCTGATTGTTTTTTTGTTATTACAAAACTTTCATTTTGTAAACTTGAATTAATTTGCTTAAATTTTTCCTCCCCAGTTGGACAAGCTGACGAGGGATCTTGAGTTGTCTAAATCAGAACTTGAAGCGAATCATCAGCGGATCAGCAGAATCCACCAAGAGCACGACAAGGTAGGACTTTTGTTGTAGTTATCATAATGGTGTTTCTTAAGTTCTTAACTTGTCCTCTGTAGGCAACCAACGAAGGTGTGAATCTGCCCTTGTATACTTGGTGGTGTACCACATGTTCTAGGGAGCTTTATTTCCTCATCAGCTCCCAGTTGTGCTTTTTGGCAACCCCCTCCCCGCCCCCAAACAAAGATATTGACAAAATAGGGAGACTGCCATCATAGGGCTACATTTAGATTGCCAGTTGGTAGAGTGCTGGTACATTGATCCGGAGGTTGCAAGTTCAAATCTTGTTCTAGTCATTTTTTCTTCATTCACCCAAAAAATGTATTCCTTTTGAGAGGACCTCTTCTTGCTAAGCTGTTTTTTGTTGCTTATTCATAAATAAAAAAGAGTGCACTCTAATTAAATAAACCCCAAACAAGAGTCTTCTAAGACAAGCCAGTAACTTTGAAAATAACACCGTATTAAATGTCAACACCAAAAATTGCATTCATTGATGAAACAACACAATGTCAAACAAAATATAAACAGCAACTTGAGGACACCAAGTTAGAGGCACAATACCTGAAGGATGAACTACAGCAAGAGAAAGGTCTCTCAGAGCAGGCTGATCGCCATCGTCTCACCATCAAGGAGCTTGAAGGTATCGTTGATGAACTCAAGAAGGACCGAGATGTCCTGGCTAGAGAGCTGCAAGTGATGATCACCAAGGAGCAGAAACACAAGGAGTGGATGAGAACGGCAGAGGAATCGGCTGAAGAGGTTGCCAAGTTTCAATCCCAGGTTAGGATGGAATCTGGAGCTTGTTCTCTTGGAAGAAGCCGCTGATGTGATGATGATTTGAATGGAGTGAAGTTAACAACACGTGTGGCACTAACTTGAACCCCTAGCTCGTGGATGCGGTTGGAATGCATGGAGCTATAGTGTGCTTAATACAATCTTACTAATTGACTAATGTGACTAGTGCAACCTTAACTTCAAGTCCACAATTCTGGAAATTGGTTCAATTGAATGGAGCTTTAAAGTATACAATCGTACTAATTGGATAATGTGACATGTGTGGACTTAGATTAATAAATTCACAATGCTGGAATCTGGTTCAATTGAATGGAGCTATCAGTGTTCTCAATACAATTTTACTAATTGACTAATGCATCTTGTGTGACCCTAACTTTAGTCCAGGACTCTGGAAGTTGTGTAAATTGAATTGAGCAACTGTGTCTCACACAGTCACACAAATTGAATGATAACATTATGTTTCCACTAACTTAATCAAGTAAGGGTTGAACAAAAATGTTACCTCGCAGAAATGGGTTACCAACCAAAACGTCATGCCATTCACATTGTTAGGACTGTTGCCCTGCTCTTAATTTGCTAAGTAATATTTTCTGTTCAGCAGCTCTGTGATATTAGGCCTTAATACTAACTTGAGATTGACTTCTGTGTAGAACTAAGTGTAACTTCATAACATGTTTTCATCAAGTCCATTTATGGAGCTGATGCAATGTTTGTATCACTAGTTTGAGCTAACACATATATAGGACTCTAAGCCAGGCTCAGTTTCACAAAGAGCTTAAATTGATTTTAGATATGAATCAATCTTAATTGTGTGATGTCACAATATAAATCACTATGGCAGTTTGGCAACTCATCTGAAGATGAATCTTAGTGCTTTGTGAAATCGATCACGGTTAAGCAGAGAACAGTTTTTGGAATGTGTTCATATCGCACCAATGTGGACTAACAACATAGATAACAAACTCACATGTAAGAGTTCCATTTCCCTTGTTAGAATTGCTTATTACGGCAAAAAAAGGGAAAAAGAAGAGGAAATAATGAAAACTTAAAACAAATCCACACATTTGTGAGTTGTTTCTTACCGTCATGCTCTTTTATGCAGTCTGGGAGAGATGTCCTGGTAGCTCTTATTTCAATGTTCCTTAATGCAGTTACTATCACCCCCTTCAGATTATGTTTCGGGTCATTCTATTTATGTGATGAAATGGAATAGCCCAAATGTAAACAGGTGGTTTTTGTTAGAAGTGTTTAAGTGTCACCGTGGTTACAGTAATCAGCAGGTGTTTTGATTCTGAGACTATTTCCTGGCTTGTCATTAAGAATTAATACTCCAGCTTTTGTCATGGTAATAAGGGCCCCTAAGCTACTGGAGAGAGTCCACTGCACATAGAGTGCACAATACTTACTTTAACCAAAAATACATGTGAATGTAGTTGTTTATCAATTCCGTAGAATTAAGATCAGTGGAACTCACTTAAATGTACTACAAGCACAACTTTATCCAAAACATGTGAATGTAGTTGATTATCAATTCCGCAGAAATAAGATCAGTGGAACTCACTTAAATGTACTACAAGCACACAGAGGTTAGGGTTTGGCATTCTTTCTTTCTTTCTCAAACGAGACCACAAACAAATTGAGAACCCCTTAAAATTCCATAACTAAAAATTGTACGGTGTTTACAGCAAAATGTTTACCGGCCAACCAAGGTTAACGAAGAGCAGTTATTATTTATAATATCTGAATATTAATATCTTTAGCATCACACTAATAATTGAAGGATCAGCAGGTGGTTTATCAAAGGTTCAATTTCCTTAGCAACTCGTTGTTATTTCCTGTTTTTTTGTTTGTTCACGCAATGAAAGCTGATAGCCGTGAATGTACAAACCTTACTTCAACCACACTTCATACAATTTCATTCTCAACCTAGTCATACATTTTTAATCCACTGCCATCAAGTTCATGATAAAAATCTTTTAAGAAGAACTGAGGTTCACATTTTGAAAGATTTCGGCAAAGCAAGCTGCCTCTTTACATCTTCACACCCTGAGGTTAACATTCTACTTTGGGATAACTTAATTGATTTTTGTTTTGTTTGGATGTTTGGAGTTGATTACGGTCGTGTGTCGGTGTTTCTTGTGATGTATAATGGCTGAGTCATCCGTTGGAGATGAGGTTGTGGATGCAGTTGCAGAGGATGAACATACAGTTACAGGAGGAGAGACTACAGCGAAGGACCATCAGACGATCGCAAAGACAGTTTCTGGTGAGGAGGAACTCAATACGCCTGGATCAGAGGAGATAAAAGCTGCCTCTGAGGAAGCAGAACTTGGTGAAGAGAAAGATACACCTTTTGAGGAAAAAAACATCTTGGAAGAAGAGGCAGTAGAAGCAGTTGCGGAAAGAGAGGATCAGAGTGATTTGGAAATAGAGGGTGTCTCGGGAGAGGAGGCCGGTTTGGAAGAAAAGGTGGATGCTGTTGGTGAGGGTGACTCGGATGAACTGAGTACCTCAGGAGGACATTCTCAACAGGAAAAGATCTCTTCACCAGGAGAAAAACCAGAAAGTGACATAGATTACATTTTTAAGGACCAGTCTGATACTAAAGAACATCTTATTTTGGGCGGAGATTCGCAGTCGGAGGAAAAGATTCATTTGGGAGAAAATACAGAGAGTGAGGAAAAGTCACTTGGGAAGGACGAAGTTGACTTGAAAGAAAAAGCCGAAACTGCAGAAGGAGGTTCAGCAGAAGAAAAAGCATCAACACTGGGAGAAAATTCAGCAGAAGGAGGTCCAGCAGAAGAAAAAGCATCAACACTGGGAGAAAATTCAGCAGAAGGAGGTCCAGCAGAAGAAAAAGCATCAACACTGGGAGAAAATTCAGCAGAAGGAGGTCCAGCAGAAGAAAAAGCATCAACACTGGGAGAAAATTCAGCAGAAGAAAAGTCCCTTTCTGGAAAAGATTCCCAATTGGAGGGAAAAAACATTTCTGAGGAAGAGGTTGGCTCAGGGGAGAAGCATAGTCTGAGTGAAAAAACCGACTCGGAAGAAGATATTGATGTCAACGAGAAGCTTGCAGTAGGAGAGCAAATTATTGTCCAAGATAAATCTGTATCAGATAAAACTACAGTGGATGCAAAACTTGTTGCAAAAGAAGGTTCTCTTTCAGAAGAAAACTCATTATTAGAGGAAGATCATCAATCTAAGAAAAGTTCGTGCTTGGAGGAAGAAAAGTCTTTATCAGGAGACGAGACAGATTTGAAGGAGAAGTCTGCCTCTGAGGAACAACCTGGCATTGAAGGAGAATCTGAGAAAGAGGAGTTCAGTTTGGATGAGGAGGTTGGCTCAGAGGAAGAGTTAGTGTCAGGAGGAGAGGTTTGTAGTTTGGAGGCAGATGGTGTTTCAGGAGACAAGAATTTTAAGCAAGAAAGGACTTCTTCAGAGGAAGAACTTGTTCCCAAAGAAGAGCAGAGTTTGGACATAAGTCCTGTTTTGGAAGAAGAGGTTGTCAATAAAGATCCCATTTCAGAAGGAAATTCCAGTCTTGAAGGAAAAAACTATTGTGAAGAAGCGGGTGTTACAGAGGAAAATATTTTTGGAGAGGATTCTGTTCTTGAAGAAACTCTAGCATCTTGTAATAATTTCAGTTTGGGGGAAAAAGTTGTTCTGGAGGAAGAATTGAATGTTGTGAGTGACACCCCTGTGGAAGTTCAGGCTGATCGTGAAGCAAACCTCCAACTGACTGAAATTTCACCTGACTGCGACAAAAAACATTTCCTCAAAGAGGGAAAACCTTTAAGGAAATCAATAGATCTTGAAGAAAACCTAAATTCAGAAGAATTGTTGAAGGAAGATATTAAGCATTTAGAAGATAGTCCCGTTTCAAAAGAAGTGACAGACTTGGAAGAGAAAATATTAATTGCAGAGAAAACTGGTTTGAAGGACCACCAAGTTGGGAAGGAAGAAACTAGCTCAGGAGTTCAGACTGTGTTGGATAAGTCTGACTCTGGTGGGAATAGTCCAAGGAGAGGGTATAATCTTCTAGAAAAAAAAATTCGCTCTGAGGAAAGAAGTATTGCCGACTTGCAGGTTACTTTGGAGGCAAGGATCGCATCTACAGAGAAGACTCTTCTTGAGAAAATCGTTACATTGGAATCACAGGTTTGCAGGAGCAAAACTTTGTATAAGTTATGTTTTACTTTGGAAAGTGATAAACTCTAAAATATTATACAGACTTTGCTCAGAAAACAGTTTTTTGTAAGACAAAAAAGATAAAAATAAAAAAACTTATACTGCTCACCTACCCATTCTAAGAGTACACAAGGCACCTTTAGGAAAAACATCAATCAATATTGGAAAAATCATGAAATACAAGAAATGACCTTGCAGAACAATTGTTCTACATGGTCATTGCTTGATTTAATTACACAGAGTAAGCAAGACAAAATTGTTACTTCTTTTATGCTTAGAACATTGGAGATAATTTCAGTGGTGCGTTTGCTTTTCTTCCCTTCATACTAATTGCTATTAACGATGCTTTCGTACTAAAATGTTCTTGTGTTGGTCAAACTTTTTTTCAACATCCAGTATTTTCCTCGCCAGTTGTGCCAGCAGGAACAATTTTCTGCTTTGAACTTTGCTTGAATATTTACATCTGTTCTGTCTTCATTATTAATTCATGGATATTTTGTTTGTGGTTTATTTTAGCTGGAGAGCAGTGTGTTGAAGCAGAGTAGCCTGGTAGAAGAACTCAGTGAAGAAAAGAGAAGAAACCAAAGTAAGTTGATCACGCTTTGTTTGGCTTTTTGACTCAAAGAAACTCAGTGGAAATAAATGAAATCTTTATGCCTACATTTTATATGTTGTAATAATGTGGTGTCGTGGCCGAGCGGTCTAGGGCAGTAGACTCAAGTTCTGAAAGTTCTGAATGTGGATTGTAGCCACGTCCTTCTTAATTCAGCTTCTCAGCTGGGAGTAAGGATGATTAGCCTCCCAAATCATTATTATTATTATATTATAACTTTCATAAACTAGACAGCTTAAGGTCTGCTCTTGAAATTGTTGTGAAAAAAAATGATATCCAAGACTGTTTTTAGTCCAAGTTGTGAAGATGCTGCAAACTTTTGCTATTTTTATGAAAAGCAAATATTTTTGTTGCGATTTTTGCAGAGTTGCAAGACAAGCTGGACCAGAGTCAAGAGTTGGTCAAGCGGGCTGAGGAATCTACTGATCACCTCAAGGAGAGCATCGGTCGTAAGTCAGCTGAGCTGGTCAGGCATTACGATTGGTCCAAAGAGGGTCAGGTGAGTCAATCAAGCAATTTGATTGGTCAAAGGAGTTGCTGTCATCATCTTTCGACACATCTTTGTTTTCCTGGTGTTATGCAGTAATTGAAACAGTAATTTATTTACTTTGTTTTTAGTTGAAACTTGAGAACAAAGTCCGAGTGCTTGAAAAAGAATTGGAGGATTCCAAGATGGATTCTCATGGAGAGAAGACAGAGGTTGCTTGGCGACTGTCCAGGGAAGAGAAGAGGGTGAAGGAATTGGAAGAATTGTTAGAAGAGAAGAAGGAGGTAAGAGTTCATCATCTGTCAGTGTAACCTAGTCAATTAATAATATGGGCTAATTGTACTCACAGCTGCACCAACAGGTGCTCAAGGTGTAATACAACAAGCTCAAGACTCAACTTATTTATATTCAAAAACTAAATTAAAGGACTTAGTAATGTATACGGCAAATATTGTACAAATACTTGTGATTTTTAATGAGTGTTTAGAACATTTTTGAATTGTGTTTCTGACAAACATGATCTGACCTGTGAATGCTGCTGATTCCAGAGATGTGGAGCTGCAGCTGAAGCCCTACCGCCACCCACCCCCCATAAATATTTAACTTGGAGGTGGGAATTAATTCTAAGAATGTTTTGTTGTACTTTTGAAATGAAGGAGTTGGCTCAGTTGAAGAAGGAAACAGGAAGGTTGTCCGTGGGTCATACCAGGGCTGAGGAGAGAGTACTGGATGAGGCTAGGCTACGAGTTGATATTGAACATAGAAATAAAGTACTAGAAGAAGAAATGACCAAGGTAAAACAAAAACAGCTTAATATTTCGGTTGTATTTTATTCTGTTATAGCTTTAGCAATTCTCCTTGATTCTGTCATGTTCTGATGAACAAGTTTGAAAATCTCCCCGATTATGGAAACTTTTTCCACTTTACGTTGAATATAATTCTAGATATCTCCCTGATTGATGGAAAAAAAATCTCCCTGATTGCAAGATGCAAATGTTACCAGCTTAGGAAATAGGGTGATGATGAAGAATGCTGTTTTAGATCTTGGAGAAAAACAATATATAAAATGTGTATTTTTGTGTGATCTAGCAATGGACCCAGTTAAAGGACCTGATGACCAGACTAAGTGCTTCTGAGTCAGCTAAACAGGAATTGGAGGTCAAATTGGAAAAGGTATGAAGTACAAACTAAAAGAACACAATCCACTTACATAACCACAATTTTGAAATAACAGTACTATAAAGACGTGTGCCCAATTTCATGGCTCTGCTTATCGCAGAATTCTGAGCTTACAGCCAAAGGGATCTGTAAGCGCAGAATTCTGTGGTAAGCAGAGCCATGAAATTTGGCCCCAACTTATTCTTAACATCTTTTGTCTTCTTGCTCTTCTTGGTGTCTCGGCAAGTTTTTTGTTAAAGACCTTTATCTCCTGTCAACCATCTTGATATTTTTTATCCACTAAAATCTATGGCCCTTTTTGAATTGATGGCTTTGGCTTGAGTTGTGGCTTTGGCTGTGTTTTGTTTGAAGCCACATGCCGGTAACACATGCTTTCAAAATCACGGACGGAGCCTAAGCCGGACCCGAAGTTGAAGCCGAGATTTCAATAAGGCACCAGATTGATGCTCGATGGTCAGGAATAGTCTCGTCTAGTTTTGGTTTAACCAGGCAAACTTTCCTTGTGTTTTAACAATAATATGCCTAGTCAAAGATGGTAGTAGAATAATAAAGGTGTAGTTGACGGAGTTGTTACTAAACTAATTGTGCCAAAATGCTGACATTTTATTTTGTGAGACTCCCAGCTTTCTATTTCTCTATCATGATATGGCCATGTTGGCCATGTAACCAAACGAAGGCTGGAAGGACAGATTAGTCAGGTCCCATTACATAAAATGAGGATATAGACTAATACATTGTGATTGTGTATACAGGACACCTAACAAAGATCTGGTGATCTCCCTTACTCTTTGCCTCTGTTTCCTAACCCACTGCTTCTCCGCAAACGGCTTCAGTCATGCAGCTTAAATATCATTCTTTTGACAACCTTTATAACAACAGAAACCCTTTAACACATGTAACCCATTAACCTTTGACCCTTGAACTTTTAGCAAACTAATGAGATGCAGCAACGATACACTGAGATAGAGCAGGTGCAGGCAGAGACCAACGCTACTACATCGACCCTGAGTCTGGTGCAACAGCGTGCTCAGGTCGCTGAACGCAAGGTGCAGGTCAATTAACATGGTTGTAGTTTAAGCATTGTACAGCATAACCCTGAGTGAATTACTGACTGATTTGCTCACATTGCACAAATATTCCAGGTGTAAATTACTGACTTGTGTACCGCACTGTATACTCAGTACTTTCCCGAGTTCTGTGGAAAAATCCACTGGCAAATTGCTCGAGTGGGATTTGAACCCTGAACTTTTGCCATGGGTTGAGGGTTCGAATCACAGCTGAGTAATTTGCCTGTGGATTTTTCCACAGGTCTCGGGAAAGTACTGAGAATACAGTGTAAGGGTAAACTAAATAATATTCTTTATCCCTGATGCAAATTTAACATCTATTAAATTACTGACTTGTTTGATCACATTGCACAGATATTCCTGGTGTAAATTACTGACTTGTTTGTACCTCAAACCTAACCAACCACATCTCATAATACTTATTTTTCTATAACTACTCAAATCTTATTCACATTCAAATTCGTGTTTTCTACTTTAATTTGTTTCCCTTTTATTGTTACACTCTGCTTTAGAAAAGAAGTTGGAATTTGAGTTGAAAATCTCTCTATTTGTCACTTTGTGTTCTGATGAGGTCACACAGATTGGTGCAGTGCGATAACTTGAACCATCTTTTGCACCCTGACAGTCCTCAGTCTTTGAAAAACTCTTCTTCTTTTTTCTTTTTTTTTTACAGTTTCTTAAATGATTTCTTTTTTTCTGTAATGTACATTTGCTGTGTTTAGCACAATGTGTACTCATCTTTTGCTGATGACAATTTATTTTGCCAAGTAGCTGATTAAAAAACCTCCCTGGTTGTGCGGGTTGTACCAGACTAGAGGCCTAGTAGATCCCAACACTGGTTAATTTTTAATTACTGTAAAGTAAACAAAATTTACTGAAATATGAGAGAGTCTCAATCTCAGCCCTTTAGGCCTCAGGCTGATAGGTCAGAAGTCGTTGAGAGTTAAGATTCATCTTAAGGTGTGTATCAATCTGAATTGCTAAGCAAAGTGTGGTGTATTGTTTGTCACTCAATGTAGATTCCTGAGCTGCAGCAGCAACTTGATGAGAAGTCGCTGCGTCTCCAAGCTGCAGAAGCCCAACTACGAGACCTAACTGCTACTAAGCTTGACCTCCGTAGCAGTAAAGATGATATCAACAGACTGAAGGCTCAACTACATGAAGAGAGGATAGAGAAGTATGTCCAAAACTTTTTGAAGAGATGGTGTTTCCTTACAATGACTAGAGTTTTGTAGTCAAAATTTAGACAACAATCAACAAATTTGTTCTTCACCAATGTTGACAACAAACTGTCCTTTCTCAGAGGCATCTCTTCTTCAGAGGAGGTCACATGATGTACCCAAAAGGTTAAACTTTTACTGAAACTACCAATCTGTAGTCTTTTAATCAGTTTTTAACTACAAGCAAACTGACTCGGTATGAAACGGATCATTATTCTTGTATTTCCCCTAAACACATTGAACTCCTATAGTTTCCTTCCTTAAAACTGAAGTGTGCTTAATAAAGAATCTGACAATAAATATTGTTTGTTTCCATCCTCTCTGGTATCTGCAGGTCTTTGCTGAACCAGCAGCTGGAGGATTTGAAGCAACAACTGACGTCATCGTTGGAACGAGAAGAGAAAGTCCGCCATGAGAACACCGACACTAAACACAGATTGCTGGAAATTCAAAACAGACTTTATGCAACTGAAGATAAATCTAAATCAGTTGAGGATATGGTAAGAGGAAAATGACCCCATTTTGGCTTCTTTGCCTTCAGCAAATACAAATCAGAAAACACAAATCAAAAATGGCTATCAACCTAATTTTAAAACTGACTTCCTTGATTGACAGCACTCAATAGCAGAGATGGGTAAGAAATCCCTTCTAGACCAAGTATCATCCTTGCAGCTTGAAGTTCAACGTCTACAGACTGAGCTGATGCAGACAACACAACGACTGGATGCACAGATCAGTAAATACGAGGAGCACAAGACACATCATAAAAACAAGCTGCAGCAAGCCAGGTACAAAAGCATTCATTCAATTAACAAGCATACCCTGTTGCTTTGTCTCAACCTGTTTAGTTGCTGAGTTTTTATAACGAGTTAGTAAACTCAGTCAATAACGTGATTGAGACAAAAAATGCTTATCGGTTCACTAATGGGGAAGTTGTAGATTGGATCAATAACGTTACAATTTCTTTCTACAAACGGTTTTCCTACTTGAATCTATTGCAGAGACATCTTCACTAGACACAAGTCTGTTCTGGCTGACAGTCTAATGAAATTACAGCAGGATCTGAACACGACTAACGCTGAGCTGCAGAAGGAGCAGAATAACAGAGAGAACTTACAGAAGAAACATGACAATCTGCTGGATGAACACCGCAAGCTGCTCGCTGAGTAAGTGGCTCTCTCCCCTCCCCCCTTCTTACCCTCCGCAAGTTTTTCAGTACTATGAACAGAAACAAAAACTTTTCCAAAGTTTCTGTTATTTCTTTTGGATTTTTAGTGTCTGAATGGAGAAAAAAGGAATATTACAGTTTGCTTTTTGGCATGTTTTATTTCATTCCATTTAAAATTAAACCAAGGGACTGAAAAGCGTGTAGCACTGTGATTCGTAATCCTGAAGATATCTGTGTAGAGAAGATGATGAGGAAATGTCTGACTTGGATGTTGGAGGAAAACCCCATTGGGGGAAACCCATGCAATCAAGTTGGGACTGAAAACCCAATCCACATGCAAGGCTCCGGTCTGAGGTGGGATTCAAACCAAGGTCCACAGAGGTGAAAGGCAGGGAAAGAAACCACTGAGCGAACTTCATTTTGTCGTTATGAATCGTCTTTTCTCTAGGCATTCAGACACAGAGGAAGTTGTGAGGGATCAGCATCGCAATGTGAACACCATGGACTACAGAGTCAAGTATCTTGAGAAAGAGAATGGGGTGCTGCAAGATCGCATCGATACCTTGAGCAGACAGAGGGTAGCTATGGAGAAACTCATCAGGGAGTACAGGTTGGAGAAACAGAAAATGGTGAGTAGCAGTGAGTTAATATGAGGTTTGTGAAACTCATCAATGGTTTGAATACCAGAAACTCATCAGGGAGTACAGGTTGGAGAAACAGAAAATGGTGAGTAGCAGTGAGTTAGTTTGAGGTTTGTGAAACTCATCAATGGTTTGAATACCAGAAACTTATCTGGGAGTACTGGTTGGGGAAACATTTTTTTAAATAGTGAGTGACAGTGAGTAGTTTTTAGTGGTTAGAGTACTGGCTACAGAAACATGAAAATAAATGACGAGTGGCAGTGAGAGATTTGAGGTTTGTGAAATTCACTTTTAATTACTCATCTGGGAGTACTGGTTGTAGCAACATATAAATAAATGGTGAGTGACATTGAGGGGTTGGGGTTTTGTAAAACTCTGCGATTATCTTACCAGGGCATACTGGCTAGAAAAATACAAAAAGAATGAGTGTCAGTAAGGGGGTTGGGAATTTTTGAAATATGCGACTCGTAATTAGAGGTGTAGGCAGGATATTTTTACTGTGGGGGGAGGGGGGCATTGCTTTTCAGAGTTTTGAACAGTTTTTTAGTTTTAACTTGGCCTCCAAATGCCTGTTGGGAAAAAACACTGTAAATTGGAATTGTTTTTTATAAGATTGAATCTGTATCTAGTACAGTTTAGGAAACGGCAAAAGGTAACAGTGAAATGATTGTTTCTGACAAACTCATGACAGTGGAGTGGCATAGGGATAGGTGTTTTGAGTCAAACTTGCAGAATACATATAAAATGGTTTGGGGTTTTTTTTTAATGTAAAATTGTAAAAATGTGCATGTTGTCTGTAATTAATTTGCCTGTATCTAGTCAGTTGTGATCTTGATAGCATGTGTCACAGTTTCAAGCAACGTGCAGTCTGCAATGAGTGTTTATAACACATCTCCAATAATGCTTTGTACATGCATGCATATGTTCTCTTATTTTGCTATCTTTTTCCTTTTTGCTTTCATGTGGCACTTTCTGCACCCTTATTTTTAACCTGCTTTTGCTGCTTGGTCCTTGACTCTGCCTGCCTGCCTGGGTGCCTGCCTGGGTGCCTGCCTGGGTGTCTGTCTGGGTGTAGGAGATTGACAAGTCATTGCTAGCATCACCAGCTGGGGGCTTCACGCTGAACTCCCCCCTCAGTACGTTAAATTCGTCCCTACCTCGAACCACGCTCACTAGTGGGCTTGGCCAATCACAGAGGTAAGCATCAGCACTGGTTTGTTTGGGTTTTTGGTGCTTTTGTTTTTTGGGGGTTTTTTTGTTCCTTTTTTAGCATTTTTTAATGAGGTCCCTTTTTCCTTTATATTCTTACATATGGCGTTTCAAGGTTGATTATAGCTAACTGAAAATACTGCCCTCTTGTGGTTGTTTTGCATTCTTGCTGCATATGCATAATTCAATGGTCAGTGCAATCTCATTTTGTGTGCAAAAAATGCTTGAAGAACACAAAAATCTTTTAATGTAAATAGGTGACAAACATTTCATGCACAATGCTCATAGTTAGTATTGAGTAAGTTTGTTTATTGTAGACTTGATAGTTTTGCTATTTTAATCTAATTTGTGATTGATTTTTGCCCTTAGAATATCAGTGGGATTTTCCTAAAATATATCCAGGAAAAATCTATAAAATCATATACCATATGTAGGTCAGCTATTGTACTCGATCAATTGTCTTTTGTTTTTTCAGGGGCAAATATCAAGCTTGCGATTAAAGGGGCTAAGTTGCCTCTGGATTGGGTGTTTTGGGCTATAACAAGCATTTTTTATGAAATTAATATGGTTGGGAAGAAATTTTGCAAGTGGAATAAAACTATTTTACATAAATACTCCTTGAAATTGTGTGGTTTGTGTGCAAGTTCATGGCAGAACACGGTCCACTATTTTGTGGGACCAATTGGACCAAATGGCAGACCGCATGCTTTGCTGGTTGTAGTTCCAGAGTCATGTCTTTAATCACAATTCACTAACTACAATAAACTGAAGGTGTGTTTGTGCATGAGGAGCAAGTCCAAACGGCAACATTTTACGAGACTTGCAGGCAATTTGGTGTTACTACTCCTCCGTAGTAAGGTTTCAATGTTTTGTTGTTGTTTTTGTCTGACAGCCCCAGCTACATCTCAACCCTTGATACTCGGACTTCTCATAACAACGGCTACTCATCACTGAGAGCGAGTCAACAAGGAACAAGAAACTCGGGGTACAGTCATCACAGCCCTTTGAATCGTCAGTCATTACGAAGTCCTATCCTAAGTACTACTCAAAGCTCAGACAATGATACTGATTCGTGAGTCTCAAAGTCCGAGACTGGTGATGGTGAAACTCAATCAGCCTCAGTGGACTCAATTAAGAGGCCTATGATACTGTGAGAACCATGTTGCTTCTGTGAGTGTTGTGAGCCCAAGATTAGATCAGGTCCTTCGATGGAGAATTTTCCCCGATACTCAAACCTGCCCAGCCTTGACTCACCGTGAGGAGAGACTTGAAGCATATGATGTACTAGGACAAGGGTCACCCTCGCTAACTTCATAAGAGGCAAGATCATTGGTCTGTAAGTAGTGTTCCGAACCTACACACTGTGCCTGCCTCTCCATCCGTTCACTTCAAGATGGCAGCCTGATGATGTTAAGGCAAGTTCTGTTTTTCAGAAATAATTTGTCTCTTGAGCTTAACTGACTAAATATATTCGGATGGATACACGCTGGATGTTGCACTAAGATTGCAACATGAAGTGGTACGATTCCAAGAACTTATATTGGACTTACACCTTGAGAAATAAGGGTCCAATTCTAAATAATGGTACTATTAGAAAAGATGTAAGACTCTACAATGTGGATCCAATCTGTTATGGCCTTATGAGTGGAATTATCAATGACTGCAAAAGTTAAAGATGGAAGCATTTGTGATCAGGTAATATATTGAAATGCATTATTCGCAATAATAAGAGTCTAATTTTGATACGATACATTTTGTACTTTTGCTGGCTAATCTCTAGATATAGAAATGATGTTCTTAAGAATTAAATATGGCTGCATTCCTTGATAATATTTTTTGTGAAATTATACAGAAGTGCCTAGTGTTAAAAAGATTTCACCTCTCATCTGCAAAGCAAATCACACCTGGGTTGGAGCTCATGTTTGGTTCATTTTGGTTGTTCAGACCTAGATCTTAACCATAATAGAGGCAAGGCCAAATTAATTTATACGAAGGACACATCAAGAGGCCTTGTGCAGGAGTGTCATCTTAAAAACATATCACACTGCATCTTGGGAAACCGAGCTCAGTTCAAATATATATCAAGCTGCCAAGATGGCAGCCATGCTGTAGTTTACAACTAGGCTAGTTTTTATCGTTGTGTACCGCATTGCTTCAACATCAGCAGGCCATGATGGTTGCCGGTGTTACATTGAATCGGATTTTACCCAGAATCCTTTGTGTGCCGATCATGCACATTGGGATTTTTTTATTTTTATTTTTTTCCTTTTGTGTAACTGTTTGATCAGTCCTAATAACGCACACTCAGGGTGAATTATGTGTGAATTATTGAATGTGTACAATGTATTTAATCATTATAAAAGTATGATCAATATTGTGCCTTTTTTTTTTACCAAATTCAAATCTTGAACACTCTTACACCAGAGAGACTGAAAGATTGTTATATCTCATTACCAGAGGGTTTTGTGTCTCAAACATGTGTAACCCTTTTTTTAGATACTGTTTTCCCTGACATGATGTTTAATAAGAGGTAAATTGTAAGGTTAAGAAATTGTTGTGCTGTGACTTTACCAACTGCAAAGATTTGTTTTTCTCTTTGATGTGTGCTTGTTGTAAACGTGTTGATGTTTGTCAATTAGTAGCAAGTTCGCGCAAGGACCAATGGCTAACTAGTTGCTGGGTAGTGACGTACTTAGGGCATGCACACTGAAGTTGAAGTGTGAACGACTCTAATCATGTCATGTCAACACAACCATAAAATATCGGATCAAAGTGCGTTATCATTTTTTCTGATACCTGGTCCTTTCTACACTGTGCTATGAAAACGGCTATTGGTGACCAGCGATGCAAACATGCCCAGAAGGCTGGTTTCAAATATTCCAACCATCGTCAAGTAGACAGAGTTAGGGCTGACTTAGTCAGTGATAGTTCCTGCGTGAACTTGTCCAAAGCTGAAGTGTGCTATTATTGTATGTTTTGAAGACACCTTGCATATGACATCACAAGCTCAAACAGCGCCCTCACTGAGGTAATAGGAATACCTATCATTGGCTGAGAGTTGTGTGTTTTGCGTATGCGTACTTTTTCATTGTTTAGCCTCAGTGATGGCGTCCTATGCAAGGAATTTATTGATAGATGTGTGGGTCAGGATTAAGGAGGACTCAAGACCGAATGAAACTTTTTATATTATTTGTCTAAAATGTTTGGCTTTAGATTATGGTTGGGATTCTCTCTCTCTGTCATTCCTGTTGGCTCTTAAAGCTGACTGCAGAGTAAATTGATTTGCTGATGAGATTTTTGTTTCAAACCAGAGGCTGTTTTCATTTTTTTTTTTTCCAGAATAATTGATGTTTTAAATCTTACATTTTTTCAAACTTTAATCATTCCTCTTAACCGTTTGCCTTTTTTATATTGTGGTTTTTGATATGGATGATATTTGCCTTATGTATTCATTGTCAGTCATTACATTTGGCAGACAGACATCGATTATTGAAATCGGGAGTAACTTATTTCTGCCAAAGTTGTAGAGGAGCTTTTTGTAGACGTAGCTCTTTTTTTAACCATTCAGAGACCATACAATATTTGTAAGTGTTGTTCTTACGGTCAAGCATGCAAGGGCAAGATTGTGCTAAATTTGTATTGAGTAATTTATCAGAATTTCTTAACACTCATAGCTTGTAGTTTGTATTTTTGTATGTTTTATAATATAGCCTTATTTATTTTGTACATACATTTTGTACACTGTGGATGATTTTGTTGTAATATATTGTCACAGGATATGCTGTTGGTGTGTTCTTCATCATTAAAGTTCTTCAAAATTAATATTTCGAATCTGAAGGTGCCTATGACATGTTTTTTAACACGTCAAAATGAAAGAGTGAGGAGTGTTTAGTATCATTATACAGCCTAAAATCGCAACTGTCAATATTTCTCAAAGTAAAGCTTATTTCCTAGGTCAACTTACATAAAATGGCATCAGTAGAGCCTACTGCATCATTTTATAGCGTAAAATCATAACTCAAAAATCGGCCCAAATTTGATAAAAATGCTGGACTTACCCCTTGTGATTTTTTCAGATTTTAGCCTATTTTTCAACTATCAATATTTCTCAAAATAAAGCTTATTTCCTAGGTCAAGTTACATAAAATGGCATCAGTAGAGCCTACTGCATCATTTTATAGCGTAAAATCATAACTCAAAAATTGGCCCAAATTTGATAAAAATGCTGGACTTACCCCTTGTGATTTTTTCAGATTTTAGCCTATTTTTCAACTATCAATATTTCTCAAAATAAAGCTTATTTCCTAGGTCAAGTTACATAAAATGGCATCAGTAGAGCCTACTGCATCATTTTATAGCGTAAAATCATAACTCAAAAATCGGCCCAAATTTGATAAAAATGCTGGACTTACCCCTTGTGATTTTTTTCAGATTTTAGCCTATTTTTCAACTATCAATATTTCTCAAAGTAAAGCTTATTTCCTAGGTCAAGTTACATAAAATGGCATCAGTAGAGCCTACTGCATCATTTTATAGCGTAAAATCATAACTCAAAAATCGGCCCAAATTTGATAAAAATGCTGGACTTACCCCTTGTGATTTTTTCAGATTTTAGCCTATTTTTCAACTATCAATATTTCTCAAAATAAAGCTTATTTCCTAGGTCAAGTTACATAAAATGGCATCAGTAGAGCCTACTGCATCATTTTATAGCGTAAAATCATAACTCAAAAATCGGCCCAAATTTGATAAAAATGCTGGACTTACCCCTTGTGATTTTTTCAGATTTTAGCCTATTTTTCAACTATCAATATTTCTCAAAGTAAAGCTTATTTCCTAGGTCAAGTTACATAAAATGGCATCAGTAGAGCCTACTGCATCATTTTATAGCGTAAAATCATAACTCAAAAATAGGCCCAAATTTGATAAAAATGCTGGACTTACCCCTTGTGATTTTTTCAGATTTTAGCCAATTTTTCAACTATCAATATTTCTCAAAATAAAGCTTATTTCCTAGGTCAAGTTACATAAAATGGCATCAGTAGAGCCTACTGCATCATTTTATAGCATAAAATCATAACTCAAAAATCGGCCCAAATTTGATAAAAATGCTGGACTTACCCCTTGTGATTTTTTCAGATTTTAGCCTATTTTTCAACTATCAATATTTCTCAAAATAAAGCTTATTTCCTAGGTCAAGTTACATAAAATGGCATCAGTAGAGCCTACTGCATCATTTTATAGCGTAAAATCATAACTCAAAAATCGGCCCAAATTTGATAAAAATGCTGGACTTACCCCTTGTGATTTTTTCAGATTTTAGCCTATTTTTCAACTATCAATATTTCTCAAAATAAAGCTTATTTCCTAGGTCAAGTTACATAAAATGGCATCAGTAGAGCCTACTGCATCATTTTATAGCGTAAAATCATAACTCAAAAATCGGCCCAAATTTGATAAAAATGCTGGACTTACCCCTTGTGATTTTTTCAGATTTTAGCCTATTTTTCAACTATCAATATTTCTCAAAATAAAGCTTATTTCCTAGGTCAAGTTACATAAAATGGCATCAGTAGAGCCTACTGCATCATTTTATAGCGTAAAATCATAACTCAAAAATCGGCCCAAATTTGATAAAAATG
Organism: Pisaster brevispinus; assembly: GCA_023634235.1. Classification (NCBI taxonomy): domain Eukaryota; kingdom Metazoa; phylum Echinodermata; class Asteroidea; order Forcipulatida; family Asteriidae; genus Pisaster; species Pisaster brevispinus. Next base: position 16,612,758 of record JAMKCF010000002.1, read on the forward strand.
CTGGACTTACCCCTTGTGATTTTTTCAGATTTTAGCCTATTTTTCAACTATCAATATTTCTCAAAATAAAGCTTATTTCCTAGGTCAAGTTACATAAAATGGCATCAGTAGAGCCTACTGCATCATTTTATAGCATAAAATCATAACTCAAAAATCGGCCCAAATTTGATAAAAATGCTGGACTTACCCCTTGTGATTTTTTCAGATTTTAGCCTATTTTTCAACTATCAATATTTCTCAAAATAAAGCTTATTTCCTAGGTCAAGTTACATAAAATGGCATCAGTAGAGCCTACTGCATCATTTTATAGCGTAAAATCATAACTCAAAAATCGGCCCAAATTTGATAAAAATGCTGGACTTACCCCTTGTGATTTTTTCAGATTTTAGCCTATTTTTCAACTATCAATATTTCTCAAAATAAAGCTTATTTCCTAGGTCAAGTTACATAAAATGGCATCAGTAGAGCCTACTGCATCATTTTATAGCGTAAAATCATAACTCAAAAATCGGCCCAAATTTGATAAAAATGCTGGACTTACCCCTTGTGATTTTTTCAGATTTTAGCCTATTTTTCAACTATCAATATTTCTCAAAATAAAGCTTATTTCCTAGGTCAAGTTACATAAAATGGCATCAGTAGAGCCTACTGCATCATTTTATAGCGTAAAATCATAACTCAAAAATCGGCCCAAATTTGATAAAAATGCTGGACTTACCCCTTGTGATTTTTTCAGATTTTAGCCTATTTTTCAACTATCAATATTTCTCAAAATAAAGCTTATTTCCTGGGTCAAGTTACATAAAATGGCATCAGTAGAGCCTACTGCATCATTTTATAGCGTAAAATCATAACTCAAAAATCGGCCCAAATTTGATAAAAATGCTGGACTTACCCCTTGTGATTTTTTCAGATTTTAGCCTATTTTTCAACTATCAATATTTCTCAAAATAAAGCTTATTTCCTAGGTCAAGTTACATAAATGGCATCAGTAGAGCCTACTGCATCATTTTATAGCGTAAAATCATAACTCAAAAATCGGCCCAAATTTGATAAAAATGCTGGACTTACCCCTTGTGATTTTTTCAATTTTTGGCCTGTTTTCAGCTATCAATATTTCTCAAAATAAAGCTTTGGTCCTAGGTCAACTTAAATAAAAAGGCAGAAAAATTGTGAGTTAAAAATTTGCCATAAATTGCACAGAAATTTTAAATCTGTCAAAAATTCAATAAATCAGACGGGGGTAAGCCTTGCATTTTTCATTATTTTAACCAAAAATATTAATTTCTACAACAATGTTGTAATGTTTTATGAAATGTGGTACTGACAAAACCGACAAAGGACACACAAATAACTGCCAAACTTTACCTAAAAATGACTATTTTAATTACAAAGACAACAATGCCAATGAACTCAGTTTCTAATGAGTACAATTGGTACTTCTACTTCAAATATTTACAAAGGTCAAAGTTCAAGGTCACAGGAAGAAACCAGAAAAATTAAGTCAGTGACTGTCACATAAGGAACATTGATTTATAATAATACACTGGAACCTTGATTGCTGGACAATATGCTGAAGCCATCTAGGAGCCATTTTGCAACTCCCATTCCAAAGGGTGGTAGAGTTAATGCCTGATGGCGTACATGTATTCAAGTTGATAAGGATACCAATCAAAACAAACAGGTCATCTATTTTGGGGAATGGTGACAAAACATTTTGTTTTACCAATCCACTGAAAACGTATACAACGAAAGAAAAACACATAACAGAAAGACTTTACACAAATGTGGTGATTTTAAGTATTTATATAGAACAGTGCTTGGCAAAATCTGATTACATCCAAAATGCCACGTTCCTGTGAACTGTTTGTAACTGGTCCCCTGTAAGATTTTATGAGCACAGAATAACTATGATAATAGGAGGAAATAGTTTACCCACCAAAACAACGGGTGATGTCCTGGACTGTCACTGGCATCCCTTCAATTTTCATGTAGTGGTAAAACTCAATGAGCGAAGTTTGTTGCATGCTAGCTTTTATTGTTGCTTTTAAAATATTCACCTTTTTCTTTGGTAAGATAGTCTTGTTTTAAAGCAAGGATTTCAATGAAGTTGATGATAAGTTGAGCTGGTTTAGTCTGAACTTGGTCTGTAGTACCAGAAACGAGCTCGGAAGTCATCACTGCATGTCATGAATCCAGGACCGGTGGGAGAGTGAACGATGCAGCGAACGATATTATTGTGACCTACATGGGTGGAATTAAAGAAATAAAGAAAATAAAGCTAGAGCTATAGACAAGACTGATGGGAGAGTGAATGATGCAGCGAACGATATTATTGTGACCTACATGGGTGGAATTAAAGAATTAAAGAAAATAAAGCTAGAGCTATAGACAAGACTGATGGGAGAGTGAATGATGCAGCGAACGATATTATTGTGACCTACATGGGTGGAATTAAAGAAATAAGAAAATAAAGCTAGAGCTATAGACAAGACCGGTGGGAGAGTGAACGATGCAGCGAATGATGCTATTGTGAAATACATGAGTGGAAATAAAGAAATAAAGAAATAAAACAAGAGCTAAGACAGGGCCGGTGGGAGAGTGAATGATGCAGTGATCAACATTGTGACCCACATGAGTGGAATTAAAGAATTAAAGAAAATAAAGCTAGAGCTATAGACAAGACTGATGGGAGAGTGAACGATGCAGCGAACGATGTTATTGTGACCTACATGGGTGGAATTAAAGAAATAAGAAAATAAAGCTAGAGCTATAGACAAGACCGGTGGGAGAGTGAACGATGCAGCGAATGATGCTATTGTGAAATACATGAGTGGAAATAAAGAAATAAAGAAATAAAACAAGAGCTAAGACAGGGCCGGTGGGAGAGTGAATGATGCAGTGATCGACATTGTGACCTACATGAGTGGAATTAAAGAATTAAAGAAATAAAACGATGAGCTACAGACAGGTGATGTGACACCACTGACATTCTTGTCTGTTCTGTGTGTACTGTCCTATTGGTACAGTGGCATAGTTAGAGCCTTTCAAAACCTTACCGCGAGCTTAAAACAATGCAAATTTGTCAACAAAAGCTCCCCCTCCCCCACCCCTAGATGCTGCATAACTGAGTCCATACTTCAAACATAGCTCTGCATAGCTGCCCAAAAATTAGTGAGTGCTTGGTCGTGCCTGTCGGGCATAGAGTAAGTGCAGTCAATTAACTGCAAATTATTGTTATTATTAAGAGAGTCAAATGAGAGTGATGATACAAACCTAGAGACAGAAGTTTATTTCTCTCAGCGTTGCGGGAATCCCAGCAGCAAAGGCTGGTGGTCTTCTCATCTGGGAACAACACTGGACAGGAATCAAACAATTATGACAATAGATTATGACCAATGTCAAGATCAGAGATGTATCTGGCTGTTGAAAATAATAAGCGGAAAAATGTGACGCTGCAAAATGCATGTCAGGAGTTTGGGCAAGAGGACCAGGCACCAGCGCCACACTTGGTGCGAACCCTGCTGATGATGAGACTGAGGGTCGAGTAAATGGGGGAGGAGGGGGGAAATAAGGTCGTTAGTTTGTATGGATTTCATCAATTGGTTTTGCCTGTTTTGGAGCTCCTAGTAAATGGGGTTCATAGATTAAGAGTGGTCTCCAAAGCAATTGTTTGGCAAAAAGAAACATTCAATTTTTTATTTAACATTTATTTGTGGATTTTGATTTACTTATACAAATTTTCCTACACTTTTAATTTTACAACCTTTTGGTTATAATGGATACAATAGTGTAATTAACAACCTTATAGCACGGACTTATCAATGTATGGCAAGTGTGTAAATGACACAGCAGCTAAAAAAACACACTACACTGTAGAACACACAGGGAGTCCAGGGACATTGACCCCTAAAATGGTGCGACCAAGATTACTGTGATGATGACATCGGTTGAATTAGATCAAGAGCTTCAACACTCTGGATCCACAGCCTCAAGACAGCCAAAAGGAGGTTTGCATGATGGTGTTTTATTGTTTCCATTCTTGAGACCGAGGACAAAACAAAATGTGAAAAATAAGTCTCCATTGGGGAGTTCTAAAGAGTACGGTGCTCCACAAGAAACTCTGTGTACAAAGTATACGGGAGGATGTTAAGTACAGGGACAAAGGAAAGAACAGAAGATGTCTCCACAAGGATGTACAAAATAGAACGTGGGTTTTTCCAGTGATACAAAAACAAAACGTCCCAGCACCCCTTCAAGTCTTGTGTGAACAGAGGGAAGTTGGCTACAGCTGTTGGCTGTCAGCTGCAATGACAACATTGAATAAATGGCTTTTGCAGTGACAAGTCAAAGCCACAACCAAATCAGGCATAAGGAGATAGCTGTCCCTTATGATGAAAGATAGACTTGCCTTAGTCCTCTGTGGGCTGTTCATTTTGAAAATCAAGGAGACTTACCATAGTCCTCTGTGTGATTGAAGACAGCCCTTGTCTCATGCTGTTGTTTCTCTGAGCTTGCTCCAGTGTAGGTAATTAATGTGCGACTATTGGCTACCTCCCATAGCTTGACTAGGGAGTCTTTCCCACTGGAAACTAGATACTACAAAGACAGAGGAGCAAAATAGTTAGATGCTAGGGAGTCTTTCCCACTGGAAACTAGATACTACAAAGACAGGATCAAAATAGTTAGATGCTAGGGAGTCTTTCCCACTGGACACTAGATACTACAAAGACAGGGAATCATAAGAAATTAAATGAGAAACTCAAGGTTTGTACAAAAATAAGCTTTGACTTTTTTGACTTTCATTTATTAATTCTGGTTTTGAAGCCAAGGACTCTCAGGAAAGCCAAGTTACTCACTATGATAGCCAAGAACCCCATGGAGAGAAGACAAGGAAGGAAGTTTTAGTTTTAGACGTGGGGGGCAAACCCAGAGAATTATTCCAGGGAAAACCCACGCAATCAGGCAGGGTCTGAAAACCCAATCCACATAGTACCCCCCGGTGGGATTTGAACCGGGGTCCCAGAGATGGATGGCAAGGCAAAAATGAAGATTAAAATGAAGGGTAGATTTTGTCTTCCTACCTTTGAGTTTCTAGAGAATTGTATGGAGCAAACCTCTGTTCCACTATGGGCTTTATCTAAGGTGTTGACACAGCGATTGCTAACACCATCCCATATCTTAATACTCCCGTCTTTACTCGCTGTGGCGTAGATGGTGGCATTTGGACTGTAGGTCACCTGGAAATATACAAACACAGATGATGAGAATTTAAATCAATTTGTTAAGTTCATGTTGCAGGCATGGTTAGTCATCTGTGATCGAGTGAGGCTACTTTCACTTTGTGGAAGAAAACTTCCGTTGGAAGGTGTGTTTGCCTGACTGGTCGAACACTGTTCCTGCCTAAGCCCATGTAGTACTTACTGCTGTGTTACAATAAACAATCATTATTTACTGCCTAGCAAATAAATATAACCTCAAAAAAACTGTATACCGTTGGAAAGAGTACATCATTCTCTTGAATGTGGTATATATTTTGCCATGTTCTCTGTCTCATATAACTAGTAACAAGAGTATAAACATAGACACTAACTTATTGTTCATCTACAGGTTTTCCTGAAGGTAAGCATTTACAGCCTTTCTGCGCTCTACAAGAAATCCCATAGTTCCACAGCTATGGGTTAGGAATACAAATCTGCTAAGCTAAGATGATTTGTGCTCAGCAGAAACTCGAGACAAGCTAAAAGATGACATATTGAATATCCCTTTCTTAGAGGAGAACTCACCGCTGTGATTGGTCCAGTGTGCTGGTCTTTAGGATTACTGGATACAAAACATTGTAGAGTTGTTATGTCATAGAGTCTCACTGAGAGATGAAACAAAAGAGACAAAGGAGGTTTTGATAATTCCACTTAGACTATTGTTTCTTGTTTATTGTCGGGAGGATACGTGTGACACTTTAAAAACAGTCAGTCATGTAAATTGACCCTTTGCATATGACATAAAAGGCCTAGGATTTCATCAGAGAGGGCAAGGCCATTTTTGTATTTTGCAAAGGCAGGTCTCATACTTCATTGTGGCAACTGCCTCTGTTGCCCCTGGTCATTGCCTCTGCTGCCCCTAGGTCATTGCCTCTGTTGCCCCTGGTCATTGCATCTGCTGCCCCTAGGTCATTGCCTCTGTTGCCCCTAGGTCATTGCCTCTGCTGCCCCTAGGTCATTGCCTCTGTTGCCCCTAGGTCATTGCCTCTGCTGCCCTTAGGTCATTGCCTCTGCTGCCCCTAGGTCATTGCCTCTGCTGCCCCTAGGTCATTGCCTCTGCTGCCCCTAGGTCATTGCCTCTGCTGCCCCTAGGTCATTGCCTCTGCTGCCCCTAGGTCATTGCCTCTGCTGCCCCTAGGTCATTGCCTCTGCTGCCCCTAGGTCATTGCCTCTGCTGCCCCTAGGTCATTGCCTCTGCTGCCCCTAGGTCATTGCCTCTGCTGCCCCTAGGTCATTGCCTCTGCTGCCCCTAGGTCATTGCCTCTGCTGCCCCTAGGTCATTGCCTCTGCTGCCCCTAGGTCATTGCCTCTGCTGCCCCTAGGTCATTGCCTCTGCTGCCCCTAGGTCATTGCCTCTGCTGCCCCTAGGTCATTGCCTCTGCTGCCCCTAGGTCATTGAAACGTTCTCATAGACCACCTAGTGGTGTCCAGTAGGTTGGAAACTCATGATCTGAGGTTAAGTTATCTTGTAAATAAATTGCCTGGTCTTGTTTACTTTCCCCTCAAACTTATCCACAATATAATTGGACTGCTTAGGGATATCTTGCGGGTTGGAAAACCAACTGTGGAGACGTCAATCCACAAGTTACTTTGGAATAGTTTTGAGAAGGTGCCTTATCAATGTTGTACTCAAGTTTAAATCTTAATACTTACACGTGGGGTGCTGGGTACCAACGAGAAGGAAGTTCCCACCAGGGTGAAAGTTCAAGCAGGAGATCTCCTGCGCCTCCTGGAGACTGCGGAATGCTCTCTTGACTCCAGACTTGGAGAAGTCAAAGAACTTGATGGTGAAATCTTTGCTGCCAGAGGCAAGGAGCGGCAGAGTGGGGTGAAAATCTAATGCCGTCACGTCCTGGGTTAATATAGAAGACAGATGATGAATGGATGTGAGAGTTAATAACCATCAAATCTTCAAAAATCAGGCATACCAATCTTATCCAGGTCAGAGTTTGAAGGTGTTTAGTTACCCTAGAGTGGAGTAGCTTGGAGGACACGGGAGGGTCTCTAGCCAGAGACACTGTGGGATATGGGTTACAGGAATGGTTAGGTTTGATGTTAGAGGTGCAAGATAATAAGAATTCTAACTGGATTCATATAGTGCCAATCTACCAAAGGATGCGATGCACTTTAAGGACAAAAGTAATGGGGACAACCAGCTGATAGTTGGAGAACAGGTGAGTCTTGAGACTCTTTTAGAGGAGCAAAACAGTCTTAGTGTTTTTAATGGAGACAGGAAGAGCGTTACATAGGCAGGAGGCAGCGGACGAAAAAGCTCCATCACTGACTTATTCACTACGAGGGAGATATCAGATACCAGGATAGGTTATAATTGATCCCAAAATGGTCTGATAATACTCAGATGAATTAATTAGTGCTTTGGAATTCATTCATGTTGTCAAGACGTCGGGGGGGGGGGGGAGGGTATAACTCAACTTACCTCAATATGATCATACAATGTACGGATCACAGGATGGCTCTCTACGTTGCCATGGGATTCAGGAATGTTTAAGTTGGTGGCGCTCTTCGCGAGCATACGCTCCACATCCAGGATCTATGAGATGCAAAACAAAAACAGTGACTTCCTCTGCCAATCTCTTTAACTCCCTCGTTATTACTGATTACTAAGTTTCTTCTCTTTTAGTTTTACACAAAGAAAAGACAAGGAACTATTTTTTATTTCAAAAATTATAACGCTTTGTCGGTGCAAAAACATTGTATAACAGCATTAACATTACATGCAAGTTTGAAAGAGTCAAAATGTTGAATCTTGCTTTAAATAACCCGGATGTACCCACAAAAGCAACAGACGCTGAGATACGGCAACTTGGAGGGAGAATTTTTGAGCAAGATATGACATGGTTGTACAATAGATATACATTGTTTTTGCACTGACAGGATAATAAAAATGCAAGAAGTGACATTCCAAGATGTAATTGCATACCTTTATGGAGGCATCATCAGATCCTGTAGCAACTAACTGACCTACAAATGTCAAGAACAGAATGTTTGGATTCAGGGCAAAGTATCCTTGACAAAAATTATTTATTATTGTTTGAAATCTTCTTCCATGAAACACAATGTAACCAAACCAAGACTGGAAGGAACAAAATGAAACCAGCAACCAGCTCAAACAAACTTCCATGCATCACCGGTCAAGTACAGCTTGGGTCTCTTCCCACCCAAGAGTGCATCCCTCCAGACCTATTTCAGCACTAGCAACATCAGCAGTCCAGCACACTCCTTTTGTTCTCTTCTCACTCAGAGCCAAAAAGAGTTTCAAGGTTGTACCTTGAAAATTACTCATTATAGTTTTTCTTATGATCCAGCTCATGCAGAGCTTCAAACATCACCTCCAGAACAAACCATGTGAACAAACACTGTTACTATCTACAATGCATACTCAACAGTCAAAACACACCTGAAATTGATCTGATTTGAAATGCAACCCAATTACCAAGGGAAGTGGCCAGACCTATTTTCTCTCTTACCGTCATTACTCCAAGCCGCAACTCTGCAAGGGGCCTTGTGTGATGTCACGTAGCAGGTCTCGTAATGTGCAGCTTCTGGGGCTAAAGTTTGCACTAAAAAAGCCAAAAATAACACATTGTAGAAATTCATTATTACGTTACTTACAAGTAAGTATTAAAACATCAAAGTTCTGCATAGAGGAAATGATTTAAATTAAAATAAGACAAATAACAAAGTTTCACAATAGAGTCCAAGTCCAGGGGATTTCAAAACTGTGGGGCATTCTGGACCAAACTTTTGGAAGTTTGGCCGAAGCACACTGAATTGAAACAAGGTCCTTGAAATGATTTTCACTTGGGTGTTTATCTTTGGGTTTGAAAGGAAACTAAATTTTCAAAGGAAGCAGCAAGACTCTTTTTTGTCTCTCTCTTACCATCCTTACTCCAAGAAGCAATCTAAAACCTAAAAAAATCTAACTGCTTTGTGTTTTGTGGCATTGCATGGTGAGGTATCAATGTATACAAATGTGTTCATATCTATTTTGTGTGCAGTTTTGTTCTTTGAGAACTTGTCTTGCTATTTGTTCTACTGCCCAGGAGTAGATTTTGGAATTCAGGAGACTACTTAGTTCTGAAAAGAGCTATCCTGCTTGTTTACTACTACCTGTGGGGAGCTCATCAGCCGCAACTATGCGCTGTGTGGATCAAGGAGACTTCTCATTACTAACTTCACTGCCCCGGAGTGAGTTCTTAATTAGTCTCTTGAATCTAAATGTTTTTACGAATTTGATCTGAAAGTAAAGAGTGACTTACCATCAGTGTCAAACTCCAGATCAATTCCAGTCCCTGGTGCTACAGAGTCTACTGTCATATGGGTGTCTCCTGCAAGAAGGGATTAAATATAACTATGGTAACAAGGATTTCAAACATTTAAGAAGCTCAATGACATATGGACTGTGAAAGTTTCACGCATAGTATAGGAACGAGAAAACACTTTTCTTTCTTTTTTCTAAAACCAAATCTTTGTTTGAAATTATATCTATGAAGAAATCTGAACAATAAAAATACTCATTACAATTTTGTTTTAATGTGTTTTAGCTTATATATTTTAAAATACAAAAAAAATGTGTTAATTATTATTGAAAAAAACTTTGGGACAAGTATGTTTTTTTATCTTAACTTTAAAAAAAAAACTTTTGTAAATCTACGCCCGAATGTGCAACTACTAAAAGCTGGTTTATATGCGGACATGCGTTGGTCAACCGAGTTCAGTTCATCACTGAAGATCAGAGCTTCATTTATGATTTTGTGAGCCCAAATGTTGGAGCTGTGCCTGGGGTCGATTTCATGTGAGATTGATCTTAAGATGTGTATCAATCTTAATTGCTAAGCAAAGTGCGACGTCACAGTACAAATCACTATGGTGATATTGACAACTCATCTTAAGATGAATCTTTAGTGGTTTGTGAAATCGAGCCTCGAAGTAGATTTTTTGTGAAGAGTGGGTAATTTGGGGCACACCAACTCATCAAAGTCAAGAGAAAGTAAGAAGAGGGTTTCAGAGGATTTGGGTTGTTTGGGTTTAGATGGCGCTACTATAGTACTAGGATGAGAGACTTACGATCTGGTTCAGCTCTCAGTCCTAGCTGAACAACATGTTGAAGTCTGTTTGACGGTGGACAGTCTGGTACTGCTGATACTGCTCGGCTTAGCTGGCTGGCAATGTCATGGTAACCATCATGAAGCATTTGGCTAAAGTAACATAAAATAAGAGTACCAGCTTCAGTGCAGATTTTGTTAAAAGGACAATAAAAGACATAGTAATTATCACACAACAGCATGCATCTGACATTTATTTGTGCACCTGTCAAATTATTTACAACACAGGCCTAATTCTTCACAGAGGTAATGGAGGCAATCTTCTCGATGTCCCTGGCACGCCTTTGGGCAATATTTGGAAGGGGGTATGTGGGTATAGCAAATAGCTGAATCACGGAGGAAACTTAGTACACTACATGTCCCTGGGTGCTAGACTTCCATGGAGGGTGAGGAAGGAAAACCTTCATGGTACGACTGTCAAAGTCAAAATTTCAAAAAGAGGAGTACGCTTTACACACCAGTTATGGATGGAAAGCAGGGTAGGGAAGAAACTAGTTGCGATAATCGTAACCCACCATCCTTCTGACGGTCCCGACAGTTGGGAGGGTGGTGGGTTACGATTATCACAAACCAAGCCAACCAATCACCATCGCAACAAAAAGAACAAGGCATATTTAATATATTAAGTTTTGGGCTACAATTTTAACAAATTCACCTGCCTGGGGAACTCATTGGAACTAAAGGAGACTTAGCAATCAGATTAACATTTGAAGTTGCGAGGGAACAAACATTATTTCAGTGGTTTTAGGAGAGTGTACAAACAAATGTAAACAGCGCCCTCTACAGTCCACACATCGTGCTTTAGAAACAGCAGACGCAATTTCTTGCTCTTTCGAGCTAACTTAACTCTACACAAAGCTGCTTATATCTCCATGTTTTAAACCTACCTGATCATTAATCTGTACATCAGATCTCTCTCCCGAACTGTAAGTGTCCCTTCTGACATTGTGAATACTTTTCCCTATGTTTTTTTGCAGAAATTATTGCAAATCCGACACAAATCAACAGTGTTTTTGTTACGCACGCTTCTCCGTGCAGAAATCTTATTAGTCTGGTGCATAAGATCTTTTTTGCCATAGTGATTTCTATGAATTACATTAGACGTCCAAGTATCAGACCGTGGAGCAACCCCAATAAGGTCGACTCATTCTCGCATTATTCTCGCAAACTCATGTGGGGACGAGCAGTGAGTCTTGTTGAGAATTTGTGAACGAGGTTACTAACTCGTCCCAGTTTGAGTTAGTACGTTTCTGAATGGTTTTCTTTAGAACAAAATTAATCCACACTAGTTGCCAAAAGCCTGTGGGTTTTTATACTTTATGCGACCTCTGCTTCTGAAGTGGATTTGACCAAAAACATTTGGTAAATATAAGATAAGAAAACGTTGTTATACTACTGTAGTGTTACTGTTAGTTATAGTGTTAGTTATTGCTGAGCATTTGCTTGGTTGGTCGCAGGTTAAAAAAATGTCACTGCCTCTTTTTTATATTGTTTGTTGGCTACTCATGTACTGTATGAACCAAAGACTAAAAGAGAGCTAAAATTTGCGTTTCAGATAATTTAACGTCGCCGGTAAAAACATCCACTGTCTTAATCAAAAGTTGCTTCTGCAGTTTGGAGAGGTTTGTTCACGTTCTTCGCTATGTCGATACCAGACTGATTGTCGTACTATTCTATTTCTAGATCATAATGTATGTAACGTTTGGATGAATGGTGTACTTTGTATTACTAATTTATTGGATCATATAATAAGCTGTGATGGGCAGAGCTTAATGAGTCAGTTTGCTGGTACGGTCACAATGACAATGAAGCAATTTAAAATTTCTTTTTTACTTGATTTATACATCTTTAGGGAGAATGAGAAATCTTCAAATTATCTTTACCCTTGATTTAAGATTTATATATTTAATTATTTAGTTTACAATAAACAATGAATATTTTTCCTTTGCAGACTCGGAACACAAGAATGGCATCATCAGTAATCAGCCAGTTACTGTCATCATCCTCTGGTCAGAGTCTACTTCGATCCTGTCACTGGCCTCTCAGACACGGTAATACTAAATTTACAAACTGTTCTCTTGAAGTGATGCACAATAGCACTCCACACTAAACGGACATTACTTTTGTTCTAAATACCCAGCTGTCATGGACAAACATTCCACCATTTAAGCAATCACCACATCATCACCACGCCAAACTGTACAAGTAGTGAGTAAAAGTCACTACATGCGAGTAAACCAGATTTTAGTGAAATTTAAGAGTGAAGTTGGATACTTGTCTGAACTTGGCTTCTATTTTTATCATTAGGTCGGAGAGTTATTCTTGTGGTAAGGAAAGATACCATCTTGTAAAGTTGTACGGAAGCAATTAACAGTGTCTCATTTTAATCTTAAAGGTGGAGTTGGAAAATCATCCATCAGGAAATATCACACCAACTTGTTTAGTTTAGTTTTGGTTGTGGAGCTGGACTTGCATTTATCTTCAAAAACAAGAATAAATATTTTGAACTACTACAAAACAGTCTGAAGAGTTCCAATGATGCTGGATTGGAGACTGATACAGAAGTTGTTGTTGAAGGCTCTGGTTTTTGCCTCTTTATCCCCAGATTGGCCTGAATGAAGGTTGTTTGTAGACACTTTCTTTCCAGGGTTGGAACCCTTTTCTTTTTTGAAAGAAGATATTACTGCAAGTAGTTGAAGAAGGCAACCTGTAGATTTGTGTAAACTAATTGTGCTTTAATTAACTTTTTACAGGACTCCGTGCAAGAGGTGTCTCCTCCAAGATAAATGATACAGCATCTGTAATTGGATTAAATTCGCATCAGCATGGATTAAGAGCCAATCAGCTCCTTGCTATTGCAGCAAACAATACATCTTCCAAAACGGAAGTAGAGAGCGGTATTGAGAGCTCATTTAATAAAATCCAAACTTTATCAAACTCAGAGTTTTCCTTAGATCAAGCATTGTCTAAGTTGAGTTTGTCCCCATTGGAGTCCAGACTTAACCTTGATATGATCTTACCTCATGCTGAAACTCTGATCAGAGAGAAAGTCATCTTAGACCCATCTCCGTTTGCTTCCCTGCAGCAAGACTGCCCAGGGGTGGCATCATACCCACTCGCACCCAGAATTAACCCACTCGAAAACCCACTCCCAAATGGGATCTGGGCTCCTATCCAGGAGGGAGACTCAACAAAGAAACATGCTTCCAACATCATCCAGAAGCGTCGACGGAAGATGAACCGTCATCAGTACCTCAAGTGGAAGAAGCGAAACAAGTTCAAGCTGCGGATTCACAAGCAGAAAAGCCGCAAGAAGAAGCGACTTCGCTGGGAGCAGCACCTCTCCAAGTTTCGCTTCAAGGAGTTGCAACCTAACGAGGGGGAAGAGTACCTGGCAAAGAAGCGAGCCAAACAGGCCATCTACCTTAGATATCTTGGGATCATGACCAATGAAGATGCCAAGAAAAGTGAAAAAAATAAAGTAGCCAGTCAGAAGAAGCCTATCGGAAAAATTGTACCTGAACGCATCTTGCCTCCGGGTGCCGTCATGTGACCTTTACCAGATAGAAAAAACAAGAGTCACTTTCCCTGCCTATACAACCCAAACATTTTTTTGGCAAGATATCAGGCTTGGAATATATGAAAATTTGAATTGAAAATAAGTGTTAAGTGTAGACTTCAACTTCACAAAAGTTCAGAAAGTCGTTGTTAAAAATACACAGGTTTGGAATTTCATCTTTGAAGGGCCAAGACCTTTTTCAATTTGCAAAGAGCATTTCCAATGAAGAAGCCTGAAGTATGTAAATACATGGGAGGTTTATTAAGACCAAGACCATGGCCCAATGTCATAGAACTGCTTAAAAAGAGAATATTGCTGAATATTTTTTTTTTCATCCAATGGCAGAAATGAGTAGAATACCAGTCACAAATTTTACATGTGACATGGTGGTTTGGCTTGTAACTTTATTCATGCAAGGATAATTGTGTTGTGCTTAAGCAGCTCTATGAAATTAGGCCCAGGGAAAGAAGTCATGGTGCTTGTGTCATTCCAAGCCTGAAGTATCAGAAATTCAAGAAGTAAGACAAAGCTTTCATTTTAGTTTGATTTCATTCAATAATGAAAGGGATTACTACAATTATTGTTTTGTAAAATTTCTGATCCTTGATTTCAGATGTTAAAATCTTTAATAATGCTGTCACATCATATGCAACAAATGCATGAAACTTGATACCTAACCACACACCTGTCATTGGAAGAAAACTCATTACAACTGAATAGTAGTTTAATAAAAATGAAAAATGACATTGGGAAAAAATGCCTGCAGTATTTAATTTCTTTAATCGCTGTATGACTCAATACCGGGAGTTGTCTCGAGTCACATTTTAGATGACTTCAATAAGGACGACTCTGACTTGGTCTTGACCATCAGACATTTAGACTCGGACTTGACCATCAGCCATTTAGACTCGGACTTGACCATCAGCCATTTAGACTCGGACTTGACCATCAGCCATTTAGACTCGGACTTGACCATCAGCCATTTAGACTCGGACTTGACCATCAGCCATTTAGACTCGGACTTGACCATCAGCCATTTAGACTCGGTCTTGACCATCAGCCATTTAGACTCGGACTTGACCATCAGCCATTTAGACTCGGACTTGACCATCAGCCATTTAGACTCGGACTTGACCATCAGCCATTTAGACTCGGTCTTGACCATCAGCCATTTAGACTCGGTCTTGACCATCAGCCATTTAGACTCGGACTTGACCATCAGCCATTTAGACTCGGACTTGACCATCAGCCATTTAGACTCGGACTTGACCATCAGCCATTTAGACTCGGTCTTGACCATCAGCCATTTAGACTCGGACTTGACCATCAGCCATTTAGACTCGGACTTGACCATCAGCCATTTAGACTCGGACTTGACCATCAGCCATTTAGACTCGGACTTGACCATCAGCCATTTAGACTCGGTCTTGACCATCAGCCATTTAGACTCGGACTTGACCATCAGCCATTTAGACTCGGTCTTGACCATCAGCCATTTAGACTCGGACTTGACCATCAGCCATTTAGACTCGGTCTTGACCATCAGCCATTTAGACTCGGTCTTGACTGGAAAATGTTAATTATTTCAACATTTATTGCTTGCAAAATACTGAAATGTGAAGTTCCCCTTTTGAAAGTTTCAGGGTGTCATTTCCATTTCAACCAGTCCCCTGCTAATCTTTATTATGGGACTAGATAAATTACAAAAACATTGTATACTTGAAACCCTAAAGGTGTATAATCTCTCAGCTTTTGGTCATTTTTGCTCAAAATGTTTCTAACTTAGTTCTAAGTAATAAACTACAAGGGAATTGGATTGGGTAAATTTGTTACAAGTTTGGGTTGAATAAAGACAAATTAACTACAGTGGGACTTGAACCTGTGACCTCTAGATTAACGTGCCGGCGCTCTACCAACTGAGCTATGTAGCCCTAATGATGGCAGTCTCCATATTTTGTCATCTTTGTTATTGACACAATCGGGAGGTTTTTTTATTCAACCCCAAATCAAACTTAATGTTGTGACTCTACCTTTGTGAAACATGACTCGGACTCAACCCAAAGGACTCAAGCTTGACTCAAAAACTGAGAACTGAGGAGTTGAATACAAGACTGCCCTTATATGGTCATACATGTTACACCAGATGTAACAAATGTAACAAATGTGCAAAATTTCTCTCCCATTAAATGATTTTTCAAAAAGTAACATTATTCTTCATCAGGAAAACATAATCAGAAAACTGCTTAGTAAAAGTACTCTTTCCCTTACGCTAAAGGATTCACTAGAATTTGGTGAACAATACCAAAGTGATAAGTGATAATACTATGTTGAATTGAAACAACTGGCAGATTTGATTCACCGCATTATTTTTAAGGGGCAAGTTTTTTGCTGCATAAGAAATGCCAGCTACCTGCCATCCCATCACCAACAGAAGTTACCTCAAACCCAATCTCCTTCAGAAGCTCTGTCATTTTTCTCCTCCCAAAGCCCACCCCTAGCCCCGCCCCACCCTCTGTGTACAGCGAGGTTGGTACACAATTCATCATGCTTACAGTGTAGAACATGCTGGTACCATACGCCATGTTTCTGCTCTTGTGGGAGATATTATCCCGTAGATCTGACTCCAACTTGGGGTCAAAGACTGAGAGAATACCCCCTGGGGTCGAGATGCGGAGAAGCTCCGTCAGCACTTCAGATGGCTTGGCTAGGTCATGGATAATCATGTGAGCAAATGTGTATCCGAACTGACCTGTCCAGTCAGCTGGCAATGTAGCCACATCTGTGCAAACAAAGTGAGCGTTGGTCAAGCCGCCAGATTTGGCTCGCTCTCTCGCTCTTATGAGAGGCTTCTCTGCTTGATCAAGACCATAGATTTGGCTCTTTGGGAAACGTTTAGCCAATGCCATTGTGGAACTCCCTGGACCACATCCAACATCAGCCACTTTGATGCCAGACTCTAGAGCAGAGAAAACAAACACAAATCCATAAAGAAAAAAACCCTAATAAATTGAGCTGTTTAAATTTGTAATTTAATTTAATGGACTAGTATAAATCTCCCACAAAAAGATAGAATACTGTATCATGCTTTCCTTACTACATGTATATTGTCCAAATGGTTTAGATGAGAGAACTAAGATCTGATCACTCGTACATGTCATATGGCAGCATGTCACATGACCATAGTCTCAAGATAAGTCAAAGTACGGCAGTCGTCTTCTAATTGGTTTGAATATTTACAATGCCCCACACTCAAATTGCCAAAACACCACCTTGCATCCAAAAAGCCAACCCCATAATCATAATTGCTTCTCTTCACCAAGGGCTCTGTGAGATGGATGACGGTAATGGAGCATTAGAGTGAAATTGTTTTGGGTTGATGGTCCAAACTTTGGGGAGAGTGGGAAACTCAAAGAAATGATGGGTGACCAGCAGTCACAGCGTCTTGTATCATTACTCAGCCATGACTGGTAGTCTGTCCAAAGGTTCCTTACCTAGCTTCGCCAGAAGCTCAGGCATTGATGGAAGTACGTCATTGAGCAGTGTATTCTCAAATAGAGGTCCATGGATCTTATCCAGGGTGTGGTCAAACTTAGGGTAAACTTCGTAAGACACACCTGTTACAAAAACAACAAAACAGTTTGGAATAATACTTAAACATTGGGCAAAATTCAATATTCATTTTTGGTAAACAGTTATTGTCAAAGTTGGTTTTAGTACGGAAAAGTCTAAATATAAGCCTGTGTGATCTGGGGAATGAGATGGGATGAGTAAATTGCTAACAGGTATATGCATCCCCCCACCCCCCAAGGGTGGCTAGGATGTGCATGTATTCAAGATTAAGAAGCAGCACACAGAGATACTCTACACCACTCTTATTTTACCTGATGGTCCATCCTTTTTAAAGCACTCTGCAACAGGGAAGAAGGCATTAGAAAGAACAGGTGGCAACAAGGACCAGGAGACCAGACTACCTGTAACACAGCGACGATGCGCTGGCAGCCAATACGTCTCCTTCACAGGGTCATAGTTTACTATGTGTGATGTCACCATGGCACTCAGCCACTCTCTCACATACCTAATGGAATATAAATAATAACTAGATTGTGGTGACAAGATTATAGCAAGTGTTGCATTGATGGCACGGGTGACCAAACTGGGTGGAGGAGGGCAAGGTGGACCCTACCACCAAACTTTTAAAAAAGAAGAATAATCGAAGGGACACTTTCTACCAAGCTGTTTAAACATCTTTGTTAACATCTGGAGGGGGACATTTTTGTGGCACGTGGAAATGACTTTTGTTTCCCCCCCCCCCCCAACTTTTGAAAGTGTACCACTGATGATTTCGGATCACAGAATATGATCCCCCCCCCCCACAAAATGTGTTGTTCGTAGAAATATTACCAGCCAAAACATTGTACACTGCTTGTGGTTGCCAATTGAAAACAATGTCAAGCAACACTTTTTTCTGCTGAACCAATGTTTTCAAGTGGGCTGAAATTTTCACATGAGGCTGAAATTCATGTGTCAAATGTTTCCCGGTAAATTTCTCTCTGCTGAACAAAAAATGCATAACTTTACTTACATAGTAATTTGAATATTCAAAGCTATTTATCAGTCCCAGCAAGAAAAATGAGTTTTGGGTTTTTTTTCAATGTAGAGTACCTTTTGCTTTGCTTACAGTATGCAAAAGATGCATTGCCTGATTTTATGCCGAATCAATCAGAAACTTAATTGTTAAATTTCTGTTTTTGCAAAGCAGAAAAAGTTATTAGCTATCATGTGATACCTTGAACGAACAAAAATTCCTCAAGGATCACCGACGATAAATTAAAAACGAAAATCAGTACAGGCTGCACCAGCCTTTTAACCCTCGAGATTTTTGACAAACAAACTTGTAAGTTCAGCAGTCAAGCTACAATTATGAGTATTCACTCAGATCTAAACATACCACATGCATTGTGTGTTTCATGCATGTGTACACATGTGTAATGTTTGTATTGTACAAATTCCTTCCTAAAGAACTCTATGTTATGCAGACCATGGAAAAAACAAAAAACAGAAAACAATAAAGGTCTCAATGGAACTGAAGAACTAGGTGCTTTATAACAAATTGTGTGTACAAGGTATATGGGAGCATACTAAGTACATGGACAAAGAAAAGAACAAAAACAAGTCTCCTGGGATGCATATTTGACATATGTGTGTAATGTTTGGTGTGTGAGTCAACCACACCCGACAACGAGAACCACACCCGACAACGAGATCTGCAGCCAGATGAGTCGACAATAAATTTAACTCATTACTTTTCAAACGCCTCCAGAATCATATTGCAAAAAAAAGGCGATATTGGTTACTATAATATGAATTTTGCATTCCCTTTATAAGTTATACAGACCACGGTACACAAAGAACAAAGCTAGGAGTAGGATCAGTGCCCAAGATTTTTTTCACATGGGTAGGGGAGGGGGTGCACCAGGGGGAGGGGTGCACGGGGGGTGCTTTTCAGTGGGGGAGGGAAGGCATGTTTTTTAATGGTTGTATCATATTATGCTGGGGGTTTTTTCTTCAAAAGGGAGGAGGGGGCATGATCATTTTGTAGGGCACTTTTCTCATATCCTAACTGTTTTCATGGGGGCTTAATGAGCAGGGTGCTGGGAAGCCCTCTTAAAGCGAAGATCTCAAGATTTAGAATCATTTACCTCTCCTTAAAACTGCCAGCATCTGCAATCTCTTGACTTGTCCTGGGGGTGTCTGTGGCAATCATCACCTGAAAAAGTCCCGTCTCTATTCCCATGGCGACAGCAAGACCGGTTACACTGGAAAAGATCATCTCAGAGAAGCGGTCGGCAAACATCTCTTCTGTCTCCTCTGCAAATTTACTTTCTGCCATCTTGATTCTTGTGAGAAGTATCCCGTTTTAAATCTTCAAATCTGCTATAATAAAAACATTTTTTTTACATCTAAACATATGGCCTAAACAAAAACAATGTCCTTTTAAGAATTGACAGTCTCTCAAAATTGTTTGACAATGGGGGCGGGTGGGGGCAGTATTTGATTTTATAACTTGGACGCTAATTGTTACAAAAATGAGTATTACAAGTAGGCCTACATCTTACATTGATTTATGCTAATTTTAATATAGGCCTACCAAGCCCGATATGTGGCAGAAAGTGTCCTTAACCACCCCCCCCCCCACCACCCCAATGTTCCCATATTCTAACACACTCTTTTCCTCTTGTACAGAAATGGTACTCCCCACCTCCCTCTAGCCCACCAACTATAATTAGTATTACTTTGAGATGAGAGTCAAGCACAGCTGCATGAATTACATATGATTGCGAGGCCTAGCAATCACCACTTATTGTGGCAAACTATTTCCACTACTGCACTCTGCAGGACGACTTGCAAACAGTCAAGCCAACCGCTGACTTCACAATGGCTAGAACCATCCTTTCTTTATGCTAGAACGAAGTTGACCCTTCCACCAAAAGAGGGGCTGGGTCACCATGGATGATCGAACGTCACACAAATTATGAAAATGCAACGGTCACACAGCAAGTCAGCAGTCAATTCTCCGCCCCAACTTGACAATCCACCAACTATAATTGGGACTGTCCCAGTGTTGAGTGTTAAGCGAAACATTTAACAGTTATACAGACCTGAGAGAGAGAGGATCAGATATATTGAAATGAAACTTTCCCCCGCCCCCCCCCCACACCACCCAAAAAAAACCAAACAAACAAGAAAACAGAAAAGAAAGAAAGAAAATAAGTCCAATGCGCACACGGCTTAGATTGGACTTGACTACAAATTTCAATATCCCTTATTTATCTGTACATACGCAATATGAATATCAATTCAAAGACACAATTTCACCTCAAATTAGAAATTGCTATAGTTCTTGTTCTATTTGTTCCCCAGAGAACTTCGGTTCGAGTATTGATTCTTCCACTGTATGATTTTCCGGCCGCTCACAAACTGGCCAAGAAGAAGTGTTATATTTATCGCATATCAACATTTTGCGCATTTATCTCGGGTCCGGTCCGTAGTTCAAAAGCTGATCAGATAAAACTTTAAAACGCCGAGGAGATCGTTTACATGGTGAATGTGGTTTGCATCAATAACTTACCTTTTTAGCTCGGATTATGATATTTTAGACGGTCTAAACTTGCCTAGGATAGAATTACTACATACGAACGGTAGACAACCATGAACGCTGAGACCCCCAGGACCGAGGGCTTAATGTTGCGAGCTATACCAGCCCTCCCACAACCGAGATACGTACAGTATTGTTATTAATATGAAGGTGAACAAAGTAAATTTGAACGAAGCTTGTGGAACATGTGAGCTCCGTGTTAACGTGCCGGCCCCGATGCTCAACAAACTGAGCCGTCTCAGGTTAGCCTTCGAGGTCTCCCCATTCTGTCAATTGTGTTTGATTTGGGGGCGGGGTGACGGTCAGAAGCCAGTCCAATGACACCCTCCGCTTTTACGAAGAGACGAGGTCAAATAAAACAGCAGATTTCACTAAGTGTTGCTGCTACATATGCACATACGAAATGCATTCAATATGATTTGTAGTGAGGTTACTATTGTTGCTCACTCACTCACGAAGCCCGTTTTCTCGCACATCAGCAACTACGAGTGCAGAGGCCAGTTTTACAAACTGTATTAGGCAACCTGAAGAATTCATTTTTTAGAAAATAATGACATTACAAATTCTTTCATTTAATACAAAATAAGTAATTGTTGGGTGAACTTTCAGGTTCTCAATGTTGTTTCCCTGCGAGATCTAAAAAACTCAACAATTATTTTACAAACACGCTTTTTAACCCCATAGTTTGGACCTTTCAACTTCAGTTTGAGCTTGCATTAATGTCAAACTTAACTTGTTTTACATCCATTGAGCATCCCCTACAGAAAAATCAGAACCATTTGCACCCTTTTCATAAACCATTTGGATAATTCCTGCATGTGTGACAACTTCCACTAAACTAACAATAGCATGAAGCAAATTAGAGATTAACGTATGTGACACCAACTCACAACAGCTTTTTATTAATTAAACACACCATGCCACTTTCTACAAAACATTTATAATAAGAGAGCACACTTTTTACAAATAAGTTCATTTTATCAAATTTGAACAGACCTTGCAAATCTCTCTGGTATTCAAACATTACTTTGACCATGTTCCCGCATACTGTACATTGCCTGAGCCCATGAAGGAAACAAACTTGCACACTTTAACAGGTCCCCATGTTTGCATAGGTGCGAGACTTGCAGTCTATTCAGATTGCCTGGGTCAAAATCCCTACAACTCTTGGCTTCCATTGTATAATTTTATTTTTTACCAGCCAAAGCCAGCGATATAATTACACTACCTTATCAAAACGGATATTTCCTGAACACCCCAACCCTCCCAAGATCCATGTAATGAAAAATAATGGCTGCATAATTTGTTTGTTTGCCATGACAACAGCTAATATGCATGCATAAATTTCCACTCCCAAAAGTTACTTTTCAATTTTACCACATCAATTTGAATACACATTTATAGAGAAATTGCACCAAACAATGTACGACGGTAGAAATAGAAAGTTGAAAAAGGTAAGAAACTGTGTAGAATATAAACACATTGGAAATCCATCCATTATAAATGTACAATATCGCAGCGAAAGACACACAATTTGATTTGTATAGAATATTACATGGGATATACTTCCCACTTGTTGATTTTTACACATCAAGGACAAATAATATACACATAAAACGTAATTCCAATCTTAAACATTACACAACACCTTTGTCTCTTTGCAGTCACTCAGTAATATGAAACTATGCCTTTTTGGGAAATTAATGTGAACATTACAGTGAATTAAGAAAAGCAAAACTTTTCAAGGAATCTGTTACTATTTCAAACACTTTACTAAAATGCATGCATTTGTATTTACTTTACTTGATACATTTTGTGTTTATAAAAATTGAGCACCATTTGTACGAGCAACCATAGGAACAGAACTTAACGAAACATTTGATTCATTGAATGATTGCCATGACAATGAGAAACACTACCATTGTCAACGTCTGACATCATAATGGATCAGGCCAAAAGAATGATATTGGACTGAATGATATTGGAATGATATATCTGACATGTTGCTGCTTGCAACATTTTTGCCACATTAATGTCTTCTTTTATTACCCCCAAAAATGAATTGTACTTTCCAAAGTTTGAGCATTATTGATTGGTTTTGGTTTTGCATTGCTCAGTGTTGGCTGCTCAATGTGGGCTGCCCAATGTTGGCTACTCAGTGTTATCTGCTCAATGTTGGCTGCTTACTGTTGACTGCTCATTGTTGGCTGCTCATTGTTGGCTGCTTACTGTTGGCTGCTCAGTGTTGGCTTCTCAATGTGGGCTGCTCAATGTTGGCTGCTCATTGTTGGCTTCTCAATGTGGGCTGCTCAATGTTGGCTGCTCATTGTTGGCTGCTCAATGTTGGCTGCTCATTGTTGGCTGCTCAATGTTGGCTGCTCATTGTTGGCTGCTCAATGTTGGCTGCTCAGTGTTATCTGCTCAATGTTGGATGCTCAGTGTTATCTGCTCAATGTTGGATGCTCAGTGTTATCTGCTCAATGTTGGCTGTTCATTGTTGGCTGCTCAATGTTGGATGCTCAGTGTTGGCTACTCAGTGTTTGCTGCCCATAGTTGGCTGCTCATTGTTTATTTTTTTAGCCAACCAACTGTTGTTTGGTCATTTGCATTGGTTGTTAGGGTGCTAGGCATCCTGAATGGTAGATCATTCCAACATGTTGTTATGGCAACCTCGTTGGTTTCTATGGTCCCCGACTGGTTCTTATGACAACTTTATTGGTTTATTTCTAGGGTTCCCTGACGTTCCTACTATTGCAATCTTACTAACTGGTGAGTCATCCTGACTGGTTGCTAGGGAATTTTCCCAGTTGCTATGGCAATGGACTTTCCTCAGTAACCACCTGAGCTCGTAGCAGGAGATTATAGCGTTCTAGGACGTCACCTTTCAGGTTCATGATAATGCTGGCCTCTATAACCATGTTGGGCTGAAAAATTAATAGAATCCACAATGAGTCAAACAAAATAGAGGATTGGTTAAGAACTTACACATTTTCAAGTTCCTGTCAGCATCAATCATCCAAGGAAATACATCAAAGTAATATACTGTTAAATTTGAGAACATTCGAAGAGCCCCAAAACAGGGCTACTTATTACAACTGCTGTAATTTAACAAGCATGTGAAGAACATGCACAAAACCTCTGATAAGTTACAGACTTTTTTTATTAATAGGATCACAGTTGATGAAAGTCTCGCAAGTTGTGCAGGAAAATGAATTTACTCATAAGAAAAAATAGTGATTTAATATACCATGAAATGTTGAAACTTAAAAAATAAATTAAAACAGTATTATTCTTCCATTTAATAGGGGTGATATACAGATGGAAGTTCTTAGTGGGCTTGGGGGCCAGAGAGAAGTCACAACTCAGTTGCATGCACTGCTGAGGGAACAAAATCCACATAGTTTGGAATCGAACCATCAACCTTCTGTTTTTCTATAAAAGCAGATGTCTACAAAAACAAGTTTTTCAGTGATAAGAAGCTAGCTTGATCCACTCCAGATGTACCTGCAGTTGTCAAACTGTTGATTCCTGTTAACTGATTCCTCATTTTATATTCAAATACATTTCTTGGGTATTTTTTCTTTGAATGTCAATATGATTACACTCACTCACTTACGAAAAATTCATGAGCAAATTTGCTGATGTATATCATATAAGTCAGTCCGTTATAGGTTATGTTTTGAAGTTTCCTATATTCATATATGGAGTTTTGTTGTGATGTACCAGGGGCGCTAGGAGGTGGCAGTGTTTGCTGATGGGGCAACCCCGAATAAATAACAGGCAAAAATGATAATCACAATGATAATCATAATGATAATCATAATGATAATCATATTGATAATCATATTGATAATTATAATAGTACAGATTGACTTACGTTGTGTCCTTTTGGTGGTGTCCAAGTAATAACCACCGGTCTGGTCATGCCAGCTTCTATCATTCCACGCTGGGTGTCCACAGCAAAACCCTTGGGTGTTATCATGTTGAGATTGTCAAAGAAGAATTCACCATTCTGTGCAGGGGGGAAACATGGCTTGTTCATTATTCATATGAAATCAAAAGTGAATAAGTAATTGTCAGTTCAATGAAACCTACCATGATCTTCTCCATGGTAGCTACTTCAACTGCACCAGGCAAGGAGTTCCAAAGAGATGCAGTACGTGTAACAAGCTGTTGGAATTGCTCTTTGTTCTATACCTTGATAAAGAGCAATTCTAAAAAGGAGAATGAATTTTCTTCTGGAAAATCTCAAAGGCACATGACTTCTCATGATTCATACTACATACCTTCTTCTGGCTGACGGCCATGGTACGTATACATCCCACTTGAAGCTGCCTAGTAGCTGGAACAGTTTCATCCTCCTTTCCTAAGGCTCTGAAGGAGAGCAGAAGTGGGATGGCAGGAGGCAGGGCTTTCGGATCTTAAACAAATAGAAGAGTGGTGGTTTCAATTTTTACAAATGGCTCCAAGAGAACTGTTGTCAGGTTTTTTTAGAAAAGTGAGTGAGTTTGCAAAGTTAAGAAAAAATAGAGACAACCCAAGCATGGTGATCACCAAAAGGAGTGACCATAATTATAACTTGATGAATATTTTGCTTGTTGAGTAGAAACATTTGTAGTGGAATTTGTTTGTGCAAATTTTAAAAGGTTAGCCATGAGTCCAGCAATTTTAAACTCCTCTTGTAAAATTATTTGCGTAGGAGTGTTTTATGTGTGTGGAGTATCGGGCAACGGTCTACTCTAGCACAGACAGACTCCATGTGAAGACTCCATACGTGTTCCTGTGTGTTGTTCTTCGGACTTGTGCAAACAGACCAAGATTGCCGGGAAATATCAAGATCCATTTGTTATACCTTCTTCCTCCTCTGTGACTGGAACAACAGATAAACTCTCCATGGATGGCTTCATCTCATCCCCTCCAATGATGTACATGATCTTAGACTTGGCCACCCCTCTAAGGTGAATGGCATGTGCCTGGTGTTTGCCATACAACTCAATGTAGGCTACATCAGAGAATAAATCAGAGGGGTGGTCTGGTCGGAAGGTGACTGTAATCTCTTTCTTGCTACCTGTTGATCACAAAGAAAGAATAAATACTTTTGAACACCTTCCCGAGTTCGTTCCGTTCTGTTTGTTGATACAAAAAATAATACAACACTTTCATTAGGCAGCCACTATTTAGCAGTTTTCACTTTATGGAACTCATTACAAACTGTTATTAATGGGAATTTGTTTAGCCTTTCAGAAAGACTTTGCCAGGGTTGAAACATGAGGTCATTGTAACTTTTTGAGTTTATACCATAGATCATTGGTTGGTAAGCAACAACTGTTTCTTAAATCAGTGGGAATTTCTTATTGAAAATCTCTCAACTCTATCAACATTTGTTATGGAAACATAACCTAATATTTGGAAGCTGATAAAATTTGCCTTGCACCATGCAATGCATGGTGGGTAATCCTACACCGTAAAGAATCAATCAAATGTAAGTAACATCCAGGAAAGACATGGCAGGGACTGTGGACATAAATTGGGGTGAAAGTCTTGTTGATGGTGTAGTGTCTACCATACCTGGCTGAAGTGTGCCCTCACAAGGCACACAGTCAAATACGCTGCTCCCGTTCAAATTAGCCTTCCCAACAACTCTGGTATCTGCGGATGAGTCACGTTTGACAAATAGTGGAAGGCCCTGTTGGTTGGCATGCTTCTGGAGAGAGAGACTAGCTAGCTTGATGCTGTAGTCAACAGACAAGGGTGACACATTCTCCAGCTGTATGTAATGAAATAATCGTCATTTGACTTCATAAAACATCAAAATCAGCCATCCAACCAGGCCCCAATTTCATCAACAGCTGCTTAAACACAAAATAAGCTAAGCACAACAACATTATGCTTACCAGAATAAGGTTGCCAGCCAAAATACCATGTCACATGTACGATTTGTGACTGGTATACTACTGGAATCAAGCCAGAGCCACAGTGGGAAGAGCGCTTTACTCACTACCACCCGAGGGGGGGGGTGGGTTCTATAGATGCAAAGGGTCTGAAAACATTACCTTAAATGATTCAGCATTCTCTTCTCCAGCCATCACAAAGCCAAGGTCTAGTTTAGGTTCTTTGAGTGAAATGTTAATGATAGGATTGATGCCTTGTCCCTTTAGACATACACTCAGGATGGCTGACCCGCTGTCGATGTCTAGTACCTCTTGATACTGTAAAGAAATAATCAGAATCAGAATAATTATCTGTTCTTATATGCACTTTAATAAGTACGAGCGTCTAAAAACGCTTATAGGTCACAGGTTTAAGTTCCGCTCCGGTCAGTTTGTCTTTGTTCAACCCAAAAATATTTATATTTTTAGTGTGCTCAGTTTTTAGATTTTTTTTTCCATTATGAGACTCCTTTATATAGCACCTTGTAAGAGTTTACAAAGTAGTGCAGCACAAACTGCAGCCAGCCATGCCAGAAATACCAGGTAAAAACCCTCCTCTCTGATGATAAGTGTATTGGGTTCTTTTACGTACACTACATAACACACAGGTCCTCTGGTTTTATGCCCTATCCGAAGGAAGAAGCAATAATTGTTAGGTGTCTTGCTTAAGGAAACAAGTAACAAGACCGGGACTTGAACCCACACTCTGCTAATCAGCAACACCAGAGCTTGAGTCCGGTGTGCTTGACCACTCGGCCACAAAGCCACAAGAAACAAGGTAGCTCTCATGATATCTGAATATAAGAATTCTCAATAGCGCAACCTAGTGACTATTTCCATTAAGTCAACCAAGGTGTGAAGTGGGCAATGTTAGAGATGAAATTTTGTCATTCTTACAAAAGAGGAATCTATTTTAGTTCAGGTGAAAATTAGCAGAGTGTGCTGTTTGAAACATTGATAGATCAACCTTTTTCAATGTTGGAATCTTCCACTGTGTCCCTAAAGTTGTTAAAATGGAAACCTACCACTTTGGCATTGAGGGGTGCAAAAGCAACCAGGAGGGTGTGTGTACCATCCACTGGAAGACTCCTTAGGGCATTGAGGAGTTGGAACGGTCCATTGGTGTCCAGAACAGTCGATTTAAGCTGTTGGATTCAAGTCAAGGTTTACTGATCATGGAATTTATTTTTGCATCCATGAAAAGTCCAACACTTCAAACTCCATTATCAAAATCTAAAACAGCTGGCGTCCTGGATTACTAAGTTGTGTATTTGTGTGTGAAAACAAAGGTAACCAACTAATGATAATAATAATAACTAGTTCTTATATCGCGCCTTAGACAATAACGTATCAATGCACTTTACATTAGTGCCCTGGTCATTGGGCCAGTAACCTTCCTTTAATCTTTCTCAGCTCCCTGTGGAGCATACAGCCCCGGGCTGCCGTGGCACTCCGAAGGCTTTTTCAAACACAATATCAACCTCTACCCTCACAGGTACCCAATTATACCCCTGGGTGACAGGCTGGATGAATCATCGAAGCTTTGATAAAATAAAGGATACATCGAGGGCATGGTCCGAGATGTTCTGAATGGAAACAGATTTGATGATTCTTTGACCAACTGATATATCTCCAAAGTCTGTGGTTGTCCGTCCATGGTCTGAGATGACCACTAATGGAGGCTTGACTGCTGGACAGTGGACTTCTAGATACAGCGTGTTGTGAATACTGTGCAGAATATGAAAAAAAGGTAATGATAGATGGATTTGAATAAAACAGTGCATGATACATCAATGTTTTGGGGAGAGTACGTTATTTGCTCAAGTGCTTGAGAAAGTGATTTTTTTTCTTGCACATGCAGATGGAAATATTCATTTGGTGCCGATATGTGGCATGGTGTACCCCCTCCAAGGGCCTTTCTCAAACCTCGGCTTGGGCTCCGGCTCCGTGCCGGGGCTCCGTGCCGCGCCGGCTCCGTGTGATACAAATACACGCTGCATCAACAATTTATAACGGAGCCCAAGCCGGAGACGGAGCCCAAGCCGAGGTTTGAGAAAGGCCCCTAGTGTGTCTTCATTGTGTTCTGGGAATCACTTCTGTACAAGAGGAAAAAAGTGTTGTTAAAGTATGGGAACATTTGGGGGACATCCTCTGCCACATATCGGTCATGGAATAGAAATAGTCCTCAGGGTAATAGATACTTGTATCAAGATGATAACAGAGTGTGTTACTGGCTTGAAGTTTTGACCTTAGCAGAGTCTTTCTCAAAAGGCTAATGTAGAGTCTGCTAGAGTTGGAATGTCAGGCAGCGCTCTTCCTAACCAGTTGTCTGCTGGCCAAATGCCGGTTAAAACACCTGAGGACCACTCAGCATTGACTCCAAGTGGTCCGGCTGGCTAGTGAAAAAAGCTGCCGAACTAGTGTGGAGCTAACTGGTCCCGTCTGCTTGTCACTGAAAGGTTCATGACAAACCCCATCAGACCATTAGCAATTTGTGCATCTATACCATAAGTAGGTCACTTGGGTTGGTAAGTTGTTTGCAACGAATAATTCTATTTTCAAGGATGTAAGTTTTGAGATTATAGTCATTTTAATGTATGATTCCCTTTTATGAATACCATTCAGAATAAATCTACACTACTATTTTCATTCCTATCGTTTGTTTTTAATCAAAAACACCATACATCTAACCCATGAAGTTTCATCAAACTACCCTCAAGTGACAATAACCAAAAATGATTTCTACACCTGTTTTAAGAAAACCATTTCCTTATAATTGAAGTTGACAATGCTTGCTTCCAACAATCCTTGGATGTTTTTGTAAATGAAGTAAGATGAGACTAAAATATGACTCACTCATAAGGGAGTGTTCCAGGGTCACCAGGTTGACCTGACGCCACGTAGCATGGGATAGAGTAGCTGCTAAACCGTCCAGCAAACTGCCGCAGGAGAGACGTCTCACCAGAGGAATACTCATCAGACCTGGGGGGAAACGTTAAGAGATTTCAGTCAAATAATAGTGTGTCTGACCTGGTTCCTCCTATGATAAAGAGTTTGATTTCATGAAGTGAGTCTTAAAAACAAGTATGCTCTATTACAATGCTGATTTGTTTGTTGGTTAACATTTCACTGAGCAATTAAGATTGATGAAATATATCTAAACTCACCCAACCTGGATGTCCTCTACCTTAGGTGGGACAACTTGCTGAAGGGTGGGGCTTCCTTTGGACTTTCCTGTTGGTGATTTCACATTCCTCTTCACTCCTTTCTTCCCTTTCTGGAATTATTCCAAACACAGAAAGTATATACAATTGTGGAGTCTGTTCGAAACCAAGGCAAAGTTTTCCTAAATGTTTATTCTTTGTAGGAAAGCAGTTTGATGTAAGAAGTTTGTGATGTTGTACGTCACAAATGTGAATAAGTATTATATGGTTTCACCCTTATGAATGACTTCTAGTTTTATATTGGACAGTAAAAGTTGAAGAATAAATGGCTCCATCCAACCTAATCTTGCCCACCTTTGCATCTTCTTCTTCTGCCAAGCCTTCCAGGGCGCTCTTCTTGGCAGCCAGTTGTGCTTGTTCAAACTCGTATTTGGCTTTGGCCTCCATGGTCTTCGTTATCAGTCTCACTGCCTCCTCCTTAATATCTGAGACACTCAATTGTGGACAGAACTTGACGGACACTTTAGCTTTCTGTTGGTTGATGGAAACAAATGATGTTTTAAAACATTAAATAATTTCATAAAACCTCAATTTAGAGATGTCTTGTCAAAACTGTTCAAAAGGAAACATTGCATGCTGCTGTAAAACAATGTCAGGAAAGAGAGTGGCTTTTTGCTTGAATTTGACAACGTTTATTGCAGGTTTGAATTCTCACCTTTCCTGGATTCACAACACCTACTGCTGGGGACACAGACAGAGGCACACCCTCTGGTAAGACAAACTCAAAGGCTGTAAGTCCAACAGGAGCAATCTCCCCCTTGCCAATGCGTGGTACAGGATGGGTAAATTCATTAGCATTGGTGTGGGAGTTGATGACACTCAGAGAGGTGATTGAAGAGTCTCCCATAGCTGTAGCTGCAAAGTGAATGGTAGAGTGGGATAGCTCTAGAGGAGGGTGGACAGCTACCGCTTTGCAGGAAATCTTGAAGTCCCTGGAAGATTAGGATCAGGGAGAAAAATATCATAGATTTCTAAATGCACTTATAGGTCATTCTAAGCAATGCACTGATCTCGGATATCAGAAACCTTGTTTGCTGATAGATTGAAATTTATACTCTTTTGGATTTACCAGACACCAATGAGTAAAAAGCACTGTATACTGAGTGCTATCCCACGTCCCGAGGAAAAACTCCACAGGCTTACTACATGGGTGAGGTTCGAACTCACGACCCCTGCATTCTAGAGAAGATGTGTTACCACTACACCACTGAATAAGCCCACTGTGAAGTGGCCAGTGCCAATCCTGTAATTAGCAGCTGGTAATGCAACAACTTCAATGATGTAATATTTGCATCTGGGATAAAGAATCTTATTTCAGTGATGGGTAAAAACCAAAATAATACTCTTTAGTCCCACTGCAGTTAAATCTCTTAAATATTGAATTTTTTTATTGCTAATTAGACATGAATTTCAAAAATAGCATGTGATGAAAAAATACATTCAGTACAACAGATTTGTGATATATCTGGTTGGAGTAACAAGCTTTACTTGTGTAATGGCCACTCTGGGATCAAAGCAATTAAGTGGCCTCTAGGGCGAAGAGTTGGGTTATTTGGCTTTGTACAAATGTCATCAACAGGTGTATGGCTAGAGGTCAGAGGTTAGAGGTTATACATACCTGTTTATGTCTGACTTGCAGGTTAGCTCAAAGCTATAATTCTTGGCCTTCTTAGCACTGAAGATGATGTCTTGGTCTACAGTCTCTAGAGGTAGGAGTGTCCCAAAGCCATCGTTAGGTTGAACGTCAACGTACTATTCAGACAAAATAATGCAAGAGGATGATCGTCAATCTAGGGTTATAACCACAGCAAACATTCATATCCAATGTGATTTGACCACAGCGATTGCTGGATTGTCCACTGTCTAGGTTTACAACCACAGCAAACATTCATAGCCAATGTGATCTGACCACAGCGATTGCTGGATTGCAATAAGTTGAGACAAAGAAATGTAAGAGGACAATCATCATCCACTGTCTAGGTTTACAACCACAGCAAACATTCATAGCCAAAGTGATCTGACCACAGCGATTGCTGGATTGCTTTATTTTGCATTTTGAAGAAAAACAATCTCAAACTCTCCGAGACAAAAAGAAATTCAATCAGATTTTTAGGAAAGTTTTAGCCCTTAAACTTTATGATGATGCAAACTTTAAATAGTAATCCTTTCATATAAAGGGTATAAATGGGTAAACAAAGCTCTAATTGATAAGATTATTAATAAAACACAGACACTCAACTTAAAGACTCACATCAGGCAGATTGACGAATCCAAACTTCTGAGACAGGATTGACTTGTTGGTTAGCTTGACCGTTGCGATGACAGACTCATGGATTGTAGCAAACCCAAAGTCAATGAAGTTGGTGTTGAATTCCATGTCTGAGTTGGTGACCACAGCATGGACAGTGTAAAGCACTGGGGCAGTCTGGGAAGAAATGACAAAAATCAACATTTGGAAAACAAAGATCAACTTTGTCTTGTGTCTCCGTCTGCCATTCTGAGGGGTCAAAACCCATAAGCACAATTTTATGAGGTTGGTAAGCATGAAATATTATGCTTAGCAGAAGTGACATACCAGTCAAAATATCATGTAATTTACTACATTGCAATCGGTGCCTCAACAATTCGGTTTTGCTAGATGAGTATTGAAGTCTATGAATTTAGAGTTTGAAAAGTAGAATATACGAGCACCTGATGCAAGTGGTGCTGCTTGAAAATCATAAACAGATTATACATTTACACAGTGATCTTGATCAGCAGGTGGGATTTCAACCAGGGTGTTATGGTTTTCTTGACTTACCTGATCAGCAACTCTGATCGTCATCGGAGCTTCCAAAACACCTGTCTCTTTATCAAAGCATGGACCAGCTTCATCAAGTAGACTGTGCCTTGGGTGTGAACAACAGAAAAACAGGTTAGTTGGGAACAGGGACAAGACATACAGGAACATCAAAAGTAACATGATAATCTCCAATCCATCGTAACCTTCATCTTAAAATAAATTGTAAGGCCAAAACTGTAAGATCAATCTTTGTGAAATGGCTCAAAGAACAAGTAGAGTGATGACTAAGACTATGACAAGATGCTCCCTTTACCTTGGAAGAAACTTTAGCTGAGCTGAGAACTGAGACTGTGCTTGTATATAAGCCGTCTTAGGAAGTAACTCCATGTAGCTACGTAGCTCTTTACACACCTCAAACTTGATGCGTAAAGCTGTGGTGGCCCGGTTATTAACAACGATAGCGTCTTGGTACAACCGATCAAACATACAGATCTTTAGGTCTACGTTTTGGCGTTCTACCCACACAGGAACGTCGATGGCTACTGCAGTTGATTTTACATGGATCTACACAGAAACAAAATACACTAAGTGTTATGGTCTGAAAGCTGCATCATCCATGAAAAATGGCAGGTTCAAATCCCGCTCCACTTAATTTTTCTTTTTTCAACCCCAAATTCTTTCAAAAAAGGAATATGGCAATTCCATTATAGTCCACAAATAGATAATCAAATAGATGAAATTATAACGTATTGATTGCACTTTTGTTGACATATTCAATGATGTCGTCCAAACTTACAGTATTTGAGAGTGGATCTGTAAATCGAATCTCAAAGTCCACATCCACTGCACCAGGGATCATTGGGTTGAAGATAATCTCCAGCTTAATGGATGAGAAGGGTCCGATATCCCCCCCAGTAATCTGACCAATTCGCATCCCATCCAGAGAGCTCAGGTCCTCCAGATCATCAGGGGCTAGAGTGAATGCTTCAGTTCCAATCGCTGTAGGAATTTATTAATAATAATAATAGGCATTTATAAGGTGCGTCTAAACAGCGCTTCTAAACTACCCCTGTTCATTGGGCCCTAAAGCATTCCTGAAACTATCTCAACTCCCTAGGAGTATGCAGCACCAGCAGCCAAATGGGCACGTAGGTTGCTAATCATTCAACAACCTCTACCCTCACAGGTACCCATATACTCCTGGGTGATAAGAAGTAGTTATGGTTAAGTGTTTTGCCCAAGAATGCAAGTGTCATGACAAGGATATGAACCCATGCTCTGATGACTCAGCCATCAGAAGTTCAGTTCCGTGCTCTGGACGGCTCAGCGATTACATTACACGCTAAATTATGAAATACATTGTTATGGAAAAGATTTTGTATCACTAGATGTTTAAAATGAATGTTTATCAAGAAATTTTTAAGAAAGATACAACTTTGTTGCAATTATTTAAACCAAAGTGCTCCAGTGGAACAGATCTGGGTCCAATTTCATGGCTCTGCTTACTGCGGAATTCTGCGCTTACAGCCCTGTAGAAATTAGAAGTTAATGAACAAATGATGTGAGTAAACCTACCATCTGTGTCATCCACAGTGATGGTCACTACCCCTGACTTCTTACTCCTTGCTGACAATGGTTCCTTGGTTCCTTCACCAGTAGTCAGTTCTATTTCTAACATAAAGTAAAGTGTGATGAGAGTTAAGAGAAGCCAGTCTTCATTTGAGTTGGTTTCTTGTTTTCGACAGACGCAAAACTTGCACAGTCTGCTGTCTCTCAAACTAACCATTAAGCAAAAGCCAAAACAGGTTTTGGCCGAGCCTGGAGGAAACAAAATTGGTTCCCAATATTGTTTTGAAATGGTTTAAATTAAAATAAGTAGTGCTAGATTAAATAATGGAATGAATCTTGTTGAAGTTAATTATCAGCAGCTTTACCTGGTATATTTAGCCCTTCAGTCTTAGGTTCTACTTTTACTGCTGGATCTTTTGTCTCCTCAACCGTGACATCGACTTCCTTAACTGTATCAGGACGGAGGCTCATATCAGCAGATGTCTGATCAAAGGAAAAATCAATTATTAATTTGTACATGATTTTTTTTTTGCCCTATTAACCATAGATTGGACCATTTGTAGGCTAACAGGATAAACCAGTATTTTATGCGATACCAGACAGGGTGAAGTAGTAGTTTGCAATCACTTCTAAGGTTTGATCTTTAATCCTGACGCTGATAATCTTCTGTGCAGGAAACCCAGCCTAGGGTTACATCAACTCCCAAATATACATCTTCTTTTTTTCAGTAGATTTTGGAAAGACGAAGAAGACCAACTTACCAGCCGTCCCAGGGAGGTGCCAGCTGATGTTAGAGTGTTTTGTTTCATTCCTGCAATGAATCCAGAAATAACAGAATTAACCTTGTCAAGATAGTACAGCAATTTAATTTCTGCCTTCTTGAGGAAGGACGGACACAAAAATACAGAAAAGGTTCTTCAAAAACTGCCTCAGCAAAATATCCAGGGTCTCACATGCCTGACTAACTTGAAGAGAGAGAATGACGAGTGACACATGTGTATCTGATTTCCTCACCTGTAATCTTGATGAATTCAAATTGCGTCCCTTTAGCGCCCTCGTTTGTGAGTGTAATGGTCTTCTTCAGCGTCTCTCCAATGACTTGAGTTCCGAAATCAACATGCCCAGTGTCTACAGATAACTACAAATAGAAAAGACAAAATCAGAATCTGTTCCATCTACAATTACCTTCAAGGGTAGGGTATGTCATGAAGGTTTTTGTAGACTTTAGTACCATAGTATTACCATCTTTGTCATGTTACTTGGCTTCAATAACATTAACGAATACTGATTCTAGGGTACCCGACTACTTTCCCTTTCAGCCTCATTTTGGTTGTGTTCATTAGAAGGATATGAGGGCTGATCTATGATATTAAAGGTCAATTAGAAGAGTCAATTTATTTTAATCCATTTATGGAATCTTGCAATGGGAAAACTTGTTTTTGTTTTTTCCTTTTTTTTATTTATCGAAGAGATTTTGAGGTTTTTTATGTGTGTTTTTTCTCCATTGTTACTGTCTACTTGCTCCTTTTAATTGATGTTTTTATTCAACATGTTACTTTGTCTTTCTATTTTTGTTATTTTGTGGGCCCCGTGGGAGACCACATTGTTTGTGAATGGGTTACCCTGATTCAAAATAACAAATAAGAAGACGAAATTAAAAAAACGGAAACTTTATTCCTGAAGTAACTTACATCACACTTCTTTGTAGAGCACGTCACAGGAACATTGAATGGGCCGGTTTGAGTCAAGAACTTTACTTCACCGTCAAGATCCTCATTGATCTGAAATCAAAATTAAATATAAGCATTTCATTTTGTGATCATAAACAACAAGAAAGGAAGATATAACAGTTCAAAATAAAACAAACTTACCATCGTAAATTGTTTACTCTTTATTTATATATTTCATTTCATGATTTTAAAAGGAAAAAAACAAAAGGTTGAGTCTGACAGAGGGCTACATCCTGCAAGGATGAGGGATGCCTTGGTACAAGGTACAAGGTTTTAAAAGCAGACATACAGCAAAAATAAATAATAAAAAGGTAACAATCTTTAAATATACTAATCAATAATATTATAACAAATATTTATAAAGTGCAAAAAGTCTCAAAGCTCTAAGGCACTTGATAGCAAAATCTCCAAGTTTACATGGACCTGAAGTCTATAAATCTAAAATGCTATTAACAGCTGTAAAGTAAGCTGTTAAAATAAGTAATACAGTAAAATGCAATAAATATGTAATAGTACAGGATGACAAAGGAAGCACCTCTCAAAGGATTGCTAAAGTTGAAAATCTCTGATGGGAGAAAGAGTTGAGTTTTCCAAAACTACTCAGTAATAAAATGAATAGAAATGAAATCTACAAATAAAGGCATTCACAAATTGACAATGCAACTTAAGTAAGAATAAACAGCTGGATACAAAAAGTCCATGATGATGTTTGTTAATAAAAAAAATCAATTTAAAAGCCAATGTATAAACAAAATCTACAAACTTAAATTGTTCTTGGCGATCATGAGTGATTGAAAAATGCTTACCATTGGTTTGAATGTAACCATCATTTCACAGCTCATTCCAGCAGACATCTGACCGGGTGGATCAAATCTGATCAAATCAAAATCAAGGTGTAAAGTTTTACACTCGATGTTATACAATTTGTAGACAGACTTGGCATCCATGAATCAAACTTCAGACTACACATACACTCTTAATCTACATCATTCTTAGCGTCTTGTGAATGGAGATTAACAGAATGGTTTATGGCAATATGGTTTATGTCTTTACAAATTCTTACACACATCCAGAAAACCACCTGCATGCAGGGTTCACAGGACTATTGTAAATTTGAAATGGCACAAGATATGACTGTTTTCTAAAACGAGTAATGACCTTATTGCTTCAACTGTCTAGAAGACAACCCCATTCTCTTTGATACTTACTGCAAGTCAATAAAATCCTTGAGGTGTTCAGAGAGATCAACGAGCTTGATGAAGTTTACGCTGTAGGAGACGTTGGTTAGGATCACTTTCTTCTTGTAAGACTTTCCCACGTCAAAATCCTGTCAAGACAAGACTCTTATTGTTATAGGAGCAGAGACAGCGACACCTGGTGAAGGTCAGCACAGTAGAGCTTGCACTGAATGTAAGCTATGGCTAAATGGTCAAGTGAAATGTCAACAAATGAATCCAATCCAAAGTCCTCCTACTTGTTTTTAAAGTCAGAAATGGTCCAGCTCCTAAAATTAAAGGCCACATCTCTCGCAATCTATGTTCTTCTTTTACTTCCCATTTGTGCTTGCCCCCCTGCAACCCACACTTATACAAGGTATGGCCAACGATCATTCACAGTCAGTGCACCGACATTATGGACCAATCTCCCTCTTCACATCCATCAGGCATCACCTCTTGAACCCTTCAAAGCCATGTTATTCTATCTTACTGTTTATTCTTTGTTGTTTTGTACAGCAGTTTAAAACCTTTATAAATATTATTACTATTATTATTATCAAGTTGGGTTGTTGAACAGGTTATGTGTTCAAATCCTGGCCTGGGTGAAGGGGGTTGGTTAGACTTACCTTGAAATGAATGACATCTGGCTTGCTGTAGAAGGGGCATCCTTTGAACTCCTTACCAGCAGCAACCTGCTTCCTAACGATACCTGCTCGGTGTTTGTCTAAGGCCACTGTCATCATGTCCCTCTCCATCTTACTTGGGTACTTGAGATTGTAGGTCCCATCATCTTCCTTTGGCACCTGGTGTTAAGGACAAAGTAATGGGACTAGGTCAATTGAAAGGTCAAGTGGGATATGAACCTATAACCAGTGGGATTATTGTAAGAGGGCTGTACTATCAGTTCTTGTTGTTAATCACATGTAGCATAACCCTTTAGAGATCATAATTGGAATGAGTACCAGCCAAACTATCATGTATAATGTCTAGTTTATGACTGGCGCTCTGCTCATTTATGCTTAGCAAATCTAGGACATTATGACTGATCCTCACCTTGTATGCCTTGTGCTGCTGGTTCCACAACCCTTCAAACTCAGGCTTAGCTAGTTCATCTTTCCTTTCCTCACTGTCACTTCCTCCTCGTTCATCTCGACTCGTCGCTCCGTATGGACTGAAACCATCATCATCATCTGAAGAGATGTCAGCTCCAATGATCTTGGCCGAGTTGGGCTTCTGAGTAGGAGAACAAATCAAGAAAAGTCAAAGTTTATTGTTTTTTCTTTTTGTGTTTTAACAACTATGATGACTTCATACATGAAATGAATCAGTTGTCATTCCCCGTCAGGAAAAATAGAATGATATTGAGAATCAACGATTGCTCAGATACAACCCTCGAGGAATTCTTAATTTCTTCAAGACCACCCCTTTGCAAATGCTGTATTATTATAACAATTATCATTACAAATGTAACAATTCTTACAAATGTTCAGAACTTCTTCTTTTTGTTTTGCTTTCAAAACTTTGAGTTACTTATTCGGCATCTTGTTTGTGACAAAGCATTGATGATCCTTTCATCTCTGGAATTGAATAATAAGACTCTTTGTCAGTTTAATCAACCTACTGGTACAGCTGCTTCTTCTACATCAGCGCTATACTCCATGGAGGAGGATCCACTATACTCCCTGATGATTCTTGCTTTACGCTTTGGTCTTGTCACTCGTTTGGCTCGATCGCGTTTAGCATCAGGCCAGAGCTGGGGGTACATGGCTTGCCGTTTCTTCATCTGACGCTCCTCACGCAGAAGGTGTGACAGGAGCTCGGCTTGGCGCTCTTTCTGGCTTGCCTCGTGTTGTCTGTAGCAGAAAGAAAATCAAACATTAATTTCTGATCCAATTGAAACATCTTTGTCTTGATGTTTCTCCTTCTTCAACATATTAGTAATCACTCTTGTGAGTAAACCATTTTCTTAAATCAAACCAAACTGATACTGAAATAGTGTGGTCAACTTTTGAGTTATTAGAACCAGTGTTTGTGAACATGGAAACACGGTAAAGATAGTGGGAGCACTATAACAAGTCTAATATTTACTGATTGTTTGTGAAAATGGGACATGATAAAGATAGTGGTAGCACTATGACAAGTCTAATACTCACTGTTTCTCCTGCTCAAACTGCTGCAGTCTCTGTTGTCTTAACATCACCTCCTCAGCATTCTCTCCAGCTTCTGCTAAAGCAGCTCTGTCCTGATCAAGAGCCTCTCGCTCCTGACGGGCAAGATAGCGACTCCTGGCCTGCAGTGCTCTCAGATTCTCCTGGTGGTCAAATAGGGACAACAAATCAAGGAAGAAGAGGAATGTTTACATCACTGGTTCTTTTTAGAACTGCCACAACTTGTTATTACACAATCTTCATAGAAGAAGTTTGTGATGCCCCACTCCAAAATCAGACAGTTCTAGTTCTCTTCAAAATGGCACTACAAGTGAAGACAAGAAAACATCTGCCTTGAAAATTACTGTGATGTGATTTCTTAAACATTCTAAATGTTGAGAAATACTTACATCATTGGCCCTAAATGTCTTTTATATGAAATCTCTCCTTCTCATCTATTCGATGAGTAAATAAACCCAGTTTTGACACTTTTGGCAGGAAGTGCCTGGTTGTAACATGGAGTGTCCCTGTGACCTAAACCCAGGATTGCAATTCCTAGAAATTCCTACCCTGTTTGAGGAGACATCACTTCTAAGATTCAACAATGTCCTCATCCTCTGGTCCATGTGATTCTTGTGGCGTTCTTCTTCTTCTGCTTCCTTCTGACGAACCCTGAAAGTTCAAAGTTTAAATGTCAGGACAAAACATCTATAATTACTGAGCGTTCAGATTATGAAGTAATAGAACACAAAGGAAACTGATCGGTTAAATTTGTAAATAACTTCGGGTTGAACGAAGAAAAATTGACTGGAGCAGGACTTAAACCTGCAACCTCCAGATTAACGTGCCAGCACTCTACCAACTGAGCTATCTAGCCCCAATGTTGGCGGTCTCCCTATTTTTGTTCGGAGGTGCCAATCAGAAGTCATTCAAACTGTAACTGCCGTACAGCTAGGGTCACACCCAAGTTACGATACCATCTAAAACCACAAGGTTCTTTGTTCAACCCAAAATTAAGAGAATTAAGATTGATACTTGATGGATCAGAGAGAAATCAAAAATGCTTGACAAGTATTGGACAGAGTGATGGCTATAAGATGAACCAATCGGAGTTGGGTCTTAATGTTTTTATTAGGCTGAGAGCTTACATGACTTTGACAAAGAGAATAAGGCAGTATCTGCATTGGAGGCTACAGCTACGGCTAGGACTGTTGCTAAGGGTGTTGCTAAGGAGGTCCTATACTTCAACGCATGATGATGCGGAAATCTAGTCGTAGCCGTAGCCGCCAATTTGGACATGTTGATATCCACAGGTACAGGATTTGCAGCTCTATGTGATTTAGCTTGTAAAAAAACACAACAGATTTAACTTTTCCTTAATGTGTTTGTAGGTAAAATCTTCTTGCAAAATAAACAAACTTGTCACTGAATTAACTAAAACTCTTTTCAAATGTACCATATTACTGCAGGTCTAATTCACAAAGTCCTTTAGATTGATG
The DNA here is from genome assembly GCA_023634235.1 of Pisaster brevispinus. Lineage (NCBI taxonomy): Eukaryota > Metazoa > Echinodermata > Asteroidea > Forcipulatida > Asteriidae > Pisaster > Pisaster brevispinus. Next base: position 16,653,958 of record JAMKCF010000002.1, read on the forward strand.
GTTGAATGTTTCTAGATACTGTCACTCATATTTTGTACTTACTTGGCAACCGTTTCTTTAAGATACTTAGCAGCTGCTTCTCTTGAGCGACGAGCCGCGCTCATCGCTTGACGATGTTTACGATCTCTCTCACGCAATGCTGCCATGTGGTCTCTGTCACACAAATGAAAAACAACATTGTTACACTCCAAACATTTTGTATAACTTTGTATTGATGATAAATGTACATCCAAACTTGCCCTGTTTCTCACACCCTACCTTTCCCTATTTCTGCTCCGCCTGTCAGCTTGCACAACTTTGATGGTTTCCTTCCATGCACGTTCTTTCTACCTTTGAATTTATGACAAATGTACATCCAAACTTGCCCTGTCTTTCAGACCCTACCTTTCCCTATTTCTACGTCGCCTGTCAGCCTGTACAACTTTGATGGTTTCCTTCCATGCACGTTCTTTCTACCTTTGAATTTATGACAAATGTACATCCAAACTTGCCCTGTCTTTCAGACCCTACCTTTCCCTATTTCTACGTCGCCTGTCAGCCTGCACAACTTTGATAGTTTCCTTCCGTGCTCGTTGCATGACATTCTCCGTCCTCTCTTGCTCCAAGCGTTCTTCCTGTATCTCTAGATCTTCCTCAGCTAGAATGAACTTTCCTTGCTCCAGCTCAGCTTTAGACAGCTGCAGCCTGAAAAAAGTGGACACAAATTTGTTTGTTTAAAAAAGTACTCCAACCCTAATTGCTGGAGAAGGGAGCAGACAAAATGAAAAGCTGAAAGATGACTGCAGTGGTACAAGTAAACCCAACCAAGGAACAATTTGATTAAACTGTCAAGCACAAACATTTGCTAAGCCAGTCAAGTTTAGCTTCGCAGAAATGGGATACCAGCCTTAATACAATGTAAATTATGTTGCTTGTTGCTGGTTCCTTGTTAATCTGTTAAGTGATATTTTCTGCTCAGCAGCTTTTTAAACTTGAGCTTAGACAATTCAAGGCATTGGCAATCCCATCACTTACTCTGCTTCACTGAGGCGCTCTTCAATCTGTTTCTCCAAGTCACCCTCTGCTTGCAGCTCCTTCTCCAACTTGGTTAGTTTACTCCGGAGACGGTGTACATTAGCCATGTTACCCTGCTCCTCACTCAGGGCCAGTTGCTCCCTTACATGTTCCTTCTCTAATTCAAGAGCCTCTAGCTTAGTGCGGCATTTCTTCAGCTCCTCCCTTGATTACAAATATCAAACATAGAGATTAAATGAATGAACAAAATGAGCATTCACTAGAAGGAGTGATACTGACCACTTCACGTTGATACTTTGAAAACAGATTTTGGAACTTTTTGGAGCTTCTGGAATAAAAACCTTGAACATATAATTGCCACAAGAAAACCCTGACTTGACAAAGGAAAGACAACAAAGGTTCTCAAGGTGAGCACTGGGATTTGATTTTGTCTTGTGAGCAAAAAAGATTAGGCACTCACTGTGATTCACAGAACATCGGTCATAAGCCACGCCCGATAATCTGCCATGGTATGCTGGAATCTCGGAATGCTCAAACTTGCCTCTCATCAAGCCAAATAAAATGGTAAACAACAGTCGCAGTCTGTCAATTTTTGTATGTCAATTTTTGTTTGTCAAAAGAACAAAAGGTCTGGAATCAGGGAATTACATATAACCCCCAGAAAAAGGGGTATTACAAGCATGATTTCCAGCAACTTCTGTCCCTCTTTGTATGGATGAAAATAATGCTAGGTGAATGCCAGTGTCGGTACACAATAGAATGTCCGGGAGAATAGTGACGCCAGCTATCTAACTTACTGCAAAATATAGAGGGCACTCTGAACATGCATGGGATGTTAAAAAACATCTACTGGAGGACAGTCCTGAAAAAGTTGGCGGATATATATGTCAGCCGACGTGAAGTGGTTAAGGAGATGATAGGAACTGGTACATTGTATGTAGACACTTTGTCTACTCACCTTGTTGTCTGCACAATGTGTTCACTCTCCAGAACCTGGCCAGCTAGGTTATCCAGATGGCGACGGAGAGCCAACATACGCAGCTTCTCATGACGGCTGAACTTTTGTTTAGCAGATGATGGCCGGTCGCTACCGTGCTCACTTAAACTTTCTTCTGGCCTGTGAGAAAATAGACAAGCGTTAATTGAATACAAACTGAAAAACTAAACAAAATATAACTCAATTGCCTGAACAGAGTATTGTTGTTTTTTGATTAGGCTGTTGACTTCATCAAAATACCCAGTGCATTGGTTACTCAACACAAAAATATTTTGACTATGACAAGATTAGTATGCCCTGAGGAAGTGCCACAGTTACTGACATTCCATAGGCCACCGATGAAAATATCGGAATAATTTCTGTGACTTGATAAACATGAAATTAATTATTGATAGTTACAAATGTAGTTGCAGTAATAATAATTTGTCATATTATCAAACTTACAAGATGGATTTCAGAGTATTTGAGGTGCTTTTGGCAAATTTCTCAAATAAGTTTTTCTCTTTAGGTTCATTTGCTAGAAAATTGTTAATTAATTTAAGATTGCTCCCATTTAAAAAATATCGGTAAAGTTGTGTTAGGAATCTTTAAAAAACTCATTTCATTTGTCCTAGTCTGAGTTCTCACCCTGTCAGTGACGTGTCATCACTCTGTGACCACATCTCAGGATCACTCTCATATTCCAGAGGTCCCTCGCTTGATTCCATCCACTGACGTGTCTCATGACCTCCGCCCTCTGCTGTCTCAAATCCCCCAGGAGATTGTAGATCCCCATCTGGGCTTGGGCTGTCGTCCAGAAGGTAACTGTCACCATCCTGATTGGGGTACGTCAGTTCCTGCGACATCGTCTTGATTCTGCGTCTTGTGTTTCAGATTTTAGAACCACTGCAATGGATACAAAGTATTGCTGTGTCAGATTGTAGAACCAACGCAATGGATACAAAATATCGCTGTTTCAGATTTTAGAACCAATGCAATGGATACAAAATATCGCTCTTTCAGATTTTAAAACCAACGCAATGAATACAAAATATCGCTGTTTCAGATTTTAGAACCATGCATACAAAATAACGCTGTTTCAGACTTTTGAATGTAGGCCCAATGTTAATTATCGAGACAAAAAACTGTTGAATTGTAAGAAGAGAGAATGTCTTTATCTACTAACAGATGATTTTCGACATCAAAAGTGTCATGTTAAAGAGGTCTTTTGATTTGGATGAGATTTTATGAGGTTTTCATGTAGATCCAATTATAATTATGGCCATTCTGTCGACCTCCTTACATGCCCAAAGTTATTCCCAAACGTTAGTTAACTAACTAATTAAAACTCGGCCCTAGTTTTCATTCATGGAGAAGCACTCTAAACTAATGCTAAAAATAGAAGCTAAGTACCTGAATCTCAGACAAACTTGTCGAATTTCACTTCATACGACTTTTACAACTTTTTACAAGTCCAAGTTTTTTGTCCAACAGCCGGGCATTTTGAGCAAAAGTGACGTCATTTTTAGTGTGGATTCTCCTACCATGGACTATGACTGAGGTTTGTTCTTCGTCTCCATGAACCTCATACAAAATCCTATTTGTGTAAAATTTCTGCTATCATGGAGAGGATAGAAGAATGAACCTCTAGTCTAATGAATGTGATTGAAATTATGTAACCCTAATACAGTCATTTGACCAGTTCGGGATCATTGACCAGTTCAGGATCACTTCAACTTTGCAACAACCCCATAATTAAGTTACTCCTCACATTACCAATTTCTGTTGATACATGTGAAGAATAACATGCAATAAACCAACAAACCCAAAATAAGGTTCCAAACTTCATCAACAAATAAATTATGGCCATTTTCTTGAAGTTTGTCTGCGATTTTGATCATTATTTAAAAAAAAAATGTTGGTTGAAAAACTCTGTTAAAACTTCTCACCTTTAAAATTTGAACGCCAGGGCGAATAAAATTTATGTTAAATGCTTAGAATGTGTTAAAAATATTTCAGGTAAATACTGAGCAGTCTTCTTGTTTTTTTGAGGAGACGAAATTACCGAAATCGTCTTTTGGGGGGCATCGTACCCTTGACCAGTTCGGGATCACTCACTACTCAGCATCTCTCATTGCGTCAAATGGTGCCGCACTCAGTGAGGTAAAATCTTACTGCTGCAGTCGAAAGTTCATTTGTTGCTTTTAAGATACATTTCTTCAACAAATTCTTGTAGGAATATTGTTTTTTGGTGAGAAAATAAAACTTGGAGGAGGAAATTGCGACTGTAAGAATAGATATTTGGGTCAATGTTGCTTTTAGGCGTGCTTCACCTTTTCATTTGCCTTTGCTGTTGTTTTGTGTTTTTGTTGCTGGATTTTTGCGCTGCTGTTGAATACACTTGCATGAAATTCTCTGGAGAAAGGAAGTCCATGTCCATGCCAACACACTTGTGAAGTTTGTGTCCTTGAGAGACAGTTTTATGAATGGGAGTATTGGTTTGCACTAGAGGGCAAGCTACTGATTCAGAATAGAATCAACTGATCCTGAACTGGTCAAACAGGTGACGATACTTTTCTCAAAGCCTCTTCAAAAGTACTAATCTTTTTTTGTCAGTGGATACTTGGTGAGTTTTATAACATGTTTAGGTAAACTGATAAACTTTTTTGTTTAAAATGTCAAAGAGATTGCAACCAAAAACAATGTGAATTCAAAAAGTGATCCCGAACTGGTCAAATGACTGTACTTTTAATAGATTTAGAAATGAACACTTTTTTAGTTTTACAATTGTGCTTAAAAAATTAAGCCATTTGCGAAGTAAAATTTAAATATTAATACTAAAATATAACAACAGTCATGACACCGGCAGTGTTACTTCGGAAGCCGCTACAGTTCTACTTTGTTCTAGTTCTACAGCAAACTAGTAATAGTATTACTATTATTAGTATTATAACAGTATTTTGGGGTTGCTGTACACAAAATACAACAAACACACACAAAAAACATTAAGGGAATCATATCAATTATCATAAAACATGGTGTAAAAAAGTGCACTTGCATTCTAGCAAGTTGCAATGCATTATTATGCCGTCATAGTTTTGTCCACGAAAAATAATATTTCCGTTTGTCAATAGAAATTAGAATGTCATGTTTGTCAGTCAATTGGCCTGGTGTATAATCGCCGAAATTACAGGCAAACTCCAAAGAAATCCCATATGCAAGGTAATTTATCAAACAGTACATATTCTACAGTAGCTACTTTGAGCACCTTTTTTGTTCTTAAAGTTGCATTCTTCAAGAGAGAAGTTCCATTATTTTTTCCTCATTCACCTATGCAGGTCGCCATCTTCGTCTTAGCAACAAGTTGTGATTCTATCAAAACAGTCAACAGAGGGCGATCTGGTATTATTAAATAGCGCCCTCATGTGTCAAAGGTGATTGTTACCATCGAACACGTGTGCGTGCGGGTGCGTGCGTGCCGGCTTTGCCTTCAGTTTAAGTAATAGTCGTCTAACAATAGTAAAAATGCCATCGAAAAACAAATCAAGGTAGGATTAAGTGTGTCTATTTACCCTCCTGTACCATATTGTAATTTACGAAATGTCGTTTTGGTCTTGATTATCAGGAATAGAAAAAAAGTAGTTTTGAATTTGGGTTGCGAAGTCCATAACCAGGTACAGCTACCTACAAGACGTGTATTTCCGACAGTTGTATGATATTTTTTTTTTTTATTGATAATAGTGGTTTGTCAAAAAACTACAACTTTTACGAGGGAAACTGACTGAGTAAATTTAATACTGGTTTATGTTACAAGTTCAAAAAGACATCACAAACTACAGATCAAATTGCGTCTAATACTAAATTAACCACGTTAACATCAAGTCAATTAAGTATTAACATTTAATATTAATATTATATTTTAATATTAAAAATCAAAAACTAAAGTAAAACCAGCCAGACAGATAATATTAAACCAGATTATTTTGTAGCTTTTCTATTTTATTTGCGTCGGCATTGAGTCTGACTGCCTTTTTGCTATATTTGATACCAGAAAGAAGATTGCCGACATGACGGCCGAAGAGCTGATGGCTGCTTCTGATTCCGACAGTGATGATGCCTCAGACCTTGGCAATGCTGAAGATGAGGAAGATGCTGAGGAAAGCTTTGGAGATGATGAGGAAGGAAGTGAGGATGAAGATGAACTAGAAGAAGAAGGAGAGTATGAAGAGCTCGAAGAGGATGAAGAAGAAGAAGATGAGGAGGAAGGAAGTGGCGATGATGGAGAGACACCGTCAGCAGAAGGGACTACAGCCACAGGGTATGATGTTGGTTTATCTTAAAGTAGGACGAGGAGTAAGACAGTGGAGAATATTTTAGTCTAGGAAAGTGATGAAAAAAGAAGTGGGGATTTAAAGGAAGTTAAGTCAGATGAAGATGCTGAGATGCTGGATGAAGGTTGATAAAAATATGGGTAGGGAGGGAGGATCGAAAAAGTGAATATAACTTGTGTTGATGAGACACTGACTTCTGAGAGAGTATGCGGAGCACTTTTCTTTATAATGAGAAAGTTTTCTGAAGGTTTTGGATTAAAACATAGTTTCACTGTTTATCTGCTGCAGGAAAATGAGCAAACACAAGCAATCTCTTGAGAAGTTAAAGGAAACTGACCCAGAGTTTTATAAGTTCTTGGCGGAGAATGACCAGGAGCTTCTGCAGTTTGAAGACTCAGATTACACCAGCGATGAAGAAGGACCTGTACATGAACTTCCTGAGTCACTTGAGGTTAGTACTCGTATCCCAGTCAATGGTGTCCCACAACGCTACAAAAAATGTTCCAGGTGCTACTCAAAAATCATCAGTTGCTTACCACTTTTAGCTTTCAGGGTGCAAATTCCAATCGTATATCAATCATCAGACATTTGTAGAGCTTCATCGTTCTAGCTGCCTAATCCAAGGCGCTTAGCAAAGTGAAATAAAATTATAGACAAAGAAAGCACAGAATTTCATGTTGAGATGACAAGTGCAACTTTGCTATGCAAAATTGCTGGATAATATCGTTTCACAAACTCAACATGAGTTTTTGAGTTACAGTGAGAGTCCTGTGTCTTGAGCCTAGAATGAAAGTAGAACTCAAGTCACAAGTCATTTACATGATCCCGTGTTTTAACCTCGAGTTTTATGTTGGTTGTCTTGCAGAGAGTCTGTAAACTCTTTAAAATGTAACACCCTAAAGATTCATGGAGTTTCATCTAAAGACCAAAGCTTTCAATTTTTTAGGAATTTTTTAAGTTGTACAGTCACACCCCAGAAACATTTGCCATTACTCTCATGTTGCCAGAGCAGATTTCATAAAAGTTATTATTCCAAGTTTTATCTTGACCTCATTTTGTGTGATCTCCATTTTGGATGCAGGATTATGTAGATAGTGATGATGAAGATTACACCACTGAAGGAGACAGCGGCAGAGCTCCAAGAAGAGCAGGGAAGGATGTCACTCTAGCCATGGTGGAAAAATGGCGGAAACAGCTTCAGGTCAGACTCCAAACATTTGTTTCTCCTTCCTCAGTTTCTGAAGGATTGTTTTATTTGTGATGATTGGCTGCCAGTGATCTCCCTTTGCATAAGCTAGCATATCCTGCCAATAACGATTCAATTTTTAGCCGATACACAAATAAAACAGGCAATGCAAAACAGACATGCAAGCTTTATTTGAAAAAAGCATAGTACAAAGTTTTACTGTACTTTCCTCCTATATTGTTGCAGTTGCATGACTGACAAAAAGATCAAAACTTTTATTTTCCTCCTGAATATAGACAAAGATCGTGACAAAATTATTGTTAATAATGTAAATTAAGGCCATTTCGTTAGAAGGAAAATCTATGATCATTTAGAGAGAAATCGGTAGGGTCTGCTGGCTGGTCTGCTCCTCTGTCAATTCAAACAATCTATGAATCCTAACGAGCAATGCAAAGATAAGAGGAAAAAGAAACAGTTTGTTTTTTTCTGTGTCCTCAAATAATCAAAATAAACCAAGGGAGGGTTTTTTTCTGACAGGTGTACTCACTGAACAGTCTGCATGAGGTGGTGAAGGCGTTCCGGGCTGCCGTTCAGCAGATATCATCAGATGTCGAAGTCAGTCAGTACAGAGTGGAAGGCAGTGCAGGTGAGCCACATTTTACAAAGTCTGTGATCAAGATGTTTTTTTAATGCAAATTTGTCAAAGTTTACTTTAGATTCAAGTATTGTACATCCAGTTTACTCACTTATTTTGAAATATAAATAACAAAAAGTGTAAGAATTTAAGTTTAAAGCAACATGTATAAAAGATTCCCCTCTTGCTGATATAATATATCTTGCTTTTTAATATATTTTTTTTTAAGGAGGTAATTGTTAAGCAAGATTTGTAGCTTAAGCTGCTTTATGAAATTGGGCCTTATCATCGAGGAGAAAGCTTTGTTTGGCTTACTTGGTTTGAAATGCTAAAGTGTATTTGTATTGACTTTCATTCAGTGTTCAATGCCATGGTGAGTCTATGCTTGAAGCACGTCCATCCTACTCTGCAGAAAGTCTTGGAGATTGGGGAAAAACCCTTGAAAAAGTAAGTGAAGGGTTGAGGTGTTTCTAGCAAGGTACTTTATGAATGGGTTTCATTCAAAAATAGGTTACCCCTAGCTGTGCCTTACATTACAGACGTCTAAAGCCATACATTTTAAGCTTTAAATTATTACTTTCTTTAGAAATTGCAAATATTATTTGTGACAGGTTCCAAGACCCAAAACATAAAGGAAACAAAGGCCATGAGTTGCATGAGTTTCTGACTAGTCATCAGACAATGCAACTTATAAAGATGTGAATCAACAGTAAAATAACTATGAGGACCTTCATATATCATCATTAAAAGTTGTAAGAATTTTTGATGAAAATGAAGAAACAAGATTTGTAATTTGGATTCACTAGTGCCTAATGGAAAAAAAATGTTGTATGCAAAGTGCTCATCTTTCACCACTGTGGCCCTGGTTCGATTCCCAGCTTGGGAAATATAGAGTTGTGTTGGTTCTCTTCTTTGCTCTGGCAAGGTCAATGGTTCGATGTGGCTGGCTGCCAAAGACACCATTACATGCCTGCAGCTCCAACACGTAACCACGCCCTTCACAATTCAGCTTCTCAGCTGTGAGTGGGATAACTAACCCCTCAAATCCTTGTTATTATTTTAAAGTTCATTAGTTTCATGAATTTGTTGCATCCTTATAATTACTCCCTCTCCCTTCCCAGGAGAAATCTTCCCACATCATCCAAGAAGTGGCATCAGGTGCAGACTACAGTGAAGCTCTACATCACAGACATTGTGAAGGTAAGACAGACATTGTGAAAACTTGCAATTGCAATCAAATTTGGGATAATATATCACCAATTTACTAACGGCCCAAGTCCAATTAATTTCTGGAGTGATAATTGTAGCAGTCTGGTCTGCATCATCTTGTAAACCCTTCCAACGTGTTATGTAAATGGGTCTTTTAATTCAAAAACTAAAGACATACCTGTCTTAAACATTGCTGCTCCTTAGTATAGTTAACTAGATCAATGGGGCAACAGGCATACAGTGTAAGCAACTTAATTGCTTACTCAACATCTACTGACATGTACAGTGATTCAGTTTTGCCTTGCACCTTTTAGAAGTCTCGAGCATTCAATTCTTTTCAGTTGTTTCTATTATCTATATACATCATATGGAAGAATTGTATGAATTACATGAAGGGAATGGGTTTATAAGAAGACCAGAAGAAAATTCAGATAAGAGACTTATGCTAATATGACTTTTGATGGACAGAAACGACTTGACACCATTGGTAACTTCTCGTTTCTTTTCATTAGCTTCTGAAGCAGTTATCTGAGACGACCATTGTGTGCGTCGTCCTGCGTCACATTCATCGTATGATCCCATACTTCTGTTGCTTCCCTCGGCTAACCAAGGACCTCGTCAAGGTATGTCTCCTTGTTAGTGATAATAAAAGGAGATTGCAGGGATGGGAGGGGTCAGTAGTTAGAGGGGTGGTAAGGGGGTTGATGAAGGGAAAGAGGGGGTTATATGCACTGAGGTTAAATGAGAAGTAAGAGCGGTAGGGTTACATGAAATGAACTTGCTTCTCTTCACAGGGTTTGCTCAGTGGTCTAGTTGTTGATATTCTACTCTGAGTGCAGAGGTTATGGGTTCATAACCCACTCAATTAACCTATGGATCTTGTTTCCAGACTCCCAAGCATATGCAGTGCTTATCAAATATTGCATTTGGTGCTCAGATTGGGGGCATGGTGGCACCCCGCCCCCTGCCATTATGCATTCATTGTGTGCTTGAAATCTCAGGAATTTCTCTAGAGGATCTTAAGGGGGTGTACTTCTGTACAAAAGGGAAAATAGTGGGTTAAAGTATGTGAACATTGGGGAGAGGGGGTGGTTCCTCTGCCCCCCCCCATGTTGGTCATGGTATAAAGTGTTGGTGTAGTAGTAAAACCATCATCTTGTTCATGCTGTAACATCTTCGTGACTCTTGATTGTTTGCCAGCCCCACCCCCCTGCATAATGCAACCATTTTGTTTCTCTTCCCATTATAATCCATATAACCATACTGAGGATCCAAGGACAACAAAGAATGGCTCTTCCGGTTTCATCCATCTGACTTTTGTTGATTGAATTTTAGTGTTTTTGTCTGTACTGCTTGAATCAAGGCCAGTTTCAATTTTCCCCAGTGTGGGTCAATACGTTTTTATCTTATCTCATCTTATAGACCTTTAGTCTTGCTCCCTGAAGGAAATGACTGAATCCTGATTCTCAGACTATTTTGCCCTTCCTACATCGGTTTGGTTTGCATTGAGTTGAGTGGTAGGAAAAACAAGATGGCGGCACCATAATAACGGTTTTTGGGGTGTAATAAACATTATCTTTATTGCAAATAGCACCAGGAAAATAGTGTCACATTATTTCAATTTTGATCCTAGAAACTGGTGACCCTGTGGAGTACCGGTGAGGAGGCAGTGAGAGTCCTGTCTTTCCTGTCTCTGTTTGCCATCCATCGCTGTATGCAGAAAAGCAGCTGGCTGGAGTACATTCTTAAGGTAAGAAGACTCAAACATGAACTTCCCAAAGGAACTGTTGAGATTCCATAGAAACTAATTAATGCAGAAAAGCTTTAAAGGGCAAGGATGATACTCTATCTACTTTAACTTTAAATTTGAATTTGTCCCCCCTTAAAAAAATCAGCAAAATAGCCTTTTAACAACATGAAAAGCTGAAACCATATATTAATGTAGGCCAGCCTTTGTACTCAATAAAATTTTAATTTGGGGTTGAACAAAGACGAACTTCATGGGTGGGAATTTGTTCCTGCAACCTCCAAATTAACACTGAATTGGGGCTTGGGGAGAAAAAGGTAGCAGTTGGCATTGGCAATACAGTATACAGCCAACCTGAGCTAAGGAGGAGAGTGTGGTATGTCAAACAAATTATTGCAGACTGCAAGGAGATGTTGGGGTGTAGCGAAAGGAAGGTTGGGGTGTAAAAAAAAAAAAACTAGGTGCCTGGATGCTGTTCTGCCTAATGAAGGTTAATAATTGTTTGCGGCAACTTAAACAAAGGAACATTGAAGCTATTTCTGATGGCAGCTAGTTTAGATGGAAATAGCTAGTCTTATTGAGGCCTTTTGGCTGTTTTGTTTTGGCCTTCGGTAATTTTCTATCCTATGACTGTTCTGATATTGTTTTTATGTAAAAGAATCGAGGTAAATGGTCTGGAAAAGTCTACAGTCGATGGTTATGCCGACTTTTTCTTATTTTTCTTCCGTTGGTTTAAAAGAACGTACAGCCTAGACTTTCCATGGACTTTTTGTCTGGTGCTAATAATGCTGAAGGTTCACAGTATTACTTCTTTCTCTGCGTTTTATTAGCTGCACTTTAACAGTCAGAATTAAAGCGTTTTTCTATCCTTTTACATGACCTGATCACAGAAAGTAGTTTGATCTCAGTTTATTACAAAATTGCCTTTACAAATCAAAAGTAGTACAAGAATCCTTTGTAGTAGAGGGTACTAGTCAATTTAGGATTTAATTTTAAAGATGAAGTATTGAGAAAGTTGGATTACAAATCGCCCCGTGACATGGATTTCTTTGTACATTACACACGCAAACTGACTTGTGAGCTAGAATTTTTCAAAATAAGAAAGAAATATAAGAGAGCATTTAAAAAATCATCAGCAATACATGAATCCTTTGTGTGTAGAATACTAGTATTTATTTGGCTTAACTTGAAAGATAATGTGTCGAGAAAGTTGTTTTACAAATTGACCCGTGGTGTGGATTTCTTTGTATTGTATACGCACGACAGTGTATTAAGACACACACACTACAGCAAAGTGACTTGTGGTTTTTAAGATTGTTGGAGTCATCTCATGCTTTTTTCTGCTTTTGGAAAAAGCATGCAGGGGCGACGCCAGGGTATTTGCAGGGGAGCAACAAAGCTTTAGAGTCTTCACACTTAAAACTGACTTATAAGCTGATTGGATTTGGGTATATTGTAAGACCTACCCAGTAATCTCCATTTACATTAAATATGCCTAAATCTCACAAGTTTTGATATCAGAATTTACAATTTCAGAGAACTCTTGAAACTCAAACAATATACTTGGAACTTCAGCATATAACATCATGTGTAGATCAATTCACAATGACCCAAAGGCCATCCGAGTATTCAGGACCCCGCAAGAAATTGAATATGAGAGTTTTGCAATAGCCAGTTGAGCCCATGGCACATCCGATTTTTTGTAGGTAGTGATTGTTACCGAATTGGAAGCAGTTTCTTCCTATGATCAGTTCCAAGAGTGTACGGATGCAATTGGAGGGTGGTTTTGTGATGGAGTACGGGTGGTTGGTTCAGTCTAAGGCATTGCAAACACTGTTTATCGCCGCTGTTTGGCGGACGTTCGTGTTCATGGAAACAACATCAATGCTTGTTATTAAAACTTTTGCCGGGAAAGTCATTCCGTTTTTTTATGCAATATGTCTGCTGTGTTGCATACATAGGTTGGTTGAGCGGTAACTATTGAGAGTAAAAGTAGTCCACAAATTCTGATATTTTGGCTGTCGGGCTTGAGCATTCACTGACTATTGTTCTTCCTACAATTGGTATGCCCGGGGGTGGTGTTTTATGTATCTTCGGGAGAAAATACATTGTAGGGCAATCGCATCGTAGGGAAGATGGGTCAAGGTATGCCAAGGATTGTTTGTTGATGTAGTTGTTTCGATGTAAATCGATAATTAGGTTATGAACCAATGTAGTGGTTTATGGTGTCATATCTTGGTCCATTTTTTATAGTGTTGAGCCTTTGTGTGTTTATTATGCATCAAAAAAGCAATTCTCATTCTTCGTTGGAAGATATTGAAATTACTCAAGAGTTTTTTTCGGGTGGGCTTAGCGGGAGTTGGAACAAAGTTGAGTCCTTTTCCTAAGGCAATTTTCTCAATTGTGGAAAGATTTGCCTTGGATAGGTTTGTTATGAATCGCTCACTGTCTAGCGCTAAGTCATTAAGAATGGTATTCTTAGAGGACCGTTTGAGGTTTAGGCACTTATGAGTGGCGGGCTCCTTTAGTAAGTTTACGTTTGGCCATTATAAGAGAAATCTAGGTGAGAATTTTATTAATGAAAATAAAATTAATAACAATATATTTGTGAGATTGCCGTATTATATTATTATTGTAAGTGACAGGTAAAAGAAAATCTCTCTTTGGAAGATGTGGTGATCCTGAGAAGCTGTTTGAAGCTTTTTGCACTTTCGCACTTACGTGCAAAGCTCGAAAGGGTCGGGCTGGGTTCAAGTGGCCATGTTGGAACGCTTGCACTTTCGCACTTACGCACCTTCGTGCAAAGCTCGAAAGGGTCCAAAACCACCTTGATTAAAATCTGACTTTGATTTCATTGAAGCCCCAACATGGGCGAAACCATTTTCTTGGTCTCTAAAAAAAAAAAAATTTAATATACACTTTTGTGCATCTTGCAGTGATCTTACATTCTCACTGCAAATTGATGGTTGGCTCTCAATGGCCAAAAGTGCACTATTCCCTCCCACCTTATACGTAGGCGGGTAGGAAAGGTGGCTTGTATATAAAGTCTGAACATTACTCTTCCTTGCATAAAGTGTAGGGTAATTGCCATGGTTAAATGACTTTTTATCGCATGCTCTAAGGTAACAATAGGGGGTGTGTGAGCCAGACCCATTAATTCCACACGGCTTTGCAGTCACAGTGCTGCAATTTTCTTACCCCCCGAAACACATCAAAGTATTCCCCAGAGCAGAAAAATACCACAATTACTCGTATATTAAATCCCTTCAAAGTTAATTTTATTTTCATGCTCAAGGACACACGAAAATATGCTTTTTCTGGAAAATCAACGCTGACAAATCTGCCTTTTGCTGCAACTGTGTGCTATGCCATACCTCCTTACACAAATTAACATTCATACGACCTACAACCCTGTCTAACCGCGCATGCTCATTTGTATTGATAAACAGGTTTAGTGTCAATAGTGCGAGTAGTTATGAATGTCAATATATATAATTTTGGATTACTTCCTTCATAATACAACACCATGTTTTCAACGCAGTGCCAGCCAGGTATGTACCCAGCCAGGCATGTACCCATGAACCCCACCACCCACAAACAGACAAAGGAGCAGACCTGAAGATGACATTGTTGAAGTTTCTACATCGATATAGAGTAATGACAAACGGGGAATACTTTGATGTGTTTCGGGGGGTAAGCAAATTCACACTGTGACTGCAACACTGTGTGGAATTAATGGGTCTGTCTCAAAAACCTAGTATTGTTACCTTAGGGCCTGAGATAAAAAGTCATATCATTATGGCAATTATCAAGAACTCACCATGCGCTTGATTGGAGGAAGAGTTATGTTCAGGCTTGATATACAAGCCACCTTTCCTATCCGCCTACATATGGAATAGTACACTTTTGGCCATTGAGAGCCATTCAACATTTTGCAGTAAGAATGTAAACTGCAAAATAATATATATTTATTAAATATATATTTTAGTAGACACGAATTGAAGTGTAAGTCAAACCAAGGAAATGGTTGTGCCATTAAATGATAGGGCTACAATGCAGTCAAAGTCAGATTTTATTTTAAGGTGGTTTTGGACCCTATCGAGCTTTCAGGCGAAAGTGCGAGCGTTCCAACATGGCCACTTGAAACAGATGGGAGGCGCATTGAGGTCAGTGTGAGGTTATAATGGAGTGGTAAGTAGTTTTCTTGTCAATTTATCATAGTATTAGAACCCCTATCAATCCGATTTAACCTCTCAAAGACATTTGAATTTTCTCCTTTCCGTTGAACAGCTTCATATTTTTGAACTTGACTGTTATAGGCAGGAAAGAGAGATAAATGAGGTTGATGTTACGGTGAACGAAGGGTGTTCCGCGCTATTGATGCCGCATTCACTTCTGTACGTCAAACCGTTGTCGTGTTTTTCGGCCTCCAAAATTAAGGGGAAAAATCAGAAGTTTCGCTGCTGCTGGGGTGCTCATTGTTGCGTGATGTCGTAATAACAATATGGGTAATAAGTTCTTTGTGAACACAATTTTGGTGGGGGGCTGCTTTTAATTCGTTCTGCCTTGGTTTGATGATGAATTTCGTCATTACAAAAGACATTATTGTAAGTCTTTTTTGAGTTAGTATAACATTTCCTATTAGAAGCACTGCTGATAAGAAATGCATAATGCACTAGGAGATTACATACTCAGCTTATATCCAAGTTTATAACATTTTTGGTTTAAAGAAAAACCTTGTACAAATGTTCCACATAATGAGTTTAAATGGGTCTTCATTTTCTAAAAGAGTCTCACTGGCTATTGCAAAACTCTCATATTCAATTTCTTGCGGGGTCCTGAATACTCGGATGGCCTTTGGGTCATTGTGAATTGATCTCCACATGATGTTATATGCTGAAGTTCCAAGTATATTTTTAGAGTTTCAAGAGTTCTCTGAAACTGTAAATTCTGATATCAAAACTTGTGAGATTTAGGCATATTTAATGTAAATGAAGATTACTCGGTAGGTCTTACAATATACCCAAATCCAATCAGCTTATAAGTCAGTTTTAAGTGTGAAGACTCTAAAGCTTTGTTGCTCCCCTGCAAATACCCTGGCGTCGCCCCTGCATGCTTTTTCCAAAAGCAGAAAAAAGCATGAGATGACTCACAACAACAACTGCCCCCCCCCCCCTGCAAACTGAAATGGGTCATCAGCTAAGCACATCTTTAAGCATTTTGCATCCGGGCAAATGTATAATTTTGAAACATAAGTCCAACACTACCAATCTCAAAATTGTTGAAAAGTGCTCAGGAAGACATTTTGATTTTGACAAAAGTATCACCTTGTGGAGACTGCTCGTTTAGTTGCTGGTCAGGGGTCATCAGTTTTTGTTTTTTTGTTTTGTTTTTAAGAACCTAGGATCTAGGACAGTTATTATATTCTGAATTCCTAAATCTACTCTGCAGTAGAATAAACAGTAAGAGAAGTTCTCAAGAACAAATCTACACAGCAAAGTAGATACACATGGTGTTACCACAAACCGAATATACACAGAGACATTGGCCCACTGTTGTCCAGATACCAGCTCTACAGACACTTAGGGATAGTTACAATCCAAAATTGAGAAAGCCCCTTCCCTGGCTACTTAAGAAATTACTAGTTTATTAAACAAATTTAGGGCCTATACGTACAAACTTGGACAGACGTTTTTGTCACAAAAGCATCTGTCTAGTGTTCGAATGTGGCTTATTTCCTATTATTATTTCTTTAATTCCCTCAGCAATAGTTACTGGGACAAAATTTATTGATTTTATTTCATTCTTTCTCCACTTTTCAGGCCATATTTCTTTCCTTTTATAGTATCTTTTTCAAATGACCTTGTAATTTCTAAAGGTCACGGATTAATTTGTTATTTTTTCTATAAACAAGTATGATCAGCTTTGGAATGTACAGGAAAAGACATGGACAAAATAGTTACTTTTGTCTCACTCTCCCATGCCTCTCTTGCAAAGTTACCTTATGGCCCTTTAGTGCGGAATTGCCATTTTGACAGTTTGCGCAGGAGCATACTTGAATTCTTTGCTGTACTTGCTTTTGTCGTTACTCGATATCGATGTAGAAACTTCAGCAATGTCATCTTCAGGTCAGCTCCTTTGTCTGTTTGTGGGTGGTGGGGTTCATGGGTACATGCCTGGCTGGGTACATGCCTGGCTGGCACTGCGTGGAAAACATGGTGTT
The DNA here is from genome assembly GCA_023634235.1 of Pisaster brevispinus. NCBI lineage: Eukaryota > Metazoa > Echinodermata > Asteroidea > Forcipulatida > Asteriidae > Pisaster > Pisaster brevispinus. The sequence continues at coordinate 16,671,278 of JAMKCF010000002.1, forward strand.
GTACTATCAAATTGATACTTTATTGACATTCATAACTACTTCCTTGTACTATTGACACTGAACCTGTGTCTACTTCGACTCGGTAGACATGTTGATTTACAATACTGATATTGCTTGTAGTCTGATATGCTCAGTGTGTGATCCATTCCATATTGAGACATGTCATTGACGACAGTATGATGTTCAGGCTTGCAGTAGGAGCCAAAGCTGGAGGCTGCCTTTCCACAGGAAGTTGGAGAGTGCCAGTAGCTTTAATGGCCACTGCCAGGCATGACACATACTCTTGCAGTGAATGTGAATTAACTTGTGTATCAACCAAGTACTCAGTTTGTACAAACAAATCTAAAAGTAGACTAACAGACCTGGATTTATGTTTTCTGTTATGGTGGCATGGGTTAACCGGGTAGGTGAAAAGTGGTAGTCGTAACTGGACATAGCAATCAATAGTTGCGACTTTAACACTAGGCCCACTAGTTGCCCTGGCCTACCACGCAGATTGGAGTTGCCTTTCACATCATTATCATCAAGAAATAAATAGTTGGACAGTATATTTGTAATACTAAATATTAAGAACTTGTAGAAGAGTCAACTACCACATATATTGATAGAGAGGAATCTTTGTGCACAAATTCAGTGATTTTATTGAGACTTGTTCAAGAAGATTACATACTGAAAAAGTGCTTAGGAAGACATTTTGATTATGACAAAAGCATCACCTTGTGGAGACTGTGCATTTAGTTGCTGGTCAGGGGTCATCAGTTTGTTGGTGGTTTTTTTAAGAACCTAGATAGTACTATTCTGAATTCCTAATTCTACTCCGTGGCAGTAGAATAACAAGACAGGTTCTCAAAGAACAAAATCTACACAGCAAAGTAGATACACATGGTGTTACCACGAACCGTATATACACAGGACAGTAATAATTAACACCTTTGTATGCTTGCGTCACTGTGCTTAGAAGCAGAAAGTGGAGGAAGAATATTTAAATTCAGGGTTGACCAGGCGTGGAACAACTTGCCGCTTAATCTGAAATCTCCGCAGCCAACAGATCTTAACCAATCTTTAAAACAACTCAAACACCTCAATCCCATTTTCCACTGACTTGTTTGTGGTTAAAACAAAAGTAAATGACCGAGTATTTAAGAAAATGGAGGAGACAAATCTGTAAGATTTCTACGTATGTATCGAGGACAGACATTTTTGTTATCACTTGGTAGAAGTTTTACTAAAATAAATTGATTGGGCCAATGTTGTCCAGACGTGACTTATTTCCCATTATTCCCATTCTACTTGAATTCTTTGCTGTACTTGCTTTTGTCGTTACTCGATATCGATGTAGAAACTTCAGCAATGTCATCTTCAGGTCAGCTCCTTTGTCTGTTTGTGGGTGGTGGGGTTCATGGGTACATGCCTGGCTGGGTACATGCCTGGCTGGCACTGCGTGGAAAACATGGTGTTGTACTATCAAATTGATACTTTATTGACATTCATAACTACTTCCTTGTACTATTGACACTGAACCTGTTTAACTTTTGAAATGAGCATGCGCGGTGAGACGGGTTCATAGGTCGTATGAATGTTCCTTTGTGTAAGGAGGTATGGCATAGCACACAGTTGCAGCAAAAGGCAGATTTGTCAGCGTTGATTTTCCAGAAGAACATATTTTGGTGTGTCCTTGAGCATGCAAATAAAATGAACTTTGAAGGGATTTAATATACGAGTAATTGTGGTATTTTCATTTCTGCTCTGGGGAATATTTTGATGTGTTTTGGGGGCCAAGAAAATTGCAGCACTGTGACTGCAGCGCTGTGTGGAATTGAAGACTTGGTCACACACAACATAATAACTTATCTTCAAAAAAAAAAGCAAACTGTTCTACTTGTGACTTGGTAGACAGGTTGATTTACTGATATTGCATGTAGTCTGATATGCTCAGTGTGCGATCCATTCCATATTGAGACATGTCATTGACGACAGTATGGTGATTATGCTTGCAGTGTAGGAGCCAAAGCGGTAGACTCCCTTTCCATGGAATGATGGGAGGGTGCTGGTTGCTTTAATGGCTACTGCGAGGCATACATACTCGTGCAGTGATAGTGAATTAACTTGTGTATCAACCAAGTACTCAGTTTGTACAAACGAATCTAAAAGTAGACTAACAGACCTGGATTTAGGTTTTCAGTTGTGGTGGCATGGTTTTCACCAGGTGGGTGAAAAGTGGTAGTCGCAACTGGCAAAGCAATTAATAGTTGAAACTTTAACACAAGTGCCACTAGTTGCCCAGACCTACAGCACAGATTAGAGTTGCCTTTCACATCATCATCATGAAGAAATAAATAGTTGGACAGTATATTTGTAATACTAAATATTAAGAACTTGTAGAAGAGTCAACTACAACATATATTGATAAAGAGGAATGTTTGTGCACAAATTCAGTGATTTTATTGAGACTTGTTCAAGAAGATTACATACTGAGCTTATATCCAAGTTTATGATATTTTGGTCTGAAGAAAAACCTTGTACAAATGTTCAACATAATGACTTTAAATGGGTCTTCATTTTCTAAAAGAGTCTCACTGGCTATTGCAAAACTCTCAATTTCAACATCTTTCGGGGGGCCTGAATACTTGGATGGCCTTTGGGTCATTGTGAATTGATCTACACATGATGTTACATGCTGAAGTTCAAAGTATATTTTTAGAGATCATGTAAGCATGAGAGGACTGTCAACCCCCCCCCCCCCATGTCAGTTTGTGGCTGGTGGGGTTCATGGGTGCATGCCTGGCTGGGTACATGCCTGGCTGGGTACATGCCTGGCTGGGTACATGCCTGGCTGGGTACATGCCTGGCTGGGTACATGCCTGGCTGGGTACATGCCTGGCTGGGTACATGCCTGGCTGGGTACATGCCTGGCTGGGTACATGCCTGGCTGGGTACATGCCTGGCTGGGTACATGCCTGGCTGGCACTGCGTGGAAAACATGGTGTTGTATTATCAAAGGAGTAATCCATATTGATACTTTATTGACATTCATAACTACTCGCACTATTAACACTAAACCTGTTTATTAATACAAATGAGCATGCGCGGTGCGATGATTGTGTTTAACTATACAGATGAGCATGCGCGGTTAGACAGGGTTGTAGGTCGTGTGTATGTTAATTTGTGTAAGGAGGTATGGCGTGGCACACAGTTGCAGCAAAAGGCAGATTTGTCAGTGATGATTTTCCAGAAAAACATATTTTGGTGTGTCCTTGAGCATGAAAATAAAATTAACTTTGAAGGGATTTAATATACAAGTTATTGTAGTATTTTTGTTTCTGCTCTGGGGAATACTTTGATGGTTTTGGGGGCCAAGAAAATTGCAGTCACTGTGACTGCAGCGCTGTGTGGAATTGAAGACTTGGTTGCTTACAGCATAACAAATTACTACGCTAAAAACACAAACCGTTGAATTGTGTCTTGGTATACAGGTTGATTTACTGATCCTGCAACAATGATAGTTTCAGTGTGGTTCACATTGAGTCATGTCAATGACATCAGTATGTTGTTCAGGCTTGTAGTGAGGGTCAATGCTTGAGGCTTCCCTCTCCACTTAAGGTGGGAGGGTTCCTTTAGCATTTGGCCTGTGCAAGTCACTACACGTACTTTTGCAGTGAGAATGAATTAACTTGTGTATCACACCAATGAGACGGTTTTGACATACAATTATAAAAGTAGATAAACATGCTTGGAGTTTCATCTTTGAGAGGACAAGGCCATTTTTCAAAGGGCAACAATCCATTGGAAAATCTTAAAGTCTATGGGAAATTTGGGAAGAAAATATGTATTTTTTACTTGTACTTGAAGATAAAGAGTATTACTTAGTTTTACCCAAAATGCATGGAGATAGATTTATAATTGTTTCTAGTCAGGGCATTCCCTCGTATTCTTCATATTCTAAGTTGCTTAGATCATTTTATTTCTAATTTAGGCCTATTGGTATACTTGTAAAGAGCCATGAGCACAGGAGATGTGCGCTATAGAAATAAAGTTTATTATTATTATTATTTAATATGTGGCTATAGGGACTTTTCAAATGGATTTTTTTTTTGTTTTTGCAAATTTCTTTTAAAGAATTGTCTATAATTACATTCCCGTCCAACATTTTGGTTTTACCATGTTTACTGACAATCTTGTAATAAGCGCCTCACAACAATTTGTTCTTCTCTTTTCTTCTTCTTTGCAGCAAATGTACTTGGCATATGTTCGCAACTCTAAGTTCACATCGCCATCTACACTGCCTCTGATTAACTTTATGCAGCGTTCCTTGACTGAGATGTTTGCATTTAACACTCAGTTGGCGTACCAGCATGGGTTTGTGTACATCAGACAGCTTGCAATTCATCTACGCAATGCAATCACAGTGAAAAAGAAGGTATTGTGTACACATGACTTAAGCACCTTGTTGTACACTGTCGGCAACAGGAAAAGTAGCTCTTGAGGGGACTGACCACTTCATTAATAGACCTATTGTGGTCAACACTGAAACCCAATCTTAAGGATTCAGTCAGGAGGTCTGAGACCTTAACTTTGAGTCTGCTGACCAGTTTATTAATAGAACTGTAACCCTCAACAAACCTCCTAAAATTAAGGTCCTAGTTTCAGACCTTTTTGTTTATAAGGGTTCTCATTATCGGAAGACTGACATCTGCAATCCTGATTGTAATTAGCTGTTTCGCAGCATAGCGCAGCGAAACAGCTCTTGTTTTCGTTAAAGTTTTTTTTATTAGCTGTTTCGCAGCAAAGCGCAGCGAAACAGCTCTTGTTTTCGTTAAAGTTTTTTTTATTATTTTTTTTTTTTTTTTTATTTGTCAGTTTCAGTAAAAAAGGCTATTGACATAACGCACGTTCGTTCTAAGCGGCCTTTTGCATAGTTCCTAAAGAGCAATTGCAATGAAACTTTCAGTGATGAAAGGCATTGGTGCAATAATGATTTTAAAACTAATGATGTCATGATGACGTCATCACCTGTCACGTGACGTCATCTTAAAGGTTTCTATTTTAAATATTTGAAAATCCATAACAAATCAGCCACAAGAGACCGTAGGTTTCTGTTTGCGGGATTGTATAGGGATATATTAGGTCTTCATTTTATTCAGTGTGCGTGACCTCACATGACCTCTACTTCCGGTCGAAACAGGAAGTGCCTCATAATTCAAAAGTGTAAATAGTTATGAAGTTGCTTTCAACGATGTTATTGTCTGGCAAGGGTGGGTAATTAAAAAAAATTACCGATGACGTCACAATACACAAGAGCGCCCTCTAGCGGCAGGTTGAAAACTGTTCAAAATGGACTTTTTGAAGATGTGTGTGGTGAAGTTTTGTGTATTCACTTCAAAATTTACACACATGTTGATCGTCGAGCAGCCATCATATGTGTGAAATTTCAGATCGATGACGTCATCGGGGGTCACGTGACGCGTCATTAAGGGTGCCTTTTTTAAAGTCGTATATCTCCCTAAGTGTTAGTGCGATCATGTTGAAACTTGGTAGATTGTTGGATATTGGCAAGTTCTTGTAAATTCTTAAATGACGTCATGATGACGTCATCACATGATTTTTTATGATTTTTTGAAAAAGTTATGGCGAAACAGCTCGGCATTTGTGCACAAATGCAAAATGTCTAGTTTTTTTTCCTTTTTTTATTTGTCTGTTTCAGTAAAAAGAGCCATTGAGATAACACACGTTCGTTCTAAGCGGCCTTTTGCATAGTTCCTAATGAGCAATTGCAATGAAACTTTCAGTGATGAAAGGCATTGGTGCAATAATGATCCTAAAACAATGATGTCATGATGACGTCATCACCTGTCACGTGACGTCATTTTAAAGGTTTCTATTTTAAATATTTGAAAATCTGTAACAAATCAGCCACAAGAGACCGTAGGTTTCTGTTTGTGGGATTGTATAGGGATAAGTTAGGTCTTCATTTTATTCAGTGTGCGTGACCTCACATGACCTCTACTTCCGGTCGAAACAGGAAGTGCCTCGTTATTCAAAAGTGTAAATAGTTATGAAGTTGCTTTTAACGATGTTAGTGTCTGGCAAGGGTGGGTAATTAAAAAAAATTACCGATGACGTCACAATACACAAGAGCGCCCTCTACCGGCAGGTTGAAAACTGATCAAAATGGACTTTTTGAAGATGTGTGTGGTGAAGTTTTGTGTAATCACTTCAAAATTTACAAACATGTTGATCGTCAGGCAGCCATTATATGTGTGAAATTTCAGATCGATGACGTCATCGGGGGTCACGTGACGCGGCATTAAAGGTGCCTTTTTTAATGTTGTATATATCTCCCTAAGTGTTAGTGCGATCATGTTGAAACTTGGTAGGTTGTTGGATATTGGCAAGTTCTTGTAAATTCTGAAATGATGTCATGATGACGTCATCACATGATTTTTTATGATTTTTTGAAAAAGTTATGGCGAAACAGCTCGGCATTTGTGCACAAATGCAATATGTCTAGTTGTTATTGTTGTTGTTTGTTCTTTCCTCAGGATACTTACCAGTCTGTATACAACTGGCAGTACATCCATTGTCTGAATCTATGGTGCCGTGTGTTGGGAACACTACATGCAGATGAGACCCTCCGTCCACTCATCTATCCCCTGGTTCAGACAGCCATCGGAGTTATCAAGTGCGGTTTGTTTCTTTGCTTGTTAAGCCAATCTCTCTCATACAAGTTTGTGATTATGAATTGCAGAAATTGTGATTCAAAACTGAAAAACTAGAAACCAGTGCTTTTTGTAGACATTGTGTAATCAGCGGTTAGCCTGGCCGGTTTCAGACACACGTCCTTGTGATTGCAAGTCCTGCAGTCTAACCACTTGACCATGGTGACAACATTTAGCTCCCAAAACGGATCAACTATTCACTGGATTGTTGAGGCTTTCCCTTGGAATGAATCTGTGTTGTGTCGTAGGGAAGCCATCTTGCTTTTCTTCCATTAAGTTCAAACTGAGGTTGTACAGTCTGGTACCTGTTTGATGTGATGAGAATTTGAATTGTCATTGTTGCTATTGACTGCAGGGAATGCGACGTATATGTGGGAAGTTTTATAAAATTTTGATGTATTTTGCAACAGATTTCTCTGAGATTTTCTTATATAGAATACAAATTGAGACATTTTGTTGTCATCCTTTCTTTACTAGGCTGATCCCAGCTGCTCGCTACTACCCTTTACGCTTCCAGGTCATCCGCTCACTCAATCTCCTCTCAGAAGCTACAGGGACGTTTATTCCACTCCTGCCATTCCTTCTTGAGGTGAGGTTTGGAAAACATCTTTGATGAACTCTCACATTGACAACATTAAGTATCAATAAGCACTGTATGCTCAAGACTTTCCAAGTCCTTTAGAATACAGCAACCTGGATGGGATGTGAACCTGAGACCTTCCACAAGAACAGGTTTCTTTATCCTGCTCGCTATGCTTGCTCTTGTCAACCCAAATGTCTTGGCTTTTGTCAAAGTTGTCTGGAATCTCTCTGCCGCAAAATATTACAATCAACGATTTTAGAGGAAGGGTAACCATAGCCTTTTGAGAAACTATTATACTTGAATTTGGGAAAAGTAATTGTTAAAAATAAAACACAATCTTAAAAAGGACATGGAGGCTTATGACAAAAAAAACACTTGTCAGAGAGCGAGAAGTTTTATGTACTGCTAAAATAAATATTTTCAGATTTTTGAGACGACCGACTTCAACAAAAAGCACACAAGCGTGTCCTTCAGACCTATGAACTTTGCTGTAATGCTGAAGGTTTCCAAGTCACAGCTCAACGAACGTGGTTTCAAGGTAAGTACCTCTTCAGAATAAGATTTTGATGATTCTCTTTATATGAATAATTTTGTAACTATTTATTTCCTTTTGATCAGTAGTCCCTCAAATAAGTGTTGTAACAACTTTCCATAGAGTTTTTAAAAGTTTGAATTTGTTGCTCTATTACTTTGTGACCTGAGCCTAGAAGTGGACTTTAGTGAAAGCATGGGTGAAGAAACTGTCAATTCAAAGTGCATGCACAATGTAGAGTGTCGTGGCTAATAAGGTGTCTGGCGCATTGAACTCAAGTTCTGATGGCAGAGTCATTGGAGTGTCGGTTCAAATCCAGGTCTTGATACCTGTGTTCTTGAGAAGAAAAACAAATTCGCTATAATTGCTTCACAGTGCAATATAGCCTCATTCCTATGATGGCCATTACTCATTACAAAGTCAACAAAACTCATGGAGTAACATTTCCATGGTAACTGATCCGGATGAGCTGGTGTTTATTTCCTCATTTCAAATCTTCACATATTTTGTTTCCCTTCATAGGATGGGCTGATTGATCAGCTGTATGATGTGATGTTGGAGCAACTCAACATACACAGCTATTCTATTGGATTCCCGGAACTGGCATTTCCGGCGATATTGCAGGTACCCAAAGAGGAACTTTTTCCTTTTTTACTTTTATCCCAGTGTAAACGTTCTGGATTTTTTCCTATCAAATAAATTTTACTAAAGTGAGACTGGAAGGGAAAAAAATAGTCTGGCCCCATTTTGGTGTGATGTCAACCAGTATTCTGTATTAGTATCCCAGTCAGGGAACAAAGATGGTGGCTTACTGGTTAAGATGAATAGGCCGCTGTTGAGCATGGTCTATACCACACTCCAAAGCTATGTTGACTGTATGAAAGTAAGCCACAATGGGTTACTGGATCATCAATGAAAGCAAGACTTGTTTGCTTGTTTCTTTCATCCAGAGACTTTGAAGGTGTCAGCTAAGACCCTGTAGGCAGTCATGAAGCAGGGTATGAAGTTTAGTGGCTTATAAACTTCAGCTGAAGGCAAGGGTTAGAAAAACACCTGGGAATCAGTTTTCTTTTAGGGTTTGACATTTCGATCTATTGTGATCTTTTTCTTTTTACAGTTGAAGTCGTTTCTGAAGAAGTGCAAGGTTGCCAATTACTGCAAGGTGATGAAAGGTCTCCTTGAGAAGGTCCAGGAGACGTGCAAAGAGGTGACCAAACAGAGAGACTCAGTGGCCTTTGGTATTACCAATGATGCAGCTGTGGTAAGTCAAGAATTCTTTACTGTCTTTGAATCAAGATAAGGTACATTATTAGACATGTTGGCAAAACGGTTCATTGTAGTCTCTCTGAATCAAGATAAGGTATTGATGTTGGTAGCAAGACGTACAATCATTCTTTTCTTTACAGAAAGCTTGGGAGAACAAGTTGAAGACACAAGGCACGACTCTGAGCAAACATTACGAAACCTACAAGAAGCTGAGAGAGAGAGAGTTGAGACATGAGGAAGCTGGCAAAGAAAGGGTAAGACTCCCCGTAATAGTAGTTTTTTATATCCTTGTTTTTAGTTGCTGTGAATGTAATTGTCTAGCTACAGACTCTTCACTATAGATTTGGTTTATACTTAGCAGACATAGAGCTTAATTGTGCCAAGGGCAAGATCGCCTTTCATTGTGCAAAGGGCACTTCCATTGGAAAATGAAAGAGCACCAAGGCCAAGACCAGGGCCTTTGGTGTAATACAAGTTGTGGCACAGCTACTGTCTTCATAATTTGTTGGTACTGAAGGGGTCAAGACTGTAGGCCAGTGTGTGGTTTGAGAACATTACGTTTTGATAGAAATCAGAAAATATTGACCTAAAAAATGATCTGTGTAAATTTGACAGAAGTATCACTCACATTTCAGTTTATTGTTGAATATAAAGAGACTTTCAGCATCAAGAATATAAAATGTCCAACAGTCAAAAGAAAAAACTGCTTCAGGGTTATCAAGACTATGTTCTCTTTTTACAATTAGATGCAAGATGACATCCCAACACTTAAAAAGAAGCAACTTGAGAAGAAGGAAGAAGATAAGAGAGAGTTTGGTGAACTCTTTGACGAAGACAGCGACTCTGAGGATGACATTCTGGTCCGTGCTGAGAGGAAGAAAGAACGCTATACGGCGAGCAAGAGGGGGAGAAGAAGACAAAGGAAGGGCGAAGATGATGAAGATAGTGATAGCCTTGATGATGATGATGATGATGATGTTGAAGGGGATTACCAAGATGATGATGATGAAGATGACCCTGATGCCGACCTGGAGGAAGAGGAGGGGGAGGAGGAGGTCAAGCCAGCCAAGGTCAATCCAATGTCAAAAGTCAAAGGTAAAATCAAGGTCATGGAAGAGGGAGAAGACAAGGAGGACATTGTGCAGGATTTTAACTTCTGGTCCGATGACGAAGAGGAGACGACAGAACCAAAGAGGAAAAAGAAGAAGTTAGAAAAGAAAAAGACAAACACTGGTAAACAGAAACGGAAATTTGATGGGATGAAAAGGATGAAGCCATCGATGAAAGGGAACAAAAACAAAATGGGCAAGGGAGTCAAATCAAGGCATTGAATATAGCAGAAAGATACTTTTGTTCTGTATTTGACCAATGAAAAAAAAATGGGGGGGGGTAATTATTCATCTGTTGCTATGGATCACTACTTTAGAGTTTACCCCTTTATAACAAGTAATCTCTCTTAAATACTATAAGATTTGTTTTCTTTTTTCAGTTTCTTTATTCAAGTTGAACCTTAAGAGTAGTTTCTAATATACAGTAGTAGGCATCCCGAGTGTAAAATTGTTTCAAAAAATGTATTAAGTAGTTACCAAAAGCATTCTGCTAATAATATTTTGTTTATTCCATACTGTAAGGCACCTTTGGTCTGTAGGAATGAACAGGCACAAAACATCAGCAGTTTATTAAAATCTTGCATATTATACTTAAATACATTGAAAGTAATGATTTTTAATGACTAATATCAGAGTAAGTCGAAGTGCATTAACCAATACTTCATAAAAACACTCCCCTATATTTAAATGGTTGTATCCATTGACCCCCACTGACTTCAGTCTGTCTGATCATCACAATAGCCATGTTACCATTAATGTATGGTTCCAAAAGTTTGAACTGACCAGACCGTTTTGTTTACAAGACCAGAACTACAATATTAAAGTGAAGTATTATTGTTCAGTATAAAACACAAAATCACCACTAGTCCAGTCGTGAGTTTACTGGCCCGGAGCTAAAATCAGTGGCCTCAGGCCTGTGGTCCAGTGTAAATTTACGACCTTGTTGCATAATAATTGTTGATAGGACAAGGTCAAATCTCTCAGATATAGCACAAAACAATGGATTGAGATTCAATCTTGTCGCATGAAGTAATTTGTTTACTACAAGTGTGCAAGATATTGCTGTTTAACCCAATTTGGTTACCACCTTGTTTCATCGGCGCTAATGATAAGAATGTGATGAGCAAAATAAATCCGTTTTTTGTCCCTCATAAATATTACTGCTTTGACTTGTTTTGTGTATAAAATTAAATATAACCCCCCCCCCACTTATTTGTGTCATAAATAAAACAAGAGTAATACCTGAAAATGATTAACAAATTTGCAAATTGCACTTAAGTATAAAAAATGACGTGGGCCCAATTTCATGGCTCTGCTTACTGCCGAATTCTGCGCTTACGGTCGCCATTCTCTGCTTATTTTGTAAGTGCCGAATTTCTGCGCTAGCTGTGTAAGCAAAAAATGCCTAGTTAATTTCCCTGCTAACCCGGTAAATACGCTTGGCGTAAGCGTGAAACTCCCTGCTTCCATAATCCCTGATGCTTTGCTTACGGTAAGCAGAGCCATGAAACCGGGCACTCTTCATGAGAGTAAAAAACACCAACATCAACACTTAAAACAAATCATTGGAATTTCATTACAAAAAAATCTTGAGCAATAAAAATAGATCCCAAAGTGAGATGCCTCATTTTGAGGCACAAATTGGTGTGCTCATTGTATATCCGATTGTAAAAAATACCACAACATGAACAAACTGGAAAAAATTGCATAATGGAGGATTGCATGTTCCATGATGAATGGTGAGCTCTTCAGGGTGAACTCTTGACCCCATTTCCACACTATCACGACAATTCCCAAGATAAAAAAACACGGTCATTTCATCTCCATATTTGTTTAAGACTGAATGCAATTTCCAGGAAAAAAAACCCACACAGTGCGCTAAACCTGGGTTGATCCAACCCTGGGTTGATCCAACCCTGGGTTGATCCAACCCTGGGTTGATCCAACCCTGGGTTGATCCAACCCTGGGTTGATCCAACCCTGGGTTGATCCAACCCTGGGTTGATCCAACCCTGGGTTGATCCAACCCTGGGTTGATCCAACCCTGGGTTGATCCAACCCTGGGTTGATCCAACCCTGGGTTGATCCAACCCTGGGTTGATCCAACCCTGGGTTGATCCAACCCTGGGTTGATCCAACCCTGGGTTTATCTTGCTTCAACCCAAGTAGGGGGAAGTGTTTTCCAAAGTTTGCCAGGGCTAGCAACTTAAGTATGAAAAGACTGACAGCATTTTCGTGGGAAATTGGCTTAGTGTGAAAGGGGTTTTGGTGTGTGTTTTGAATCATCTGAGTTCCAAAACGACATGAACTAGGAAGCTTACGATTTCTTAAAATATCAAAACCATTAAAGCTACACCAGCTGTCATGAGTCAAACCATGAGAAATGGACAAAAGCGGCTTGTACCAAGACTAGTTTGACCTTTCACCTCAGCATTTCCCCCAGCTCCGCAATATTAACAGTTAGCACCAAGTAATCTGTAGCACCATGCTTTTTTCTATTTTACACCAACAGCACCATGCTGTTTGCTCCAATCAAACAGACCCATGCAGTACATGTTCCATTTTACACCAACAGCGCCTTGCTGTGCATGTTCCATTTTACACCAACAGCACCATGCTGTACATGTTCCGTTCTACATCAACAGTGCCATGCTGTACATGTTCCATTTTACACCAACTGCACCATGCTGTACATGTTCCATTTTACATCAATTTACATGAGTATTAACAGCTGCTGTTTCCATACAGTCAATCTTAAATATTAAATCATTAATACAAGCTTTATACAATATCATACATTCATCTTAAAATTTACAATGTTTATATCCAAAACAACTTGTGTCCAAAGTGACATTTCAGAACAACATTCCCTGACAATTCTCTGGAAACTTCAAAACAATCAGTTCAGCAAATTAGGAGAACACAAAGTGCTTTTTGTTTTTTTCACGTCAACAACAGTTTTTGTGAATTTGAAGGGTGGTTTTTGTTTTCCTTTTTAATATATTATATATAAATAAAGTGGTTTTTTTTTTATCTACAAATATTGTCAATGTGGAATCAGCAGGTGGTAAACCTGATTTAGATTTAGATTTAGATTTAGATTTTGTCTAATTTTACTGCTGAGGCAAAACAAAATTAACAGAGATAAAATTAGCAGAGTTCAAAGCAATAAGAATTGCATTGTATTTTAGCTGGTAGCATGTACCTATTACTGCAAAGCAGGATCACATTTCATACGTGTTCTTCAAATTGGTAATAGTTTTTGCTCAATCAAAACTCAGTGGTGTAACCAGCCACGAGCAATATATATTACATTGCATTTTGGCTGGTAATCTGTTTTTGCTAAGCACGATTGCTTAGATGCAGCACACTTAAATTAACCCTGAGGATTCATCAAGCAGTCAATGTGAATCCTCATAAGGAGGTTTCAGCTGGCAGTATTGACCGTCCAGTGTAAACCCAAGTCGTCTTGCTACCCTCAATCGGATCTTAAGAGCCGGACCAAGCTTCAGGCCCATGTTCTGCAGAAGGTGATCCTCAGTCAAGACAGGGAGTATCTCACCATCAATAGCTTGATCCCGGAACATCTAAGATTCAAAAGATAAATCAGGTGAGAGATTTAGTCGAAGAGAGCCTTTCAAAACACTAGGTGGCAGCAGATTTATCCAGCAAGTCAATTTTTCTTAGACTTCCCACTTAAATCAGTTTTCTGATTCTTACCCTCAGGAAAATGTGAAATTCTTTACTAAATAGCCAGATAATTCTATAAAAACCTATACCATAGGTCAGCTTTTGTACCCAATAAAAATATCCTACTTTTGTATACCAATTATCATGCCTGAACATGTGAACACTCGGACCTACTTCACCATCAGGAAAACATTTTTGATTTGTACAGGAGAAAAAGAAAAGACTGTCCCAAGAGACAGGTAGACATAAAACAACTTGTGAAGTGCAACTTTAAATTTGGTCCAGTTTCAACCAACCTTTAAGGAACATTCTGATAGACTTATGCTGATGGGTATTATAAAAACCCATAACGTCATCACCGTGTCATACTTGTTTTAGTCTTATTTGGGAGAAATTTGTTCTTTGAATTGAAAGATGAGATTTCCTTGGGAGGCATTTCCACCTAAATCCACTCCCACCCCAACCTCCTCTGGCATCTTTGGTGTGGTGCTTGGTTCCTCTTTTTCAAACTTGAGTGATTTTTAGTGCTATTTGAATCCCCAAATGCTAGACATTATTGGATATTTCTTCTACATACTTCAGAAAATGACAATTTACTCGCAATTTCAGGGAGAATGTAACACACATACTCTGAAAGATTTATTAACAATTCCATCATCACCAACCTGGACATATTCCTCACACCCCTTGAGTGACTGAATGAACTGTGCCACATCATCCACTGTCCATAGACTCATGTCACTGGGCAGGAACACGGTATCATTTGTAGGGGTTCTAATGGAGGGGCTGATCTCGCCTGCAGTCTGGCTGGAGTTTGGAGCGCTGTTATTTCTACCATTGGGAAAGGCTGGATTACAAAAAAGTAGTAAAGAGGTAAGTTGTTTTTTCTGTTAAGAATGTCCATTTTCTAAAGAACAATCAACAACAACGATTTCAGTAGGCCTAATAGTCAGGTAGGTGGTTGACCTCTATTTCAATAATATAGGCCTAACATTAATAATAACATGAAAATGTCAGTCACTGGAATTGTTTATAAGGCTTATTTAATGTTTCCTTAATAGATCAAAGTTATAGAAATTTATCTTGGCAGCATTCCAGATGGGAATATGCATCTCAACATATCAGTTTTACACTTCATACAAGACTTTTATCAAGTCATGAACTACAAGGGACCTTATTTTACATTATGAAAATGAAGAGTGAATAAACAAAATGCATTACAAATAGACGTACAAATAAAATAAATAAATCAACATGTATTGACAGCTGAGAAGTAACAACAAACACAATTTGAAAAAACACCCAGATGCACTGAATACACACAGAGTTTGACAACACACCTTTAAAAACAGTAAATCCATCAATGGAGACATAAAGCAAGTATAGTACATGTGTATACAGCATTGTGTTATTTAGAGAGTGGTATTACCAGATATTTCCACTTGGGGGCGGGGAACAAGCAAGGGCAAAGACATATGGGGGATAGGGCTACTTAATGTATCAAACTATTCATTTGTACATAATCTCATTTGTGGAGAGGGGGTAAAGGTTCTGAAGGGGGGGGCGTTACACAACTGTTTAGACAAGCATGAGCTTGAAGAAAACAGCTTAACAATCATATACAAACAAATTTTACAAATTAGGGTAGCATTAGGCTGACACAAGGCAAAACCCATACCACTGATGACAATAAGAAACATTTAAATAAAGATGCAGCAGTAGGCCTTAGAAGCAGAAATAAGTTGTAAGACAGTTTGAAACATTACCTGATGTGTTGTGTACAGCATCTGGTCTTGTCAGCTCAATCATCTTAACAGAGGGTGTCTTTGAAGTTGGCGTGAGTAACGACTGAGTCCGACGATGGCTAACGTCCCCACCCTGGCCTGGCAACTGCTGGGGCCCATACATCAGGGTATTGCCGTTGATACGAGTGCCAGGCTGATGGGAGTGAAATCTGTAGGAGGAATGTTTCAAGACATGTTCAAGATGAGAAAGAAGACTCAAGATGGATTGATGAAAGAGTAAAATTGATAGGAATGCCAGGCTGATGGGAAGTGAGTGGCAGGAAGGACAAGTTTTCAGACATTTCCAGTCAGGATAAAAAACATTGTTACTTTTCAGAAGAGTTTTTGGACGACACAACATTGAACCTGCCTGTGAACACTGTGATGTTAACAATCCTGTACTCATCATGTTTAAGAGGAATTGATCAAATCTAAATACTAGCTTTTGCATTCTATATACGACAATGAACCCCCAAAAATTAACTAATTTTCAAAAAAATTACATCGCAGAGTAAAGGAACATTATATAAAAACTCAATGGGAGTCCTTTTACACAGTACTACAATTTAACAACTTTGAATCCAAGATTGATCCGAGAACTATCCAAGTACAACAATATTAAGCTCACAATATTAAGCAAACATATAAAATACACAAAGAATGAAATTACAACATTTAAAAGTTTAAAAACACAAAGTACAACCCCCCCCCCCCCCCCCTCTCCCTTAACCCAGGAAGTTGACAAAGTCTTTTACCTTGGTCTAAGGTTTGAGACTCCTTTTTGGAATGGTGGGTTGTTTGCTTGGGATGACAGAAGAATAATATGGGGACTTCTGTTTACCTGAAGGGGAGAAAGCATGAACAGAAAACGATTGTAGCAACCAGTTCATAAAAACATCACGAAAGTAGTACATGGTGAGGAGGCACAAATTGCTGCAAGAGAAGAGATATTTGGTAACGAGAATAGAACATCTAGAATAAGCAATCTTGGAAAAAAACCAACCTCTCTGTCTTTATCGCCGCTGCCTTGCATGTCAAAGTGTTGAGGTGAATTCTGCTTCCTGGATTTATGTCCCAATGCTGTATCATCACGCTTTTCATAAGATGTGAAAGACTGAGGGTCGTTAAGGACGAAAGACACTGGTGAACTTTGGCCACTGGTGCTGTTTGAGGGTGACTCTGGGCTGTTGGTGCTGAGGTTCAGAGACTTCCTGGCATTCTCTGGAGTTAAAAGAAAAAACTTAATTCATACTTCTTCTTTCCGAGTGAATTACTGGTTTGGTTTTTTTTTAAGTTAAACAAAAATGATAATAATAAATTATGCTTATAAAGTGCCTCACATCCTTAACTGGATCTCAAGGCACTGTATAAATTGAAACAGAACCAACAAAAGGAAGAAATAATCAAAGAACAATAAAACATGATATAAAAAATACAACAACAAAAAATTGGACCAGCCAATAATTAAAACTAGACACCATAAAAATGCAAAGAATGCTAAATTGGTAAAACCCAAAGTTTATGTAAGTCTTTTGTAAGTATTTTATTCTCAAAAAAAAAAATTGAACATGGTTTTGTTTTAATCTATGTACCAATATTTTGAGGTTCTGGAGAGTTTGCTGCCTGGAAGATACATCTCTGCTGTTCATCGTAAATGTCGCCCTCTGTTGGTGATACACTGCGAGACCGCTTTCCATTCCTGTACTCGGATGGTAGATTTCTCTTCCGTGGTCCTTCCCTGGTTGCCAGGAGGTGGGAACCATTTGTCTGGTGTAGATGGTTGATGATTTGATTCAGTTGGCTTGGCTCTGTATCCATTCTGCAAAAAGAAAAGATGTCATCAGCCAAACTGTTTACACATCATTTGCTTAAAGAGGTTTGGGGGAAATAAAGGGCACACTGGAACTCTTGAGATCAAACTATACTTGGTATAAACTAGACACCATGTTGAGCTTTATAATGGCAGCATGGTCAACGATTCACACCTCCTGGGACACTTTTGTCTTTAGTTTGTTTACTAAAAACAACACAATGAGTAGGTTTTTTTTTACTAAAATGATAACCTGTAGGATTACCTTGGACAAACGAAAGGATTATTTGTAGGCAATACCATATATAAATGTTTGTTTGTTTGTTTCTAGTTGGTTTGTTTGTTTGTTTGTTTGTTTTGTTTTGTTTTGTCTTGTTTTGTTTTGGGGGTTTTACAGGTTGCTTGTTCAAAGTCAAATGCTGTGATGTGAAGATGCAATGTTTTCGTGTATGGGTTGTGAAACAACATTTTTGTTGAACTAGTAATGCCATAATGGATTTCAATATATTGAGTTTCCGATATATTGATTGTTTTTAAAAATCTGAAATCGACAGAACTTATGTTAAGGTTAAGGAAGGATTGGCTAACAATACACCATAAAATAAAGCAGTTCTGTTTTCAGAAATGTTTACCCCAATAAAGGCAATATCTATACTCCAATGGAGGCAAGATCTACCCCAATGGAGGCAAGATCTACCCCAATGGAGGCACAATCCACCCCATTGGAGGCAAGATCTACCCCAATGAAGGCTAGACTTTATCAATCACTTGATATTTGTCAATCCTTCCAGTTAACTGAAAATTCAGCCTCAAGTGCATAAGATGACTCACCTGAAGAACCTATTAGAACAGGGCAAAGGTTTCTTGGAAATTCAACATAAGCATTTTATAAAACAGGTTATTGTAGAGACCCTAATATCCCAACTCAACCTTAGAAGTTAAGGAAGGGGCCTACTTATAAGATATAGCAAGATGCAAGTTTTTGCAATACACCATTTCTGGTTCAACGGAAGAGTGTAAACTTTATGAATGAAATTGGAATTTTAAAAAACCCATCAATTCATCTGCCATGACCAAAATCAAGATAACTTTTCACTAAGAGTTATTATTTGGAGGGGGGGGGGGTCAAGACGGGCCCAACATTTTGGAATACCTACCCTAGTTTTCGAGGGGTCTTAATCTTTTCACCTCCATTGTTATTAAAATTCTGTAGGCAGCCATTGGCACCATTCCTCTTGTCAGATAATCTTGGACGTGTCTGCAAAAAGAAAAATTAATTTTATAACTTCTTCCACAAGGAAAGTCTCCTCTTGTCCGGCTCTTAGTCTTATTTTATCCATCTCTTCCTTTCACTATTTGTCTCAGAAAATATAACTAAAAGTCAACAGAGCTGTCAAATGTGGACATTATCAGACAGAATGAGTGAAATGCACACACTTTTGAAGGCAAAGCTTCCTGATCTGGGTTTTTTTACCCTAGCGGCTCACATACTCTGACTGATCAACTGGAGCATCTTAGCTCATATCTGTTCATGACCTGAGAATGGAAAGATGTACCTGTAGGAGTCCCCTAGACATGAGTATCTTAAGACTCTTGCCTCGGTGGCGGATACTCCTCTTCCAATCCTTGGCTGTTTCTCTCCCACTGATGTACTGGAACTCATTAGGGGTGTGCCATCTGTTCTGTAAGTGGTCAAAAACAAAGAGGGATTTGAACAAATCAAACTACTTTTTCATAAAAATAAAAAAAAAGTATTAGCTGTTGCAAACTGCTTACCAAGCAAAAGGACCTATGGTATAAATGCAAAAAAGTAGTTAGTGGCCTGAAGTTTCGACCCAAGCAGAGTCTTTTTCAAGAAAGACTCTGCTAGGGTCGAAACGTCAGGCCACTAACTACCGGTACTTTTTTACTTTTTCATTAATGACAGTATAACAGATGACTCTACATGCTTACAACAGAAACATGAGGGGGTCACCAGGCAGTGAATGTTACCACAGCTTCTGTCAAGGAATATGTATTTCTACTTGTTATACCCCCAAAAAATAATTGTATCATTAACAAAACAATTGTTTTTATCTTTAATTTATAAAAAAAGATCAACGAATCATATGAAAGTTGCAGAATTCTTGAAGAAAAAAACCTGCTCACAGCCGGTAAATATGCATATTATAAATTGTGAACCTTGCAGTTCTTCTCTGCAGCCTGGGAGCAAGGTGGTAGTATTCTTTGACAACAATTATCAAGGAGAGACTTGCACCATCAAGAAGGTTCTAGTTCATCAGTTTCATGAACTAATTTGAAATTCTGAACCTTCAAAACTTAACAACTTGCTGAATAAACACTCTCAATTGAAGTTACCTTATCATACAAACTCTAGCCTAAACAAAGTATCTACAAAGGGTAGTCCGAGGCCCAATCCAGAGGTTTAGCACTCCCATAATTTGCAAAGGGTGGTTCGAGGCCTAAGCCAGAGGTTTGGCACTCACATAAGACACATTTCCTATAATTAAGTCATACTACGTCAAGCAACCATTATTTATTTTTGAGAGATACATCAGTTTTCCACACAGAGTTCCTGTTTCTTTATGATTTAAGCCCCACAATAAGCTCTCAAATCCCGGAGGATAAGAATTAAAGCCTTCTTCAACTTACATCAAAGAATATACTCTGCCCTTTGCTTCCCTGGCAGAGTTTGTTGACATAGAGCAATGCCCGATTAGCTCCACAATCAACATCCAGTATTTGGTTGCCTTCCATGTCACGATAGGGTTTGTAGTCCTCACTGTGTATCAGGTCACCAGACTAAGAGGGAAAACAAGGATTCAGAGATTCCAGTCACCATAGTAACATGTCGAAGTAACATGTCGAACTTTAAAACCAAGACAATTTTAATCACATATGTCCAGTTTGTAAAGTTGATGTCTGGAGGAATGCTGCATCCTTTTGGAGGTCAAACCAGGACAATCAAAAGATTTAAACGGTCAGAAGTTTGGCACTCACATAAGACGCATTTCCTATAATTAAGTCATACTACGTCAAGCCATTTTGTTATGAGTTTGCCTCAATCCCAATCTTGTACCTCCTTACAACCATTGCCCCTTGTACACTTACGCCTCTAAAAAACAGCATCCAACTCCAAGAAAACAAAATCAGTAGCTTTTAATTTGTATAAATTTGTTTACTTGTCCTTTTATTTTAAGCA
This sequence comes from Pisaster brevispinus, assembly GCA_023634235.1. Taxonomy (NCBI): domain Eukaryota; kingdom Metazoa; phylum Echinodermata; class Asteroidea; order Forcipulatida; family Asteriidae; genus Pisaster; species Pisaster brevispinus. Next base: position 16,691,970 of record JAMKCF010000002.1, read on the forward strand.
TTCCTTCCCCTTATGACAAAATGAAAACAACTTTTGGACTCACAATTATCCCAAATTCCATATGAGAACTAAGAGGTGAGTAGCCGCGCTCATCTTCCGCCCCATTTGAATATTCATGATTTAAATAATCATCCTCATCGTCATCTTCAAGATCATCCTTCTCCAATTGTTCGGCTATCCTCTCCGGAAGACCTGTGGCCAGGCTTTCCTTCTCTATCTCTGTTTCTCTAATGGGCAAGACTTCCATTTTGATGTTCACCCCTTCGCTGATGGGTGGAGCTGGGCTAGTGCCACCTCCTGTGGGTTGGCTACTCTTCTCCTCGATTCCTACAGTTGCCATGGTAGCTGGTTGCTTAGTAACAACCCTATGGAAGAGAACAATAAGGAAACAGTGTAGATGATGAAAAAACAATAAGTACCTTAACAGTTATATGCGCTCTCTTGTTCAAGGGGCAGTTGTTTACTTTGAACATTAGGATAACTTTATGAGCCAGGACCATGCTCCTTACAACAGTCAAGAGAATTTACTCTTGAGAATAAGTTAATGCAAATTGTAAAGTTGGGACCAATAACACCCACAGTGAGGGCGCACTAATGGTCTCCTACAAGAATAACTGAAACACACTCACATAATAATGTGCTTAAACACACACTTAAAAAGACTGATGGTGTGTGTGTTTGTTTGTTTGGGTTTTTTTTTTTTTATGTTTTTTTTTTTTTATTTGGGGGGAGGTGAGTGGGGCATTTCAACATCTTTACCATACAGCTTCCTAAAACCTTACATAATGTAATACTTCCTCTCAGAATGTCCCTTAAAGAACTGAAAAGACAACTTTTTTTACAAAACATGTACACCTTAAAAACACCTAACTGTACAATTAAAACTGTACAATTAAAACAAACTTTACAAGATCATTTTAACTTGTAAACAGCTACGTTATCCTTCTTCTATTTTTGTTGTTTTTAGGCACCCTTCGGAAAAAGATAACCCGGCCTTCCATCCATCTATAGGTGTGCCTTCCGTTCTCATGAAGGTAACAGACAGAACAAAATGTCTTTTAAAAACCATAATTGCTGGTGTTATTAGAACTGTTAATAATAATAAGACGTATGATGTTTTAATTAATCTCACCCAAAACAAATTAACTCCGTACCGGAAGATCACTTTGCCCTTGAAAGATCAATTTGCCCATCTGTCTTAACTCCTCTCAAGTTTCAAATTATTTCACTTCCTCCGTCAGATCGAGACATTTTTATGTAGGCATATGCACAAAATTACTGCACGACCAATATCACCATAGACAACCCAACAGAATCTTCTCACACACAAAAAAGAAGACCCTATTTTGTTCAGGAAACTGGGAAATAGAAGGCATCTTCTGGCTGGTACTATTTTCATCGGCCATAATTGAGGATTTAACCTTCACTACGGTAAAATAAAAATTCATCCTAACACATTAATGCTTCCACCATTTGAGAAGACTAGCATCTACGTCTACAACCTCAGATAAAATAATCTTTAATTGCCATGGGCCGGAAGATAAGAAAGTAGAATTCGTCCCCACTCAATGCTCCTCCTATTGACCTGATCTCACACAGGTCCTTCCCCTGCCGCAGATAAAACATTATGTGCTTTGTGCTAGCTACGCTTTTGGAGTCACAACACCTTTGCACTTTTTATTTATGCAGTTATCACAGACCATGCTTAAAGTTTAACACCCCCCCCCCCCCCAACTTCCAGTCTCGGTGCTGCTGAAGTTTGGTCGTCACGCCTTCGGTTTTTTTGACTGACATTGACTAAATTAATTTTATTTTGCAAACGAAACGGGGAAAAACACCGCCCAAGAAAAAAACATTAAACACCATAAAAATATAACATCAGTTGATGCCATGAAGGAAGGAAACGCATTTTAAAACCTGACGCGTCACACACGTTTACTGATAGAACGCCACCAGAGGTCTGCCTCTCGTGTAGCACGAGGAGCGATGCGTTGATTACCGGCAGTTGACACTTGGGTAATTTGAAGTGGAAATCGCGCCAAGACCTGTTGGCGCATACGTTCCTATCAACCTCTTCCTGTTTATGACATTGGTGGAGAAAAAGTACAGGCGGTTGAATGAAAAGTGACCCGGACACCAAATTGGGGGAAATAAATAGCCAAGTCTGACTCCAATTGCAATGTACAGTCGGCTCTCGTTATAAAGAGCACGTTATAAAGAGATTGGCTTTAAAGAGAACATTCTGACGTCCCCAATCTCATACCTGCTTTGTGTTTCTTTGTTTCGCTGTCCTCTTATAACAACGTTGCTGTTGTAAAGAAGTAATTTTGCCAATCCCAGCGACCTTGTTAAAATGAGAGTCAACAGCATAAATAGGTCCTCTCCAGTTGGGTGTAAAAAAAAAAAAGTGCACTCGCGTCAACACATTCACACTTTGTGAGGATCAAAGAATCAAATGTAATTCCGAGAAAAACAACAAATGTAATTAACCACTGCTAAAGGTTACCACCCTGAATAACATGAGCTTTGTTAGCTGGACAAAACATTGTTCAGTCAAGTTGATCAGAAGCTTCTATTTGTTTCAAAGGCTTTATGATTGATAAATACATTTACTTTACGTGTTATTCTAATAAACAGTATCTCGTCAAGGTGAAAGAATGCTTAGTACTTAAAGGTACACTATGATGCATTATAGGATTTTGTTTGTTTGTTTGTTTTGCCATTTGTTTTTTGTTTGAGGGGTTGTTTGGTTATAAAGGTTTCCATAACATTGGTAAGTTTGAAAGTATGTATGCACAGATTTACCCAAACTTCATGCCGTAACTTACGTGGTTGGTGGTCATGGTGGAAAACTTCCATAGAAATAGTTTTACCTGAAATTCTTCAGTTTTTAAGAAGAAAAAATAAATCACTATAAGAGTCCGAAAGACGATGTTACAGTGATAAAGTGAAAACAGTTATGGTTTTTTTTTTTTAACCTTTTCTTGTAACTGCGATGGGCGATTGAGCTTAAATTTGTACAGGTCTTGTGTTAATTAAAAAATATGGAATAAGGTTCACACAGTGTGTGGTAACTGGACGCTGCTATGGGCGTCATTTACTTCAACATTTGTTCAAGTGACGATTAAAGCACAGCCGCAAGTTACAGCAATCAGATTCAAATACTGTCATTCTTTATACCTTTAAAAGAGAGATAAGACATTGGCAAGGATCCGATATTAAACTTGATAATTTTTTTGTGTGTATCGGAGCATCGGGCAGTAATTCATTTTATCAGACGTAAGAGTGTAACAAATAGATGGGACATTTCCGTTCATTGCTTGAAAATGTGTCGTATAAAGAAATGACGGAGTATGCCTACAGCTACCGCTCACACTGGTTAGTTTCTATCTTTACAGAACCCTACTTGCCGCCATCTTTGATGTCAAACAATGGAAAGCGTGTACGCGCTGCGCACGAATCTTATCCGATGATAGCTCTTCATTGACATCAGTATGGGACTTCTTTGGCTTGTGACGTTATATGCAAGGAGTGTATTTTTCATTATGGGACAGATTAATTTTGAATGGAAACAAATGGAAATATCTTAAAACAAAAATGATCAACTCCTTCGGTTAATGGGAATACGCAACATCAGGAGTCTGATTTGATGTGACATTGTTTTTTAGTCAATTAGTGAAGATCACAATAAAGGAACCAAGATCTTCCGAAATTAACAGAATAACTATTTTTCATGACGAGCATTTAAATAAATCAGCGTTATCAGTATGTGTATAAACCTTAGGTATGACGTCATTTGAGTAGGGCGCCTTCGCGTCTAGATCAAAAGGAGGTTGCTCATTGGCCAATCATATGCGCTGCGCGTACAAATATGTGAAATTCCATTGTTTTATGCGCAAGGTCTATAGAAGAATGCATTGCATATAAAACCATCTTGAGTTTCAAGAAAAACAAACCCGTGCAACTGTCTATGACTCTCTGTTTTATGATTTCATCATGCAGGGCTTCTCATATCACAACAAGCGTCACAGGCCATTTACCTCACAATGCAACGAGTCTATTATGAGTCGGAGGTTTGTGTTCCAACTATTGCGACGATGACGTAATGGTAAATGATATCGATACAAAGTTTATGCCTAGTTTTATGTAAAGAAATTCATTAAATTTGCCGGTATTTTCTTAAACTAACGGTGTAGGAGACAAAACAGAATTGTCATCTATATACATTATGATCACCCTACGAAATGCACGCAGGACTACCGTCGTCAGTAACGGCCATCACGGACTGGTGCCCGACCCGCAGTGGAAGTGAGCAATTGAGTTTAGCATAACCATAATGGTACAATCCTAAACTTGTTGTGGTGTGGGCTCTTCAGCAACTCTCTCCCTGAATAAGGGCTGCATGGTAAAGATGCTTAGCACAGACAAATCTTGCTTATCATTTTCACAATTCACAATACTGCCACATTCAACCTTACTGCTATAGTATCATTCTTTCAACATTACCATCATATAACCCTGGGCTCTGACGACGAATCATCTAGATGGAATTCCTATCGCATTATTGACCCATAATATTACGATTTACGAAATCTTTCCCTTTCTCAAGAAAAAAACTCGTAATTGTGTTCACTTCCTGCACGGTAAATATTCAAAATCATAGAGCTGCAACGCAGAAAAGATAGAGCTGCTTGTAGCAATTTGTCTCTAAGCAAATGTTGCAGGGAACCAGTCAAACAAATACATACATGTATTTATTTGCGTTTTCCGCCAGTTTCGGCTGGTTTACCCGTTCAGGTATGCAGTAATTGGTGGTGGTTAGAAGATTGCTCTCAAGTACCGTGATTATTGCAGTCGTTTTGTAAAAGTGCTTTCGATAGTTCTTGTTTTCATAGCCTCTATTTGAATTCTATTGGATTATTCCTTCATTAAATCATGTAAAGTGTACGTTACCTCGCGAGGACTATGCACTGTAGTCTTTGAGCGAAATTCAACCGTGGAGGCGTGTTTTATCACTCAAACACTAATTGTGGTGTGCCTGTGGGCCCTAAAGTTATCTTACGAAAAACGTCAATCTGCCGTCCGGAATCTAGACCTAAATGCCAAGCCCAAATTTAACTTTGATATCGCTCTATTTATTGACGCAACGAAAGTTATCAATTTACAAATGATTCATAGGCATATAAACAGAAAAAGTAAACTTATGAATGAGAAGCAGTTACGGCACGCAAACGGACAATACATGGAACTTGTTAATTAGAACAATTGTCTTGGTTCTATAAAAAAAAACTTTCTGACTGTTGGAGGCTTCCGGTCTTGTTTACTGGTCCGCTCTTTTTTGTGACAATGTCAATGGAAATCGGACACGTTGGTATTTTTATAAAACCATTAATAAGTTTATCCTGTGTAAAAATACGTCTCCTCCAAAAGGAAATATGGAATAAATCAAGAAGGCAAAAACCTTCGTTAGTGGCTCCTGTACTTAGATGGTACCAATTGGTCTACCAAGACAAGGGTCCGTTCCACTGAAGCCACTGGTAGCCATCTTGTCACTCTCTGCAGTTCACTACTTAAGTAAAATAATGCTCCATTATTTCTACGAGGGTAATAAGACTCGAATGCAAAGCCTAAAAACAAGCGAAATACTGGCACATTTGAACTATTACTTTCCCTTATTTAGTTTTAAAACTTGACTCGATTTTGTGACGTCATATTTTGCATCCATATTTGTAGCAAGATGATTCTCTCGTAGAGGAGTACTGAAGTTGTCAGGTTTTGACGCGTCTCCAGTCATCGCACTTGTGACAGGCCTACTCATCTGTCGTTCTTAAACCACAGGGGTGACTCACGAAGCCAGTCCAAAAGAGCAAGACCGACCAAATTGTACGTTATTCTGTAAACAACATATTTACGCTAAGAGTACTTAATTGTTGCTACGCCAACCCAATTTCAGAACAATGCTACAGGTTACAACGCGTCCAAAATACAGCAAGTAGAGTCAGAAATCAAAGTCGAAAGATGGTGAAGAAAAAGAAGGACTGGACAAGTTTACTGGGTAGTGGAGGGAGATCTTCATTTCCTCATGGCGGAAACAGAGCGCATCGTGAGAGAAGAATTGACGTCACACACTCGAGCTCACGTGACATTTATGAACACACGATGCGGAAGCCGATCATTAGTACACTCTCCCCTACGCTCTTATCAGTCCGTCAGCAGGCGGCTCGGCTGGGCCAGTAGCTGGCGCGCGTGGCGTGGCGTGGCCCGTCCGGGCCCTGGCAAACATTTCCCGTAGCTTGGCGATGGGACAGATCCCGGATGGCAAAGCAGTGACTTTCTAAACGAATTTTCTGATTTCCGTGTTGCGTGGCCCCTAAAAGCCCTTGGCCCTTATAACTTATGTTCCGTGCGAGTTCTCGATCGCGTGCACGTACTGAAAGGGGGGAGGGGGACTGGGTACAGCGGACGCTGACTGGAACAAATTTGGCGATTTGTAGAGAACTCATTAAAGTACAGTCTGACAAAACATGGGCAGAACCTGTCATACCCCACTCAATGTGGGGAAGTCACGTTCGTTTGAAGGGGGAGAGAGAAGAAAGCTTGCCTCGTGCAAGGTAACGAAATGTTCAGGGCGGACATGGCGAGGTATTAAAGGCAGTGATTATACCTTTCAAAATGGCCGTTGAGTACTTTGTCTGCATCTCAAAAAACAACAACAACAACAACAACAAACAATCACCATACATCTTTGAAAGGAATGGGTTTATGAATTTTCTGGTGAAGGAAGAAATATTTCTCTCGTCGTTGGAAAAAGTCCATCTAAGTTTCAGAAAAAAACTTGGCATTTCTCTATCAAATAAGTTTATTAAGTCCAATATTACTCAGTAAGACTCTCTCGGCGATTAACCTTTTTATGGGGTATGTTAGACATTACAGAGCAAGTTCGGGTGCTAAACTTTAGTCAATTTCCCATTTAAATTACGCATGCGTGGTCTATGTTTCACTCGAACGCGTTTAGTCGATTGATTTGTCAAAATTTGGCAACAAACAAGGCGACGACGTATCGAACGGGAAAAAACATGTTGGCCCTTAACTAAATTACTTGCATGAAATCATTAAAACTTATAATAACGATGATTTTAATAATTGACATAATAATTCATTGGCAAAAAACTACCATTTCTTGAAACCTACTGTTTGTGTGATTGGAAAAAAGTTACAAAACTTTCTCTGTCACGTAACCCATGGACTCTGGAGGCCTCCATGCGTAACATAACCGCCATCTTGACAAAATGACGTAACTTCGTTGATGGCTAGAGAAACTGTGCTCCGGAGCTATGTTGATCCAGTTGGACTAGCTAAGCTAGTTCAACCATGCAGCGTTCGAGTGACATCTAGATCGAGTATGATTATGTCTAGTCGACTCTAGTCAGCCAACCGAACTTGCCCCTAGGAGTACAATGTTTGGTTCGGGTGCATACAGACAAAGTAACCCAAACATAATAGTGTTGTAGTATTGTGTCTACCATATCTCAAAATGGCTAACTGAGTATACTGGTGGTAATTTTTATCGGCATGACCAACTCCCTACATTTTTCGAAGCTTCGAAAAAAAAGAGTAGTCTAATGCCTAGGCCTACTCAAAATCCAGGTCAATTAAACAAGAAAACAGTATAAGTCGTGTGCATTGAAGTGCAATGGCCGACTAGTAACACATTGGACGGAGCCCCCTGGGAAGGTCTAAGTACATGATTCACAACCCTCGACCCCACACTGGCCTTGAACCCCCATGACAACTTCAATGTCAAGAGAGATTAGTTCGCCACTTTGTTTTCGTAATACCCACTTTCGTTCGTAGATCTAAGGCACCGGTCTCATCCTTCCCTTATTAAAGAATGAGGACCTGAATTTCATGTGGCATATTTAAAACCCTCGGCACCCCCGGTCTAGTTGTGGGTTGAATCCATACAATCAACTACCACAAACTCATACAGATGGGATCTACCTTGTCCCGCCACCTTGTCCGTATCTTTCCAAACTACATGTAACATCCCAAATACCGGCAGTAGAGCTTTGAGTACCCATAATGGTCAACCCAAGAAATATACATGTAGAAGTAATGGCTACACGAGAAAAGAAAACGGATCCTCACATCGGCCATGACGTTTGCCAATAAGTATATCTTTGTTTTTTGTTGTTTTATTTGGAAAGATACCACAATACATGTTCAACATTAAAGTCCAGGCATTCCTTTGGGAACTACATTTTACTCAAGTGAGAGAGAGAGCGATTAGCCTATATGGTATTGCAGCAAAAAATCTAACTTGATTGTCTTTCCACCATGCAAACCTTCAAGTCTTATTTATGTTCAACATTATTACGATGAAAATTTCATCTCATTTCAGCAGTCAGTGTTTAAAACTCACTTACCACTAACACATCTACCCCAGTTCCTAAATTGAAGACAGAGAGTTGAACTTATGCAACTAATTAAGGCAGAATAATTTCTGTATTTAAACCCTGCACGGGTGAACAAGCTTTACATCCGCCAAGACTGGTTTAGGTGACTTGCCCCATTTATGTTTTGGGGCTGCCGTTAAACACAGTTTCCCCCAATCCTAGTGCCACAGCCCTAACTCAACAATGATGGAGGAAGGAAGTTATTTTTCTGGAGAACAAGTTTCAGAAGGGCAAGAAGAGATCATTCAACTAGATACAAGTTTAAGTCTGCTGTGGGCAACGCAGTACACGGCTATTTCATGTACAATGTCCTTACAACTTTTTAAAAGAAAACAATGCAAAAGAGATGACTGTCTTGTCATTTCTCGAAAGTTTTTGTTTATCTCAACTACATCCATATTGACTGATTATGTTGGGAATTGCAGTTGATATGAACTGATGAATGAATGTCGCAGCAGACCAGAATGCCCCACCACCCGCTCCTCGAAGGGGGGGGGGGGGGGCGACACTCCACAACCACCATTGTAACTTGACGATACTCACAATGAAACTGCAAGTTCTGTCAACAGGAACAAAATTTCCCCAAGGCATTACGGTTTGACAAGTTTCATTACATTTCGGTTTGTTTTTATACGGCGATTCCTATTTCGTTCGGAGAAACATCACCGTATTAATACAAATAAACGAAAGTGTTTATACACATCATGGGGAATTCAGTTTTCGTTTCAGATCACAAAATAATTGTACTCAGTCAGACGGCCAATGAGTGAAAATCCTTTTGGGTTTCCCGTGCGTTTAAGTATCGTTATAGGGACCTACTTTTTATATTGTGTTTGTCCCTTACTTGATGATCCCGAGCGCCAATGAAATCCAAGTTATCTCGATCCGTGAGACACTTTGATTTCAACTGTGGGCTTCGACACTGAACTTCAAGTTAACTGACGAAGTTGTTAACAAGACCAGTTACTCGTTTGTTTTACTAAAACTCAATCGAAACCTGTACTCTTTTGTTTAACTAAAATTCAATTTAGACCGGCACTCGTTCATTTTACGAACAATCCTTACCACCGTCGACCCCAGTTATGGTAATTCACATTCTCAGCATGAAGCACTGAATGGTCGGATGATATGCGAAATTGAACATTGAACTGGATTTCATTGAATTGTAAATGTAATATGAAATCGTGGTCAACATTGCGCAATGTGTACTGTACGACGGAATGCGTTTAATTCTGATTAATCGTATAGCGACATCTTCCATGGCGGGGGGAAAAGTCAACATGAGCTGCGGGCCACGCTTTTTTTTTATGTGTGTGGGTTTTTTCTCTCACTCGCTTCCTCGTTTGGGCAGGAAAGCATATTGATGGTCTGGAGTTAGATAAAACTGAAATGATAACCAGCATTGCGATTCGTGTCCATTGTGTAACCGCTTTGTTTTGATTTCATTCCTACAGTGTGACTGGTTTGGTAGTAGTCAGACCCCTTTTTGGTAGGATGTGAGTCCATTGCTAATGAAGAAATGGAACCTGACGAAGATGGTGACTACATGATAGAGGTCTTTATTTAGCCGAAATGGATTAAACACAAGAATTTAATTTACGTAAATGAACGCCCCTATAAGTGGAACATCTAAAAAATACTACTGAATTTGTTGCTCTGTATTGTTCATGTTATTGACTGATTGATTGATTGATTGATTGATTGTTTGGTTGGTTGATTGATTGATTGATTGATTGATTGACTTTCCCTTTAATTAAAAATTCAAAGTTCACTGGAATCTGTATTCCTCTGGTCCAGGTACAGACTGTACCAAAAGACACCGGAGCCTCTAACCAAGACAAACGTCACATCCTAAATGGGCAATATTTCCAAGAAGAAAATTGTTCAATTGTTCAATGGTTATTTCGGCGCGACACAATATCCTAGCGCAAACTGCCACAATCTGCACGGAGAAGAATCCGGGAGGCAGATTCTTCGTCCGCACCGACCACTTCAAGCTGGACGTCGGCAATGAACACCTTCAGCGAAACCGAGGTCAGCTGGTATAACTATGGTCTGCACTCTGCAGTAAGGTTGACCGACACATAATATTGTCCCAACCAGTATTGGAACCTATTAGGGGCATTTATTTGTAACAATAAAGCTGTCAATATTGACATAGAACCTGGGAAAGGGAATACATGTGTAGTCTGACCCCATTCTAACAAGTAATGATCACGACTACTATCACACACAGGGAACGCGACATGATGGTTGAAGCACATGTACCGGGTACGTCAGGCCGTGTACGGATTGGCGGCTAATTCGGCTACGACTACGACTACGACTGGATCGCCGCGTCATCATGCGTTGAAGTAAAGGTCGTCCTTAGCAACACCCTTCAACAGCCGTAGACAGCTGAAGCCGCATTTCGGATACGGCTTCAGGTTTGCTCACAAAGGTCCAACTCAATTGGTGCCAACCGACAACCAGAACAACCGGTAGTCATGGCAATCTCAATGGAGAAACAAACATTTACAAATCGATCTGCACATTGGGGGATAGTGAGGTACTCTTAGAAAATGTTACCAAAGTTTCCTTTTGCATGCTGTGCAGTTGGTCGCCTAAATAAAAAACTTAAAACTGTTGTGTATAATGACAAAGCCCTATGGGCAATATACATTCATGTACTAATTCATATCATAATTGTTAATAATCTCAGAAGACAAAGTATCTTTAAGTTCTTTACATGTAATTATTTTATTTCCCAGCTTAAAACAATGATCAGAATTTTAAAAAGGTTTGAGCTGATGTCGCACCGGATTTAAGAATGATCGTCAAGGCTTTGGTAATCGATTGGATCTTGACGTGCTCGTGTAACGATCTGTACAAATTAAAACACTTCCTTTCAGAAATCATTTCTGAATACTAAAAACTTAAACTGTTTAAAGGTTACCGTTTATGACGAGCAGTTAAACCATTCTTGGGTTTCCATCTTGTCTTAATCCCTACTTACAGAGGTTCTACTACGTGCAATGCTGATGATGTAACTAAACTATTTTGTATGTTTTGCAGTGGCAGCCTCGCTTTCAAATGTCAATGATACCCAGTTTTGCATTATATGCCTGGAATGAAAGAATGTTCTTGAACTCTCGGACGTTGGTGACTTCACCGTGAGGCAAACAGCGAGTAAACTAGAGTGTTGGGGAAATGACCATATTAGCTTCTGGCCTCGAAGCAGGCCCAACTTCATCTAGGTTTTTAGACTGAGAATTTGATGAGCACGACACAGGCATACAACTGCAGTTTGTCCAAAGAAGAGGAACGATCCAGACACAGCGAGACTTCGTGCCGTGTTTTTCAGTTTTCGATGGCACGGCTAAGAAACCCCAAAGCGAGTAATTCAGCTGATGGGATGACGACAATAGCATTGTTATCGGGCCGAGTATTTGACCTCATAGGGCCTACTCCTTCTTAACTCACAAATATAAGAATAACACAAAAAGAGCTTATTAACTTATTACCCAATATGTTTAAAAACAAAACAACTATCGACAGATTAGGTTCGAGGAAATATTATTTGCGGTTCTAAATTCTGATGTTTTGAGTCAAACGTGGGGCTTCAAAAGTTAGGTTTACATAATTAGACGAATTCCTTTTACTTTTAGGGTTTGTGTGAGTTTGTTTTCACATTCAAACCGGGGACCTATAACAAAAGAGGACAATAGGGTCCCCGGTTGGGTAAAGGTCCCCAGTTAGAAATTGTGTACAAAACCAATGGGAGCTGTTGCCAAAAAGTTAGAGTCCAAACAAAAGAGGGACAATAGGAGGTCCCCGATTGGAGGTGTTTACACACTTGTGTGTGTGTGTGTGTGTGTTTGTATTGCCAACCCTCCGAGGACATTTTACAATAGGGACAATAGGTCCTCACTAGTCGGTTCTTTGTTTTCAGGTGTCCTCACTAGTCATTTGTGTACAAAACCAATGGGGATTGCTTCAATACAGGAACAACAGAAAGTACAATAGGTGTCCTCTAACGTATAGGAGTGCTGTACCTGGGTGTGTGTGAGTTTGTTTTCACATTCAAACCGGGGACCTATAACAAAAGAGGACAATAGGGTCCCCGGTTGGGTAAAGGTCCCCAGTTAGAAATTGTGTACAAAACCAATGGGAGCTGTTGCCAAAAAGTTAGAGTCCAAACAAAAGAGGGACAATAGGAGGTCCCCGATTGGAGGTGTTTACACACTTGTGTATGTGTGTTAGTGTGCTGTTTCCCTCTCGTTTTTCTCTGGTAACGATGTTCTTAAAGCTTTGAAGTTAACATCTACCTCCATGGATAAACTGATACAAAACGCTTTTTGCGTCATTACAATATAAAACGTAAACAAGCTATACCTTAAGTATTGGCTCCTGGTCATGGACAACCGTTGTTTACAAACACAACTTGATCAATCGCAGCTGACAGAAAGTGTAAAATCAAATTCATAACTTTCTCTAGGATGGTCACAGCTGACAGAAAGTTTGATATCGAATTCATAACTTTCTCTAGGATGGTCACAGCTGATAGAAAGTGTAAAACCAAATTCATAACTTTCTCTAGAATGGTTACAGCTGACAGAAAGTGTAAAATCAAGGATGGTTACAGCTAACAGAAAGTGTAAAATCAAATTCATAACTTTCTCTATAGAATGGTCACAGCTCACTGAAAGTGTAAAATAGAATTCATATTTTTCTTTAGAATGGTTACAGCTGACAGAAAGTTTGATATCGAATTCATAACTTTCTCTATACGATGGTTACACCTGACAGAAAGTGTTAAATCGATATGCAGTTTGGCGAATCTCTATGCTCCGTGTATAATTCAACCATCCCGTGGGGAGTTGTCCCGGAAGTGACGTCACCGTGATTAAAGGGGAAGTCATGAACCGTTGTTCAGGATTAAACAATACATCACTGAACATTTTTTACAGGTAGGGATAAGCAAAAGTTAAATTGACCAATGAAGCTAATACATGTACATGTACATGTACTTCCGCCCAACTCGAACCCAGCACTGGTCAGATCGTCTGCTGCATCCTCAACAAGTGGCGTAACTAGACATTCTCATTAGGGGGAAGGGGAGCAAGACCAATTTATTTTTATTTACATGTATTGTGTTGTATTTAATTTCATTTATTTTTATTTATTTCTTTTTTCTATGTTTATTTATATATTTATTTTATTACTATTTTATTATTTTATTATTATTATTATTTGTTTTTATTTTTTGGCTGGGGTCTACGCGGGACTATTTTATGTATCAAACCATTCGTGCATCTTTTCCCGATTTTCCCCTTTGGAGGGGGGGGGGCAAGGATTCTGCGAGGGGGAGGGGGCTCCAACCCCATCCCCAGTCATGCCACTGCCCTCAACGTTCACTGCCTTATAGCAATGATAAATAATTGGTAATGCTCCAAAAAGCCAATTATTTTCAAATCTTTGATTTTTAAAGCTTTCCTTTTAACAACGTAGTACTTGTTTGTTTGCAGAAAAATACGTCCGTCTGAAACAATGTCACATACGAGAAATAATAACAACCGTTCAAGTTACATATAAATTCGAAACACAAGAAACTTCCAGGCGTACAAACAAAAATCACTGAGAAAACACCGTCAAAACACCGCCACTGACGGCAAAAAACGCCATTTACTGATCTCTAGACAAGAAACCAGTGGGATAGAAATGAACTTTCCACAGGCTCTATAAAGTCTTTGTATTGAGAACCAAAGGTATACAATCTTCGTAAAAGCGAATGGCAAGGTCGACATGAAACACAAAGTTTGAAAAACAAAGAGCACAATAACATAGAATTCCTTCCTACATAATTATATATTCAGGATAGTCACATGACAATGCAGTCCGACCGCCATGTGGTCCCACAGCTTGCATAAACCTTTCTGTTTCTGTGCCTATGCTACACTTGTGACAATGATGAAATTTACAAAAAAAAATATCATGCACTACAAAGCCGGATATACAGCTAAAACAATACCATCGACACTTACCGAAACTGTAGCGTAGTTTACTCGCCAAAATGGCCAGAGTTATATTGTTTCCAAACGTTGACGACGTTACGAAACAGTACAAATCACTGTGCCACAGTGTTAAACCTCCAACTACAAACAGAACGACCCTTTAGCCAGGTAAAGTAGGCTAGAAAGTGGAGACAATTTAAGGTTTGTCGCGTTTGACTCAGAGAAAATAATATGTCGAGGCGGTTATTCAAAGTCCTTGTCGCCCGTGACTCCGAACCGCGACTACCCCGGGATTTGCTGCATAGTCACGCACGCCCCGAGCTAGCTAGCGCCGCGCGCACAACAACCAAGCTAAAAACTACACATACAGTACGAGGTCACGGTAAAAACAGACACAGGAAGTTGCTATAAACTAAGCGATGAGCCCCGCGCCGTCCCTCCGTATATCAGCTGCCAGCAGACGGAACTGGCCCGGCAGGAATGAACAAGAAAAAAACACTGCGGAAATCCATCCCGGAAAGGATGCCTGGCAGGCTAGGTTAGGCTCTGGCTACATGGTTTTTTTTTTTGACTGAGTATTATTTCTGAGTGTACAGTCGTATAACACGACGGCCATTTGATGCGTCGTCGTGTCCACGGAAAGTGCGATTTTATAACCCGTTCAGACATCCTACCACCTGTTGAAAGATGCTTACGTCTGGAAAGGGCTGCCGTGTCCGCTAAAACAGGTTCAACCTCCTGCCCCGATTGCAATTAAAATCACTTGTACAATACAACAAACAACAACAAACAAACGCCAAATAAACAAAGTGTCAAGCGTGCCCTCATGAAAAACCAGGGCCAATTAAAACCGATGTTTATTCCTCCAAGATGTTTCAACTGCTGTTGTTCCATCCCACTACCCCCAAATCTCAACCACCCCATCTCCCCCACCCCCACCAACATCTTTCACACCTGTTTATAGACGACCCGTTGCTGGAATTCATATTCGTGAAGTTCGATATTAGTAGGTGTCCAGCCCCACTACTTTCCTTCCATCGTGGTTTTAAATTCTTAAGTTATATCAAAAGTTACAGCTACTGACATTTTGATTCTATTGTCAACCTAAAAACTAAACAGCAGTGACATTTAACATGTGCAGACTGTGGTTGGTTCTGAACATTGTTTTGGTATCACTTTAAATGATTTCACAATGTTCCAATATGGCGACGCAACTGACAGAAAAAACATCCAGTAAATATTTTCGAAAAATAGTATTAGCTGTTGCAAACTGCTTACCAACCAAAAGGACCTATGGTATAAATGCACAAAAGTAGTTAGTGGCCTGACGTTTCGACCCTAGCAGAGTCTTTCTCGAATATTTTCATCAGGAAAATCACTTAGCAACTTGATAACAACCTGCCTGATTTAAAGTTAGAAACGAAGAACTTAATTGTCATCCACAGACATAAGACTTTGATATAACCACAGATCACAACCCTAACAATTTGCCACATTTCAAAGGTGCAAAGACTTTGATCACAACCCTAACAATTTGCCACATTTCAAAGGTGCAAAGACTTTGATCACAACCCTAACAATTTGCCACATTTCAAAGGTGCAAAGACTTTGATCACAACCCTAACAATTTGCCACATTTCAAAGGTGCAAAGACTTTGATCACAACCCTAACAATTTGCCACATTTCAAAGGTGCAAAGACTTTGACTCGGTGGGATTCCCACACCAAACCTCATCTGGTAAAATGATTGATCCACTTGGCTTGAAATATTGCAATATTAACTGTGCCACACTTAATGTAATTATGTCGATTAAAACAAAAATGTTCTCCATCTTTGTTGCCTGCATCACGCCATCATTCAAATTTACGTTTCTAAAATGACTATAGAACACTCCGCAATGACGTCATGGACACGCCCCCATCACATCCTCAGTATTTTTAACCATGATAGATAGGCATTCAGCCGTTTCACGATTACGTCACAGTCGATGGTAGACCCAAAACCTCTGGTTTACCGGCTAAAAAGATCACGGTTTTTCAATAATCGAAAAAACAAACAATATTAATAATGAAGTAATTAGATTATTCATTGACTGGGTAATATTCCTGACACATCTCACATACAGATGTTATACGCGAGAAAATATTCCCACAAAACTTTTCTCTTATCTATTTGCCAATACAAAATACGCACAGACCGGTACCGCACACGACATTCCTACACATGGTGTATATGGCAATCCCTCGATGAAATGCCACACGTTGGTTGTATCACTATGGTTTATTATTTTGTTACAGTATACATGAGAGATAAAGATCTACAGTAAAGTCCTTTTTTTAAATCGCAGTTCTTGGACACAGTCATTCCATGCATGACGTCACAACGGTACCAACTGTGGTTTTGAATGATAGGTATGATATCATAAATGGTGAATGAATCTACACAGTATACAGTCAACCCTCCTACTATTTGACAATATTATTCAACGTGGTTTGAACGATATATTATAAGCTGTGCTAATGCAGCCAGCAATATGGTATCATGTGGAGAATGCATCTACACAGAACACAGTCAACCCTCCTACTATCTGATCAATCAATATCATCTACTGTACAACAGTTGTGCCACCATACACAACCCATGTTTTTGAATGGTCTCACATTGTTGGTCAACTCACTGGACAATATCCTCAAGAGCATTCCTAAGAGTTGAGTATCTCGGTTCTTTAAAAACAGTAAAAAGTATGTTGATGTTGGGGCCCATCGCGGTGAAAAGAACCAAGTGACCATCAAATGGATATATCAGAATGAAATCAGATAAGTCAATAACATTCCCATGTCAGACATTATTCAGTGAGAAATGTTTCAATATTTTTTTTAGACTGAGGCATTTCGGTTCTTCTTGACTCATGGTATCCATTACATTTTTACTGTGTACGAGGTGCTGGTTAAGTTTTGACACTAGTTCGATTCGGTTAAAATAAAGTGCTACACTGTCGACACTGGTCTCTCGCTATCTTGATAAAATAATGGTATGACACTCAAGGAGCTCCGTATACATACCATCGTCAAGACACACTGATATTTTTTCGTATGCTCACACTCCGCGTTTGCTTGAACTTCAACTACCGAATGTCGGTTTTCTGCGCCAACCCCCCCCCCTCCGGCCTCCAACCATCAAACCCGTGGCACCAACTGTCCAATGAGAACTCGATGCGACACAAGCGACCAATCAACGTGTGAAAAGCAAAGAGGTTTTGTCGCCAAACCCGCTGTTGTGTCAACAAAGCACGTGGTGTCAACTGCCCAATTGGAAACCGCACAACTGTTGGTCGGAGATTGTCGGTACTTCGACCGTCTCGAAATTCGTGCTAGGTTCTTATGGGTCATCCCAGGGGCGTAAAATACAAAAACATGGAGAAGTTACGGCTCTGAGTTTCTTCTGCCCGCTGAGTCTGTGAAAGATTAACTTGAGCAACCAAGCGAAAAGTTCTTAAGAAGAAACGTTGAAAAGTAAGCAAAGAGTGCACAGGACAGACAGGGAGTCGAATAAGTCTGGTAAGTACAGTTTGAAACATTGGTAAGACTTGATTTAATCTCTGCTACAATCGTAATTATGATTTGTGTGAATCAAATGTTCGCTTTGACTGCTGCGTGCAGGTAAGACGATTAGAACCGAGACTGTTGCTGTCAGACTCTACCCGATCAGGGTGAAAAAGGTCATTGCGTATATCAAACATGCTGCCAGGTTTTTGTGAGCACACGTCCCTATTCGCGGTGGAGGCGTAACTAGACATTTTCATTTGGCTCATGGGCCAAAGATATATGGTGAAACATGTTACCTTTGTGAGTATGCACCACCTAACCGTAGAACTTACAATCAAACAGGAAGTAAAACGCTAATTGATATCATAGTTTATTTTTCTTTGATCTCATGGGGGGGGGCGCTCTGAGTAGTGGGTATCGTGCCAACCCCCACCCCAACCCCCACACTGGTTACACCAATGTCGCAGCGACCTGTGTTACGTCATCCTAGGTGGAATCGGTATCTTGTTAAATTGAACAATACACGAAACTAGAGTTGGTGGTCGTGATGTCACGTGGTGGTCCAGACTGGAAATACGTATCCGACAAAAACAACCGACCAACCAAAACATCTTCTAGAGCCTCACGAAACAGGTCTCAGAAAACAGATCAAGACGTCAGCTCTTTTCTTGAAATTAATGTTTTCCAAACTTTCATGTCAACGGAATGTTGTTATCAAATAACAAATTCCACACTGTAGAATTTCTGTTGTCTGAAGTACAAATCCGGACTCCACAAACCGACCTTCTGGCTGGAAGCAGAAACTTCAGCATGCCTGAAACAACTACGTCATCGCAGCATACGAACTGCAGATGTTCCTGGCAAGATCGTCAAAAATGCGCCCAGGTGAGGACAAATATTGAGTTTTCACCAACTCCAAATATAGTTTCCTTCCAGGTAAAATCAGACCAATCAGAATGACGGGCGGATTTTATGCACATCCACACTTAATTCAACTTAATTCAAGGTGAGCAATCCCTGGATACTTGGTGGTTCCATTACGTGCAGACTTACAAGACTCAAATACGCCCACATTCGATTTATGGTGTGCGATTAAAAGTGTCCTCTGCGCGCACAATTGGGCGAGTTGTAGCGCCCATGAAAGTGGGTAAAAGGCATAGAGCTATATATAGATGTATGATTATTACTTTGATACGACTGGTGGATTATGCTGTCAGGTTGCGGATAGTTTGTAGAGTCTGCAGCCTGTAAACAACAGGTCCCAAATTAATGGCTCCTCTTACCGCGGAATGTTGCGCTACAGCCCAGAATAGAGGGCACCGTAAGCGCAGAATTCAGTGCTCCAGAAACTGGGTCCTGTGGTAGGAACACCACTTCCAAAACCAGCTCTTTCTCTTTCCCATGTTTATACAATATAAGACATAAATGAGTCACGATGCCCAATGGAGGAGTTGAACCTACTGAAACCATCACCTTTTTTTCATGCCATGGTACGCATACTTTACACTACTTCACTTGGTGTATCTTTCATTACCTTGACCGGCATTACGATCGTAAGCAGTAAAAATCTTACCCTAAACACACACATGACATTGGTCATTTTTTCGGTACTGCATGCACTGTTTGTCTGTATGTACCCGAGCGAACAGTGAACCCATGTTGTTATCCTCAACCCCCTCCCCAGTCGTCTGCGTCGCTCTGCGGCCAGGCTCTACCTACAATTCGCCCGCGGCCGTTCATCACCGCGAAGTGACGGCTGGAGTTCATTGGTGTTGGAACGCCGCAGTGCCTGGGGTTCTTTAACCTCCGATCGCCATAGCATCACGGACGAACGCTGCGTGTCGCCGTCGTCTCCGGGCCTCGGATTGACTGAGTCGCTCGTTGTAGCATTTTTAAAAAAAAATTATTTCAAGTTTAACATTAGAACCGAGTTTTTCAAAATCACTTTTGTTGAGGATAGATAGAACAGCGAGAATGTTTAATGTAAGCCAAAAATAAAAGGTTGTCTTACTTTCGAATTGTTTGAAATGAAGAAGTACGCAGAACAGCCGTCGACGGGTATGTCTTAGCTTTACTCACTGGAAGCTATTTCAAGTCAACTATTAGTATTAACATGAAACAACCGTTAAATTGAATAGCTGCGCTTATAATCAGATGACTGTTTCATGGTTACACGAGTATCAACTGGAGACAGCGTGTGACGTACGAGGACCCGTCATGATCTAAGTAGACATTGCTAATGAAAATAGAGTACGAGGAAGTCAGCTTTCGTCAGAAGCGTCAAAAGAGGTACTGCTGTTAACACCATTACAGCAGCCCTAATGACAGTCGCCTATAAACATTCTCAGAAAAGACAGGCGTGTGTGACTATGCTCCCAGAATCTAGTCAGCTCTTACTACTTTGGGTTTAACTTCTAATGAGTTAATTAATAGTCTATTACTTTAAAATCCAACGTAGGAGTTGAAGTTTAGAATGCCGTGGAAATAAATAGATTAACTGTTTTCTGGTACAACGTGACAAACACTGTAGTTTTTCCAACACGTGACTACAACCTGCCACCATCTTTACCTTGCCGTATTCTCTTTGCCCAATAAAAATGCTGGACACCGAATCCAACCTCAATTTGGTTCCACCGATTTGAACAGTGAAAAGCAAAGAAAGTCAACATGGACTTATTCAAAACCACGGCAATAGCTCCCACCATTTTGGAAGTCAATGTCCCCGTGTGTTATACAGTGTAGTTAAACGTTCCTACTGACTCCAAAATGGTGGAACACAGTCGCTGCGTGTGACGTGCGTGCAAGGGTCAGTATAGACTCCGTCAGTTAGTTTGAAAGTTGCATTTGCTTTCAGTCGTGGTTTTGAAAATTCAAATAGGTACACGGAGCATTATATGCACAAACCCTAGCAGGTATTATGGTTTCGAAAAGTGCCCATACTTCACTAAATGAAGCCAATACTGTAAGACAGAAAGACACGTACGTCTTTCTCAATTCCTTCCCATCTCCTCCCATCCACTCCCCAAATAGCATCCTTTTTATGAGAAGGCTGTCCTGTTTATGCAATTTTAGACAGACCATTAAAGGTATGCTACATAATAGTTGGATATAATCGAAATCTGAAAATTCATTTTTTGTAAACATGGTCGAGTAAACTTGATCCAGTTCTGCTTCAAAATGTTTTCGTTTGAAATACTATACTATACACATCGAAGTAATGGCAGTGAACAAAGAACCGCAAAACATAAACCGATATTCTCGATCCCGTGGTAACCTTTTAATTTGAAGAGGGTTTTCACATGTTGTTGTTTTTTGTTTGGGTGTGTATGATTGTGTTTGTTATTTGAAAACTAAATGCTTCTGGGCAATAGTTCGTAATAATTCATGCCGTTTCTCCCCTAAGGGTTGGTTAATCTACAAAGTGTAACAATTTGACATTACAAGTGTTTAAATTCTTGCATAAAAAACCCTTGCATTGGCCGCCATCGTTGATGAAACGTGCACGCGTGAAAGGCTATCATTGGCTGAGAGTCGTGCGCAGCGAGTACACGTTTCCCATGTTTGTCATCAAAGATGGCGGTCAATGACGTCATGTGCAATCTATCTACTGACTGTATGTCTTTTCTTCATTCTTATCATTATTTTGGGTCATTTGAAGTATTTATCAATCCTTGATTACACGAAGGCCACGGAGGCCATTGCCCCTAGTATTGGCCTTGGTGCCCCAAGTTCAAAAGTTTCCCAAAATGAAAATGACTTTGCCCTCTAAAAGATTAAATTCGAGGCCTGATTTGTATTCCAACTCCGTGTGTGGACAGAAAACGAATGATTTCTATTATGTGTGTTGCAACACACCCACTCAAGGTATGTAAAGTGCTTCGCAACATTAGCCATGGTCACGTGTAAATCGAACCACCCAAATAACAAAGGCTTAGGATTTGAATGAATGTTAAGTTTCTTGGTTCAGTTGTATAGTCGCAGCACTCCCCAAGAATCAACTTTTTTGAAAACTGCAGCCATCCCGTTATCTCCTATATGGGATGATTTTAACTTGCTCTCCCAAACACCAAGTGGTGTTTTGCAATGATACGTCAGGGCATTTGGAGTAATTACAGCTAATTATAGACTTATATTCATCATTGGTCCTGACGTTTATTTCCGATCTTTGTGGCTACTTTCTATCTGAATCTTTCCCATGATGTAGGTCACTCTGGAAGGGTCATGTCAAATATTACATATGAGTAATTTAATGTGTATGGTCTTGGTTGTTAATAATTTATAATTGGTTATTTATGGAAACTTCCCCATCTCTTTTCTTTACGAAATACAAATGGGTGACTCTTAATACACTTGGGTGATGCTCCCAAATAATTTCTTAATTAGATTTGTATCTATCAACGTCGACTGTTAACAAACAACAGGAGCAACTATTCGAGCTACTTAAGCAAAAAAAAAGTCATTAAGCATAACAAAATTATGCTTACCGAAAAAAGATTACTAGCTAAAATACATGTCACGTGCACCATCTTTGACCGTTTGTTTGCTAATCTTTATTTAGTACAAAAAGGGTTATGTACACGTCCTGTCTGCCCAATGTGCAGCTCTGTGAAATGGGCCAAGGTGACTTGGACATTGGGTTCGACCCAACGTCTGTTTACTTGGGTACAATGTCTTCATCATTCATACATCTGTAACACAATTTATTTCCTATACTAGCGGGACAACGTTTTGTGAAAGATGGAAAACAAGTTTATAACTCATTCGTTAAGTTGTACTCAAATCGATGTAGCTGTTTCATATAAATTAATTACAAGTTTAAAACAATCCCAACATTCTAAGAATACTTAAACAATCATTATTTTGTAGTTGTTTTGCACACAAGGAACATGATGAGCACGACGACGTATTTAAAACGTCGTCGTGCTCAGACCTAAACAAAAACAGCCCCTACTTTCATACAAATAAAACTGCTCCCAAAGAAAGCAACCTACGTACAAAAACCTCCCGGTATCTAGACGAAACAAACGAAGGGGGATTCGCCGTTCCCATCCCCCCCCCCTTCACGCAACAAAGTGCAGACAGATTCGCGGAAGGCCTACATCATTGAACCGTCTCGCAAGCTCATGTTATCGGGTCCTGCCAGTGCCCTACCCCGTGCATCCGCCGCCTCTCTGTAACCCCCGGCCCCGTCTCGACGTTAAATTACCCCAACTTTCCGGCCTCCTCCTTTATTACCTCAAATTAACAAAAAATCAAAGCTCAACGTAGGCGAAGGTTAATGTTATAGGAACGTGATTGGCTGGGATTTGGTTTGTAAAACAACAATTCATGACGCCAGAAGAAAACCCAGGTCAACAATGCCTAAGATACAATTATTTCATAACCCTTTTTTCACTAATCAGGTTCAGTTGGATCATTTGTCTTGTTCTAATGTTTTGCAACGTGAAGTAGACAACCGGATTTTGTATATCCATCAATAAAATACATCATTTCTCTTTTCTTTTTAGCAGGAAATAACATGAGTAGAATACACTTCAGGTAGATTGCACTTATCACCATAAGTCAGGATATTATTAGGTGGAATGGGTGTAGATTAAGATAGATTCAGGTGTTGGGATATGAGGTGATATGGGTGTAAATTAAGATATAGATTAAGGTGTTGGGCTATGCGGTGAACTGGGTGTGAATTAGGATAGATTCAGGTGTTGGGATATGAGGTGATATGTGTGTGTAGATTATGATAGATTAAGGTGTTGGGATATGCGGTGACCTGGGTGTGGATTAGGATAGATTCAGGTGTTGGGATATGAGGTGAAATGGGTATAAATTAGGAAAGAGGTAAAATGGGTGCAAATTAGGGTAGAGGTCAAATGGGTGCTACTTAGGGTAGATTCGGTGTTGGGATATGAGGTGAAATTGGTTTAAGTTAGGGTAGACTCAGGTGTCGAAACATTAGGTGAAATGGGTGAAGATTTGGGTGTTCTGAAAGTTGAGTGAAATTCGTGTAGACTTCGGGCGCTTTAGATGTTGGGTAAAATGGGTACGTGTAGATTTTGGCGTTTTGGATTCTGAGAGGTCAAAATGGTGTAGATTGTTGGGTTTTTTTTATGTGAGGTCAAACTGGCGTATATTTGGGTGTTTGGGATGTGAAATGAATTGGATGTAGATTTAGATGTTTTCACTGTTATGTGAAATGTGTGTGATTCGGGTGTTGGGATGTTATGTGAAATGGGTGTAGATTCTGGCGGCACGAAGGTTTAGTGGCTGTTGTTTTAGGTGTTGTAATAGGTACATTGGGTGTAGATTTGGTGTCGGTACTATACAACAGGTGAAATAGGTGTATTTGGATGGGATGAAACTACCGTACTTTTGTAAAAGCAGTTAAAATAAAATAAACAATTCACAAGTCTTATTCCTACTCCACAGATTATAAAATAGCAAAGTTATTGTCATAATATTAAGTAACCTATGGCTGTGGATTTAAACAGTACAGTCACTACGAATACCAACAGTTCACTTTCTGAAAGGGTTAACATCCAGACGAGAAATAGCGGTATGCGAGTTTGATGAGCAATGCTTGTTCTAAATTCTTGCTTTTCTTCATCAAGAAGTGAAGAAAATACTTTATCGCCTTCAAACAAAACTATTTTGTGAATAAAACGCTTGTTGTGGAGACGAGTTGCAGAATGTGGAGATAACGCAAGCCGAAACGAGCCAATGAAAGCTTGTTTCATTGGAATGTGTTGCCGATCGTAGTAAAGAAAGAAGGTGTGTTATGGAATGCTTGAAGCTCGGAGTTACATCGATGCTATTCAAAGTAACCCATGGGCTATCGACGACTAGCCACGGAAATACACCCGGGGGTCCTTGCTACATTTTCCCGGCCGGTCAATGACGACCGGGGTGGCCAGGTGGATTGGGAGCCATGCATGGTGCAACACGACGTACCGGTAGCGTGTACGGTTAGTCAACTGCAAGTGTATAATGCACGTCGTGGTTGTTTAAGACAAATTAATAAATTACGCAGGATTCCAAGCAAAGTCAAGTCATTAGGTTAGAACATGGAGCTGAAGATGTCCATAGGAAAACCCATGGAGGGGGACATACCTTTTTACTAAGCTGTGAAGACCGGTCGACTGTCCCACGCCTAGGTAGATCATGGAGGAACGGCAGGCAATCTTACGGGAGCTGTCGACCTTCTCGGTGTCTGACCGCTGGGTACGGAACGCACAGGGTTGAGCAAAGACTTTCGTAGAATCGTACTACCAGTTCCCTCAGCTCGTTTAATTTGTTGTCGAGGCCTATAGTGTACAAACTCCGGGGCTATGAATGCACGGCAACTCAGCTCTCAGAGGTCGCTGTAGCTGCCACTGCCGAGAACAGTCGCTTGTTTCACAAATTCGTCGACTGCACACTCGTTGAGTCAACACAGCAATGGCAAATTATCGTCACGTCGTCATCCAGGCTGCACGCGGTGTGGTGGTGTGGTGGCAAAGGGGTGTACGTGGAAACCGAGGTAGCGTGACCCCGCGGCCTGTTGCTCGTCTATCGCCCCACGATCGATAAGCTATCCCGGGGTGTACGATAAGACAGCGAAGTCAACATTTCGCCATACAATACAATGAATGCCACAGGAAGAGTACACCCAAAGTAGCTAGGCCTGCATTATTGGTATTTAAAAAGGCACCCAGATCAGCATGATCAGTTTGAATGCAATACGATCACCAATGACAAACCACGCGGTGGACCGTTTCGGCGTGACGCGATCGTCGTCTCGCTTGGATAATCGCAGTTCGTTGTGGTGGGGGTGGTTCCGCAAGCGTCCATAGGAAGCATTCGATCGGCGCAGTGACAAATAAACGCACTTATTTAGCGCGTACGGAAAAGAATGACTTCAAATCGCCATGCGATAATATTCATCAAGGGATTATGTTCAAACAATTATGGGATGGCCGAGACCTTGAGTCTGTCCCGCTACCCTCACCTCCCTTCCTGACTATAAATGAGCAACGAAAAATATGCAAGTTTGAGAGAGAAAAATTAGATCCCGCCTTGTCTTCAGTAGGCTACGGGATCTAGTTAATTATTGACTACTTTCCCAATCCCCGTACAACACTGCGCCTAATATGTTGATGTCAAATACCTGTGGGACTCGCACCCCACCATAACCACCCAAAACCACTCCCCTGCCGCGGCACCGGGTGAGTGAAAACCCTGGACGAGCGAGCATACATCGATGGTCTTTCTTCCTTATGAAAATAACCGCAGACAAGTGCATTCTTGTGTACATTGCAAAAGAGCACTTACTCAATGTATACACTGCTCAATATGTGGCACAGGAAACCCCCACCAAAATATTCCCCGCTCTCTACCCCCCCCCCCCACACACACATACCGAAAACCTCTCAACAATCCCTGAGATTTCCATGATTCAATCAATACACAATGGGAGAGGGTTACACCAACACCATGCCATCACATGGAGCACCAAATGTACTCATTTGAGTCACATGATGGCGCAGTTTACCCCACCCTTGTTGGAGTCTTCCTCTATGCTTGTCACAATAGTAGCAGCATTTATCTGCTGTATTTCCTACTATATGGTTTTATTTATCGTCGAAAGTAGAAAAGTTATTGTTGGGATCCCAACACTATCTCACGTCAATTACCCATGTACAAACAATCTTGCACGTTACATGTGCTTTGTCCATAGTCCGTATGTGAAAGTTTTTGTATGGGTTGGGTTTTTTTGAAACAGCAGCATCTGTCCAAATTTGTTCAAAGAAAAATCATACATTCAAAAACATTTTCGGCGAAAATCGGGCTATAATCGGGCTATAATTTTAATCATTTTGTTTTGGCTGGACCATCACTATCGCTTTCTTTTTTTTGCTTCTTACTGTTTTGTATTTTTAATGTTTTATATTGTAACATTCCTGTAATTTGGCCCTCGGGCCACGAGATGAATGATAATAAACCAAAATAAAAAAAAAATAATATATGCAAGTTTAGCCGTCAATATCAATGGCGCAACCAGCACGCCCCCTCACAAACCGCGCCCTCTCCAGCACCCCAACGAGATCACCTGCACAAATGAATGGTTTGATACATCAAGACCCCCATATATTTTGTGTCCCCCCCCCCCAACGAACAAGGTCTACTTATATACAACACAAGGCTAGATACCAGGGAGACAAGGGGGCTAGGTAAAGCGAGATGGCTAAAAAGGTACAAACGTAACACGTGATTTAACTAAAGTGAGGGCGCTGTTAAAATTACACTATATTGATTCAAGGTGTACTTTAGCTGTCACATTTGACCTGAAGGAGTTGGGTGGGGCAGGGGATGGTGCATCCGGACAATAGGGGCAGCATGAATATCTTACGTAACTATACAATAACGTGGTGAAGACTGTTTGTAAGAATAATTTGTTGGGAGGTGTTTACCATCACTGCTGGCAGACAGCTTGTTGTAATCTGCGAAGTGCCTAAAGATGCAGAACTTGATCACGGCCAATCTTGAAAGGCCATCCTTATACTCTAACCATGGAGGAAGAAAACTATTTTTTTAAATCCTTCCTGCATGCTTTAACGAGAGCCCCACGTTTTTTAATTATATAATTAATTTTTACTACACGCTGTCTATTTGGCAGAAAAAAATATTTTACGCAAAATGTTTTGGGATTGTTCTTTAGTAAAAATTATTTATTTCATACATAACTTTTCAAAGTAGACTGGTACTCTACATATTAAATACATAATATCTAATTCCTCCATGTATAAAGGGTGATGATGATAATCTCAGTCCATCGTTTAAAAGTTCTAAGCTTGAACGCCACCTTCCAGAATAGAGTTAAGATCAAAATGTGAATACATTGATCGTCTAAGAACCAGATCTCACAGAATGTTACTCTCCAGTTAGCCTATGTATTATTCCCAATTGAAGTACAACAGTCCCCGGGATAAAAGTGACCTTAAAATAGGCAGGTCCTTTATATAAACGGCGTTTCTTTCGTAAGCATTTATCTCGTGGAATTAATCATAAAAAAGAATCTTTATAAAACCATAAACCCTATGTTATCAAATTAACTTTACTTGGATGAAACGTAAACAAATCAAGAAGATATTTGGCGATAAGTTGTGATAAAGTTGTCTGTCGTCGCTTTAAGACTAACAGCTAATATCCGTCATACGTGTTAATCTTTAGTGCGGATAAAATTTGCAACTGTCTTGAGTTTGACATTTTGTCTGTTCACATAAACTGGCTCCACTTGTTACCAGGGATTCCATTGAGCTAGTCTTTGATGATTTAGGAAAGAAAAAGTTTTATAATGAATAATTAGACTTGGCTTTTACATACTTTTTTTAAATAACCAAGGTCGTCTCAGAAAGTTGTTGACATAAGATAGTGTAACGATTCCGGGGTGGGGTAGCTATCCTAATAACTAAGCCGCCACGCTGGAATCTGAAGTCACAGGGGAAGATGTAAAATGGAAGATTTCCTTAACTCCACCAGATGAAACTAATGAGACACATAAAATGAATGAACTGTTTCAAACAGAGGGTTGACTTTAACCGTAAGGAATTACACAGTGTGTATTTTATTCAATGCTGTTCTCATGTTCAATTACAAAATGTACATAGCGCCCTCTAATGATTGGAAGAAGTAATTCTATAAGTAACTGCAGATGATTGGAAATATAAGTGCACGCAGCAGTTTGTGGTAGCCGTGGCTGCTAGTGCTAATAAGAGTGCTCAATCGGCAGATTCGCACAGAAAGTGTGATTGGCATCTTTTGTGTGTGTGTTCTTTTATTTCTTGCATCTTGAAGTATTGAGGTCTTTGGATCTTGAGTGGCGAACTCCGTCTGGAAGACTGAGCCGTCGAACTCACTTTTCAGCGGTTTATAAAGCCTAGTGTGGCGTGCGCGCTGCAGGCGCTTTAAATAATAGACCAATAAATGAAAACTCCCACGGTAGCCTGCGCGTTTTGCCAATATGTGCGTAAGCAACGCACACGCTAATCAACGCCTGCGCATTTTGCCAATATGTGCGTAAGCAACGCACACGCTAATCAATACTATGGCATACATTGCTTGCCAATTGCAGAAATAAGTGGCAAATGTAAGATTCTATAATTTAGAGACTATAATTACATCTGAGTAATAATTGTAACTTAAACAGTACAATTAAAATGCTAAGCTGAAAGGCGGATTTCGTCACAATATGTTTTTGAACGATGAAATAAATGATTTATTTATTTATAATTTATTTATTTATTTATTTGTATTAAATTGTTATTCTATTTATAGTCCTGCACACAAAACAAACGTTAGTTCTAGCTTTGGAACCGG
Source organism: Pisaster brevispinus (assembly GCA_023634235.1). Lineage (NCBI taxonomy): Eukaryota > Metazoa > Echinodermata > Asteroidea > Forcipulatida > Asteriidae > Pisaster > Pisaster brevispinus. Next base: position 16,721,317 of record JAMKCF010000002.1, read on the forward strand.
AAGTGGCCAAAACTGTTGGCTTGCAGCAGAACGACATGGGTGTGTGACGCACTGACTGACCATAACAGAGCCCCGATTTGCCGAATGTCAAAAAGCTGAGCACAACAAAATTATACTTACCAGAATAAGGTTACCAACCCAAACACCACATGGAAATTTTTTGACTGGTATCCTGCCCCGTTCTGCTAAGCAGAAAATTGTTGAGCAATATTTTCTGCTAAAGCAGCTCATGAAATTGGCCCCAGGATTGGCCATAAATGCAAGTGAAATACAATGATGTTTCGGTAAGCAGTGTCTCCTGTTGGAATCACCCTCTTGAAAAATGGGTTCGGTGTGTTGATGTTTTTAATTTAATTAGCCCTGACGCAGCCCAAGTTAGCCTCAATGACAGCCCGGATCTTCTCTCTTTGATAATGTTATTTCATAGAATTGACCCGGATCTAATTACACGGGAAGCATGATGCAGGCGGCCCGTTTCTGAGATCACTGACTGGAAATCTGGCGGGGCTTTTATAATCAAAATCTAGAATCTGGACAAAACAAAGTTCTGGTGTTTACAAACCCAGCCCCGCTACGACCCTACACAATCCTTATTCAACAACTGTCAAAAATCATCGAATCTTCCACTCTAAACTTCACTCGTCACCCTCAACCTAAAATAAACGAACTTCGTTGACGTATGCAATTGTTTTGCTGTAGTAGGATAGTTCAACTGTTAACTTCACAGTGACCATTTATATTTCCAAACAAAGACAGAGTTGCCATTGCTAGGTGGCTTCCAATTTTGAGTTCAAAGTACAGCTTGAATATTTTTTTTTTGACGTAGCAAAAAATGATAACACAACAAAATACAATATGTTTGGGATGTATAAAAAAAAACCTACATACGGTCTCCTAAATGATTTTATGATTATTTCTTATACTAATATTGCCTCTGGTGAAAGGGGGATGGATGCTTTTTTAAATCCTTGAGGAAAAAGTTTCAACATGACATTGACCTGTGACCTCTTCTTTAAAGGATGGGGAGCTTTAAAAAGAGCCGGCGCCGGTGCTTTCTGTCCAATGTTTCGCCCCTAAGCAGTATGCTTAAGTCATCCAAAATGAAGACTGCATAGCGTGCCAGACGAAACGTCGAGGGAAAGAAAAAACTTCTTTTTAGTAGAAAGAATGTTTCAGAATAAATAAATATTAAAAGGTATACAGACACCTTAATATTTATTTAATAGGCCTATTTTTGCCTAAACCGGTAATTCTTGTTAATTATTCTGCAGTTTTCTTTATTTCTAGTTTACAAAAACACAAAATTAGCCAAAAACTCAAAACTCCAACGCGTGCAAACAAGCTTTTTCAGAACTCAGCGTCCTTGAAACATTTCGAAAGTTATTACATCGTTATGAGTTATGAGAAAATATCTCATAATGGTTTACGTCTTGTCAAGAGACTTTGTTATGTCTATATGGAAAATAAAAAACAGCAATTTCAATTCAATTCAATTCAGAGACATTTAGGCCTAAGTGTATAGATAACAACTCATATCCAGACAGAAACATCTGTCAGGAAAATTGGATCTATTATCAAGTAGTGGTTCAGAATAAAAAATCCTTCCTTGTATTTGTTTTCGTTTTGCATTTGTTTCAACCAAATGTCTTCCCTTTGCATTTAATCTTTAACATCTATTTAACGTTTGGCCACTTTTTTAGTCTGGTGCGCTGTAGCGACACATGTCTACATTTTATGATGGGTCTGGTTATTCTTTAGCGTTTAACTGCTAAGCGTTTGATTTTATTTAAGGACAACCATAATCACCAATGCAAATAGATTAAAAAGATAAGCGAGAACTTGCACCCAATATCTAAAACAATGACCTCCATACAAAAAGGTTCCATTGATTAAATAAAAGTGTTAAAATGGTTGTGCTTAAAGCGAATAAATGCAAGGAAATCAACCTGTGACATTAAGGTTGATTTGGAGCCGACATTTCAGTCAGAGAAATTCAACAAGTGTTAATTGTTTTACTAGTTTCCGCCTTTAACGCATGTCATGTGAGTGTTGAACAAGTGATTTCAGTACAAAGGGCACTGACCAATGAAATCAATCAGTGTACGTATTGAATCTGATTGTCGAAAGCCACTAAATTACCGACCAATGCCGGCAAAACTCAGACGCAGAGCCCGTGTGTTAATATTATTCGTGTATATATGTAAAGCAGTGAAGCGGGTATGAGGAGCTATACATTACTTATAAACTTTTGAATAATTATCATTAGAGCAATCACTTAATTCAAAAACATGTTAAATTAACATTCGCTGTGGATTGTCAATTTCAGCGTCTTCAAAATATGATGTCTAGGCCCCCTATACTAAATGAAAATATTTGAATCAATTTGACAACATTGTAAAATCAGCGGTGTATCTTTAACGAGTTTCCCCATCGTACGTGTGATACATAATCTGAATTATGGAGGACTCCGTCTGTTAATTATTTATATAAAATGATAATTTCCATAACTTATCTATATCTGTTTTTGGTTACTACAGTATGCTCTAGACTACATAACCGTGAATGGCACCGGTCGGTTCAGAGTCCAATCGGAACTCTGCAGCAGGCATCTTGTTTCATTTTTACAAAGAGTTCTACTGACGCTGGCAACGACAGAGGAGCAGAACGACCAATTTTCTCTTTACTTCAACATTCTTAGCATATAGACAGCAATGGGTGAAAAGTTAAAGATCACGGAGCCTCGGGGCGAGAACAAACCGGTAAGAGTGCACTTCGTTTATTGGAAATTTAAGTGTTATGCGTTTTGCTGTTTTTTGTTATTTTTTCTTTTTGTAAAATAGCCGCGGTCCAAAAGCTGTCGATATTAGTGGAAACATTTGTAAAAAGTGGAAACGAATCATTTCAGCACGTGAGAATGCGTGACTGGCTTCAGTTGTTTCTGTTTCTACAATCATTCATATTTTCTTTGGATTTCATTTAGTTCTCATTCAGTTATTAATTTCACATACAATGATAAAAACAGAAATGAAAACATAGGCCTACAGATCAACATTTTTTAAAAAGGAAAACCTCCGAAGGTTTTCCAAAAAAGTAAACTTAGTTACCATGAGATTGATTTCATGATGCTGCAATAGGCCCTACGAACAGACCAACATTAAATGATATTATATAATAATATCATTGTTTGACTTTGTTTTAAAAGGTATTCAGCAAAACGTTTAGTTTACTGGGAGAAAAAACATTGCCAAGTAAGGAAACGATATCATAAACCTTGTTTACCCCCTACGAATTTTGCCAAAAATAAAATGTATACAAGCAAAAACCTGTGTAATGTGTATTGTATATAACTGGTTCCATTTAATTAATTATTTTATCCAAACGTGGTTCGTGTTTATTTCAACTGCGATAAAGTTATCCATGCATTGGTGTGTAACGATAATATTAGAAAAGAGGTGCTGTAGCATAAGCCGCAACAGGTATCTTCAAATTCAAACGTGGACATTATTGGAGATGAAGGCTATAGTAAGTTTGGTGGTGGTGTTGTTCCACGTAGGACCACCAGGATTCATTGCTGGTACCTCTGAGCTAAATCTCTCAAGACAACATCCCTCAATCCCACCAACATGGCGCAATAGCTCCATAATCCCTCGAACTCTCAATCCCACCAACATGGAGCAATAGCTCCATAATCCCTCGAACTCTCGATCCCACCAACATGGAGCAATAGCTCCATAATCCCTCGAACTCTCGATCCCAACAACATGGCGCAATAGCTCCATAATCCCTCGAACTCTCGATCCCACCAACATGGAGCAATAGCTCCATAATCCCTCGAACTCTCGATCCCACCAACATGGAGCAATAGCTCCATAATCCCTCGAACTCTCGATCCCACCAACATGGAGCAATAGCTCCATAATCCCTCGAACTCTCGATCCCACCAACATAGCTCCATAATCCCTCGAACTCTCGTACCCACCAACATGGAGCAATAGCTCCATAATCCCTCGAACTCTCGATCCCAACAACATGGAGCAATAGCTCCATAATCCCATGAACTCTCGATCCCACCAACATGGAGCAATAGCTCCATAATCCCTCGATCCCTCAATCCATCAACATGGAGCAAATAGCTCCATAATCCCATGAACTCTCGATCCCAACAACATGGAGCAATAGCTCCATAATCCCATGAACTCTCGATCCCACCAACATGGAGCAATAGCTCCATAATCCCTCGATCCCTCAATCCACCAACATGGAGCAAATAGCTCCATAATCCCATGAACTCTCGATCCCAACAACATGGAGCAATAGCTCCATAATCCACATACATGACAAAGGTACCCCTCCGTCGCCCCTTGAACCACATACATTGATTTCCAACTGTTTAGTCGAGATCAAAGAGCATAGATATTTATGGGGTAGCCTAATATGGCCTAACACATCTTCACATCCGACTGCGTACCCCGCCCCCCTCGGTTTGGCATTAAGGTATTGTGTTGAAGCTTGGAGGAATGGTTGAAGTCAATTTGATCCACTCCTTATAAAAGGTGGGATGAACGAGTACATTTACTAACCTAGCGACTGGAGGAAGTTGAGGGGTATGTAACCACAACCAGCATCTCCATTGGACAAATAGCAGCATTCAGTCGGTAACGCCTCCCAAACTCTAAATTTGTTACTAGTCGTTGAACACTTCACATCACACCGTAATTTTTTGACGGGAGGAGGTAAACAGGTTCATTTTTAACTTCAAATTTTAATTGTTCACTTTTTGTAATTTATTGCAATTTTTCTTGAAGTTATTTTCAAACCATTAAAAGAGAACGGTTGGAAGTTTCTACCTCCAATGTAAACATTACTTATATAAAAATGGCATCCTCAGAGAACGACCCTTATTCTAAAGCTAGAATGAATAAAACAGAAGTTCTTTATTTGTGTCTGGAACAAATTAACGCTCCTTTTCCTGAAGAATTGAGTGACTTACAAAACGAGCACAGTTTCGAGCATGATAACTAACACTTTCGCGAAAATTGGCGCAATATTCCAAAGCGACTTTTATTTGCGTCCTGCCGAGATCTTGAAGCCTTTCAGTTTCATTTTATTACAAGTTTTTTTTTTTTTTTGCAGTTTGTTCATTCCTTCCTCTACGCTTTTCGCCAACCATAAACCTGGAAAGGTGAATGGGCAGCCCAGGTCCTCTGTTGCATATACACTGCCAGTGCAGTGCAATACGGAGACAGGCGTCCAGCCAGGGCAAATAGACAGGGTTGGTGTTTGTGGTCGCGTTACTTTACTGGGAAGGGGGCCTTGTTGATACGAAAAACTATATCTGGATGACAATACACGCATTAAAATCGTGACCTGCAGCCCCCTGTTGCTTCGGACTTTGCCCATTGAAAAATTTGGTCCCGGGCGGGCAGTAAAACGCCTCCATGGCTGAGCGCATGCGCAAAGGGTGGTCCTACCCCACACCCCCTTCCTTTTACCGAAGACAATGTACCGGCAATGGGTTATCTAACATCTATAAGGCCTACCTCGTGTGTAGTAGTACATACACATGTGCATACTAGAGAAGTACCAGCTAGCTAGCCAAGCACAATTGACCATTACTGACCATTCATATGGTGGCTGGACTCGTCCAAGTCTTTGGTTAATGTTGGGAGCCTCTGAACTGAAATACTAAAACAACAATCTTAAATTGTTTTTATTTTCCGCTTATCACAATGGGTAAAGTTCAATACACTTCAACTGGACATTCTGATTTACAGAAAAAGCCCACGGTATGGTTGATCCTGTCCACGTTTTCCGTAACCTTCGGGTCTTCGCTGCAGTTTGGCTATGGAACTGGTGTAATGGCTGCTCCATTTGGTGTAAGTACAAGCAAAAGTATTTAATCTTTTTGTAGTCAACGATTTCATCAATTTTTGTAAACTATTTGGTATGGTATCCATCTACAACAACATATACACCTTAAACGTGTATTGTTCCATTTTTATGGGGTGGAAAGATAAATGGATACGTTTATAGATACACTTTGTTTACACTAGGCCCTATTCAAATTGTACCCATACACACTCCCTCCATGAATTACCCGGCCCCATGCACCATATTTACACCATGGTGGAAGGAAACACATCCCTCCTCCATGCTTACACCATGCTTACACAATGCTTACACCAACTGGAATCAAACCCAATTATTTATAGCTCTATTATAAGATTCAAACTGAATGTATAGATAGAGTCTAACAATGGCATTACCAGATTTTTTTTTCTATTTTTTTTATGCGTTTTTGTATTTTTAAAATAAAAATGTGATATTACAAACTGTGAAATAAAACAAATGTCTTGTAAATTACAGTTCTTAAGACTACCAAACAGTGTCTGTAACATAATGGGGCGGTAACATTCGGGAAAAAATCCTATCATTCGTTATAGTTTGTTTATCATATTTATCTTGCTAAGCTGTATCAATCAATAAAGCACGAAAGAACCAATAAACAAACAATATTGTTGTCACTTATAGTGATAGGATTATTATCAGCGGACATCAGCTTTTAATGTTTAAGCCAAAATGGTCCGCTTTGTAAATAATGTGCCTCCTTCTTGAACGTTGTTACCGATTTGCAACCAAATTTTCGGCTGTTATTCATTTGCGATTTCAAAGCTGTTTAAAAATCATTCTTATAAATATCATCTTCACGTGTTCTGTTCTTCGCAAGTTTTGTTCTGAGATACAATAGCTACCTACAAACGTGCGCACATCGAACATTAAAAATAAAATATATATTCATTCAGTCAAAAATTAGTTTTAAAAAATTGAAGACCTTTTCAAATCTTATATCGGTGCAATGACATTTTTGTGGGTGACAACAAGTAACAGTTTGAATAACGCGGCGGTTTAGTTCGTTAAGGCCGTCATTGTTGATGTTTTTACCCAGGATCAAAAATCAATGTTTGGCCGTTATGTTCAGACTATAAAAAAGGCACTAAGCTGCAAAAATCTATTGATCGATTCTATCAATGAGCGTACACCGGTAGACTACGAGTAGGCGGGTCTGTTTTTGTTAACGATCCAAACACTCGAAAGGAGACTAGATGTTATAGTATGGGATTGATCATACAGTAAAGAGTTTACTTTAAAGAAAGTACACAACTAGTGACGAGACTGTTCAGTAAACACATCAACATGAGTATAAAAAAAATCAAAACTCCATATTGTCCAGTTTAATCTAAGTTTATGTACCTCAGTACAATGTCATGTTTCTAATTGGATTGGACAGTTATTATAGTCCTAAACATGCGCCACAACACCATGAAAGTACCACACCATTGTGACAACCATTTACTGAGCCTCAGCTAAATTTATTTAAGCGGGACCGTTCTTAACCGGGGAATTGAGAAGTGCAAAATTTTCTTGAAAACAGGAACCGATTTTGAATGTACAGAAATAACTGCAAAAAGCAATGCATTTTGGCAAATCAGTGACTCAAGAGGTATCACACCTCCCGTGAGAAAATCATTTACTGGAGCCTGCTACATTTGAAAATGTTCAAAATTGACACGCAGGACCATGCTTTCCTGGGGAATTGAGAACTGTGTCATTTTTATTATACCTGTAGAACTAGAAAGTATTAAGTTTATACGCTTTATAAACCACGTAGGCCGGAAGCTAACATGGAGGTAGGTCCTACTATAGTAACATGAACAAAACTATAGAGGTATCAACCACGTACAAACCATGGATGTACAAACCAAGCATGGTAGCATGGCTTTCCCTTCACGGTAGGTGTACGTATATAGATATATAATATTGTTTATCTGGTGTAAAAAATCTAGCGGTTCACCGTTAAGCTTGCATGTGAATACAATCCGTCCGTTAGGTTTAGCATACAGCTCGTCAGTTTTGCATATAGAGGTATTTACACAGTTACGTAACAGTGTTAAATGGGACTGCAAAACTACGTCTATTATCATCTCGACCTCACCGCTTAGGTCGCCCATCGCGTTGTGTTGATAAGCAGAGCGTAACGTAGGTCAACACTGTTGTGTTGTTGTAATGGGGGCGTATTCAACGAGCTTCTGTATTTCCTGTAGACATGGCCAATGGGGGGGGGGGCAAGAAAAAGGAAAACGGTGCCTTCGAAACTGAGTTTGGTGCAACGACGACACTGACTAACCATTCATAGTTCAGTTTAGAAAATATACCAAATCCGTCGTCACTTTTTCACTCATTATGACTAAAGTCAAGAATAGTTTCTCATTATAACCCAAAAGGTTAAGCTTAACAGAATGGATGAAAATAGGAAAATTTTGAACCCTAAACACCACCAAATATTTACATTCAATCATCTTTCGATCCACGTCAAACCCGCCTACCTGAAATTTGTGAGAAGCAAATACTACGACCAACAACCCTCCAGCATCCTGTAGGATGCGGTGGTTGTAGGCTCGAATCCCACCTGAGTACAGCCAGATGATTTTTCTTCCCGCATGACTCGGAAAGCCCCGAGTATAAAGTGCTTTTAAGTGGTTTATAGGTAGACCCAGTAACTTGGGCACTGTACTCTTTTTTCTCGATACTTCTATTCGGTAGGGGGCATACTGTAAATACTTCCAGCCCATATAGAATATCTGAAGCTTATTCATAGGTTGCTTACCCCTGTCTTGATTTCTTGTTGACAGTACATCAACGACTTCTTCAACCAGTCTAACTATGACAGACGAGGAGAATACTTGAATGATACATCCTTACTGTGGCTGTCTTCTTTCACCATCTCGCTCTACTGCGTAGGGGGAGCATTCGGAGCTCTCTTCGGCGGCCAGCTCAGCAACATCCTGGGCAGGTAAGGGTCCCGGGGAGTCAGAATATCGACGGTAATGACCGACTCAATTCTTAGAAAAAGTTCCTTCAGTTCAGGTTTTCGGCAAGAAAGCTGCATAAAACTGCAGAAGATCACTGCTTGGTTCCAAATTACAAACGAAGTTAGACATCTGCATGTACAACCAAGCAGGTGGCTAGCCCTGGTAGGACGTCAGTGTATGTTGTGAATGCAACGGAGGAGTCCAACCTGGGCTAGCAGGTGGCCATCTTTGTTTACTACTGATGTACAAGAAACGACTCAATAGGAATCGTTGGGTTGCACTTGGCAGTAGTAACAAAAATGTCCACCCCGCCATGCTCGGCGCATATTGACGAGAGGACGGCACGTCCTTGTGGGGACAAGGTTGATTAAAAACAACATGCGTCCGGCCATGCAGAGTGGCAGCAAATTTTGTGAAGTTTGAACTTCGCAGAATACTGCATGACACGTGTTCACAAAGCCGGAATTTCGTTCCTGTTGGTGAGCTGTATGCTTAATACAAATAGGAATCAGAACAAGAGTAAAACATTCATTCTCTTGCATTGTGTGTATGTATATTTTTTTTATTAGGTCTACTTCGGATTAGGCCTGGGCCCAAAACATTGCATTAATTATGGTTTATTGACAATTGTTTTGTTGTAGGAAGGGCGCCCTCCTCCTTAACAACATCTTCTCTATAAGTGCTGCTCTAATGTTTGGCTTCAGTGGACCCAACTTTGCAAATAACTTTGAGATGGTGATGTTGGCACGTCTTGTAATTGGTTTCATGGTTGGTGAGTGTGTGGATGAGAAGACTGGAGTAAATACGAAAATAACATAATTGATTTGAATTTCCGTCATCCATGAAAGATATGTGGAGATCGAAGTTGTAGCTTTTTGAAAATTTTTACATTCCGTGTGACGCAATGTCAAAAAAATGTTTTTAAATGTCGTAGGGTTCCTGTTATCACGTTTACATTCTTTGTTGGTCGATGGCGAACATCTAATAAGTAGAACAATCAATCAATATTTGTTGAACAATCGACCAATACATGCTACATCAATTGATCAAGGGGTTATATGGTTGGTGAGTGTGTGGATGAGAAGACTGGAGTAAATACGAAAATAACATAATTGATTTGAATTTCCGTCATCCATGAAAGATATGTGGAGATCGAAGTTGTAGCTTTTTGAAAATTTTTACATTCCGTGTGACGCAATGTCAAAAAAATGTTTTTAAATGTCGTAGGGTTCCTGTTATCACGTTTACATTCTTTGTTGGTCGATGGCGAACATCTAATAAGTAGAACAATCAATCAATATTTGTTGAACAATCGACCAATACATGCTACATCAATTGATCAAGGGGTTATTCATCTATCGACTGATAGGTCCAAACAGTGATCAGTCTTTGGTTGATCGATTAATCAGTTATAGAAAATGAAATTTGATTGATTCATGATATTGACAGGTGTATCGATAACCATCGTCCCACTGTACCTGGCTGAAATCTCTCCAATCAATCTCCGTGGTGCTATTGGTACATGCCATCAGCTGATGATCACAGTTGGAATTCTCATAGCACAGGTAATCAGAACCATGTATCCATTCAATCACAAGACTTGATATTTCAAAGGGAAACAGTTGGGGGAACATGACGTCATCGTTTGATATGACAATTGAGAGAATAGTATTAAGGCTATCAGACGAATGTGAGTTTTCTTCGAGTATTTTGCATAGTGTATTATTTCGTCTTTAGCCATGGTAAAAACAGATGGTATTCCTTGCATAGCGTCACACGTTTGTGTGGGGATATTAACTCGAATGCCCACTTAATGTTGTAGGACTATACATTTTACAATATAACATTTACCACAGCGATAGGAAATGAAATTTTAGAAATGACAATGGGATTGTGTAACCCATTTTTGTGTTCGAGCCCTTTTTGTCTTCAACCTGAAATGCTCAGACTTTTAAAACTGTGACACTGCAGCACTTGAATAGCCAAGTAAATGAGATTGTATCGGTACAAATTGAGCCGTGTGCGAGTAGAATGTTGATATAAACCATGTATTTCACTTGTTGTAGGTGTTGGGCTTGTTCATCTTTAATCAACGAGACCAGTGGTCACTCCTCCTTGCCCTGACCGGTATATTCTCGGGAGTAGAGATTCTCACTTTACCATTCTGCCCCGAAAGTCCAAGATGGCTACTCCTCATTAAGAACCAACCAGAGAAATGCCGTGCAGGTAAGCCCCTCATGTTGACCCAGTTTCATGGCTCTGTTACGGTAGCACCCATAAGTGACACATTTGAGCTGAACGCGAGAATAGTTCGCCGGTTTGCAAGTAATGTTTGCCTGTGTGCACATTCTTAGTTTATGTAAATAAGCATTTTTACCTTACACCTCACCCAGAAGCTTTCGCTGCCCCTGAATAAGCAAAGAAAGTCGTTGCCCCCTACCCCCGAAAGAAAGGAAATGTTTGGTTACGCTATTATTCCATAGTAGAGCCATGAAAATGGGTCATAAAAGAATTATAGGACTAGAGTAAACAGTACAGGTTAACGTGACACCCATTGGTTTAGATGGGACACTGTGGTATCTTTAGTCTGTGATACTTGGGGTAAAATTATATCCTGACTGTTCAAGTAATATTAAAATATTTCGTGACAACGGCCTTTCAATTACACGGGAAAATTTCACGTATTGATTGGTTGAAAAGTTACAAGTGATTGGGTTTGATTGGTGTGAACTTTCAATGAACTATCTGCTTGATAAGTTTATCAAATTTTCTTTTGTACTTTGAAGCTTTGGTCAAGCTCAGAGGTGACGATGATGTTGATGATGAAATAACCGAGATGAAGGAAGAAGTTCAGAAAGAATCCTCCACACAAAAGGTGAGACACAGACAAGCGTACGTGACTCACAGGTGTTGAGTTATTAACCAAGTTGATGCCTGAGATTCAACACAAAAAGTGAAGCATAAATTGGTGATCAAACAGAACAAACTTTTCAAACCTTCCTCTTCTATTTCTGTCTAGCTTCAGTTATGTTCTAGGTTTGCTGTGAATCGCTTTGATCTTGCTCAAGGGCTATATTAATTATTGTTATTGTTATTATTGTTATGATCAAGGTAGTTTCTTGGTTAATGTTTCCGTTTTGTTTTTTTCTAGTTTACCAAACCGGTTTTTTTTTGTTGACTTTCAGTTGTTTCAAGGTTTTAACAGGTGCATTGAGAATGTTCCTAATTCTTTATATTCATAAGCTAGGATCCACAGTTTTTTAATTGAATCTCGATATTCGCGGCTTTGTTAACGGATAGAAATGGAATTTTTCCTAATCCCTGTTCCTCCTTGCTTATTAAGGTTGGCATGTGGTCAGTTCTCACATTGAAAGATAAAACCTGGAAGATGCCTCTACTTATTAGTGTTATGCTTCACGCTGGACAACAGCTTTCTGGAATCAACGCCGTAAGTTTATCTTTTATGAGACTTAATCACGAATGTTCTATAATCTCAAGGCGCGCTCTCTCCAATGCCTTGTCTACGGAGGGCGCGCGCGCATGCTACTGGGTGAGAGTTCAAAATTCTTTGCAAGGGCACAGTCCCTTTAAAAGTGTACTGGTAAAGGCAAAATATAACACATGGATTGGGTAGTTGTGCATGCGAGTTTGTAAAACTAAAACATTGTGGAAAATTGCCTCGCAATACCAGAGAAGTGAAATGTTTTGTGACTCCTACACAAATTATTACCTCAATTTGTCTCATTCACTACTTTTACTAATGCTGTTGATGATTACACCTGCTTCTGTATTTCTCAAACAGGTGATGTTCTACGTCACCATAATCTTCGAACAAACAGGAATGTCCGCAGAGGAGGTATCCTACGCCACAATCGGAGTTGGAGGCATCAACGTTCTGATGACAATTGTTTCCGTGAGCACAACTTTCAAAGTTTTTAAGCCGGGAAAACTAGCTAGACCGTAGTAGGGGGGCTCAGTGATATGGCTACTTCTACCAGGTTTGGATACCAGGAGTCGGGGTCTGTATAATGGTATCAGAGCGCATTACACTATTCACAGGACCCTAAATATGGAGTATGCAGCACCAGCAGCCAAATGGAAGTGCAGGTTGCTAATTGTTCACATGATTCACAATCTGTAGCCTTGCTGGTACCCATTTACTCATGGGTGATGAGAAGCAGTTATAGTCAAGTGTCTTGCTCAAGGACACGAGTGTATTGACCGGGATTCAAACCCACACTCTGATAGCTTAGCCATCAGAGTCTGATCACTAAACCACGTGGCCATGAAACACACAAACGTGCGTGCAAGGCCTCCAGGAATTATAAATCAGATGGTACCTCTCAAATAAATAAGAACAGCCACATTGGGGTCATCCAAATTTAAAAGGTGTTTAACAGAAATACAAACTGGGCAGACAAAATCCTGTAAAACCACACACAAGGAACAAGAAAACACCAGTCATTAAATCAGAATCTGCAGCAATGTTGATGGTTTTTTATTTCTTCCTGTCATGTCAAGGTGTTCATTGTTGAACGTGTGGGACGTCGCATCTTGCTGCTCTACCCCTTTGGATTGATGGTTCTCTTCACTGGGTTACTGACAGTATCCCTCAATCTTCAGGTTAGTTTCTATAAATCTTTCAAAAGTAGCAAGGTGGCTTCTTGATTTTAAATACCATCTCTGAACTTCAAGGGTTATTTATACACTAGACCCTAAATCTTGACTTTCATAGTCTCTGTCAACTGGACAAACTAGAGGTTTGGACACAACCAGTATGTCTGTTTACCCTGGAATGTAAAGGACCATCTCTAAAAACATCCTAAAACCTGGAAATATCCTAGGCCTACCCTTTCTTAACACCTCAAAACTACAATATCCTTCAAAGTTGTACTGTTGACTGGGAACTACATGTATACGGAAAATACTATACAATCAAACTATACAAAAAATAATTACTAACAGAAACCTGATTTTGTTTTGGTCAAGAAAAACATCAACCAGGGAGTGTAACCCTGCATGGTCTGTTGTTTAAATTAAACAATAATTTCAGTGTCTCAGTGGACCTCATACCATGGTATCATCAAGGTGCAACCGTCAGAGTACAAACAACCACGAAACATAAACCCCTTGCATATGACATCACACTCTTAAACAGCGCCCTCACTGAGGCAAAAGGAAGCAGATCATTGGACAGCAGCTGCTACTGGTGCTTAAAAATGTACGCATGTCCTTAGCGTACCAGCAGCTTTGTGCATCATGCAAGGGGTCTATAAAAACATGCAATAGACCTTATGCACATGACGTCACTTCAGTAGGGCGCCCTCCACTAGAGGTCAAAAGGAGGTTGTTCATTGGCCATTTCTGTGCACCGTGCGTACAAATCTGTGCGTTTTGATTGTTTCGTCATCGGTTTACCTCTAAGATGGCGGCTGGATGACGTCAATGCATAAGGTCTATTGTGTATGCACAGCACGCAGAGTGGGACAATTAGCCAAATGCCAAGGCTCTCATCATAAGCAAACCAATGGCTTTGATTCATGTTACTTGGGCATTCTTCGCTTACAGCTAGCACAGAAGTTTGGAGCTTACCCTGTAATTGAATGGCGACTAAGCTCAGTCAGAATTCCATAGTAAGCAGAACCATGAAATTGCGGCTGGTTTGCAACTCTATAACATAGAGATCCAGGAACACTCTAGACTGGAGGCATCATATGAACAAGGTCTACACACCTTGCAGCATCTTGTCAGCAGAATACAAAAAAAAACATTACAGTTTACTCTACAAAAAATAACTATTATCATGAATTGTCTTATGTAGATATTTACCACCTACATAGTTAAAGACAACAGTAATAAATCAATGGAAGTATCACACCATTGTGACAATCATTTACTGAGCCTCAGCTAATTTTTTTAATTTATTTATGCAGAACAATTATTAACAGGAGAATTGAGAATTGCTAAAAATTCTTGAAATCAGGAACTGATTTTGAATGTTCAGAAATAACTGCAAAAAGCAATGCATTTTGGCAAATCAGTGACTCAAGAGGTATCACACCTCCCGTGACATAATCATTTACTGGAGCCTGCTAAATTTGAAAATGTTCAAAATTGACACGCAGGACCATGCTTTCCCGGGGAATTGAGAACTGTCATTTTTATTATACCTGTAGAACTAGAAAGGAATCGAGTAAATACATTTTATAAACAATTGAGACCGGCAACAACTAACAAGGAGGTGCTATGTAACAACATGAACAAAATTATAAAGGTAGAAACCACGTACCAACCAAGCCTGGTGGTTGGGCTCTCTCCCTTCATGGTAGGTGTACATAGATTTATAATATTGAACCCACAACCTTTGCCATTCTAGGACAGAAGTCTTACCACTAAACCAAAGAGCAGTGGCATAACCAGACATTTTCATTTGAGGAAGGGGGCAAGCCGCGGAAAACAAATAATTTGGGGAGAGGAGGGGGGGGGCCTATTTCATATATTGAACCATTTAATTGTCATTTTTTAATCTCCTTTGGGGCATATGTAGTATTTTGTATCAATACTTTCAGTGTTAATGCATTTCTCAAAAACATGACCACCTTTTGAAATGAGATTTCCACAGGTTAGTTTTATTGTTTATATCTACATTCATATTGGATTAAGACAGGCCTGATTTTGGTGTGGAGTGGGGCATCACATATTCCAGATATGTTGTAGGGCTCTTGTACAGTTACAGTATCATTTAAAACAAAAAGGTTTATAAAAATACTTGTTACTTTCTACTTTAGAAACTCTGAAAAGAATATTGTTAACATTTCTCTACTTGCATTGTCAAGCACCGACAAATTAATACTCTCTGCTTCAAAACTTTGTACAAATTACAGAAGTTTTGTCCTCAATTATCAGTAAGGTCTAGCCTTAGTGCTAGGTATATCTGTTATGTACCAGCAATCAAGAATACAGATTTTTACTATAGAAAAATGAAACCAGTCTATTCATATACAAATGATGTCTGTGGAGAGGCCTTTGCTGGATTGAAGTCAGTTATACCTTGCTCAAATCATCACATCACACAGAGAAAAGCACACATACAAGGCAGTTTTCAACCGACGGCCACGCAGTCCCCTTTCTGTTAAACGTCGTCTGATTTGAGGGCGTTGTACTGAACACCTTGGTCTACCTTACTATCCACAGGACTGCTGTCACACTCGGAACTCTGTAAAGAAAAAAAACACAATAGATTGATCATCCAAATTGATGTACTTTACTTCCTTTTTCAATTAATTGACACCTATATTAGTGGAGAGGAATAGACAGGAAAGAGAGATTAATCCTAATTGCTGCATCCAGCCAGAGCTTTGTATTGAGAGAGCAATGACATGGAAGGACCCGTTTTCTTTGGTCATGTGGTTGCTGGACACCATTTTCAGTCCAAATGCAGCACAATACAATGTGCTGTCTAGTCTGGCACCCCGTGTGCGCACATGCATTTTTGAGACTGAAAACAGCTTCTAAACGCAAGTTTGTGAAAACTCTCAATACACAGCTCTGCATCCAGCCACTGTAACTCTGATGAAGCCTCAGTATAGGTCATGACCCTTATTTATTATTCATATATTCTTGTTTGTATTGACAGGGCTCATTTGATTGGATGAGATGGCTGAGCTTGACCTTCATCTTCTTGTATATTATTTCATTTGCCATTGGACCCGGTAAGTGATGTGCCACAGCAGTTTCTTTTCCAACCCTAACTCGGCCTAGTGCTAATGGATTTGGGTTAATGATAATAAAAGTGAGCATTTATAATGGGCCAGTATCGATCTTTAAGATGCTCATGGCACAGCAACACATCAGTAGAGGGGAATGTTTATGCTGCCCTCATTAGGTGAGTCTTGAGGGATGTTTTGAACAAAGCCAGTGATGGAGAAAGTTTAATAACAATGAAGGAGCATTAGATTTTACAGAAGGGAAATCATTCATAGGGTCCATTATCTAACTGAATAATAAAATTTGATTTTGCCAGGACCTATCCCTTTTGTGATTGTCCCCGAGTTGTGGGCCCAGGGTCCCCGCCCATCTGCCATGTCTCTGTCTGTCCAAGTCAACTGGTGGTGCAACTTTGTTGTTGGTCTGTCCTTCCAGTTTATCCAGGTAAGTCAGATCGGTTGATCCAGAATGTGTGTATACATGCTATCAAACAGCATGGTGGAAAGTTGATGTTATTACTGTATTTTGATAAAGAACTGCCGTCTTTATCCGCTTACTATTTTCATTTTATCCATAATAAGTAGGAAATAAACAAAGACCATCAGGAACTTTGTGGATATCCACTGTTCCTAATTCACATCCACACACCCCTTAGTGGAGTATCCACACACCCCTTAGTGGAGTATCCACTCGTTTTAGTTATCTTTTAGGTATGGCCTTTATCTTTCCACCATGGCAATCAATATTCACATATACACAAAGACATGTAAGGATAACTGCAAGTTAATGAGTGTGTGCATCCACACATTAGGTCCACGCATTCTCCGTGTGGATTTGCAATTTGATCCACTAACTCAAGTACATAACTAGATCTTTACAAGATGCAAATCCAATTCATTGGATTTACCACTTCATAATGCTCTGAAGATATTGATTGAATCAGCCACACACATCCTTAAAATAGTTTGTCACTTAAATGTTGTGTACATAACATTTCTTTCTGGTTCTTTTAACTTTATTTTCTAGTCTGGCATCGGAGCATATACATTCCTGGTCTACATGGCCTTCTTGATCTTAAGTACCATCTTCATCTTTTTCTTTGTTCCTGAGACAAAGAACAGGACATTTGAGGACATCTCGTCTAGTTTTGGAAAGAAGAACGAGATCAACCAAAACGAATACGAACTTCAAAGCTCCAACAAAAGAGATCAGCTTTGAACTGCCCCCAAAATTGTGTCAGAGTAGATTAAACAGTAAAATACAAAAGAATCACAATTGTGTGTGTTTGTGTGCGTGTGCGTGTACTTGCAGCTATATTCAAACCAAAGACTTATAACAAAAGGTTCATGATTGCTATCACAAAGGAAAACAATGGGGTCCACGTTTGTCAGGACAAACAGTTGAACAAAGGAGAGTTCCACGCTTGGTGGCCATTACACACTTGTGTGTGGGTCCAATCACTTAGTGATATCTAAATGGAAACAACAACCTGAAACCTGACGATGAACCTCATCTTTAATATCGTTCAATTGGTCAATTGTTTGCATAAAATTAAATCAAGATTAAGGTATCAAAAAAACAAAGTTTGCAACTTGGAGATATTTTTTATACATTTCTCTGTTTATAATAAAGGTGTTTTCGTAACAAAATGAATTAACATTTGGATGCTGCATTAATGTGTAGATATGTTTAATCTCCAGGGATTTAGAGACAAGAGTATTAGTCTCCTAATAATGGTGCACCAATTCCATTTTGGAATCAACTAAAGTTGTGTCCAAATCCAGTGACTTTAGCTACGGCTGCTGGATGCATCAACAATGATGAAGAATATAAGCTTTTTTAGCAATCCGAAAATAGCCACTGGACTTGGCTTCCAGTAACCTGCTGCCAACTCTCATGGCGATGGGTTGCTAGAGACAAATGATCAACAGGGTACCAGGCAATAGATAACTGGCCAAAAAGAAAGGGTGATTCACAAGTGCAGTTGGAATAAGTAAGTGCGAAATAAATGTATCCTTGAATTGAATTGTATTGAATTGAGTTGATTTAGTAATTGCTGAAAGTAATACACTTGTAATAATTTTTTTAAGGGGTTGAGAGGATAACAAGGGTATGATTTAAAGAAAAGCAGATTCTTCAAAAATATTTCTCAGTTAACATAAAATTAACAAAATGTGGCTGAGACTGATGGACGTCAGCACTGGATTCAATCTTCAGAGTTGTTACAACAGGTTATACTACCAATCCAATTCAGCAGATTTTAAGCACATGGTGTTTTTGCTGTGTATGTGAGAGTGATTCTTAAAACTAGACTAAAAGGTAGAGCAGTGTACACTCTTTGAAACGTTGAGAACCAAACCACTGGCTCTTCTCAGAGCCAACCCTCCTCCATTTTGAGTTTTCACATTTATGCCACTGTGTGAATTACAAGACTAGCTACTTATTACGAAAGAAAGAAGTATTATGTATTACGCTCAAAATGATCTA
Organism: Pisaster brevispinus; assembly: GCA_023634235.1. NCBI lineage: Eukaryota > Metazoa > Echinodermata > Asteroidea > Forcipulatida > Asteriidae > Pisaster > Pisaster brevispinus. Next base: position 16,740,381 of record JAMKCF010000002.1, read on the forward strand.
AATTTAGATTAATTTCTACTTTATGATATGCTTTGCTATGCCGATTCCTTTAGTGTAAATAGCTCTGGCTTTTGTCTTAGAAATTACTTAGTTTTGTTCTTTAAGATGTTACAACTTGTTATTTAAAATATAAAATTTGACAGGAAGTAAGACTTTGTCAGTTCAAAAGAAGCACTCCTGTTGGTTGGTCAACACTTTCCATGGTTTTTCATGGGTCTGTAAATGTCCAACAGCAATTCTTAACAAAGGAAATAATTGTAATTTATAACAATGCAGACCAAAAAAGCAAGTCAAGAGCTTAAACATTTCCTTGTGAACACTTAGAATAACCAGCTTCATGTTATTGGAAAGTGCTTCTGAAATTGTGTGATATGGGTGGAGTTTATGATGGAATGTTTTCTATAATAAATTTTGACTTAATTTTTTTGTTTTGGTTTAATTTCAGTAAGGATGTTCACAGTTTTTTTCAGAGGGGGGGGGGTCCCAACTATTTTGTTTGAACAATAACAACTATTTAGTTGACCCAGTGATGATTCACTCAATATAAACATATACATGTATTCTATAAAACTTTGAATGTTTAAGAATTTGAATTTTGTAACAAACTTACAGATACATTTTTAATTTTAGAATTTCATTTAAATGCAAATTGTGCTCTGGAATTTATAACACAGTAATACAAAAATCTTAATTAATTTCTATGTAATACTTTTTTGACTCTTAACAATATTACTGATAAAGAATGTAATTCAATGCAAGAAAATCCTAATGCAAAAAATATATAATAAAAAACGAAAACTGACAAATCATTTAATTGTAACATTATCAAAGCTTTTCTTCCAATTCATATCTGTAAATATTATAATCTGTTTTTGTTGTACTTTGCTTCCTTTGTGTAATGTTAGATTTGTAAATACTTTAAAATAATATCTCAATTATGTAGGCAGAGAATCTTCAGTGTATTGTCATGGAGGTTTAATACACAGGGAACCGGTGGCAGCGTCCACAATACAACAATAGTCAATGGCTAGGAACCAGTTTCTGCTCTGTGAAACACAAACAAGTCCCTTGTTGGTGGCTTTTATCTGGCTGTGTCTGAATCAAGTGACTTTGGCTATGGCTATTGCTATGGCAGTAGCTGCAGCAACAAGAATGAAGAAGGGCTTTTCAGTGTCTAGTCAGTCACTGCAGAAGCCATTAAATTGAGCATAATTGGCTTTGGCTAAGGCTATGTTCGATGGCTGAGGCAACAACACAGATCAATTGGCTTTTAGTGTCTAGCCAAGACATTATTTTGAGCACAGCCTACTGCATCAAGTGACTTTGGCTACAGCTATTGCCTTGGCTACAGCAACAGTGAGGAATGGGTCTTTCAGTGTCTAGCCATAGTCATTGAAGCCATTATTTTGGGAACAGCCTCTGATTCAAACCCTTGATACCAAAATGAGGCTAGAAGGACAAAATCTGGCCACTTTTTCATGTACTTATAGTCTTTTGTAATTTGTCTTTTAGAGTAAAATAACAGTACTTTATATTATAGAGTGATTGCTCGATTTGCTAAAAAGTACTTTGGGTTCAAGTCTAATAACCGAAATTGAAATAGTAACTACTGAATTAATTTTTGTATTTGATCAAAATTATTTTGCAATACAGTGCAAATACTGTCAGAGGTTCCAATGTATTATAATGTAGTGAATTTTGTTATCATATTTTAATCATTGCCGGTATTACAAAATAAACTTAAGTTTTGAAATTTCAAATGTGTATGATGATGTTTATTATATTTTTTGAGTCAGAAGTATTATTGTTTTAATCACAATATCTGTGATAAGCAGTGGTACAAAACTGGCCATTCTGATAAGATGTAAACAAAAAAACCTTTTTAATTGATAAACAAAGGTAAGCACTCCTACTCTTGGTAACATTTTTCCAGAGAGTTGTCGAACGCTTTTAAGCGATTCAACTCTGCAGGTTGTGTAGTGGAACAACTGTTCACAGAACTATCTGTGTACTGTGACAATGCATGGACCACATGATATCATATTGCAGACTGGTACAGTTTATCAATTTTAACCAAAGTGGATAACATTGAATAGTCAGATAGTAGGAGGGTTGACTGTGTACTGTGTCAATGCTTTGACCAGATTATATCATTTTGCAGGCTGGTATAGTTTATCTATCATTTCAAACAAATGTGGATGACATTGAATGGTCAGATAGTAGGTTGACTGTATAATGGTTAGATGCATTCAACACATGCTATATCGCAGGCGGTATAGTTTACCTATCATTCAAAACCACAGTGGAATATATTAAATGGTCAGACAGTAGGAGGGTTAATTAAATAGTCCATGCTCAGCCTATGTATTAACTACACATGCACACACAAACAGCACAACAAATTGCATTCAGAAGGTCTATTTAGAAAGCAAGACATTGACAAAACAGCAAGAGAAGAGAAGAACTGGCTTGAAAGCATGCAGTATACACAGTGATCTAGTTTATTTCAAACATAAAACAGCCACATACACATGTTGATTAACAGTAAACAGCAGTAGATGTATAATCACAGTGCTTTTTGTAAGTAGTAAACCACCCGCATCAGTATCACAACAGCACATAAAGCAGTTAGTTATTTGACAACATAAAAAGCCAAAGAAAGACAAGTAATTAAGTTCAGCATTAATACTGTTAAATAAAAAAATTAAGAAACATTTACCTTATACAAAATAATGTTAAAAAATGTTTAAAATCCTTCATTTTCTTCACAACTTAGGTCTTGAATAAATTTGCTCTGTTAAATCTAGTCCACAAAATTTCCAACAAAGTTCTTAAAGGTGTATTATTAATGTACCATTGTTTAATGTACTTTTTATCTTAAGGATCTACATGAACATTTTCTTGTTGCTATTCTCTATACATAATGTAGAATCTGGTACAGACTATGTACATGTACTTACAAACTGCCGTAATACTGAATTGTGAAGGACCAGACTGAAATGTGGTTTGGTCTCAAGCATGTAGGGTTAGGGTTAGGTTTTGGGCAGCCATCAGCCACATTGACCCGTGACTATGACCATGGAGCACAGCAACAGATCAAACAGGTGTGATTTTTCCAGAGGGAGGAAAACTGGAGGGCCTGGAGAAAAACCCTGGTGGCCTAGGAGAGAACCATGGCCTTAGCAAGGAATCAAACCAGGGCCACATTGGTGAGTGGTAAGTGCTTTATGCACCAGCCACCCATGCCACTACAAATGATGTATAGGGTTTAACAACAGAGTGAGACTCCATGGGTGCACTGTGGAGGATTTAACAACAGAGTGAGACTCCATGGGTGCACTGTGGAGTCAGTGCCAGTGTGCTCGAGACCTCTTATTGTCCCTCTTTTATTTGCAACAGCTCCGATTAATTTTGTACCCACTTTCCACTAGGTACCTTCACCCAACCAGGGTCACTATTGAACTTGTTTGTTTTAGGTCCCCGATTTGAATTTGTATACCTACCAAGGCTTACCTAAATGCCTTGTGTGGAATACAGTGGTCAATGAAATAGTCTGTACAAACTGAACACCATCTACCCAATCCCCTCTACTATACAACAATCACCCCTACCCTACCCTGATCACATCTTGCATTATTCATCAGGCAAATTTTCCAATATTTCACAAACAAAACAGAAAGTATGAGATACTATAAAAACAACTTAGTAGTGTCCATGTATTTGCACTGTCCAAAAACATTCTTTATTAAAATTATAAGGTAAGAAGACAAAGGACAAAGTAAGAGAAAATCAAGCAAGCATGTTAGCCCTGTTAAGGTAAACGTACATGTACAAGCATTGATTACATGTGAGCAATTTCCTTATTAAAAAGTCAATGTTAAGAGTTAATAATTGCAGATATTCCATTTGTTTGTCAGTATCCAGACTTTTTTTCTGTCTCATCACAAAGTACTGACTTCCCTCTTCAAATTTTTTCTTAGGAACACATTAATGTAATCTGATTCATTAGATAAACAACAAATAGTACAACAAAATATCTTTTGTAATTGCCCAATTTTGAATTGAATTGCAAACAGCAGTTTCTGAAGTAATGCTGTACCTTCTTTTGATTCAAAGAAAGTAAAGAGTGCAAGATGACAACTTGCCCAACAAAATTGCCCAACAAAACAAAACGCCGTACCTTACCTTAAGGGCTCAATAATCGATAAAAATAAATTGCAAGCCAACATGCAGTTTGCTAATTACAACTGATGATGTGCTTTCTATTGATTCAAAGAGGGTAAGCATGCAAGGTGAGCATGGTTATCAACATAAACATTAAATTAAAGTGCAAGCCAACATGCAGAGTTAATAGAGCTGAAACAGATTAAAAGAAAATCACCCAAAACAACACATGACATATTAAGGAAATAAAAGAATTGCATCAAGGTCTTAAAACGGCTGTTTAAAACAGGCAGGTTTGAAGCCATGCGATACAGGACCAAGCCTTTATCAGTTGGCCACAACACTGTGAGGTTTTAAGCGGCAGTTTAAGACCTCGTTGTCTACTCTACAAAAATGTAGGAAAATTTGTAGGTTTTTTTGAAGGGCTCAATTTTAAATCCCTGTTTTGTCCTCAGGCTCTGTTTCACGCAAAGATGTCAAATTGCATGCAATGCTCAACAAAGGCGCACTAATATATTTTATATTGAGTACCAGTATTGATTGTGGTACACCTAAACTAGTGCCTGCATAAGCTGGTTCGCCAACATGTGTATGGCTACGAGTGCCAAACACCTGTTCACAGCTCCAGGTATGTATTTATCAAAACCAGTCTCAAACAGTCAGGTGACCTTGGTCTTGGAATTTTTTGAGAAGAATTTCAAAGGAATTAGGAAAGGAATAAAAGTTAGTTATTTTCAGAAACTGACAATCCTTTGTTACTCACTCCTCCTTCTTCCCCTTTCTGGTAGCTGTTCTTGGATTTAAAGAGGGCACTTATCTCTTCAAAACTCTTGTTCTTGGTCTCCGGCACGAAGAAGAACGTGAAGATGAAGAAGAGAACCAGGAGAACAATAAAGATGATGAAGACGTAATCAGTCAGAGATTTCTGTACCAAGAAAAGACAAAAACTTCTTTGTTTTCTTAGGTAGATTCCTGGTCTGTAGACAATTCGCTTTTTTATTGTAATCTTCAGATTTGGTAAACAATTGTGTCCAAATAAAAAAATAACAATAACGCCAACTTGCATCCAGATTCTGGACAAATCTTGACAGTCGTTTTTCTAATGGGGGGGGGGAGGGGGGAGGGGGGCGAGGATGACTGATTTGATATAGGAGTCTAGGGATACATATTGACCCTAATCAAGTGACCTCATCACCAATAATAAGTCTTGGTTGCACCATTTTTGCAGTCAATGTCTCAGGAAGCGGCAAGTAGTGCATATTGAAGGTGCAGGCGGGTTAGATGAGGTTATCTTTATGTACAAAGTGACTCCTAAAATGGCAGACCATGGGCAGAAAGTAGTCATGTGTGACTTAAGTATTAAGGGTCTTAATGCAGGTATAGACACCTTGCATTGGCCGCCATCCATGAAGTCAATAGGGGTAACCACCTCTTCCCCCACTCTGCTGGGTCTGAGGTCACTGAGATTGTTAGTAGTAACTATTCTACAGGCTTACAACCTCTTCCCAACTCTGCTGGGTCTGGGAACACTGAGATTGTTAGTAGTAACTATTCTACAGGGTTACAACCTCTTCCCCACTTCGCTGGGTTCGAGGTCACAGAGATTATTAGTAGTAACTATTCTAAAGGGTTACAACCTCTACCCCACTCCATTGGGTCTGAGGTCACTGAGACTGTTAGTAGTTATTCTACAGTACCTGAAGTAGGGGAAACAGAAGACCAACAGCAAAGTTTGCTGTCCAGTTGACGCAGAATGCAATACTGATGGCAGCTGGTCTGGGACCTTGAGAAAACAGCTCGGCTACTATCAGCCATGGAATGGAACCTGAAAGAAAAAAGAGACCAAAACATGTTCTACTTTGTAAGAGGAAGGTTGTTAATTTCAATTGCTTTGATATCATGATAGGCTTAGGTGCGTTGATGAAGCCTTGATTGCACAATTGGTTAGTAAACAGCGTGGCTGTGTTAACAATTTGAGCGCTTGACGCCTGCAAACCAAAATGCAATTTGCCCTTAAAGATGGCGTCTGTTGGGAACTGACAATACAGGTATGCAAATTTCTGGTTACTTTATGCCAGTTTAGGTATTTTTTAAGAATATAAGAATCTAAGAAAACTAAAATATAAAAATTAACTGTTATATAATTTTACCTTCAAATTTTTAAAATAAATTCTCCGACCGAAAAAAGAAGAAATTCCCCAAAAATCCAAAAAGGGAAAAAAACAAACTTACCTGGTCCAATTGCAAAGCCGACGGTAAAGAACATAACACAAACGATACTAATGTAAGAAGCTGGATGCCAGTTCTCCTGTATAAAGAAAGAAAAAAAAGATTTCAAATAAGAAATTAATTTACAAGATTAATTTGAAGTGAAAAGTAGCCATTGCTTCACATGTTAACCTCTAAGTGCAAGACCAAGGCCCCATTTCATAGAACTGTAAATATTGCTTTAAAAGTTTCTGCTTAGCAAAAATGATCAGGAAACCAGTCATAGATGGTACATGTTATGGTATTTTAGCTGGTGACCATTATTCTAGTAAGGATAATTTTGTTGTGCTTAGCAATTTTTGTGCCGAAATTGGGACATTAGAAGTCCAAGCTTATTAACAAATCCTTCAGTAAAATTCTTGTAATTATGAATGGTGGCAAAAATGATAGGTATGCAAGTAACTAGAAATTCAAAACTTGTATTCCATTACAGCATGAACAATACAGATTCAAGTTGAAACTTCCAAATCAGATGACATACCATGCTGTGTTATGTATGCCTGGAGCATGACTCAGCAATACTGGATATATTTATCCAGTGGAAGTGTCGTGGCCGAGTGGTTAAGAGCACCGAATTCAAACTCTGGTGTTTCTGATAAGCAGAGTGTGGGTTCGAATCCCCAGCCGTGACACTTGTGTCCTTGAGCAAGACACTTTACCATTGCTTCGTCCTTCGGATGGGACGTAAAGCCGTTGGTCCCATGTGTTGTGTAACGCATGTAAAAGAACCCAGTGCACTTATCGAAAAGAGAAGGGGTTCGCCCCGGTGTTCCTGGTTGTGGCTGCTTAATGCGCCGTAGCACCTTGTAAACCCTTATACGGTGCTAAATAAATGGGTCTCAGAATCCACCACTGCAATAACCTATCTTTCTGAAAGTTTGTATATACTCAGCACCTTGAGTACCTTGTTTGGTAGATACGTGCGCTATATAAGACTTCGATATTATTATTATTATTATTATTTATATAACTAAACCTACCCCAACGACAAGGAATATGGTAAGTAAAGATGCCCAGACAGCCATGAAGCCAAGCCCAAAGAGATGAAGAAAACGACGACCACTGCGATCCATTAACGGCACCTATAATATAAACAAACAAAAACAATTTTCTGCTGATTTGACGTCAATAGAAAAACACCCAAACTACAGAGCTATTGAAACAGGCATCCAATGTATACAGGTGCTCAGTAAAAAGTGGTTCAACAGCCAAGGCACAAAAGTTATTTTGTGCAACAGCAGTATCCTAGTTGTTTTCCTCTGGATTTTTTCAAATAGCGCCCTCTATTGTCAGAATACTTACACTAACAATAGTCATCAGGACCATAACACCTCCAGTGCTTAGAGTTGCATACATCGCGTTGTCCTGGGTAATGCCGGCAGCTACAAAAATCAGCGATGAATAATACAGAACCTGTGGAAGAAAGTATTTTGTTTAGACAAACCAAAGTTTTTAGTGTCAGTAATCAATTGTTACAAATGCCTTCAAATGGGACTGATCATTTTGAAATTTATTAACCACTGGCGGATTTCCGACATTAAACTCAAGGACAGAAACTTCAGCTAGCTGCATAAAAACTTGTTAGCAGAAACAATTTAAAACACTCATGAAGACCTTATGATGGCAGAGCGCTTAAAATGAAGCTGATGATTGTAAAAACTCTTACCGCATTTATTCCAGACAGTTGCTGTGACAACTGCATGACAACACTGATCAGTAGAGGGCGCCGTAATGAGCTGCGTTTGAAGAGCTGCCACACGCTGACACGCTCCTCTTTCTGTTCTTCTGCATGCTCTCTTCTCATCTCCGCAATCTCATCCTGGATATCAGAATGTCGTCGCAACCAAACAAGAGCTGGAAATAAACAAATTTACAAAACTGAAAATGAGTCATGTCATTATTTAATCACTGGGGCCCAACACAGAGCTGCTTCAGAAGAAAAAAAAACATAACTGAGCACAAAAACCAATTGTGCTTAGCATAATGAGGTTACCAGTCAAAATACTTTATCACACGTACCATTTATGACTGGTACTTATTTTTGCTTTGCAGAAAATTGTTAAGAAGCTATTAACTCCTTCAGTAGCTCTATGATATTAGGCCCAAAGGTTTTTCTTTTTACAACTGCATGGGATTTGTAATTTGAAGCAATACCAATCACGGGGTTAACATGTGGCAATGCGACAACAAACTAGCCAGACAGACCAATTAGGAGAGAATTTTGACTGGTCCTCCGATGTTTTAACTGATATTCAGTAACAGTAGAGCACTTTTAAGAGATAACTACGTCTCATTTACACTTGTGGCTTGACCTCTACATGTATCATCATCTCACAATTTGGATATGAAGATGAAATCGTCTCCCATTATGAGCTCTGTATTCTTGTCAGTTTGCAAACTGTCAAGTTTGCTTCAATCACTAATTTGAAGTTGTACCACTTTGCTCGGGTAACGCTATTCCCAAGTTGACTTTGTAATTAACCCGTTTGAGAGTTCTCCCCATGCTCAAGCTAGCATATTGGGCCGCTGTGCACAAATTGTGGGCTAATACTCACTAATTGCAGCCAGTACACAAAAAACAAACAATTTTTTTTCTTTCCTAATTCAGATCAACTTACAAAAATGGTAAAGGTGAAATCATTTAGATTGTTCCGGGCTGCACAGTAGGGCTTTTAAAATCAAAGATAAACACCAAGTAAAAACATTCAGAGGACCAAGTTTTCCCTCCATTTTGAGAAATCCTAGGGGAACCATGTGTTTTTTATTCCTACCTTTTTCAGCTTGCTTTTGCTTGTTCTTGTTGATTAACAAATATCTTGGGCTCTCTGGACAGAATGGCATGGTTACCAGCTGAATTATAGCTGGTAGTAATACCGCACCCAAACACAAAGGCCAAAGGTCATCAGTGCCTGTCATACATACAAAAATATAGAAAAAAGGAAAATATTGGTAATTGTACATTTTGTGATAAACACTTTAAAAATAAGTATGTTGGTTGAATTGGCCATTGATTAATTACTGGTCAATGACCAAGTTAACAGTTATTGTTTACAGCAGTGAAAACACACCCCTGATAGCGTTGCCATTTGTTTACAATAACAACCAATTTCAATACATGGCATGTATTTTTGGCTGGTTTCTTAATAAAAAAAAAACCAAAAAAAAAACCATGTACTTCAGCAGTTGGACTTGAATTCTAGATGCATGTAAGTTTCAGTAAAAGATTCATGGCTTCCTGCTTACTTTGGAATTCTGTGCTTACAATCACAACTCTCTACTTACAGAGATAGCAACAAATTTCTGTGCAAGCTGTGTAAGCAAAGAATGCTTAATAATGTCAAGTGCACACCTGCACAAGCAAAAGTTACTTGGTCACTTTGGTAAATGCTGATTTGTCATTCACAAGAATTATAGCCCTAGTTTATAGTTTACCTAAGAGAACAGGAAGACCAAGAATCTGTGATAGGAGGATACCAATGGTCACGCCCAGTTGGTTCGTCACGCTGATTGCACCACGCAGATTGAACGGAGACACTTCTGACAAGTACATTGGCACAATACCAGTGTTGATTCCTGTGGAAAAACAAAAATATATTGAGTTACTCTATGGTGTTGGATAAGAGCGAGGAAGGATCCTAGTAAGACACTCATGGGAGTCAAAGTTAAACGAGTCCAACAATTTAGGTGTTGAGTTACTGTATGGTGTTGGATTAGAGCGCAGAAGGGTCCTTTGGGTTAGAGCAAATGTTTGGTGTTTTTGTTTGTGATGTTAACTGACCGCAATTGATTCCAACGATGACTCTTCCAACAATGAGCATCTCATAGGATGAGGCTAACTGACTGAAACCCATCAGTAGAGCGGCTAGTACAGCTAAGGCATTATTCATCAATAAACTGCCTTTCCTAAAACATAAAAAACCCCAAAAATCCTCTATTATTTCACCAGCCTACAGCGGCAATAAACTGGTAGACTGCAAATAACAGAAAGGGGTTTAAAAAAGTTAAACAAACAACAGTTTACATAAATGTTTGGAATGTGACATAATTTGGAATAGGGTAAAATTGTTAGTACTGTTAGTATTAGGTGAGCGGCCAACAGCCGAAAAGCTATGAATTCTGGAGGTATGGCGGACACGATGTATAGTGCACTGGCAATGTGTCCACCATACATGGGTGTATCTCAAAATGGCTTATATTGTTACTTGACTGTAAAGATCCTTTATCTGACAATTAAACCTTTATTATTAATTCAACTTTTTGTAGGTTGGCAGATAAGATTTTTAGCTGTAGCCTCATCCATGGTCTGGATTTCACAAAGTGATGATTCATCTAAAAATAAGTTGTCAGTATTACCATAGTGATTTGAATTGTGACATCACACTTTGCTTATCAATTAAGATTGATTTGAACTCTGAGAGAAATCTGTAAGGTCATTTGTTCAAATCAACATATTTTGTTTTCTGCTTGACTGGAAATCAGTGAGACATGCAGTACTTTATCCCTAACCATGCTAAATGCAACAATATGCACCAAATGGTAATAGTTGTTGTGATCTGTTGCATTTGGCAGTCAACTCAGATGTCATTTTTTGACTTAATTTGTTGCATTCAGCAGTGAAGTGACTTCATATAGGTTTGGGTGCTTCTATTGTATCTGAACAACTTATAATGGGTATTTCAAAATATTTTTTATGGGAAAAGTATTGAGAAGTATGATGTAATATTAGGTAAGAATCATAATTCAAATCATATTCAAAAGACTGTATAATAACAGTTAAACATTACACTTATGTGCATACTGTTGCATTTAGCAGGGCAAACACCCTTGCTCAGTCCTTTCCCAAACAGCATGCCTGCACAATGCAACAATATCCCTTGTTGCATTTTGTTGCATTTGGCATGGTTCTCATTTCAACTGTGTTGCATTTTGTTGTATTTGGCAGGCTTTGTAGAGAGACCCTAATGGGGGTTAGGGTTAAGGCTCTACATTCGTGACAGGAAAAATAGTGAAGTTGTTATGTCTGTAAACTAGCTTGGTAGTGAGTCACCCGATCAAGAGACCCATAAGATAAACTAATAAAAATGTGTTTCGCAAGTAACAATTCTTGGCTTATCGCCAGTTGGTGATCATGTGATAATCTCCTTAGATAAAGGTATTGTATAAGTTAAACAAGCAGTAGATACTGGAAATATGAAGGCACCCTTTACTGGTGCTACAGCTACACACATGTACCATTGTAACACCACACTGTTTCATGTACATATCTCTGTACATCAATGGTATGCATTTTCTAGGCCTCATTGTTTTTAATAAGATGAAGAGTTAACCCATTAGCACTACCTGCAACCTCAACGTACGCCATTTACTCAGCGAACAGGACAGGGAAAAGTCAGCTGATTAATGTAGTATTAAGAAATAAACAAATTAACCGAGTATGGTATTTGGTTCTCGGGAAAAAGTAGGAACATTTTATTGAGCAAATGACCAGCATGTGTACACATATGGTAGGCTTTATTAAACTAGACTTTTCAAACTATTTAATCATAATTTCTCTATTTTTTCCAAAGGTGAAAAATTTAGAAACCATAATAATGTAGGAAGAATATAATGCCTGTGTAGTTTTCATTATGATTGTGGTTTTGTTTTACAAATGTTTTTATTTTGTAGAGGACGGCAACATATTTTGAATGATTTACACATTTGTTTATTTGCTTTCAATCTTGTCAATTGAAGCCTTGAGATTGTCCATACATCGACAAGCTAACTTAATTTGAAAACTTATGGATTACGTCAAGTGTTTCATGGAAAGTTGTGTACACACTTTTTTCAAACGTACCAACGTTTCGAACCAGAACAAAATGTTAACAAAGTGAAATAAATCAAAACATACCTTTGAAAATGACCAATGATTTCTTCCATACAAATACAAATTAAATTCTATTACAATGAAAATTCCTATCAATATTAAATGTATGAAAAACACAGTGAAAACACAGCGAATGAAGGCGTTGTAGCTGTCAGTGCATTGTTCATACGGTCTCTGTACTACAACAAGAAACTTAAGTGGCGTAAATTTGATTTCCGACCTTTGAACAATTGGAAGTTGATTACATAGTTTTCAATGGTGATCACATGATTTTGTTCCAACCATAAAAGTCTTTAGATCCTGTTCTTTCGACAGCCGTTTGGTGTGACCCACTAGCATGTGTAAAACCCAAGATCGTAGTGTTTGTAATCTCGGACAGTTTCAGGCTGTTCAGTGAGTAAATGACCGAGCGTTTGCAAACGCTACAGTGACTGAAGCATTAATAAACACTTATTTAAAACTTCAGGGCTTGCTTTTAACACTTACTAGCCTGGCATAAATTGTTTTGCATCTGTCTATGAACAGAGCATAATAATGAAAAAATGCCTAGATTAGTAATCTCACTGACTTGACTCGATTAATACTAATTTAAAGTTGACTATTTTGAAAGTTCACTTATTGACAAATCACAAACATCTTTTGAAATCTTTAACACTGATGATTAATTTTTTTTACAAAGACCTACCTTCCAAATCGATCTGCCATAGGACCAGCAGTTAGGGAACCTATCATCCCACCAGCTGCAAAAATGGCCACAGTTGTCGCAAAAAGAAAGTCGTTTTTATCACCCGGCATAAAAGAACCGGTCCGTCTGTATTCCGTTTCATTAAAGAAACTTTGAATGATCTGAATAAACAATGTGATAAATTCTCAATGATACCTCAGGGTGGCAATACTGGGGCAATTGGTCCTGGTCATTGTCTTGGTGCCCTTTGAAAATGTTCAAATTTAATTCCATAGTAATAGTGGTGCCCTTAACTGCCCTTTGACCTACAGATAACCTGACAAACATGGGCTAAATTTAATAGTTCTGATTTAGCAGAAATTATTACTTAATAATTTTGTGGGTATCAACCAAAGCAAGGAATGAATTAACAGTACAAATGCCACTGTAAATGGCTGGTAACCATCTCTCCGCTAAGCAAAATTACTGGATGTTTTCAGCAGCTCAATGCAATTGTACCCTGATGGAATTGAAGTTAAGGTTTACAATGTTCAAGGACACCAAACTAACATAGTCTCTGTTGCCATGGTCTTGACCTTTGGCCCTGATGGAATTGATGTAAAGGTTTACAATGTTCAAGGACACCAAATTGGCCTAGTCTCTGTTGCCATAGTCTTGATCTTGGATCAGATTTCCATAAAGTGCAATGGTTTTAATTGGAATTCCAGGCTTCTGGAAATGATAGAGTTCTAGGCAGCTTGGCACTAGAAACAGAAATAATATGGGTCTCTATCAACCATCCACTTCCAATACTGTTGGTTTTCACAATAATTGAATTCTACACAGCAAAGTAGTTTTACACACATGGTGTTATATAACTGAATATTCATACAGATGTTATATAACAATAAAGTTAATATTGATTGGGGATTTGGGTCACACAGCATTCTTCATTCAAACCAACACATGGCCTGCATTTTGGTACAATTCACCAAGCATTTTTATTCTATAGATCCTTTTTGACTATTGCAAGCTAGACCACACCACGTGTTTGTGCTTGTTTGCCTAAATGGGCACCACGGCAATGAAAAACATAGAGCAAGGGACAGAGTGAAGTAGCAGCCTAAATGTGTACACCATCCACAAAAAACACATCTTTATTTCAAACGTAGATTTCTTTATCATGGATTATTTGTGGTCCATAAATAAAACCTTCAAAGATTTAATAGTGTACAGTGGGATGGTATTGTGTACACACCTGTACATGGATATATGGGTAGAGCATTGTTCCTTTTTCTATAGGAATACTTTGATGGGAATGACGGCTGTTGTTTGCATTCCAGACCATTATTCTATTATTTACAAAAACCAAAAGAGCATCAATTAACAACTTGTTTACAATGTACCTAACAAGATTAAAACCATCAGCAATGTACACATCTCTCAACAGGGTCTAAAATGCAAACACAACTTATGTGAAATATTTGTACGGGTCGACTCCTTTTGATCTATATTAGATTTATCAACTAATTACAATGTCAACAGGTGTCAACGGTCAAGAGATTGGTTTCATTATGTTAAGACAGGAATGGAATGATTGAAACGGCATTGCACCAAACAAAACGCATCAGCTGGAAGTTGAGTTGTACGTTATACATAAAATATGCAAAATCTTGACCTTTCATAATAAATAAATTTTGAAATTATTATTAGCTATTGCAAACTGCTTACCTATGGTGTAAATGCAAACAAAATTGGCATATGTGAGAAACAGCATTTTATTTGTAAATTTTTCTATAGCTGCTTGAGTGTAGGGCTAAGCAGGGTAGCCGTTGGGTTAGCATACTGAGTCTATTTTCCCCAGGAAATTTGCAGTAAGTGTGAACTGTGAAAATACATATGGGGCAGTAGTGGGGTTTAACTTTCCAGGGTTTTGTTTCCTGGGAATTGATTCTCTAGTGTGAAACTATGCTTGGCAAATTCGGCTGCAAATCCAACACTTTCAGAGTTGTTTACTGGTATAGGAAACAAGTTTACAATCCCATATTATTATCAATTCTTAATTTGGGTTTTGTTCACATTAATTAGTAAAGTATAATCTAGATCATAAAAACATAGGCCCCTATTAAAAATTGTTTAAAAAGCATTGTTTACGTCATTACCAGCAGCGAAATTAAGAGTACTGTTACAAGAGAGAAAACTAAAAAGATTAAAAAACCCATGATACTCACTGGTTTGGGGTTGTTGATGACCCCAGTATTGTAACCAAACTGTAGAGATGAACCAAGTACAGCGGAACATGTTGCAAAAGCGAGAGGTGCTGTCAAGGATTCCTGTAAGAAAATGATCTAGAAGTTACAGATGACTCAATTTACACCATTAACACTGAACACACAAAGACTTCAAAATGTAATGATTCCAATACTACTACCGTTACTTCTGAAAGTCTCCCACTTTGAATGTAAACTCCCGGTTTCCCGGATTAGATGTTAAACTAGCGGAATTATAATAAAAAACATACAAAATTATGCTTCTCAAGATAATTCTTCTAAATTTCAAATGTCATAATTTTATGACACTGGTTGTCATCGTTGAGCTTGATCCAGTCCCAGTAGTGTAACCACAGAAGGAGTTGGTGTAACTCTCTATGGTGTAACTGGCTTGCTTGGAGGTAGACCCAGTGTAATGTATTCAGGAGCCTTTTCTTAAAACTATTTGGGAATATTCTTAAGGTAAAGCAATGTAGGAAATCAACTCTAAATTCAGTCTTAAATGAATGACTGTGTCATCATGACCAAAGCAGGCCTGTGGCTGTACATGGAGTTATAAACTCACTCTCAGTTCCTGCACACGGCTCTCGGTCCCCTCCATAGATTTGATACAGAGGGAGAGTGCGCGGGTGCAGTATTACTGGGTGCGAGTTCATCATTACGCACCGCCCTAGGCCTGCTTTGATCATGACAGCACACTACACAGCCCCTTTCAATAAAGTGCAAACGTAAATGTGAATAGGTACAGAAAATTGTACAGGCCGTGTAGCTGAATCTTCTTATCACTCCAGTCTTCGGTATTGTCTTTTGAATTGATAAGACTGTCCTTACTCTATGCTTATATTGTAAACTGTTATGTCATGTGTCAACAAATCATGCATGGTAAGGATCCCAAATATTTAATGCACAGGCACAAACATACTGCAGTGCTAGTGCTCATATACATTACAACTACAGTACAACTACAAGGCCAGGTTAACACAAAAACCTGTTGATCATCCCTGCCCATGACCTTTTTATTAGTATTACGCATCCTTTTTTCAAGTAATTTTGTATTTCATCCAAAGGACAACACTTTTCCATGTGTTGTTTCATCTTGGCAGAATTATTTTGACAAATCGATTTAATTTCCCGCTATTTTTCAAAGACATCTATATCGATCTTGTTTTCTAACCAGCTTGCCTGTCCTGTTCCTGTTGTTGTACACTATACATGACATTGGGGTTGGGTTGTATTTGTGTGTTTGTGTTGTGTACTGACACTGTGGCAGAGTGATCAGGTGCGTGTTTTTGTGTGGAATTAGCCTTTTCCAAGAAATGTGAAGTAAAAAACAGTTGTAAGTACTGACTAAGTAGAAGAGTACTACTGTGTACGGTATGTTAATGTCGCCTTACGTAGGTTTACGATAGATATTTTATTAATAAAAAGCTAACGGTCATTTCGAACTGAAAAGTGACAAAATTTGTTATACAGTCATTTGACCAGTTCGGGATCATTGACCAGTTCGGGATCACTTCAACTTTGCAACAACCCCATAATTAAGTTACTTCTCACATTACCAATTTCTGTTGATACATGTGAAGAATAACATGCAATAAACCAACAAACCCAAAATAAGGTTCCAAACTTCATCAACAAATAAATTATGGCCATTTTCTTGAAGTTTGTCTGCGATTTTGATCATTATTTTTAAAAAAAAATTTGGTTGAAAAACGCTGTTAAAACTTCTCACCTTTAAAATTTGAACGCCAGGGCGAATAATATTTATGTTAAATGCTTAGAATGTTGAAAAAATATTTCAGGTAAATACTGAGCAGTCGTCTTGTTTTTTTGAGGAGACGAAATTACCGAAATCGTCTTTTGGGGGGCATCGTACCCTTGACCAGTTCGGGATCACTCACTACTCAGCATCTCTCATTGCATCAAATGGTGCCGCACTCAGTGAGGTAAAATCTTACTGCTGCAGTTGAAAGTTTATTTGTTGCTTTTAAGATACATTTCTTCAACAAATTCTTGTAGGAATATTGTTTTTTTGTGAGAAAATGAAACTTGGAGGAGGAAATTGCGACTGTAAGAATAGATATTTGGGTCAATGTTACTTTTAGGCGTGCTTCACCTTTTCATTTGCCTTTGCTGTTGTTTTGTGTTTTTGTTGCTGGATTTTTGCGCTGCTGTTGAATACACTTGCATGAAATTCTCTGGAGAAAGGAAGTCCATGTCCATGCCAACACACTTGTGAAGTTTGTGTCCTTGAGAGACAGTTTTATGAATGGGAGTATTGGTTTGCAATAGAGGGCAAGCTACTGATTCAGAATAGAATCAACTGATCCTGAACTGGTCAAACAGGTGACAATACTTTTCTCAAAGCCTCTTCAAAAGTACTAATCTTTTTTTGTCAGTGGATACTTGGTGAGTTTTATAACATGTTTAGGTAAACTGATAAACTTTTTTGTTTAAAATGTCAAAGAGATTGCAACCAAAAACAATGTGAATTCAAAAAGTGATCCCGAACTGGTCAAATGACTGTACCACCGACACTTCTTCATTTTAACTCATTTTGTCGATTATTATACGATTTCATAACGCATGAAAAAGTGGCAGTCGGATACGGGAATTTTACCTAAAATAGTAATTAATTTAGTATAAAATTTAAAAAGGCCAGTACTTCATCATGATCATACTTTTAGTAAATAGTAATAGTATGATAGTTTTACAATTACTATTACTATTATTTATATATGAACCCTTTTGAATAGAGCGAATCAATCGCGTTGGTCCGCGGCCTACTCCTAGAACGAACTATGCGGTTTGGTCCGCAGTTCTAGGACAGGAGTATGGCCTCCAGGCCCGTCCACCCACGTGTGCAGAAAAACTCAAGAGGAAGACTCAAATTAAACCTGTAAAAATAAAATATTAAAAAACGGTACCTTTTTAACGGTATGTGAGACGTTTGCTCCATTTTCAAGCCCGTTCTTCTCATTCACTGAGAGTTTTGACTCGCCGAGAACCTCTTTTTTGCTGTCCATTCTTGGGAGCGTTTTATCTTCATCAGCAGTGGACGTCGTAGACCCGTACATTTACGTAAGAATTGAGCCGCCTCTCAAAGGAGGAGAAGATGCCACCCGTGACTGCGCTAAAACATCACGTGTGTTTGGTTTGATAACACAGCCGCGTCGGGGTTCAAATGTCAACAAGGTTACGTCACCTAGACTGGCCAAGTCCTGTGTGTGCCCGATAAGCTCCACTGAGTGAGAAGTCACTCGCTAGTGTCGTAACGGGACGCGACATGTTCTTCCTTTTGCGGGGGTGGGGGGGGGGGGCAGGGGCAACGACGTAATTGGGGGGAAGGGCTATTTAATGTATTAAAACATTCATTTGGGTGACAAGGGGCAAGGGTTCTGAGTGGAAGGGGGGGAGGGGCTCCAGCCTCCGATAACACCACTGCAGCAGGTCCAACTTGGTGGTGGGGGTTATTTTGTGAATATGAGGCAAAGAGGGGGACAGGTGCAACAACCAGCTTAATTGTTGAGGAAACCTAAAATTTGAATCACTTGCATTCCTCGCATCTTGACACAGTTGTCCCATGTATTCGTTGAATTTTTCTTAAGTGAGTTTATCCAGCCTTAAGTTTTATTTCATTTATTAAAGTGATCCATTTTCCAGGTTACAATTAGCAAAATGTGCTGTCACAATAAAAACCACTGTGGCAATATATTGATTCATCTTAAGATGTGACAACTCATCTTAAGATGTGACAACTCATCTTAAGATGTGACAACTCATCTAAAGATGTGACAAACCATCTTAAGTTGTGACAACTCATCTTAAGGTGTGACAACTCATCTTAAGATGTGACAACTCATCTTAAGATGTGACAAATCATCTTAAGATGTGACAACTCATCTTAAGATGTGACAACTCATCTTAAGATGTGACAACTCATCTTAAGATGTGACAACTCATCTTAAGATGTGACAACTCATCTCAAGATGAATTTTAGTGTTTTGTGAAACCCAGCCCTGCAAATTTACCAAGACACATACTGAACTCATTCATCATCACAAACTAAATACGATGCACAAACAAAGAGGTTTCTTGAAAAAGCTTTTTTTTCACAGAAACAATGCATGGTTACAATGTACCACTGTCCTATACAAAATATGATGTGCATAATAAAAGCAGGTAATTAAAGGTAGGCGTTTGTAGCTTTGCTTATTAAAGAATACATAGATTAATGAAAACAATGTGAAATAATTACTTCAACCAAGGTTGCATTTCCAAAATCCTCATGCATTCATTAATGTAAACTAAAGTCATACAAGATGTTTGGCATAAGTTTCTTGTAAATGAACAAAAAGCACAACATAAGAAACTGTCCATTCTCAAGGTCATATAAAGCCTATTACGGGGTGGAGGAGTTTAGAGACCACTTACAACTTTAGCTGTAATTTAAATAACATGAATTTATTTTGAAAGAAAAATGTTGAAGCATACTTTGGGGGAGGAGGGGGAGATCCTCAGTAGTGGAACTTTCTGTGCGACCTGAAAATGTTGGCCGCTTTGGACAGACCCTTAGTATAAACATATTTACTCATAATATGAAATAATATATAAAAGCACATTTGAGTTGTTGCATTTCTTGTGGTTCTGTGTCAATAAGGAGTGTTAGTGAGGTGGGAAGGCTAATTTAAAGTCAATGTTCAATGATTTCAACTATGTCTCTAAAAATGTTTACTGTGCATAATATTGTACAGTGTAGAGTTTAGCAGGAACAGTGCAATAAACTAAATGAAACTGTGTGGAAAAAAGTTAGATTAAAGCAAACACAACTAACATGTTAAACTTTAGAGGCCAAAAATGCATAAAATGAATAATTTTACAAGCAATCCCGAAACAAAATATAAAAATAAATATATCCTAATCATAGTTAAAGCTACTTAATACTGCAAGTAGCCGTAAAAATACACAAAATGAAAAAATATATAATATATAATACTACATCCTCCAGCAACACAAAAAGGATTTACATTAAGATTTGTGCTATAAATTGAAAAAACAACTTCCTGTTGTAAGAAGCTACCACATGATCACTGCCTCAGTGGAGAGTATAACTTAAGGGTTGTTCAGAAATAAAACAAACCTATAACTAAAACTTGCGTTAGTTCTGACAATTTCTTTTGCTTTTTTTTTGCCACTTTCTTTTCACAGATGCTCCACCTTTTCCCTGAGGATATTTCTGTCTCTTGGGATTTTCACATGAAGAAGTTGTGAGGTACGGATTTGCTTTGCTGTGGTGTGCTCTAATCTCAGCAATTTGATTAGCAGATTGGAAGTCTTGTGACTGTGTTGAAACCATCTGATTGGATGAGGTAGCTGTACACTGTAGTGACCCTCCATGTGAATCAGGATTGGTTGGAGGGCGGTGGTGTGATTGTTTTGAACCATTCTGATTGGCTGAGGTAAAGTGGTGCGACTCTGTTGATGATGCAAAGCCAGCTGGTAAACCAGGATTGGATGGAGGTCGGTGGTGTGATTGTTTGGAACCGTTCTGATTGGCTGAGGTAAAGTGGTGCGACTCTGTTGATGATGCAAAGCCAGCTGGTAAACCAGGATTGGTTGGAGGGCGGTGGTGTGATTGTTTTGAACCGTTCTGATTGGCTGAGGTAAAGTGGTGCGACTCTGTTGATGATGCAAAGCCAGCTGGTAAACCAGGATTGGTTGGAGGTCGGTGGTGTGATTGTTTGGGACCATTCTGATTGGCTGAGGTAAAGTGGTGCGACTCTGTTGATGATGCAAAGCCAGCTGGTAAACCAGGATTGGTTGGAGGTCGGTGATGGGAGTGCTTTGGCCTACTATGATTGACTGAGGTAGAATGTTTTGATCTTCTTCTTGTAAGGTCAGCTGATGAATCTTGATCTATTGGGTGGAAATCATGTGACCCTGCTTTATCCATTTGATTGGTTGAGTTTGACTGATTAACCATTTTTGTTTCCATGTGACCATAAGGAGAACTGTGATGATTGGTTGAAGAAACTTCATCTGCTTGCGGTGAACGATTGGAAAAGGCCAAATGTTTCGAATGACATCGTTTTGAGCCGGAGGATGATCTGTGATTGGTTGACTGTGAATGTTTGGACTGATTTGAGAACATCTGATTGGATACAGATGAATGATGCATCTTCAATGATGAGGTACTGTCAGATGATGTAGAATAGAATGCTCTCGCTGAAGGCTTTTGATTGAATATCTCAGATGAATCTTTCTGATTGGACGACTTAAAATGAGACAATCTGCTTGATGCCATCCGATTGGTCAACAGAGTTATATCGTCAGTAGTTGATTGGCTGTTTGATGCAGACAATGACAATTCCTTTTGACACTCTTCTGTAAAAGGAAAAGATACTTATTAAGAAAAAAAAAATAAAATTAATTAACAAAGAGACAATTTCACAGAATTGCTTAGCACTAAAGTGTAGTAAGCAGATACTTAGCATTAAAAGACTACCCCCAAACTGCCATGTCATAAGAAATGCTTAGGTAGCTTGTTTTTCACTGCCTAAATAAACTAGTTAGGCAATCTGTTCTGCAAATTAGCTTGAAAATAAGAAGTAGGCCTAACTACCCAGTGTGGTCTCGATGCTTCAAACAGTACACTCATCTTCAGGAGAAAAAAGACGAGCAGAGTAAACTGTTTGAAACATCAAGACCACATCGAATCTTCTCGATCAGAGCCAACACTCCTCCCAAAAGAGATTTATACATGGTTGTACCCACAGTTTTACAAGTTATAGTTACTTCTTATTGAGACTTTTCTTGTTTACTAGAACCTTTCTGTTAGGAAGTAATGTTTCATTTACATACCTTTTCTTTCTGTGACTTCCTCAAACAGCCACTCCTGGCTGGGGTTTTGGAATGGGTTGACACTGGGGAGGCCCTTCTGGAGTGTGGTCGTTGGGCAATAGGTTTGGACCTTGATGTAGCTCTCCAGTAACTCTCCATTCTCATCAAGACACTGGTTCTCAGGCTCAGATGAAATCTCCCAGTCTGCATCGCTGTCAGTTTCTTCAAGCGATGTGATTGGTTGATCAGCTGTGAGAGCAGAGGGAGATGGAGAGTTGTTTGTTTGGTTGTTTTGAAGCCGTGTGCGGATGTCAAAAAACAACAATTAACAGATAAATACTCACCATTCTGTTCTTTACCACCATCACCATGTTGACCTTCGACCTCAACATCATGTAGTGTTCCAGCATCCTGGCAATTATCTATCATCTCCTTGTGAGATTCCCAGCCAGTTTTAGGGTCCCATATGTCAGACAGATTAATCTCCAACAAATTCTCCGGAACCTTCCACCGGTTGTCTGGTGGGTCGATCAATGAGCAGATACAGGGTGGCAATACATTGGCCACTCGCAGCATGAAATGGCGCCCTCTTGCATCAGTCAGGTGGTAATATTTTGCATAAGCCATGTTAGACTTGATCCGTACCTTGTACTTTTTGGAAACAGGGAAAAAAAAAACACTAGCGTCAAACTCACAATTATTTGCATTCATAAGTCCTGCTGGTCCTTAACTGTGATTAACTGGCTGCCAAAATCATTTTAGGAGTCAAAGTGAAAATAAACATTATGGTAAGTGCGCAAACACTGTGTAGACTAAAATGCACACTACACTGTATAGCACATGTGGTCATTGACTCTCAAGCACATGTAGGCTGCTTAGCAAGTCACTCCCCAAATTGCTCATATCTGGTGTAGAAGAACAAAGACAAGATTTTGATTTACCACACCAGGTTAATAAACATGATTTGAAGTCTGCATACTGGTGGAGATACAATCTAGTAAGGTTTGCAGTAACACCATGTACGTGAGTAGGATTTGGAACTGTGCTTAGTGGAGATACAATTTAGAAAGATTTGCAGTAACACCATGTATATGAGTAGGATTTGAAACTTTGCATAGTGGAGATACAGTCTAGTGAGGTTTGCAGTAACAGTATGTACATGAGTAGAACTTGAAACTTTGGATGTTGGAGATACAATCTAGTAAGTTTGCAGTAACACCATGTAAATGAGTAGGATTTGAAACTTTGGATGTTGGAGATACAATCGAGTAAGGCTTGTGGTAACACCATGTATATGGAAATTCTCTCCATGAGTTGGTGGCTCTGAAAAGAGCGTGTTGTTAAACAACTCCATGTTTTATCATTCTGCTGTGACCATAAACTTCATCGTTTCAGTCTCTGGTAAGTTAAGATTTGTAAGTGTGTCTGTTTCTTACCTCTCTTGAACCATCTTGCTCCAGATTCATTTGATCGAGCCAATAAGTGATTCTTCTAGCTGCACCAGTTTTAATGTCCATGTCCCGCAGCTCCTGCTGGAAATGCTGCGGTGACCCGCATGATGTGAAGAGACTGATGACACAGGACCAGTTGTAGCCATGCTTCAAGAGGTGCTTGATAGTAAGCTTGCGTTGAAGACCAACAACAGTGGCTGGCAAATTCTCTAATTAGAAAATTAAATAGCAAATGGGTACAGACAGGATTTATCGTGGGTGTTGACGTCATGGTTCAACACTCTCACTCTCTCCACTCTCTGTCAATGATCCACACTCACCTTGAAGGTCAAGTTTATCTTCTCTGTAGTATTTTTCTCCCTCGTAGAACTCAATCCTGAAACATTGACAAATATTTCTATAAAAGTTATTATTATTGACAATATCAAGTATTAAACCATAACGGAAACTGACTGGGTACATTTTAATAAATTTTTGATTAAATAAAGAAAAATTGACTAGAGCAGGATTTGAGCCTGCCACCTAAAGATAAACATGCTGGCCATCTACCAACTGAGCCATCAAGCCCTAATGTTGGCAGTTCAAATCCCCCTCTACTCAATTTGTCTCTGCTCAACCCAAAATTATATAATTGAATATTTTACACTTTTTCAAAACCCACTCTTAACAGAAACAATATTTATAATGGTAATTTTCTTGAAATTAAAGGATTGATGTGAACTGAAATAAAACAAAGGGAGCATTTACCATTCTTTGGTGTTGTAGATAGGTGTTTGATAAAGCAACCAATGGAGGCTACACTGCGTATATAACTTTACTATGAGGGCGCCCCGGCTTCTGGAGTCCAGCAAATCTGAAGACAAACACAATAACCAAGAGGACTTCGACAAATATTTTTAAAAACAACAATCTCTTCAGAATATTGTGAAATCAAAAGTGTACTCAAATGAGAAAAGCTGGGACACAACTTTGTCATCTGGATAAATTGTTTTAAATAGAGCAGTCACTGAGTGATTGCCCTTCCCAAGCCTAAAAGCTGGAGCTGTGTTTGAGGACTTGACTGCTGCAAGTTGGTTGCAGTAGCGCCAGCACGCAGGAGAAATTCAGTGTGTACAAGTTTGAGTGGTAAAAGATGTGGTTCAAGTCTGAGCCAAGAGTTGCACAAACACTGCTTCTGACCAAAAGAAAATGTATGAATAACTGGTCACCTTCATATACATACCTTGATCAGTAAATTGTGCAGGGAACCAGTCATTGAGCAGAGAACCAAGTCCAAGAGAACGGGACTGTAAAAGCCATGGGTGTTTGGCATTTTTGTACTAAAACACAACATGATGGAAAAAAGAGAACATTGCAAAGTTTTATTTCATAGCAAATTTAATTTTCTTGAAAAAAATCATATAACAGACATGAACTAGAAGAGAAACATCAGTAGTTAATGCACAGAATGGATAAGTTGGTATGACTCATCGTCTCAAACTCCAGTCACATTTCTTATATGACTCAACTATCAATGACTCTAAACTTGGACTTGGGCTTGGGGATTAAGGATGACTAAATCACATACAAATCCGGGATAGGGTTACCTGCTGGAGGATGGGTAAAGGATCAGCATAATGTATGCTATGTGCCTCCAGGGTGTTTCTTGGGTCAATGTCATAGCATTCCAGCATTCGAAACAAAAAGAGAAATTGAAACGTCTCTCCGCCATGAGCAAACAAAACTATATTTTGGGGTTAGGGAAAAAAGGTGAGAAACAAAAGGCAAGATTAACACATTTCTCCGCTGAAGAATGACATTGGGAGTAAGAAATCAAATAATAGGCCTATTACATTAGAATTTCACAATAATATCGAATAAAAGCTACTGTGGAAATGCAGCGGTACAGCAATTGTGAAGTCAGTTTATTGCAGGAAAAAAAGCATCTTCCAGTAAAATTTAAAAATATTTAAGCAAATAAGATCTACTGAGCTATTGGCATCCTTAATACTAGACATTAGTTGTTCCCTTGCAGTAAAAAGACAACAATGGTTCTTTTAAATACCTGGATAAAGACTCAATCCCAGCTCAGAGTTTGCTGTTTCTGTTGTGTCATTAATCCATTTGAGTAGTTTGGAAATGACAGTCCCTGCTGTGGAATTAGTTCTACTATTGCCATGTCTTGGATCGTTGCTTTGCTGTGTGGATTCTTTCCCTAAGAGAAGTAAAAAAATAACAGAGAGATAATATTGTTATAACAAGCAGAGTTACTAAAGCAAAAATACTTCAATCCCACAACAGGAAATTTTTGATTGAAAACATAATATGAGCAAACTAAAAAATGACAGAATTTTTTGGTTGAAATAGTTAGCGTGTAAATAAGCAGATACAATGATTACAAGTCAAAAGTTGATAATAAACCACCACTTGTTTTTTATACCAGTGGGGTTTAAGTGCCACAATATGTAGAGGTCACAGAAAATTGTCACGGAAAAAAAGGTTAACCCCAATAAATTGGGTTTTTTTTGCTAGTTACTCACAATGATCTTACGTGTGACGGCCCAATGTCATACTGGGTGTAATATGGATAGGTCTGGAACTACAGGAAGGTCACAGAGGCCATGCATGGCTTCTGTTGCCCTGGTCTTGGCCTTGGTGCCCTTTAAAAAGTTTCCCATACGCTTCAAGTTTTTCCAATGGAAATACCTTTTGCGAAATGAAAATGGCCTTGCCCTCTCAAAGATGAAACTCCAGGCCTGCATGGATGTCCAGTACATTGTCCCATGGAAGTTTCCTTCCTCCATGATTATCCTAGATTGAGGCTATCCTAGTCCTGGTTGGAACCTCAGTCTCCATTACACTTCCACATAACAAAGACTGACATCCTACCTTAGCTAGAGGCTACCAGGGCCCAATTTCATAGAGCTGCTTAAGCACAACAATTTGCTAAGCACAATAAAATTTTGCTTACCAGAATAAGGTTACCAGCCAAACTACCATGTCACGTGTACAATTTGTGACTGGTATCCTGCTCATTTCTAGCAGGAAATTGTTAAGCATTATTTTCTGCTTAAGCAGCTCTATGAAATTGGGCCCTGTACTTTACCCATTACTGTCCCAAGGAATGAATGAATGTAGCTATTATACAACATTAGAGCCCACCACTTCTGCAATTGTGACGGATTCTACTGTAAAACATCGGAGCATCTTCTTTGTAGGGCCAGCAATGAACAGCTATGTCCAGAATTTGATGTCCCATGAAATTGGTTCCAGACGTCTTACAGGAGAAGAAGAAGAAGAGTGGCATAGTCTTGCTGTCATTTCTTGCATCACAATCTTCTTGTTTGGAATCCATCTTGAGACTAGGGAATTATAAGAAATATTGTAAGTTAAAAGAAATAGTATTTAAAATCCCTCTCAGCTCAGTAGAGCCTACCAAAGCTAAGTACAGGGCAAGGCCAGACAAAATATTTCAACCCCTCACACTCCAAGGCAGAAGTTTGCAGATCTGCACTAGACACGAAGTGGAGGTCAAGAAGTGGGTGTGTTGAAACACACTGGAATTAATTTAATTAAAATCAATGGGGCACTGTACTCCTTTTTATTTAGACATTTTTTACAAGGAGGCACAGCGCCCAGGTCTTATTTACTTACAAATACACTGGATGGAAGAAGGCAAGTTAATCCTGAGGGAGTAGGGCATACCTTGTTGATTAAAACAGATTGAAAATTGAAACAGGCACATCCTTTTCACAAGGCTCCGAGTCCGAAAGCCTAAAGAATGGGTAGTGAGATGGTGAGATCCAGTGAGAATGAATACAGAATTCGCTTAAAAAATGGCACACCGCGCGAATTTAAAACACATTAACATAATGATACTGTTGCTGGGCGCAATCTTTGAAGATGGCCTTTATTAAAATTTGCGTGCGCGCAATTTTTGAACTAAAGTTTGCCCACCCAAAAAATTGCACGGCTGAGGCACGAAATGGACAGCAGAGGCGGCTTCTATTTATTGTTGGCGCGGTTGTTGCAATCGACAGTCTAGAAGAATTCAAACAAACAAACAAACAAAAACAAAATGCATTTGTCTCTTACAAACAAAATTTTCACATTTGTTTTTCAACAAACAAGTTGCCAGTGCGATTGTCCCAATTCCGTGAATTGAACTTTACACTACACAGTTCGTGAGCAGATCCTATTTCTCGACATTCTTCTCAAGTTTCTGAGCGAAAGCATCACTTCAGACAGAAGTTAAAATACGGCAGAACACTACTTTGAACTTACCCTTCTAACGTAATATTCTCTGTCCTGTGGTTACAAACCACAGACGTAGACATAAATAGTAGTATTATACAGGTATGTCTGCCTGTAGTGTACTTACAGTTACAAACATATCTGTGACTCGTGGCGCCTACGGCGCTCTACTATCTTTGCTCGTGGTTACAATAATTTGAAGAGCACACGGCTCTGGTCCTCACTGATAGCGCCCTCTTTTGAAATATCCTCCTTGACACTTCGCTCGGCCCCAGCGCGGCTTCGCTCGTCCCCAGCGCCTTGCCTTAAGCGAACCTTGAAACCGGCACGTTACCTACCGCGCGCCCCGTAGGGGCGCGACGCATGAGGCACTATTGGAATTGGGCGTGTTACTTTTACCACCGGTTATACACCGGTTCAAGGCAAGCACACTACTACACTACTAGCCAGTACACGTCACAGCAGTAGCACCAAAGTGCGGAAAGTAAATCACACGACGCGTCCGTACTCATTTTGAACACTTCAGATGTGCCTACCAACGACACCAGCATACTAATACTATACTAAACTACACACCAGTTGCCAGTTGGTTATTATTAAAATGTTAAGTATAAAGTAATTTATTAAAATAACCAAAGATTACTGATTAGTAGTGTAGTAGTAGTACTACTTACTATTGTATTATGTACAGTCACAGTAGGCACTAATTTTTGTCTACTTGCCACACCACACCTGCAACTTATAATTATATCCCTTGAAATTGAGTGAGGAGTTTGTTGCAGTACTCGACAGATACAGATACAGATAGGCTAACTGGGAAGTGTACTATTTAATACTTAGTTTAGTCTATAGTATTTACTTAGGATGCCCACCCTCGGACACAGAAAATCATCAACGCTGACATTCCGGAAACAAAACTTGGCCAAACGGATTGCTCATTGTGTGCGCATGTTATTGTTTATAGCCAGCTAGCTGTTCACACTTTACTGTAGCATGACTAAGCCAAGGTAAAGGGGAGGGGGCCGGGTGCATGTCATGTGGTCCACAATAGATGGGAATTTTTCTGATATTGTCTATTTGTTTCAGACGCAGTTGAGTGTGATGACCATGGCTTCATCCATGTTAAACTTAAAGCTCACCGTACTTGGAGTTGTACTCTCACTCTGTCTCTTGATATGCTTGAGGCCATCAACATCCTACCCAGGATGTGCACCAGGATTATGTAGCTATGGAAATCCACCGGTTAGTACTCTTCATATCTCAAATTGAGGCTATCCCAAGGCTAACCGCACAGTATTAAAATGAGCCTGATATTAGTAGATGTGCAGTAGAAGTGAAATTTGACTTGAGACTTGCTCTTAAGAATTCACTCAAGACTATCCTTCAATGACTTACTAGACTTGCCTATACAAGGACCTACTCAAGACTACTCAATGACTTACTAGACATACCCACAAGGACTTACTCAAGACTACTCAATAACTTACCAGACTTGCCCACAAGGACGTAATCAAGACTACTCAATAACTTACCAGACTTGCCTACAGGGCCTACTCAAGACTACTCAATGACTTACCAGACTTGCCCACAAGGACGTAATCAAGACTACTCAATGACTTACCAGACTTACCCACAAGGACCTACTCAAGACTACTCAATAATTTACTAGACTTGCCCACAAGGACGTAATCAAGACTACTCAATAACTTACCAGACTTGCCTACAGGGCCTACTCAGGACTACTCAATGACTTACCAGACTTGCCCACAAGGACTTACTCAAGACTACTCAATGACTTACCAGACTTACCCACAAGGACCTACTCAAGACTACTCAATAATTTACCAGACTTGCCCACAAGGACACAATCAAGACTACTCAATAACTTACCAGACTTGCCTACAGGACTTACTCAAGACTACTCAATAACTTACCAGACTTGCCTACAGGACTTACTCAAGACTACTCAATAACTTACCAGACTTGCCTACAGAACTTACTCAAGACTACTCAATAACTTACCAGACTTGCCTACAGGACTTACTCAAGACTACTCAATGACTTACCAGACTTGCCCACAAGGACTTACTTGAGACTACTCAATGACTTACCAGACAGAAAATGATCAGTTTTAGTTTTTTCAGTCAAGGTTGGCTTCCTCCCAGAGCCAATCCATCAAAATTTGTTTCTAGATTTAACAGTTTAGACATTTTTGTAAAGGTCTGAAACATGAGGCCATTACCAGTTTCCGCAACTTTATTTTTGTCTTCTTTTCAGGAAAACAACAACTACAGTCAATGTGAAATTGACAAAAAAGATCAGGATTTTGAAAAAAAAGATCAGTATTGTGGACAAGGTTTATACTTGAACAACAGTGAGAGGTAAGGAAGACTTGGTTAATTCCAGCTACCGGATGGCCAGTTAATTTCAGCAAATGCCTGGAACAACTTCTGAGCGTCCTGGTTTTGTTATTGTTTTTTGGCAGTCATTTGACTGACTTTTGTGTTTACTCACCTGTACATGTAATGTACATGTTTAGGAATCTGCACACGTTTAGGAATCTGCACAGGCATGCATCTACCATGCTACAATTTGTTTCCTTTGTACTACAAAAAGGGAAATAATATGGTACTGGAATTCATGCTCAAAATCTCCCTTGTTCCGGGGTTACAGTGTAATCCTGATTTCAGGCCTTTGTCCTCTTGTTACATAAATGTGGCTTACAAGAATGGACAGGCATCTACCTTTGTTAGTCATTTTATTTGACTCATTGGAGGTAAGTTCCAGTGGTGCCAGATTCCAGCCAGCATACCATGGCAGATGCGCTGCACAGTAAATTAATAGGCCTAAAATGTGGCAGAAAATGGTCAGTTGTGGAACATGGGAAACAAACTAGAAGAAAAATGCAGGCGACCAAAACTAACCATCAATCTACTATACTATGTCTGTTCATTCTTGTTTTTATTTTTCTACTTCTTTTATTTATAATTAACTAACCATGACTATTTCTGGTTTATTTTCAAGCTGCTGTTGTAATTGTCGTAATGGAACATTCATGGAAAAACCAAACACCTGTAACTACTGCCGACCTCACACTGAATGTGGTCCGAATGAAGAAATCGTAAGTAACCAACAATAATCCCCTCCAAAATCAACCGGTATGTGTGAATGTAGGATCCCTACGGCCTCAATCCACCAAAATCAACCGGTATGCGTGAATGTAGGATCCCTATTGCCTCAATCCTCCAAAATCAACCGATGTGTGTGAATTTCCCTTGCCTCCCAGACATGATTAAATAATTACCAGTAAATATCTGCTCAGTCCAACAACCGATTTGTTTATGATTGTATGGATACGGGATAATACCAATTTCGTTCATTGACACTACAGAACAGCCACAGTAAAAAAAAAAGCAGTAAATTCTTTCTTTATAAGTTATGCATCCTTGCTCTACTCTATGGGTCTCAAACCTTTTCAATCACCGTGGGGGTAACACGAACGATAATCGACTCCATTTCTCCATTACGGATGACTCCCTGTACAAAATGTATTGTTAATGTTCACGTAGGCCTATTGTTTGAATATTTACGGATTTAAAAAAATTTACTCATCATATCCTTTTTGTAGAACCCATAGGTCGTGCACAAACATTTAAAATGCTATCAGATTGTACAAGTCGTTACATGGGACTGTAGTTGTGAGAGCAGTAGTCTCGCACGGAGCAGCAGTCTCGCAAGATAGTTTTGAGAGAGCCGTTTTGCTATCACTTTGACAGACATTTAACGACTTGACCACAAGTCCAGCATAGTGCATCTATTATTGAAAACCACAGTGGATGATACTGAATGGTCAGACAGTAGGAGGGTTGGCTGTATGTTGTGTAGATGCATTCACCATGTGATATCATGTTGCAGGCTGGTATAGTTTATCAATTATTGAAAACCACAGTGGATGGTATTAAATGGTCAGACAGTAGGAGGGTTGACTGTGTACTGTTGGCTGTAGATGCATTCACCATACTACATGTACTTGCACAGTGTGATTTGTGGAACTATCTGCAGTTTTTCTCCGAAACTCATGAAGCCAAATGAAATTGATGTTTGTGTTCTAACCAGTCTGTTTTGATGGTTTTTAATTTGAAGGAGACCATTGGCGGATATACCAAGGACACAACATGCCGGTGCAGATCATTTCCCATTCCATGGGAAGGTAAGAAGAAGTATAATTTAGTTTAATTTGGGTGTGACTGAAGATAACAATTTAGTTTCATACTTATCACTTAATTACAATACACATTTTTTTAATACCTGTGGGAGTAAAACAATTTTGAAAGAATCCTGAACTATTTAAAAAACCAAAAACTTTCTTTAAAATATTTATTTGAAGGTGTGCGTATCAGTTTCTTTTTCAAATATCAAGTAATTAACCACAAGGGATACTGACTAAATAAATTTAAATTTGATTAAAATCATTAAAGCGCAGGATTTTTATTTCAAATATCAGGTAAGAAACAACAACAGAATCTGACAGGGTACGTTTTCAGGAACACTTTGGGTTGAACAGAGAACCAACAAGCTCACATCCCCTTTTAAAAGTGATCCCTTTCCTGCCGCTTCCCAGGTCGTAAACTTGGGTTTGACTCCTTGCTATATAGCAGTTACAGGTTGAATGGCCTCTGACTGGCACCCCAAAGAAATATATCAACAAAGTAGGAAGACTGCCAATATTAGGGCTAGATAGCTCAGTTTGAAGAGTAACAGCACGTTAATTACGAGGTCTCACAGTCAAGTCATGCTCTAGTCAATTTGTCTTTGTTCAACCCCAAATTAAATTCTTTTTTGGGGTTCAATTTTAGAAAGTTAGATTTTTTTATACAGACACTTATTGGTTGTCAACTTGCTCCGTACCCTTTGATGGCATACTCCATCACTGCTAGCCAGTTATTGCCCACTCTGTGCAGTTTTTGCATTGAAGAGACTACAATGAATTATGTATGTTGTTTTTGTTCATTTACAGATTGTGAAAAAATCAACTGCACAGTCTTCCCTCCAGATATGACAACAAGAAACCCAAATATAATTAGAAGTACCAGTACTACACAACTAAGCATATCAGGTGAGCCAGGTACGAGTACTGCGCAGCCAACAAGCAATAAAACTACACAGCCATGTACATGTAAGCCATGCAAAGGAGGTGAGATAACTGTTTGCCTTTGAAGTTTGCTTTTTGTCCCATGGACAGTGTGTCATCTCATCTCATCTTTAAACAATAGAAGGGATCCAATGGCAGCTCTTTGAAAAAAAATGCACTTATCAACAATACACTGATCTACCAATGAATACAACAGGGTTCTGACGAGGGCAAGACCATTTTCACTTTTCAAAGGGTATGTTCTTTGGAGAATCTTATAAGTCTATGGGAAACTTTTGAAGGGGAGCCAAGGCCAAGACCAAGGCAGTAATGGCCTGGTAACAGACCCTAGATATGTTAGCCCTGGTTAGTCATTTTAACTGGAAAGGTTTGGTATTCCTCAGAATGAAATGAGAATCTCTCTTCACAATCGGACAAATTTACACAGTAATTTGACTGTGCAAGTCAGCACAGTTCTGATAAAGATCCATTGGGTATGATGTGAAGCATTCAAATTGTAAACTCACTAGAGGTGGAAGGAAGGCCTGTCATTGGCTGATAGTAGTGTGTGGTGCTTACTGCTTACTAATGGTTCATCCTCAGTGATGGTTGCATAATGTAAGGTTTAGTTGTGTGAATCATGTAACATTATTTAACGTTTTCTCTATTTCTTCTAACTTTATAGAACAATCTGACGGAAGATGGCCAGGAAGTAAGTTGCTTAAATTCATTACAATTTACATGGAGAGATGAAGTCTATCAATATGAAGGAAAATAAAGATATTTTGGTTCCGAAATTGTTTTCGAAATTCTTATGTTTGTTTATGCTATGAGATTTGCTCATTTATAAACTTTTCTACCAGACCTTGATATTGAATTTTAAAAAGATAGATGTTTCATCTACCAAGTGGTGCCTGGCTTTGTTTAGTCAAAGCAGAACTCAAGACTCAAATTTTGTTTGCTTTGCGGGCCGATCGCTAAAACTCAGAGTGCTGAGATGAAGACGCAATGTTTTGAACACAGTGAGTATCATGTGCGGTCATGTAACAAAATGTTTGTGAACTCCACATTTTGGCTTTCGGCACTCACTCACAATCAAATTCTGATTTTTTCCTCTCTTTTTTTGCAATATAATTCCTATAAAAGACTCAAATTTCAAACCAAGAGCCCAGGACCTATGATTTAGTGCTGCACTAAGACCTGGGGCCTGTGACTTGTAGCTCCACTAGACTCCAGGACTTGTTGCTTGTAGCTGGGTTTTTCTGGACCAGAAATAGTTCTGAAGACACTGGGTGAACTTTTCAATACAAATTGTGTGGAATAGTGCCCTCATTCAGTGATGGATCTGACTGATAATTAAGTTGATCTTGAAGTAAGGGTTGTACACACCATCCATCTGAACATTGCTTTTCAGCTAGTTTAGGTGTTGCTGATGGGCAAGTACTTTTGTGATGACACTACTAAGGTAGCACACATTATGGATGTGACAAGCTCTTCACCAAATCAAAACACACTGTTTATGTGTTGTTATTAAATCTAGAAAAGCAGTCAGTTCAAAGGAGTTTTGATGCCATTCATATCGGGTCTTGAAATGTGAAAAAGTACAGATATTGCATCGCTGTTACCACAATGTACTTATAAGTTGTCATTTTTAACTGTTGATTATTGTTTAAACCTTCCACAATTCACATCCTCTCCCTGTTGCTTATTTTGCAAACTCCTTTAAATCAACTTTAGGGTACTCTTTATTTTTTGTAGGTGCCATAGCTGTGGTCATACTTTTAGGTGTCACATGCTTAGTCTGCATCATTTACATCTGCTATCACAAAAAGGTGTGCTTCTGTAAAAGTAAGTGACCGCAATTTTTTATGTGTATAAAAAATATGCTGCCTCCATCAAGGGCTGAAATGAGAACTTCTCTATATGAGGACAGCTAAGAACTTTCAATGAAGTTCTCAAACCATAAAAATTTTTTTTTTTAATTATTTGCTGAACATTAAAGTGGAAGTTTGGACTTAAGAAGAGTAGAAATGAGTCTAGCTGTCCAAAAGTGTGTGTTTAAAAGAAAACACTGAAAACACTGAACCTCTGGGTTCACCAAATAAAACAAATAAATAAAAAAAGCTTTGCTCCCGTCAACAGTAGTTGGGAAAATAATTAACATCTTGTTATTTAAAAACAATACCAGCGAACATCTTGTCATTTTATTACGTGCCACCATAGAGAGTGCTAGCCGCACTCGTGCTTACTACAAGTGTGACATTCATCAATTTTGGTGAGCTGCGAAGCAGAGTGAGCCCGTGTAATGCTAATTTTTGTTCACCTGTCTGTCCTTATGATTGTTGTTATCCACTGTCATTCCATTTATTGCAGAGGCCCAAAGGTCAAACCCAATCTGATCCACAAGAAACGCTCAGCCTCAACAGAGTTCAGACTCTCAACTCACAAAGGTAAGCGTCACAGGAACGGGTTCAAATGGTACATTAAACCCTTTACTACACATAATTCCCTTTAATAACAGCAAAGCCAAATCTTCACCAAGTTCACAAATAAATATGTACACTTTTATTTCAAGCATACTGGCCTTCACATCGGAAGTTTCTGAATAAACTTAATTAACAATAATCACTGGCTGGATGAGTTATAATAAAGGTGAAATTTGATGAACAACCCATCTATAACTTAAATAAATAGCGTTAAAATTACTTAAAAGTTACTCTCAATGCCATTGGCTTCGACAATGCCTATCCGCAGGTCCGAGATTCCTTGGAGAATTTACGTTGCTTGTGGGTCTCAAACGGAATTATGTGTAGTGATTAGTCAGAGTTATTAGTCATTTCCTTCTTGGATGTTCAGACCATGGGGTTGAATGGTCTGGAGGCGTCTTATCCACAGTTTTTCCCTACTCAGACGAACAATCTCTCTTTGGTTTCCTAGTGCCTCAATGCCAAGTAAAATTACTAAATGTGTTGTGTTGTCATTTAGCCTTTGCTAGGGTCGAAACGTCAGGCCATTAACTAATTTTTGCATTTATACTTTAGGTCCTGTTGGTTGGTATGCATTTTGCAACAACTAATTGTTTTTTTTTATTTTAATACTTTTGATACAAAATTTCCTCCCAATTTCTTTCGCTTTACTTGATTGTGTTAGGCCATGTCTGATTTAGCGGCTATGGCTGGATCGCCATGTCATCATGCATGGAAGTATAGGACATCCTTAGCAACACCCTTAGCAACAGTCTTAGCTGTAGCTGTAGCCGCCAGCCTTAGTTACCATTATAGCTCTGAGAAAAACCTTACAACAAAGATCAGTACTGACCTGAAAACATTCCATTTCATTCAAATTAATCCAAGTTGAGGGATGCTGTATCCCATTACATTTGCCATACTTTATGAATGGGCAAATATTAATGTGAAATGTTAACATAAAGTGACCTTCATTAAGAGTTGGGTGAAAATAATGATGGGGAGGAAACAGCTGCCTTGGTTGGCATGTCTTCCAGTATCAGGTTGTTATGAAATTATGCCGTGTCTGTCCGATTTCTATCGTATTCTGATTTTATATACCACTGCCCATACTATTAAGCTGCCATTTGTTTTACTTAAATGATTCTATTCTTATTTAAAATAAATGTACTTCTGCAATTAAATGTAGTGTGATGGAATAAATGGACAACAGTAACTATTAAAAATAAGCAACACAATTTTAAGAAATGGTGGAGAACTGGCTTTTGAACAAAATCTGTGCAGATGTTTTTATATATTTTTTCACAAAAAACATGAAATAAGGGTTAATATTTGAGACTGTTATACATGTATTAATAAGTACTAAGTAAGTAATAACAATGTTGTTTTAATGTGAGTTAAAGTGAAGCATTGCCAAGCAAGAACGTGCAAACATTTTTTATATCTCAAACTCTACTCACAGGTAAAGTAATTACCAAGATTTAACACTATTTAAGTGAAAGGTATGTGGGTATTTTTTATGTCACATGTCGTTTGTATTTTGAACTTAAAAGTTATGTCATGTGATTAGTAGTGCCCATGATTGGAAAGTAAAATAGAATACTTTTAATGTAGGGGTCTATGGTTACTTTTTTTGAACACTGGAAAAAGCTGCCTACAAAACTGAACAAATAGGGGCTCCGCGATCAAATTGAGTTTTGTGTGTCACTCATTTTCCATTTGAATAAGTCAAAGCTTACGTTAAAATGGTGTTTAAAAAATGCCTTTCTATTGGAAAATTAATGTATCGCAAACTTGAATTGACTTTGGCGCCCCTATTAAGTATGTGTAGCCTGTATAATTCATGACAAGTTACTGGTGGAATTTGCGCCATGGGTCGATTGATTGTGTGGGAAGAAACGTGATCATAAATGGACTGAATGTAAGCAACTAGCCCTTGGGATTTGTCAAACCTTGTCATTCCCGACGTGTTTGCTGTTGTCATAACATTATTTAGACAGCTATCATGGATCATTGTCTTATACAGGCCTAAGTGTAATTTAAAACAGTTTGTAGGCCGTATCCGGGTCAACGAATCACCAACAACTACTCAGTCCTAGCTACTACACCCATTCCCATTTTTTTTTAAAGATTTAAATATGTAGATTTACAAATCATTGCTGTATAACTATAGTAATCTTGGGTCGCGCCAAAGTGAGCAGCAGCTGCAGACAATGTAGTTGAAAGCAAGGAGTACTACGTGTACTACTTAATAATGAGATGTACATTTCAAATCAAGGTTTTCAAGAATTTGTATTTACATTTGTATACAAAGTATTTATAATGAATTTTTATGGAAATTGTTGGATTGTGAATTTTATTCAAATGCAATATATTTTTTATACGCGTTTAGGCCTTAAGTATTTTCGAGATTTTATTCATAAAAAAATTAAATCTGATTTTAATTATTGTTTTGTTACTGCCAAGGTTTGTGACAACATTGAAGTACAACAAAAACAGATTTATTAATAAAAGATTGCAACGTATACTTAAACATGGCGGCTCGGGAAGTTTGAGTTTATTTTGTGTTTTTCCCCAGGCTTGGGCCTTCTACTCAAAGACCACTCCATTTCTGTCCAACTTCACACGTCGTGGCCCGCCATACGGCCGGACGCTCATACACTTGCGCGTTCGCGATAGGCGCCGGCTTTTACTCGCATCACGCTGGGCGTTTTCACTTGCGTTAACATCATTGGTTAGAATTTGCTCTTAGTGCGTAAAATAAACTTACGCGGGGTATATTTACGTCCGTCCTAGGTATACCGGTAAAGGTGAAAACACTGGACAGCATCGCACTGCCAGTTACCGCCACTGTTTTCTGTCTGACTGTTAAGTGCCACCTGTCATTTCTTGACTGAGGCCCGTTACCCTTAGATCATTGTTGATTCTTTCGTTGAACGCCTCTTTGTAGATTGTGCCGACGGATACCTAAGCGCGGCTTGCTTGGCTGGTGTTTCATAGGGCGTTTTGGTGATTTTGACACTCCACGGTTGCTGTTGGTTTTCACCTTTTGGGGCCACTGAAGGCCGAGGATTGATGGCATAGGAGCCTCATGTCAACGTCTTTTCTATTCTAGTGACCTGCTGGTTTTTATTACAGTGTCCATAATTCACTGTATAGAAACATAGACGCACGAATACACGAAATGGAGATCGACTTGTGTCGAAAACACTCCGAAATCTGTTGAAGGATAACCATCAAAAGTACTTCCCTTCTGGTGATCCATAGTGTCCAGTAGAGCGTCTATTTTTATCAATTCTTTTCCAGCTGGTGTTAATTCCGTTTCTGCTGATGTTTTTTCTGCGTCTTAGTGTTTTTACCCAAAGGTTCTATTTCCGTAATTATGGGAGTTTTTTGCTTGCCCATGTGATGTCATCAGCATAGTTGCAACCCAATCTCAAAGTGTGCTGGCGGACAGATGGCACAGTTGTGGTTTCGAGTTCCGCGGGTAGGGGTTTGGATTGAGACTAGCTGGGCAGAGTATGATCTTGGATATTAGGTAGTGCTGCTCGTGTTATAGTTGTCTCAGTACTTTCGCAAGGTAGATTGTGGAGAGAATGGGACTTGGGCAGTCTCCCTGAAGTACTCCAATGTTGTTGTTTTTTGAAGGGCTTCGACTGTTCCCACTCTAACTTGTAAGCGGACTTCTTTGAGATTGCCAAAATGATATCCTATTCCCGCAGCATCTCTTTAAGTTCTTCAAAAAGAAATATACACTCTTCACGGAGTCGAATGCCTTTGACATGTAAAGAAGCAGAAGGTGAAGTTCATAGCTATCAGCTGTGATGGCTTTTTCTACTACAGGTCAAAGTGGGGACTATGGTGCTCTGGGGTTCCTCTTATACCGTGTCGATAAGCGGCTTGGGAAGCCGGTATAATGTGGTCATAGTCTATTAGTGATTCTCCGCGTCAAACATAAAAATGGAAAATATTTGCGGATTATTGTCACGACAACGGGTCTTATGTTCTCGGGGGGGGGGGATCCTTTAGGTTTGCCAGGCTTGGAAAGGGAAATGAGAATGCCTTCTTCAATGTCATTTGGGTAGATACCTGTGCTTGTTATACGAGCGATATCTTTATAGTCCATCTTCAGCAGTTCAGCAGTTCAGCAGTGAGGTTATCTTTTCCATGACCGCTTTATCGTTTTCGTCCGCAACCTGTGTCCGATTGGGATACATCTGCTGTATATTTCTAATGGCTTTGAAATATTTTGTCGAGTCATCTTTTCGGTTTTCGACGTCATCAGCTTTTCTTACCAGTTCTTGCTCCTTTATCTCTGTCATGAGGTTGCATTGGCTGCCGGCATCTTTGGTGACAAAATAATGTGTATGCGTGTACGCGCTATAGCACGACTCTCCGCTCATGAAGCTTCACTCAGCGTGTACATCAGCGATCGGCCAATGCAAGGGTCTATGGATTTGTCCGTCCCTACACTATAAACCTAACGTCACAGCCACGAGTTGTGCCAACCTTAAAAGTAGGCCCACTGGCGGCCTTGATTGCAAGAAAACCAACAACAGTTTATTATTTGACCAAAGTGCTGCCACAATAACACCCATACTGACTTATAAGTAAAATGTATCTCATAGAAATAGCTTTTATAGTAAAATTATAATTGATCACGTCAGTAAGAAGCTGACTTACAAATACACCTGTCAGAAAAAGGGTTTAAGACAGAACAGACATTATACAATTACAATTACAATTCGGTATATCATCAAAGGTTGGTTGGATGCGGGTGTGTATAGCCTGGGCCCTATTTGTTGAAAACTAGATAGAGCATTGAAATAAATTTACTCTTCCTTGTTGATTTACTCAAATTATAAAATGTGCATTTCCTAGCTTATTTTAGTGAATCCATGCGTAACATTGGATAGGACAGGGGTAACCTAGTCTTCTACAGCCATGTCAGTGAATGGGTTGGCTGCTGATAACAATTTCAACACTGTTCGTGGCCATCGAGTGCATGATGAGAGAGCAGCCAGAGGTGTGCACGCCATTGGTTAAAAATTGTGTGACGTACTCACGCTTGCAACTACCTGTCTTGACTCCAGACGCCAACGTACAAAGGCTCAATAACTTCCATTGACAGGCACCTGGTTTTCTTTCTCTGACTCCGTGGCAAAAAATCACAATGGCAGGTGGAAAGAAATTGACGAAAGAAGAAGAGCTTTTACTTCAAGATTTCAGCAGAAATGTCACCACAAAGTCGTCAGCTTTGTT
This sequence comes from Pisaster brevispinus, assembly GCA_023634235.1. Classification (NCBI taxonomy): domain Eukaryota; kingdom Metazoa; phylum Echinodermata; class Asteroidea; order Forcipulatida; family Asteriidae; genus Pisaster; species Pisaster brevispinus. Next base: position 16,780,995 of record JAMKCF010000002.1, read on the forward strand.
CTATGGCAATGCATTCATCGTTTCGGCTCTTCCCATATGTGAGTTGTTATATACGTCAAGTTATAAATTTAAGCAGTAACGTGTTACCATATATTTAAAGGAATGTCCAATGGTTTTGCATGTTTAACTAGTTTCGTGAGAGTTTTTTTAATTGATCCTGCCTTCGGCTTCACAAACATGACAAATTCAGGCTGAAGATTTGTCGCATCTTTGAATTTAACGCTCATTTTCAAGCCTTGCACCCATTTGCAACTGGTCGAGAAAATCCAGCTAAAAAAAATTGCGAAAAAATTGATAAATTCTCACCGTTTTTCAGAATCCTCGCCTGTCGGTAACGAACAATATGGATGCTCCGTAGACCCAGTTACTAGGGCGCTGTACTCCTTTTTTTGAAATTTTGAATCCTTCGGTCGTACTAGTGCCCCAGTGAATTGTTGTACTTGTGAAGTTGTGTAGATCATCCTGCACGACACAGCCATCTCTCATTCATATACCTCAGACCTTACTCCTACCCTAGAACTATTCGGTTCGTTCCGCTATCGTCTCCCCGACCCTCATATCATAGGTCATCATGTACAAAATCCTATTCGAAACTTTTTCCCCTTCACGTTTATGCACCTGGACTTATCTTTTGAAAACGGAGCTCGCCAAAATTAGGCTCTATGTATTCATTGTTTTCACAGTGAGCTCGGGGTGGGTCCAGAAAATCCACTCCGCAAAAAAAAAGGTGCAAAAAATGATAAATTCCCATCGTTTATTCAGAATCGTCGCCTTCCGATAACAAAATGGTCGCCGTCGCTTGTATCACTGGTATGCTGCGTGCAACGCTGGTCCACGACATGCCTTCGCATAGTATTCTGTGTGCAACACTGGTCCACAATAATCAATGGCTTACCTTTTATCCGCAAACCGTTGGTTATTGTGAACCAGCGTTGCGCGCAGCATACCATTGATACAAGCGACGGCGGCCATTTTTGTTATCGGAAGGCGATGATTCCAAATAACGATGAGAATTTATCATTTTTTGCACCTTTTTTTTTGTGGAGTGGATTTTCTGAAAACAATGAATAGATAGAGCCTAATTTTGGCGAGCTCCGTTTTCAAAAGAGAAGTCCAGGTGCATAAACGTGAAGGGGAAAAAGTTTCGAATAGGATTTTGTACATGATGACCTATGAGGGTCGGGGAGACGATGCGGAACGAACCGAATAGTTCTAGGAGTACCTCAGACCTACTCCTAGAACTATTCGGTTCGTTCCGCTATCGTCTCCCCGACCCTTACTCCTAGAACTATTTGGTTTGGTCCGCTATCGTCTCCCCGACCCTCATAGGTCAAGCAATGCATCAACATCATTGTACCAAAGCTGACTTATATTGTTAACTTGTCTTTATCAACTGGTGTATTTCCGGATGTTCTAAAGCAGGCTGTCATCACACCCATCCTCAAGAAACCATCTTTGGATATTAATCAATTGAAAAACTACAGACCAGTCTCTAATATACCTATGTGGTCTAAAGTCATTGAAAAAGCCATCGCTTCACGTATAAATGATCACCTTGCTGACAATCATCTAAATGAGACTTTCCAGTCTGCTTATCGCGCCCAACATAGTACGGAAACAGCTTTGCTTAAAGTTAAGAATGGTTTATGTGTGCTTTGGATCAAAGGAGGGTTGTGTTTGTTGTACTCCTTGACCTTAGTGCAGCTTTTAACACGGTTGATTATCAAATTTTCTTAAATCGTCTTTCGAACACTTTTTGCATCAAGGATACAGCCCTCAACTGGTTCTCCTCATATCTCCAAAATCGTAGAAATTGTGTTGTAGTCTCTGGATCGTATTCTTGTGAACATACTATGGACTACGGACTACCTCAAGGTTCGGTCATTGGACCTATGGGGTTTTCTCTTTACACTCATCCTCTTGGTAAAGTTATTCGTCGGCACCATGTCAATTACCACATGTATGCCGATGATACACAATTATATGTTGACTTCAATCCAACCGTGCCAGGTGCAAAAGAGAAAGCCTTGGATATACTAACGTCATGCATAGACGACATCATAGTCTGGATGAACACAAACAAATTGAAACTGAATGCTGAGAAAACAGAGTTCTTTGTCGCTGCCTCTAAGAACAACTTGTCACATGTTGAAGATGTTTCTCTAAGCATTGAAAATTCTACGGTAACCCCCTCAACTAGTATTCGGAACTTGGGTGTCATGTTTGACCCTGCCATGTCAATGTCATCTCAAGTTAATTCAGTATGTAGCTCTACTAACTTCCATCTGCGCAACATTGCAAGGATTCTAAAATACATTGATCATGATACTTGTCACCATGTGGTTCGCTGTCTTGTCACTTCTCGTCTAGACTATTGTAACTCCCTGTTATCTGGAATCACCAAAGCAAATCTTAAACGCCTCACTGGTATTCAATACAGAGCTGCCAAACTTGTTCTCACTGTTAACTGTTGGAGAGCTCATGGATCTCCCTTACTCACTAAACTACACTGGTTACCCATGGAGAAACGCATCCAGTTCAAAACTCTTCTTTATGTTTTTAAATGTTTGAATGGCATTGCTCCACCTTATCTCTCTGATATGTTTCATCTTCGCCAAAGCCACCGTCAAGGACTCCGTTCTTCTTCCGATAAAACTCGGCTTAACACTCACGAGTCCAGATTAACTTATAAGAAGGCGTGTTTGCCATTAATGGCAAACACGCCTTCTCACACTCCGCTGCTGAACTTTGGAATAATCTCCCAATTAATGTCCGTAATTCTTCTTGTGTTGTTACTTTTAAGAAAAAACTTAAAACTTATCTCTTTCCTAAATTGTAGATTTTTGATTTGTTTTAGCTTGTTTTAATGTTTCCTTTTCTTTGTTATGCGCTTTGATCATGTTTTGGAAAAGCGCAGTATAAATACCTTTTATTATTATTATTATTATCATGTACAAAATCCTATTCGAAACTTTTTCCCCTTCACGTTTATGCACCTGGACTTCTCTTTTGAAAACGGAGCTCGCCAAAATTAGGCTCTATGTATTCATTGTTTTCACAGTGAGCTCGGGGTGGGTCCAGAAAATCCACTCCACTAAAAAAAAGTGCCAAAAATGACAAATTCCCATCGTTTTTCAGAATCGTCGCCTACCGAAAACAAAAATGGCCGCCGTCGTTTGTATCAATGGTATGCTGCGCGCAACGCTGGTTCACAACGGTTTACGTATAAAACACAAGCCATTGATTATTGTGGACCAGTGTTGCGCACAGAATACTATTGAATGCCAGCTTAAGGCATGTCGTGGACCAGCGTTGCGCGCAGCGTACCAGTGATATAAGCGACGGCGGCCATTTTTGTTATCGGAAGGCGACGATTCTGAATAACGATGGGAGTTTATCATTTTTTGCACCTTTTTTTTTGCGGAGTGGATTTTCTGGACCCACCCCGAGCTCACTGTGAAAACAATGAACACATAGCGCCTAATTTTGGCATGTAAGTGTATGCTGGTAATCAATGAAGCCACTTCCATGTATAAAAACACTAACTGTTGGTTATCGTGTACCACTATCGTTGCGTGTAGCATACCAGCGCGGTCTCTCCAACATGCAAGCCTGTATGCTGATAATCAATGGCATGCATGCTGCGCGCAACGCTGGTTCACGACAACAAATGTTTCATGTTTTTGTACAATAGCCATGTTGTTTTCAAAAGTTGATGCTGATTAGGGATTCTGATTCAATCATTCAATCAATCAGAAAACATTTATATAGCGCCAAAATCAACCAAAATTGTTCAAAGGAGCTAATTCTCATTAGCTAGTCTGTTTAGCGTGCTGCAGTGTACGGTTTTACTGTGGGCTGCTTGCTTTGTCTTTTTCTGTCATGTGGCTCCAGAGGGAAATAAAGTCAGAAATTCATAAATAGTGTAAGTCTCCAAAAACAGTCACTGTGCATGTTCAGTGCAAGCACAATAGACTGTGCAAGTCTCACTCATTTTCAAACATAGTGTTACCATTATAGTGTACAAGTTAGTTTCCTTCACGTGGCCAAGCAATGTTTGTGGGACCAAAGTGGTCCCAAAAATGTTTGAATACCTGCAAGACGTGCACAGTCTATATACATTGCCTTTTGTAAAAGGAAAGGAAAGGGCAAGGCACATTTTGAATGATTGATGATTTTGGTCTTCGTTATGTTTTTTATTAACGCCTTTATTTTTCTCTTTTTCCACATATTTAACAGGGGTGTTCTGGCGTATGCATCAGATGGACTTAGTGCAGTCGGCGATTCTATTTGGTATTATGACCATCATTAGTACTTGGCTTGTCTCCTTTGCTTACAGAAACGTCAAGTTTGTCCTGAAACACAAGTGAGTTTGCGTAATATAATATTTTAGTGATATTAGTCATTCTTATGCAATTTTCTCTTATAGTTTTGAAGGATACAACCATATAAAACATGAATTTATGAAATAATCCCAATGCCATGGCCTGTGTTGCTCCTGGTCTTGGCCTTGATGCCCCTTCAAAAGTTTTTCATAGAAGTGCCCTTCATAAAATGAAAATAGCCTTTCCCTCTCAAAGATGAAAGTCCAGGCCTGAAATGCTAGTACTAAGTTTATTCCTTGAAGAATAAGAACCATGAGGCAAATGCTGACTTTTTTCAGGGTCGCTCAAAAACGTGAGGATGCCGTGTCCAAAGAGGTGATGAGACAGTTGACTGATAATGACAACAAGAAGATCTCACGCAAGGAGAAAGACGAGAGGTAAGATGCAAGAAAGGGTGTCATTGTTAATGGACTAGTTCAAGTTTAGGGTGTAGCCAAATAAAAATATTGTCTTTTAAAGGTAACCAGTGAGACATGGAATTTTTTGCAGTCAAAATTTTTTTGCAGCCAACCTCAAACTTTTTCGTTTGTCATTTTTCTAGTCGAAGAGATAAAATAAGCCAATTTTACCTAACTTTTCTCACACTTGAAACTTATCACAGATGTGTTATCGCCATACCAGGCCGAATATGCAGTGATTTTTAGCAAATTTAGGCGACATGCTGTCAAAAAAGTCAAACACATAATGATTTTCAAAGTTCAACCCTTTAGCCGTTAAAGTGATTTTTGGAGAATAACTTTCTCTATTATAGATTTAAATTTTCATTCTTCATCCTGGGCAAAATTTTTTTTAATTTATTGTAATAAACTGACTTCAAAAATAGAGCTACAATAAACCAAACATCAAATGAGTTAAAACATTGTTTACCGGTAAGTGCTGTGTGTGTGGTCAGTTCTCTATGAAAGAATCCCAAATCAGCACACTAGTGCATTATGTACTAGTGTGAATGATAAATGCATTGCTACATACAGCCACACGCTAGAAGAAGCCATGTTTCATTGATACCCAGCTTGGTTTTCCCTCAGAGGGACCGGTGATGCTGCAACTACATGTTTTAAAATGAAATCTCTGTTCAAAAAGATAAAGTGTATCTATACGATGGTGATGTCAAAATAATACATTTATAAAATATACAAATAAAATAACCACATATGAATCAAATGTGTATACATGTTTCTTCTCTCAGAACAAATCTTGAATTCTCAAATGCGTAAACGTGAGAAAGAGAAGAAGAAAAAACCCAACTTATTCCCCAACATACTGTCTTAGAAATTTTGGCTGCCCATTTTGGCTTCCCATTTTGGCTTCCCATTTCGGCTGCCCATTTTGGCTGCCCATTTTGGCTGCCCATTTTGGCTGCCGGTGCCACATATTCCTAAAGGAGCTGAGATAGTTTCAGGAATGCTTAGGGCCCAATTAATAGAGGTAATGACAATGTAATGCGCTCTTTGAGGCTTTATACAAGCCTTTAAAAAATAGCAAAATACCATTCTTGTCCCTTCCAGGATCCTGTGGAAGAAGAATGAGGTAGCTGACTACGAGGCAACAACCTTTGCGATCTTCTACAACAATGCCCTCTATCTGCTGCTGGTACTCGTCCTGTCCTTCTTCATTCTTAAGTCATTTGATCCTTCAATGTATCCTTTGAACTACAACCTGGGAATAATTAAACAGAGTTTAACACTTGTCTATAATTAATTATCTTTGCAGATTCAAGTATAATTTGAAATCTATCAAAGAAAATAACTAGGTATCATTTGCTTTTTATTTCATTTCATAATTGTTTATTAAAAATAACTCAAATCGCCGCCAATGGCTGAACTGCTCATGAATTACAATTATAAACAGCAACAAGAGATTTATATCTATTTGAATATCAAGCTTAACATTAAAAATAATCCGAAGATTTTGTGTTGCATAGTTTAACTAGGATTCAAAACCACAGTGGATGATATTGAATGGTCTGACAGTAGGAGGGTTGACTGTGTACTGTGTATATGCATTTCACCATATGATATCATTCCAAGCTGGCATAGTTTATCTATCATTCTAAACCACAGTGCATGATAATGAAAGGTCAGGCAGTAGGAGGGTTAAAACACTCAGAGGGACTGTAATCTTGGTAACCCTTTGTTCTAATAATCCTTAACTTCAACCATCAGTAACTATGTTGTATCTGTCAGCATTGCTGGAGGTCTGCTTGCTCTATTCTCAACAGGAACTCAGTAACCTATGACCTGATATGCAATGACCCCTGACCTCTGTTCTCAGGGACCACTTCTCTACCAGCCAAAGCCAAGTCATAATTTTTGTATGAACAATTAAGTACCCAAATCTTAATTCCATTGGTTAACCGTGGTTACTATACCTCATTTCGTTGTATAATTGACTCCACTGTTGATAAATTTCTCAAATGTTTCCAGCCACATACTTCAAAGTGCAGGCCTGGAATTTCATCTTTGAGAGGGCAAGACCATTTTAATTTTGCAAAGGGCACTTTCATTATAAAATCTTAGAGATATTGGAAACTTTTGAAGGGGCGCTAAGGTTAAGACCAGGGGCCACAGATGCCATGGCCTCTGTGTTATGTGGCCTCCATGTAATTCCAGGCCTGATAGTGCCTCACCAGCAAATCTCCATGTATTGGATTGTAACCTTTGACCCATTCTAGCTGTATAAATACTAGAATCTACAAGAATAAGATCTTTAGAAATATAATTCTGATAACGCTGTGTGTAGTTTTCTGTGCCTATCTGCTTCAAGGCAATTCATGTGTGCATTGCCATGTCACTGAACTTTACAAAGCTCACACATCTGAGACCCTACTCTGCTTTAAAGAACACAATGGATGATTTCAATACTTTTCAGTTATTTTAATGTAAACCGAGGTTTTGGTGGGAGCCAAAGTTAAATCAATAAACCAAGTCCCTACTTCATAAATTGTGTGTAGTTCTCCCTCTGTCAACAATTCAATCCCTTCTGAATGTTTTGTTAGTGTTTTGCAGGGTGTTTTAGTGACTGGCCAGCAGGACCAGTTAGCCTGACATGCCACTAGTCCATCAGCCCTAACACTGGTCCATGTGTCAAATGAAATAGGGATGCTTTCCAACACTAAACTAGCCAGTCGGACCACTTTGGGTGAATTTTGACAGGTCCTCATGAGTTTTAACTGGCATTTTGCCGGCGGACCACTGTTGCAGGAGAACACGTTTCGTCTGTGAAATAGCTCACCCCATTATAAGTGAATGTAAAGAAATGTTTTGGATGGTCTAGTTATTATTAAATATGTGATTACACTAATTCGATGATGGAAAAATGTGTACACATTTTAGTTATTAAATGCCATTTTCACAACAAAACAGAAAGGAGATGGAATGCAACTTTATAAAATCTTTTATCAAACGCAAGTACTAGTTTGATTAGAAGTTGTAGACAATTGGGATAAATGTATCTTTCACGAACCGTAGCTCGTCCGGTTCACCCTGTAAATCCCCTGCAGTTACACAATATATTTGTCTACGGTGCACTGTAAACAAATATGTTGTGTAACAGCATATGTTACAAATAATTTGAAACATAATAACAACTTAGGACGAAGATGCTTGTTTTTTAGACAGCCCATTTTGCCAATTACGCCCGAATTTGTGCAACCATACATAGGTTTAATGATAACATAAACGTCAGTAAGGTACAATTTTTAATTGTTTACAAGTACCCGGAAACGGAGGTCAAGTGTCGGGTTTTCTGTGTTGATTTGTTAAATTTGTTTTACTTTCACTTATTTCAATATTATATAATGTTCATAGCCACAAACTACGCTAAAGTATCTCAACTTGGTCCCGGAAGTTCGAATACGCACGAGACTTGCACAGTCTATAGCAATGAACTTCTCAAAGTGACACAAACTAATCTGGACTTGCGGAGAGCTTGAAAACTTATCAAATTGAATGACTGGACCAAAATAACAAAACTAAATATATTAATTCACCGATTGACAGTTTTACGGACAAGTGATGTCCCCTTTGTTGACGCAGTAGTTGTTGGGAAGAGTGATTGAGACTGAGTTGCGGGGCGCGGCACATGTGGTGTAGGGCACACGGTCTAAAGTTAAATAAGATGCAGGTTCGGGGTATCCTTATCTTTGTCAATGTTTTCATTTTCAAAATAATATCCTGCGGGTTTTTCAATAACAACTTCTTAGCTGAATATGTGAGCTTGGTAGTTCTCTAAAAGTACGTTTCTTAGTGCCATGGATAACAATTATTGTCCAATATGTAGCATGGCATATTATTAAAGTAGAGTTAATAGTTGGGCAGCGGGAATTTTGAACCCACCTTCCGTTTTAGGCGGCTCACCCCCGTTTTAAGCAGCGCAACTTGAAAGGAGCTATTATGCGTATACGTTCCCAATAGCAAAGGAAACACGTTTTCCAGAGTTTATTTTTTAACTGATTTTCTGGACAGGGACAATCATGACCTCCATGAGTTTGGTGAACACAGCCTATATATAGTTATAGATCAAGTGTATACACACCCAAGCCAGGGCAGCATCGGTGTGTGGGCGTCTTTGATGCTACCAGTAAAATGGAGCGAACTGCTGGCACTCGGGCTGCAGAGCAACGTCATCTCGATGGTCTCGCGACTACTGCTCCGTTCAGTTCATCATACCGGGGGGGGGGGGGGGGTATGAGGGACCATACGTAGACGTTGCAAGTGTTTTAATGTTGATAATATTTCGTACAATATCCAGAGACAAAAAAATAGGAAATAAATTAATCAATTAAAACACCGACAATCTTGCAATCATGTTGATTATAAACACCTAGATATGCCGGCTGGATTGGAATTGCCAAGAATAATCTGCACTGGTTTTATCATCATCTTTATCAACCACAACAGCGAAAAGGTTTTAATAAGTTGCCGAACTTAGTACAGTCATTTGACCAGTTCGGGATCATTGACCAGTTCGGGATCACTTCAACTTTGCAATAACCACATAATTAAATTACTTCTCACATTACCAATTTCTGTTGATACATATGAAGAATAACATCCAATAAACCATTAAACCCAAAATAGGGTGCCAAACATCATTGACAAATAAATTATGGCCATTTTCCTGAAGTTTGTCTGCGATATTGATCATTATTTTAAAAAAAAATGTTGGTTGAAAAACGCTGTTAAAACTTCTCACCTTTAAAATTGGAACGCCAGGGCGAATAACATTTATGTCAAATGCATAGAATGTGTAAAAATCATTTCAGGTAAATACTGAGCAGTCATCTTGTTTTTTTGAGGAGACGAAATTACCGAAATCGTCTTTTGGGGGGCATCGTACCCTTGACCAGTTCAGGATCACTCACTACTCAGCATCTCTCATTGCGTCAAATGGTGCCGCACTCAGTGAAAAAAAATCTTACTGCTGCAGTCGAAAGTTTATTTGTTGCTTTTAAGATGCATTTCTTCAACAAATTCTTGTAGGAATATTGTTTTTTTGTGAGAAAATGAAACTTGGAGGAGGAAATTGGGACTGTAAGAATAGATATTTGGGTCAATGTTGCTTTTAGGATTGCTTCACCTTTTCATTTGCCTTTGCTGTTGTTTTGTGTTTTTGTTGCTGGATTTTTGCGCTGCTGTTGAATACACTTGCATGAAATTCTCTGGAGAAAGGAAGTCCATGTCCATGCCAACACACTCGTGAAGCTTGTGTCCTTGAGAGACAGTTTTATGAATGGGAGTATTGGTTTGCAATAGAGGGCAAGCTACTGATTCAGAATAGAATCAACTGATCCTGAACTGGTCAAACAGGTGACAATACTTTTCTCAACGCCTCTTCAAAAGTACTAATCTTTTTTTGTCAGTGGATACTTGGTGAGTTTTATAACATGTTTAGGTAAACTGATAAACTTTTTTGTTTAAAATGTCAAAGAGATTGCAACCAAAAACAATGTGAATTCAAAAAGTGATCCCGAACTGGTCAAATGACTGTATCAGAAAAAAAGGTGAAAGTTAGACGACCGAGAACTTTAATCCTTCTTTCTGGCTGAACAACGGCTTAGTTTAGGCACCACACGCATTGGAAACATTTGTGTCTTTGTTTATAGATTTATTCATTAATATACATGGGGTTTTTTAAATAAACGCGTGAATGTATCTACTCCAAGTACATTATTTTTATTAGTTTTAAAATTCCAACATTTTGTGCTTTTTCGATTGATTTGGGATAAAATCTATAGCATCATAGTTTGTTCAAATGGGCAAAATTCCAAGAGTGATCTTCAATTCGACTAGCTAATGAAGTTATACGTTTTCTTTCGGCTTTCCGTGCTCAGTAAAATATGAAATGATTCAATCTTGGTCAAGGAACTTCCCTATTTAGTGGAATGTGATCAAGGACTATCCGATTTGGGGGAACATTATTATTAGTAAAGATGTTCAAAAAAGTTCCTGGCATATATTTAAAACAGGCCTCACAAAATCAAAATAATGTGGCGTAACCCTTCTTTTTGCTTAGCGATTACCGGTATTAAAGTTACACTATTAAAAAACATCAGATAAACAAAATTGACCAAAAGAATCAGAAGTGGAAAAATACACTAAAGCTCCGAAATGCTAGAGTTCGTGAGTAAAATCCCCTGTTTTTATTTCAAATTATGTTAAATCTGCACTGCATAGCCATTTGAGACTTATTCCAGTCCGTAACTATGGAAACCAAGGAAATCATAGTCATAAGAGTTTGTGAAGATGATCTCAGAAATCATGTTCATGTTCTGCTAACAAGCAGAATAAAGGAATATTCTATTTATGTCATCTATTAATTAATTCCCCCCTCGAGGAGAACACGTCATAAAAGAAATCCACTTTCATTTTACGATCATTCCCAACAAGTTTCCTTTGTTTGTTCAATGAAATCAATATGGTTATTTATTATGCATAAATCATCGAGTGCCACGCAGGAGCTAAAGCAAAGAACTATTATGGGATGCCACGGGTGATTATTATGGGATGCTACAAAGCCCAATCAATCTGCGCATGCCCAGTGGATTGCGACATTTTTGCCCAATTAACGATGACACACTCATGACCCGTTGGCGTATGCTAGCTGTATACACGTACACGCTCACTAGCTTACATGAAACATGGCGCTCTGCATGCCTCACGCATTATTACATTCGTCAAAACAAGCGCACCTTACAAAAAATATTAAAGTTTACCAATCTTAAATGGAACTGTGAGTCACTCCGAAGACGAACTTCATTACCTCACCTTCGTATCATATTGTTCATACCCTAACACCGGTTTCGTTTTAATCTTTGCAACAGAAAGTAGACCCAATTATAGTGTTTTGAAAAAGAAAAAGGAAAATGAATAATAATTTTATGTTGTTGTTATATTCTCATCGTAACAGAGAAAACCTTGAAGAAAAATTTGAAACTAAGAAAATGAGCAAAATTACTTTTTAAATTAATAAAAAGCTACCGAATATAACTTAAACTTGTCAAACTTTTTTTTATGAAACTACCAAACTCCCTTTCTAAATATAAAAACTAGCCCAAAGTTTTGTTTCAACTTGCATTCGTAATTTTAATTGATTAGTACAAAATAGTTTTTATCTCGCAGGCTTCGGAAGAGTGTTTCACTCATGGACTTCTTTTGTTTATACAAAGCTGAAACTTAGTCCTGTATTTACAAGCACTCACCGAAAAAAAACCCCACCCAGTACATCCAAAAGAAGCACATTTAGGTTTACTTTACAAAGAAAAAAAATATATATATACTCAAAAATATAATTTGGCTTAATGCTTCACAAGCACTTTTGGTGGTGTCTTCTGTGGTTTGGTGGGGATAAGTGAGCGTTGCACACTGCCATCGCGTCGCCGTAATAAAGCCTCGACGTTCGGCGGACGATTTGTTCTGGATTCGCTACTAGATTATTTTTCGTTCTAGCCAGTGGTGGCGTGACAGGACCGAGCGTTTGGGTCGGAAAACTGACTAGCAAAACTTCCTTTTCCAGTAGAAAGAAATAGTGGAAAAGTATTGTTCAAAAACCAACATTTATTGATTCGAAGGACGAATGTTGGATAGGCCTATGAAGATATACTGAATAACCCTTTTTAGGCTAACAAAGGAAGACACCTCGGACATTACTAAATGATTCTTAATGTTAATTAAAAAAAAAATGTTTTAACCAAAGTTGGTTTAAAATGCTTTCTCATATATCATTCATTGTAGTATTTTATGTCTACGGGAAACTCAGCTGCGACTGAAAAGTGGTTTGACTCATCAGCCCGGGCGAGGCGAGGCGGGGCCTCCTCGAAGTTTACCGATGGAGCAGTCCACAGCAGTATTTACACAAGAGTCTGTTAATTTAGTCTTCTATCAGTCAAGTTTTAAAATTAACTTCCAGAAAGTTTGTATTGGAATATTTTACATATGAGAAATAGGCCTAGGCCTACTGGACGAAATCTACCTAGGCATATGACCCGCAATTTGTCTAAATGGCAGGCAAACAGTTGTTAAACTTTGAGTACAAATGTTTGAGATTATACTTGTTTTGCTCTAGATCTCGTCTTTTTTCATCAACAAATTTGTCTGGAAACTATAGCAAAATTATTAAAGTGAGAGATAAGATTTCAAATCAATAACATTGCGATGGTATAGGCTTAGAAGGGTAAAATTTGGAGAGAAAATATTACCCATCCAGCTACAAAGTGTCAGTGTGGGGGATGTTGTTTCGGAACAGAACACTTTAGCAGGTTAAAAAAATTGTCAAGTTGTTTTCCAAATCGTTGACCCATTACCGCCTCTTTTAAGAAATCAAGTTTCTCAAAGTTCACAAAAAACTCAAACCCGGACAGAAAGTTAAAAAGTATCTAGAAAAACATCCCAAAAGATCTTAATTAAGACAGTTTTCTTGCCGATGTCTTCGGGGATTTTGAGCAGAAATGCATTTTTTGATAACTACAACGCCGGCTACGGTTCTGTTTTACAAATAAAATTGTTTGAACAGAAACAGTGATCCAATCCATGCGAACCCCCAGCATGTTCACATTATTAATTTTACCCGTTTCCGCTTGAGAAGTTATGCAAATTTCCATCTGGGTGCCTTGCACAAGAACAAGGTCCTAATTGATATGCACAAAATACACAAAAGCAACCCCCTCCACCGCAGTTTCATGGGACACTTTTCTGGAAAGTCCACATCTGGTTTTCCCCACCCCAGGTGATTTTTTTGTTTCCTGGGTTTGTGTCACCCTGATTAACTAAGTGGTGATTATTATGGGATGTTTTGAGGTTATTAATATGGGATGTATCTTTATCTGTGACGTCAAACTGCGCATGCACAGTAGCCGTTTTACCACCCTTTTGTCGTGGGGGTGAGTCTTTTTTTGTCCGTTCTGCGCCATCTTCGCACCTTCTCCGGTCCAAAAGGGACTGGCACACCAAACACAAATTTTCTTTTCGTCCGGGATTTTTTTTCTCTGGGCACAACGGAGCCTCTCAACTCCCACGGCATGATGCCAGGAGTTGGCAGAAACGAGGAGGACGGTGAAGAAAACTCATTTGAAATGGACGATTCTGTTGATTATGGGCCGAGTGCACCCGCAGAAGGCGAGCATGTCAATCCAGGTAAAAATGAACGCGCCTATTTGAATATCGACAACAATTTGGTTTTCACCGAGAGGTATCGCAATCGGCAAAAAATCTTAAAACCAAAGCTAAATGTTCCTTTGCGAGTGCATTCATTTGATGAGTAGATGTTCCCCAGGCATGGGTTAGGCTGAGAAAGTGTAAATTTGTTGTGAGTTTTCGTAAATGTTGAATTTTGTTTTGCAGCAGCCATGTGGTGCTGCGTTGAGTTGATCGTGGTCAAGGTCCATCGGTCATCGCAAACGTAATCGATGCATGTTATTCGTCACCAAACAACGTGAACTACAAACGAGATTAACTATTTCCCCATTATCAATCCGGACTCAATCCTGACGGCATTTTACTCTATAGTTCTTCCCCTCACCACAGCTGTGTAATTTCCACATTTTTTACGAAACTTTCCCGTCGAAAAATGTGAAAGATTTTTCACTGATCACATAATTATCGGAATAATTTATTCGTGTGAGGGTCCCCCACTACTCTACACGCACGTTGTCAATGAATGAATGAATGCCATTCACTGATTGCGTGTGTGTGCGTGAATCAAGGGGTAAAGAGTTTGTTGAAATAAAAAACCGGCTTATTTTTTTCTAGCATATCAACCCCGTTTTGCTGATTTTTGATGCCTGTGTTTATTTTCCAGTGGAAGATTCACCCCCTTCTAAGAAGAAAAAGAGCAAGAAAACGAAAAAAGAGAAACGAAAAGAGGGGAAATCTTCGAAGAAACGCAAGCGGTCGGCAGATAGGGAAAGTGGAGGGGTGAGTATTACAGTGTTTTTGCGTGGACGGATTTCGATCTTGGCGCACATTTTATACACCACTGCTGTGTTTGCTTTATATAAAAGCGTTTTAAAACTCACACAATCCATGTAAGAATTTCACTGTTTTATTTGTGTTTTGAAAAGTATTTTGTAAAGAGTAACTTCTCAACTCAGGTTCATGTTTTTCATACTGTTTAGACTGTGTTTTTATTTGTCACTTCCTCATCAGACATGACTGTTTTGGGGTTTGACCAAATATTTCCTCTGTAATTCATGCTTTTTTTTTCTATGGGTATAATTTTTAATTATCATTTGGTTTCCAGTGACCTTACTTAAGAAATAACTGTAATTTAATTATAATTACTAATTTTTATCAAGTTTGCATGCAAAATGTTTGTTTTTATTTAGTGAAACAATGTTTTGTGTGGTTCCAGTACAAAATGCTTTGAAATTTGCAAACTATCAATTAACATAAAACTACACAAGAAATTAGAATAGTTTTGATTTCAAAGTGTTAGTTATTTGTTGTTGCTTTGTATGTGAACTGAAAGATGTTGAATCCGGCAGCCAGTTTTGATTCTTAATGACAAAACACCGTTCATATCTGGATACATAAGTTGCGGTTGGATGTAAAATTGTCTTTTTGTTCAAATTTGACAGTTTTGAAAAGAAATTATGCATATCTGGGGAAAGTCGTGATGCTGTGCACTGTACTCCAAGACAAATTGTACTTCTTAAAAACAGACTGTGTTGATCCCTTGCACCAAAGTTAAATGTGGCTACTCTCTGTCGTGCTTGTCATTTTGGGAGGCAAATTGCCCCAAACAATTATATGATGGTGACTGTGAGCGTGCAAATGCTGCGTTGCTTAAATTGCACACTTCACTAACACACCTACGGGGACATTGACTCCCAAAATGGTGCAACCAAGATTAGTGTGATGATGACGTCAGGTGAATGGGTCAATATATAGATACGGTAACCAGTAATTAAAAAAAAATAATCATTGCTCAATCTTTGGCAGACTTTTATTAGTTAAATCCAAGTCTTAGAAAATGTACGACAAATACTAAAGAAAAAAGAAACTGTCAATAGACACGATCGGCAACCGGAGTCACATGACTTATAGTGGGCATACACTGTAAACAAACCAAGCAAGTGATGCTGAGTGTGCATGGAAAAAGCATGGCTGCTTCCCACCTTATGGCAAAAGCACTGGGAAGCAGCAATGCTTTTTCCATGTACACTGAGCATCGCTTGCTTGGTTTGTTTACATCGTGTACCCACTAGGAGCCAGTGTCTATTGTACATGAGTTAATACCAATGTCCCATGTACAGTTTTTACATGAGCTCTACTCCACCTACTTTCTCACTGCCTGAATCCTTGCATCATAGAAAGCATCAATGCATTTTCTGTGTTCAATATGTTTGTATTTGACTTGGAATTACATAGAGAATGTTGTCCATCAGCATTTTGAATTTTTCAGGAATTTGTTTTTTATTCTATGAGGCTTCCGTGCTGATTCACCATGAAACATCAGGGCCCTCTGCTTACTGCCAAATTCTGCGCTTGCGATCACTATTCTTCACTTACAGGGCAAGCGCCAAATTTCTGCTGTGTAAGCGACGAATGCCTAGAAACGTGGAGTACGCACATGCACAAGCAAAAATTCCCTTCTAATCTATGAAAACTACGTTTGACGTAAGCGCGTAATTCCCTGTTTCCGTAAGCGCCTTGTTAACAAAAAGTAAACCTGTTTTTTGAAATTTTCAGAAGTTTCTAACCCGTTTGATTGTTTTACATTCATTAACAACCATACACAAGCCATTCTTTTGTCTTCCAGAGCTTGTAACCACTCAACAAAACTACAATCGTAGAACTTGCAATGTAGATACTTTGGCATTCTGAATACCAGAGATATTGTTGACCTAGGTTTTACAATTTCTGAACGTTTTTACTTTTAGTGGCTTTGAATTTTTATTTCATGTTTGTATTTTGTGTATAAATATGATTGGCCTTAATTGGAAGATTTATCTTTATCACGTGTCGGCAGTCCCTTTTAAAAATGGTACCTGTAAGTAACACACAAAAAAGCAAGCCAGCTTGATAATAGAATGGTGCCTGTCATGGGAATCTGCAAGTGATATGAAGCAGACCTTCAAAGAGATGGCTTGTAAAATGCCATCTGAATAGAGTGTCTTTGGGCTGGCTAAGTCCGTGTCTGAATTAGCGGCTACAGCTAGATTTCCGCGTCATCATGTGTTGAAGTATAGGACGTCTTTAGCAACATGCACTTGGCAACAGTCGTAGCCATAGCTGTAGCCGCCAATTCGGATACGGCATAAGATGGGTTTTGGCTTCTTGCCTGAGCAGCCATGTTGAAGTCAGAGCCAAAGCCGTTGTTCATATTCCAGCTTCATAGTGCTATTCCTATTGTATTTTCAGGAGAGTGATTCCCCTCTGAGTGATGATGGGGAGATTATATTTAAACATAAAAGCAAGAAAAAGAAGGATACCTCTCCTAAGGTGATTAACTTACTGTCATCTTTAAGTAATTATGGAATTTTAATGGGAAAGTTTGCATTTTTATTGTATGTTTTACATACTGAGGCCAGCCATATAAACAATTATTTCCATGTAACTTGGCTGAAATGCTGTCATTTTCAGAGTAGTGTGTCTAAATTTGGTCTCGTTAAAAATGTCTTGTAATTTAGATCAGAGCAACAAATTCACAATCACCCAAAATATGAAGCAGTTATGAGTCGTTGTTTGACATAAAAGTGACCAGCTCTTCAGTGCAGTAGTCACAAGATAATTTTATAAGTCTGTCTTACTTATTTGATTGGGATTTCATTTTTGTTTGTTTAAAATAATTTATGACATTAGATGATTTAAATGTTGATAGGATAATACTTGTGTAGGTTTTCTTCCAGTCCGTGGCTATTTTCGTATGTTATGGTTACTATGGTTACAGGAAAAGGAGAAAGACATGGGACCCAAGAGCTCATTGCAATTGATGCGAGAATTTGGCATTGAGGAATTTGAGATGGAATACCAGGAGGAAGATTATGACAGTCTCATCAACTACAAGCTCTTCTGCCAACATGTCCGCCCCTTGGTCATCGAGAATGCTCCCAACTTACCAACGACCAAGATGACAACACTTCTTGCATCCCTCTGGACAGAGTTTGCAGCCAGTAACCCAAAGAAGGGCATGTCTAGGCCCCCGCCTCCTCAGCTTCTGATGTCCTCACCAGAGGCACCTAAAGAGACCACACCTGTGAAGGAGCCAGTAGTGCAAGACAAAGTAAAGGAGACCAAGGAAGTTGAGAAGGATGTTGATGTGGAGGAGACTAAAGAAGCCAAGGAGGTCAAAGGTGGGTTGTAGATAACATGTTTTGAAGTCCACTTTTGGCAAGGTAGAAAGTTTTTAGATAATAAGTAATTTGTTTCCTATTTTAGGTAAGAGTAAATCTGCAAGCAAGGACAAATCTAAGGGCAAGAAGAGAAAGGTTGCTCCTCTCAAGATCAAGATTGGCGGACAAGGAAGAAAAAGAAAATCACACTCATCGGTAAGTTCCCTCAGCATGCATCAAGGCCTGATGCCCCTTTTAAAAGGGCAAGGGCTCTAAGGCATTTTTTTCTCTTTTGTAAATGGCACCTCTATGAGGAAATTGTAAATTTCTACTGGAATATTTCAAAGGGCACCAAGGCAATGACCAGGGGCACCAAGGCAATCTGTCTTTGTTGCCTTCAAAGGCAGTGTTCATTAAGCAGCATAAAGTAAAAATTACGTTTATACAGTCCACTTTTATTGTATGTGTCTTTGTCTTGATTTTAGAAAAGCTGTTTTGAAAATGACAACATCTTACTTTGATAGATTGTTCTTCACCACTAACAGTACCCTCTTTAATCATTGCCCAATATTCATGTGGACCTCTATCTATTATATTTAATTTTCATATAACTTTTTACAGAGTGAAAGTGGAAGTAACTTCAGTGATCAGATTCCTAGTGATCTTTCGGATGAGGAAGCCAAGAGCGCCCCCTCTGTTCAGTCCGACAGCTCAGCAAGCCGATCATCAGCACGCAAGTTGAAGAAACCCCGTCCCAAGCCGACCATTCTACAGAAGAAGAAAAAGAAAAAGAAGAAAGGGTCAGAAGAGGATGGCTATGAGGTAAAGATAATCCAGACATATATTTCTTGGTGATATCTCAGACCTGGAGTTTCATCTTTGAGAGGGCAAGGCCATTTTCATTTTGAAAAGGACACTTCCAGTAAAAATAACTTAAAACTTACTATGGCAATTTTGAAAGGGTACCAAGGCCACGACCAGGGCAACGTTTGTCATGAAGCACATTGCTTTCAAGTCCCTGTAGAAGTTTACATTTGGTTCCTTACTGTAGTGCCCCTTCAGCAGGGAGGGAAGGAGGTTTGTACCCCTTTCAAGAAGGAAGTACAAGCCCTGCTCTGAATCGCACTGTTCAGAGAATCAAAGCATCACCCAACCTTTAAAGGGTCCGGGAGAATATTAAGCCCAGTCATATTTATATGACCAAATTTCATATGTGAATCTACCCAAATTATGGATCTATAAATGGTTTTTAATTTGTATTGTTTAGACTGACCATCAGGATTACTGTGAGGTATGCCAGCAGGGTGGTGAAATCATTCTGTGTGATACTTGCCATAGAGCCTATCATCTTGTCTGTCTGGATCCTGAACTCGACGCAGCACCAGAAGGCAAATGGAGTTGTCCTCACTGTGTAAGTACACTTATACTCCAACCTGTTCTTTTGTCTTGGATGGATGAGAAAAATAAAATAGTTTGGGGTTGAACAAAGAAAAAATTGACTCAAGTGCGACCTCTGGATCAATGTGCTGGTGCTCTACCAACTAAGCCCTGATGTTGTATGTCTTCCTATTTGTCACCACTTTGTTTGGGGCGCCAGTCAGAAGCCATTCAACCTGTCACTGTCATATGGCCAGGGATCACACCCAAGTTTACGATACAACCTGGGAAGCAGCAGCAGAGGGATCATTAAAGGCTGCAACTTTTTATTTTAAATTGTAAACTTTTCTTGTTCAACCCAAAATCCCCTTGTGAGTTATTTCTTGAAAAATAGAATAAGTATGTTTAAAATAAGTAAGCTCGGTCCATACTTCTCACGATAGCAAAAGTGATGTGAAACTTGATGACACACTTAATCAGTAGGTGCTGTTTTTCAATTGTGGCGCAAGAAAAGTTGATTGCTTCACATTTCCCATGAAGTATGAACTGGGCTTTAACACTTGAGTGAATATGAATAGGAACGAAGCATTACTTGTGTCTTGATATGTTCCTTAGGAGACGGAAGGTGTTCCCGTACAGGAAGAGGAGCAAGATGAACACATGGAATTCTGCAGAGTATGTAAAGATGGAGGAGAACTTCTATGCTGTGATCAATGCCCTTCATCATATCACATCTTCTGCCTTAACCCTCCCCTTAAGGAGATACCAGATGGAGAGTGGGTCTGTCCTAGGTGCTCAGTAAGTATCTCATACCACCATTGACGTACCCCCCTCAATACCCTCTCCTCTTAAGGAGATACCAGATGGAGAGTGGGTCTGTCCTAGGTGCTCAGTAAGTATCCCATACCACCCCTGACGTACCCCCCTCAATACCCTCTCCACTTAAGGAGATACCAGATAAGTTCTTTGGTCATAAAATCCTTTGTTGCTTGACAAGGATCATAAAACCTACACATACAAAGAATAATTAATGAATCTGTAACAAATTTTTCTAAAACATATTTCAACCTCTCTGCATTCACAGTGTGAACCACCAAAGGGCAAAGTTCAGAAGATACTGACATGGCGTTGGACTGTCCCACTGGTCAACACTGACCCCCTGGACCCAGAGTGTGGAAGCCCAACCAAGAAAGAGCCTGGCTTTAAACCAACCCGAGAGTTCTTTTGTAAATTTCATGGCATGTCCTACTGGCACTGTGACTGGGTCACAGAGTTACAGGTATAAATAGTTTTATGTTTTGAGAAATGTGTACATGTGTGTGATGTGTGTGGTCATGTGATACTCTGTATTGAGTGACTTCATGAAGTTGAATGGACAAGCCTCACTTTATGTCCAAACTGGATGTGTTTGATATGAGTGTTGGTCATCATTAATTAACAGTGATGGAGGTTTTTTTGATGGGAAATACTTCATCCATTTGTTGTTTTTTTGAAATTCTGTTCAGATGGAAGTTTTCCACATCATTCTTTACCGTAACTACACCCGTAAGTTTGACATGGAAGAACCGCCGCCATTAGAGGATGGCGAGACGTACGGAGGTAATTGGCGTCTTAAGACGAGGAACAAGGGGAAAGAAGTTGAAGAGCATCACATCAACTTGGAGGAGAAGTTCTACCGCTATGGTGTTCAGCCTGAATGGTTACAGATCCAGAGGTAAAACCAGGGGATGGATTCCAAGTAGATTGTCATGGGAATTCGGTAGAAGAAGTGGGATACACACGCTCCTTGAAATGTTTGCATGCACTTTCATGGCAAATTTTTCCTGAAGTGGTGTAGGGGAAAGTAATGATCACCTTTCTATTCTTGTATTATCTTCCAGGATCATAAACAAGCAGGTACGACATCGAAGTGGTAAGACGTTATACTTAGTCAAGTGGCGTTCTCTTCAGTATGATAACTGCAGTTGGGAAGAAGGAGATCTGATCAGAGAGATACCTGATGGTTCAAAACACATTGAATACTACAACTCCCACAAGTAAGATTATCCATCAATCCGTCTGTGGTGTCTTTTCCATATCGCTGAAAGCTGAAAATACTGAACACAGTTTTGTTTGCTAGGCAGTGTTGTAGTTTTCATAATTATATAAAGTTTCATGTATTGTTTATGGCAGTCGTAATTTAAACCAGTGTTCAAACAAGAGCATGGCTTAATATCATATCACGTTATTCGACTTGTATTTGCATAGACAAATCTTGCTTAGCAAGCACAGCTTAAATGCTTAGCTGCTTAAATGCGTATCGTTTTTCTGACGAGCAAAACTAAGCTAGATACCAGTTATAATTTGGACATGTGAAATGGTATTTGAGCTGGCGACCTTTTTCTAGTAATTATAATTTTGTTGTGGTTGTGCATAGCAACTTTTTATGATATTGTTCACAGGTATGTAGGATTTGATATTTATTTCATAGAGTAACCTTTTTCATTTGGAATGTAAATTTGTCTTGGTGAGTAGTGTTATGAAATTTGAACCTTGATTCAAACAATGTGTGTTTCCTCTGCAGGAAAAACATGCACACACCCATAGAATCAAAGAGTGGGAAGAAGAAGAAAGGAAAGAGCAAGAAAACTAGAAAAGAAGAAGAAGAAGAAGAAAAGGAGAAAATAGATGTAAGTATTTTGTACAAAGTCTAATACTTGATAGACAGACTGACAGTTAGGGTGTTGCACTTCTGTTTTCAAATTAATCCCACAACTTTGCTTGTAATGTTTTTCTTCATTTCATAGTGTAGTTTTTACTTTGCCATAGAAACAAACAAGATGACTTGGTTTTATGTAATTTAGTTATGTAAAAACAACTTCTTTGTTTAGGTGTAGCTATGTATAAGGAAAAGTTCAAACCAAGAAACAAAAGCAAAGTCATCAGTACAGACATGAACTGACAAGTTATCTAGTACCTATAAACATTGAAGGTGATTGTAGAAGTAAAGATATTGACAACAAAGACCAGTAGAATTTTGTTTTTAGTACTAGTTCCATCTCACTTGCAAATCAACAACAGAAAAATCAGTTATTTTCTGAAAAGTGGAGGTAAACATACTGTGCCATATTGAAAAGCCAAAAAGTCCTCACAGGCAATATGAGTGATCTGTTATCCCAGTGGTATACTATGTGTCTTTGTTCAAAGTAATTTCAAAATTGCGTTTTCAAAACCTATGAAAATAGTTAACAGATGTTTTTAGGACTGTAGGAAAAAGGGAGGTCAGCAAAGTACTGCTAACCTTTCAAATTAAAATAAATGAAACAAGTTTACTAAAAGAATCACTCTTTCCCAGGTTTAAGGTTCATTGAAGCCATTGAAAAGAACTTGAAAATTTCTTTAGATTCTTTTTCGCCCTCTATATACAAACTTTAATAACTCCCACGAACTCCCAAAACTTGGTGATTGAATTTTTTTTTGATGGATTGCACCTTTAACATGGTCCTGCTCCCTAACCCCCCTCCCCCTACTCCCACCCTACAAAGGGCAAGCGAAGGCGGGAGGAAGATGACGATGAAGAAAGAGAGGAAATTAAAGTAGATGTGAGTTCCCATTGAACTATGTTAAATGTTCGGTTGTCATATAGCAAGGCTCGCATCCACCAAGTAGCAACCTATATGCCTGTATTTACGACATTGTTGTTTTTTTCTTTCATTTTAGTTTTCATTAGCTTTCTACTGTTGTCTGTGTTACATAACAGAAGCATATATCAATGCATGCTGCAGGAAAACTACAACTTTTGTTTGTCAAGTGGCTTCAGACAACCTAAACCTATTTCTTTGCCCTTGGTGTATAGCACTCCGCCCATTTAAAGTCCTTTTTTTTCTTCTGTCACTGATGTTACACTTAAAAGCATTTTGAATGGCCAAATTTCCCTTGACAAGATTACACTTGATAAAAAGTTGTAATAATTTACCTCCAAGAAAATCCTATGAATTTAATTTTTGAAAGCCACAACATTTGGGTAAAGTTGTAGTTTTCTTCTTTGAGTGTCTCCATTGTGAAATCACGATCTCAGGGCTGGAATTTCTCAGCTAGTATTTAGATGTCCGTGGTCCTTGGTCAAAAGTTTTAGTTCCGTTGTTAATTTTTGTCTCATTAAAATTCTAAATTCTAATTAAAGCAATAGTTTTGATGATCCGATGTTACAAATTGTCCATGTCCCGGTCCAGATTCATCCTCTTATAAAGATTTCAGAGATTATTGTATTTTGGAAGAATTTTATTAAGGTAAGAAATTCCAGGCTTGAAGTGTTGAGGTGGTTCAACATATTTACAAGCACACAAACCATACACTAAACTTTTTCAGAGTGATGAAATTGTGGATCATTACATAGAAATGGTTTGCCCATGAAAGTTTTTTTCTAAGTAACAGACGACTTAAAAAAAAGCACTCTTGTGAACTCGTGCACTATTGACTTAATATCAAGCCCTATTCTGGATTTGAAGATCTGCGCTTAATGGGTGTAGTCCACACGTATCCCCAACAGACCCCTGGGGATTAAAGTCAACATCTTTATGCACTCTTTGTCAGGTTTTGGGGCAGGGATGGAGGAGAGTAGCCTCTGTACGCTTGTGAAAATGTTGAATCACCCCTCACCGGTTCCCCCCAAATGAGCATAGAGTCAGAACAATATCAATAGATATGACCATAAATGTTTTACACACTAATGTCTGCATGGCTTCCTGCGTCATCAACAAGGTCCAGTGACAAGAAATCCGAAGAAAAAAAATTTCTTGATAATAAATCATGATTTTCGATCACTGCACAGTTTTGCCCTCATTTTGTTGGAGCAGTACTCTCTAAAATGTCTTTCCAGATAAAAGTTGTCAACTGCTGTCAATTCCGTCAGTCTACTCTCAGTAACTCTTCGTCAATTTTAAGTTTTTTGCATGACCGACTGAAGACTCTACTTTGTGTACGAATGTCTCCTTGAAATTGACCTAAAGAGGATATAGTAGCCAAGAAAATGCACTCTAACTATATACATCTGTAGTGTATGTAAGCTGTGTAACAACCTGCATGCAAATCCAAAATAACAATGCATTTTTCAATCGGACCTTTGGGTTTATGGTCACAAACTATGCTGCTAAAGTTTGCTTATAATTACGAGTAAGATCGTCTTGCTGCACTGTCCCATATAAAGGTATAAAACTTGCAGCTGCCCAAAGCCACTGTAATTTTTTGGTTGATCTTAACTTAGGTTGATAAAAATATTTGTCAAATTCATTACAATTTTTATGGAAAAGTATTCTTTTATAACAACTTTGAACTGAGACTTGGTGCAAAGCTCGACTTATATTCAAAGTTTATACTTCAAACTTAATGGAATGAGTTTTTAACCAGTAGAAGTACCAGACTCTTATCAAATGGGCCTCTTTTGGGATTGATTGGCCATGTGCCAATGCTGTGACTATTATCAAATGGGCCTCTTTTGGGATTGATTGGCCATGTGCCAATGCAGTGACTTTTCAGCAATCTATTGATGTCAGTTCAGATACTGCCTTCAAGACGGTGAGGATTATTGTGTAGTATGGACAGTTTCTTTGGCAATCCATCTGCAATGCTGCCCAAGTTATTATATGTGACCCAGCTTTCAGTACATGGGTTGAATTTACAGGCTACTCCATCATCAATATAACCATGTTTATTTAGGTTTCCCTGTATGACGTTGACAAAGACCTCAATTTATAACATGGATGTAAATACTGTAGCTTTTTAAACAATTTCTTTCCATTATGTTGAGTTATTTTCTTTTACTTCCTTTCAATGTTAAATGCTGCAGTGTTTTTTGGTTTTTAACTTCAGTGTTTAAGAATTCTTTTGCCTGAAAATAGTGCTGTGGAATATGTTTGTTTTTTTAATGTGAATATTTTATTGATGAGTGTTTTCGACTTGATTTATAACTGTGTATGGAAGAGAATTAACAGATTGAAGACTGAACCGATAAAGCATTTGCAGCCCAAGGGCAACTTTCCCAAGTCTCTCATAAGATTAAATACCTATCTTGTTATTAAGGATGAGAAATTTCAGATTTGGTCTTTAATCTACTTCTTTAGTGCTGAGGATACTTTTCGAAAAGCTCCTTGAAATCTATAACTCCAGGGGTAATAGATCAATAGGTCTAGTCCCTGTTAAATAAATGGTAGTTACAACAATAATGGTCATTGGGTATACAGGGGACATTGTGATCATGAATGGGCGGTCATGAGATCATTTCTGTAAAATCCAATGTGTCTTTTTCACTGGTCCATATCTAATGGTTAATTTTCAACATTGGCTTAACCGAGGCTCATATTATTTGAAGCCATATGAACAGCCATTGCGTGGAAGGGTCAATATTATTTATACTTGTTGAGCTTTGAGTTGGCCAGATGGACCGCTTAGAGTCTTCTGTGTTGGTAGGTTGGGAGATATTGGTATTTGTCCAGCTGACTACTTTTAACAAAGACCAGTAAGTAAGAAACAAAGTGTGTAAACATTGGCTCGTTAGCTTAGACAATATGTATTGATGTTGGGGGATGTGTGTGCTCAAGGGTCAAGATTTTGAGTGAGCTGCTGGGTCAGATAAAGGAAAGACTACTCAGCTTTGGTCAACAAAACTCTTTCTTGTAAGGGTTAAGCAATCTACTGAATCTTAACACAGACGCCACAGCACAAGAAAGAGGCAATTGTGGTGATTTCTTGTGGTTGATTCCAGGCCTGGATTAGGTTTTATTTGTGTCTCTTGACACACCAAGATGCTTATAGGATTAACCGAACCCTTCACTGCTACCTGCTTGTTCCTGCATGGCCCAATTGCACTTAACACGCAAAGCATTGTAACCAAACCGAGTTTGGGAATGTAAAATAGTCTGACCCCTTTCCTGATTTAAAAGAAAATCAGTATTCAGTGTCACTCTTGGAGTCAGGGAACATGTCAAAGACTGGTACCATGATAAAGGTGTATTGCACTTGCCACGTTCACATCTGTCATGGGTTAGTTGGTCTCAGACACCCTTCACTTAAAACCAAACTACAAGATCATCAAAGACAAGTTAGAAAGAATAATGATTAGAAAATTGTTCCCCTATTTCTAATAGCCGAAGAAGAAGTATGAGGAACAGCCGGCGTTCATCACAGCCTGCGGTGGTAATCTGCATGACTACCAGCTAGAAGGGTTGAACTGGTTGCGATACTCATGGGCACATCGGCTCAGCTGTATCCTAGCTGATGAGATGGGTCTAGGAAAGACTATACAGACGATTGCCCTCTTGTACTCGCTCTACAAAGAGGTATGTAGACACACACTATCACTGTGATTGGCAGGTTTAGACAACTGAAAGTAAATAAGTTCATGCTTTGTTTTTATCATGTGCTTATTGTATCTGCTTAAATGGTAAAAGGTTGAATCTGGGGAGACTGGATGGAGAATAAAATGATTAACAAATTCTTGCAAGTTTTACTTATTTCATTCTAAAGTTTAAAAAAAAATTCTTAATAAGCCTTTAAGGATTTGTTTTCTGGACAAGTGTTGGCAAGAAGCGTTTGTTCAATGTAATATCAAGTGTCGTTTTTATTTCCTCTTACAAATTTTCAGATTGAGTTTTTATATAAATTATCCATGTTTATTTGTGTTGTCATTGATAGCATTTTATTTCTAACTCTTCATGATTGTTATATTCACTGGCAGGGTTTGAGTAAGGGACCATTTCTGATCAGTGCACCTCTTTCAACCATCATCAATTGGGAGAGAGAGTTTGAATTCTGGGCACCAGACTTCTATGTGGTGACATACTGCGGGGACAAGGACAGCCGAGCTACCATCAGGTTCAGTATATTTGTTTATCTATTTTTTAAGTTAACTTATTTTAATTTTAAGTTTTTATGAATTACCCAGAGAAGGGTGGGTCACAGAATTTTGAAAGTTATGGAGCATTTGTTGGAATCACGTACTGTTCTCAATGTTATGACCATCTTTAAATGGTTTCCCAAATGTATGTTCTATAACCCAGTACTCTCATTTAAAAAGTTGGACGCTTACCTGAAGATCACCTGCTGTTCTCAGTTCAACATGGACGAAGCTCATAAACTAGAGTTGTGTTAACTCTTCTCTTGGAACATCAAGCATTTTTAGCATTGAAGTTTTGAGCACATTTCCTTTTCTCTTATTTGTCTGAGTGCCAAACAAAACTGAATAATCCTTGTGCTCTTGGCATCACGTCTTGTAATTGCCTGTCTGCACTTCTGTTTCTTAACTAAAAAGTTGTGATTATTTACAGGGAGCATGAATTCTCCTTTGAGGAAGATGCAGTGCGTGGAGGCAAGAAAGCCTACAAGATGAAGAAAGACTGTGTAGTTAAATTTCACGTCCTCCTTACATCATACGAGCTGGTCACAATTGATAACACCACCCTGCAATCTGTAGACTGGGATGTCCTGGTAGTAGATGAAGCACATAGACTCAAGAATAATCAGTCTAAGGTATGAGTTTAAGATCTTAGCTTTTCCTCAGGGAATTTGTTTTGCTCTGTTTTGGGGGAATCATTAAAAATGTTCCCTGTTCATTCCAAACCCAACTGACTGGTTCAAGATGGTTTTTGATATCGTGAGGCTTTGTCTGAAGTAATGGGTTTGGCAATGGCTGTGGTCAGAATGCTGAAATGTCCTAGATCCTTTAACATAGCTGTAGCCAAAGTCAGATGGGGCTTTCTATATGGTCACATAACTTTAAAATGGTGAATGTATTCTATGATGCTGAAATGTTTGACTAATAATGGCTTGCCTATCTAGCCCAGTTCAAAGGTTAGGGGGAGGGGGGTGTAAATTAGAGATAATAAGTTACTGATGATCTTTTGTGTTTTCCCCATTTAGTTCTTCAGGATTTTGTCTCAGTACAGCATTGGGCACAAGCTGCTTCTGACCGGTACCCCGCTGCAGAACAACCTAGAAGAACTGTTCCATTTGCTCAACTTCATGAGCCAAGAAGAGTTCTCGTAAGTTTCAAAGTCGTAAATATTTGAGCATGATCGCTGGTTCTGAACCTCAGTTTGCACTGACACTAATTCTGATGACAGCAATGAACAGCCAACTGGTTGGCTCATTCATCTACATGTAAACCACAAGCTTCACAAACTGTTTATAATATAGTCTCAAATTCAAATTTCAAACTAATGGAAGAAAGAAAAGTTGAAGATTAATGACAAGCCACCAACAAGTCCCGCTAGCTAGTTAGTGAAAGTAATCCAGACTAACCCTGTTATAACTTGATCTGTTTAAATCACAGTAATCTTCAAGTTTTCTTGGATGAGTTTGAGGATATCTCCAAAGAGGATCAGATTAAGAAGCTTCATGACATGTTGGGTCCTCACATGCTGAGACGTCTCAAGGCAGACGTCCTGAAAGGAATTCCTTCCAAGAGTGAATTCATCGTCAGAGTTGACCTCAGTCCCATGCAGAAGTAGGTTTCTCTTTAAAAGTTTAAGTATTAATGTTTCAGAATTTTGGAAACAGCTTTTGTTTGTTCTGGTTGTGGTCAAAGCCCATGCTTGGAAAATCACTTGCAGCCAGTCAGAGTTAATGCTAAAACCATTGTTAGGGGCTTGCAGGGTAACATACTTCAAGGCTGTCAATGGGAGGGCAAAAGGGGCACAGGTCCCTAAATTGGGCAACTCTCCTTCAAGATATGTAGAAAACAATTGTTTATGTTTCTCTAAATTGTTTTTACAAGAAAATATTCTCTTATTACAGGAAATACTACAAGTACATTCTGACCAGGAATTTTGAAGCGTTGAATGCCAAGGGTGGTGGGAATCACGTGTCTCTCCTCAACGTCATGATGGATCTGAAGAAATGCTGCAATCATCCTTACTTGTTTCCAACAGCTGCACAGGTAAATGTCTTCACTTGTATCATTGCCTACTGAGTGAGGACCTTGTCACTCAAGGCAGATCTCAGGAGCAAGTTAGAGGCAACCAACTGGTAACAGTTTTTTTCAACATTTACTGAATTTTCCTGAGATTTAAACGAACGACAGAAAAGAACTGCAAGTACGTGTTTACATGTACAAGCTGAAAATTGTGCATGGTTTTCCACTATTTTCTCCTGACTCACACCATGGATTAAGCTCAAATTTTCACAGGTTTGTTATTTCATGTATATGGTTGATCACACAAAACGTGAACACTGTCTACCACTATTTTGTCAGCTCCACCAATCCTGTATAATACCTTTAATCACTGTCCCCTAGGAAAGGATCCTACCATATCCTCCAACAGTCTCACCTTCTTATAACCTTCATGCTGTTATGAGTGTATCTGCTACCAGCCCGCCCATAGAGGTGTCTTCCTGGCGGTCATGGTGCACTGTCTGAATGTCATTAGGACACAGTGCAGTGGCTGCATTCACTGGACTTAGACATTTAGTTAGACAGGCGTACATGAGAAGATCTGTGACCTTATACTGACAACCTATATCTTAAGATATCACTTTTGCTAACTCGTTAAATTTCTTTCTATTAATGCATTCACAGGAAGCTTTGCGTTTGGCAAACGGTGCCTTTGAGCCCAAAGCTCTTGTTAAGTCTTGTGGGAAACTCATCCTTCTGCAGTCTATGCTGGAGAAACTGAAAGAGGACAACCATAGAGTTCTTATATTCTCTCAGGTATGTTTGTGTCTGGACAAGAAAAAGACTTAGGGGTGAGGGTGGGGGGGGGTGGGTACAGTGTAAGAGATTGGGGATATGTTTTTTGTAAAAGAGTTTATGGGACAGGTTTGTTTTGTGATGGATGATACTTGCAGTTTTATCCCAGTGGAAACTAGATATACAGTTAAGTGTGCCAACTTGTCCACATGATTTTAACTAAAGCCAGTGTCCATGCAAAAAAATATTTCATCTCGGAAATGGATTGATTCTAAGATTTTGTTCTTGTAACTGATGATACAGATGACAAAAATGTTGGACATTCTGGAAGACTTCCTGGAGGGAACCGGTTATAAATATGAACGAATTGATGGAGGTGTCACTGGTAGCCTGCGCCAAGAAGCCATTGACAGATTTAATGGTAAGATGAGGCATCATGTAGTTAAATCTCTCTTTTGAGTATGTGTGGTTCCGATGGAACCGGTGGAGTCGACGTTTCGGACAGTATAATCTGTACATTGTCAGGAGACTGCTGGATTCCAACTGGGCCTTTGGCTTATAAGGAAGAGTTGTGGGAAGTGTCATTCACTTGGGGGTTGCCAGTCTGGCTTGGGTGCTGGAGTAGGTGAAGGTAGAGCCTGGGGGCTTGAGGCACCTTTCCTTAATGGATATTGCAATTAATGTAACCCAGATATTCTTAAAAGTATCTTGCTCTAAAGCTCCTAGACTCATTTCAATAATGATCTTGAATTTGTCTTGACAGCACCTGGAGCTGAGCAGTTTGTTTTTCTACTGTCTACAAGAGCTGGTGGTCTGGGTATTAATTTGGCCACAGCAGACACAGTGGTCATCTTTGATTCGGATTGGAATCCTCATAATGATATCCAAGCTTTCAGTAGAGCTCATCGTATTGGTCAAGCTAACAAGGTGATGATCTATCGATTCGTCACTAGGTTCTCAGTGGAGGAGAGAATCACACAGGTAAGCAACAAATACAAACAAACAAACAAACAAACTCAATAACTTTTTAGGTGTGTGTGGAAGGAGGGTTAGGGTGCGTTTAAACAGGTTCATTTAGTTGATCTTGTTTTAAAATTTGCTGAATTTGAAATTTTATTTTTGTATTTCTTTGTAATCCTTATTTTTCTTTTTGGTGGGGGAAACTTTTAGAAGCGTAGTGAATCTAAAAGGATGAATTAATCTTTTCTTGGAAGAATTCATAACTCTGAGATCAGCTGACTGTTTTTGTTTTTCACTTTGATTTCTCAAATGAGAAACATCTAGAATGCTAGAAGAGCTATGAAACACAGACACAGAAAATAATTCATCTTGTGCTTTTCTTTTGTCAGGTTGCCAAGAAGAAGATGATGTTGACTCATCTTGTAGTCAGGCCAGGTCTTGGATCTGCAGCCAAGGGAGCCATGTCTAAGAAAGAACTGGATGACATTCTCAAGTTTGGTACGGATGAACTCTTCAAAGATGAACTCAAACAAGGTGAGAACTCACACCATCAATTGTCATGTTCCCAACATTCAAAAGCATTCCTGACTATGGATTCTCGTTATATGTAAAAATGCTACCAGACTATTTTGCCATGAGTCTTGGAAGTTGTCCGAATTAATGTCTTTAGTAGTGGCTATGGCTGTAGCTGAAACTGCTTCATTGAGACATGGTATTGTTTGGTTGACATTGAAATGAACTGGAGTTTCTGACTGGTGTTTTATACTTATTGAATGAATTAGATGACGGCAATGAGGGAACAATCACATGGGATGATCGCTCCGTCAATGAGCTCCTTGATCGTACCAAGGAGGGTATTGAACAGAAGGACATGGCTGATGATTATCTCAACTCCTTCAAGGTGGCTAGTTATGTCATCAAGGAAGAAGAAGAAGAGGAGGAAGAGGTAAGATGGGATGCAAGACATTAATACATGCACCTGATATGCAGATCATGGGGAATATGATACAATAGTATACTTAGTTCTTATATAACGGTTTATGTATGGGTGTCTCAAAGCACTTAATATTCTAATAACAGATATGCTCATTTTTAAATTATGAGACCCATCTATATAGCATCTTGTAAGAGTTTATGAGGTGATAACAGCGCAATCTGCATCAAACAATATCAGAAAACAATGGGGCAAACCCTTTTTCTTATTTATAAGTGCTCTGGGTTCTTTTACGCTCTTTACACAACTCATTTGACCAACAACTTTACTCCCCATCTGAAGGATGAAGCAATAACGGTTCTTACTTTAAGGACACTAGTGATAAGACCGATACCTGAAACCACACTCTGCTGATTAGAAACACCAGAACTTGAGTCTGATGCACTAGACTACCAGGTCATGACACTCCATAGGAATACCAAGACATGCATCAGCCCATCCCATCTCCACACTAACATACCCGCACGTTGACTCTTTTTTCTCTTCAACTGTCCTACTGATTTTTGAATCTGAATGTATATCTCTGTATACATTTGGATATTAGTTTGGACATAGAGTACAAATTGGCTATAATTAGGTTGGGATACTAAGAGATGTTGGTGTCCTAATAAAGGTTTGGCCAGACATTTACTCTTAAACATACGTTGACACAAGCTTTTGGGATAAACTTACTCTATCCAAGTTCCATCTGTTAACCTTGACAACAACAAACTGGTTGATTAAGAAAGTAACCCCTATACTGCCAGCCAGAACCTAAAACATATTCAGAAATCAAGCCCTTTTCCCCCATAATGTTTTCTCTTTTCCCAAAAAGCCAGAAAATAACTCTCTTTTTTTCAAATGTAACAAGCAAGAACCATTTAGAAACTCTGATCAAAAAACCTTTCGATAGTTTCTCCCTTTTTGCCAAATTTCTGGAATACCAAAGCTCTTAAATTACCACTTTTCCCACTAGCCGGAAGTTGAGACAGAAGTCATCAAGCAGGAATTGGAGCCTTCAGACCCTGCCTACTGGGAGAAGCTTCTACGACACCACTATGAACAGCAACAGGAAGACCTTGCTCGCACCCTGGGCAAAGGGAAACGTGTTCGCAAGCAAGTCAACTATAATGACGCTGGACAGGATGAATCAGGTGGAATGAGAGGAAAGGGTATTTACGATTCAAAAATCTCGCCCCAAAATGTTAGACAACGATTTGGGGAAACGGCCTTTAGGGATTGGTCTGTGTTTTTCTGCTACTTTGCAAAAAAGCAGTCTCATCTCCCTGGTGAAAAAGGCTGTAATATTGGCAGAGGAAGAGGGGGCTGTTTCTTCTGTACCACTGGTCATTGTTATGGTACCCATGAAGATTTTCATCCGATAAATACTCCTTTCTTGTACAAGTGTCTTGTATCATAAGGGAAGATAACCAAGAGGGAAAGTTCAGGGTCTTAAGTTGACTGAAAGAGGCAAGGATCTTCCATTTCAGGAAGGAGCGTGTTCTGTATTTTTTATATTGTTTTTATTGGTTCCATTCTGACTTTATTGATGGTAATAACTCCTTCATTTCCATGATTAAAAATGCATGAGTATTTTGGTCTCATTTAGGTTGGGATAGCAAGATGAGCGACAATTACAGTGATTACTCACACTCAGACAACGAAGAAGATGATGAAGACTTTGATGAGAAATCAGAATGTGAGTTTGACAGACTTTATCAAGATTCATTTTTCTCTTGTTTAATAATTTGTATATGTTATTAATCAAGGGTTATACTTGCCGCATACTCATGAAATGCCAACTGAAAATGTCCATCTTTGCTTCTGTCATAATTATTAGAACACAAATCATTGATTTAGGATTGGACCAAAAAGTGAAGCAAAATCATGTGTATTTTCCATTGCTCCCTTGTGTCAAGTCCTATGCAGACATACCTTATTGCAATTGTAGCAAAAGTAAATGATACAATTTTGACTGAGTTTGACTTTGATTTTTTTCTTTTCATCATTTTAGTACGTCCAAGACGTAGAGACAGAGACAAGCTGCCACCTCTCCTTGCAAGAGTTGCTGGTTCAATCGAGGTACGTAAGACTATGCCTGACTTTTGATCGCCATTTACCCATAAAACTCCACATTTTAGATTTTATTTTTGTTTTGCCATACACTGGTGTGTGATAAGCACTGTGTACTCGGTGCTCTCTGGAGTCCTGTGGAAAAAGTCCTCAGGCATAATTCTCTGGTAGGATTCGAACCCACGACCTTGTCCATTCTGAAGCAGATATCTTACCACTAGACCACTGAGGGTGCTCGCTGACAAGAGGCCATTTTGAATTCAACAGGTATTGCAACAAGTTAATAGATGTCATAATTGCATTGGGGATTAAGAATGGTTTGTTTGATTTTATCTTACACCAATGTGTGATAGCAAGAGTTCTAATCACTACAAGATTTGTACTTTACATAAAATCAATATGCCAAGACTTGGGCTTAGCTTGGTAGGACTCAATATATTTGGTGGCATAGACATGATAGTGTCAGGAGATGATGTTATTTGTCTGTTCTCGCACAGCTATCATCCAGTGTAATGGATGATACGCCATGTATTCAGACACACAGCAAGCCTTGGTCATTATTTAAGTTGACTTTCCATTATGAAAAGCTCAGTTACGCAGTGACCAGACACTTCAGTATCATCACAAATCACAGCAAACCTTAGTGTCTGGATTGTGTCTCCATCACGTTGAGATCCAGGACTCAATTTCACAAAGAGCTAGGATTGATCTTGAGTGGGAATAAATCTCAAACTGCAAAGTCAACAGTTATGTCACAATGCAAATCACTTTGGTAATACTGATGAATCATCTTAGATGAATCTGAGTGCTTTGTGGAATTAAGCCAAGGGCCGACAAACCCCAACAAATCTACACTTAAAGAAATGGACTATGATGTAAACAGTATGATTTGAATTTGAATCGTATTGTTTTGTAGGTTCTTGGTTTCAACACTCGCCAGCGTAAGGCATTCTTGAATGCCATAATGCGTTGGGGAATGCCTCCACAAGATCCCTACAATTCCCAGTGGTTGGTCCGGGATCTACGCGGTAAACCTGAGAAACATTTCAAGTAAGTACATCCCTCATAGATATAAAGTTTAAACAGAATACTGTGACGTGTCATGGTCCAGCAGTTTAGCGCATCAGATTCAAGTTCTGGTGGTTTATCAAGTCATCAGGGTGTGGATTCAAGTTCCAGTCAGGACACTTGCATTACTATAATTGCTTCTCTTTTACCCAGGCTAAGAGGGGTACATGTGAGGGTAGAGGTTGATATTGTGTATAAAAGGGGTACATGTGAGGGTACAGGTTGATATTGGGTATAAAAGGGGTACATGTGAGGGTACAGGTTGATATTGGGTATAAAAGGGGTACATGTGAGGGTACAGGTTGATATTGGGTATAAAAGGGGTACATGTGAGGGTACAGGTTGATACTGGGTATAAAAGGGGTACATGTGAGGGTACAGGTTGATATTGGGTATAAAAGGGGTACATGTGAGGGTACAGGTTGATATTGAGTATAAAAGGGGTACATGTGAGGGTAGAGGTTGATATTGAGTATAAAAGGGGTACATGTGAGGGTAGAGGTTGATATTGGGTATAAAAGGGGTACATGTGAGGGTAGAGGTTGATATTGGGTATAAAAGGGGTACATGTGAGGGTAGAGGTTGATATTGGGTATAAAAGGGGTACATGTGAGGGTAGAGGTTGATATTGGGTATAAAAGGGGTACATGTGAGGGTACAGGTTGATATTGAGTATAAAAGGGGTACATGTGAGGGTAGAGGTTGATATTGAGTATAAAAGGGGTACATGTGAGGGTAGAGGTTGATATTGGGTATAAAAGGGGTACATGTGAGGGTAGAGGTTGATATTGAGTATAAAAGGGGTACATGTGAGGGTACAGGTTGATATTGGGTATAAAAGGGGTACATGTGAGGGTAGAGGTTGATATTGAGTATAAAAGGGGTACATGTGAGGGTAGAGGTTGATATTGAGTATAAAAGGGGTACATGTGAGGGTAGAGGTTGATATTGGGTATAAAAGGGGTACATGTGAGGGTAGAGGTTGATATTGAGTATAAAAGGGGTACATGTGAGGGTAGAGGTTGATATTGAGTATAAAAGGGGTACATGTGAGGGTAGAGGTTGATATTGAGTATAAAAGGGGTACATGTGAGGGTAGAGGTTGATATTGGGTATAAAAGGGGTACATGTGAGGGTAGAGGTTGATATTGGGTATAAAAGGGGTACATGTGAGGGTAGAGGTTGATATTGGGTATAAAAGGGGTACATGTGAGGGTAGAAGTTGATATTGGGTATAAAAGGGGTACATGTGAGGGTAGAGGTTGATATTGGGTATAAAAGGGGTACATGTGAGGGTAGAGGTTGATATTGGGTATAAAAGGGGTACATGTGAGGGTAGAGGTTGATATTGGGTATAAAAGGGGTACATGTGAGGGTAGAGGTTGATATTGGGTATAAAAGGGGTACATGTGAGGGTAGAGGTTGATATTGGGTATAAAAGGGGTACATGTGAGGGTAGAGGTTGATATTGTGTATAAAAGCTTTCGGAATGCCACTGCAGCTCGTGGCTGTATACTCCCCAGGGAGCTGAGAAAGATTACAGGAATGTTATTGGCCCAGTTACCAGGGCACTAATGTCAAGCTCATTGATATGTTAGTGTAAATTGCTCTATATAAGAACTAGTTTGTATTGTTGTTATTAATATGGCCACATTGTTTCATATAATAATAATAATATATTGTATTTGTATAGCGCCTACTGCAGGCCAGCCTCTAAGCGCTTAACATTCAGTATTTCCTGCAAGGTATTTGGGGCTACGTTTGAAGTATGAGACCTACTCCTTTACATAGCACCTTGTAATGGTTTACAAGGTGCTGTGGCGCAATATGCAGCCGATCAAACCAGGAACACCGGGGCGGACCCCTACTCTTTTCGATAAGTGCACTGGGTTCTTTTTCGTGCGTTACACAACACACGGGACCAACGGCTTTACGTCCCATCCGAAGGACGAAGCAATCATGGTTAAGTGTCTTGCTTAAGGACACAGGTGTCACGACCGGGGCTCGAACCCACACTCTGCTGATCAGAAACACCAGAGCTTGAGTCCAGTGATCTTATCCACTCGGCCACGACACGCCACATCTGTAAATTGGTTTATGTAAAGATGATATTTATTTGTTGTGTCTATAGGGCGTATGTTGCACTCTTCATGCGGCATCTTTGTGAGCCGGGTTCTGATGGGGCTGATACATTCGCTGATGGAGTTCCAAGGGAGGGGTTGTCAAGGCAACACGTACTGACTCGTATCGGAGTGATGAGCCTCATACGCAAGAAGGTAAAACAGACAAATAATATAAACTTGGTTCCTGTCTTAAGGATCAGGGTGGGTTGGGGGGGGGGGAGGTGCTGAAAATAGGATAGATATCTTTGAGGGTGTGGTTGTTAAGTCTGTTTTATAAAGTAGGGTTATTATTCAAACCTGATGGATGGGAAGCCATGAAAGCAGACATACAATAAACTTCTGATCATATTTTATGTTGAGTTTCTTGGCCACCATGGAAATCTCAATTACGCAGTGACCAGACATTTGTAGAGAAAGATACAATCTTTCTTGCAGTTATAAAAATACACCTGATTGCATAGTTTCTGTTGCAGTATGATGTTTTTCTGCCCCTTTCCATACTAAATTCAAATTGATTAATTGATTTTCCACTTGATCCTAATAGACCCTTGCATTGACCCAGCCATCACTGAGGTCAACTCTCAGCCAATGATTGGTCTTCCTTTGACCTCAGTGAGGGTGCTGTTTGAGCTTGTGATGTCATATGCAAGGCATCTACATCATTTCTGTAAATTTTAAAACTTCATTATTGCATCATCCTAGGTGCTGGAATTTGAGCCTATTAACGGCCACATCAGTGTTCCGGAGCTCGTCCCTAACCCCTCCACCGTCATGGACAACTTCAAATCAGATTCCCGCAAGTCGTCTCGGACAGCCTCCCCTGCGCCAACCCCTGGCAGCACTGATTCCCCTGTACCAACACCAGGTACTGCTGCATCACCAGCTACCACCGTAGACTCTAAACAGGAAGACACAGACAGTGTGGTTGAGGTGAAAGAGAAAGATGCAGCTGCCACCGAGACCAAGAAGGTGACAGTTGCTGAGGACAATGCTAAAACAAAACCAGATGAAGAGGTTTGTATGATCAGTTGTTTTCTTGTAGTGTTTCTTGTATTTCTTGTTGTGTAACTTTTGCCAGTTTCCTGTTGAGTAAGTACAAATGTACCTTGACGCCAAAATTGCATTATATTATTTTTTAACATTGCATACAGCTGGTCTTGTGTTTTAAGCCATTGCTGTTGTGTTTATTTACTTAGTTTTGAGTGAATTGCTGATATTGTTTTTAGTGTTTTACATTTTATCTGCTGAAGAGTTTTTTAATTAAGTCATGTTGGTCTATTTCTTGATTTGTAACTTTTCTGATCGTTTAGTGTATTATGTCATGTGTTTTTGTAACATTTCCATTGCATTTTCTTAAGTTCTGAGTTTATCCTAGTCTGTGAAAGTGTTTTATATTTGTAATCATTGTATTCAGCTGGTCTGGTGTTTATTGCCTCTAATGTATCTTTGTATTATAACCTTTTTTAAATTGTAAAGCACATCCAGGGATCTGTGATCCATATTGCACGATACAAATGCTGTATTACTACTATCGTCTTATTATTATTAGAAATAATCAAGAATGAATGATGCATTCCTTGCTATAGGAATTTTCATGATAAAGTTTAAACGGTTGTTTATTAAATGTTTCTACATATAGGATTTGTTCCTCTTTTCTTGGTAGAGGTTTTGTGTCACCATGTCATGTTTTTATAAAAGAAGAGACCCTACTGAACTGAGAAAACTTGGGACTTAAGATTGTTTTTCATTTCCTACCAGGAGATAAAGACTAAGAAGGATGCAGATGAGCCAATGGAGGTTGACAAGAAAGAAGAGGATGGAGATAAGAAAGCTGACAAAGAAGAAGAAGAAGAAGTTGTGGAGGAGAAGGAGCCGACAGATAAGAAGCTAGACACAGAAGAGAAAGGTTGGTTCAAATTGAATAGAGACCAATCTGGATTTGAATTTGTAGAGGGGGGTTAACACTTGAATAGGAATGCAGAGGGGGGGGGGGGGGGTCATGTATACGTGCTTGATGTAATGTTGTAAAAGGCTCCTATCTGCTGTTTGGTGTGTAATTTATTGGTCATTGATCAGATCCAAAAGATATTGAATGGACAAGGTGTGAAGTGCACTTGCACACAGATATTTGCAAATGAGATAACTGTCTATGTTTTGTCATTACAAACCTATGATTTCACCATAAACAAATGTCTAAATGATTATTAAAGTATGACCAGCCTTACATTAGTATGGCGCATTATAACATGGAGTATTACCTTTAATCACATTGGGAACATTATCTGTCCTGACAGAACACAAGGAAGATGAAGACACAAAGAACAAAGATGAGGAGAAGATGGAGACGGACCAAGATGATGCCACGGAAGAGAAACAACAAGAGAAGGTCGCAGAGAAACCATCAGAGGAAGGAGAGAAGGAAGAACCCGAGGAGAAGATAAAAGAGGAGGAGAAACTGAATGGGGATAAAACAGAAGAAGACAAGGAGAAGGTGATCTCTAAAGATGAGGGTGAAGACAAGAAAGATGCTATTGAGGTAAAGGAAGACACAGAGAAGCAGGAAAAGAGTTCAGAAGCAGACAAGAGTTCAGAAGCAGACAAGAGTTCAGAAGCAGACAAGAGTTCAGAAGCAGACAAGAGTTCAGAAGCAGACAAGAAGGAAATTAGTGAAGACACAAAAGATGACATCAAGGATGAGAAAGTAAAGGAGGCTGAGGCCAAAGACACTAAAGAGGACACAAAAGATGCTTCAGATGTTAAGAAAGACAGTAAAACTGAGAAAGAGGAAGACAACGATGTAGAGGAAGTGATGGAAGTCAAGGACGAGACAAAGAAATCAGACAAGAAGGAAGAGGTGAAGAAGGTAGAGAAGAAAGAGAAGCGTCTGTTTGTGTTCAACATTGCAGATGGTGGCTTCACTGAACTCCATACACTGTGGCTGAATGAGGAGAGGGCAGCCAAGAGTGTGGGGGAGAGAGCTAGTGAAATCTGGCATCGTAAACATGACTTCTGGTTACTCAGTGGCATCGTCAAGTATCCTTTTTAATTAAGAATTGGTTTGGATTTTATTCCTGCCCTTTGTTGTTTCGGACCAGGGGCCCAATATAATAGAGCTGCTTAAACACAAAAAGTAGCTAACCACAGCAAAATTATGCTTACTATGTTAAGTTTACCGGTTGAATTACCATTCCACATGTACCATCTGTGACTGGCATCCTTCATATTTCTGCTTAGACATTCTGCAACTGAGGTCTGAGGATCTTTAGCAAATTTCCACCATGCTTGTCATATTCCCTTAATACTGGTGCAATATTTAATAGCAATTCTTATTTTCCCAGAAAAGCTCTCGACCATTGATTTATTTTAAAAATTATTTTATTATATCTTTTTGGGAATTAAACCATGAAGGGACCCTCAAAAGTGACAAGCACTATGATCAGTTGGCATGATGATACCTGTAAAGAGAAGATGTTGAAGAAATGTTAGGTTTGGGAACTAAAAATACAATCCTCACGCAAGGCTACAATCCTGGATTAGAACTGGGGTCACAGAGGTGAAAGGGAAGTCTTTTGAGAAATGGATTTATTCCAATATTCTTTGACATCAAGAAACAAAACTTTGTCATCAATGTTGAATTCCAAAATATTGGCAAGACTTCTGACATACACCTATCTTAAACAGGTTAAGATCCTTAACCATTGTCATCACCAGACACGGCTATGGCAGGTGGCAGGACATTCAGAATGACCTGTGTTACGCAATCATCAATGAGCCCTTCAAGGTGGATCTGGGCAAAGGAAACTACCTCGAAATCAAGAATAAGTTTCTTGCTAGAAGGTTCAAGGTCAGTGGAGAGTCTTTGTGGTATAACATCAACTGGACCTTCTTGAGTCCCCTGGAAGCATTGACTAGATTGTCTAGTTTATCAGCACCAACTGGATCTTCCAGAGTCCACTGGAAGCATTGACTAGATTGTCTAGTTGTCTATCAGCACCAACTGGACCTTCCAGAGTCCACTGGAAGCATTGACTAGATTGTCTAGTTGTCTATCAGCACCAACTGGACCTTCCAGAGTCCACTGGAAGCATTGACTAGATTGTCTAGTTGTCTATCAGCACCAACTGGACCTTTCAGAGTCCACTGGAAGCATTGACTAGATTGTCTAGTTGTCTATTAGCACCAACTGGACCTTCCAGAGTCCACTGGAAGCATTGACTAGATTGTCTAGTTGTCTATCAGCACCAACTGGACCTTCCAGAGTCCACTGGAAGCATTGACTAGATTGTCTAGTTGTTTATCAGCACCAACTGGACCTTCCAGAGTCCACTGGAAGCATTGACTAGATTGTCTAGTTGTTTATTAGCACCAACTGGACCTTCCAGAGTCCACTGGAAGCATTGACTAGATTGTCTAGTTGTCTATCAGCACCAACTGGACCTTCCAGAGTCCACTGGAAGCATTGACTAGATTGTCTAGTTGTTTATCAGCACCAACTGGACCTTCCAGAGTCCACTGGAAGCATTGACTAGATTGTCTAGTTGTTTATTAGCACCAACTGGACCTTCCAGAGTCCACTGGAAGCATTGACTAGATTGTCTAGTTGTCTATCAGCACCAACTGGACCTTCCAGAGTCCACTGGAAGCATTGACTAGATTGTCTAGTTGTCTATCAGCACCAACTGGACCTTCCAGAGTCCACTGGAAGCATTGACTAGATTGTTTAGTTGTCTATCAGCACCAACTGGACCTTCCAGAGTCCACTGGAAGCATTGACTAGATTGTCTAGTTGTCTATCAGCACCAACTGGACCTTCCAGAGTCCACTGGAAGCATTGACTAGATTGTTTAGTTGTCTATCAGCACCAACTGGACCTTCCAGAGTCCACTGGAAGCATTGACTAGATTGTCTAGTTGTCTATCAGCACCAACTGGACCTTTCAGAGTCCACTGGAAGCATTGACTAGATTGTCTAGTTGTCTATCAGCACCAACTGGACCTTCCAGAGTCCACTGGAAGCATTGACTAGATTGTCTAGTTGTCTATCAGCACCAACTGGACCTTCCAGAGTCCACTGGAAGCATTGACTAGATTGTCTAGTTGTCTATCAGCACCAACTGGACCTTCCAGAGTCCACTGGAAGCATTGACTAGATTGTCTAGTTGTTTATTAGCACCAACTGGACCTTCCAGAGTCCACTGGAAGCATTGACTAGATTGTCTAGTTGTCTATCAGCACCAACTGGACCTTCCAGAGTCCACTGGAAGCATTGACTAGATTGTCTAGTTGTCTATCAGCACCAACTGGACCTTCCAGAGTCCACTGGAAGCATTGACTAGATTGTCTAGTTGTTTATTAGCACCAACTGGACCTTCCAGAGTCCACTGGAAGCATTGACTAG
Source organism: Pisaster brevispinus (assembly GCA_023634235.1). Classification (NCBI taxonomy): domain Eukaryota; kingdom Metazoa; phylum Echinodermata; class Asteroidea; order Forcipulatida; family Asteriidae; genus Pisaster; species Pisaster brevispinus. The sequence continues at coordinate 16,823,779 of JAMKCF010000002.1, forward strand.
ATTGTCTAGTTGTCTATCAGCACCAACTGGACCTTCCAGAGTCCACTGGAAGCATTGACTAGATTGTCTAGTTGTCTATCAGCACCAACTGGACCTTCCAGAGTCCACTGGAAGCATTGACTAGATTGTCTAGTTGTTTATTAGCACCAACTGGACCTTCCAGAGTCCACTGGAAGCATTGACTAGATTGTCTAGTTGTCTATCAGCACCAACTGGACCTTCCAGAGTCCACTGGAAGCATTGACTAGATTGTCTAGTTGTTTATTAGCACCAACTGGACCTTCCAGAGTCCACTGGAAGCATTGACTAGATTGTCTAGTTGTTTATCAGCACCAACTGGACCTTCCAGAGTCCACTGGAAGCATTGACTAGATTGTCTAGTTGTTTATTAGCACCAACTGGACCTTCCAGAGTCCACTGGAAGCATTGACTAGATTGTCTAGTTGTCTATCAGCACCAACTGGACCTTCCAGAGTCCACTGGAAGCATTGACTAGATTGTCTACAAAACACCAACTTGACATTGTCTGTAACACCTAAAGCTACTGCAGCATGTGACCTTTACATTCATATAAGTCATCTCTTGTCTCCAAGTTAACATACTGACAAACTAGACATGTTGAAAATGACAATAATTTCTCTTCCACAGTTGACAACACTTAAACCTTTGAGCAAATAAGACTCTACACAAGAAGGAGAAGTGTTTGACTGCCCTGCCTTATGAAATGTAGGTTCTTCTGTTATAAAGGAGATGTGTAATTCTTAAATTTGATGTTTGTTTACTTTGCAGCTTCTGGAGCAAGGCTTAGTTATTGAAGAGCAACTCCGCCGTGCAGCCTACCTCAACCTAACACAGGATCCTAATCATCCAGCGATGGCCCTCAATGCTCGCTTTGCTGAAGTGGAGTGTCTAGCAGAGAGCCATCAACACCTGTCTAAAGAGTCTCTTGCTGGTAACAAGCCAGCTAATGCTGTCCTACATAAAGGTGAGCTACAGCTGTACATCACTTCATTGTTACATACAAGCAATTTAGATTGATGATAACTTTAAAAAGGTTATCCAATTCCCAACAGTATTTTTAAAATCTTTACTGCGCCTCTGTGCAGTATTTTTTCCCCCGTAACTTTTCAGAACTTCTGAAAGAAAATTTGTTACTGAAAATATCGTTGTCACAATGTGCATTTTTAGTGAAATTGTAATGATTTTCTATATATATTGTAAACAATTTTATTAATATTTTCGGTATAACTTTTCAAATTTGTTGATATATTTATTCCTGTTGTACTGTCAGTATGTATTGTTTGTGTGCTGCCTGGAAATAAATATATAAATATATAAATAAATTGATAAAAGAAACCTGACTTAACGAAGAGTAGCATGGTAGGTGGATGCCTGAGTACGCTACACAATGGAATGTCCGGGGGTGTAGTTATACGTCATTCGGTCACAACCGACTACAACCTAAAGAAACATTCAGAAATTGTTCGGAAATGTCACAAACATTCACTGTTATTCAGTTTGGAACAGTTTTGCTGAGAAAGATGCCATCCGGCGTCAAATAGTTAGAGAGAATTCTCCTTCAAGTTGAACAATCTGAAAATGATTCACAGTCAAGTAAGATCTACTTTGGGATGTATATGTATGACATCAAGTTTACACATTACGTTTAAAAATCTTTGATAAGCTTTGTTGGGGGCTGGGGTGACCTTTCAACGGTTCCACAATCTTGGTGAAAGATTCAACCTGAATTTGGAGACGTTACTAGTGCAAATTAATGTTAGATATTTTCTGCTCCGGTGTTTGTCTCTGATATTCTTGTTCATATCTCCGTTACAGTGTTGAATCAACTGGAGGAACTCCTGAGTGATATGAAATCCGACGTGGCTCGTCTACCTGCCACCCTCTCTCGTATCCCTCCAGTCGTTGCTCGCCTACAGATGTCTGAACGCAGCATCTTGAGCCGTCTTGCCAACCGAGATGGCCACTCTACACAGGGTCACTCCTCGCAACCACAACAGGTAAAAAAGATGTCAAAATGAAATAATGAACCTGGTCAATCGAACGGGTATTTAAGACAATAAATCAAATTGTGTGTTTTAGGGTGTCTCTAGTGTTTGTTGTTTGGTTTTATTACAATGAAAGCACTTACTTTTTATGAAAGGGTTTTTAAGTGTTATTAAGTGTTCATGTTGAACTCTTTATGGGAGGAAAGCTTATTTTGATTTACTCATCACAGCTCAGGGTAGTCCTTTAGATTTGTAGATAGGCATCAAGTACACTGATTAGTCAGTACTACCTGGAGAGGTAGGAAATAGGATGGAACTACTATTTTGGCTTAGTGGATCGAGCATCGAGGGGACTTCTTGTGATTAACTTCACTGTCGCAGAGTGAGCTCTTAATTGGCCTCAACACTTTTACTCTGCAGCAGTAGTATAAATAGCAAGACAAGTTCTCAAAAACAAATCTACACAGCAAAGTAGATATATACACATGGTGTTTGTTACCGCTAACTGAACATACATTGATACCTCACCATGCAATGCCTAAAAACCTCACTCTTAGTCACTGCTTTTGTATTTCCCAATAAACCCTTTGCTGAGAAATACTGAGATACATTTCTAGAGGCTTGACTAGAAATAATTGTTCTTGACACTTGAACCTGGGTATTTGGATGTATAATTTAGACACAATTTAAAAATGAAGGTGTCCGAGATTGTTTATTGACAAACAAACCAAATTGTTCCCTGACAAAACTTGACAATACTTTACATGAACCTTGAAGTAGGATGGCCAGCGTTGTCCGCATTGACTACGGAGTTTTGGAATGATACCCAGAGATTCATTTGTCCACTGCTCAGCTGAAGACTGTGATAAAATCCTGTCTTCACGCTTAGCATAAACTGACTTGTAGATTAGGAGGAATCTTAGCATAAATCATCTCTGAATTGTTTTCAATGATACACAAATCCAATAAGAGTCTGCAAAAGCTTGAGAAAGATGTACATTAAAACCCTGTCTTATCAGTTACTAAGTGGATCAAGGCTAGTATTAAATACATGTATGCACAGATTTATACTTGTTTTATTTATACTTGATTATGATCTAAAATGGGTTTATTCAATGGATGTGACCACTTTAAATTCCATTGATACAATGCTAATGTTTCACACTCTTTATAACCTAAAACTACTACTACCAAATCTTCCTTTTTATTTCTGGGTGGTGGTTGCTTGACTTGGATGGATTCAATATCTCATGGTTAATAACAAACATTCTAATTCCATATTCAGCATCCCGTGACTGATAACCAATGACTCTTTAGTGAGCAGTTGCTGATGGGTGTTGTTTGATCCTCAGTTGAATTGCTTATGGGAAGTCTTTGTAAGACCATTTCCTTCCTCTGTGGTAAGACTGTCAGCCAGATGGGTGTCTGGGAGTCGTTTGGAAACTCAGCTTCTAAATGTCAACAGATTTGAACACCTTGTTTTTAGATCTTAGCTGACACTTTGGTCTGTGATTTCCATGTAGTGCATGGGTTGACAAACTCATTAAAAAGAGACTAACTTCTACTTCAGTTAACAGACATACTACATTTTGAACCTCCTTTTTCTTCAAACTTTCCTAACTAGTCAACCTTGCAGAGTTCACCTTTTTGTCTTAGATATTGAGGAATGGAATTGCTTAATCTGATGATTCCGTCTTTTTAAAGAAAACAATTTTGTTATCGAATTCACTTTCACTGACAGAAGCAGTCTATGAATAATCTTAGAATTGTGATTCTGCCCGGCAAGCCAACTTTATTGTCCACAGTTGACAATGTAGAATGAAGGTGCTTTGAAGATTAGTTTAATAGCTTAGAAGGACCGACAAAATGGAGTTCAAGTCACCAGTCCTTTTTCCTTTTTTGTTTACACATTTGTTGGCAGGAGTCAAAAGTCAAATTATTAACTCAAAATGTCATTAACTAAAAACATGCCTAGCAAGTTACTCTGCTGAGCAGAGCTCTGTTTAATCATTGACCCCAGGTCAAAATGGTGAAAGCATTGACCCTAGGTCAAAATGGTGAAAACAGTGACCTTAGGTCAAAACGGTGACTTCAATGTTTTTGTTTTTAACATTGACGTAAAACGGGCTAAGCTCCAGTATTATCAATAAAACTGTAAAGATTTTTCTAAGGTGAATGTTTTCTCTTTTTTAAAAGTTTATTTATTAACTTTTTTTAGAAAAGTTATTTGGGGGGGTTTTACAACTAAATTGATCTTAATTTAAAATTATGATTCTAAGGAAATTTGTTGAGCTTTCTTCTCCAAGTAATATATTGAAGTTTGAAAGAAGTAAAAAAAAAAAAATGGATTATGAGAATGATTAATCAAATCATGAGAAAAGCTTTTGTTGACAATGTAGAAAAACCTTGATTTAAAATTTGAAGTATTTAAGCCCGGCACTAGTGGTCTTAAAGTTTGATTATTCAGAGATGATCTGAATCTACAAGTAGATGTATCGTTGTTATTATTTCTCTAGAACTATTTTTTATTTATATTTGGGTAAACCGTAGATAATTGTCGTAAAGCTGTATGTATAAACAAGAAAGTGCCAATGTTAAAATGAACTTAATCTGTTGAGTTGAGGCAATTATATGGTATTTAAAAAAAAAACTCCCTGCCTTTTTGGTGCAGGTTGATAAACTTGCCAGCACACCTTTGCAAACGTGGACTATTTCTTGGAAAGAATTGATTGAAATCACAGGGTGACAGTTTACCCAAGAGCAAACTTGGTGTCTTATTTTGGAGTATAAAATCTAGTATTTATCAATATTTGTAAGATAATTGTAGGGTTTATGTAGTACTAGTAAACGTACGATTTATGGACAAATGTTTTCCATGATTTGAAATCGTCAACACGTCCACAAGATTAGAATTTTTTGTTGTGAAGATGTCACTGTATTAAACGTCGTGAGGAGTGATGGTAAACAAGTATTTCTAATTTTTCTAAAGATATGACTCATTTACTAACAAGCCAGGAAATCTACTACATTGTTAACAAGAAACTCACTGATCACAATACCTTCTTGCCCCCTGATGGCAAAAATCACCATTTTAAACTTTGGTTCGGTTTTGCAGAAATACCATTACATCATTTTGTAAAACTAAAACACTACAGTAGTTTTTATCCTGCATCTTATATAACATAATATTTCATATAATGAGTAACCACATTGTTGGCACTTAAAATGTATTAATTAAGGCAGTGTACACCACTGGCAACAACTTAAATGATTGAAAATACTAGAAAACTGAAGCACTCTCCACCTGTTTGCTTACAGTGTGTGGGCATAGTTTCCCCTTCAAAGACAGTTGCCAATGGTGTATAAAGCCTAATCACTCTTAAATAACAACACCAACTGTACACTTAAAAATAAAAAACGAAAACTGAATAAATAGCGCGCAGTTGACAGCACGACCAAACCAAAGACCGATGTTGATCTGGCTTTTTCTTTTCTGGTCTGTCCCTTTGTCTGTTCAGATTGCTCAACCTCTATCTCAGGGGGTGAGCAAGCCTCCAGTCGCGTCATCTTCATCAGCCTCTTCGGCTGGTAATCCGTTCACCAGTTATAGCACAAAGAGTGGCGGAGGATCCTATGCTGGGAACCAGCAAGCTAGGCGGCCAATCATTCACCACGGCCCAGCTCAGTTCACAGGCTTACAGCAGAATCATTTTGGACAGAGTAAGCAACCCTTTTCATTGACGTTAACAAGCGTTGAATGCCAAAATTTCATAAAAGCTATTAAGCACATAATAAATTATGCTAGGCATGACAAGGCCGACAGTCAAGATTTGTGATACAGTTCTTATTCCTGGTGTTCTGCTAGTATTTTGCTAAGCAATTACAATTTTAAGTAATTTTTTCCTGCTCGGCAGCTTTTATTAAATTTGGTTCTTATTACAGCCATTTTTTTGCATCTACATTGTCCTAGTGACAATAAGGCACAGGTGGTTTAGTTGATTGGCTTCATACCTGCACCATCTTTCCAAAGATAAATGTGCTGCAGCGAAGATAGTTGAGAATCCAATGAGAAAGCTATGAGATGACTGTTGGTTTTACAATGGCCAAGTCCTCAATTATCGTATTTGCCTTCATGGGTTTAGAAAAATCACTACAGCTTTTTTGACTTGCAAACTTATGTATCCTTTTTTTTTTTTTTTTGACCATCCTGCCCCGTCACCCGCCTTATAACAGTCATAAGTAATACTAATACAAATTGATATGGTGCTTAATCCGTGTAAAACGCTTGAGGTGTTTTACAATATACAATTTCAAACCAAGGCTATTACAAAATGAAGCTTTGGTATAGCAGGTATAATGTGACCTAAACTACTGTCCCTGTGTGTAACTGTTTCAGCAATTCAAACCATACCACAAGGCAATGTGCAGGTCCTACCAGACCCAACACACACCGTCATCTTGAAGGGTTTGTCTAGTACCTCGACTACACAAGCCTCTGGAAGTAACTACTACACTACAATGCTTAGCAATGCCTCAAGCGCCATATCAAATTCAGGTAGGAAAGTTGCCAGCAAACAAGTGGTGGAATAGGGAAAGGGTGATGGGTAGGGTTAGGGTAGAGAGTGGGGCAGGTGAGGGAGTTACCAGGGCTCGATTTCACCAAGAGATAAGATCGATCATAAGTGCAAACCAATCTTAATTGCTAAGCAAAGTGTGATGTCACAATACAAATCTTTGACAACTCATCTTCAGATGAATCTTAGTGCTTTGTGAAATCCACCGCAGTGTCGGGTGGAAGGGGAGGTTGAAAGAGGGAAGGGGTGATGGGTAAGGTGGGGTAGAGAATGGGGGAGGTGAGTGTGTTACCAGTGTCAGGTGGAAGGAAAGGTTGAAAGAGGGAAGGGGTGATGGGTAAGGTGGGGTAGAGAATGGGGGATGTGAGTGTGTTACCAGTGTCAGGTGGAAGGAAAGGTTGAAAGAGGGAAGGGGTGATGGGTAAGGTGGGGTAGAGAATGGGGGAGGTGAGGGTGTTACCAGTGTCAGGTGGAAGGAAAGGTTGGAAGAGGGAAGGGGTGATGGGTAAGGTGGGGTAGAGAATGGGGGATGTGAGTGTGTTACCAGTGTCAGGTGGAAGGAAAGGTTGGAAGAGGGAAGGGGTGATGGGTAAGGTGGGGTAGAGAATGGGGGAGGTGAGTGTGTTACCAGTGTCAGGTGGAAGGAAAGGTTGAAAGAGGGAAGGGATGATGGGTAAGGTGGGGTAGAGAATGGGGGAGGTGAGTGTGTTACCAGTGTCAGGTGGAAGGAAAGGTTGAAAGAGGGAAGGGGTGATGGGTAAGGTGTTGGGTAAAAGGGAAGTGGGCCGTTCCAGGGGTAACCCTGTTCATCGGGCCCCAAGTGTTCCTGAGACTATCTTGACTCCTTAGGAAGCATAGGAGCCAAATGAGCGCAAAGGTTGCTAATCAATCAAATCAACAATCTAGGGGGTTGATATAGGGGAGATGGTGAGGAAGGGAAAGTGTTTTGGATAGGAGAAGAGCTGAGATGTTGAAGGTGGGACACATGTGATGTTATACCTGACTGTCATCATAATGTCATACCAAACGTCTTAGTTTGATAAAGATGAACTCATTGACATAGTAACAACAAAATCAGGCTATTCGATTTTGCCTTGGCCCCACAAAAGTTCCATTTATTTAAGAAAAATGATGCGATTTACAGTAGAATTTACTTGAATGGTTTTGATGTGATTTTGTGTGCGGTGCTTCCAAATACCTTTGTCATAATGTAGATCCATTTAGTATATGATGCTACAACATTGCTACAATTATGCGCTACATTTCATGTACAATTGTATGATTTGTTAAGTGTTCTCCTTATTTTACCCCATGTCAATAAAAAACCTTGTTTACCGTAGTGTGCTTGTTGTATGTCTTTCCCAATCTTGTTTTAATTTCAAGTGTCATCCATTTGCACTTCTTTTGTGTTCGTTTTCATTGTCATTTCTAATTTAAACAAATGTCTTTCTCAAATGGCTCCGCTTATTCATTGTACTCTTGACAAAGTGGTACAAAACGGACACATTTTGAAAACAGCTTCTCACGTAATAAAGTCAAAAAGATAACTAAGATAAAATCTTAGTGACTGTACATGACATGAAGTGTTAAAATACATGAAGAGATCGGTTGATAAAGGATATTAACATTTCAAAATGCTTCTAAAGGTACATGTATTGTTTTCTCTGATAACTTCACTCCCGAAAGCCTAACTCTTGTCTGCAATTATTTTACAGTATCATATGAGAACTGTAAAACCAAAATTGTTTATGATTTTTCCGTACTACCACTTTTTCAAAAGTGCAGTGACATTGACCCTGAGTTTTTGTTTTTGTTTTGGCCCCCTTTCCTAATCCCATTCCCCTACTTTGTGTTCAGTTGTGGTGAGCAAGGATATAATGGGGTTACTACCTGACGCCCCTCATAAGTCCTCTCGAGAAAAGCACAAAGTAAGTTTCCCCCAGGAGTGGTTTTTTGTATGGAAGGTTTTGTTCCAATCCATTTAGGATATTGCACCCATTAAGGATGTACCCATGTGGGATGTATCCATTTGGGATGTACCCATTTAGGCTACTTGGGCTGTAGCTATATTAAAAAGCATTTACCCACCAGATACATGTACATGTATACCAATTTGTTTTATAATTTTGAAAACCTTATGTTTGTATTTAACAATTACTCATTTGAACTATTCATGCATTTTTTGGGTGTACCGGTACTCACTCCTAACCAAATCTCAGAAATTGGGGTGTAAAAACTTTCTTCACTTTGACACGAGCACATCAGATTTGTACCCTTGTTGGAGATGAAAAGACTAAATGTTTTTGTAGTTTTATGTTTTTTGTTAGTGCTAATTAGTCTGCTAAATTTGTTAGTTTTCTTTGAAAGTTGTTGGAGTTTTCTTTTACCCTGATCTGTAAATGTAACTTCAAGCATTGATAATTGTATATATCTTGTCAACTGCCCAGCTTTACCCTTCCAACATTACCCATGTACCCAGCTTCTCCCTCCTACCAACCATCCATGTACCCAGCTGCACCCTCCTACCAACCATCCATGTACCCAGCTGCACCCTCCTACCAACCATCCATGTACCCAGCTGCACCCTCCTACCAACTATTCATGTACCCAGCTTCACCCTCCTACCAACCATCCATGTACCCAGTTACACCCTCCTACCAACCATCCATGTACCCAGCTTCACCCTCCTACCAACCATCCATGTACCCAGCTTCACCCTCCTACCAACCATCCATGTACCCAGCTTCACCCTCCTACTAACCATCCATGTACCCAGCTGCACCCTCCTACCAACCATCCATGTACCCAGCTGCACCCTCCTTCCAACCATCCATGTACCCAGCTTCACCCTCCTACTAACCATCCATGTACCCAGCTTCACCCTCCTTCCAACCATCCATGTACCCAGCTGCACCCTCCTACCAACCATCCATGTACCCAGCTTCACCCTCCTACCAACCATCCATGTACCCAGCTTCACCCTCCTACAACCATCCATGTACCCAGCTTAACCCTCCTACCAACTATCCATGTACCCAACTTCACCCTCCTACCAACTATTCATGTACCCAGCTTCACCCTCCTACTAACCATCCATGTACCCAGCTTCACCCTCCTACCAACTATCCATGTACCCAACTTCACCCTCCTACCAACCATCCATGTACCCAGCTGCACCCTCCTTCCAACCATCCATGTACCCAGCTGCACCCTCCTACCAACCATCCATGTACCCAGCTTCACCCTCCTACCAACTATTCATGTACCCAGCTTCACCCTCCTACCAACCATCCATGTACCCAGCTACACCCTCCTACCAACCATCCATGTACCCAGCTTCACCCTCCTACCAACCATCCATGTACCCAGCTTCACCCTCCTACCAACCATCCATGTACCCAGCTTCACCCTCCTACTAACCATCCATGTACCCAGCTGCACCCTCCTACCAACCATCCATGTACCCAGCTGCACCCTCCTTCCAACCATCCATGTACCCAGCTTCACCCTCCTACTAACCATCCATGTACCCAGCTTCACCCTCCTTCCAACCATCCATGTACCCAGCTGCACCCTCCTACCAACCATCCATGTACCCAGCTTCACCCTCCTACCAACCATCCATGTACCCAGCTTCACCCTCCTACAACCATCCATGTACCCAGCTTAACCCTCCTACCAACTATCCATGTACCCAGCTTCACCCTCCTACTAACCATCCATGTACCCAGCTTCACCCTCCTACCAACTATCCATGTACCCAACTTCACCCTCCTACCAACCATCCATGTACCCAGCTGCACCCTCCTACCAACCATTCTTGTACCCAGCTGCACCCTCCTACAACCATCCATGTACCCAGCTTAACCCTCCTACCAACCATTCTTGTACCCAGCTTTGCCCTTCCACCACCCATTCATGTACCCGGTTTTACCTTTCCAACACACCCATGTACCCAGGTTAATCTGACCGCCTTTAATTCATGTAGACATGTACCCAATTACCACCAGTCACGTTTTACCTTAAAAGGGTCCCACCAGCTGCTGCCCATAAACCCAGTTTTGACCTACTCTTACAGCCAGTTGTAATGACCCAGGTACCCAATTTTGTTCCCACACTCCTCCACCAAGTTCTACTAACCATCTCATGCAGGAAGTGTTAAATAATAGCAGAATTAAATATAAGTTGTTTTTGATGTTGTTGTTTTTGTTTGTTTGTATTTTATTTTGGGGGGTTCAGGTCAACATTGATAACAAAGAGTTAACACATGTAAATATGTGACACGCATGCCAAAGTCTAGTGAACTGGTATTTACAGTGGAGACAACTGAAGCATCAGCCATGTCAGTTTGGTGTGACGTCTGATGCATTCTACATGTTAATAAATACTTACCTTATATTATAGGCCTAAATTATCTCTTACTCTCACTTTAAGATTGATGAACAAATAATTCCAGTTTTGTGGTTTTGGCAGGTTGTGGCAGTGCCTGGTTTTGGCATGGAGCATCACACTTTGGTCTTGACCATTGTATTTTTGTTAAAATCAATTGATAAAAACAACTATGGTCTTTATTTGTCTTTGATCAGGGTCATCATCGTCATCATCACAAGTCAAAAGCAAAGACACAAAGCAGAGATGTAAGTTAATAGCTTGACTACTTTAAGAAATGAGATTCATCAAAATAACTTTTTGTCGAAGATGACAATACTTTAAGGAAAGAAAATTATAAGGATTAGTACCCTAACAATTTTACATCAAGTTAGCTTTTAAATAAAAAAAGTAAAAAAAGCCTTAAATTTGTTCATGCTCTGTAACTAACCCTAACACCGGACCCAAGCTCTGGTGTTTCTGATCAGTAGATTGTGGATTCGAGTCCTGGTCTTGACACTTGTGTCCTTCTGGTGTGAAAAGTATCTGTATAAGAATGGCATTATGCTATTCAATAGAGGACAGCTGCATTCTCCGTATTATAACATAATACATGTATAAAGCTTGTTTTAGCTGTTGTTTTTGTTGCTTTATTTTTGTCTTGCTTACTTCACTTTTTAAATTTGTTCTTCAATTCCAGGATCACAGAAATTCATCCAAGCATGTGGCTTCTTCTTCCACATCACTCTGACAAAACAAGTTTGATGCCTGACAAAGATGTCACTTTATGAGAATATGTTTAGAGCAAGAAGAAAAAAGACGAAGAAGAAACTTGGAGGGTATTTTGAAGTCTCAAGGTGATGTCAAGACACCCATTGTCATTTTACCCTGAGTCCCTGAACTGCCTGAAGCTGCTGCAAAGTTATAACAACATGATGGTGATGTGCAAGATACTTGCAGTAAATTAACAGAATCATTGTTCAATCGGCATCTTTTGTTTGTGTACAATTTTTGTTATTTTTATCTTTGAATAACAGCTTATTTCATGTTCAGAAGTAGTAACTTTTAACAACAATGATTGCCTCTGAGTAAGAGCTTATTGTTAAGTTGATTATTATTTCATTTAATTGATGAGTGTTAATGAAGACTGTAAAGCCTTTGCTTGGATCTGACTTTCATAATGATGTGTCATTCAGTCATTATCGTCAGTATATCTTGATGAAGAAATGCAATATCATTTTTAGGTATTATACTGGATTGGTAAGGATATAACACATTGATCTTAGTCTGAAAGCTTACTGATTGTGAAGTTTTATGCTAGAACCATTTTTTTCTCTGAAATAAAGTCAGATTCAAGAAAACTGTATATGAAAACCTATTTAAAAAATGCAACAGCTGATTTCAGTTGTTAGAGCAAAATTTAAGGACAATGTGTTTATATGCTGAAAAGTGTGCCTGGTTTTTCACAATTTTCCTCACACTCGCACTTAACGGATTAAGCCTAAATTTTCACAGGTTTGCTATTTCATGTATATGGTTGTTCACACAAAACATGGTCACTGTCTGTGACTATTTTGTCAGCTCTACCCATCCTGTATAATACCTTTATTGAGTACATGGAATACAAGGCACAACAGGAATTCAATAGTTTGTTCTGGGTAAGAGCGAGAGTTAGAATTCCTCTTCATTGTTAGTGAAAGTCAACCATGAAGGAAGGACATTCAGAATAAGATTTGAAATTAAAAACTGTTTGCCCTTTGAATTTGGCCAATTTGTGACAATAATGTTGTAATTCCATGCAAACTTGAGGCGACTCAGTAACCAAACATTTAAAAAAGACCTCTGAATTTACAAGCTTTTGTGAACAATTAAACAAGTCTTTGTTGGATTTTATGCATTTTGTTTCACACATAACCTTGATTGACTCAAATTAATATGTTTGTTTGTGTGATCAAAGAAAGATGATATTTAATGTTGGAATCCATCTTTTATGATTGAGTTAAACATTCCTTTTTTTAAAACCCACCATTTTGAAACCCACCTTTTAGATTTGCTCAAATGTCTCACGCACTGTTTCACGAACTTAAATGAATGATTGAATACTTGTGACTTTAGAGTTGACGACTCTATATGGTGATGGTTAGGTTAACAAAGTGCTGCTACTGGTCTGCTTACTCTCTTTGAATCAAGATAATGTACAGCACTGGTACTGATGGCTACTACTGGTCAGAATCTAGACACGTATTTCATCAGCCTTTCTTTATTAAACACTTTCGTTCATGTTATTAATACTTTAACTTGACATTGTTTCACTGACACAATTCAACATTTAAAATTTTTTTTTTTTCAGAGCTAGGAACTTGATTTTTTTCACTTAACTGGTGCTGTACCATATCTTTACAAGAACCTCTCAGCTTTCGTAATGTAAACTGTTTTTGTATTATATGGATGTGAATGCTGCAATGATAGTAGTTTGTTCAGAGTATTTTTGTTAAAACTTAATTATAACTATTGACTCAAGAAGTCTAACACTTTATAAGCAAGCGTCTATTTTCTTAGAGCTGCTAAGCTCATGATATTGCTAAGGAGTTTTGCCACATGGAAACATTACCAGTTAAAGCACCATGAGATGTATATGAAATAGTGACTGGTTTCCTACTAACTTGTGCCAAGCAAGTTGCTTAGCGAGAATCTTAACTTAGTAGCTTTATGAGATGAGGCTGATGCGTGTATAGCAAAATAACATAGTTAAAGATGGAGCAAGGTGTCTCCATGCATGTTGTTAAAGTTGTACCAGCTTTCGTATTTGTATTCGTAATGTTTAAACTATTGTTATAAACTGCTCTCACAATAATCCTAAATGTGGATTCACCATGGTTTTTTTTTTTTTAATACTTTGGTCTTAAGTTCTTAAGAAGCCTATAACAAACACTGAACCATCCAACACTAGTGATATAATTCACTGATAAGAAGATCAATCAAACAAACGTTTCAACTTGGAGGAATATTTGGATATTTTGAAATGAGAAGGCACATGAATTACTACTTTAGCCCTTTGGAACTTTTTCAATTTTTTTTTAAAAATACCTGTTTTAAGAGTAAGCTTGTTCTTCCTAAGATGACATTAACATATGAACACTACCCTACAAACCAAATACAATAGTTTAAAAAATGAAGAAACTTATAATCAAAAAAGAAAAAGAAAGTGTATTCCTTGGCTTTTAGTTGTATTCATGTTTGGGAGTTAGGAAAAAACGTCCAGTTTAACATGTATATATTGATATCTGTGTTTTGTCCAATCGCTCGTTTTAAAGTGTATTGGAATTTGCATATTTAATTGCTTTGCATTATTTTTGTATGAAATTTAAACATTTTGTGAGAAAAGAAAAGACGCAGACATTTGGAAAGGTTATTTAAGACCAAATTTAGTGAGACAACTTTTAATTTACCACTGATAACCATGATACAGGCCAACTACCACACTGTATCCCATCCAACTAAATATGGGAAATAATGCTGAAATTAGAGAGAGAAAAAATAGAGCCCAATTTTTTGAAGCGGAGAAACAAAACTTTGCTTAGCAGTTAACAATAGTGTTTAGCAGACATGTCACCAGCCACCTTCCTGTGTAATTATTGTTGCAACTGGTGCCAGGCTTTTGAATAATACCTTAGTAGTATTTTCTGCTTAGTAGTATTTTCATATTTTCATGAAGTTGTTTCCAGTATGGTTTATGGCTGGGCTGGTTCATGGCAATGTGTGCTGAAGCTTCATAAAAAAAATTTCTACCAAGTAAAAATTGGGCTCTAAAAAGAGATCCCAATTAAACTGAACCAAAGTTTAGACTTCCAAAGACCAAAAATACAATCAGTAAAAGATAACACGGTCTTGATAAATATTTATTAGGGTTAAATCATTACCTTTGTTACAATTTCACATCGGAATAAGCTTGAAAATTGTTGAACTTATTTATTTTTGCAAGATAATGTAGGTATTTATGCTTTTGTAAAAAGCACTGTGCGTGTACATGCTCTGTAAAGTCCCACGCGTCTTCTGTTTGTTGAGCACAAATAAACAAGATTTCAAAAACTGGAAATCCTATATTAATCTTGTCATGACTGACTTATAATTTATGGTGTTGATAACACAAGACAAGTTAAAACTATTCATGTTTTTCTTCTTGGCTTGTAGGTATTTACAGGAACAGAGCTGACAAAATAATCACAGACAGTGTTCATGTCTTGCATGTATGCATGAAATAACAAACCTGTGAAAATCTGGGTGTTTTTGTTTTCCAGTTGGCTTTTTAACACCAATGAGCAGAAAACTCCATCTTTAAAGTCTTCATGTGTATTCAACAAAATTGTTAAACGGTCCAAACGGTTGCAGCTCGTTTGTCTTGATGGCAAAACACAGTGAACAATTTTGTGCTGATCTACACACCCCGTCGATCACTGAAACACAGCTCCTCAATTACAAATTAAGCTTGATAGGATTGCGTTGCGTTCGGATTGGGCACTTTGGACTGTAAAAAGTTATTGTTATGAAATTAATATGGTTGGAAAGATGTTTTATAAGTAGAATATAATGATCCAAACAAATAAACCTTGAAATTGTATAGTTTTCCTTTAACTTTGTGAATTTCTTGCCAAATAAAATTGTAGTTTCAGTCTAATGAGTTTAAAGCCAATTACTCATGCATAAGATTAAAATTCATATTCAGTAGTTGTCTTTTGTAGGTATGATACCTGATTGATAACAATTAGGAAAACTAACAAATGACTTTAAATCTCAGAGCTTTGATACCTGGATCGCATTTTTGTGACTGCCAGGTGACTGCCCTTTGCAAGAAAATCTTTCCAGTTGCGTCTTCTTCATGAATAATTACCAATCAGAAAAATTAATTAAGGACTTTTAATCTAAGAGCTTTCTTTTCATTAACTTGATACCTGAACAGGTTTATTTGCGACTGCCAAATGACTGCCACATGACTACCATATGCCCCAAAAAACTTTCACGTCACATCTTCATGAATTTCTCTCCTACTCATCGAGGTGACCGTAAACTCGTCTTAGTTTTTCCCGCTTGTTCCGGTTTCCATGTTTCTTCCAGGGCTTATCAATCAGACGCTGTTGACTGGCTGATAGTTCCAGACTTTTGACATTACTCATGGGTCCTCTTGGCCCAACTGCTCCTTTCAAGTGAGACTTGGTGGTTTGCTGTGAGAAGAAGACTTCGTCCATCTTACTAGAAGTGGGCTGCTTCTTTAACTGTTAAACAGGCCGACAAATTTACAACTATAAGTTCCCTTTTTCATGTCTGTTAATAAATCAATTAATTACAAAACACTCTGTACCCTTGCAGGTGGCTGTTTACTCCTTATAGTTAAGTATAACACTCCAGAGTCCAGAGACTAGGATTCAAACTCAAATTTGGACGACTCAGCCACCAGACTTCGAGTCCAAGACTCGCCCACTCAGTCATAACAACAGTTGGTACTCATTATTGGCAGGAATGAAATTCTAGATTAATGTAACTCTGTTGAATGCAGAAGTCAAATTGTCTGAAAAGACAGCTGGACTTACTTTAGTTCCTTCATCTGTGATGACAGGTCCTGACAGTTCTTTCCTCATCTTGTTAGGGTCTCCGTCAGCGCTTGCTCCAACTCCAGAAAACGCTTGGAATTCCATCTCATCTATGCCCGGTGGAGGATGACAGAACAGCAGTTTCCCCTAAAGGGATTTCAACAAAAGATTAATTTCTATTAATAATGGTTTATAAGTTTGGATCAATAGAACTTATGAGACCACTGTAGTAGGGAGCCCTCATGTCAAGGCCAAACGAAGGATGCTCAAAGGAGGATGTAGTTGCTTCCAGGCCTGGCCTCTGTTGCCCTGGTCTTGGCCTTTGCCCCTTCAAAGATTTCTCAGACTTTTCAATGAAAGTGCCCTTTGCAAAATGAAAATGACCTTGCCCTCTCAAAGATGAAGTTCTTAATTTGTACCTTGACATAATCTTTCAGGATGACCCTAGCAGCTCGTGGACAGTCAGGCAGACCATGGTTACTCATGAATCCTCTCATATCTAAAAGAAATTAATCATTGCATCTCAAGATTAACAGTACAGAATAATTTCTCTTCTTTCGTTTCCATTCTCCTCTTGATGTTCTACTCACAGCTTGTAACAATCATGATCTAAAGTAAGATTTTACACTTTGTGGCGTATACAAAGTAAGAAACATTAAAAGAGCAAAATATTTACTTCCAACTTATTTATAATTTCGGCAAACAAAATAAGCACATGAATATGAACAGAAATCCCTGACAAAATGTAAATTTGTTCTGTTAATTTCACTGACAGACGATCATCTTATTTGCTGAGAGTTTTCCCCAAGCTGGTCGAATAGTGGATTTATAAATAAACAAAAGAATGTGAATGAATTTACTCTTCCAAGATTTAAGAAAGTATTCTGCCTGTAATTGGAGAGGAAACTTACATGCGTAAGCATTGAGGAATTCCCTAGCTGTTGGTATTCTGTTCATATCTTCCCCTTCTCTAGGGCGAATGATGTTGATGCCGTAGATGCTGTTTAACATGTGTCTTGGGATACGCTGGCAGATGTTTATCTCAGTCAAGAAATATTTATTTAACCGGTAAACCTGGAAGATGTGAATACAAGCTCAACTTTCTCGGACATGAAATCAAAAGCCTGATACAGGCGTTTTTATAATGTCAGGGGATGCTTTAAGCAGTTGTGCATAAATGCCAACAAAATTGTTGTTGGTATAAACAAGTTTCCTGACATAATGGGGACTACTAGTCCACGCCATTGTTAAATTTAAATGAAAATATGAAAAATTAAAAGACAAGATGAATCTTTGGACGTGATTTTGTAATTAAAAGAAAAGACAATTTATAACAAACCTCTACTGGTATTGTGAGTTGGAAGTTTAGGGTTTCTGTTTCAATTTGTTTTTTGAAAAAGAATCTCTTGCATTTAAAGGTTGATATCTTCTTGATTGTTTATAAAGTAAAATTTTGCTTCTGCATGTTTTTTTCTGCTACAATAAGCAGAAAATTGTACTTGCCGGTAAATAGCTTTATACAATTGGGTCCTGCTAAGGCAAGAATTTGAGAGTTAATTATGAAAGGATATGAGAGAGACTGGCTGGATGAAATCTCTGAGATGGTCAATGCAGAGGATGCCACTAACGATCATCTCTCCCTTTGATGACACCATAGACGGCATGACCAGACCAGGACAGTCACACAGGCACAGGGTGGGTTCAACAAACAGTGTCTAGGGAAGTAAAAAAGAAATGTTCATTCCAATCTCAGAGCCTTCCCCCTCCCCAAGAAAATAAAGGCGGGGTTGGGGGAATCCTTAGTAATGAAGCAGCCAGGTGTGTCATTAAAGGTTGATAGACTTGGAGTAAGGCTTGGATTTAACACAGAAGGGAAACCAGTGTAAACAGTGTGCTCTGTTTGTCTGGAGAACTTAAAGGACACATTAAAAAGTTATTGGGATTTTTATCTCTCCGCCCCCGCCTCCTGGGATTGCAGAAATGTAAACTGCAATCCCCCAAATCTAAATTGTTTACCTGGAAGTGTTTGGTCCGTCCTGGAGTTGCTGATACAGGAACTTTCTTTCTCTGTAGGATTGCATTGATGGTGGAACTCTTTCCAACATTTGGATAACCCACCTGATGATAATATAACGAATACAAAATTGTAGATGAATGTTCAATAGATTTAAAAATATCTTTTAAAAAACAACTGTCTGTGAACCAAATTTAGATGATGTCAGTCTAGAAGATGTACTCCTTACCATTCCAACAGTCCAGACCCCTTCCTGTACTTTGGGTCCCTTGTGGAGATCATACAGGAACTGAATCAGCTCCTCCCCTGTTAGAAGCTCACTACTGTTCACCACAGAACCACGCCTAGTTCCTTCTACAGAGCCACACCCATTTCCATCTTTAGGCTCTTGTGCATCTGCCATGTCACACCCATTCTTGGAACTGGAGATACTTTTATTCTCATCTTCCTGTCTATGACTGCTCCCGTCTTCAAGCTCAAGGTCCTCCTCCATATCCTCTAAGCCACACCTGTCCTCATGACCACACCTCCTTTGAGGACCCTTTAGTACATCATCTCCTGAGTCACAGTCAGTGAATTGTACAGTTTTTGATGAAACAGGTCTGACAGAATGACTTTCACTGCCGTTTCCAACACAAGACTCACTTTGCTCGTCTTGGTCAGCAGAAAGTCTCAAATTCTCTACTTTCAGGTCATCACTAGATACATCAGTTCTTACTTCACCACTAGGAAGAGATGTTTTCAATCCGTCTTCTCTTGATGTATCATCGATTTCCAAATCTTCATCTTCAGAATCTGAAGACTGATCTTCAGCAGCATCTTGATCCTCAGCATCAGAAGGAGAATCTTGATCCTCGTTTGCAGCCTGAAAAACACGTAACAAATGTAAAACTGCCTGTATTTAGCTATACCTTTTTCATTAGAAAAACTGCAGAGCCAGACTCTGGAGAATGTATGCTTTACAATGTACAATGTGTCTGTGCCTAGACTGTATATCGGTTTATGTTTATGTACATTGCCACGGATCCAGACTTCATTCTGTGATGCATGTGTTTTAATCTGCAAATATAGCTGGATTTTTGTTATTTAGTGCCATGATTTTTTCTGTGTTAAAAGAGCAATCTGTGGGCTAGTACAAAAATAATAATTAGCTGTTTTTCAGAAATCCATATGTCTTTAGACATGCCCAAACTGCTCTATTTTGGAAACTGCCCATACAAAATACTGAAAATGTGTATTGTTTGGCAGCTCTAGATCTAGACAGTCTCATCTACTTACCTCCTCCTTTAGTCTCTCCGTTTCCAAGACAGCCGACCAAAAGGCTACCCTCAGGCCCTGTTGGGAGAAGTAGTCTGCCCACTGCTCTCTCTGCTGTTGTGTAAGCAGATCAGCCTTGTTGATCAAAACCATGTTCTCCTTACAGCCGCCAACCTCCTTCACATATTTCTCCTAATTTAAAATCAAGCAATGTTAAGTTAAAGCGTGTGGAAAACATTGCTTATTGTCCAAGACCAGTTTCCACACTTTATGTGAGCCAACATATACATGAAATAACAAACTAGTGAAAGTTTAAGACACAAATCTGATATTTGTAAAACTCTCTCTGAAACATTGACCTCCAGTATTTCTTATATACTTAACCACAAAACATTTTTTTCCAACGTACTAGACCTTTCTGTACACACCCGAGATATTTTCAAAGAGATTTAAAAGCTCACCAGATCTTCACAGCGGAACAGCAGTGGGTTTCGGGCATCAACAATCTGGACAATGATATCACTTCGCTCAGTGACTCGCCATAACTGACGCCAGAACTCAAGATTTCTCTCAAATGGCGTCAAGACTACATGATCCTTTTCTTGCAATCTGAAAGAGTTTGAAAATTAAGCAAAACTAGTATTTCAAAAGAGGTACATGTAAATACAGAAAATTGTCTCCTTAATTACAGACAAGGTATTTTGCTACAATGTGGCCTCAATCCTCCCATATCCTCTATGTCACTCCACACCAAATTGTTTGGACAAGATTGGAATGCCTGATGCTGTGTCCTCCACGATTGACTTTCCCATGGGTTGGTTTCTAGATGACGACTTGGCTGGCAGGAAATAATCACATTAGTTAAATGTGATTGAATATATAATTTGTTCCTTTGTTTTTAAACTTACAATGCAAGTTGACGTCGCCAATCGAGGAAGGCTTCTCGCTCATTTAAAGCAAGCTGTTCCTTTGTCATGCTGGCATCCCATTGTGGTCTGCAGAAGAAGATAACAAGTTGCAATTTTAATGAATTGATTTTCCTCTTGGCTCTTGTTAAGGTTGAACAGTGAACATTGTCCTTTTGCGTTTTCTACAAATGTTTGGTGAGCATATTGCTATCTTTAGCTTTTCTGCAGCTAGCTGCTGAATTAATGATCTTGGACTACCATGATCTTTGCCTATAATAAACAGCTACACTTTATCAGTCACAAGTGAGTAAACTGTAAGAATGTTATGAAGCAAGTTTTTTTCAGGAAATGTTGGTGATGACAAATCACTATGTACTTCTTGTAACCATTCTTGCTGATTCCTATTTTTATCATCTGGTGCACTTAATCTTTTTATAAAAATGTAGAATTTGTTCGTTCAATACTTTTCAACAATTTTACGATGGTGTGTCTAACAATTTCCTTGCTCTGGTCTAACTCCAAAGCAAAAGACCACAGTCATGATCGTAGTCAACTTGAAAGGCATCATTCTACTTGGCACCAAACATCTCCTTGGCCACATCATGGAGCTATAACTTATAAGGCCACATAGACTTCATTCAGATAAAATCTTGTATACCTTCTTGGAATAGACAGAAGTTTTTTGTTGAGCTCTTGTGCCTCTTTGATGACTTTGGTCTCCTCAGCTGAAGGTAAACCGGTGTCTGTTGGGTCAACCACTCGGATGTTTAACCTTTCTGTAATTAGGAAAGATTAAAGTCAAAGGAGAAAGCCAATTAACAAATTAACATTTATCTGGCCATTAACACTCAACACAGCATGATTAACACTACAGTAAACACGTAACAGACCACTGTTTTGCAATGTGACAAAAGAGTTAAGTTCAAATGATACATTTTAGACATTTGCAGACTGGATATAAAGTTACCTGCAGTGAATTCAGTGCCAGCAAGTTCAGCAGTGGTGAGGAAGTCATCAAGATTGCTTTGCTCGGTGACTGAGTTGAGATTGAGTCGTCCCCACTCAACACCATCATTCAAATCACTGGTATGCAGCTAAATAAAAACAGTGAATATTTAGTATTACGAGTATGATAATGAGAATATATGTGTGCAGATAGGCCAACATGGTGGAACAATCCCTAGAAATGGAAAAGCGTGGACCAGGTCGAGCTGTCTTCTTAGCTAGAATTTAATCGTAAATTGCAGGAAAACAAGGATTACGATTTTATCAAGACAATTATGTTTATCAAAACTCACCCAACTGTCATCGCCATCATTTCTACGCCGATGGGAAGTCTTAAATCTATCCTTGATAATACTCTTACCTAAGACGTGAGATTTCTTTTTGCCCATATTTTAAGAGTTCTGAATATTTGATATTAATTAGTAGAGTATGAGTAGTACCCGTTCGTTTCAGAAAAATGTTGTGCAACACATGGCGATGTTGTCACTAGACTAAAGCTAGCCGTGTATTGGGCCAGAATTTCCATCCGCAGTGCGGATTCACGGGCCGGCCAGACATTCAGGAAACTTAGAATCCATGCATTACAAGGTGGTGAAATTGCTCTCTCGCCTTCTTTCTATTTTAATGTTCGTCAGCTGAATAATCTTATTCTGCCTTAATTAAAATTATCCTTGTACTGCATGATCTCTAACTTCTCTTGAATCTGAGGATGGAAACTCTGGCCCAATACGCGGCTAGCTTCAGCAGCTGGTTCCCAACCTTCCAGCTGACACAATGTCGAACAGCGCGCGCCTACCAGTGTTTTTTAAAAGAGAGTTTTTTTCTATCGTTTACTGAGGGCGCTGTTTACAATTTCTAGTGGGACATTTAAAAGTTGGGGCGGGGCGGGGAGTCACCCTTCCCATCTGCAAATGGAAAAATCTAAATGGAAAAGCCCAATACTGAGCTACTCCACTGGCCTGATACTACTGTCAAAAAGACTTTACTTTATCAATCTCCAATGACTTTACTCTATTTTTTTTATGGGGGTGCTTGTACTGATTAAATTTGTGAGAGTAGGAAATGTGCGGGAATTTTGGAAACTTTGTTCATCTCATCAGTAAATAATACAGTTACAAAGGAAGAATAGATCATCCAATAATAAACACACATACACTAAGGCAAAATCATTTCAAATTCACAAATGTTTTAATCAATCTATGTACATGAACTTTGCTTTCATTAGCAACAGGATGATGGTACTCCCCCCAGTGCAAGTTTGCAGGCGGCACAATGAGCCTTAGCTTAAAGTTGGCAACAAGCACTAAAATGGTAGAATTCCTTGGGCACCCCAGAGACCAATCGATCAATGCTGATCAACAATCATTGTGTTTCCTTCACACTAATTGCAAAAGTTTTGTTGACTGTGACAAATTGGGAATTGATGCTGGATGGGCAAATTTGGTTTTTCTTGAAATAAATGGATTGATCCTATTAGTCTGCAAGTTGGTAGGCCCTAAACTGCCTTCAGACAACCCTGCAAGAAAATGCCAGTCATAAAATCACATAAATTCCTCTGGATGTGTCCCTGTCATTCTGACATCGATTTGATACAAACAAGAATATGCATAACACAAAGGAAATGGAATAAATATTCAAAGTATTTTGATAAAAAATTTAACTAGTATAAAGTTTGTTTTTCATTTGAGTCACTCAGTTCAGGTTTTAGCTTTTCTCAATTCACATTCTAGTCTATGCACACACATCCAACGAGTAACAGGTCACTTAGGTTGAGTCTCGAGCTACTTCTAATTAACAATGTACAAGATAAATGACATATTTACATGATCACAAACCTAATTTGAAATAGAATCAATTTGTTTAATTGTCCGATGTACATATGAATCTGTGTACTGGTAAAAAATACTTGCTGCAGTACATGTTGTACATTTTACTTTGCCATGTTGATAGAAAAACAAACATCTGATTTATGTAGGAAATATTATTTCTAAGAAGTATGTGACTCATGAGTAAAGAGTCCTGGGTGTCAAGTCTGGGTCATGATAGAAGAGTCTGAATCAGAATCTTTTGGCGATGTGACTCGAGTGCAAGTCCGGGATTGGGTTCCTGCAAAACATTATTTTTTTCTAATTAACAATAAATAGAAAACATAAGCAAAGAAAAATGACGCTGAACATTTCAAGTCAATAAATGGAAAATTAATAGAAAACTTATAAATAAAATATCCTGTTAGTCTACAAGTTTTATTTCCAATTATAATAAGCCAAAATCATTTTCCTATAAACTTAATTATCTCTCTGTACGTTGTGTTGTTACTGAACAGAACCAAAACTTTAAAAAAATAAAAAATTCATATTACCAAAAACTCTAGTATATTACAAAATGAAATGAGTGTTATTAGACTTGTTTGTGAGAAAGATGGCCCACATTATGCAACAAGTGAATTAAACTGAGTTTAGAGTACCACTTTCTTTTCCAATACTTAAACTCTTACTTACTTAAACCATACCCCAAATTCCCACTGTCTAACGATCAGAAATTACTTTTTATTTAGCAAAGGTATGTTACATCTTAGTTTAGCATTGATAAATGTCCGTCACACAAAAGACCAATGCAACTTTCTTCAAATTGGGTGGTCATGTTTTCAAGAAAGTCATAGTAAAAGATTTATGTTCTGTACACTTTCTTACAAGAACCAAGAGCTGTGAATGTACAACAGTTTTTTTTAATAATTCCAACAGAAATTTTTCTCAAGACAACCAGACCTTGTAGGCCTACCAAGTTTATTGAAAATTAATTTAGGGTGAACAAAGAACTTGTGACCAATGGTGAAACTAAGGAATGCAGTGCCACCCCAGTGATGTCAGTACCTCCCCCCATTTGAAATATGAACCTTTGAGAGTAAAACGTTACCAGAATAGGATTTTTCAATGCTTGTATAGTAACTGCAACGTTTTGAACTATTTATCTTTTTACACCCATATAATTTATGTTTTCATCCCTGTCAGGTTATCTTAAAAAAATAGTATTAGAAAGCATTACAAGGGCGCTAAAAATGGCTTGTTTAAGAAAACTTCTTAACAGGGAGCTTGCCAAATAGGGTGAGATAGGGTGAGATAACTCACTTGCAAGGTGCAAGGCTAAACGTTTCCATTCTAGTAAATATTCTTTGTTCACCTTAAGTTGGGTGTACACAGTCAGTTTCCTATGTGGTTTATTATATTATACAAACCATGCATCAGACCTTTAAAGATCTCACACAGGTTGCTGTCCAGACAGAGTGATGGGAAATGACTTTTAGTGATTGGCCTAAAGATCTGTCACACATTTATATGTTGCCTTCTGTAAGGAAAGATATCGTGGGTCATTACCAAGACCAAATGGGGAGAAATGACTGGACAGGTAGGCTATGCCTAGTTTCTGTTTGGGATCAGCTAAACACTGCTGGCCCCCCGCGCCTGGATGACCAAATTGCTTGTTGCCCTGGAAATAAACCAAATGCAAGAAAAAACTGATAAGTTAATTGGTAAAATAAAGATATTGATAAAACATTGTTGACAGTTCTGTTGAACTTTGGCTGAACAACAGCTGACTGATAACTGACTGATAAAATTACGCCATTGAATATTCTGTAATAGTTTTTGTTCATTCAGGGTTTTAGATTTAATAATATGAATAACAATACTTAGTTGTTATATTGCATTGTGCACATCCAAAGGGCATCCCAAAGCACTCATTATTGTTTCTGCTGGTATGCAGAGCTATGTTTGGAATTATAAGACCCATTTTGTGTACATGTAGCACCTTGTAATGATTTACAAGGTGCTTTGTGGCGCAAGCTTAATGCAGCCTACCATACCAACAAAACACCGGGGCAAACCCTTTCTCTTAACGATAAGTGTATTAGGTTCTTTTAAATGCGTTACACAACACATGTGACTAAAGGCTTTATGTCCCATCCAAAGGAGGAAGCAATAATGGTTTAGTGGTTTGCTTATAGGACACAAGTTTCAAGAACAGTGTGGCAGGAGATTCGTCCCCCACATACATCGAATTGTGTAGAAATTTGGTCTGATATAGCGCCTTCTTTTGAACCAACTTTCTTCAGCCCATGATAATTCACCATATGGGGGACACACACCAGGGACAACCCCCTATGACACCTGACTGAAGCCCACACTCTGCTGATCAGAAATACCGGAGCTTGGGTCCAATGTGCTTGAATGCTCGGCCAAAACGCACCAAGATTTACTCGGGGAATGTAGCCGGGTTTGTCTTCCAACAGCCTTTGTAGATGTGGTAATGCCAGATGCAATAGTGAGGACAGTAGGAAACTGCGGCATTCATTGTTCTTGTTAATGTGCGCCTGTTCAAAATTACAGACATAGTTTGAAAAATTACTTTGTATATTTGCTGTCATCTATCTAGGGTTTCTATTGTAAAGGAGAATGATAAAAAAAGATGAAAAAAAGAAGGAAACAAAAAGATGAGACCCAACAAGAAATAGAACTACTACCAACCTCGAAGTCAGTCAAGAAGAAACCAGTTGAGAAAGAGCTCTCCAAACAAAACAACTTGTCCTTGGTTGGGGATCTGGCTTCGCTTAAAATCCTGTCCACCATTCCTTCTGACAGTAACCTTTGACCCTGGATCGTCTGGCCGCCATTGGCCAGTATCCCATACACTTTTGCAATGGCTCTGGCTGTTCCAATTCCAGAGGCAGAAGGGTTTTCCAGTGCTCTTGCTTCTGGTTGTATCAGCTTACGGAACTTTGGGAAAAGAAAAAATCATAAAAGTGTCAAACTGATTACTTTATACAAATAATGCCAAAACAGATTTTTTTTTTTTACATGTTTAATATGATCAGAGTCTCCCATTTTGCCCCCCCCCCCAAATGAGATTTTAAAAATACACAAATGAATGGCTGGATACATCAAAACTTTCCCTAATTATTTCTTTGCCCACTGCTTGCCCTCCAAAACGAAAATGTCCAGTTACGCCACTAACCTACAAAATTTACTACAAGAGAGACTTGAAGTTATGCGTAGTTGGAATGATTTAACAGGGAGATTGATGTTAACACCAGAATGACTTGATCAGTTTACTCACAGCAAATAAATATCATTGGCCCTAGGGTCATCTATACCCCAAGACAACCCTGCATACTCAGGCCTCAATTGTCACTACACCAGTCCATGGTGTTACTAAAAACCTTTTCATAGATTGTTTCTCGGCATGATGAGTTTGAAGTCCTACAGAGACACCTCTCTTCCTAATAACCTTCTTTAAACATTGTCAAACTCTAAACTAATACTATGGTTAGTAAATCTTCTTCAAATAGCACTCAATAATGGCGTCATTTTTGCTCAAAATACCCAGATGTCAAACAAACATTCCACCACTCAAGTGAACACCACATCATTGGCAAGCCAGATCGTAGTAGTAGTACAGTCAATACATGCGAGTTAACATAAAGCTTGGACATGTACGTGCGCATGCGTTTGTGAAATTTGACACAGTGCCTGAGATCTGGTTACTGAGCTTCAATTTATAAAATTAGCGCAGAGTACTATTCATACCTTAACTAGATCGGTTGATTTGTGAAGGACTTCACTGATAATACTACGACCCGTGACAAACATCCACGCAAAACACCAAGATGTTGAATCTCTGAGAATGGAGATCAGTTTGAGTGGGTTGTCCAGAGCTCCGGTCAATCTTGCCACTCTGTAGTTCAGTTCCAACGGAAGTCCGATGTGAAAGTCAATATCTGTAGAAGGTAAATTTAACGCTCAAGAAAAACAATTTTGCCTCAGGTAAAATAATGAACAATGAATAATGAAAAGTTTTAAGCCATTATGTTAAGCTAAGATTCTTAAGATTATCAATTGTTTTATTGTGACACCACATTTTTCTTAGCAATTAAGATGTATTCGTGACTAGCATATCTTTGAATAGATCTTAGGTTCTTCGGAATATTGTGTTCAGAGGTACTTAAAAATTGTTCTTTTCAAAAACAGTCAGGATTTGTAAAGAACTATTTCTTTAAATAAAGCAGTCCACTGTACATAACTTACCAAAAGGTTCTGCAATTTCTTCTCTGAAGAACTGACCTAGAGTACGGTGCTTAGGATCAACACGCCTCAATAACTGACTGCAGTAGAGACCAAATGTGAATGCATGATAACCATGGGCTGTGCCTGGTACCCACTGCGGAGGAGATTCTGCTAGGATCTGCCCCAATGCATCATGGTCCTTGAGGAGCTTTTGGCTGATTGGACGAGTGGTTGAAGCCAGGCCAGCCTGGTTAAAAAAGAGAAATTTGCATGAAAACAAAATACTGACAAACTGTTATTTGTGTATTCTTGAAAAGTTTAGGCTTAGGGGGTCTTCTGTAAAGGAGTGATATCACGCTTCACATCACAACTGAAAAAGCAAAACTTCTCAGATTGTAAACAGCTTGAGAGATTACTATTACTAAGGGTACTGTTACCAATGTTACTATTACCAAGGTAACTATTACCAAAGTTACTACAACCAAGGTTATTATAACCAACCTAGAACCAAGGTTTCTATTACCAAGGTTACTATTGCCACAGCTCAATCCCTCTTTTTGAATCGAGAAATTCAACATTTACTGCTTTCAATTAAAAAAACCCAAACCTGTCTTCAAATGTTTCTGTTTGTTCAAGCACCTTGAGTACCTTATCGGTAGATGTGTGTGCAATATATAAGACTATATTATTTTTATTATATTTACTGCACCAACCTTTGTTGAATCTTTTTAAATTCCTTACCTCATGGTTAAGAAGCATTCGCACAGTGATATTCTTCTTTCCATTTTGTGCAAATTCCGGCCAGTAAAATGCCACAGTATTTTCGTAGTCCAGTAACCCTCGGTCTATTAGCATTAGCATACACAAAGCTGCCATACCTGGAGGGCATTGTGGAATATAAGAGGAAAGCTTACAGGTGATTGTAATCAATTAGATGTTCTTGAGAGTGTCAGAGCTGCCAACATTTGTATCTTGCAATCAGGGAGATTTTGTCCAACAAGGAAGATATTAAGAATTACATTCAACATAATATAATAGGGAAAAAGTTTCCATAATAAGGGAGGTTGTCAAATTTGTTAATCAGAACATGGAAAGATTGGTTTGTTTTCAGCTGGCAGCTTTGCAGTGGTAACATCTCTGATAGAATTAGAGCAAAAAATCAAAACAAAAGGATGGGGAAAATAATCTGGCATGTACCTCATCTCACTCAAACAAAATAAATCTAGGACTGATTCCTTTTTTTCTCATGGCAGTTTTTCAGAGGTTTATAACTACACATGTACAAAGTGCATTTAAAGACCTCTTGCACCCACTTGTGGCTGGATGGTTAAGAGCCCTGGACTCAAGCTCTCATGTTGCTGATCAGCTGAATAGGGGTTTGAGTCCCGCTACTGTCATTAAAGCACGGCACTTTACCTTAATAGCTCATTTAGCCATTGGATCAAATGTCCTAGGATTGGAACTGCATGTAAATGAAGCGTAGTGGTTTAGCCAAGTGTTTCTGGTCTACATTGCAAGTAACCTTGTTTAAAGGTTTCCTCAGGCTTTCGTGCTACAATGATTAAGTTCACTTATGAGGCATCCTTGGTAATGACAATAAAAATAATAATAATAATCAATAAATAAATAAATAAACAAATCTATAAAAGATACACTCATCCCCCAAAACGGAAATGGTCAAACACATAAAAAGAAAACAAACATAAGATGACCTTTGGTAGCTGAAAATACAACAGTCATGGTGTCCTCCTTCCAGAATTGTCGGACGTCGGTATCAGCAAAACCACCCCAAAGGTCAACAACTTTCAATCCGTTGTGGTACACACTGAAGGCAGAGCCACCTGTACAGCTTTCAAGACCATTTTTGAAATTGTCACTGAAAGTACAATCAATCAAAAGGGTTAAAATGGCATTCAAACATGTCTGCAATGAGATTTATACTTTTAGTTTGTATTGGCATGGAAGGTTGTCTTTTGTGGATCAAGTTTAAATAGATCAAGAATGGGATGCAAATAATAAAATCAAACTTATACAAACCCATAAAGGACCCGACAGGACCTGACAATCCCAACTATTTATGATGGAGGATAATCTCAAAAGGGTAAAGTAAACCTTGCATCAGAAAGCTTCACTAAACTTGATGTGAATGTGAAATCAAATGCAGAGAAAATCTCTGACATAATAACGATGAACTCAGTAAAAATAGGTGTGTTTCCTTTTGGGCTTTGGGTTGTCATGCCATAATAGCAACCATGTCATGTTATACATGCATCTGATGAGGGTATAACTTTCTCTGCTTGGCTAAAAGTTAGCGAGACACCTATAACTAATACTAACCCGTAAAGTTGCTATGTGAAGAAAGAAATAAAACGTGTGGAAGGTTGAGCTCATTTGCCATCTGAGCTCACACGGCGCCCTCTACGGACGTGGAGGATTAATACCATGTGACAAGTCTGTATGGCAAAATCAACCAGATCAACCAATGGGAAAGCTGGAATTTGCCATACAGCTGAAATGGCATTTAGCAAGAATTGCCTCAAAGCAGATGCTCACTGACAACGACACACACAACATTCTATATGTTCTATTTCACTGTCGCTAAGAAACAGTTGGTCAAGCTAACCAGCTCTGTGAAAATGATGAAGTCTTATACACCACTCACTCAGTCAAAAGTGGGACACATTTCCTTGTTTCAAATACAAGAAAAACCATCTCATTTAATACAAATAACCGATTATAACCTACAGTTAAAAATATACAACAATGTCATATAGTACAATATAAGAAACTGCAAATCGAAACCATTTGAAAAATAGTATAGACTCATCAGGCATAGAAAAAAATACAAGATGGAAGAAAATAGAATCAGTGTAAAAGATTTAATTAAACGTGAATTGTACCAAAAATGCAAAGTAAAGTAAGATCATGTGTATGAACTTTGAGAGTCACTATCATTAAAATGTAAACCTTAATGTAAGATTTTGTAGTATGCTATTACAACAAATAATGTACAGTGTTAAAGCAATGTGAGGTCTGGGCCGATTTTACAAAGCTCCGAGATTCATCTTAAGATTAGTTGTCAATATTGCCATGGTGATTTGTATTGTGACATCACACTTTGCTTAGTAATTAAGATTGATACACAGTTAAGATCAATCTTAGCTCTTTGTGATGAAATCGACCCCTGGGCCCAATTCCACGAAGCCTATAACCATTGTTTGTGACCTTACACACTGAGAAAAAACAACCAGTACTATGCTATTATTGAGGTTATTGTTAATAATAGCTAAAAGAAACTTAAACATTTGATATACAACCTGAATAGCTTGGCAACAGGTTCAAATCCTGGCTTGACTTTACTGTGGATGTGGGGCTTCTTCTGGTGCCACCATGCACAAAGGTGTGCAGTGAGCCAGCTAACAAGTGCATTGTTATAGAGTGACATCATCATGATGAGTAATGGCTGGCTGTTACAGGCAAACCATGTGCTTTGCATGACTTTCCAGCCGGTCAGTAAAACAGAGACAAAGAGTTTCATATTCCACTGTGACAATCTTTCTTTAAACTTTATCAGAGATATATGATGCGTCAAGCTTTTGTACATAACTTGAGAATTCGACCCATGTACAATACAAGTTCAAGGTCCATCATACTGAGCTACTAATTAACTATGAATTACTGTACTTAACAGTTTGCAGCCTCCACAATTCAGCCACAGATATCAGTAAAAACAGGGTTTTTCTGAACCAAGTATCAAATAACTTTGTTATAAAGGAAATATTGCTTAGCATAATTATCTACTAAGCAGAAAAACAGCAGTGAGCCAGTGATCCACAATGTAAATGACATACTATGTTGGCTGGTGCCGTGTTTTTTGCTTAGGGCAGGTTGCTTATGGTTATTATCAATTGAGCCCCTGCACTGTTAGAAAGGTGATTGAACAATTCTTCCTTTTGCTGAATAATAGTAATAATATTAATCCCAATTTGGGAGGCTAATAGTCCTCACTTGCAGCTGAGAAGCTGAAGTGGGAAGGACAAGGTTACAACATGTTCAAGCTGTAGGCATGCAAGGGCGCCTCTGGCAGCCAGCCACATTGACCCGTATATATGACCTCGGAGCACAGCCAGAGATTGAAAAGGTTTGATTTTTCTAAAGGGGGGAAAACCGGAAGGCCCGGAGAAAAACCGTCATGGCATTGGAGAAAACCAATGCACAACTCTACTCACTTGGCTTTAGCCGGGAATTGAACCAGAGCCATAGTGATGAGAGGCAAGGGCTTTATGCATCAGCAACCCATGCACCTTTCTACCCTCGGCATTATTATTTAATTATTATTTTGAATACCGTGTACTATTATAATTAGCCCCTTCATTCCATGAAAGCCTCTTCCCTGTATTTCCCCCTCTCTAGGTCCCTTGTCCGTTGTTTCAAGTTGCATAGTTCAAAACAGTGTTGCTAATACTCTATCTGGCATGACAAAAGAACTGCGCACCAAATTGCTAAATTGTTGATGAACAGATTTATAGGAGCTGACAAACATCACAAACAATTTGAGGAACTTGGTAGCAAAACTTAGCAACTAGGAAGTCTCCGGAGTCAGTAAAGTTTGGTTAATATGTCACATGAATTGCGAAAGGGAAGTGAATTATATTGTGCCCGACTGGAAAACAGCAGTACTGATAATCAGGTTGTTTGTAACACAAATTGGCTTTGCAGTCACTTTTTAGTTAAGTATGAACCGGATTTAAGCCTCAGATATTATGATAAATCTGTTATTACTTCTATTTACTTGGTGCTATTCTAACTGTTTACTTAATGAGAAATACATTATTTCCCTTAGGGCAGGTTTGTGTTTCAGAAAAAATTTCTTATCATTATTTCAATAGATATCTTATCTAAGCACACAACAACATTCAATACGTCAATAATTCCAAATGTTCAGTAACACATCAACAATGGGGAACTTTTCAACCTCATTCCAGCATTAACATTTTATCCTTGTATTACATTCATTATTGGATGGCACACTTCAGCTTCTGGTAAAGTGCTCAATCTCTTTGAATCAAGATAAGGTAGAGCATTTTCTTTTTGGTTAACTGCCATGAAGGAAAATTATGTACATGTATTTAGTGTGAAGGCGACACATTAATGCAAAGCTTATAAATTAAAAATAACGCATTACAAATTATATTTAAATCACACATAAAAAAAACTTCACAGAATTAAAGCACCATGATTTGTAACTCTGAAAAAATACACAAATTTAGATGTTACAAAAAATGTACACACCACAAATGTGCACAGCAAAGTAATTCAGTGATGTGCAATGGTTGAGCGGACTCAGGTTCTCAATTGAATAACGATAGGCTGCCTCAATGTGTGATATCTTTGTGAAAAAATGTTGACTTTTAATCTAATAAATATCATTCAATTATCTTGAGTATTGAAGTACACAGTTTACACATCTATAGGACAAATGACAAAGTTCTTCTGATGCACTTGTTTTGTTTTTGTTTTTGTTTTATAATTTGTTCAATATTCTTACTTGTGCATTTAGCCATTTTACTGTTTCTCTTGTTTTATTATTTTAGCTCTTTACTTATGTATTTGTATCAGTAATAATAAAAATACTGAATAATGGATACTTTACAAACATTAAAAGCTTTGATTCATAAACGGCTTTTCTTCATACCTGAGGTACCTTTCTTAACATAAAAAAAACAAGCCTCGTCCGAAGTTCCATTGGGTTTCTACATCAAAACTTAGTCATACTTTCAAATAACAACACGCTTTTCAAGACTAGCATATTTTTCCTCCCATCTGTTGCATCTAAGACATTTTTTAATAGATACATTAATCACAATATCTATTTAATTTGCTAAATCAGTAACTATCCAGGCGCATATAAAAACATTCAAGACCTTATACAGACATTTCATGACAGAGTTACAGTCACATGAGATTCAAGGCATTAATAAGAGACAATCTTACACAAACAAGATGGATGGATACTAAAAGAGTTTATAGTCACCAACTTGAGCTTCCATCTTTCCTCTTTCTTTCTAAAAGTATAACATCAATCGGTCTTATTACTTTCTCCTTCCCTGTAAGTCAAAGACACCACAATGGAAGTTACATGCATGGAAGACAGCCCAAGCAAGGGGTGAAATAAATGTTTCCTTCAAATGAAGGAATAATGAAAATATTTAGTTGGCATGTCAATCGAATCTAAAAGCTTTCAGAAATGATAACACGCAGTTCTTAAACAACATTTTACCAAATTATAACAGGCGACTCATACCACTAATTATTTTTATCTTAAGGATAAGTGTAGTGTTCTGTTACGAGCATTACACAACACATGGGACCTACAGTTTAACATCCCATCTGAAGGATGAAGCAATTAAGGTCAAGTGTCTTGTTAAAAGATACAAGTACCATGACTGGGACCCAAACCAACACTCTGATAACATCATAACTTGAGTCTGGTAACTAGACTGCTCTGCCACATCACTCCACTTGCAAAAAAGGTATCTTGCACACAGAACTTGATACAATAGTTGTTTTCTTATGTATGTCATTGGAGACAATAAAAAAATGGAAATCCGAAAGAAAATTCCATTTGAGACTTATACATCATGTCCAAAGACTTCATTCATTTAATTTTATTCCATATTATTGTAAAAAACAACTGGCAGCACCAGAGCTGGGCAAAAGAGTTGCGACATGGAGGGACCAATTCTTTGGTCATGTGGTTGCTGGATGCCATTTTTGGTCCAAATGAAACACAACCCAATTTGCAGTCTAGTCTAGTACCCTGGTACCCTAGTTTAAATTAAACACAACTATATTGTGTGGCATACGTCAACCCTGTACACAACTTGTAAGATACAAACCTTGAGACTTGGGCTGCCTCAGCAGCCTTTCTTGCAGCACGCTCTTGTTTCTTAAGATAAGGTAAGATGAGAAACTGATAGAGAAATGGGAACCCCAGGAAGAACAGAGTCGGAAGATGATACATAGCTTGGTACACCTGAAAAACAAAAACAAAAGCTGCTACGATTTGGAAACATCCAAACTTCCTTTACATAGCTCGTTGTAATGGTTTACTGCTGCTTCTATTCTTTTTTTACTTCAGTATCTATTTCTAAAAAAGAGCCTGGAATTCTTAATGCGCCTTGCATTGAAGCCACATGCCTAGAGGATTACTGTGACAAGAAGGTAACAAGTTAATTTTAGCTGCATTAGGTTCAGTTCCTGATGGGTCAATCCCATGTATTCAGGAACAGAATAACAACTCCACATGTGAAGTCCAAGGTAGCATTGGAACCAGGACCGCAATGGGACAGGAAAAGTACTGCTATGCCAACCTGATCTTGTCTAAACTTACCAATCGTACTCTTCTCCAGCGCAGAAGGACAAAGGCGACAAGCGGGTAACCAACAGATAATGAAGCAGTAAACTTGAGAAGTATAAAGAGAGGTAACTTAAGGGATGGGTTGTTGACGATCTTAGAAAAGGGAGGACTTCGCTTCACTGCGTCTTGTACCTGAAGGATTCAAATAATAATCTAGTTTATTATTTGTCATCTGTTACAAGTGTTTTGATTAAGTAATACAAACAAGATAAGGTTACCAGCCAAACTACTGTGTCAAATGTACCAACTGTGAGC
Source organism: Pisaster brevispinus (assembly GCA_023634235.1). Lineage (NCBI taxonomy): Eukaryota > Metazoa > Echinodermata > Asteroidea > Forcipulatida > Asteriidae > Pisaster > Pisaster brevispinus. Next base: position 16,859,227 of record JAMKCF010000002.1, read on the forward strand.
GGTATCCTGTTTGTGCTTTAGCAGCTCAATGAAATTGGGTCCCATTGTGGCAAGTTAACACAACCTTATGGATACGTTTGTGCGGTACTTCAATATTGTTCCTTTATCCCAAGAATTACTCTCAAGGGTACAACTTGAACAAAGAAAACCTGTGGGGAACCATTGTTCTATTGTTATTCTATTGTAATAACCCAATGCTGGTGTGTAAGAACACAATGAGAATGCAGAGTGCAAGAAAACTTGGATTGTACACAGAAGTAACTGTAACACAATAACCACTATTGGATCCAATGCTGTTGTTGAAAGTGTCGTAAAATCCTTTGTTTAAGTAGATTGTGGATGGGTACTTGTAGATTTCAGAACACTTACAAACAACTCGCAAGTCGTGATAAATATCTCCAGACCAAAGCAAATGTAGTATCCAATGTACATTCCATGCCATACAGCTAAGAACATGACGGCTGCAGTCTGAGAGATGTAACGATTGTTCAGAAACTTCAGACGCTTGAAGACATACCTACAGCAGACAAATTGGATACAAGACAATAGTGTTTGTGTTTTTACCCATACATAGATCTGTGTTAAGCAATGTATACTCAGTTTTTCTCCAGGGTCCTGTGGAAAAAAATCCGGAGGAATATTACCTGGTTGGGATTTCGACCCACAACGGTTGCAATTTTAGAGCAGAGGTCTTACCAGTAGATCACTGAGATAGCATTGAAGAGACATCTTCAACTTTGTAATTGGAAATAGCCAAACACTTGTAAATTTGTACAGTTTCAAATTGCACTTTATAGCAAAAGGTCAGTACCATAAGATACTCTGCTCTTTTTTATTTTTTATTTTCGTTGTAGTCCTTGTGTTGGTTGATTTTCCATTTTTTAAAAACCACATTAAAAACCCTATTATTTTAAGACAAAAAGGACAGTCAGCTGATCTGCTGGACAGTTGCTTCCCTGATTTCAAAGAAAACAAGATGTCAATGTTTGGTATGTTATTTCAAGAAAATAGATTGAATAAACCCTAGCCTTTCCCTGTCATAACATCCTTAGTTATTTAACTTACGCCCACAGAATACACAGGTTACCACGAAACAAAAAATGGCTTTGTTGAAGAACTCACCTTCCAACCCACGTGTTTGTAGATAAATTGAAGGATTTGATATACTGGGCTGTACTCGTAGCAGTTTCCAGCATTTGAGGCTTTATGCTGGCACAAGCATCCCACAATGCATTTCCCTTCTCGTCCTTACCGTTGTAGGCTAAACCACTCATTATGCAAGCACCTTCCTAGAAATCAGGAATGTAGATTGGTTGAGAACAAAAAGCATTTATAATATGGACACCAGTAACAGTTAACAGTAACTCCACTTCAATTTGTTTGTATATTTGTTTATTTACCTTATTAAATTGTTTATTTTATTTATATGTTTGTTTATTTCATTACACATCCAACAGCACAAGCACTAATAACAGGACGAACAGGAAACAATGAAACAATGTTCAGTTTTAGAGCCCCCCCCTCCCCAGCTCATGCACAGCATGGTGATGTATGAATTGAAAAACACAACATTTTATAACTTTTTCTAACGTAATGAAAGCAATCTTACTACAAACAGGAAGACAGTGCAGTACTTGAAGAACACTGCTTTATGCCACATGACTACAGCAAACATCTGATATGGGAAGGATGAAGCCTACAAAAAGGAATACAATGTGAAAACAAAATATGTTTTAATATCACTTTTTTATTTCTATTTGGGTACCTAAGTAAATTTTCTAGAGATCTCAAGTCGATACTCAAACAAATGACTGAGTAATCATAAAATGAGTAGAGTGTTACTATTTAAAATGCTCAATACTTAAACCCTGGTGACTCTCAGACTAAATCTACATATTGATCTCACTTGCACACTTGTTCCTTTTTCTGAGTAAAATGTTTGTTAACATACTTACAGCAAACTCTTCTGATTGTAAATAGTCATTGCTAAACATGGGTGTTAGGATGGTCTCCAATATTGCATACACGACACCCACTGCAAATCGGTTCATTGCTGGTCCAATGCAACTGGGCAGCTCTCCCTTATCATTGTCGAGGAGCTTCTCTGCGGTGAACTCAAGGTACCGTCGGATGGAGAACTGGGGACCGGCGAAGAACCCCCCGGTGAAGTAGGTGTAGCCTGCGAGCTCTAAGAGTGAGGGGGTCGTCTTGATATTCAATGCTTTTTGCTCGGAACTCAGATTTGCCTTTTTGAGAAAGAATTGGAAACCATGTTGTTATTGGAGTACAATCATACTTCATGTGTGGAGGAATAGCGTTTACACCCAAATCATTGTGCGGCCATTTTTTTTTCTCCCAATCAAGTCAATGTAACCAAAATGAGGCTGGAAGGGCAGATTTTTCTAAAGCCCCATTATCCTAAATGAACACGTCCAAATCAGTATTCATAATTACTTTAATACACCAAAGCTCAGATCAATCTTGAGAACTGAAGTCTTAATTGCTATGCATGATGTCACGATGATGTCACAATATAACTCAGTATGGTAATAGTGAAACTTATCTTAAGATATCTCTTTGTAAAATCTGTCCCTGGGATGTTCCAGTTGCAGACTGATACAAGTCTATTTCATTTGACCCTACACATTTACCTCGTCCCTCTTCCCATCATAAAGGTCAAAGGCCATGCTGATCATCCTGAGGGTCAGGATACAGTGGGGTGTGGTCCAGTTGATGTCGTAACCATCAGTGGATACAAGAATGTAAGCTGTAAGAAGATAACCCTGGAAAAGAAATTGAACTAATGTGATTTTTGAGAAGATTAATACAGCATGACGTCTCATCATGATCGAGCATGGGGTGCACCTCAACAAAGGTATCTCAATATGGTGAGGGAATCAAGTACCCCCAACTCCCACCCCACACCCCCAAAAAATAAATAATAATAATAATAATTTGCATTACACAGCGTAGTGTTTACTTATAACATAGGATGTTTCTGAATTGGCAGCTATGGCTACGGCTAAGACTGTTGCTAAAGGGGTTGCCAAGGATGTCCAATACTTTCATCCATAGCCATAGCCGTAGCCATAGCCATAACACCCCCAATGGTAATCTAAATTGTCTGTGGACATCCTACAAATACATGAACTATTCTAAATTTGGACCAATGATATCATCTACGAAAAAATGTTTTCCTATTGGTTTCAAAATTAAATCAGTGTGGGAATGGTAACAGATCCTTTGTTAGAAGAATGAAGTGCAAAAGGTTTGAAACTCACCATGTTGAGGGCAAATGAAATAGCCACTGATAATGAACTTCCCCCAACAGTGACAAGCAGAGCATAGTTCAGTAAAACTGAGATGACAGAGTAGATGATGTCATACCCTGAATGAATAAAGTAATCATTTTTAAATGACAAAAGCCAACTCAAAGCAAATTTTTATGACACAACCAATCAGTAAGGGCCGTTTTCTGAATATGGAGCAAGAACATTTAACTTTTAAAATCAATTGACAATTGCATTATCACTTGTTAAACAAATTTAACAACTACATAAAATGGACTTTGACAATATACCCTCTGCTCAAAACTCGGAATTAAAATGCTCATATAAAATTATCCAATTCAATTCATCACAGTGTGCATTGCTAAAGTAATTAAATTTTAAGTTGTAATTGTTGCACAACTAAGTAAATGTTGCATGATTAAAAGAAAAATGTACTTCACAATACTCTAAAATAAATGTTCTGGTCTTACCAAAGTTACAAAAAGCCAGTGTGAGGCTACAGACAATGAAGTAGACATGTTTAATCATTGGTGACTGGCCATGTAAGTAGGTTCTTGAAATGTACATCAAAGGGTAACCTGAAAATAGACAACCAAAAAACAATGGTCAGTTAGTACCAGAGACCACCGTCACTATCCTTGCTCTATGCTATATCCAATCACTATATCAGTAAATACCAGCTATTTTAGTTGGTCTGTTCCAAACTGTAGCTAGTTTTGTTGCAATGAAAAGTTAGGACAGACATCAACATCGTGAACCATAATTGCAATAATGATAACCCTCCATCCTCCCGACGGGAGGGTTACGATTATTGCAACTAGGTGGACCATAGCTCCCTCCCCCAGCTTATTGGCACAATTAATGGGGCTAGATAGAGGAGGTAGTTGGACCGGTGTCGTCTCCACAAACTGGAGACGATAGCGGAACGAACCGCATTGCATTGGCCTAGGTAGGAGTAGGAGTAGACCAGCCCCACATCATATGTTTGTGTGACAGTTAAATTGAACGTACTAGATCGATACTAAGTAAAAAAGTAGTCACCATTTTTTATTGAATAGTCAGATAGTACAATTGTCTTCTTAAGCATTATATTTATAATTTATAGTTATAAACATTTTAAATATTTAATCATTTAATGTTTTAATGTTTGATTAGTGTTAGGTGGTACCATGGCAGTAAAGACTAAAGTGAAGTCAGCCTAGTTCTGTACTATCAGAATTGGATCATGGAGGTTCTACTGTTATTTTTTAAAACGATGGGCCATGGTTTACCACTCACTAGGAAAATTCCGGATGGTACTTGTGTACTCCTAGAACTATTCGGTTTGTTCCGCTACCGGTCGGGGAGACGATAGCGAAACGAACCGAATAGTTCTAGGAGTAGTACAGTCATTTGACCAGTTCAGGATCACTTTTTGAATTCACATTGTTTTTGGTTGCAATCTCTTTGACATTTTAAACAAAAAAGTTTATCAGTTTACCTAAACATGTTATAAAACTCACCAAGTATCCACTGACAAAAAAAGATTAGTACTTTTGAAGAGGCTTTGAGAAAAGTATTGTCACCTGTTTGACCAGTTCAGGATCAGTTGATTCTATTCTGAATCAGTAGCTAGCCCTCTATTGCAAACCAATACTCCCATTCATAAAACTGTCTCTCAAGGACACAAACTTCACAAGTGTGTTGGCATGGACATGGACTTCCTTTCTCCAGAGAATTTCATGCAAGTGTATTCAACAGCAGCGCAAAAATCAAGCAACAAAAACACAAAACAACAACAAAAGCAAATGAAAAGGTGAAGCACACCTAAAAGCAACATTGACCCAAATATCTATTCTTACAGTCGCAATTTCCTCCTCCAAGTTTCATTTTCTCCCAAAAAACAATATTCCTACAAGAATTTGTTGAAGAAATGTATCTTAAAAGCAACAAATAAACTTTCGACTGCAGCAGTAAGATTTTACCTCACTGAGTGCGGCACCATTTGACGCAATGAGAGATGCTGAGTAGTGAGTGATCCCGAACTGGTCAAGGGTACGATGCCCCCCAAAAGACGATTTCGGTAATTTCATCTCCTCAAAAAAACAAGACGGCTGCTCAGTATTTACCTGAAATATTTTTAACACATTCTAAGCATTTAACATAAATTTTATTCGCCCTGGCGTTCAAATTTTAAAGGTGAGAAGTTTAAACAGCGTTTTTCAACCAACATTAAAAAAAAAAATAACGATCAAATTCGCAGACAAACTTCAAGAAAATGGCCATAATTTATTTGTTGATGAAGTTTGGAACCTTATTTTGGGTTTGTTGGTTTATTGCATGTTATTCTTCACATGTATCAACAGAAATTGGTAATGTGAGAAGTAACTTAATTATGGGGTTGTTGCAAAGTTGAAGTGATCCCGAACTGGTCAATGATCCCGAACTGGTCAAATGACTGTACTTGTGTACGTGTGTGAAGAGTCGATCATGGAATTAGGTGGATGTGCGCGGGGTGTGTACACGTCCCGTACATACGTATGTTACGTGTGGGCCATCGGACACAACTTGATCGACGAAACGAGAAATAAACTGATACAGCACTTACACGAAAAGATGGTCAAAAGGTAGGCCAAGCTACCTGCATCAATACTGAGTTTCCCAGCTATTTCAGCAAAAACACCGGACATTTCGGCGGTTTCTTGTGCCATTTTGTATATCCCTAAATCCCAGACGATCGCGCACTGTGCCACTCTGCACTGCATGCAACAAGTATTGGTGACCCAAATTGAACTTTGACATCACGATCCGGACGATTCTATTTTTAGAGTGGTTCAATTGTTATATTATTATTAGGTAGCATAATTTAGTATACTTTCTCATCATATTCTTACAGCAAAATAAAATTGTATCATAAAATCGTATCAAATTTTCATTTTATTTGGTATAAAAAATGTTGTTGTTGTTAATCAATTAAAACTTTTTTTTTTAAATACTTCACTTTCTACAAAATGTTAAGTTCCAACGCTGTCGCTATTCTCTAGCTCAAGTGCTGAGTCGATCGACTGAACAGCAAAGATGATTGGGAATCCAAACAAGACTCGAACTCAGAAAAAAAGTTCCAGACATATTCCCATTATTTTGGAAATGGAAGTGGGTTGATTTTGGAATGTAATATTCTTGTAATTTGTCTTTTTATTGCTGGTCGCTCTGCTCTGGTTCAGTACAGGGACGTTCTAGAGTTTTTCGTTACACTGAAGTGACTTGATCCGAGTCTACACAAATATGAATATGTATAAAAAGAGCATCACGTGCTTAAACTATACCCCAAACATGAGGCAGTGCCTGAAATGGCGGCTGGGTGACTACGGATAATATGGTCGTTGAGGACAAAATGGACACCATTTGCTGTTTGTGGTTACCTAACTGGCCACTGCCGAAGCCAAAGTCAGTAGAGAGAAGGCGTACTGCAGCAGTTGAACCAGACCGCCGCGCTGGGGCAAGCTTCTAAGTCGTTCACGGTGTGCCCTCATGGTTTCCTGTTTCCTGTGTGTTTTATGTAAGCACAGTAGCCTACCTTCCTGACCTTATATTTTACGTGCAGGCTCACTCAAAACATGTGATGGGCTTGATTTTAAGGAGCCCCAGATAGGTGATAGGGTAATTTGATAGCATTATTGTATTAAATTATTTTGTCAGTTGTGTGTTTTTCTTTTGTTTTGTGTTTTTATAAAGTGAAGGCTACCAGTAAGTTTTGCCACCCCACACTCGCGTCGTGATCATGATCTGCGCGCGCTCAAGCAGCCCTCAGAAGAGGCACAAAGTCACAGAGCTACTCGTTCCCTCTCAATAGTCCGGTGGCTTAATGGAAAAATCGTGACACGCCGGATTAAGGCACCAAACTTTGCACACTTGTTTTAGGGGTCCCATAGAAGCATATATTAGAGGTGTGTGCCCGGTCTGTCATCTCCAGGTCAGTAAACTAAAGGGATCAACTTTTTCCACAAAGCTCTGCCTGAGTGTCTAAAATAGAAGCTACATGGCCATTTGTTATAAGTTTTAATGATATGCAGAAGCGGCCCTCTATTGGTGAAAAATTGATAGGCAGTATTATAATACCACATGAACTTTGACCTCAGCCTGACATTGACCTAGGTCACCCAAGCCGGGCACCCCCTCTAGAATGATTCTATGGGACCTAAAGAATAACTGTACAAAATTTGGTGCTTTATTCCAGCGTGTCACGATTTTGCAAAAAAAATTGCCCTAAGCCACCAAACTACAAGAACGATTTGAAGGTTTGCATCATCATGAAAGCAGTATCGTAGGGCAATCTCCACTAGTGTTCCCATAGGTGACCGATCTCGTTCGTTGCGATGATTGTCCTCCACCATGCCTTACTCACTCATTTACCCATTGGTGTAATTTAAATGCGGCCAATTGAATTTTTGTCCACCATAATGTAAGGTTGGTCTCGAGTATACCACAAAACTGCGTTGGCACAATATCAAGAATGTGCATACTTGTTGTGTAGGGTGTAGCTAGCTTGATATCATTCTTGTATTGAATTAATTTATTAACTGTGTTTTTTCTTTTGTTTTGTGGTTTTGCCAACTACTGGTTTGCTAGTTTGGCAATATAAACTCGCGACTGCACGTGCTCTGCACCCCTTAGTAGAGACACAATAGAGCTAGGCTGTATAGCTATTGTCCCCTCTCAAGAACGATTTTAATGTTTCATAGAGCACTGGTGGAGGTTAGAGGTTTTGGGTAATCCACCATGCTTGAAATCTCTGTGAGTCTGCTGATGTTTTCTTCGATGTTTTCCAACAATGCTCAATGCTATCAGGAAAATGTTGGATTCCAAAACTGGGAGTGAAGCATATTTATTATATAATGATGCAGCAGATGTCTGGCCTGGAGAAGGGATCAGCTCGATGTATGAAGTGTGGACCGGATGAAGGTCAGGAGCGTTGAAGTGTGTGAACGCAGGGTGGAGCTTGCCTAACATTTCTGGTGATTGAGTGTCAGCGCAAAGAAGGCTCGCAATTGAGTGGGATAGATGGGTCGCCTCTCGCCAGATGTCACTGATGTGGTTGTATATATATTATGTAACAGTCTTGCGCTAATCTCGATAGCGTCCACGGTGAAGATACCATTATTAAATGCTAGTGATGAGTTGTACCCGTTGTCAGTTGATCAAATCATAGAGCAAGGACCAGCTATATGATCAAATTCAATCCAGCTCATTGGACGATCTGCTGGTCTTGGTGCGTATAACGTGCACGTGACCTTAGTACCATTAGCGTTGCGCGTTATGCAGTGGTCTATTATAGAATAAAATGACCAGATCGGACGCGCGTACTCACACGCAAGCCAGACTGCTGGGGGATGTATGGGGCCGGGGCATGCAGCTGATACACATTACGACAACTACAGTCTACAGTTGTGAGAGAATGGACAATTTAATCAATTCTTTAAAAAAAGCATAAAACGAGAATTTCATTGAAATTATATTCTCCATATTCTTAGCAGTTTTCATTTACCATATTTTCGTGTCTCTTTCATTACCATGGCCCTGTTTTGGTTTGTACCTTTCAGCCATCCTCTCCAATACAGAAAATGGATGACGAAACTTTTCGCCTTAGAGCCTCCGAGATGGCAGATTTCATCTCTAACTACCTCAGTACTGTCAGCGAACGCCGGGTGTGTCCTGCCGTGGAGCCAGGCTACCTGAAGCGTCTTCTCCCCATGGAGGCACCAAGAAAGCCGGAGACTTTGGAGAGCATCATGAAGGATGTCGAGAACAAGATACTTCCAGGGGTAAGTAAAATACTTGAATATAAACGTTGTTGGGGGGGGGGGGGGTCAATTTCCCTGTGTGTTGCGGCATAGTGGGCGTTTTAGCCAGCATGCACGCGTTTCACACGTCCAGCATACCTTTGCATGCAATTTGACTTCCAAATTGTAGACCATGGGAGAGAAAAAGTGGCCGCTTGCGACGTCAATGCGAAGGGACTATTATTGCTAAAAAAAATTAAACAGAAACAAGCATATCGTAAATCAACCATGAACCTTTATTACAGGCCCAAACATCGGATATATACTACCCTTTGAAACGACTCGGTACAATATTTTGTAACCAAAACAAAGCAATTAAATCAGAAAAAAGTAAAGCTTTACAGACACGGGTGAAAAAGTTGAACAAAATCTTTAAATTCCGGTTATGAAAAAGTTACAAAATTTCACATTGGATTCCAACGTGTTTTTGATTGTTTTTCTTCTAATTCTGTAGATGACACATTGGCAGCATCCAAACTTCCATGCTTACTTCCCGGCCGGTAACTCGTACCCATCGATCTTAGCCAGTATGCTCTCCGATGGATTAGGATGTATTGGATTCTCATGGGTAAAAGATTTCATCAGTTTTTGGTCTACATTCCAACCAGTGGCGTAATCATGCATCTTCATTATGGGGGGGGGGGGGTGGGCGGTGGTAAAGACTTCTTTTGTGGAGAGTGGGGGTGTGAGTGGCTATTGAATTCATCGAGCCATTGATTAGGGGCATTTTTTCGATCGCATTGTGGCAGGGGTAAGATGGGGCAAGGGTTTTGATAACCGGGGGGGGGGGTTAGATTGGCAAACATTATTTTGTTTGTAATTCCGGGCTTGTGATCAATACTAACGTCAATGAGGTTAATGTTTCTTTCCTGTATTCAGTCGGCTAGTCCAGCTATGACGGAGTTAGAAACGGTGATGATTGATTGGTTGGGTCGGATGATGGGCTTGCCCAAAGAGCTGTTGCCATACACAAATGGCTGCACGGGGGGCGGAGTCTTGCAGGTATTGTTTCATAAATATTCATGCCAATAGATCAACATTATAAAACAATTACCCTTGTTTAATCCGCTGACTTCATAAAGAGAACCGCACGAGTGTTTTTTGCATTTAGTTGCGGTACCAATTTAATAGGCCTAAACAATACGGTTGTCATTTTATATAGAGGGAAGAATTTGAGAATAAACCCTATAAACCATAGTTTTTCAAAAACAATGTAGTTATCTTCTCGCAAAATTCACCGTTGTATTTAATTTCCAGGGGTCTGCCAGCGAGTGTACTTTGGTGTGTATGCTTGCTGCAAGGACAAAGGCCTTGAAGAAACTAAACAAAAAGTATCCGCATGAAGACGACTATAACTTGCTGTCAAAACTGGTGGCATATTTCTCTGAAGAGGTAAGTTGGGTATTCTGATCAAATGCCGGCAGCGTTCATTGTGTCAGTTTTCTTCAACGAGGATTAAATTGTGACCAAAGCGGAAACTGGTGTGAATGATACAGAGATATCCCTAGCCTAACATGTCACTCAAGACGTCCTTTAGACAACAATATTACGAACATGCATTGGCACTAAAATTGTGCCTTATAATTTGCAATGTGCCCTACTCAATGCCCATTCATCAGACGCTATTCTCTATGTTGTGAATTGTAAGGTAATGTGCTGAACCATTAAGTGACGTGAGCCGACTTTGCTTTATTTTAGGCACACTCGTCTGTTGAAAAAGCTGCAAACATTGCTTTTGTGAAAAGACGAAAACTCCCAACAGACAAGCACTATGCATTCAGAGGGAAGACGCTTCGTAAAGCAATGGAGGTGAGATACCCCCAGATCGACATGTGACTAATCGTGTTCCCATTGGAGTGATAGCTTAATTTCTTTGTAAACAGAAAGCTGGGAAAATATCTTTCGCAACGGCTTTAAAACTTTAAAACAATAGTCAGGGGATGAAGGTTTGGGCTCTTGAAACCTCTTTATTTAACTTAAAAAATCTTAATCTGTATTCTTTGACAACCTTGTAAATCAAATGTTCCTCTTTGGTTTCTTCTTAGCAAGATGAAAAGACCGGCCTTGTTCCCTTTTTCGTAAGTATGAAATAATATAATATATACGGATTTGAACAAGCTTGTAAAATTAGCCCTTTTCAATTTTTACTTGTATAGTTCAACTCTTGTGTTCATTACGATGGTCCAAAGTCCCAAACGAATCATAAACAAGATAGTAGTTCCATCCATTAGCATTAAAAAATCCACTATATTCCAGTGAAATTATTTGTTAATTCATTTAATTATTATTATTATTTATTTTTTAAATTATTGTTTTCATTATTATTATTTTTTTATATTTTATTTTTATGTTATTTTTTTCGGGGGGGGGGGGACACAGGTTTTCGGGACGATTGGAACCACAGGCAGCTGTGCATGTGACAATTTGGATGAGCTTGGGCAAATGTGTTCAGCGGACGGCAGGGATGTATGGCTTCACGTTGACGGCGCGTACGGGGGAAACGCTCTCATCTGTCCGGAGTTTAAGTACCTGCTGCGTGGATTTCAGGTACAAGACTGAAACTTCTAAAGGGTTTTTAATTGATCAAGTCTTCGTACTAACACAATGCTACGTCGTCGGTTCTGTCAGGATAATAAATTATTTTTTTTATATTTCAGTATGTGACGTCATTCAACGTCAACCCCAACAAATGGTTGCAAGTGAACTTTGACTGCTCTGTGATGTGGTATGGAATTATGGAATTTCTTCTGCTTTGTAGATGGGTCTTACTTTGGTAATGATCCTGAAAAAACTAGCAATCTTTATCGGAAAGCCTACTTGTTACAAAGATGGTAATAGTAAGCATCCTGCGAAATTATGTTGTCTGAAGTGCCTCCGTTGATTAGAAGTAAATAAAAGTATTTAAAAAAAACTTGAATCTCCAAAGATCACTTCAAGGTGAATTTTGGAGATTCAAATTTCCATGAAGTTCGTTTGTGAACGTTCTCCGCTTTGGTCAGAGATGCGGTTGGTACCCGCTGTCGCATCACTAAAAGTGAAATTAGATTCAAAGTTCTAATTGTTGAAAATACCGTGACAGTTTTTTTTGTGCTGTTTTCTCTACAAACAGACAACTGCATTCAGCCGAAACTTTCACAAGTAACTTTTCTTGATAATTTTGCCAATAACTTCAGCATTACGTTGACAAAACCAATTTTTCGTAAATAGACACAATAAAATTTGCGGTGAAACCAAATTTGCTTATGTCTATTATCCTTCCACCATGCAAACCTTCAAGTTTTATTTAACGTTTCGTGTATGATTGGTGGCAGATGAGTATGAATTAAAATCTAATTGTGTATCGAGCTACTCAAAAATTCACCTTAATTACCAGCTTAGTTTTATTGTCGCTGGAAATCCTTTGGCTATTATGAATTGATTTAATGTATTTTTACATCATTCTAAGGGTTCGAGATAAGCATACGCTTATAGACGCCCTCGCCGTTAATCCCGTCTATCTTCAGCATGATAACGACTCTCGGGCAATAGACTACCGGGTAAGTTGTTATTGGTTTATATTATTCTTAAAAACAGAATAAAACAACAATAATATTTCGAGATTACTCGGTAGTATATTTCTAAATTTCTGGTAACGAAACCAAGGATGCCTCATAAGTGAACTTAATCACTGTAGCTCGCAAGCCATTAGGAAACATGTTTAAACAAGCGTTCTGGGTTCACGTGCACCCTAGAACACGGGACCTACGGCTTAATGTCCCATCCGAAAGACAAAGCAATAATTAGTATCTTGCTCAAGAACAAGTGTCACGACCGGGACTCGAACCTACACTCTGCTGATCATACAAATGAGAGATTGAGTCCGGTGCCCAACCGCTCGTCCGGTGCTAACACGAAATAGATCTGCAAAACTGTTCCATTTTTCACAAGATTTCCCTCCTATGATCACCTTTTTGTACAGAACTGGACCATACCTCTAAGTCGGCGATTTCGGGCCCTTAAGCTATGGTTTGTTATCCGAATGTACGGAGTGGAGGGGTTGCAACAGTTTGTGCGATTGGTAAGGCATTATGATGGTGGGAAAGATAAAAGGGGTTTCCCCTCTTCAGATGCCCCTTCTATGATATCTCCAGATAACAATTAACATTAAATTGACAGTGTAACATCCCCATTCACTCGTAGCACAATAAATACATTATTCAAAGTCACTGATGATATCTTTTCCATCATCATCACCATCATAGACCGTCTGTACAACTTGCGTTTCCGTCGGCACGATGACGGATGCGCTATGTCCCGTTTAATTCCCCAGCCCAAAATGGGTACAGCCGGTGTGAAGTCTAAAAACTAACAAGCAAAGAGAGAGTCTGGATGAAGTTGATGTATTGTAAATCGATATTTCTAAACATTACGCCACTGTCTTGTTTTGTCTTAAGGCTTAGTAAACGTATGAGTAACGGCGCCATTGTAAAACAATGAACTATGTTTTTTTTAATGTCTGTTTGTCTTGAAGCATGTTGGGCTGGCAAAATTGTTTGAGACACTTGTACGACAGGACTCCATGTTTGAAATCATTGGTGACGTAGTCTTTGGATTGGTTTGCTTCAGGATTAGAGTACGTAACAACTGCCATCGGTTAAAAATGCAAGGCATTTATGTTAGTTTGTACAAAACTAATAAAGCAACTATGACAATTACCAGTGACTTGTAGTAACCCATTATTTATTTATTTATATATTGCGTCTTATTTAACCAGGGTAGCCCCATCAGTTTTCAATGGCCTGTTTCATCCTGGGGCCTGGGGACCCATTTGTGTTGCTATAGATTTTTTGTGTTAAATTGTTTGTAGACCGGATTCTATCAATAATGCAAATCGCTTCACTCTCATCAAGTTTGAGCTCTTAAATCTTTTTTTCCAAAACGAATCTGTCACTATTAATTTTAATGAGAAAATATAATTAGCTGTTGCAAAGTGCTTACCAACTAAAAGGACCTATGGTATAAATGCACATAACAAAATAAATAAAAATGAAATAGTAGCCTGACGTTTCGACCCAGCGGAGTCATTATCGAAGGCTAAATGCCAACACAACAAACATAAACAGGTTACAATTAATTTTACTAAATATTAAATTTGGTTCCCCTCAAAGTAGGCTAGCCTTTAATGATTGACCATTCTTATGTATTAATACAGGGACATGACAAACTAACAGAGTCTCTTCTAAAACGTATCAACGCTTCAGGTGAAGCACACATGATCTCCTCTCGCTTGGACGATAAGATTGTCATCCGGTTTGCAGTCTGTCACCCTCATGCAACTGAAGATCACATCAAACAGTCGTGGAGCATCATTAGGCACCATGCTTATCAAATCATTCCCAAGGGATTGTGCTGTTGTTGACAAGTTCCCCCAAACCGTTTGCTATTGAGAAAGGAGGATCGGAACATTCGGCGTTGGAGGAACTTCTAGATCCCGTCCAGGCGCTATCAGCCTTTTAGTCAAGGTGCTCGCGGCGCTGCCCGCACTAGTTTTCCGTGCACCATCCGGACTGCCGTGAGCGCCTTGTTTAAAGGCTAGGTAGTACCCTAGGTAGTACCCAAGGTGCTACCATTTCCCCGTCTCCATCAAACCGAGGCTGGGGAAAATAACCTAGAACCTTTTGGTAGACTTAACGGTTTTTATGGTTATTGGAGAGGTTAGGAACGTAAATAAAGGGTAATGGCTCGGTTAGTGACGACACTGGTAAAAAGGGGCCTGGCTGGGGAGGAAGGGGGGCGACAAAGATGTGCAGCCAGTATTAGTTTTTGTAGTGTGACTGAGCTTGTTCAGGGCTTGTGTTTATTAGTAATAACTCAAAATATTGCTAAGATGTTTACTACAATGAGTGGGGCGGGAACATCCCCTAAAAGTGCCGCGGAGCCAATAACTCTGAGATACGACATGATGGGCTCAGTACTAACACTTTTCGACAAATCTGAAAAGAACTTAACTTTTGGGTCCGGTTTCCTTGACATGGCACTATTGATGACACCCTTTCTCAATGAAACTGCGTGTATTCTATTTAAAATCAGGTTTGTATAAAAATATTAGCCGAACTCAGATAGATTGAAAAAAAGAGTAGTTCATTAATATTTTGAATCGTCCCCCATCTCTTATAATAAAGCGCGAGGAGTTGGATCTGATTTGATGGGTAGTTGTTTATTGATTTTGCTTTGTATGGCCTTACATTCTATCGAGCTTATTAAAGCTTAACTGAGTAAGGTTTGCGGTAACACTATTTGGAAATCTCTTTTGAGTAGTTTAGGTTCTGAAAAGAACCGGTGGTTAACGACTCAACGTTTCGATCAGTATGCTGTGATCGTCTTCAATAGAAAGAGCATACAGAAAGAGCTTTCAGGAGAAATAGCATATGATCAGAGCATACTGATCGAAACGTTGAGTCGTTAACCACCAATTCTTTTCAGAACCTACACTACTCAAAAGAGATTTCCACATGGTGTTACCGCAAACCTTACTCAGTTATACTTCCACCATGCAAAGTTTCAAATCATGGTGCCAAAAAGATGGAGTTGATGGGGAGTTTGTCATAAAACTTCATCTTTACGGTCCCTTTGTGCAACTATTATACATGCAACAGTCGTTGGGTCGTTATTTTGATTAAAGATGGCTGCGCCCATGGAGGTTCGTGCGTTTTATGATGGGATTATGACATGAGGGCTCATTCATAACCCGATATTTTTCGTGAGCTGAGTATGATCTTTGTTTTCTTTGAATTATGGAACCTTTAACATATTTTTTATGATTTGTATGTGGTGGAGCAGGCCGGTTAGTTGGGTCTTACGGCCAGTTCCCAACCAGAACCGAACTATTTTTATGAGTAGTACAGTCATTTGACCAGTTCGGGATCACTTTTTGAATTCACATTGTTTTTGGTTGCAATCTCTTTGACATTTTAAACAAAAAAGTTTATCAGTTTACCTAAACATGTTATAAAACTCACCAAGTATCCACTGACAAAAAAAGATTAGTACTTTTGAAGAGGCTTTGAGAAAAGTATTGTCACCTGTTTGACCAGTTCAGGATCAGTTGCTTCTATTCTGAATCAGTAGCTTGCCCTCTATTGCAAACCAACACTCCCATTCATAAAACTGTCTCTCAAGGACACAAACTTCACAAGTGTGTTGGCATGGACATGGACTTCCTTTCTCCAGAGAATTTCATGCAAGTGTATTCAACAGCAGCGCAAAAATCCAGCAACAAAAACACAAAACAACAGCAAAGGCAAATGAAAAGGTGAAGCACGCCTAAAAGCAACATTGACCCAAATATCTATTCTTACAGTCCGATTGCCTCCTCCAAGTTTCATTTTCTCACAAAAAAACAATATTCCTACAAGAATTTGTTGAAGAAATGTATCTTAAAAGCAGCAAGTAAACTTTCGACTGCAGCAGTAAGATTTTACCTCACTGAGTGCGGCACCATTTGACGCAATGAGAGATGCTGAGTAGTGAGTGATCCCGAACTGGTCAAGGGTATCAACAGAAATTGGTAATGTGAGAAGTAACTTAATTATGGGGTTGTTGCAAAGTTGAAGTGATCCCGAACTGGTCAATGATCCCGAACTGGTCAAATGACTGTAGTAGTACATGTACTTTTAAGTAGTAATCTGTAATAAGAACTAGCATGACTAGAGAAGGCAAGAGAACTACCCACGACGAAAGTTATAATAATGCCTGCCACTTTATTCCCCCTAAGTAATTCGGCCTCCATGTTCAGACAAACACTTTCACTGAAATTTTGTCACACACTTTCACCCAAAACATCGACTTTCACTTTGTGAGCATCCTTTTGTAATTTTTTTTGACAATTTTGACATTCAGGACAGAAGACAAGTACCGGTACTTTTGTATTATTTAACCTGATTTTTAAAAATAATTTAATGTTGCAGTTTTAGTTCTAGCTTACTCCTAAAGTCCTAGTTGCGATGATCGCAACCCTCCATCCTCCTAACGGTCATGGAGATATTGTTGTGTTTAGCTAGGTATAACCACTACTACTAGTAACTAGGCCTACCATCGATCCATGAGGGAAAAAACTTCTATATTTCTGTGCAAATAAATAGGATGCTTTGGAAACTTACATGTTTTTGGATATTAATCAGTCATAATTTTAGTTAATTTGTATTTTCTGATGGAGGAATGCAAAAGTAAACAGGCAACAACTCGAGGTCAGCATTAAGGTTTTTTCAAGGTTTTCTAGGGTTTTCCGGGGTTCAACCTCAAGTTACCTCGAGCTCCTGTTTGTTTAATTCTGCAATTTTCCCTTACTATACATTTTGTTTTATCCAAACAGCAAGCAGTACTTGGTGAATTAAAAACAGGCTAATCAAAATGACGCACTCTGCATTTGAGAGGTTGAAGCCAATATGTGTGCAGCTCTCCAAAGAACCAACAAATGAAGGAATTGATCTCCTTAAAACTGTCCTTGACTCAATGGGTGAGGGCTCCCTACAGCCTTTTCAACACTATGTGCTCTTTCCATTACGACTGGTTCTAAGAGACCCAAGAAAAGTGTGAGTAAATTTGTTCATCCTATTTCAGTTTGACCTGGAAGAACCTAACAAAAATGATCAATGCGCAAATGATGGTTCACTGTGATAAAACTGACAAAATTCACAACTTTTGAAATTTTCCCCGATAGATGTAATTGGACATGAAGCAATTTTTTTTTTATTAATAATGATAATATTTGTCTTTCTGGCAGGCCCACAGGTTGCTGTGAGAAGGCTATTGGGTGTATTAGGAAAATATTCTTGGTTACTAGAGTAAATGAATGGCAGGTCTTCTCAGATTTCTTTTCCACTCTGTGTATTCTCATCAGTGAAAAGAGCAATTTTAGCCAAGGTAAGTCAGTAATGTGCAGGGTTTCTGGGGAACATTCATTCATTAAAAACAATTGTTTTTGGAATGTGATGCCTGCCAATATGTGTCATGACATGTCAGGTTCTTTTTTTTGCTTCATTTAGGGTTTATCAAGTACTAGTTTTACGTGTCCCGCTGGAAACGAAGAATATTAAATAAGTCAGTAAGCTTGACACAAAGTTCTTTCAATGTCTTTTCAGTATCCAAACACCCAGAAGAATTGAAGCTAGCTGTGATACAATGCCTGGAGACTTTGTTAAAACATGCATCAGATGAGTGAGTTATTACAACATCTTCTGTCAGCTCAGAGAAGAAAATATCTTCATCTTTAACATTCTTAAAACCATAACACTCCAAAATCCTCTAAAATCCTGGTCAGAAAACTGTCTGACTGTAGAGGATTGAGGACTGTAGGCCCAAATAACAGTTGCCCATCACTGGGTAAGGCATACCAATCTTACCCAAGTCCAAACATGTTGGAGAGTGGAGGATTGATGATTGTTTGCCCAAGTAACAATTGCTTATCATTGGGCCAAGCATTCTAATCTTTTCCCAGTCCAAATTGTTGGTGTTGAGTGACCATAGAGTGGAGGATAGTGAAGGATTAGCGTTGCCTGTGGGCAAGTGGACCATGAGTGGACTAAGGGGAATGGACCCCTTGCAAATGACGCCAAAAACCCAAACATCTCCATCACTGAGGTCAATGAAGACCTATGGGCCATGTCACACGGGGCAATTTACAGGCAACCAGTTCCAAGCAATCTCTAAGAAGAAAAGGTATTCATATTTGAATATTCACGTAGTTTTCTTAGGGATCGTAAGACATTGTTAGAAAAATTTCTCATGTGCTAGGAAAGTGGTCCTGTAGCATGCACTGCTGTTGGTTGCCTCCAAGTTGCCTGGAAAAGTTGCCTCGTGTGACATGACCTTATCAATGTCTGAGAGTTGTGCCTGGGGCATACGTGCTTGCATGCTTCCATTGTTTGACCTCAGTGTTGGCGACCAATGCAAGGTGTCTATCTGGGTTTTAAGCATCTTGATGAAGTGAAAATGATTACTATTCCTAAAATCCAGATCTTGTTGACATAAACTCCATTCTCATTTAAACCTATTCCCATTTTTTCTTTAAACAAATGACGAGGCAGAAATAATGGGATGTATGTGGCCAAGCAGAATAACAATAAATGTTAATGTCTTAATGTAAAGAAAAAACAACAACCCTTTCTTTCCTCCAGTGTACTTAGGCAGTTGTACAGTCCTGACTTTTTGCCAGCCGTCGGCCACGCTGTGTCACTCCTTTTAGCTCTGGCAGAGTTTGAGAGATTAAGAGAGCTGAGGGTCACAGCTATGACCTGTTTGCAGACACTGGCCCAGTGTCGAGGTAAAATGGTGTAATCTCTTAACAAGTTCAGAATTGCAAACAGTCAAAAGTCTGTAGGTTTTTAAAGTGAATCCAATAAATTAAATTATGCGCAATGTGATATTTTCAGTGTGGAGGTAAAATGGTTTTGTTGTTGCTGGTATTCAAAATTGTATGCAGTCAAAAGCAGTGCAAAACAGTTGATACCTGAAATGGCAGCATATCAGGGCCAATTACCTTGGTGAAAGCCACATTGGACTTATTGTTCTTTATCTTTCCTTTAAATGTATAACTGTTGTAAGTGAGCTTTTTACCAATTATCAGCAAAACGTTAATAATAGACATAATAGTAGCATCCAAGATTCGATGCAATTTTTGTTGTACATCTATTAAATTGTTTGCAGTAATCCCTGCTAGTTACAGGATCCGAACTTGTCTCTTGTCAACAGGCACACTCGGTGGTCTTGTGGTTAAGATATCAGCTCCAGAATGTGGGGTCGCTGGATCGAATCCTACTTGAGTAGTATGCCTGTGGTCATTTTTTGGCAGGACTTGGGAAAGCACTGAGTATACAGTGTTTATCACACATTCATATATGTCAAAAAACATGTTTTTGTTTCTGTGTAGAGGGTGAGCTGAATAGCCATATTGAGGAAGCCAGAGATTGTTTTGGGTCATTCCTACCAGGTATTACCATGGCTCTCTGTAGAATCATCCAGGGTGACCTGAAGCAGGGACAGGTAGGAAATAAAAGATCCATCATTGATTTACTTTACCTTTTCGTTTTATTATTTCGTTTTTATGGCCTTTCCATACATTTGATTATTTCATTGATTGACTTTTCTGTTTGATTTATCATTTCATTTCCTTTTTCCTATCATGCATCTTGAATCTTGCCAGTGCAGTACGTAGATTGACAGTTATAAAACTAACACACACTGTTGGATTCAATAACAATTTTCCTCTTCTGTGAATTAAAGACCAGTTGAAGTCTTTCAGAGACTTTTTAAGTGCATATTGGTCCTTTTACGTGCCTTACACAAGACACGAGACCGTTGGCTTTACGTCCCACCCGAAATATAAAGTAATAATGGTTAAGTGTCTTGTTTAAAAACACAAGTGTCAAGACAGGGACTTGGACCCACACTCTGCTGATCAGAAACACCAGAGATTGAGCTTGGTGCCCCTGACTGCTCGGCCATGACACGCCACTTATAGCTCAAATAACTCAGTTGCTTAAAATGATTAATGATTGTTAATAATTATAGCTGCAATTTACTGACAGATTTGCAACCATGGTTAGCTGTAAATCCTCAACTGTGAATGAACTTTGAATGTTTGATGGTATCAGAATGTGACCTGATGCACCGAGTTAGGTTTAAATTATGATTAATTAAGTAATAAACCACAAGGGAAACTGACTTGGTAAACTTCTCTTCTGCCAGTCCTTTCCATCTTTCTTTTTTTTCCTCAAACTCTTTTCTCAAAACCAATGTAATTTTTGTTTTGTCCACATCCCTTTTTCCTTCAACGACAACTTGGACACAACTTCGTTGGAAACAAAAGAATGTCACCAACGTGAGTCATGATTTGTATTTTGATTCCTTTTGACCTGTATGAAGATGTTAATGTAAAACTATTAATCTGGGCTGGGGGGCTGTTTTATAGTCAACTCAAAATCTAAAGCAGAATGAGTGTCTTTCTGGTAAACATTTGTGAATTTTATTTTCACGTGGGCAACTCTCTCCTTCTCTCCATTGTTACTTTTGAGGATCTCTTGTTTTCATTACCAGAAATTGATCATCATAAGTATGGTTAACTTTTCTTTGACAATGTATATTCAGTTTGCGGTAACACCATATCTACTTTGCTGTGTAGGTTTGTTCTTGAGAACTTGTCTTGCTATTTTATTCTACTATCGCGGAGTAGATTTTGGAATTCAGAAGACTACTTAGTTCTGAAAAGAAATGTCCTGCTTATTAAGTACTACCTGGGGAGGTAGGAAATCGGCTGGGGATCATTGTCGCATTTTTTTTTTTTCTCCTATAGTAATATAGTTAATTTTGTTTTATCTTCACAATAGATTGCAATCAAAACATGGTCCACCATTGTTGCCATGGTAATGAGTGATCTACACTCACCCTGCCAATCCGAGGACAGCTCTAAGTGTCTCTCATTTGATAAAGGCGGAGCAAAGCCTGCAGGAAGAGATTTATTGGTTAAGAGAACACAAGAATGGGTGGAATCAACTGCAAAGAAACTGGACATTCTGATTAGTCAGATAGTGACCTTATCAACAAATCCAAACTGGAAAACTCGAGCTGCATTGGTGAAATTTTCAGAAGAGTTGCTCTTCAGTTGTAAAAGGTGTTAATAATTACTATTAATGATTACAATAAAACAAATCTTAATTGATAAATAGACAATCAGATAAAATTAGAATAAAGAGTCAATCAACTGTTTTTTTAATAAATATTGACATCTAGGTACAACTGTATGTACCTTTTATTTATTCAGTACAAGAGGCAAGTGGTGTTCAAACACACCAGTGGCAGCAGTTTTGAAGACAACGCTTTTTACCTTGTCTTGATTAAGACAGATTAATTTGACCAATGGAGGCAGCTTTGCCTACAAAACCATTGCTGAACGCTATCTTGATTCAAAGAAATTAAGCCTGACAAGAGCTGTAGTTTTACTAATGCTACAAAGTATATTTGAGATTGCTTTCCTATGATCATGTTAAACATCTTAAGATCAATCTCCCTGTACTCGGTGCTCTTTAGGTCCTTATCAGCCAGCATTCCCAAACTCCTTGAGGTCTTGGTGTCTCTGGTTGGGGATGAATACAATGAAGTTGCCTCTGGAAGTAAGAGGATACTTACAAGATTCAGTGAGAATCATGTGGGTGGCACAGGTGGGGAAGAAGGTGAGAAGGACACAAGGCCTTTGGTTGAACTCCTTGAGGAGAATTTACATTCCTTGATGACATCGCTGCCTCGGATAATGAGAACATCCGGTAAGTAATGCATATTTATTGACCTTTAGTTAAGTCATGAAAGGAGCTATCTATAGACTAATTTGACTTGAATCTGGTGTTTTGTTTGTCTTGGAATCATTGTCAAGCATATGATTATTATGTGACTCTAAAGAAAAAGTAGCTTCTTTAAGAAAAATGTTCAAACTGGAGGAAAAAATTAAAGCAAAAATGATGATTTTCGTTTACCTTGTATTTATTTGTATATTTTCTTGCAAGGACTAAAAATTATGACCAATATTTTAGGACTTGTGCTTATGGAAGTGTTTGCTATCCATATCATATTTTGCAGCAGAAATAGATGCAGTAAAAGAGGAGTAGGAACGAGTTTAGGAGATTGGTTGGTGAAGATTGCATAAAATTTTTAGTTGTTTTCTTTAAAGATTGTTGTTTTCTACACCTTCAGATGATACCTGCAAACTTTCAACATTGAATCTTGTCATTGGATACTTGAAGTTACTAGGTTAGTAAACCAGATTTTAGACTTTAGGTTAGTAAACCAGGGTTTAAATTTTGAGTCTTCCAGTTTTGTTTTAACCAAATAATGAACATTTCTGAAATAAATGGTACAGGCCTGGCAATGCTTTCTGTGAGGAGTAAAGCCTTTCCCCCCAAGATGAGGGCACCTCAAATAGTGTTAAGGGGCAACAAGACCAAGACCTAAGACCACTGGTATAAATATAAACAAAATATTGCAACTTGATAACATTGTTCATATTTTTGCAACAACAAAATTAAATGGTCTAAGGCTGTCTTATGTTTACTTTAGATAGAATTGATTTATATCTTTTGATTTCAATCAAGTATGGCTTCTTTTCATAGCATTTTTGTCAAGTTCTTCTTTAGTCAGATTATAGAACAAAAAGGTTTAATCTTCAGTGGTCTTGAAGATTTGTTGATTCCACCTGTCTTAATTCCAAACACTTATTAACTTCCTCCCCAGGTCCAAGGATCTCTTCTCTTCTCAACTCCATCTCACATCTCAGACGGCTCTCTCTGGCCCTTATCCAGATTTTGGAGTTTGACTTACGAGACATCAAGATACTTGAGGAGACAACTTCTGGCCCAGGTAAAGACCTTTTTTACGTTACAGTTTTCCACAGTTCTCAGGGATTGATACAGTAAGTTGTTTGTCTGTCGTGTTGGGGAGGAGGGAGGAGGGAGGGTGGTGGCAGAGCTGGGGGAGCGAGTCATTTGCCCAGAGAGCTGGGTGACCTCTGACCCACGGTATTATAGTATAAGTAGAGAGGTGGTGGTGTGGGGGAAAGCTGGGCTCCTCATCGCCTTGGTCTGTCACTGCCTCTAGGGCATTGTTTCTCTTGAAACAACGATACAATGGCTCAAGGGCTTATTCAAAAGATGTTATATCAATTCCTTCTCTACACTGAGAAGATTTATTCAGGTTTATAATTCATTCTATGTTTCAGAAGCTGCTGCATATAGCATGGAGGGTTTTCAACATTGCCCAACAAGACGCAAATATTTCAAACATTTCACAGATGATAACATCTACAAGGCAGTTGTGCAGGTTTGCCATTTGCTTGGATTGTATGGTAAGTTTTCTATCAATTCATCATCGGAAATGTCTTAGTATTTTGTATGATTGTAAGATGATGAGCTATTATTGTTGGTATTACTATCATTGTTATTTGATATTTTTGGTAATGAAACTAAGGAACCCTCCAAAGTGTCTTGCACTGTAACCGGTATGTCTGAAGATACCTGTGAAAAGAAGATGATGAAGGCGGAGACCCCCTACGGGGGAAAGTAAAACCATACAATCAGATAGTAGGGTCTGTTAACACAATCCATATGCAAGGCTTTGGTCTGAGGTGGGATTCGAACCGGGTCCAATGAGGTGAAAGGAAGGGAAAAAAATTACTGAGCCAACCTGGTCCCTTTATGTACTGAATAAATTTAAATCAATTTCCTCACCATCTTTATTGTCTTCAACACAACATCTTCAATCATCTTTCTAGGAAATATCACACTTCTTGTGGACCATTTCCTTGACCTCTTCCACGAGACGACTTCAAATCAGAAACAAGCGGTCCTCATCTTAAATGAGATCATGCTGGGAACGATAGCATCACCAATGGACGACAGCAACAAGGCATCCTGGGAAGGATCTGCTTGTCCCGCCTTAAGGGAAAAAACAGAAATAGAGGGCGCTGTCCGGTAAGAGACTTTCATTCTCTGAATTTCTATTTAAAAAATAAAAGCAAAATGAAGTACTAAAAGATATTCTTTTGCAATAGTGCAATAAACTGACAGGTACACAAAGGGGAATAATGCTTGCCCTTGTACTTTATTGATCTGATATGATTTGATTTGATTTGATTTGAAGCAACCAGGTTATATATCATTCATTCCCTGTGGACATCCCCTGGAAACTTGAAGATAAAACCGTCTTACAGAAATGGAGCAAACATAGTTGCAAGGTCTCCTTCTACAAACTTGATTTTTGACTAATATTCCTTTTCCCTTCCTAGGAATTTACTTCAAGAATACACTTCTTCTTCACATTGGTATCTGACTACAACTCCCAGCCAATTAGAGGCTGCCGTGACACATAAGGGCACTGCTAATTGGCTGGTTGTCTCGCAGAGGGAGAACAACAGCATTTCATTGACCACATTGAATAGCAATGTTCTTCTCATGAGTTTATTTTTGGAAGGGATTGGTGCGTTTTCTCAGGTATTACAAATAAATTTGTAAATTTGTTTTCTTTTGAGTCTTTAATAAAGAACTTGGAAGGGATTGGTGCGTTTTCTCTGGTATTACAAATAAATTTGTAAATTATTGAGTCCTTAATAAAGGTTGGCTCTGAATTGTTTTGTTATAATATTCATTTGATTATTTTCAACACGATACATTGATTGGTTACTCTCTCCAACAACAAAAAATTAAAAGAGGAACATTCCCCAATAGCCATCAGGAGAGTTTGTTTTATTGTTCTACAGCAGATAATTGTTGATTTGTTGTACTTATAGGTTCTTGGTTCAGGATTCAACCTGTTCTTGATGGATTGCCTCTACTCGGTACTTGAGAAAGTGGCTGATAGTAAATCAATTATCAGGTAAGATTTTGAAACATACCAAGCCTTGAATGGGCCAATGAAGGATGATGCTTGGGTGCTAAGCTAAATGAGCCTATTGCTGAATGCTTGCTGAGGCTTGGGTGTGCTGAGGGAGCCTATTGCAGAATGCTTGCTGAGGCTTGGGTGTGCTGAGGGAGCCTATTGCAGAATGCTTGCTGAGGCTTGGGTGCTAAGCTAAAGGAGCCTATTGCAGAATGCTTGCTGAGGCTTGGGTGCTAAGCTAAAGGAGCCTATTGCAGAATGCTTGCTGAGGCTTGGGTGTGCTGAGGGAGCCTATTGCAGAATGCTTGCTGAGGCTTGGGTGCTAAGCTAAAGGAGCCTATTGCAGAATGCTTGCTGAGGCTTGGGTGCTAAGCTAAAGGAGCCTATTGCAGAATGCTTGCTGAGGCTTGGGTGTGCTGAGGGAACCTATTGCAGAATGCTTGCTGAGGCTTGGGTGTGCTGAGGGAGCCTATTGCAGAATGCTTGCTGAGGCTTGGGTGCTAAGCTAAAGGAGCCTATTGCAGAATGCTTGCTGAGGCTTGGGTGCTAAGCTAAAGGAGCCTATTGCAGAATGCTTGCCGAGGCTTGGGTGTGCTGAGGGAGCCTATTGCAGAATGCTTGCTGAGGCTTGGGTGCTAAGCTAAAGGAGCCTATTGCAGAATGCTTGCTGAGGCTTGGGTGTGCTGAGGGAGCCTATTGCAGAATGCTTGCTGAGGCTTGGGTGTGCTGAGGGAACCTATTACAAAATGCTTGCTGAGGCTTGGGTGTGCTGAGGGAACCTATTGCTTGTTATGGTTTTATTACAGCTGTGGTGCTGGAGAAAATAAGTACATAAATAAATAAAAAGAAAACTCTCTCAGAAATGATACAGACTGAATCCACGACCCTTAAAATTGCAGCACGACTTCTCACTTTATTTCATTATATTTCATCTGTCATCTTTTTCTTTTTCTCTAAAATTGTCTCCTTTTCTCCTTTTTTCAGCCAAACAGCCTATTCAACCCTGATGCAAATGTATATGTCATGTGGTTACGAGAGTATTCCAGATCTACTTAGCTCCAATGCAGATTATCTTGTTGAGTCAATATCATCTGGTCTCAGACACCTCGATATGAGCCCTAAGACGCCACTTGTTCTTAAAGTCACACTCCAACATAGGTAAGAAGTCAAAGTGTTGGGCTAAGAGCTAACACTGTTCAAATTCTTGGTACTTGAAACATGGAGCTTTCAATTTGTGTTGCTCAACTTAGGTGAGAAGTCAAAGTCATATCCATCGTCAAGCATAATGTAAGAAGTCTGAGGACTTGTACCATATCTATGTTTTAACATATTTAAGAAGTCACAGGACTTGGACCATGTCTGAGGTCCAACATTGAATAAGTGTAGATAGCCAGTGAGTGTCATGTACATTAACTTCCCATTAGGCCTAGTTTGTTGTCCCATCTCTATTCTGGAGCATTTTGAATGTTTCTCAAGATTTGAACTCTGCAGTGTTGGAATCTTAATAAATGCATGTTACTCTTACTTATAGTAATGCTGATATGCTACCTCTTCTACAAGACACCATTGATGAGGTAAGTTTCTCAAGAAATAATTAAAGGGCCCGTCACTTGATTAAGAAATTGGCGACAGTATCTATCTCTGAGGAATGTTTGTCAAATAGTTGTATTCATAGGGATCTCAGCGGCCAATGCAAACTCTCCATATTTCTTTATGTATCATCTATTCCATTCTTACATTTGACATTCCTTAATAGATTCTAGTGACATTGGATGAGTATCACAAAGATCTTGCTCCGATGATGATTGATGTCTTGAAGACTCTCGTTGTTGCAATCATCAGATGGTTTCCTGAGGAAAAGGTACCGGGTAGTACTTCAACTTCGAACTTGTAGTAATCATAATAATCATAATGATGATGATGAGCCAAGCTTGTCACAATGACACTTCTGTGCCAGTAGACCCTTCTCAGATGGCGTCACTATTTTATCGCTCATCATGCTGGAGTACTTACATGTGCATGTCACACACACACGATACTAGAACTGCACAAAAATGTGCTACGAAACACAATGCTGGACGGCACTATGCGTACCAATGTGTTTCTATACAATTGTGATGTCAGTGAGTAGAGTCTATAATCATTGATCAGAGGCAATACAGGTAAGAGGTGTTCAGAAAGATTTGTAAAAGAAAGCAATGAGTTTAACACATTGAAATTTAAACAAGATGGTGTAAAAATTAGTCAAGAGTTGATCCTTACAAGGTCAATTGAGGGACAAACTATTCTTAAATGAGTTTTAGGTTTGAGGTATAGATGCAGATATGCCATCCTTTCATATTTTATTCCGCTTAATTTTACTTTTTGTCATCAGAAGAAAAGTGCAACATTAGAAGGGCAGCAAAGTGCTCAGCAATCCCTCCATAACTCTCAACCCGATAATCAACCTGTCACTCATGAAACAATCAAAGAGTTCTTCCTTGAACACCTCAGACTAAAACGCCTTGCAAATGGGGATGTACAAGAAAATGAAATAGAGGGCAGTGTTGGTGATAGCCCTGGAGAGGAGGTGGGTGATTGTGAGGATGAGGTTGATAAAGAGGAGGAGTTACCCCTACATGTGAAGACTGTGAAAGAGGTAAACAAAAATAGACTCAAAGGACTCTTATCGAGCTGCTATGTGTGGCCTGTCGTGGCCAAGTGGACTCAAGCTCTGGTGTTTCTAATCAGCAGAGTGTGGGTTCAAGTCCCGGTCATGACACTTGTGTCTTTAAGCAAGGCACTTAACCAGAGAATACGTGATCAGCGTGTGTGTACACATACAGTATTATGGCAAGAGAGGTCAAATGTCTATCTGGCAAGTATCTGGCAGGACTTCAGTCTCTGTTGCACTACAGTGGCACTGCAACATAGTCTGACGTCCTACCAGGGCTAAGCTGACCCTTGCTAAAGTTGTATGTATTCTTCTTTGCATTCATAAAACTGATTTAAAAAAAAAAAAAAAAAAGTCTTTTACAGAATCTATTTTGCTGACTGTTTTGTTTGTTTTTTCTTTGAAGGTTCTCTCAAGATGTCTACATTTCCTGTCATCCAGTGACCCACGGCTACGTCTTAAAGTTCTTGACATCATTCAAAATGGCATCCGAGCTCTACAAAACTATAAAGGTAGAAAGGACAGTAGTAATACACTGATTTAATTTCTTGAAATAAATCAATGCAAGAAACTTTTCTGTGAGAGCAATTTTGAGAGTGTAAAACCATTAAAGGTGGGGTCATTGATTGGTTTTTGTCAAGGTATTGCGATTTGAATCTCCAAAACTTGCCAATTTTTAGTTTTACATTGTCTGCTCTAAACCAAACTATCGGGCGGAGTGATTCTTTAAAAAGTGTGACAAGCTCCTGAAATTCACCCAATGTAAAGTTTTTTCTCAAATGCAAAATAAAATAAAGTCTTGAGGCCTCATGGTCATTTCAGTAGTCAAACAATGTCTGATGTCAAGTTTCATCTTTCTGATTATAAAGTGCATAACGTGTTACTTTGTCCCATTCAGATGAACTGCTGCCACTAATTCACAGACTCTGGCCTGCCTTTGTACAGCGTTTCAAGGATACCGAGCAATTGGTATCCTGCAAAGCCTGTGAAGCACTTGTTACTATGGGGGAGACCAGTGGTGATTTTATACAGAAGAGGATCATAAAGGATGTGTGGTCTAAACTGGTGTCTTTCCTTACAACGCAAGCCAAAATCAGGTATACTTCTAATAGCACTCTCCACTATAGAAGCCAAGTACCCGGATCTCAGAAAACAGGTCAATTGCACTTACGTACACGCTCATACCTATCCAAGCTTTATTTTTACTCATGTGTACTGACTATACTACTAGGGCAGTTTGGTGTGCTGATGATGCAGGTATCACGTAAGTGGTTGAATGTTTGTCAGACAGCCGCTATTTTGAGCAAAAGGAACGTTAGTAGTGCAGAATTCTATAGTAATCATATTGGTACTAAATGTTAATTATTATAATATTTTGATTAGTTAATTGTCCTCGTTAGAAACTCAGGTAATAGTTTTGTCAAGAACCACCTGTTCTCCAACCTGTAGTTGGTGTTTTCCACTTTCTTGTCATATTCCCTTAAGCTCTACTTTGTGCTCTTTCAGTGAGAAGTCTGGTCCATCTTACAGACACACCCCTTCCTGTAAGCTACAGCTGGCTGTCCTAGCTCTTCTTGGTCCTCTTTGTACTACAACAAGAATAGGAGGCAGTGAGCTGGCTACGATGGCGTCTGCTGGTCTGCCATACCTCAATGCTAGACAGCCTGAAGTTTTACAGCATGCTGCATTGGATGTCTTTGAGACATTTGGCAGGTTGGAGCCGGATGCAATGTGGCTTGCATTGAATGACATCTACTGCCCGACCGCTCTAAAACCACCCCATAAATGCTTTCCTTCACACAAGGTAAAGATTAAATGATCATCACTGATGCAAGAAGAACACCATCAATAAAAGTTGGGGAAATTGCAGTCTAGTACAAACCTATGCCATTTGAGACCTGTTTACTCTGTTCAGAGATAACACAAAATATAAAAACAAACTGCGACCTTCTTGTCTTGCATACCCACTTTTGAGTTTCTGACATTCCTGTTTGTTATTTTCTTTTCAGTTTGTTGGCGAGACTCATCCTCAGAGAAATCAATATTCAAAAAATGTCCAGAAACTTCTTGATCAACTTTAATACTTGGTGAGATTAATTCCTGTATACTTGTGTGAATATAAAAACCATTATATGAAAATGGACCAGACTATTTTTGCTTTCAGTCTCCTTTAAGTTATGAGTTGTCTGGAGGGATTCAGAATATGTCATCTCTATAAAACTATGTCAAGGTTAAAAGCCAGGCACTCAATTCATGACATAAGACTCTTTTACGTTACTTATTTCAGATTCTCAAAGCCTGGTTTATATTTCACACTAGCTGTGAAAGCAAAGTGACTTTCTTGCGTCACAACTGGAAAACAGCGCACACCCGATTGTTTGCTTCATATAATTTGCTTTGGATTCGCGTTCGCATGAAGTATAAACTGGGCTTAATTTGTCTAGGAAACTTACCATTACGGCCCTTTTTGGTTTATGCTGCAATAGTAATTTTTAAAAATGTGTGCTTTTGGTATGGGGATCGGAACAGGCAGAAAGAACCTAGGCCGTAGTGAAAGCCTTAACCTTGGTTGCCAAAATGGCCCATGATAACTTCAGACATGGTAGTTTTTATGCCAGAAGTTAAAGTACTGTTGTAAGAGCAAATTCTAAACTGTTCGTTGTAATGAAACTATAATAAGTTGTTCAATTGTAAGCTTTTAGTGAATTATGTTCTTATCTTGGGACTGTTTACTAAAATTTGGAATGTTCATCATACAAGGAGTTCTTGGATTAGCACTGGCCTTGAAAATATGCACTAGTTTATATCAAATAAATAAATGTAGACTATGCCCTGTTAGTCGGAGTTGGTAACAATAATAGTACATTTTAAAACCTTTAGACAGGAAAGATGACACCCCCAATAATTTTGAGACAAATAAAGACAAGAATTAAACAATTTTCTTGTAAAAATGATCACCATTCAGTTGTATTTGCATTGAAAAATTATTCAAACTATTGTAAGTGAATAACATAAAAATACACACACCTGAAAAATTTAAACAAAAAAAATCCCTACATTTTAGAAACCAATTAATGCTTTAAGAATGTTTATACAAGCTAAGCTTAATAAAGACTGGCAGTAAATGCATAGAAAAATTCATTTACTTACTGGAGAAAACTTAGTCACTCATTTTAGAATAAAACAACAAGATAACATGAAAATATACAATCTACAATTACCATTAACAAGGCAGTACACCACTGGTTAATCTTAAACTTATTGTAAAAGATTGGTGGTAACAAGGTGCAATCTAAAAGGACATAAGTAATAAATCTATAACAGCTATATATTGTAAGATGATTTTGGCAGCAGAGGATTTCTTCCCTCAAATAACCAGAGTTAGAAGTTAAACTGTTTGTAAAAAGATGGAACTGTATTGGCAAGTATTACAAGTCTTCAAAGGTTACCACAGCTACTAAGAGATGCTTAGTTTCTTCAAATTAAGTTTCACCTTAAACTGAATCTTGAAATTATACAAATTGGCACAATTTTAACACCAGATTTTACACATTTTAAAAAGTTGCAATAACAATCTTGAAACCACCTACCACCTCATCTGAATTCTAACTTTAAACACAAAGAAAAAAGTGTGGGCCCAAAAATTATAACTTTTTATGGAATACTACAATAGGCAAATACTGATTTTCACCTATTGATGATTATAATGTAAAATTAAAATAAAAACCAGGTTCAATCAAAATTTAGATTTCAGATTAAGAAATGTTAAAAACTAAAATCTTTATATTTCAACATTATTAGAGGGTGTGATCGTTTGTAAACATTGTCTGACATTTCTTCAGAATTGTTAAAATCTTAAATTAAGTAGCAACGTTTAAACAAAATGATCAGAACTTTTTGCACAGCGGTCAGTATTTTTAGGCAGTGACTGCAAACTACCAATATAGTCTGTGTTCCAGATGTTATGAATGTTCCCACTTCGAGTATAAACTTGGTCGCTACACTACCAATTTGTTGTCAGAATCTCCAGCGGAGTAACCTTCCCTCAGACACTTGTGTCAACATCAAGTCACCTCTCAATCAAGTTCTGTAGAAACCTTCATCATCTGATCGCACGTTTGGAGTAAGAAGTCCTCTCACTTCATCCTCACTGATTCTGTCATTCTTTTTATACAGACGAAACTGTAAAAGCATCTAGATTGATTTTCATTAAGGAAATGTGTGACTCATGGAAACACTACAAAGAGATTCTCAGAGTTCTTATGTCACTGTAACCCACATCTTATTTCTAATAGCTCTGTTTTGTGAACGTTACCCAAAACAAGGCCATGAGGTTGTCTAAGGTCATGGTAATATAAAGAAAATAAAGGAGAGAAGATATCTGTTCACATTTCTCTTGCACTGCAGTAGATTGTAAGATGGTAGGAACGGGACATTGAGGGAAAAGATACAGTGAAGGGATGAGAAGATACTGCACATGGCAAACTGCATGTGGTTCACAAAATAAAGTTGATTCTGGGCCAGTGTAACGTTGTAAGTTGAAGTGTATCATAAACACTGAACACACATCAATCCAGACTTTTATAAATATTTGTATAACTTATTCAGTCTAAAACATGCACATAACCCTGGGTTTGCAAATGCAACATATTAACAACCCTGGCCATAACAATACCAGCCTGAGATACCCAACTTGACTTCAGAAAAAAGGATACAATGCAATCGAAGCAGAGAGTTCCCAGGCTACCCAAAAGCCAGGGGAAATGTCTGAGGAGGAAGATGGGAGTAGTATTTTCCAGAATAATGGAGAGACCGTAGAAGATATTCCCTAAGACTGTCAGAACAAACATCATGATGGCTACACCTTCAACGGACTTACGTGTGTACTGCAAAAACAAAAAACACAAATATTATTTTTCAAAGAAAATAATGTTTAGGTCTGCAATTTGAGATACTGTGATACTGAAGAAGATTGATCGCATGGCATCTTGAAGTCCGCTTGTGGTCCCATATGTAAACAATACTTGGCTAATCATTGTGAAACTTACATTCTTATAAAGTTGAGGTATTCTGGAAGCTAAATAGAAAACAGCGGAGACACATCCACATGCATATCCAATTATTTCCCTGTCATTCTGAAAGAAATAAAACAATACATGTACACTTAGTCATGGTTCCAAGATGCTCCAGTTGTGTAATCACAAATACATGTACATCTGTAGTCACGAAAAATCCTGATTTGTTTAGCCTAATGGCAACTCCATTGAGTGATTAACTAGGATTCTTCCTCACTCTAGAGAAGATAAAATGTAGCATCATATAGTAACTCTGCACCCATCCAATGAGGGTGGTTTGCCTGATCCAACGGACTTCAACCCACTGCATCTCATGAATGAAAGCTCCAAATCCCACAAACTAATAAGGATGGCTACAGACAATCTACTTGCCTGTGTGCAATCCCCCCAGTGCACTCATCGAACAATTTAACACCGAGTTAAAAATAGCTCCAGATGTTCCAGCTTTTAAGACCATGCTGGAAATGTGCACAATTTAGTGATGCATGTGGGATCACATGGGGGAAATTGGGGCAATTTGTGCAGACAACATATGAAAATCAAGAAGAAGATTGCATGTGAAGTATCATCAGTTTATTGTAATAATAGTGCAGTCCTTAGCCCAACAGGTTACCCATAAGGAGTATTTCAAGTCAACTAAGCCTTTGCATGGAGGGAATAGGATAGAAGATGGCTTACTGGGGTAGCTATCACACCTTAATACTCACATAAAATAAACAAGCACCTGTTCCAAAGAACGGTACCTGACATATAGTAGTCTCCAATCCAAGGAGTGACCTCCCTGACCTCAAGCTCCCATCATACATTGTTGGTTGTTGTTGCCATGGTGATAATGATAACCAACTGGTGCCACCCAATATGAGTAGACTTCCAATGCCGAATATAACTTGACTACTTTGTGGTTTAGCTACACTATCATAGCTTCTCTGAAGACCTGAATTAATAAATACATTGTTATCATGATCTTATTCTTCTTTTGTGGATAATTATGAATAGTTTTAAGAATAAAACAAATATCGTGCGATGGACAAGACAACAATTTTTTCTACATTTTGATAAAGTGTGGATATACATCCATTTTCAACCACAAAACCATTGTTAACAATTCTGCAATCTATAAATACAATCTAATACCACTTATGATATGCAGTTGAAATCAAGGTCAGTAATCAACTACTGATAATAATGTACTCTTTAATATCGACCTTAATTTCCACAATATCTGATAAAATCACTGAATACAAGGACTTGGAACTTGTTGACTCTTGAGTCATTTCAACTTTCTGGAACCAAATTGTTGGAAGAAAAATTAACCCCAAAAGTTGACATTTTGATTAATGAAATCTGACAGCTTCCACCAGATTTTATAAAAGCATTTAGTTCCCCAAAAACTAACAAGCCAATAAATAAAATATCTGAAAAAAAAACATGAAATCATTTTTGGGAGCAAACCTTCTGTGAGCCTTCGTTGCCTTCTGTTCTTGATGTAATAGTAAGTAAACTGTAGTAAGACTAGACAATCCATTCCTATGTAGTAATATGCTACAGCTATCTGCATAGAAAATAAATGAAGTTAATGATAAACACCAAATCAAATTATAAAAGATGGTATTGACAATTGACATTATTTATTTATTTTCCCCTCCAACAAGTCGCACTAAATATTATCTTGAGAACATTTCTCCAATATAAATTGAATTTGCTCTAGTCTTGCCCAAGGAGGTTGAGAAGTGCCCCAGCGGTGGCTTGCCCCATCGCAACGAACCAGCCCACTACACTCCACTGCTCAACCACACTCAAAGTCAACATTTTAACATAATTCTTTTTAAATTAAAGATATTACACAGTGAGGTAGGCCAATTATTCAATAAAACACACAGTTGGTCTTGTTCAGTCTTTGAGTTTACTGGCTCGATGCTAAAATCACTGGACTCGGGCCTGCGGTCCAGTGTAAAATTCGAGCCCTGGACATACCAAGGCAGTGTAGAACTCTGCTAAATACAGCACACTGCAACACAGTATGTGATTTGAGGTGACTACTCAATGCAATAAACTACAAGAATTTTTACCTTTTGACGCATTTTGTTGTATTTGGAAGGGATAGAGTTAATGTATTATTGGATTGGGAACGTGACCAAATGATGGCAGCCTTGAAGGGAATTGACAATAAGCATTTACCTGTGTACCAAGTTGATTACTGAGCACACTACCAGTGAGGTTGGATGCATCCCCTAAAAACCACAGTAAGAGGAAGACTGGTGAAATGGCCTCGTCCATATGACCAGTCTTATAAGCATCGTAGAATTGTCTGCAGCAGGTACAATTAAACAGGAAATAGTCACAATTTAGTTAGATACACTTATTAGGTATACCGCATTGGATCAGAAGTACTACATGAGCCAGAATAACTGAATCGTAATTGGAATCTTGGCTAAGCATCCTAATGGAAACATCACACCAACTTTTGTAAAGAAGACAATTAAAAATTTTTAGTTTTAGACGTGGAAAGAGGAAGAACCCATGCAGTCAAGTAGGGACTCAAACCTAATCCACATGCAAGGCTTCAGTCCGGGAATCGAACCGGGGTCCTCAGAGATGAAAGGCAGGGACAGAAACCACTGAGCCAACCTAAATGCTCTCAACTAGAATGTACATC
Organism: Pisaster brevispinus; assembly: GCA_023634235.1. Lineage (NCBI taxonomy): Eukaryota > Metazoa > Echinodermata > Asteroidea > Forcipulatida > Asteriidae > Pisaster > Pisaster brevispinus. The sequence goes on from JAMKCF010000002.1 coordinate 16,895,115, forward strand.
CAGTAAGAGATGTTCAGCAATATAAATCAGTTATTTCTCAGAGTGGATGATCTGTTCTTAAGAAATCTTAGAACATGGCGGTGACAGACAAAGAGGTATCTTGTATCCTTCTTGGACATCCAATGTTGAATGTAATGTATGTTGTATCTGAGTAAACTGAACTGAGTAAATTGAACACACTTTTTTTCAATTTACAGGAACTTTGGACAGACCCATTCAAACCTTTGGCTAAAACCACATCTGAGAATATCAATTCCATACTTAAGACCGACTGAGCAAGATGAACTAGAGAAATAATGCATTATAAATCTGGATATATTTCTGAACAGTTGGTGGGAAAGTTGGTTGCAACAAACAGCTGTGTTTGACAATTTCAAGAGATAAGAGTGTTGGTATGTTGTCACTAGTCACCAATTAACTGAAACAATAGATTGAAAAGTGACTCATTGAAATAAAAAGTGCTTTAACATGGAAAAGCAGGTTTTGCAGATACACTGTCCTTTCTATTGTGACAGTATTTGTATTTAGTGAAATGCTAACAGACTTTGTGTGAGACTCATCCAGGGTCAGTAGTTCTTGAAACTTGGCATGGTGTGAATACGATCTAGTAAAGTTTGCAGAGACACCCTACATAAAACTCATGAGTTGTGCTGGTTCTAAGGAAAGCTGGTGGTTTAACAGCATTATTAAATTTAAACGTTGTTAAACCACTGACTCTTCTCATCAGAACCATCACAACTCATAGAGAGAGTTTTATGTACAATGGTGTCTCTGCAAACCTCACTGTTGTCCATAAAATAAAACACTTTATAAAATGTACACAATTCTGTGTATTGATCAATCAGATGTAAACTGTGTACTACTTGTAAATGCTGGACTTGATACCATAAAGATCATGCAAAACCATTGTACAAGAAGTTTAGAGGATTTGGGGGTAGAGGAGGGGGTAATTTAAGTTTTATGAGAACCATGCATGTAGATCTTTTATCTTTGAATATTACTTTGTTTTTCACATGGGTTAGTGATAGTAATAAGCCCAACTTATCAAGTACATAACACTTGGGGAAATCTTGATGCACTGCAAAGAAAACAAAAATGTGGTAACATTTTCTAATAGGCAAAGCTTAGTTACAAAGTTCAGTCGATTTTTTAGTTTTAAAATGTCACCTTATCAAAGAATGAGAATACCCCCCAAAAAGAAAAAAGTATGGGTCAATTGAAATTGTATGCTTATTGCTCAATGAGGGCTATGATGGCCATGGTTGCTGTGAAGGTCATAGAGCCATCAACCCACACAGCCTTGAAGGTCATAGTCTGAGCTACCACAGAGGTCATGGGGGTCATGGAGGTCACCATGGCAATAAATCCTGTGGTCTACGCCATGGTTTTCCCATGGCCAATTTACCTCCTGTATGGAGTTGTCTTGTCTTAGCCTCTGTCATAATACATGTGAAGTGGCCTCTGGGCTTAGTTTAGGAGAAGACTATACCAACCAACAGGCATATAAGGAGTCAAGCTACTTGTACTAAGTTTAATTCCAAGAGGTAAAATACTCACGGAAGAAACACTACCAGCCAGCAAAGGATGGAAAATAGACCCAGAAAGAATCCAGCATATTGAACATTATTCACAACACATTCATGGAATATATTCCAAACCCAAGGTACACCTCCCAACAGAGTACAGTTTACATCCACATCAGGGAGTGGATGAGGGTGTGGTCCCCACAGTGAAGGGTCATCAACAAAGTCAAGACCAAGTGACATGATGATGGGCTCCAAACAGAAGCTATTGAGGAAATCCTTCCTGTAAAAATAATAATAATTAATAATTTACTTACTTTAATTTCATTGAGTGACATTGGACACACATTACGGAGTACATTCTGGGCTACCTCTTTCACCTAGAACCCTTCTGTACAAGACAGTCCACAACTGGGGTTTGTCAGACCCTGGGGTCCATTGGGGAAGACGGTTAGAACCCCTACTAGTAGGGCCTGTATATGTCTTGGTTGAACAATCCTCTAGACCCATTAATTATCTTCTACAAGGTTTTGAAATGGTGGTATTAAAACAAACATAGTATTATAATAATAATAAATATAAGCGGTATCAAATCGTCAGCTAATATTTAAAGACAACAAACAAATAAAATTAAACTGAAAAGTATAAGTCTTTTCATAAACAAATAAAATGTTTTTGGTATCCTTTTTATCAATTAAAACACTATTAGTATTTGGCATTCTCATGGGAAATAATGGAAATGGTGGAGATGTCCCGGATGCGGATGATAAACACAATGCAGATTTGTGTACAAAGTGTGCGGCGCAACCAACAACACAACACCCAACACTCAGTAAGTTGGCAATCCAAATATAATGTTTTTCTTCAATACTCCTTTGAAAGAGTTAGTAAGTCATGATTTTCTCCACAGATTTGTCCACTAGATGCCAGAAGAATAACTATTTTAACCAGAGCGATTGAGTTGGTATAATAAACTCAGAAGTATGAGCAAACTGTGAAATAAAGCTGTTGTTTTGCGTGTGACCATGGAGCCATGGTCATGTGACAGTTAGTTGTCATCCAGGACTCCAGGAGAATGATTTCTCCTGAATAACTCACTTTAGTTTTATTGTTTAAATCAAATCAACCATTCATTAATCTTCTTGTATCTAAAAGAAAAAGAGAAAATGACAACTTCACTCTTTTCAAACGAGAACAAGTTGCCAACTCACATGTTGCGCCATAATGACACACATACATTGTATAACTGTCGTAACTGATTTAATCATTATGGAGGAAAGAAATCAGTCATCTGATGTCAGTGACGATGCATGTGAAAATATGGACAAACACTGAAACAGTGACAAAAAAGTCAAATGACATTGACAAATTTAATGTAACAAAATTAAACTTAAAATTTTATTAAAGAAATTTACTTGCTAAATAAAGGCTAAGCTGTGTCTAGCCCCACTTGTGTGGCCAAGGGACAGGAAACCTGAATCCTTGGCCACACGTCGTCACCCATATTTTCGTCAGCCCACCGATTAAAAAATAGAGGCGCATTCCCTACGGGCGGGTCGGCGGTTTAAACCACCTCAATGTGTTCACCTACCTCTTAGCTTGACCTGGGTGTTTTGGGTGATTACATAAATAACAATTTCAAAAGATATTTCAATTCAAAATTTTCAACTTTATCCGAATTAGATTTTCGCGACATGTACTGAGCGCGGCCATTTTGGATTGATTCTAATCGTGCCAATCAATTCATGACGTCACCGGCCGGCCGGGTTGTGGGCGGAGCGGATACATAAAGCAACCATTGCAATGTGCGCATCTTCGCTCCGCCCACAACCCGGCCGGCCGGTGACGTCATGAATTGATTGGCACGATTAGAATCAATCCAAAATGGCCGCGCTCAGTACATGTCGCGAAAATCTAATTCGGATAAAGTTGAAATTTTTGAATTGAAATATCTTTTGAAATTGTTATTTATGTAATCACCCAAAACACCCAGGTCAAGCTAAAGAGGTAGGTGAACACATTGAGGTGGTTTAAACCGCCGACCCGCCCGTAGGGAATGCGCCTCTATTTTTTAATCGGTGGGCTGACGAAAATATGGGTGACGACGTGTGGCCAAGGATTCAGGTTTCCTGTCCCTTGGCCACACAAGTGGGGCTAAGCTGTGTCAAGACGACTATAAACAAAATACAAATTTAGGAGTTTCGCTCTCAAAGGTGATGTCGTAATTACCGCACACTTCTGATGACAGCCAATTGCCCAAAATGTATGCCAGAGCCTTTTTGGGGTAGGCTGCCCACGACTGCCCACCACACGCACTAATAGTTATTATTATAGTATATTAGTAATGACCCAGATGAGTGACTTACGTCAACGAATTCTGCTGATTTCCGATTCTGAACTCACCTTTTTTTTGTCAGTCACCACTTGTCACTGGCATGTATTGTCAGTGGAGTTTGGACAGCAGAACGGGAAAGGACGGGCTTGGTACAAAGTACAGACGGACAATCAATGGAACCAGCTTAACCACAAAAATATTAAACACCTGATTGTTGCAGACGTCACTTTGCCAGCCCTCAAAATGGAAAATAAACAACCAACATCATATAAAGTAAAAAAAAAAACAACCAAAATGTATTTGTAGTAGGGTAGTTAGTATGGTTTCTCTTCTTCGTATTAAGTACATTGATACGAGGTTAACCGGTGAACCAGAGTTTGACAAGCTCTCAGTCACGTGAATTTTTGTCATGTGACATTAGAACGCCCTCGCTCCCTTCCCGTCTCCGGCCGCCGCACGAGGGCGACATGTGTAAAGTACCATAACTAATTTGCCTCATTGATGACAGGCAAGAAAAAAGAAAAAAGAAGAAGAAAACAAAAAGAAATTGCCAAACGGAAGTTTATGCTATATGCAGTCAAAACTTTTACAAATAATTGTAATTTTACACCCAGGCCTCTTTCTTTCTTTGGTACAAAATGTAAATAAGGTTCGATCATGGAGGTAGAAAGAACACCTATTTTAAAATTCGCAATTAAATTTATGTCTGTTTCATGGAAAGTCTACAAAAATATTATATACATTAAAAAAAAAATAATAATAATAATAATAACAATAATACAATTTAAAAAAATAAATGAATAAAATAAAATGAATATTTGGACATGGATATTTAATGTTTATTATCCCGATACAATCATTACATCTACTGATATATAAACTTTTAGTCACCCTCGAACTGCCAAGCTAAACCCGCTCAATTTATTACCCCCAACTGGTCATTTCCGGCCAACTAAAATCTTTGCTTTCGGCTCTAGTCTCGTTCATTATAAAACATTTATATATTTCGCTAAATCGTTTTAAACGTTAGCACATGTAGAAAACTATCATCATTAAGCATTTACATTTTCAAATATCTTCAAACACAGTGTAATTTGTTGTCCATAATTAATAAAGATAATTATGTTGTGTCTTTTTACCACATTACCACTTAACGAGCGTCAACGATAGTTAAATAGCGCCACCATCGTCCACCATCGAGCAATTTCCATGACGTATAATTTCCGAATACTACACGAAAATACCCGAACTTTTTGTCTTCGTCTCCTAGCCGGCTAAGGCAAGCTTAGGTACGACATGTGTATTTTCTGTTTAAATCACACGACATCCTTCCCAAATACAAGCCTTTCATGAACTTGTTGACATTTGTGGTAAGAAATAATGTATTATTTATTCTATTCGTGTAATATTTTTCTATTCTACAGGAGATAACGCCAAGAAAAGGCGAAAACGGCGAGTCCTTTTACAGGACTACCGTGTCTAAGTTCACGTTGCGATGAGCTATCCTTCTCACAAGACCAACAAACCAATAGGTGTGCCACAGCATATTCAGTCACAACTTACTTATCGGCAACAAACACCGTATCTTTTTACTTCAAATATAATAATCTATCTGATCATACCCCCTCTTAACTTTAATGTCCCCCATTTTCTTAAAATCATATTTTTTTCTAAACGAGGTAACAGGCTTGCCCGGTGTTCGGCCATTTTGTTTTGGTTCATTCCCTTTCTCGTCTGTTTTCCCATATGTGCAGACTTTGGCGATCGTGATTGCGAAATCATGACTGCTTTGCTTATTTAAGGATGACAACAAACACTCAAATTAAACCAGTCATGTAGCTTATTTAGTTTTACTTTATTTCTTTACTGGTCTATTGAGAACAATGGACAATTTCCTTCTTTTTGGAAGAGAGGGAACATTTTTGTCCTGAGTTGAGTGATGTGCGGTCGTGTGTGACTGCCCCGTTTGCCGTTTGGTGGTGGTGCATGCATATGTACACATCTAGCCTGGTACAGCCAGGTGCTGAGCTGATTAGCACTGCATTGTAATTGTATGATACCCTCATTACGTGTACATCTGCCAACACTTGAGCTAATTCAACAGCTTCAGAAATATCAAGTCAGTTTAATCAATGGCTCCTCAGTTATCTGGGAAAATACATTTGTGTTCTGTACAAATTACCCTAGAACTTTCTCTAAATAAGACTACCTTCATTCGGTTAAATTTCACAAAGAAAAACAAATGGATGACTCGGCTGTCTGTAGGCTTTATTTAAATAAATTTTTCTTGACGTTTGCATATAAATGATAATTTATTAGAGTCTTGTCCGTCGTCACCTGTTCCTCCTATCTTGTCAAATATAATCCCAAAACAACCAAGATGTGTTTAGTTTTGCATTGTGCTGATTGCGTTAAGCAAAGGCAAAAACTAAATGAATGAACACAGCTTTGTTAATTTTTAGACTTGGTTTTTGAATTGATTGTGGAAAATAAATTTCTTTTCATTCCCCAAATCTTCAAAATTAAATATTAATTATCACAAATTGTTTCATTTCAAAGTTGCTTCAAGATAATGACAGTTGATTTTCCAGAGGATTGCTTTGTTTAGTTTTGCTGAAATTTGTTTTTTTAGGATAGATTATTTTATTGTTTGTAGGTATTTCCCTAAAAGCGTGCATAAAATCTTTTGTGCCACGCCCCTTTTTTAGTGTAAAGGTGGTAGTGTTCATTGACATTATAAACAAGTTGATATGAAATAATCACATTTCTTTGGAGGATTTTAAGAATTTTGTGATCCAATTCTCACAACCAAGTTTGCTTGGTGTGAATATCTGAAATTAAGGACAACTGCGTGCATTCTATTATGGAACCTGCTAATTCACTGTTTTCCTTAGCTTAAATAATGTTATTTAAAAGTTTAGCATCCCCTTTATTTACCAAATTTACTGGAGTATCTTCATGTAAGGTCACCCAGAACTTATTCGGTTGACTTTGCTGTCTAACCCTTTGTTTGTTGGCAAAACAGGATATATGTTGATTTCCTGGTTCTTTTCATGAACAAGCAACTTCATTCCCCAAGAAATGAAAAAGAGGAAAGGAATGAATACAAATTTGTAGGAATTGTAGAAACTTGCGAGTCATTGTATTTGATCCCCATATTGACGCCCCCCCCACCTAACTATCTCATCTCATACCCCCATCCTATCAGCTTGTAGATTTGTATAACTTCAACACAATGCTATATATGTACGCCTCCATTTTCAAAACTCTGCAATAACAATAAAAATCACCCAAACAAATTTGAAAAATGGCCGGCATTAAATAGGGAATTAATAATGTTTTTTTTATAATAAGAAATATAGTTCATATGCAGATAGAGGAGGAAGTTATCTGGGGCGGTCCTAGTCAGAAAGAATGTTAACAGTGGGAAGTGTTTTGTTTCCCAACTCCAGGTGGGTATTGATAAAGCTTTAGATGATTAATTCAATATCCTGTGAGGTGCTAATGAGGTGTCATTCCTGGCAATATTAGTAGATTGTTTCTATTGGTCATCACAACTTACTTGAAGTGATATGAAATTACATGAACTCGCATGTACCACCCAAAATCAAGCCTTAACAAATGACTAGTTTTAGATGTGAAATTTTAGAGATGCTACGAAGGCAAGGTCATTTCCTCTGTTGCCCTTATCTTTTTCTTGGGTGCCCTTAAAAATACCTTGTATACACACTGAATGTGTACGTCCTTAAAAACACAAGAATTACATGATTCACTTGGATGTTATTGTGTTATAAGAACACAATCCAAAGTCTCGAGTTTTACCCCATTTTGATGAACTTTGTTCTGCACGCAACTAAACGAACCAAGCTTTTGTGCTTGGCATGAGGCCAGACAGACCTAATTTCTTTAGAGACCATCAACTTAACAGTCATCCTGTTTCATTCTGATAGATTGAGGAAGGTTAGGTTTAGAAGGTTATGGGTTAACCACAAATTGCCTTAGACTTATAGAAACATGATCTTCTACTGTGAAATCCATTATGCTTTAGGGAAAATATATCTGATCAGTTTTGTGGACAAGTTGAAAACTAATTGCAATACTCTAGTTATGAATAAAAGTATGAAGGATACAAAGAAACATTTTAAAAGAAACAAAGAAACATTTGAAATCTACTTAATTTAGGTTTTCATGTTAAAAAAACAATGAAAAAAACATTCTTTCTTTTACTCGAGGTATTTTTCTTGAGGTTGGTGCGGTATTTGAAATTAATAATTTTAATGTGAATGATGTGAAAATAAAAAATATGTTTTGTTTGGTTACGCATCTAAAAGCACAGGGGCAAAAAGCCTCATTTTTGTTATTATTTATAACAAGATGAGTAGGGGAAGTGTTGTTTTAGACTTGGTAGGAAAACATACACATTTTGGTAGGGACTAAAAACAAAATTCACATGAAATGTCATGATTCGTTGATTGAAAGATTTTGTTGATTTTGAGGAGATTGGTATTTCAGTTCTACAGAACTACCTGGTGGATTTCAGAGGAATAAAAGAGGTAGTTGCAGTGGCGTGTGTGGCAGGTATTAAGTTGCCATTGAGCCTGCCCCAGAAAACCCCAGCACTTGTTTGTGCAAAATTTTTATTCCATGCAAATCAATTGCTTGATTTTGATGGACTCGGTACTGCAATAGAAAGGGAGTCAAAAGCCGAATAAATGAAATCCATCAAAATACTCAAAAATTGTCCTGATTAATTCTGGTTGATTCAGTACTTAACCCAGGGATGTGATATCTCTGTGTTTTTTTTACCAGAAATCTATTTTTTTGCCCCCCCCCAAAAAAAAATAAAAAAATAAATACAATTATTATTATTTTTACAAATAAGATACAGTTAATCAAATCATGAAGATAACACCAAATAGAATGCCCCAGATTACAGAGTAGGACTTTTAAAACCAAAGATAAATGTGTATTATTAGGCTTAGTGCTCACAAGCTTTTATGCTTTTTGCTTACAGTAAGGTTTTTTTTTCAACAGCCTATTATGTCTCTGATTAATCATTAAGTGCACAGGTTGATTATGGTTGATTCAGTACAGTTGCATATTGATTGTCAATCAATTGATTGAATTTGAAGGATTTGGTGTTGGTTTCTAGCCAAAACATCCCGGGAGTAAGGTTAATGTCACTTTAATTTGGACTAAATAGTAAGCCACCTGATGAAATTTATCCCTCGAAACCCTCTGAATGTCCCCTTAACAGGATTCTTTTGCACTAGATTATGACATTGAAATGCAATTAGTTGTAACTTGTTGGAACAAAATTTGATGTATGCAGCAGGTACGCGCTGTTTCCTGGGAATTTATTGAACCATTTTCCTGTTCAAAAACGATAACCTCTGATGAGGCATTTTCCAATTAGGATGCTATAGGAATCTGTTCTCCATCATTTCGGAATTGATCATGATGCTCACCCAAAAACCCCAAAACATTTTATTATGCCCCGCGGTTGGCGAAGCCACCGAAGGGGCATACTGTTTCCGACATGTCCTTCCGAGTGTGTGTGTGTGTGTGGGTGTGTGTTTGTGTGCGTGTGTGGGTGTGTGTTTGTGTGCGTGTGTGCGTGTTCGTGTATGCGTGAATATGTGTTATGGTGTTGTATGGCTGTGTGTGTGTGTTTGCGTGTGTGTGTGTGTGTGTGTGTGCTTGCATGCAAATTGTAACTCAAGGAGGACTCAAATGTCAACTCAAAACTTGGTGTTTGGATTGGTCATGGGATTCCCCCCAGAAGCCTGTTGTTATTGATACCCCTTAGGTCAAATGTCGGGGTCATTATGGCTAAAACACTTGATAACTTGAGATGAACTTTGCATATTAACTGCAAACTTGGTTTGTGGATTGGTCTTTGGGTCCCTCAAAAGTCTATTGTTTGTGGACCCCCCCCCCAGTCAAATGTCAAGGTCATTATGGCTAAAACAAAAGAAATGCTGTCTGAGCAATACCTCGACTAGGACTTGTCATATCAACTCCAAACTTTGTTTGAAGGACGTGGCATATTATCTCCAAACTTAGTGTGTTGCCACTTTCATGTATGGGGACCCCTGCCGTCCCCACCCCTCCTCCCCACCCAGCATCTTCTCCTCCTGTTCCAACCCAACCCAACCCTCCCCACCCCTTCCCCTAATTGCAACTTTCTTTCATGGTTTTCTTTTCTGGCAGGTTTAAATTTAAATGTTCCATCTGCACCACTAGTTCATCCAAACCAGTAACAATCTAACATGCAACTATTCTTGTGCAACTTACTACAGCATTGCATTCTTTTCTATGTTTCATTTCACATGTAAATTGTTTCAAATCCCTTAGAAGTATATTGTTCCCCCCCCCCTGCCTCCGCCTCCGCCTCCCAAGGTCAATTGTATGTTCAATGTATTATGGCAAAAATTAAATTATTTTATGCCTACAAAAAAAATGTGGTCCAGTGATAATTTTAAAAGGACTTGGCATATGAACTGGTGTGTGGCTTGGTCTCGAGATACAGACACCTCCTATTTTTAGACCACATAGGTCAAATGTTGTGAAACGAACTGGCTTGCGGGGCATTTGTGTTTAACAAACACGACTTTTCTTGTTTTCTGTCTGTATCAAACGAGACACATTTATGACTATCAAAACGAATAAAATCAGTATAACCCATGGTCTCCTCCAGCCCCATGCTCATTGCTGCAATATGAATGTAGACATACAAAATAATTTGTTATTTGTATAAATTTACCACCCCCCCCAAAAAAAAAACCCATACAAAAAAGCTGGGAAACCTTAAACCCACACTCATGCTTGTCCTGGATGTTATTGCTGCAGTCGGCTCCCTCATGAATAATTCATAACAAGTCGGTAGTCATGAATGAGTTCATTCAGCGGTCAGCTATGCCCACAAGGGGATGCAGTAGGAGCGCTGTCTTCATCTAGACAGTGAAAGACTTGATGGGATCACTGCTCAACATCTTCAGTGAATTTTCTCTCCCCATCATTGCTGAAGGGTTGTTCCCTCATTGCATTTCACATGCTGTATGTACATTCACCATAAATGTACAGGGTGTGTGCAGTGACATGGGGTTAGATCTATAGGATATTTAAAACCTAAGGGAGTTTGGGAAATGAATTTTTCATCAGTGATCTTGATATACTGCATGTTCTCAGCGCTGTCCTTAGAGTTCTTTTTGAAGCTTCTGGGAAGGGGATTAATTGATTATTTCCAAGTAATGAGGTCCATAGCTGAGCTTAAATGAGGCTCGGCTTAAATGAGGTTCAGCTTACATGTAAATGAGGGAGTTTTTAATAAGGTTCACCTTAAAGAGATCTGGCTTAAATGAGGGTCAGTTCAGCTTTAATAATGTTCAGCTTACAACATGTAAATGAGGTTTACCTTAAAAGAGATCTAGCTTAAATGCTGTTTAGCTTGACGAGGTTCAGTGTAAATGAGATTCAGCTGGAGTGAGGTTTGGCTGGAATGAGGTTCAGATAGAATGAAGTTCAGTTTAAATGAACAGCTTAAATGAGGTTCAGCTTAAATGTAAATGAGGTTCAACTTAAATAAGGTTCATCTCCCCACTGAAGAGGTGTTTGCATTGACTCTATTTATTTTGTTGTTGTAAGGGAAAGATCACATGCTTCAGGAAGGTTTTTCGAAACCATGCCCTAATTTCCATTTCCTAATTATTTCATGTAACCACAGTGACTTTAAATTTAACAGTAGTACCTTCAGTTTGTAACAGTCAGGGAGGATAAAACCTCTGAGAAAATGAATGGAAAGACAGAGATAAAAACAAACCTGACACAAGGGACAACACAAAGTTACATGTAAAATTTGAAATTGTAGCATCATTTTTTGATGCGTTCATCTAAGAAAGAATTTTTGTTTTTTAAATTGGATTGTTTTGTTTGTTGTTGATGTGTGGTAGGAACTTCACAAATAGTGAATGGTGCACTCATGGGAACATGTAAATGAGCTGTGCAGCCATTTGGGAACACTCATGAAACCAGAGGGCAGGCTAAGATATGCATAGGTTACAGAGAGTCCCACTATATGTATTTTCTTCTGCATGTGGTGGAATAGAAGAATACATTAGACATACACAGGGCAGGTGGAGAAATTCAGTGTCTGGTCACAATCTTCTGTTGTTGTTGGAACTTAATACTATTTTATATCCAGTTGCCAATGTGAAGGACTCAGAAGGGCCAGAGCTGTGTATTGAGAGATTTGTGACATGGAAGGGTCAGTCTTCTTTGGTCATGTGGTTGCTGGATGCCATTTTCGATCCATATGCAGCACAAGAGGAGAGCCTCTAGACAGGAACTTTGTTTCTTTGAGGCATTCCTTCGGGCTCCAGCTGGTTCTCCTTCCTTTCTCTGTATTGGTCTGGCACCATGTGTGCGCACGTGCGTTTTTCGACCAAACATGGCTTCTAATCGCAAGTTGTCACAGCTCTGAGAAGGGCGGGGGCCTACTAGGGCCAGTAGGCCGAAATAACAGTAGCTGCTCACTGGGTCAGGCATTATAATCTTATCTAAGTCCAAACAATTTGGTGTGGACATAGGAGAAGAGAAAATGGGAGGATTGAGGCCACATGCAAGCAAAAATGCCTAGTCTATTGAAAGGATTTATTAATGTATTTAACAAAAGTAACTGCAAGAATGTCATACACTTGAATGTTATGAAGGTAGCAGTGGTTTATGTGCTTGTGTAATAATAATTCTAAGTTCTTTATAGCGCTTTATCACACCTGAGTGATGGGCATATCAAATTGCTCAGTATACTGTAGGATAAATGCTTGATGAGAGCCTTGTTTATTACTATCATTACATCTGTTCACTTATTTTTGCACCTCCGAACAAGGTATTGACAAAACAAGGGAGATGGCCAACATAAGGCTAATTAGCTCAGTTGGTTGAGTTCCAGGTTGTTAAACTGGAGGTCAGTGGTTCAATTCCCACTCTAGTAAATTTGTCTTTGTTCAACCCCAGATTTTTACTCAAATAAACTGTATGTAATCTTCCTCCAAGCAGACTTTTCAGAATTCTGATCCCCGTGGGTTTAAGGTTAAAAGGTTGGAAGTGAAGATTGGAGCATTGTTTTTCCCATAATGAAATCAGAGAAAAAACCTTAACATGGTATGTGCAGATTAAGACAACAGGCACCACCACCACAGCACCACAGACAAGAAGACTTTTCTCACAGAGGGTCTGGCTATTCTAACACGGTAAGAACGCAATTAACTGTGAGGACTCTACTTGTGTCTCACATGTATTATGTTTTATGTTGTTTTCCATTAATTTTTAACACTAACAGGCCAGTTTTTAACAGGAACTACAGTTTTTAACTGCACTAAGCATCCAATCAGTAAGATCCAGATGTTTTGCTTGGCGATATTAATTTAAGTTTTACTGTCATTTTTATCCTTGCATTTATTTGTTTATTTTTGTATTTAAACCAAAGGTCTTTTTGGTCGGTAAGCAGTTTGCAACAACTAATTCTATTTTCTAACTTTTATTCTTAATAGTTAGCTGTTTCGTAGTGCAGCGCTACGAAACAGCTCTTGTTTTCGTTAAAGTTTTTTTAATTATTTTTTTTATTTGTCTGTTTCAGTAAAAAAGGCTATTGACATAACGCACGTACGGTCAAAGTGGCCTTTTGCATAGTTCCTAAAGAGCAATTGCAATAAAACTTTCAGTGATGAAAGGCATTGGTGCAATAATGATCTCAAAACAATGAGGTCATGATGACGTCATCACCTGTCACGTGACGTCATCTTAAATGTTTCTATTTTAAATATTTGAAAATCAGTAACAAATCAGCCACAAGAGACCGTAGGTTTCTGTTTGCGGGATTGTATAGGGATAAATTAGGTCTTCATTTTATTCAGTGTGCGTGACCTCACATGACCTCTACTTCCGGTCGAAACCGGAAGTGCCTCGTAATTCAAAAGTGCTAAATGTTATGAAAACGCTTTCAACGATGTTGGTGTCTGGCAAGAGTGTGCATTTAAAAAAAAATACCGATGACGTCACAATACACATGAGCGCCCTGTAGCCGCAGGTTGAAAACTGTTCAAAATGGACTTTTTGAAGATGTGTGTGGAGAAGTTTTGTGTAATCACTTCAAAATTTACACACATGTTGACTGTCAGGCAGCAATCATATGTGTGAAGTTTCAGATCGATGACGTCAATGGGGGTCACGTGACGCGGCATTAAAGGTGCCTTTTTTGAAGTTGTATAAGTTGTATAAGTCCCGAAGTATAAGTGCGATCATGTTGAAACTTGGTAGGCTGTTAGATAATGGAAAGTTCTTGTAAATTTTGAAATGACGTCATGATGACGTCATCACATGATTTTTTATGATTTTTTCTATTTTTTGCACCTTTTAGTCATAAATTGCTTACAAAACGTGGTATAATCCAAATTCTTTTTTAAACAGGCTTGATACGTCATAACTGCTTTGAATACAAAAAAAACTTTCAAATTCAGTTGAGTAATTTGAAAAAGTTATGACGAAACAGCTCGGCATATGTGCACAAATGCAATATGTCTAGTTTTTTTTTTAATTGTCAAAAAAAAGAGAAGATGTTCCTAACAACATTTCTGACCCATGTTTTGGCTTGTTCCTTCAAATTTGGACAGAAAATTATATATTTTTCTTTTAGGAAACTCTTACCAGTATCTCTGTAATTACAAGTGTGATAACCCAGGATTCTGTAGCTCTTGAACTGCCTTTGATGGTGATTGCTAGCTTTAGCAATCAAGGCATGTCAGCAATGCATACCTGAAATTCACTTTATGGAATTGAGTTTCCCAATGGTCCACCGCCAGTCAAATAGCACTCTGCTTCACGTGTTCCTGGAGCACAAAATGAAGACGACGTTGATGTGAAAGCTTAGTTATGAGGGTGTGATACTTTAAAAGTCCCCTACATGGAAATCTGAACTCTCTGTGCTGTACAACGAACAGATGGTTGTTGACATGACACAAGTTACATGCCTCAACCCACTGGGCCAGTAAGATGTGATTTTATTTGCCTGCAGGAAGTTGTAATAGCCATAATTTGGAACCCATACACTTTATTGTCATAATTGAATTTCTGATCTACTGACGGAAGGGATTGCAACTGGGTTTATAAGTGAAACAAAGTAACATTCAGGCTAATCATTGAAACTGACTATTTTAAACAGCTCAGTTGCTCTTTTTTAGTTGTCTGCTGGAAAAGTTGGTGTTTTTTTTTACTGACCAAGTAAGTTGCTAAGCTAGGTGTCGAGGTCCAGGCACGAAACTTTGTCAAGGTCGAGGCATGAGACTTTACTAGAATTCAAAAATCAAATTGAAATAAAAAAAGGGATTGTTAGTGTTAAAACATAACATCCTGATCCAAACACTTGGTCAAAGTTATTTACATTGAATAATTTACATATGAACTGTCTCCCAAACTGTAAACAATTCAAAGGAGTTGGCACCCTACTCTATAGAAACTGGGTACAGTTAACACCTTTTGGGTCTGTAGTATAAAGAGAATGTTGATTGGTGCTGTACTGCTGTCTCTTTGGTTGCTCATGTTTTTGCTCATAAACTATGTTTGGCTTCAGTGCCCAGTAAAAGTCTCTCATTTATAGTGACTCCACCAAACGACCCATTAATCTGTTGAACAATAGGAGAGTCCCTGGATTGCATTCAATTGACTCCAGCGGTGTCTTAAAGAATGACAATACATAGATGTTCAGTTTGTGCAGTAACAATTCAATTGATAACAAGCTGTGTTAATGTCAGGTTAGAATTGAAACTAACGTCCATTAGTCAAGAAGGAATTCACCACCCAATGATTTTCACAAGTTGTCATTTTTAATACTTTTTATATTCTATTTTTTCTTTGGTTATTTATTAGTTCTCTTTATTGATAATTGTATTTCAGCCAGACTTATTTTTCTTTGATTTATAAAATAACGTAGTTTAAAAGTACATTTTTGATAGGTACATGTACTTCTACACAGTAGTTGTTATACTTCTGATGGTAATTTGGCATTTATGTTGTTGTTTTATTTCCAGCAACCACGGCATCCAACCCCCGGTTCTGTCCCGAGCTCGGGAATCCCTACAGGAGCCTCCCCATCACCATCCTCCAGTCCCGGCGTGGTGAACACACAGGGCCTGGCAACTGGCACGGCCCATGACATGAACAACAAGGGGGCACCTAGCCGCCCAGGTCTCGCTCCCTCTCCCCACCAGCAAGGCAATGTGGTACAGCAGCAGCAACAGCCACCACAGGGGATGATCATTCCATCACAATATTTGATACAACAGCAGAGGGGAGGAGTAAGTAACAACTTGCGTTATTTTTCAATTTATCAGAATGAAACAGATTCTTTACTAAAAAAAAACACCGAGAGATTTTTCTGATCAGTTTGTTGCGTTGAATTCTTGCCATTGATCAGCTTTAGAACCAGCTGCGTGAATAGTAAGCTTTGTTTTAACAATAAAACATGCCCGATTTGAAGGGCACAACATTGCAGGATGGAAACATAAATTGATTCTAAGTGGATTGTTTGCCCTTCACAGCAAGTCTATATGTCGATGAGCAACCAGCAGAATCCACGTGGTGGGATCCAAATCCAACAAGCTCCCAGCTCTGGACCCCAGCAGATGACAGCCGGGAGCCAGATGAATCCCATCAACCAGTTCATGCCAAACCAGCAGTTTGTCATACCCATGATGCAACCACAACTTAATATGTCTCAGGTGATTGTTAAATGGATCTAACTGAATTACTCTCCCAACTTCTTTGCTTCTCCACACTCTTCTTCCCAATGACTAAAAAATTGTTCAGAGCTGATGCCAATCAGTAAATTCTCGCATTCTCTTGAGTGGTTATAAAGATAAAACTGTTTGAATCAACCAAGATCCTCTTTTCCTCTCCCTCTTCCCCAGAAGTGTTTCGAACGTTTATAAGAGCCATTGTACAGCTTTGTATCAATGTGAACGATTTATTTTTAGGTGAGGTGTTGTGAATGATCCACCATCCAACTACAAATTTGATGGATAGAAAATAATACATCAATTTTGGAGATCAAAGTTGATAGCTCCACAAGCAAAAGGATGATTACTTTGTAGACAGATTGTTAAAACGTGTTAATGCAGCTGAAGATTTATTTGGATTGAGTTTTCCCTCTCTTTTTTTGCTGTTGCAGTTTCAACCAAGAGAACCTGTGTTCCAGCAGCAAGCGCACTTGAGTCAGCCTTCTCAGCCACAAGTATGCAAATTTTACTTTGAAATTCACAATTACTGTCAAAGTTTATTTGTATAAATAAAAGAAAAAAACCCAAGGAATAACTAATTACATAATGAGCATGTGTTTGATAAAGGCTGAAACTTAACATGCAGATCATGTTGATTTCTAAATTATGGTACACCTTAAAACAGTATCTTTATTAATATTAAAGCTTAAATTTTGAATGAACTCCAATTCCCCCTTCAAAATATTTTCACAGAATGCAAATTTTTTTTATGCAAGTGTCCTTTGTAAAAGGAAAATGGCCCGTGTCTTTCTAGTGTTAAATTCAAAGCCCTGTAAATTTAGAATTAGTCTGAAGCTTAAAGAAATACCTTTTTAAACCAATAAGGAGTGTGTTTCTAGTCTCATGCTATGGGTAAGCCTGCCCTTAGTTGAGGGTAAGCCTTCCCCTACGATGAGGATTTGCCAATCTCAAACTGGCATATCTGCAGGAATTTGGGATTTGATGGTGCAGGGCAACAAATGAGTAAAATACCATTGTCTAAAAAAGCAACTGTATTCACCTATTCAGTTCCAGCAAAGACAAGTGTACCCGCGGCCTCAGTTCACTCAGCATAACCCACAGGGACAGATCTATACGCAACCGAGCACGCCACCCTACTATTCTAATTCACAGCCAGTAAATCTGCAGCCAGGAGGAGGTAAATAAATAAAAAAAAACTAAATCTCTGAATTTTACAAGGGTATGGTGGGCAGGCCATTAAAGCTGTTATTTGTGAGATATATTAGTGAGGAAAATACCAGAAGTATTGAAAGACACCTGTCAGGTGGTGGTAAGGAAGGAAATTACAGTTTTAACAGAAATTAGTTTTTAACATGACCGCACTAAACATCCAATCAGTAAGACCCAGATGTTTTGCTCGGTGATATTAATTTAAGTTTTTTGAAAATTTGTTTATGAACTTTTTAAATGTTTAACAAACATTGATTTGTCTTATGTCCCAAGCGACATTTTTCCAGAGCAACCAGCAAGGAATGGTTGTCACACCCCAGATGAGGCCTCAGGCGTACCAAGCCACACTCCCACAGGCCCCCCAGTACAATGCCGCCCCAAAGAAAAAGAGCCTTATCCGTATTGTGGATCCCAAATCCAATCAGGATATCACTGATACGATCATCCGTGAAGCTTCCATGACAACTGGTAGCTCCTCGCCTCATTCTGGACAATCAAGTGCATCAGGGACTCCACCAGCTGTAAGTCGCTTCTCTTTTACTGTCCCAGGTCTCAGATTTTATGATCAAGACAATGATTTTTTCAATTTAGTGAGTGCCATTTCTTTGAGAATATCTTTGATCGTCATCATAATTGTTACTGTAAAGTAATGGGACCTACAGGGCTTTTTTCAGTAAGTCACTCTTCTCTACCAAGGTCAGCTGTCTCAATACAAAATCCCTACAAAGTTCAATTGAAAAATAAATAAGGCTTTTTCATGACATGTGTAAAGCTGCATGATTGTGTACATGTGTGTCTTTGTATTCTATTATGTAACAGTGACTGGTATGAAATAGTTTATTTCTTTGTTTGATTGTATCTGATCGCTATTTTAATGCTCTAGATCAGCATAGACCCAGGGTCCACTTTCATGGCTCTGCTTATCGTGGAATTTTAAGCTTACATTGCCCTGTGAAGTGAATGATCCTATGGGCTGTAAGCTCAGAATTCCACTGTAAGCAGAGCCATGAAATTAGGCCCTGGGGAGTCTTTGCTCATCCAAGCTTCAATGACTTATTGGATGGAATCCTTCAGCTGACTTTGTGCTGATTTTACTTTCATAGTTACATGTTGATTTATTTGATTTGTGATTTTTATCAATTTATGATGTGGCTTAGAATGCAGGGTTATGAGCCTGCCTTTTTGTGCAATTTATTTATTCATTTCCAGAGAATGTGGCCAAGTCTTCGGTTGATTAGTTTTACAATGTATGTTTTTGGTAGCCTCTCTTTAGACTGTGCAAGTCTCTCACGTATTTGAACTTCTGGGAACAAGTTGGTTCCAACCATATTGAGTTTTACCTATGTGTGGTTCTTTTTCTTCAAATCCTTTAGTTTAACATACTTTGTTGCTACACAAATTGTGTCATGTTGTTGGGAAAGTAAAACTTAGCCGTGAAATACATGAAAGGAAGAAAACGAGAGACTACGACTTAACCTCCATTTCTTGTCATTAAGAATTTTGCCCAACTGGCATTCTTATTATCATTAAATCTAAGTAATGGACTCACAAACTGGTCGCCTGATTAACAAATGGGGTTTCTGAAAATACGCGGCTCATCCCATTTAAAAATTTTGTTTCCATGTTAATTTCAACAAATTATTTGATTTATACAAATTTGAAATGATATTTAAAACAAATTGCTGTGGGTATTTTATTTTTAAGAATTTTGTATAAATATAATCCAAAAAAGGAGACTTGGTTTAATAGAAAAATGTAGTCTTTGTTTAGAGTTTTTTGATACGTGCAAGGCTGCATAGGCCATCAGGATTTTAGTTAAAGCTTATTCTTTTGATTAAGTTTATCACCTTTTAATTTGCTTTTCTTGTCTTGTGATGTGATTTGTCTGTATGCCTTCATTCTGCTTAATCCAACAGTCTCAAACACCCCCACAGAATCATCAGGCCAACGAGAAACGTGCTGCTATTCAGGCCAGCTTTGCAGCCCAGGTCGCACGCTTAGCCCTTGATGCCCCTGCACCACATGCGTCAGAGGCGCAAACAGCCACCACAAATCAAGTGACTATAACCCCCCCTCAGAACCAACTGCCAAAGGGAGAACTAACCAAGGAACCAATAATAGGTACACCTGCTGAGGTAGTTGCACCAGCAGTAGAGCCACAGTCTCAGCAAGGATCTGCAGTAATCCCTGATCCTTTGGCAGCTGCTGTTCCTGCTGCTGCTCCTGCTGCTGCTCCTGCTGCCGTTCCTGCAGCCGTTCCTGCAGCCGTTCCTGCAGCCGTTCCTGCAGCCGTTCCTGCAGCCGTTCCTGCAGTGGCTGCAGTTCCTAATCAAACTGTGAAAGTGGAACTTGCTGTGGAAAATCAAGTGGCTCCTGCATTGCCTGAGGCAGCAGCCAAGACTGGTGATAATGTCCAAGTCACTCCCCAAGCTCCTGTTGAGGTGTCTTCCACAAAACCGAATGAGCAGGCAGCCACAGCTGTCAGTGAATCTGTTAGTCAGCCTACAGTGGTTGAACCAGCGCTTAAATCCACACCTGCTGTGGACTCCAGAACTGATATGCCACCACAAGTTGACCCTGCACAAGGCAGTGAAGAACTCAAAACAGACAATAGTGACTCCGACAAAGGTGCTCTTCCTACGGATGTGGAAACGCTCCCACAAGCTGCTAAGCAGCCCAATCCCACTCCTGCCACTAAAGATTCAGAGGCTCAAAAGCCAGCCGAGGAGGACTCTAAAGTTGTTGTTGCAAAGGAAATTGGAGAAAGTGATGTAAACAAAGATGCCAAGGTTGTGATTACTGCACCTTCTGCACAAGTTGTCAGCAAAGAGAAGGATGAAACAGCAACAGTTGAGGGTAGTGCAGCCACTGCATCAGCTGCAACAGGTATGTCAAATCAGCATTACAAAAAAAAAGTTCCTTTTTTGGCCACTTGCACCACAGAATCTTTTTGAGGTACATGTATATTGGATATTGTCTCATTCAGTAGTTGACACACAATGATTGATGTAATGATTGATGTTCAGCAGAGAAGACATCTCACTGGATACTTGGTTTCTTTTATAGCAAGAGGTTTAGAGTCACTATTGTAATGTTCAAACTGATAGTAAACAACTAACTACTTAGGACTTGAGTGGAATGTGTTCAACAGGTGCTCGGAAAGACATTTCGATAATTTACAAATATTTTTACTTCAATGTTTTTATTTATTTGTTTTCATTGAAGCATCAGCAAAAGAACCTGGTAAAAAGAAGAATCAGAAGACTAGACTAAAAGATTTTGAGAAAAAGGGTCTGAAAGATGGGGATGAATTAGAGGCGTATCGCTCTGAAGCACCGGAGGTAAGGTTTACACTTGATGCTGTATTTAAGCCATAATAAAGACATCTTTGTGACAAATTATTTTTTTGTCTTTTGACTATCTATAAATTGTGTAAGTTTTTAGTTAGAAAAATCAATCACATCAACAATCTCCACCCTCACAGGTACCCATTTTCTTCTCTTGGTTGATGAGAAGCAATTATAGCTAGGTGTCTCGCTCAAGGAAACCAATACTGCAATGTCTCTGCCACTAGAACTTGAGTTACATGCGGTAAACTGCTCGACCATGACACAGGTTTTTTAATAACCTAGGGCTCCCCCTATTTGACTTTGTGTAGAAAACCATTAAAGATTTTGCTTAAGAATAAAAATCTAAATAATGAGAATGTGTCATCTTATGCTAGGAAGTTCCTTACAATGCTTATGTTAAAAATCTCCACTCCATAAGCTTGCTTTTAGGAGACCAACCCCACTTCATCTTTCTTGTTTGATCCTCAAACTGCATATTATATTGTCAATGTAAACTGAGTGGAAATGAACTCAACCTCGGTGGAGGATGTCTTGGGTGACAGTACATATAGAAATAACATGTCTCTACCTTATTCTGAATGAAGAAACAGGTGGTAAATGTCCCAGAAGAGAAAGAGACAAAATCAACGCTAGCTGATAACACAGATGTAGAATCCAAACCAAACACAACTCAGGAGGTCATGGAGAAAGTAGAGACACCAGCAGAGGTACCATCTAGTGAACAAAAGAAAAAGGATCCTGAGGAGAAAGAAGTTGTTGTGGATGACACTATGGAGAAACAGGAGCAGGAGAAAGTTGAATCTGAGAATGCCAAGAACAAAGAAGAAGCGACTGATGAGGACCCGAAGGCATCTCTGAAAGACAACAAAATACAGCTGAAGTATACCTATAGGGAAGGTAAGACAGATGGACCAGGAGGGTGGATTAGTACGTACAGAAGAGGTTTGAGTTTGAGACAATGGTAGTCCTTATTCATACTTAGTATCTAACTCCAGTCAGGTATCCAAATTAAAAACGGGGCTACCAGAGGAGACTCGGATAAAGAAGTATTTTACATTCCACTTTGTTTTTGTTTTCCCTACGTGTCTTAACAGACCAGTGGAGCCCAATGAACCCTGAGGGGAAGAAGCAATACGGCCGTGACTTTCTACTGCAATTTCAGTCCGACTGTAAAGACAAACCAGAAGGGCTTCCACACATTCCAGACATAGTGCTGGAAAAGGTAAATAAAATTTAAAATATTCACGCCTGTAATTTCCAGCAAGTTCTCTTTTCCCAAAAGACGTTTGGTTCCTTCAAATTTTCAGTCAGAAAGGATATGAATTTGCCACTGATGCTCTTTGTAAAAAAGTTGGTATTTTATCTTAATTTAGTGTTCAGAATCTTGTGAAATGGCACACCCAGATGTGCAGAGCGACATCATTTGTCTAAAGCTGAAGTCCTAGAGTCACAATTGTTTGATTATGTAGATGTGATAAGAACTTTACTTTTCTTTGTGTAACTTTGTCCCGTATAGCTGATGGTGTTTGCATATGAAAGCACTCTAAAAACATCTTTTTCATTTGTTATGTTTAACTCCAAATTTGCTGGTTGATTTTGTTCACCAGGCTGAGATTAGGCTACCAAGTACAGAAATGCCGAGCAGGATAAACAGCAGAGTGGACTTTACACCACAATACCTCAAGTCACCTCGTGGATCAGTAAGTGTCGGTTGAATATCTCTCAAGAGTCATTTAAAACTCTTACCATGAATTTTCCATGTGGCTTTTGTGTTGTATGTTTATCAGCTTAAGATCTCTGTATAGATTTGTATGTTTGTACTATTGTCTTTTTGAGATTAAATTGCTGAAGATGCTGTTAGCATCTCAATGATGTTTCAGACTGTACCAGAAGAATGTTTGCAAAAGAATATACATTTTTATGCTGTGCATTTAATGAGAAACATGTATAACAATTCAGTTCCTAAATTAATAACAAATGCATATCAAACACCAATAAATTAATTTTGTTATCCATTGATAACTTTTCAGCAACCTCCACCAAACTTTGGTCAGGGTGTCCCAGGCCGACGCTCCTCAAAGGAGCCTAAGAAGGTCATCCAGAGAGCCTCTCAACCTCCCAAGCTCAGCACTGCTGGTGACAAAGCCTGGAAACCTGACAAGGATGTGCCTGATGATGTTGACGAAGCTAAGACTTTTGTGAGTAACAATGTTTTGGAATGGAATTGTGGAGTCGGAAAATTTTTAGTTAGTGAGAGATTCACTACAATAGCATTTCTGGTGGTTTATTCTTCCTGAAAGTTGTGTAAAAAACCTGGCCTTTTAGGGGAGGGAAATATTAAGAGTTGTGGTTCTGAAAAGAAGTGAAGTACAAGTAACATCAGTTTGATATGAGTGTAGTATTTATCTTTGTGGAAGTACGTGAATAATTTATTTCAATCTTCTTTTTTCCAACAGGAACTTATGAAGAAAATGAAGAGTCTATTGAATAAGTTGACTCCAAATAACTTCAGCAAGCTAAAAGATCAGGTGTTGAGTTACTCCATTGACACAGAGGAAAGACTTAAGGGTGTCATTGATGTGGTGTTTGAAAAGGTAAAGAAGCCATTTCCAGGAACACATGTCTGAGCTGCAAGAGTTTAGTTATTTTAAAATGTTTTGTCAGAAAAATACACATTCTCAAATTGTCATTTTGTGTTAGAACAGTAAGTGTTTATTATGAAAGTGTTAAATAAAATGTTAAGACACTTCATATAAAAGAAATGAAACACTCCCTTAAATGTCCTCAAGATGTTTTAATATAATTGCCTCTGATTATTCTTTTGTTGTTTTTTGTAGGCAATTAATGAGCAGGCCTTCAGTAGAACATATGCACAGTTGTGCCGAGACTTGTCTCAGGTAAGAATAGCAATAACCAGGGATTGCCATTAATGGTTCTAGTGGCAAGTGGGATAAGTAAGCTTGTCATTTCACTAGGCTGCCAGATATGTCAATGGTCCATATCTGAAGACTTCCTTTTGACCTGTTGACGTTTCCATTTTCTTATCATTTTCTCTAAAGAAAAATCAAAAGATTTTTGAGGTGAATTATGACACGAAATCATGCATGTTCTCAGTGCTTTGCAATTTTCTCTGAAAAAATTGTGAGAGAGCCCTCTTTGTTCAGCCTGACTAGGCAGCCCAGGGCTAGAAGGCATCAGAATTCCTTTGTTATCCTGGAATCTCAGGCTTCCCGTTTTGTTGAGAACAAATGAAAGACATCCATTGCGGCTATTTGTAACAAAATCCTGCTTCTTCAGACAAAGAAAGGAAGGTTAAGGGGTTATACACAAATACCTCTGGTAAAGAGTGAAGTAAGTCTTGGATTCCTGTGCCTTTTATCCTTGAAATCTGTGCCTAACTACACTTTCTCTTAGGCCAATGTAATATGTATGGCACTCAAATTTAAAACCAAATATAGCTTTGAATTTTAACATAACCTATTTGTACATAAATTTTGACAGCTGAGAGTACCAACGGCCTCTGGTCAAGGTGTTGTTCAATTCCGCACCCTGCTCATCAACCGATGTCAGAAGGAGTTTGAGAAAGAAAAGAATGATGAGAAAGAAGAGGCAGTTGCTAGAGAAGCCATTGCCAAGCTGCCTGTGAGTACATGCCATGAACTTTTAGGTTGGGGTTTGGGGCTTTACTTGTTATTCATGGCCTGTTTATAGAAGGATATTGATACATGGCATCATTTGTAGTGGGCCTGGGGGGGGGGGGTCGTTTGTAGTGGGCCTTGGGGGGTCATTTGTAGTGGCCTGGGTGGCTGGTGTGTAAAGCGCTGGCCTCTCACCAACAATGTGGCCCTGGTTCAAATCCTGGCTTGGGCCATATGTGAGTAAAGTTGTGCACTGTTTCTCTTCGATATCGCGAAGGTTTTCCTTTGGGCCCTCCCGTTTTCGTCCCTCCACAAAAATAAAATTTTTTCAATCTCTGGCTGTGCTCCGTGGTGATGTATGGGTTGATGTGGCTAGCTGCCAAAGGTGCCCTTGCATGCCTGTGGCTCAAACACCTTAGCTGCCTCCTTCGCAATTTTCGCTTTTCTTCAGTTTTGTAGCTTGGCTGATAATGACTTATGTTTTTCTGTCAGGTTGATCAACGGTCTGTTGCCATGGAGGACCTTGAGCTGAAGCTTATCAAGAACAAGCGCCGCATCCTTGGTAACATTCGCTTTATCGGTGAGCTCTTCAAGCTCCAGATGCTGATAGAGCAGATCATGCATGACTGCATCTTCAAGTTGCTGTGCTCAAAAGACGAGGAGTCACTGGAGTGCATGAGTAATCTCATGAGCACAATAGGCAAGATCCTAGACCATGAGAAAGCCAAGGTGGGTTAATCTGGGTGTATCCCTCTCTCATCTAGGTTTTATGTACCCTGCTGGGTTCCTAAGTTCACTAAATTAGAGCTTCGGCCACAAACCTTGTGTTCTATCTAGAATTATGTTTTGAACCAAATACCTTTGTCTTAAGGTAATTTTCACTTCATTTCTATTGCCAAAAATATTTCCATCATTTCTAGTTTACTCTAAATTGGCATCACATTTTATTTCCAAGGTTGCCCCCAAATTCCTTATTTAATGGCCTGATCTTCAGATGCTTTTTGATGGTAACTTCAATGAGATAGGGACTAACATGCTGTCTATGTTCTCAGTCTTTTATGCTTGGGGTCACTGACCTTGTACCTTAATATTAAAGTCTTCATTTTGGTGTTTGTTTGTTTGTTTCAGAACCGGATAGATCAGTACTTCACCCAGATAAAGAGCATCATCGGCCAGAAGAAGACCTCGGCAAGAATACGATTTATGTTACAAGATGTTGTTGACCTGCGGCAGGTAGGCCTTATTGGATAAGGGGTCAAAAAAGTTGTCCATTTATTGGGGGGGGGGGAATTATTGTTTATACAACAAAGTTTCAGCAGTCATGAAATTAATAATTTTGTGGCAAAGCTACAGAGCAAAATGGTGCAGACTGCAGACCATCTTGGATTCCGTGGAAAATATCTAAGAGATCAATTGTAAAATATATTTTGAATACGGTTGCAGTAATATTGTCCTTTTTCCTTTCCCTGCCTAAAATAACAGCACAGAAATTGGGTCCCACGAAGGGATACTGACAACCCGAAAACACTTGAGCAGATCCATCAAGACTATAAACGAGATGAAGAACGTAAAAAGATGGAAGGGCTCCAGGCCCAGATGGCTCCACCTCCACAAAGGATGTCTCGTAATAAGAGGGATCAGCCCCAGCGAGTTGGTCCGCCTCCACCAGAGGGCTGGAGCACAGTGACATCAACGAAGGCTACCAGGGTAGCTGTTGATCCTAACAAGTTCAAAGTCATGAAGGTATGAAACAAACATCATTTCTCATATCACAAGACCCACTTATTTTCAACTTATTTTTGAGTTATTTTTGTGTGTGTACTTTTGTAAGTGTCTCCCATGATTTGTTTTGATAAATGCTAGCGTTTTTAAAGCTCTTTTATAAAGTTGTATTTGTCACTTGGTGCTTATGTCCTTCATTTTGGTTTGCTGGTTTCTGTATGTATTTGAAAATCGTTATGTTATTCTCTTTTGCTAAATTACTTTTTCAGTACTTTATTTGGGATTTTTGTACAGTTTTATTTTCTTCTTGCTGTATAACTTTTAGTTTAGTTTGCTTCTGTTTAACTGCTTGGCTGCTATCGGTACACTATAAGTAGTATTCAAATTTTATTTCTAAGTATTTGATCGCCTATGTTTTATAACTTTTTTATTATGAGGCGCTTTGGGTATTTTACATCAGACCCTTTATAAATGCCTCGGTTATTATTGTTTTTATACCAATAATCATACCTCTATCTTTGATTTGCCCAATGCACTAGTGTAATCCTTACTAAGGTACGATACAAATTCACGCTGCACATATCTTTTTTATGTTTGTAGCTCTATCTCAATGTTCATTTCATGAAGAACCTGCTAGTATTGACTAACGCCTCCTCATGTTGTGTTTCAGAACTGTTTCAAAAGAAATGCGGCTTTCTTATTGAGACTTTATGGGAAGAAGATGAAATTTGATTTTGTTTCTAATTTTCTTCTCAGCAACAAAGCATTGATGATGATATCCAACTGGGCCCTGGTCCAAGGTCTTTTGGTGGCTGGAGCCGAGGAAGCAGTGGTGGTAGCAGCAAGACCCAGAGTGAGTCTCAAGAGCCTAAGCAGAGTAATCGGTTCATGATGCTGTCTGATGACAGGAAAGGAAGGTAAGAAAATGAACTCTGGTGTTGAAGGTTGTGGAAGGGAAAGTTCCTACTGTGATGCTGGTCTATGCCTTGAAGACCTTTCAAAGGGGGACTGTCATGGTGCTTATAGCAGGCATGTGGTTGTACATGGAGTTAAGAACTCTAACCCAATTACTGCACACACCTGCGCTGGCTGTCACATCACAATCGGTGCCATCATTATTGACTGTGCAAGTCGCACACGTATTGGAATTTTCGGAAACCATTGGTTCCAACCATATTGGGCCTGCCATGATCATGACAACAGTCCCCTGTTAAATGAAGTAAGATGTTTAACTGCAATGTTGATTGTGATCCAATGGAACTACAGTGTGCTACAAAACTTCATAAATATTTTATACTTCTTGTAGTCGAAGATGCAGTGATTTGAATTTGTTTTTCCGACCTTGTTTAAGTGCGACTTCTTGGTGCAATTTTACTTGTATTCTTGTAGTTTTTGTATGAGGATCCATGTAAATCCTTCTCACGTGTCGGAGAGGCAGTCGGCTCTTTGTAGTCTGTGACTGTTACTTCAGTGAATGAGAAGGAAGAGAAATTCTTGGCCCAGTTAATACTCCTCGGTACCTTGAACTTTGTAGGTGCTGCAGATTCCAGACTGGATTGCCACAATCTCTATTCAATCCCATTTCAACAACTTGACTATCACTTTTGTGTGATCTTATTGTGGAAAGAATTTAACTCAAGACATTTTTGTTTTGATTTGTTTAAAGAAATAACTGGTATGCAAACTGCTATGTTTGTAGTTTAAATTTACAGCCATCGCTTGTAACTTAACAGATGTCTGAGCATTTTATTTTTCCTCTACATTCAACAATTTAGAGTTCCAGACTCCAAAGGTCGTGGTCCTCAATCCTTACAGGGTAAGAGGTCAAGCTCTTCTAGGGAACGAGACGAGATGAGCAAAGAGAGGAGGTCGGCCATTGCTGAGGTCCAGAAAATCTCCCAAGCTAGAAGATCCCAATCCAGAGAAAAAGATCTGGACAGCAGAGGTTCAAGAGGTACAGGATACTTGCTCAAACCTTATAAAGGTTTTTTATTCAAAAATATACTTGTGTTATTTGTAACACTTTTGGCTTTTTAAAATATATTTAAGGTAATAATAATAATAATAATAATAAAAACTTGTAAAGCGCCATCTATCTAAGACTAAACTTATTCCGAGGTGCATAAAAACCAAAAAAAAACAGAGTAACAAATTACGTAGCTTAGAGAGAAATAAGAGCACATTGAATAAAACAGATTTACATTTAAACGTGTCGGCAAAAACAAGTGGTAAAAACTAACAAACAGAAAGTCAATCATAAGAAATATTGAATAGGTGGGATGGTTAATAATTTTTACCTATTGTTATTAAATTGGGATAGTTGGGGATTTAGGTTTTGTTGGGAAATGTATGGACGTCTTGTTGAAATATGCTATAAAATAACCAACCTTAATATATTGTCAAAGTAATTTTGTCTGTAAATCAGATTTACAAATATTTTTAGGGAAAAATTCAAATTCCTTTAAACTTGATCTTATGTAGGTAAGCAAGAGCCAGCCCCAGTATCCGCTCCAGTCAAAGAGGTGCCAAGAGCTTCAGTACCACCAGCCATCTCAGAAGACGTGTTTGAAAAGAAAGCCATGGCAACGATTGAAGAGTACCTCAACATTAAAGATATCGAGGTAATAAAGCATTGTTTATAACAATGTTCAATTATTTTCAGAGAAAGTGGTCTTATAACAAGGTTAAAATATGTTTTATTTCACCTGAATATCTGATTTTCTAAAGTGAGACAGGCCTCAAATTTGGTGGGAAGATCCACAAGTTTGCAGGGCTTGTAGCTCAAAACTTGTATTGGATCTTTTAAAATATTTTTTAACAAGACCGAAATGAGAAAAATGTTTAAAATTTTAACTGTTTATATTTTGAACAAGCAGTATTTTTCTTGCACTAGGTTTGCATGTGTATGTAAAGGAACCCAGCGTACATACCCTTGAAATGATAGGATTTATGATTGAACAAGCAATAAGGCTTAAGTTTTCATGAATTCATGAAATCTACAAGAAAGTATTTTTTAGTAATATCTTGACAATTGTTTTCTCTTGTGACTCAACAGGAAGCCCTCACGTGTGTATCAGAGCTAAACTCTCCTTCCCACATGCACATCCTGGTGCGTTCAGCCATGAACTGCTCTTTGGAAAAGAACCCAGGAACCAGGGACTCTGCTGGGCTACTATTCCATAAGCTAATTAAGGCTGGTCACCTCAGTACGGAAAAGTTCATTGCTGGGTGAGTTAAAGCTCTGGTCAAGCAAGCAGCACTTATTGTGACCAAACTTCTCAAGTTTTATTTGTGATTAGTTAGAGATTGTAAACCTTAAAAATAAAACACCTTGTAGGTTTCATTTTTAGACTTCAAGATCAGTACCAGTTTATCAGTTTATTTTGGAATCTTCATGCTTGTGCAATCACATTTCTGTATTGAACTCTTCCAGTTTGGGTTGCTGATTTTCCCTTACCCCTTCCTTCTCTACTCAGGGTCAAGGAGGTTCTAGAATATGCCGATGACATGGCGCTGGACGTCCCCATGATCTGGAAGTATCTTGGGGAGATCATTGGTGCAACGTTCCGTGACAACTCCCTATCCATCAAGGTCCTAGCTGATATGATGGAACCTGTCAAAGCAGCCAGGAAGGCTGGGGACCTTATGGCTGAGATACTACTTACAGTTGTCAAGTTAACTGTAAGTTGGACTTCATAGTGGACGCTGTGTATAAGAAATTAAAATAATGTTTTGAAGACTCCATTGCCTGCTTCATTTACGGCCAAGCCTCTTGTAATAGGCGTGACAGAGCTCGACTGTTCTTTCTTGATAAAAATAAATGCAATTTTTTTATTACGGTAATGGCACCAGTGATTTGAACATGAACTATTACAATTGTCGTGATGGTGTTTTTTTTTTTCAGAGTGCTGATGTAGTCGGGGAAATGTGGCAATCATCTGGATTCACATGGGACATGTTTCTACCAAGTGGAAAAAATGTCCAAGAGTTTGTAAATAATAAGGTAAGTGCTATCGTTTTTCTTCACAGAAGAGCTGAAAAGGGAAGTAAAGTACCCCATTGCTTTGGGAAGATTCATTTCTATTCTAAAATTATAAGTGAAGGATTTTTTAGTATTGTACAATAACACCAATGGAGCTCTGTATCAGCACTGTTTGCATTGTCTGTGTTCAGTGATATGTATGAGCTTTGCACTAATTGATGTTGTCATAAAAGTGTTTAAGTCACTTAATTCTTCTGATTTTGAAGAAAAGGGAAAAACAGCCGTTCGTTTAGCTATTGATGATCCATTTTATCAAATGTTTCACAGAAATTAGGTTTTACTTTATCGACTGGTGCCAGCACCACAACAAACAGTGGCGGGGATGCAAATCCTAATGATCTGTCAGATGAAGAGTTTGAGTCACTTATCAAGCGAGAACTAGGAAGCATTCTGGCCACTAGTGATAATGTCAACGATAAAGTGTTTGACTGGATCCAGGTAAGTTGCTGACAAAAATATAGACGTGTCTTTGGCTTAGTGCTTTACTACTTAAAAAAACATTGCATTGTAACATGTCCAAAAGGTTAGCACTTCTTAATTAATTGACTATACTGTTACCTAAAATAGTAAGCACCAGTCATCAAAAGTAAGTTTCAAGATATGTTTCTTGAAAACTATTTGACTGCACTTTATAAAAACTATTGAATCAGATGAAAAGTTAACTGTTTTGTGAGCTTGAGTGAACATTATTTTATACATATTGTTCAGTAGTTTGTTCTGTGTATTAAAAGTGAAAGCTAACTTCATTATTCTGTCTGTGTAATCTCCCTAAGTAAGTAAGTTGCCAGGTCAAGTACTAATTATTGTATACTTCCTGTTTGGTAGTAAGCGAAAGCTACTTGATTATTCTGTCCTTGTATTGTCTCTGCAGAAGAACCTAAACATATCAAGCCCTGAAAAGCAAAGGCTATTTATCCGTGCCTTAGTGACTGTAGTTGTGCAAAGCACTATTCAAGGTAAGTGACCACGTGTGTCACAGTTAAGAAGTCATTCAATGGTTCCCTGCCTTTTTAGGAACAATGGATTCATCCCTGGCTTCAGCTCTGTCTGCTTGGTTTAACCCCCCCCCCTTCGAAACCGAAATCGCATGTTTTAAAAATAACTACCAGAGTGTAAGCTGGTGGTAAAGCTGTGGTACCAGTAGCATGGTTGGCTAGTGTATAAAGCACTCCTCTCTC
The DNA here is from genome assembly GCA_023634235.1 of Pisaster brevispinus. Taxonomy (NCBI): domain Eukaryota; kingdom Metazoa; phylum Echinodermata; class Asteroidea; order Forcipulatida; family Asteriidae; genus Pisaster; species Pisaster brevispinus. Next base: position 16,926,903 of record JAMKCF010000002.1, read on the forward strand.
ACTAGTGTGGTCCTGTGTTGAGTCCAGGCCAGGGCCTTGTATGGGTAGAGTTGTGCTTTGTTCTCTCTTGTTCCACGAGGGTCTTTCTCCGGGCTCTGGTTTTCCTCTCCGGTGAAATGAAACACTTTTGATCTCTGGCTGTGCTCTGTGGTCATAGTGGGTCGCTAGGATGCCTGTGATTGAACACATTGTAGCCGTGTCGTTCGTCTCTTAATAACTTTCAGCTGCAAGATGATTAGCCTCCCAAATTATTATTATATTATTAAAAGGGCCTATGAACTCGAGAAAACTTTGCAGTTCTATTAGTGTTTTCTCTTAAAAGTTGTCTGCTGGCCATGTGCTTGATACAACAACTGAGGACTTGTCAGAAATTTCTTTGCCCAGCAGAACTTAACAGAGTACCAGTCAAATAAAAAAGTACACACTCAATATTTTATCTTTCTGATTCTGCTACGTAAATGTTTTCTGTGTTAAGCATGTTTCAATCCAAGCAGCCCATAAAGCTTGTGGCTGACCATTTTATAACTTAAGCTCTTTTTTTAAACATCAGGAGATAAAGCAGAGAGTTGCAGAATGAACCATGATCTACTAAATGTCCGAACAGCAATCCTGAAGCGCTACATCAATAATGACAACAATCTAGAATTGCAAGCTCTGTATGCTGTTCAAGCCTTAAACCAACATCTGGAAAGCCCTCCAAGTAAGTTGAAACTAGCCAGAATAACACTGTTGTAGCACAGTGGAAATGTTCTCAATTTAGTTTTGGTTTATCATAATGGAATGTTCACACTGTTTGGATTGTCAGTATTTGTCTCCATATTAAATGCTGCCAAGGTTGTTTGTTCTTCTTTTGTTTATTAATATTTGATATTCATATCAGTTAGTGTAATAATCCATTGCAGGAGAGTGTGCTTGCGTCTTGTATTAGGAATGTTGTCATTCTTAACTGTTTGGATGTTCTCCTTGTAATTGTGTACATGTGGAATTTAGTGCTTAAACTATGTTTTAATATGTACTTCAATTTGTTTTAGACACGCAAAACCAAAATGCATTTTACTCTAAATGTGTATGAGTCACAATAAAACAAACTATACTATAAACATGCTATCAATTTACATTAAAGCTGTCTTCAATCTGTTGGGAGACATTTACAACATGTTCAGCTTACAATAATAGGAATAACAAGTTACCACAACACACATTTTTACTTAAAGTGTTGTCAATTAATTAGACTGCAATCCTTCAGAGAGCCTAGCCTCTATTCTCTATTAATTCCTATTGTTATCTCTTCATTGTTTTTAGGATTACTTGGACTTATCTTCAATGTGCTGTATGACGAAGATGTCATACCAGAAGAAACCTTCTATGCCTGGCAGAAAAGCTCTGACCCTAATGAGTCTGTTGGCAAGGGTGTCGCTCTTAAATCGGTCACAAGCTTCTTTGATTGGCTTCGTGAGGCAGAAGAGGAGCCTGCCAAATAAAATACAAATCTAACATTTAAACAAGTTTCTTCTCAAAAGATAAAATACATGGCAAATAATTTAAATTTGATTTCACAGTGATAAACAGTGCCGGATTTTTAACGGAATTCATTGCTTGATTATCTCTTCTGCTTTTATATATTTTTTCTTGCAAGTTTTAGAACTCCATGGGTATGTGTTACTGCTATTAGTTAAGGCTTTATCTGTAAGGGTAGGTGGCAAATGATGAGGCACTAAAAAAATAATAAAATAACTTCCCACTTTGACTTCACAAGTGGGATTTACTGATTGTCTTTCTCACAGCTGGGAGTAAGAAAATGCTTAGTTTAGGGGTGATGGTGATTGTTGAGCTGGAATGATGGCTTGATGATCTGATCCAGTTGGTTAGCAATTTTGTTACTCAACTGATTGCTAGTGAGCCATGTAGATGTGGAAGGAGATTGTTGGCTTGTGAAGATTTGTGGCTTTCTTCACTGGTTAACACTATTGGCTTACTGCTTATGACTGGTGGATACCAGCAGTCTCAACATGCCTGAATTTGTCTGATTGCTGATCCCGGACTATCACTGTACACAAGTTAAGGGTTTGCCTGGAAAGCAAAGGAAAGTTATTGAAAAGTAAAGAGCAAAGAAAATAAATAATAATAATAATACATAAGGTAGTAGTAATACTAAATAATTGTTCAACTTAAAAAAAGGAAAAACACAAGATGGGAATCGGCATTGATGGCATCCACCCCCTTTTAAAACTATTGTTATAATTATAAAATACTATTTAAAATATGTTTAAAAAGCCGTTTACCTGTCGGAGGAGGGTAAATTTATGTGTGAAACTGCTGCACAATAAATGTAGCACATAATACAATATTTAATTGATTTTATTTTCTTGTAACTCATTCATCTATAACTACCGTCTTCAAGAGCATTTACCTATGTGATGCGTCACTGTAACATTTATACAATTATTGGATAAGAAAATTGTTTCTTACTCTTATTCTACCCTGAAACAAACGTCCTGGTCCTCACTATATATCCCATTGTACTGTAGTATATTAGGACACTTCTTGCTGACTGGGACTTTTTATTATTGCAAAGGGGAGGTCCCTGATCTTTACAAGGATGAATTTGACCTTGTTTTTTGACAGATGAACAAGACGTTATGATGCAGAGGTTTGAACTCAAACAGTAAACATGTGCATTTTTCAGTAAGATTTGAAGCTTTGATAATACCAGACCTGCAATTCTGGGGGTTGCCTAGAAGAGTATAATCTGGATTTTGAAAGGAAATCTATGGATCTGCTCTTTTTCTAAATTCAATTGCTAAGGTTAAATTATTCAGAAGTTACACAATTTCATTTGAGATGATTGTTATTCAATAGAAGTATAAGTTTATGTGGTATGGATCTTTTTGAAGAAGAAAGCAAAAAGAGCATAGTTTTGGTTGATTTGTTTTTATCATTGATATCAGCACACTGATGTTTGTTATGCTAATCTACGAGTACTGGACCTATAACCCTTCACCTATGACCTGTGGTATCATAAATCCCATTGATTATTATTCTTCAACACACGTTTGAAAATGTTCAAGCAGGTCAATGCACACTTGATTCAATGAGAAGAAATTGAACACAAAGTTGCAATTCTAGCAGATTGTGTTTAGTAGCACGGAAAATGTTTTTAAAAATTAAAATCAGCAAAATTGTATTTAAAACAAACAAAACATCAATTAAAAAGTGCTGCACAAAATGTGTTTAAAGGAAGAATGGATATATATTATTTTAGAGTTTTATGCGGGTTTATTGTTTGCTGTAATTTTTTTTTTTCACTTTCCTATAAATCTTAAGTGTCATATTTCTGTTGAGTAATTCGTGTTTAATCTGTAACTTCTAAGGCTTGGGTGTCATGGTATTTAACACTGCAACAGAAAATTCGTTCCTTCAAATCGTTTTTTTAACAGGCAACAAGAGAGACAGAAATGTTAACACGAGGTTTATAAGCTTTATTATGTCAAATCATCCGTTAACAATCTGTAAAGACGCTGTTTACATGAAAACAAAATTATAAATTGAGAAGAATGATATTGCTTCGGGTGATTTACTTGAATCTAAAAATAATAAATATGCAATTTCATTTTATTAGTATACGAGACCGACTTGATCAGCCATCTGCTGTGGAAGATGAAGCCCGATAAAAGTATACATGTATTTCAATTTGAGAAGAAAAATATATATGAAATATTAAGAAATGTGTCTAGACTGAAGGTTTGTTTGGTATCGTATTATTACAAGCCGTATGCCTGATCGATATGGGGCAGAGGTACCCCCCCTCCAAATGTTCCCAAACTTTTAACCTGCCATTTTCCTCTTATACAGAAGTACACCAACAAAATCCTTTTGAGAAGTCCTTGGTTTCCAAGCCCGCAATGAACGCATAAGAAGGGGGGGGGCGGTTGTACACCATGTCTCATAAAGAACTGTACTTTGATCTGATCGCAAGCTTGCTGCATAAATGAGCAGCGAAACTCCAAAGGTTGAGTTGTACTTTGAACTGTGTAATAACGGCTACTGTAATTTTGTATTCGCTGGATGTGACAAACACTTAAATGGCCATATCACGAGACGTTTTTGTTTTGAGGTAGCTGTGCCCGTCGATGGGTCTTTTAAAATAAATTGATTGATTTCAATTTGATTAAATGTGTGTTTTAGTTACACAGACTGCTTGCTCAACGAGACGCCTACATAATGATGTTTTAGAGGTTATTTCTGGATTGATGACGTCATCTTGGAAGGGGAATTCCCTTTTGTATTATCGTGGCCACACCCGAGTGACAAATCACATCAACTTTATGTCAACTTTTTAAGTTTGACAAGCTGGGATAGACGTAAGGTAATCTTTAACGAGTTTATAATCTGGACAAGATGCCGAAGGATAGAATTACACGTATACTGTATTAGTTAATTTAAGCCAGGATCGTTCATGGTTTTGTTTACGTGTTGTCTGCAATGTCATGTTATTGTGTAGGGTAACCTTTCTTTACCTTTGCCTTGTACTGGCATGATGAGCTGGGCACCTGTTGCCATTCTAAGCTAGAATTAAGACTCGTTGAACAATGAGTGCATCACGAAACTGAATTTAACCTTGGACCAGAGCCCCTCTGTCTGAATAGTTTGCTAATGGTACCGGTAGTTTACGGTGTATATTTTCAGTTTGATAGTACATGTAGTAGTGTTATTGATCTACCCTGGGCCAACAGGAAGTGATGCCTGACAGGAAGTTGTATCTGACAGGCCCATGGGGTAGAAGCTTAATACCCATATCAGTTGGGATAGTTGCAATAATGCATTAGGAGTAGAGTGAATATGGGACTAACAGGATTAACAGGATCTTGGTGCATGCAGTAATCCCCCACATCGGACATTTCCTCCCCTTAATATCCCTATTGATATAGTAATTCAGGAGTACTGTGAAATAAATTAACAAACTATGGTAGTGGTTTGAGAATGTTATTTGTTGTCTTGTTTGGTTTTATAGGAAGATGGCCGCCTATACTAATACACAGACATCCCTTGGCAAGATAGAGGACAGCATTGAGTGCTCAGTTTGTGCCCATCGGTTCAGAGAGCCCAAGTGGCTGAACTGTTTTCATACTTTTTGTCTTCAATGTCTTCAAGAAATCTGCAAGAATCAGGGGCCGCAATGCAAAAAGCTTCCCTGTCCACTGTGCAGACAAGAAACCATCTTGACAAATGGAAATGTTTCAGATCTGCCGGATAACTCAGACATGAAGGCTTTTGTGGAAACATTTACACAGCAGGAAAATGTTTTAAAACAACAATTTGAGCAATTACAGGTTTTTTCTACACTGGTTGCTAAAGCTAGAAGAAGTAAGACGGAATTAGAGCTGTCTGTGGAAAATCTTGACAAGTCTCTTAAAAAACTGGACAAAGTGTTTTGTGACACCAAAGATAAAATCAGCAAAAAAGCTACTAGGGAGGTATCCAGGATCAGAGATGAGGAGCAAGAATTGATAAAGGAGGCAGAAGATATTCGTACAAGTAAAGTTGAGTTTTTAAAGAGTTTACAGGCCTCAGACAGGAGAGAAGCAACACAAACAGCACACAAATTAGATGAGGTCTACCGTCTCATGTCAGGAGGATCCAATGGCAACAAGGGGCAAGATCTCAAGAAGAGGATCTGCAAAGATCTTGAAAAGGCAACAATGAAACGCCCACAGTCTGTCCCTGATGGCTTGACCTTCATGGATTTTAAAGAAGATGATGTGACATCTCTTGGTAAACTAGTGCAGAGTGATGCTGACCTGACCTTACTGGTACTTATAGTTCTTTTATTTCTTGGGTAACATAAAAAAACCAAAGAAAGTTTAGATAGTGGACTGATCAACTAATAAATGTTTTATGGAGCATCCAAGTAGCAGTTACATTTTGTAATGTGAATATGATTGGGTCAGAATGTTTCAGAATTTTAGAGCCTGATTGATTGGCCACTTAAAAGAAAAATGTGATTAGATCAGACATTCATCATTTGTTGTAAATTTTTGGAAAATTGAGTTCCATAGAAAATACAAAGATTCTTATCTTTGTTTCAAGAAAGAAAACAGAAAATGGATTTCTTTTAATCAAATTGGTTAACCAAATCTTATCACTAGTAAATTTAATATAGGAATAAGGCTAACAAGAATGATAGACATCAAAAACAAAAACAGAAGTACTGTCAAAGATATTCTTGGGTTTGTATGAAATAGTTGCACATAGTGTGTGGGGTGAGATGGAGTTGATTTTTGGGTCATTCCATGTCAAATCGTCACACTATCCAGGGTCAATCTTACAGATTTGCTTTAAATTTACTGATTTAATTTGGTCCTATAAGAAAAACTCTTAAAATCAAAATTTGAACATTCTGGGTCATGTGGTTTGTGAGTTACATGTCGTTGAACTTTTGAACTTAGCGCGTGGGGCAGTGTGGGATTGATATTTCTGTGTACACCCACAAAGTGTTTATGTTGTACACTTTTGGTACTTTCCATTTTTGCATAATTTGCAAACAATTTCACAATGAAACCACAAAATGTTTTCGCCGACAGAACCAGTGGACAAGACAAAAACATGTCAAGAAGACCAACATTGTATTGAAATATACATACAGAGAAGGTAAGAATAAGAGTTGATATGTTTCTCTTCAAAGTCATACACGGTAAGATGAATTCAAGCACCACAAACTTCATTTGTAAATGTGATGCATTTATTCCAATGTGAGATAGGAATGCTTTACTTCTTCAATCAAAATTGACAGCAATTAAAAATGGAAATACTTTTAACCTTTTCGTGATAAATTAATGATTGTTTGGATTTCATATAATTAAATCAACGACCTCATGGTCATTACCATGAAATTGCAATCTACAATCTTGTAGCACTGAGCCGACAAACTTTCCATTTCAGTCAGTCACTCTTTCATGTGTTTGATTAAATTGCTTTTAACTGTTATTTTACAGATCAATGGAGCCCTCTAAATCCAGATGGAAAGAGGGTTTATGACCGTGACTTTCTGCTACAGTTTCAAGGGAACTACTTTAAGAAACCTGAAGGACTCCCATATGTTCCTGGCATTATTCTTGACAATGTAAGTAAAGAAATTATCTTTTAATTATAAAAAATGTTATTATTGGTAACATAACTGGTGCTGCTGCCTACTGGAATACTTTCTGTTGATAAATCAAGATAGTTATTGGTAGGATAACTAATGATGTTTGAAAAAAGATAATGTACAACATTAGTAATATAGTTTGAAATTTCACATTGAGAGTTGAATTTTTCCGGAGTAAAACATCCTTAATAAAGAAACTTTAAAGAGAAAGTGTGACATTTTCTGATTTTAAAATACTTGTTAAAAATATTCATCCACTCTTTCGGACCATGAAATACCATGTTTTCGGACCATGTTTTTGTTTTGTTCTGGTAGCCCAATGACCGTCTTCCAAAGGCTACCATGAGGGTTCACCGCACACAATCACAATCTTCAGTCCCAGTGTACCCTGTGATGGATAGAAATCCTGTACATGTAAGTAGTGTTACTTTCAAAAAGCAGGCAGTTAATAGTCGACCAAAAGTAGTTTACTGGGTGTGTCCATTGGGGGGGGGGTGGCACAGGGGCACGTGCCCCCATACAGATGTCTGTACCCCCCCCACTTTATGTAAGTAAATCACCATGGAGGGGCTGCATAACTATGCAGAGAGTTGACTGTAGAGTTGTGGGTCATTTTGGGGGTAGGGCCCTACTATTAGGTAAGTTGCGCTGGCATGTCCTGCAGCAGTGCTGCCATTTCTTGGGCATAGTTACAGTACACTCGTTCACATGTCAGGCTCAGTTTTCATCTGGTGTTTCGCTGACACTTTATACAGTTGTATCAATGTCATTCTGATCAATAGGGGCCTACAGCCTGTGATATACTAAATGCAGACGCTGGAGGTGCAACTTACGGAAATAGTGCCTACACGGGTTACATTGTTTTTACTTAAACTTATTATTTCATTTCTTTCTTTATGATGCGAAAGGCCAAGTTTCTCAACAAACACCAACTGAAACCAGGTAACACACAGACAGATGCAGACAATTACCAGACACCTCCTGGCTATTGTTTCATGCAGTCTGATTACACGCAGTTGATTATAAAACATACTTGTATAGATCTTCCATCTCCAGTCAGCCTTTATGATTAAGTTCTTGTTTATGATCAAGCCTTTCATAAAATCTTTACTGCAAGCATAGTTGACCAGTTCATGCCACTCTAGTAGATTGTATTGAACATGACTCAACCATCCCTGATTGTTTAAGATGAATTAAATGAAGATATCATTTACCCCTTTCCATTCCATCCCCAACTCACATGACTATTTACCGTGTCTACAAATTGATTGATGTTTTCTTCTTTCATAAGATTTTTCCCAGACAGGAGGCACGTTGGGAAAGATTATACATTCAACAATAATAATAATAATAATAATAATATATTGTATTTGTATAGCTCAAATGGAGTCTCGGGAGGTACAGCAGCCAGACAATTTTGACGTATGGTTAGGATAGGCAACTAAACCAGAAGAACCTTTTGTAACTCAGAGGCTATCCTTGAAAACCATTTAACTTGGTGTGTGAACAAAGTTAAACAGAGACTAGCAAGGATCACCATCAAAGAGAAGTCACATCCTGTAGATTTGTACAACTTGTCTGCCCTCGAGAATCATAAAACCGGCTGGTCTGTCAGCAAGTCCTGAAGGAATTCTAACCAGGAGCAACATGAAAGAAGGCTGGACAATGCACCTGCTAGGTATTCTGTTGGGAACTGATGATTTCAACTATTGGCACCAGTGAGATTCTGCTGAATGGTGAACTAGGGGCACACACTCATGTACATATTGAGTGCACAGAAAGGTTTGACAAACAGATACACCTTGTCCAGCAAGTTCCACCATTCTGCTTGATATCAGGAAGTTAGTTCCCGTTTGTTTGAATGTTCACGATTGATTTCTATATCTACTTTACATGTATACCTGTTGTGGTCAAGCAATTGTGGCCAAGCATTCAAGCTCACTGGACTCAAGCTCTGGTGTTTTTGCTCAGCAGAGTAGTTCAAGTCCTGGTCATGGCACTTGAGCCCTTAATACATTACTTGCTTAAAAGATAAGATGGAAGGTTAAGTTTATGGAAGTGTTTGTAGTCTATAAGGAATAAGTTTACGATTATATAATGTGTAGTCTCTCTTTTGGGAATGTTTGGGTCTGAGACAAATCAGTGTAGGCCCACTGAACATTTTAAACAGTGGCCTAGGCTCTGTTCGTCTTTGGCTTGGGAATGTATTTATTTATGACACCATTGTTATCGCAAGGAAACTAACTAGAAGGGGAAAACTGCCATGAAATACAATCTTTTTATTGCAGTGCTTATTTTTATTGCAGTGCTTATTTTATGTTTCTGGAGCACAACCATTTGGTCTAAGGGGTATTTATTATCAATAGCCACTGGCTTTGTTAAGTCTGTTTAACATAGAGGTTGATCTATATAATTTATCTTTGTATTATTTTTTGCACTAACATAAATATATTGGGTTGTGAGTTGAGAAATTTAGTCTCTGATTGGCAGGGTCCTCTTTTGTATAAAGCTGGTAAGCATCAATGTTGCTGCTGAGTTTCCATAATAATGTTATGGATAATAATTTTTAAAAAATAAATAAAAAAAACCCAAACCCACATTTCTTGTTGATAACATTCATTGCCTGAAAAAACTCCATACCCACACCATCAGAAACTTCCAAACAAATTTACAAACACGTGGCTATATACTGTAGCCCTAACACACATCCGCATCAGAGATTACAGATTTAAATTGATCAATGATCATATCAATCCCTACCTTTAAATGGTGGTTACTAAGCTAATATTAATAAACCTTGTCGATTAACGATGGTATAATGGTCGCCAGTGTTTAACCGGAAGCCATCCATAAAACAAAAACGACGTTTGAAGGTGACGGCTACTTGAAACTCACCAACTCGACTATCGGTCTGTTGTATTAATGCCGCTTCTCGGTGCTCCTAACAACTTGTGCATTTTGTTAATGAGACGTTGTCATGATGGTACAGACGGACGGAGGTTCGCACTGACGGTGGAACAAACATCAAACCTGAATTAAACAACACCTGACCAATACTCATTTGCTCTACCGCGCTGCGGCAATATACTTTTGAATTGGACCATCTTTTTGTGGCTTTAGCTGAGAGGTACCAACACGTATTCATCTTTCCTGTGCCCCCCAAAACCACTCTTCTGAGTAATCTTAAGGAAATTCCATGATATTTGGGAACTACGAGCCTACAATGAACGACGGGTTGTGTGCGTAAGCTACAACAAAACATCACAGAAAGCACTTTTGGGTTTCAGATGTCGACGTTCAACATTACTGCATTGAAGTATTTTTTAAAGACTTTGGTAGTTCAAGGTAAATCAACTAATTAATGAATTTGTTGTTCAACCTCGACGAGTTTCTTGACTAATGCTAAAAACCAATCGGGGAAATACCAAATGCCTACGTCAAATTCCTGTCACATTATGATTGGGTTCTCCATCTTCAAAGCCATTTTGACCCGTTTGCTTTTTGCCGGACACACCGTAGCAGCCATCCAACTGATTGTTGGGCTGAAGTCTGATACATCGTACTATCTATTATTGGCCCTGGCTTCTTTGGTCCAGGTGGCTGAGTTAATCTTCACAATGGCTTGGAACAAGGGAGGAGAGTGGAAGTGGTAAGTGGAGTATGTTATTTCGTGGATTAACGTTTTTTAACCAAACTGTGCCAAAAGTACACGTGAGCAAGCATGGCATTGTGCGGACCAGATTACAACAGGAACAGTCTACTCTTGGTCCCCCGCAGTCTGTAGACTTGAGTCTTCGTGCACATTCAATGGACTCGCATTCTGTGGACTTGAGTCCTCACATTTTGTGGACTTAAGTCCACACTCTGTTGAAGTGAGTCCTCTAACATATTCTGTGGACTTGAGTTCTCACATTTTGTGGATTTAAGTCCACACTCTGTTGAAGTGAGTCCTCTAACATATTCTGTGGACTTGAGTCCTCACATTTTGTGGACTTAAGTCCACACTCTGTTGAAGTGAGTCCTCTAACATATTCTGTGGACTTGAGTTCTCACATTTTGTGGATTTAAGTCCACACTCTGTTGAAGTGAGTCCTCTAACATATTCTGTGGACTTGAGTTCTCACATTTTGTGGATTTAAGTCCACACTCTGTTGAAGTGAGTCCTCTAACATATTCTGTGGACTTGAGTCCTCACATTTTGTGGACTTAAGTCCACACTCTGTTGAAGTGAGTCCTCTAACATATTCTGTGGACTTGAGTTCTCATATTCTGTGAGGGCTTGAGTCCTTCGTGCACATTCTGTGGACTTGAGCCCTCATAATCTGTGGATTCAAATCCTCACATTCTTTGGAATTGACTCCTTTGTGCACATTCTGTGGAATTGGATCCTCACAAATTGTTTGACTAATTTTTCTTGAAGTGGAAATATTTTCTTAGTATGTGGTTATTTTTTTCAAAGTGGAACAGCAAAATTCACGTTTAGATGTATACAGGCCTATTTCATAAACTACACGATAATAATGAAATATCCAGAGTAACGCTCAACGTTTCGGGTCAACGTTTCTTGTATATTTCTTCTTTAATAACACTAGTTACTTTGTGATTACAAAATATTGATTTTGATGTTGACACTGTAAACAGCGGCAGTTTACCTGTTGGTTACAGTTTTAATGGTGATGTAGTGTGGCCCCTCATCTTAATTTCTTGTAGATTGAAAGGGGTCGAAGTCCATTGTTAATAAATTGAAGAGAGGAAAGCAAAGGTGATCTGTAGCAACGGTAAAGATGGTTTAAATTTAACTGTGATCTGAAACGATTGTGTCTCAATGATCGTGGAATTTATGCTATAATTTTACATAATATTGGCAGACTGGGGAAAACTTACTGTGCGACTCTGAAAGGAATATATCTACCTTATGCATTTGCCAACACTTACAGTCACCTTCGAACACGCGTCTTGTGATTAATGACCTGAACGATCCTAGCAACGCCAGTTGTAGCCGATTCAAGCGGGCGAGCCTTCAATTTTAAGCCGACCCATAGTTAATTGCTACGGTACTACATCATTCGGGCAAAGCCTAAATGAACCCATGATCTCGTAGTCAGTATTAATTTCCGTTTCACCACAATTAATTCGTATGTTTACGAGGAGGGATAATGGCGCTGGCAATGCAGGGGGAAACTGTTGTTGCTCTTCGGTTCGAAGGAGACTATTTTGAAACTTTTTGAAATCTGACTCACCCTACTCATCACCCATTGTTATAGTGAAGAAACCCGATGGTAACAACCGATTTTGTATTGATTTCCGGAAACTAAACAAAATAACAACGTTTGATGCCGAGCCAATACCAAACCCAGAACAGATATTCTCTAAGCTCTCAAATGACCACTACTTCACCAAAATTGATCTTAGTAAAGGATATTGGCAGATTCCCATGTCTCCAGAAGCCAAGGAAAAAACTGCCTTCATCACTCCCACTGGACTCTATCAATTTAAGGTGATGCCATTTGGCTTAATTAATGCACCAGCCACTTTTAGTCGAGTCATGCGTACATTGCTAGAAGGACTAGATCATGTAGATAACTATATCGATGACATACTAGTGCACATTATAACACCCCTTACAAAAATTCTGCCTTTTCATTGGTTTAGAGCGCGTCACATGATATGTCTTAGGTTTACTAGGGGCCTTTCTCAAACCTCGGCTTGGGCTCCGGCTCCGTGCCGGCTCCGTGTGAATGTGATACAAATACACGCTGCGCCAACAATTTATAACGGAGCCCAAGCCGGAGACGGAGACGGAGCCGAGGTTTGAGAAAGGCCCTAGAAACCCGGCGGCCGTGTGATAGTCGTTTGCCATGGAATAGTCGACTACTCCATGGCGCGCGCAGTACCCAGACGTCTTTTTTACCCACCTCGAACTTAATCAGTTGTGCATCTGTGTATCTGAAATGCGCGTACGAACGTTACGTGTACGAGGATGATAAATAGTCTGTTGGGGGTGTTATAAAACAAATATTGACTGCTTTTATTCGTGCTATGGTTAAAACTCCGACTCCCTCGGTGATCCCCGGACCATTCCATTTTCCCTCGGCTGCGCCTCGGGAAAATAGAACGCTCCGGGGATCACCTCGGGAGTCGTAGTTTTAACCATAGCACTCGAAGCAGTCAATATTTGTATACTAAATCATGGGAGGTTCATATGGCTGTTCTCAATGAACTGATGCTTCGACTTAGGAAGTCGGGTCTGACAGCAAGACCAAGTAAGTGTTCAGTCGGGAACCAGACTGTTGAATTTCTAGGTCACAAAATTGGTCAGGGAAAACTTACACCGCAACTCAACAAAATTGAGAAAATCAAAAATGCATCTCCCCCCGTCACCAAGAAACAGTTAAGATCCTTTTTAGGATTGGCGGGATACTATCGCAAATTTGTGCCAAACTATGCCGCCATTGCTTCACCACTCACCGATAAGACAAAAAATTGTGAGCCTAACAAAATAGTCTGGGGGCCTAGCCAACAGTTAGCCTTCGATGCTCTGAAACAAAGTCTAGTTACAGCTCCAATTCTTCATCTTCCAAACTTAGATTTTCCATTCACGTTGCGCACTGATGCATCCGACTTAGGAATAGGGGCAATCTTACTCCAAGAACACGAAGATGAAAAACACCCAGTTGCTTATGCGAGCCGGAAGTTATTACAGCGTGAACGAAATTATTCAACCATCGAAAAGGAATGCCTTGCACTTGTCTGGGGGGTTCAAAAATACCAACCCTACTTGTATGGAAAACCATTTCACATTGAAACAGACCACCAACCGTTGGCTTATATGCAAAAGGCTAAAGTAGCAAATGCAAGGATCATGAGATGGGCTCTCTCCCTACAACCGTACCACTATCATATTGTAGCAATCAAAGGTTCCAACAATGTTGGGGCAGACTACCTTAGTAGGGCAGTGTTGTAAGCAGCAAGTATGTAAAATAAATTTATCAAGTTTTTTCGGAAGAAAATGAAAAATTTACTTCTAAAAAGGGGAGTGATTGTCACAATACATATTAAATTTTCCTTTATTTTCACTTACCTGTGGACAAAATGAGTTAGTCCAAAGTAAATCTTACCTTTTGAACTAAATGGAGCAACCTTATTTGCATATTCTCCCAACTAGTTCTGACTCCCAAGTGGAATGTGATCAGGCCATGGACTTCCAATGTACTTCTTTGTTTGCATGTGACTTTTGGTAAACCACATTCTTTTGTTGTAAAGTGTATACCTGCACTTACTTTGGTTCTATAGTGTAGTTCTTTGGATAGGTATTTTATAAAGTATATAGGGGTTAACCTAGAATATTACTAAGAGGATGGAAGTAACAATAAAGTAGCAGTTCTATCTGGGCTGCAGAACCTAGTTTGTAATTGTCTCCTTATTGTAGCATAATTAATGTAGAAGGAAACAGTCCCATAATGAGTTAGATTATATAAGAGGGGTGCGGTTCAGTACAAAGAATGAGTGAAAACCAGCGAGGGAGTTACAGTATGTAGATGAAATGTGAGTTTCAGTGTGAACCAAAATCTGAGAGTGAGAGGTTGTGAGAGGGACTGCTAGCCACTGACCATCCAACAGTAGATTTGTGCGTCAGTTGACACAGATTACAGATGTCAAAGCCTTTGCCCAGTAGATACTGCAACTGGGGCAAATCAAAATCTACATGCGGCATCCTGGCCGTATAATACACATGTATGGAAGCAGCACGACCCAACCAGCACAACTTTATAGTGACGGACGTTGCATTGGAAATCCATGGCCGTTGATAACGGGAGAGTTTGACGGAAGAGAGGACAGATACCTACCGAGAGACGGGGTAAAGACTGTTAAACGGACTGGAGAGCCGTCATTGCCAGACTGAGTATGCTAGGCAGAGAAAGAGCAGGCTCCAAGACAGAGAGCACAACTCGCAGTCTACTCCCCAAACCAATTACAGTTATCGGCAGAGTATCATTTTTTAAAATGAACAATTAAGTTTATGTATGAATGTTGCAAGGTGCCAGCCAGTACAAACACGAACGTTAAAAACCGAGAGTAGTTTTATGTACTGTATGGGTTGCAGAGACAACCTTATTAATTTGCGTGGAAACCGAGAGTAAAAACCGAGAGTAGTTTTTAATGTACTGTATGGGTTGCAGAGACAACCTTATGAATTTGCGTGGAAAGCTCCCAGTAACCACGGCTCAGTTCATGTAACTACTAGAGCCAAACAGCTGTGAGAAAGTAGGAAACCCAAGGCTTGTGAGATACAAATAAGAAACGAGGGTGATTTAACTTTTGCTAAAGTTTCTTTTGAGCTGTTATTTTAAGTCATGGTTTATGTGTAAATATTTGTAATCATTGAATAAATTTGTAAATTCAAGTTTAAGAAGAAAAGGACAGGATTCTGGCAGTGGAACTTATTTTCTATCTGTTTATTTTGACCCGGTACTGACAAGCATCAATGTTGCTGCTGAGCAACTTCATTTACTAGATAGAAATAATGAGACAAGGTCATCATTGGCACCCATGTGGCATTTGATGCTTTATGTAGATTTGCTCATCGGGTGAGGTTTGCGGTGACAGCATATGGAATTCTCTTTTGAGTTTTGGTGGTTCTGAGAAGAACCGGTTCTTCTCAGAACCACCAAAACTCAAAAGAGATTTACAGGGTTTTTATTTTTCAGAACCACCACAACTCAAAAGAGATCTACACATGGTGTCACCACAGTCATCATTTGATTGTACTCCCATCATGCAACGGTTCAGATCCTACTAGATTTGCTTTTATCTTTTCAGAATGGGATGATGTCCCCCAAGTCCCATTGCCACATGTTTTGACAGATTTCACTTAAGTTTGCTAACCATTAGCGCTCGCACCTAGTCGGGTGTATTGTAGGTACGTAGTCGGTGTCGATCAATGACCCAAGGGGCTTGGGTTCGCCTCCCCGTCAAAGGGAGACGGGCTGATCTCCAGAATCACACTGATAACCACAATAGAATGCCTGCGTATTCCATCTTCCCCGTGATGTATATATTTAATATCGTAGGCTTTTGTTTACCTTCGGTGCTCGTTTACAATTAGTTCCAAACAAATGTGTTGTATGTCGAACAACTACACCATAGGAATATTAAGTAGAATATCATGAAGAAGAAAGTCCCACTCGCGATTAGTTACACAGACTGCTCAGCGACACGCCTACATAAGGATGTTTTAGAGTAGAGCAAGTTCAGGTCAATTTGCCGTTTAAATGACGCATGCGTTGTCAGTGTTTCACTCAAATGTGTTTAGTCGATTGATTCGTCAAAATGTGGCAACCAACATGGCGACGACGTATCGAAGAGAAGAAAAAAAAAGTATTGGCCATAAAAAAATAACTTGCATAATATAGTGCAATTAAAAAAATCTATCTTCATATTTGACAGATTTAATTTGAAAAAACCTACCATTTATTGTTAAACCCATTTTTGTGTGTGACGAGAAAGGTTTACAGAACATTCTCGATCACCTAACCAAAACGCCATCTTGACAAAATGACGTAACTTCGTGAGTTGACTAGAGAAATAGTGCTCCAGAGCTATGTTGATCAGTTGGACTAGCTTAGCTAGTTCAACCATGCAGCGTTCGAGTGATTGAGTCAGCCACCCGAACTTGCTCGAAGGTGATTTCTGGATGTTATGACGTCGTCGTTGAATTAAGGGGAATTCCCTGTTGTAAAAACGCGGCCATAACCGAGTGACACTCAATCACATCAACTTTAATATGTCAACCATTCAAGTTTGACAAGCAGGAATAGACGTAAGATAATCTTGAACGAGTTTATAATCTGGACAAGATGCCGAAGGATAGAAGTATACTGTATTGATTAATTTAAACCAGGATCCTGGCTTTGTTAACTTTTGTCTGCTAATATCGTGTTACTGCGTAGTGTAACCTTTCTTTGCTTGTGTACTGGCGTGGCAAACGGTATGACGTTCTACCCTATCTTATAGAAAAACACTAGCAGATCTGGGCGTTTGTTGCCATTCAAAGCTAGAATTAAGACTCGTTGAACAATGAGTGCATCACGAAACTGAATGTAACCTCGACCAGAGCCCCTCTGACTGAATAGTTTGCTGATGGTAATTTACGGTGTGTATTTTCAGTTTGATAGTACATGTATTATTGTTATTGAGCTACCCTGGGCCAACAGGAAGTGATACCTGACAGGCCGATGGGGTAGAAGCTTAATACCCATATCAGTTGGGATAGTTGCAATAATGCATTAGGAGTAGAGTGAATATGGGACTAACAGGATTAACAGGATCTTGGTGCATGCAGTAATCCCCCACATCGGACATTTCCTCCCCTTAATATCCCTATTGATATAGTAATTCAGGAGTACTGTGAAATAAATTAACAAACTATGGTAGTGGTTTGAGAATGTTATTTGTTGTCTATTTTTGTTTGGTTTTATAGGAGGATGGCCGCCTTTACTAATACACAGACATCCCTTGGCAAGATAGAGGACAGCATTGAGTGCTCAGTTTGTGCCCATCGGTTCAGGGAGCCCAAGTGGCTGAACTGTTTTCATACTTTTTGTCTTCAATGTCTTCAAGAAATCTGCAAGAATCAGGGGCCGCAATGCAAAAAGCTTCCCTGTCCACTGTGCAGACAAGAAACCATCTTGACGAACGGAAATGTTTCAGATCTGCCGGATAACTCAGACATGAAGGCTTTTGTGGAAACATTTACACAGCAGGAAAATGTTTTAAAACAACAATTTGAGCAATTACAGGTTTTTTCTACACTGGTTGCCAAAGCCAGAAGAAGTAAGACGGAATTTGAGCTGTCTGTGGAAAATCTTGACAAGTCTCTTAAAAAAATGGACAAAGTGTTTGGTGAGACAAAAGAGAAGATCAGCAAAAAAGCTAATAAGGAGGTATTTAGGATCAGAGATGAGGAGCAAAAATTGATAGAGGGGGCAGAAAATATTCATAAAAAAAAAATTGAGTTGTTTAAGAGTTTGAAGGCCTCAGCTTGGCGAGATGTATCAGAGACGGGTTGCATACTTTATGAGGTCAACCGTTTCATGTCAGGAGGATCCAATGGCAGCAAGGGGCAAGATCTCAAGAAGAGGATCTGCAAAGATCTTAAAAAGGCAACAATGAAGCACCCACAGTCTGTCCCTGATGGCTTGACCTTCATGGATTTTAAAGAAAATAATCAGGGATCTCTTGGTGAACTACTTCAGAATAACGATGACATGACCTTGGTATTTAATCTTTTTCATTTCTTTGGTTAATTCTGGGAAAAAATGAATCAAAAGTAAACAACAATACAACAACGCCGTCTCAAACTAGCAGGGCACTCATACAAGAATACCAAAGAACCGGTCTCTCAACTTATCACGTGGACACCAAAACATGGAAGGATAAATAGGGGAAAACAA
Source organism: Pisaster brevispinus (assembly GCA_023634235.1). NCBI lineage: Eukaryota > Metazoa > Echinodermata > Asteroidea > Forcipulatida > Asteriidae > Pisaster > Pisaster brevispinus. The sequence goes on from JAMKCF010000002.1 coordinate 16,945,500, forward strand.
AAGCTCAGCTATACAGATGTAGTTGCTAAGGACATTGGGGTGCTTCGAACTGAGTTCCTAACTTGATGAGGGACAGAAATGAATGGGCAAATCTGAACATGATTCCGACTTCTGTCGACTAGAGAAAGAGAGAGAGAGAAACAACCATTTCAAGCTCCTTAATTTGTGATTAAATTGTTTTTGGGTTAATTTCCAGAATACATGGCATTCTTGCCTCGGTTCTTTCATGAGCTCAAGAATCCCTATAGGAGCTTCCCCATCACCATCCTCCAGTCCCGGCGTGGTGAACACACAGGGCCTGGCAACTGGCACGGCCCATGACATGAGCAACAAGGGGGCACCTAGCCGCCCAGGTCTTGCTCCCTCTCCCCACCAGCAAGGCAATGTGGTACAGCAGCAACAGCCACCACAGGGGATGATCCTACCGTCACCATACTTGATACAACAGCAGAGGGTAGGAGTAAGTAACAACTTGCGCTATTTTTCAATTTATCAGAATAAAAACAGATAAAATAGATTATTTACTTTAAAAATCCACCTGGCTTCTAAAGATGCACATTTCTAGAGCTTTTTCTGATCAGTTTGTTGCGTTGAATTCTTGCCATCGATTGGCTTCAGAACTAGCTGGGTGAATAGTAAGCTGTGTTTTAACAATCAAACATGCCCAATACAGAGGCAAAACATTGCAGGATGGAAACATAAATTGATTCAAAGTAGATTGTTTGCCCTTCACAACCAATAGACTGGCTGTGAAGGGCAAACAATCCATTTTGAATCAATTTATGTTTCCATCCTGCAATGTTGTGCCTCTGAATTGGGCATGTTTGATTGTTAAAACACAGCTTACTATTCACCCAGCTGGTTGCTCATTGACATATTATGTCAATGAGCAACCAGCAGAATCCACGTGATGGGATCCAGATTCAACAAGCTCCCAGCTCTGGACCCCAGCAGATGACGGCCGGGAGCCAGATGTATCCCATCAACCAGTTCATGCCAAACCAACAGTTTGTCATACCCATGATGCAGCCACAACTTATGTCTCAGGTGATTGTTAAATGGATCTAACTGAATTACTCTCCCAACTTCTTCGCTTCTCCACACTCTTCTTCCCAATGACAACAAAATTGTTCAGAGCTGATGCCAATCAGTAAATTCTCGCATTCTCTTGAGTGGTTATAAAGATAAAACTGTTTGAATCAACCAAGATCCTCTTTTCCTCTCCCTCTTCCCCAGAAGTGTTTTGAAGGTTTATTAAGAGCCATTGTACAGCCTTGTATCAATGTGAATGATTTTGTTTTAGGTGAGGTATTGTGATCCACCGTCCGTTTTCACCCCAAACTAAACAGTTGATGGATACAAAATGAAACATCATTTTTGGAGGACACAATTTATTGCAAAAGTATGATTTCTTTGGAATGTTAAAACCTGTTCCTACGCCTAAAGATTAGTTTAGATTGATTTCCCTTTTTTTTGCTTTTGCAGTTTCAACAAAGCGAATATACACAACCAAGCACGTCACCCTACTATACTAATTCACAGCCAGTAAATCTGCAGCCAGGAGGAGGTAAACAAAGAAAGACAAAATAAATCTCTGAATTTTTCAAGGGTATGGTGGGCAGGCCATTAAAGCCGTTATGTGAGATATATCGGTGCGGAAAATACAAAAGGTATTGAAAGGGACCTGTCAGGTGGTGGTTTTAAGAAAGGAAGACTCTTTAGAATCTGTTTATGATTTTTTGGGGGTCTTTTGTTTCAGCGAAATTTTCCCAGAGCAACCAGCAAGGAATGGTTGTCACACCCCAGATGAGGCCTCAGGCGTACCCAGCCATACTCCCACAGGCCTCCTATAATGCTGCTCAAAACAAGAAGAGCCTTATCCGTATTGTAGATCCCAAATCCAATCAGGATATCACTGATACGATCATCCGTGAAGCTTCCAGGACAACTGGTAGCTCCTCACCCCACTCTGGCCAATCAAGTGCATCAGGGACTCCTCCAGCTGTAAGTCGATTCTCTTAGTGTGCCAGGTCTTAAATTTTATTTAAGTCAAGGCAAGGCAATTTTGTCAGTGTACTGACTACTGAATGACACTTCTTGTATTGAATATTTTACATTTTAAAGTTGTTTTTATCAAATAGTGTCAAGATCAGCAAAGACTTGGAATCTGTACTAATGCAAGCTTCAGTGGATTGTTTTCCAGCTGATTCTTTGATGTCAACAAGTTGGATGTATATTGTTTTGAGTCATTTCATCTCATATTTATTTTTGTTTTCATATATTGTAGGAGTGTGAGAATTTTTTTTTTAGAGACCGTTCTTCAATATATCTTAATTATTGTTGTATGCCTTTTGTAGCAACACTCATTAGATTTTAGTTAAAGCTTATTCTTTTGATTAAGTTTATCACCTTTTAATTTGCTTTTCTTGTCTTGTGATGTGATTTGTCTGTATGCCTTCATTCTGCTTAATCCAACAGTCTCAAACATCCCCACAGAATCATCAGGCCAACGAGAAACGTGCTGCTATTCGGGCCAGCTTTGCAGCCCAGGTCGCACGCTTAGCCCTTGATGCCCCTGCACCACATGCGCCAAGAAACTCAGAAACTCAAAACTGAGGTGCAATCAACCACAAATCAATGACAGCGATCCCTTCTCAGAACCAACTTCTAGGGAAAAATACAACAGAACTACATGATAAACTTGCAAAAAGTTACTTTGTTCACATACCTGGTAAGAATGGACCTGAGAACAAAGATGTCCACATATTGTTCTGAATTGCTCACAAGGTTTCAAAAGATAAAAGTGCTTCTACTTGCAAAAACGGAATATTTCAAAATGATTGAATAAAAATGAGCTCTCAAAAGAACTTCACATGAAACTAATTTACATGCACTGTATATGAAATTAACGGTTTTATGATGGACTGTAAAATATTGAAAAACATAGTAGTGTACATAGTGTTGTAGTGATTTAACACTAAGGATCTGGGAGTGTTACTCTCCAGTGATGAGGTGATGAGCCTCTGGTAGTAAGGGGGTAACTCTCTGTCGATTAAGAAGTAAAAATAAACTCGTCAACTGGAATGATATGTTTCCATTATTGAGATTTGTCCAGTGATCATTCGAAATATAGCAACAATAAAAGAAAACCCAGTACCACACCAGAATAGCAATAAGCCCAATGATTGACTTAAAGGTACTGTCAACACCTGCAGCCAACTACCCCACTTATACTCTCCAGAAAGATAAATAAATATCGAGAAAATATGGTTACTTCTACTGGCTAGTCACAGCAACTGCCATCGATCACAAGAAGAAAAAAGGAAAGCCACACCCCAGCCAATCAGAGGCGGGCATCGTCGTCTTAAATATGAATAATACATGAGGTCACTACAGTATCAAGCTGATATTACCAATATCAGAATTCCTACTTTGAGAACCTTTGCTACTTAAAAAGTTAGCATCAAACATTGATGCAAAAAGAAATCTTGGTTGGGTTATATTTGCCATGGAAAAATAGTGTGTAATAAAAACTAAATACATTTTTTGTTATGGAAGTAGACGTTGTGACTCAATCTTCTTTAAAAAAATATTTATAAAAATGAATTTCAGAAGGCTGTATTAGCTATACTCGGAGAGTGAATCACTGCGAGGCTAAAAATAATGTAGTGTGAGACGTTCGCACCCAGCAAGAAGCAGCCTCGCTACCATGGGCAGTGCGCCGTATCGATACCTCTCGTCACTAACCCCTGGTAGGGATGTACTGAGAAACAGCGCTGATTGGCTCCCAAGGGCAACCTCGTTCCCAGTGGTGTACGATCTCGACGCGCCATTTTGTTTTCTTTCCCAGAATGCCTTACCCGAGAGGTATCGATACGGCGCGCTGCCCATGGTAGCGAGGCTGCTCCCAAAAGGGTGACTACTTTGCGTGCACGCTTGTTAAAAACTTTCGAGCGCTTGTGTGGCGCTTGTAGGACGCTTAGTACGCGCGTGTGAAAATGCAATTATTTTTACGTGATTCCATTTCAAATGAATCATGTTTTTTACACGGTCACCCTAAACTGCATACAGTTAGACATATCACAAGATCAAAGAAGAATGAGAGGGGACCAGTTGCTCTTTGGCTTTATGCCTCTTTTACACGTTACCCAGCCTCGCTACCATGGGCAGCGCGCCGTATCGATACCTCTCGTTATGATCGAGCAAGGCATGCTGGGAAAAAAAGGCGCGAGATCGATCACCCCTGGGAACGAGGATGCACGTTACCGTACTTGAGTGGGCGCGTAGAGTGGATCTGTTCCGTCCCAACTATAGTTGGGACTGGTCCCAACTTGAGTGTTAAAGTTGGGACATCCCAACTATAGTTGGGATCGCTCATAGACTTCAACAGGACACCGTGATCGATCAGGGGTCCTGAAGATTCTTTAATTCAAACCCGGGTCTCGGCTCTGTACAAACTCATGTCAAAACTGGTTTAGAATAATAGTATATCGCTCACAATGGACCGCTAAGTCAGTGTAAATAGTGTTTTTAGAGGGTGCTGACAGCTGCCTCATGCTCAGTGCCGCCGGGTGACGCTTTCTCAGTCTCAGGCATTTTAGTTTCCCTCCTCCTCGGAAAAACACAATTCTAATTAAGCTCAAATATTCTCAAGGGAAAGTGGTCTTGAGTATGATACTTACTACTATTATGTTTTTAGTTTATTCGTGGGGTGCTTTGTGTGCACTGCGATCCCATATATAGTTGGGACGCCCCAACTTTAACACTCAAGTTGGGACCAGTCCCAACTGTAGTTGGGACGATCATCAAGTTGGGGCGGAACAGATCGACCACAGGCCTAATTAAAATGTGCTAGATTCTAGATGATATGATCGAGCAAGGCATGCTGGGGAAAATGGCGCGGCGAGATCGATCACCCCTGGGAACGAAGTTGAGCAAGAAGTGTTCGGATTTACATGACGTCATAAGTGAGACGGGAAATCCCCTTAGATAGTAACAATGTTTGCGCAACGCCCTCAATCACGGGTTTTCCCACATTTTGTCATGCTGACTTAGAATGCCAACTGCATATCGGTTGGACTGTTGGATCTATCGCTGGAATGAGCCTGGAATGGCTACAAGAAGCAAGTAAACTGACGGGATCACCACGGATAATCATCATCGGTAAGTTTACATGCCGGAAGTAAAAAATAAAGTAAATCCAACCGGTACACGGCACAACTACAATTTATCACAATATCAAGTCAGTTAGTCACTGTAAAATGCCCCAAATTGACAAAAAGACCCAACGAAATGGTTTGAAAACCGCACACTGGCTTTTGGAAATATAAGATGCAACATCGGGCATGAAATTGTACTCACGATCATTTTTTGTGCTCCAGATTGATGATTTTTAAGTCACACTCGGTGAGACCATGGAGGAAGGAAACACTTCCTCCATGGTGAGACATATCCATCACGACGGTAGTATCTGATTTGGACGGGTGCCCTGCCCGACCGCGGCGTCACGGTGCAGCGGTAGATCATGTACCAGGTTTGCCGCTGATGTACTGGGGCGCTAGTACGACCAAAATCGAAAAAAGGAGTACAGCGCCACAGTTACTGAGTCTAGTCCTAAATAATATTAAGGTAATCAAAAACTCATGAATTGTTGCCATCCATGACCAACTGGCAAAACCCCTTGATCAATTTGTATGTTTTTTTTTTTTTTACAACATTTTCAAAAAACACTCTTGGGTTTGAACAATTACAGCCAAACCACTTTATGTTGTGGTGTGGTATTCCAGGTACCAGCCATCTGCAATATGCCAAACCCTGCATGGTGAGTGCAGCCAATGCAGTTGATGGTATTTTGTTAATGACTGAAGAGAAAAAAGAAAGACAAAAAAAACCAACCAAACAAACAAACAAACAAACCTAGAATCAAACTCCAGACCATACAGAAAGTGAAAAGTAATTTTGCGCTTTGAGAATGAATTTTTGTCTATTTTTGTTTGGTTTTGTAGGAAGATGGCCACCTTTACTTATACACAGACATCACTTGGCAAGATAGAGGACAGCATTGAGTGCTCAGTTTGTGCCCATAGGTTCAGGGAGCCCAAGTGGCTGAACTGTTTTCATACTTTTTGTCTTCAATGTATTCAAGAAATCTGCAAGAATCGGGGGCCGCAATGCAAAAAGATTCCCTGTCCACTGTGCAGACAAGAAACTATCTTGACGAACGGAAATGTTTCAGATCTGCCGGATAACTCAGACATGAAGGCTCTTGTGGAAACATTTACTCAGCAGGAAAATGTTTTAAAACAACAATTTGAGCAATTACAGGTTTTTTCTACACTGGTTGCCAAAGCCAGAAGAAGTAAGACGGAATTTGAGCTGTCTGTGGAAAATCTTGACAAGTCTCTTAAAAAACTGGATAAAGTGTTTTGTGACACCAAAGATAAAATCAGCAAAAAAGCTACTAGGGAGGTATCCAGGATCAAAGATGAGGAGCAAGAATTGATAAAGGAGGCAGAAGATATTCATACAAGTAAAGTTGAGTTTTTAAAGAGTTTACAGGCCTCAGACAGGAGAGAAGCACACAAGCTAGATGAGGTCAACCGTCTCATGTCAGGAGGATCCAATGGCAACAAGGGGCAAGATTTCAAGAAGAGGATCTGCAAAGATCTTGAAAAGGCAACAATGAAACGCCCACAGTCTGTCCCTGATGGCTTGACCTTCATGGATTTTAAAGAAGATGATGTGACATCTCTTGGTAAACTAGTGCAGAGTGATGCTGACCTGACCTTACTGGTATTTACAGTTCTTTTATTTCTTGGGTAACATAAAAAAAACAAAGAAAGTTTAGATAGTGGACTGATCAACTAATAAATGTTTTATGGAGCATCCAAGTAGCAGTTACATTTTGTAATGTGAATATGATTGGGTCAGAATGTTTCAGAATTTTAGAGCCTGATTGATTGGCCACTTAAAGGAAAAATGTGATTAGATCAGATCAGATTACATCATTTGTTGTGTGTAATTTTTGGAAAATTGAGTTCCATAGAAAATACAAAGATTCTTATCTTTGTTTCAAGAAAGAAAACAGAGAACAGATTTTTTTTAATCAAATTGGTTTGCAAAATTTTATTACCAGTAAATTTAATATAGGAATAAGGCTAACAAGCGTGAAAGACATCAAAAACAAAAACAGAAGTACTGTCAAATATATTTTGGGGTTTGTATGAAATAGTTGTACAAAGTGTGTGGGGTCAGATGGAGTTGATTTGTGGGTCATTCCATGTCAAATCGTCACACTATCCAGGGTCAATCTTACAGATTTGCTTTAAATTTACTGATTTAATTTGGTCCTATAAGAAAAACTCAACAAATCAAAATCTGAACATTCTGGGTCATGTGGTTTGTGAGTTACAGGTCGTTGAACTTTTGAACTTAGTGCGTGAGGCATTTGTGTGTACACTCACATAGTGTTTATGTTGTACTGACTTTTTGTACTTTCCATTCATGCATAATTTGCAAAATATTTCACAATGAAACCACAAAATGTTTTCGCCGACAGAACCAGTGGACAAGACAAAAACATATCAAGAAGACCAACAGTGTAATGAAATATACATACAGAGAAGGTAAGAATAAGAGTTGATATATTTCTCTTCAAAGTCATACACGGTAAGATGAATTCAAGCACCACAAACTTCATTTGTAAATGTGATGCATTTATTCCAATGTGAGATAGGAACGCTGTACTTCTTCAATCAAAGTTGACAGCAATTCAAAATGGAAATACTTTTAACCTTTTCGTGATAAATTAATGACAAATAAAGCTCGTCTCAGGACTGTAAAATCCTTTGTGCAGTTTGTTTGGATTTCATATAATTCAATTAACGACCTCATGGTCATTACCATGAAATTACAATCTACAACCTTGTAGCACTGAGCCGACAAACTTTCCATTTCAGTCAGTCACTCTTTCATGTGTTTGATTAAATTGCTTTTAACTGTTATTTTACAGATCAATGGAGCCCTCTAAATCCAGATGGAAAGAGGGTTTATGACCGTGACTTTCTGCTACAGTTTCAAGGGAACTACTATAAGAAACCTGAAGGACTCCCATATGTTCCTGGCATTATTCTTGACAATGTAAGTAAAGAAATTATCTTTTAATTATAGAAAATGTTTTTATTGTTAACATAACTGGTGCTGCTGCCTACTGGAATACTTTCTGTTGATAAATCAAGATAGTTCTTGGTAGGATAACTAATGATGTTTGAATAAAGATAATGTACAACATTAGTAATATAGTTTGAAATTTCACATTGAGAGTTGAATTTTTCCGGAGTAAAACATCCTTAATGGGGGAATTTTAAAGAGAAAGTGTGACATTTTCTGATTTTAAAATACTTGTTAAAAATATTCATCCACTCTTTCGGACCACTCTTCTCAAGTTCTATATTGTTTATCAAACTAATGTTTTTGTTTTGTTCTGGTAGCCCAATGACCGTCTTCCAAAGGCTACCATGATGGTTCACCGCACACAATCACAAGCTTCAGTCCCAGTGTACCCTGTGATGGATAGAAATCCTGTACATGTAAGTAGTGTTACTTTCAAAAAGCAGGCAGTTAATAGTCGACCAAAAGTAGTTTACTGGGTGTGTCCATTGGGGGGGGGGGGGGTGGCACAGGGGCACATGCCCCCATACAGATGTCTGTACCCCCCCCCCACTTTATGTAAGTAAATCACCATGGAGGGGCTGCATAACTATGCAGAGAGTTGACTGTGCTGAAAACCCAATGAAACCTTTAACCTGTGCATCATCTGTAGGTCATTTTGGGGGTAGGGCCCTACTATTAGGTAAGTTGCACTGGCATGTCCTGCAGCAGTGCTGCCATTTCTTGGACATAGTTACAGTACACTCGTTCACATGTCAGGCTCAGTTTTCATCTGGTGTCTCGCTGACACTTCATACAGTTGTCTCAATGTCATTCTGATCAATACAGCCTGGGATATACTAAATGCAGACGCTAGAGGTCCAACTTACGGAAATAGTGCCTACACGGGTTACATTGTTTTTACCTAAACTTGTTATTTCATTTCTTTCTTTATGATGCGAAAGGCCAAGTTTCTCAACAAACACCAACTGAAACCAGGCAACATCCAGACAGATGCAGACAATTACCAGACACCTCCTGGCTATTGTTTCATGCAGCCTGATTACACGCAGGTGATTATAAAACATACTTGTATAGATCTTCCATCTCCAGTCAGCCTTTATGATTAAGTTCTTGTTTATGATTAAGCTTTTCATAAAATCTTTACTGCAAGCACAGTCGACCAGTTCATGCCAATCGATAGATTGTATTGAACATGACTCAACCATCCCTGATTGTTCAAGTTGAAATAAATGAAGATATCATTTACCCCTTTCCATCCCATCCCCATCTCACATGACTATTTACCGTGTCTACATATTGATTTTTTCCGGTGGACAGGAGGAACGTTTTAGAAGTTGGTACGATCGACAAGCTCCAATGGAGTCTCGGGAGAAACGGCTGCCAGCATATTATGAGGAATGGAACTAGGCAACTTAACCAGAAGAACCTTTTGTAACTTGGAGGCTTTCCTTGGAAACCATTTAACTTGGTATGTGAACAGAGACTAGCAAGGATCACCATAAAAGAGAAGTCACATCCTGTAGCTTTGTACAACTTGTCTGCCCTCGAGAATCATAAAACCTGCTGGTCTGTCAGCAAGTCCTGAAGGAATTCTAACCAGGAGCAACATGAAAAAAGGCTGGACAATGCATCTGCTAGGTATTCTGTTGGGAACTGATGATTTCAACTATTGGCACCAGTGAGATTCTGCTGAATGGTGAACTAGGGGCACACACTCATGTACATATTAAGTGCACAGAAAGGTTTGACAAACAGAAACACCTCGTCTAGCAAGTTCCACCATTCTGCTTGATATCAGGATGTTAGTTCCCGTTTGTTTGAATGTTCACTATTGATTTGTATATCTACTTTACATGAACACCTGTTGTGGCCAAGCAATCAAGCTTGACTGGACTCAAGCTCTGGTGTTTTTGCTCAGCAGAGTAGTTTGAGTCCTGGTCATGGCACTTGTGCCCTTAATACACTACATGCTTAAGATAAGATGGAAGGTTAAGTTCATGGAGGTGTTTGTAGTCCATAAGGAATAAGTTTACGATGATATAATGTGTAGTCTCTCTTTTGGGAATGTTTGGGTCTGAGACAAATCAGTGTAGGCCCACTGAACATTTTAAACAGTGGCCTAGGCTCTGTTCGTCTTTGGCTTGGGAATGTATTTATTTATGACATTGTTATCGCAAGGAAACTAACTAGAATGAGACAACTGCCATGACATACAATCTTTTTATTGCAGTGCTTATTTTATCGCAGTGCTTATTTTATGTTTCTGGAGCACAACCATTTGGTCTAAGGGGGTATTTATTATCAATAACCACTAGCTTTGTTAAGTCTGTTTAATATAGAGGTTAATCTATATAATTTATCTTTGTATTATTTTTTGCACTAACATAAATATATTGGGTTGTGAGTTAAAAAATTTAGTCTCCGATTGGCAGGGTCTTCTTTTATATAAAGCTGGTAAGCATCAATGTTGCTGCTGAGCAACTTCATTTACTAGATAGAAATAATGAGACAAGGTCATCATTGGCACCTATGTGGCATTTGATGCTTGGTGTAGATTTGCTCATTGGGTGAGGTTTGCGGTGACAGCATATGGAATTCTCTTTTGAGTTTTGGTGGTTCTGAGAAGAACCGGTTCTTCTCAGAACCACCAAAACTCAAAAGAGATCTACACATGGTGTCACCACAGTCATCATTTGATTGTACTCCCATCATGCAACGGTTCAGATCCTACTAGATTTGCTTTTACCTTTTCAGAATGGGATGATGTCCCCCAAGTCCCATTGCCACATGTTTTGACAGATTTCACTTTAGTTTGCTAACCATTAGCGCTCGCACCTAGTCGGGTGTATTGTAGGTACGTAGTCGGTGTCGATCAATGACCCAAGGGGCTTGGGTTCGCCTCCCCGTCAAAGGGAGACGGGCTGATCTCCAGAATCACACTGATAACCAAAATGGAATGCCTGTGTATTCCATCTTCCCCATGTATATATTTAATATCGTAGGCTTTTGTTCTCCTTCGGTGCTTGTTTAGAATTAATTCCAAACAAATGTGTTGCATTTTAAACAACTTAACTATAGGAATATTAAGTAGCTTATCATGAAGACGAAAGTCTCATTCGCGAACAGTCTCTTTTAAGAACTTACAAATACGTACAATGCCAACACGGCGTTTTGTGTACTGATGTAAAGAAATAATGTTATGGATAATAATAAAAAAAAACTAAAAAAAAACCAACCCCAAACCCACCTTTCTTGTTGATACTATTCTTTGCCTGAAAAACTCCATACCCACACCATCAGAAACTTCCAAACAAATTTACAAACACGTGGCTATATACTGTAGCCCTAACACACATCCGCATCAGAGATTACAGATTTAAATTGATCAATGATCATATCAATCCCTACCTTTAAATGGTGGTTACTAAGCTAATATTAATAAACCTTGTCGATTAACGATGGTATAATGGTCGCCAGTGTTTAACCGGAAGCCATCCATAAAACAAAAACGACGTTTGAAGGTGACGGCTACTTGAAATTCACCAACTCGACTATCGGTCTGTTGTATTAATGCCGCTTCTTGGTGCTCCTAACAACTTGTGCATTTTGTTAATGAGACGTTGTCATGATGGTACAGACGGACGGAGGTTCGCACTGACGGTGGAACAAACATCAAACCTGAATTAAACAACACCTGACCAATACTCATTTGCTTTACTGCGCTGCGGCAATATACTTTTAAATTGGACCATCTTTTTGTGGCTTTAGCTGAGAGGTACCAACACGTATTCATCTTTCCTGTGCCCCCAAAACCACTCTTCTGAGTAATCTTAAGGAAATTCCATGATGTTGGGGAACTACGAGCCTACAATGAACGACGGGTTGTGTGCGTAAGCTACAACAAAACATCACAGAAAGCACTTTTGGGTTTCAGATGTCGACGTTCAACATTACTGCATTAAGTATTTTTTTAAGACTTTGGTAGTTCAAGGTAAATCCAACTAATAAATGAATTTGTTGTTCAACCTCGACGAGTTTCTTGACTAATGCTAAAAACCAATTTGGGAAATACCATAAATGCCTACGTCAAATTCCTGTCACATTATGATTGGGTTCTCCATCTTCAAAGCCATTTTGACCCGTTTGCTTTTTGCCGGACACACCGTAGCAGCTATCCAACTGATTGTTGGACTGAAGTCTGATACATCGTACTATCTATTGGCCCTGGCTTCTTTGGTCCAGGTGGCTGAGTTAATCTTCACAATGGCTTGGAACAAGGGAGGAGAGTGGAAGTGGTAAGTGGAGTATGTTATTTCATGGATTAACGTTTTTTAACCAAACTGTGCCAAAAGTACACGTGAGCAAGCATGGCATTGTGCGGACCAGATTACAACAGGAACAGTCTACTCTTGGTCCCCCGCAGTCTGTAGACTTGAGTCTTCGTGCACATTATGTGGACTTGAGCCCTCATAATCTGTGGATTCAAATCCTCACATTCTTTGGAATTGACTCCTTTGTGCACAATCTGTGGAATTGGATCCTCACAAATTGTTTGACTAATTTTTCTTGAAGAGGAAATATTTTCGTAGTATGTGGTTATTTGTTTCAAAGTGGAACAGCAAAATTCACGTTTAGATGTATACAGGCCTATTTCATAAACTACACGTTAATAATGAAGTATCCCGAGTAACACTGTTCAGGGTCAATGTTTCTTGTATATTTCTTCTTTAATAACACTAGTTACTTTGTGATTACAAAATATTGATTTTGATGTTGACACTGTAAACAGCGGCAGTTTACCTGTTGGTATAGTTTTAATTGTGATGTAGTTTGGCCCCTCATCTTAATTTCTTGTAGATTGAAAGGGGTCGAAGTCCATAATTGTTAATAGAAGAAAGGAAAGCAAAGGCGATCTGTAGCAAGGGTTATATTGGTGAACCTGTTACTTTCTGTTCTCAAAATGACATTGATAATGTCGGAAAGCCGTTTGTACTGTACTCTCTTTGAATCAGTATAAGGTACACAGTATACTTCAAGATGTTAAACAAATGTCACTCCTGATAAGAGGAGTCAGATATGCGCCCAATATTTACAATATTTTTTTGTCTGACATCTTCATTTATGAATTAAGAACGTTCCTCATTCCAAATTCAAACAGGGCATTCAGGTTATTTTTCAATAAAACAATAACAAGACATCACCATCAGAAGATTGAATCGCGTCTAAATTTACATTAAATCAATTAGAAATTCATTAGAAAATTGCAACAACAAATTTAAGCAATACAAAGCAATTAAGGAAATAGACTATAAAAGGGCACTAGACTGAATACACTTGTCAAAAAAGGGAGAAAGGGACATCAAGGGTGGTCAAAGATTGTGGAATTTATGCTATAAAAATTGTAAATAACATTGGCAGACTGGGGAAAACTTACTGTGCGACTCTGAAAGGAATATCTACCTTTTGCATTTGCCAACACTTAAAGTCACCTTCGAACACGCGTCTTGTGATTAATGACCTGAACGATCCTAGCAACGCCAGTTGTAGCCAATTCAAGCGGGCGAGCCTTCAATTTTAAGCCGACCCATAGTTAAATGATACGGTACTTCATCATTCGGGCAAAGCCTAAATGAACCCATGATCTCGTAGTTAGTATTAATTTCCGTTTCACCACAATTAATTCGTATCTTTACGAGGAGGGATAATGGCGCTGGCAATGCAGGGGGAAACTGTTGTTGCTCTTCGGTTCGAAGGAGACTCATTTTAAAACTTTTGCTTGAATCGAATTTTACAAGCCCTGCTCAAAAGGCACAATGACTGACTCGGAAAGTGGTGAAAATTTTGGGTTTTTTGGTACTCAGCTTCTGCGACAATTTGACTCATTTAAGGGTAATTTTGACCCAGATTCTTGGTCATTGGGTCAGCCCACCCGAATCCGGGTCAATTCTTACCCATGAGTTTTTAAACTACATATCCTCACATCAACATCGCCCATCAAACTTTCCTCTCTTTGGTCTTCTTCATTAGTCTTTATAAACTCGTGTTAGTCTCATAAAGACATCACTTCATCCTCATCTCTTCTATGTACCATATTGTTTGTCTAATCATCCTCGACCATCAACTCCCAGTTTGATGGCGGTAAAATTAAAACAAGTCCTTTTAACGAGTCTTATGTTCAGTACAATTTCAGACAGATTTCGGTTCCGACAAAATTAGGATTAATTCAGAATTTTATTGAAACATTACTTCTCAAATTAATTTACATGCATCATCACGGTATCAACAAATTCAATCACTCATCTTGGTTGCTGAACCTGGATCGCACAAGGTGTTATTAAACTCAGTTTTTGTCAATAAAGAAGATCATTGAGGTAGTTAACATAAGATGTTTTTTTTGTGATCTTGTCTTGTTTCTGAATGGAGCTCGTGGTACAACTGACTAATTTTACGAATTTGAGTTAATCCGTCATTTTATATTACATTCACCATTGTGTTTAACTATAAAAACAAACACTGATAACACGGACCCTTTTGCCTCTTAGGTTTTGCCCAAGCGTGATTGTTTTTCTCTTGGGGTCAGTACCTGCTATTTGGATGTTGGAATTAGAGCTACTAGAGCGCCGTTTAGCAACAATGAAACATGTCAATGACGAGATAGTGGATGATGTGGAAAAGGTAAGCACGTGGGCAAGATTTGGTTTAAATTTCAATAAACTCTATGCAAAACATTTAAGCATACTATTTATTTTCCATCTCATCTAACCGCTAATGTTTACTATACGAAAGACAAATTCAGAATTTTGTATCTGTACTTTTGAATGCTTATTACTGCTGGACACCTTTAAATAACAGTGTTTCACTGAAAGGTTTCCATGGGATAAAAGAAAAAGAAAAAAAAATCTAAGATGCACCATATTTTGAATAATATCATCTTGCCATGTGCATTCCTTCATACACGCAAAGGTCAAACCCATAACCCGAATCCGTGTTCTGAAGTGTGAGATCCATTTTCGCGGGTTATCAAATGCGATTTAGGACTTAGATCTGAGTGGAAGGGGATACAATCGAAGTCCCGTTCGGTGAATTTCCAAAAAGGGTCATGCTGTTCCGGGAAATGTATCTAGCAGGACGTTTTAGACTTGGAATTTAACTGATGAAATCCATAATACAAAGGCGGAGCTGGAAAATAAAAAGGCACAATTCGACCCGTGACAACGAAAAGACTAGAGTCCTCTCTTGACCAACCACAAGAATACTGGTGGTAACAACGAAATAAAGGCCAGCTCTACATAATTCAATCTTATCATTTTCCCTTATAGAATTCTGGCCAGATCACGCAATGGATCTTAGTGGTAGAGCAGATGCTGCCTCTGCTTCTTATTGTAGGCCGATGGCTTCTACCCAAAGGTGTCATCACACGAAATGAGCTCTCGGAACTGTTACTCGTCTACTTCGCCACAGCAGCTGACATCATTGAATTCTTTGATGGTTTTAACGAGGTAAGCGTCAAGTATGATCGCACACTGGTATTCACCCTCCTCACCTTATGGAGTTGGAGCCTGATACAATTCGCTCTCGTCATGACGTCAACCAGGAACCGGCATGGAACGTCTTCCAGCCAATCAGAAACGACTACACCTAGTGAAAGTCAACGTAAAATAAAGAGGGCATTATTCAAGAGGTTTCCGCGTTTAGCCGCATCTCGTGTCATCAAACCACTACCCACTTCTGAAACGAATGACGTGTTGATGGTCATACCAATCAAACCGGAGCGCGAGATCCGCGAGGACACGTCACCAACGTTTACTTGTCTAGATACCAGTGTCTGGTCTATCGTAGCAAGCCTGCTCCTCCAAGATGCCCCCTTCTTGGTATTTCGTCTGACATTAATTCTTCACTATCAAGTCTACAGCCACACCAATGTCTTCTTCACTTGCAAAAACTCTCTGGTGATCGTTTTACAGGCTTACAGAATCTTCACTCTGCATGTAGAAAGGCGCGAAAAGCTGCGACTTGAAAAGAAGGCTAAGGACGCAACAGCAAAGAAAATAGCACATCTGAAGAAAAATGGGTTTTTGTTTGTGCTCAATGAGAATCTATCGATAAAAGAACATGACGTAGACCCGTACGATGTCGTATCCACGAATTCGTCTCAATGACATATTGTAGGGTCTCTATGAGCCTTACCGACATGCCTTCAAGTCGTCGTGTGCCTGTTTCCTTCATGTAATGTACTACGTAAACTATTAGTTTTCTTGTTTGTTTCGTGCAAGTGACTTCTAGATTTTGTAGGCAAGCTACATTACAGTATGTGCAACGTACTAAATGAATTTTTTTAGAGAACTGACTATTTCGATAACTTCATTCTTCTTAATACTTGGACGTTTTGACGGCACTTTCCGGACTCCCACTGATAGTCACAATCCTCTTTAAAACAACGGGTGTCCCAAGCTTGTCATCTCGGCCGTCTTTTGGCACATCTGGCCCTGGCAGAGTTCGCTCACGAATGTGACGACACAAGAGTTCCCGACAAGCTCTGCGAAAACTTGGATTAACAAATGAGTAGATGATGGGGTTCATGCAACTCTTGGCGTACGGTATCAAAAGACAGACGTTATACACCACTGCAGGAATCGAACCGGGTACCGTGTACATCGATATTACGTTGTATGTAGCAAATGACCCATAGCACAACAGAAAAGCAGCGAAAACCATCAGCAGCGTTCGGGCAGATTTCCAGCTTTTCATGCGGCGTTGGGTGACATTATGCTGCGGTCTGGCGTTCCTCCTGATGTGAACGACAATAATAATGTATATAGCGGCTGTGGCGATGGCAGGAACGTAAAACAGAACAATATTGAGATAGATGCTCTTGAAGTCGGGCCACCATGGGCCAAAAGGAATTACTACTTTACATGCGAACGGTATTTTCCCATCGTACGTGATAGCCATTCCAGTTGGATCACTATGGTAGGAGGCCTGTGTGTAAACAATATTTAGAACATAAATAAATACAAAATGCAAGATTTGAGTTGATTTCACTTTTAGTTAACTTTAAAAAAAAATAATAATTTGAGAGTTGAGAAAGCACATACTTTGAACATGAAAGGTGTAGGGAAGGCAGCCACCAGCGCCAACACCCACGTGACCACACAGATGACCTTCGTACGACGTGCACTAAAACACAGTCGGAATCTCAGCGGATGGACAACGGCAAAGTACCTATCAATCGCTATGGCAACCATGGTAAATACTTCCAGGTTAAAGGTCACAAACCGGAAGTAGCGATGGATGGCACACTGTAGGTCTGTTCGCCAGAGAACAGGCCACGTGACGTTGAATAGTTCTGTGATGTGGAATACGACGACTACAATGGCGAGCATGTCACCTGTACATTTGGTGGAGTAACAAAAAAAGGGATTGTTTCGTTTTGCAGAATCCTGAAATCTCTTGGATTGACTTTTGCATTCAAAGGGGGTGGGTGGATCAGTATCAGGGACATTGAAGAGACATTGAAGAGGGACACTTTTAGCGTTATATACAACAACATTAACAACAATTGCTTTTGCTGTGGCAAATATACGCAATACTGTGCAGTACGATGTCAAAATATGTGGCATAGGGATTGCCCCAAACAAAAAACTATAATAAATAAAATAACAGGAAAATTGGGGGTGCTTAGTTTTTAAATTGTATTTCTTCATTCATCGGGCTCGAAAAGGCAAGCCAGCTCTTGAGATTCCCGGGACACAACGAAGAAACGGGGGGGGGGGGGTTACAAGAGCGCCAAATACTATACGCCCGAGAAAAGTACACAGCTACTTTGAGGTATTATATGGTTGTAGGTTTAATTAAGCAGTGATCACATCTGGTCACTGAAACCACACAGATAGAAATTTTTACCTCAATGGTGAAACTGGCTGCTGATCCAAGTTATACGAGAATTCCAATCCAACGCTCATTAAATTTACCCGATGCGTTCAAACTGGTTAGTAACTTTTAAAGAAAATCCCCAAAAGTTTAATAAGCAACCGGGAAAGGTTGAATTTTAATGTTTCTTGTTTGTAGTTTCGTTTTTCTTCATTTCGCATCAAATGGAGCATCGGAATTCTTTATCGTTTATATCTTCTGTATATTCATTCTGTCTTTTTATCAGTTCATTGTATGATCGGTCAGAATTTGTTTATTGTTCTAAATTTGAGTGTATTTTCTGTACTGTTTGAATCAAGGCCAGTTCTTTATTTCTCCAGTGTGGGATAATAACATTGTATTATCCGATCTTATCAATGAAAGCGTGACATAGATAATGGCCAAGTTGAATAGACCCATCATAATCGAGGCCGCCCTCAGGTGTCTCTTGTCCCCGTCATTTCTCTATGTTTGTCCTCTATTGCTCAGTAAATGTACCGTAAGTAAGCGTGTGGTGCAATTATTAACGCCCAATCTTTCCCAAATGGGAACATGGTTGCATCTCTGTGATGATCGAGGCGCTGTTAGCCCCATATCTCCCCTGCAAACCGTTCAAAGCGGTTATAATTGTGTTATTTTAACTGAACAGCAAAGTCGCTTGTCTGGATATCCCATGTCGGGATCAAGTGGTCCGAATGGTTTTCCAGAATGGATTGAATGGCATAGAGTTTTAGAGTTGAGCCATTTTCTAAGCATCCATGTTTTCCGGGCACGAACATCCACATAAACATCCATTAGCTAAAGAGCTTCTTCTGTAGTGAGCTTTTTATATAACAAAATCATGAAGGAAGCACAAAGTTTGTTTGTTTTGCATTCGAATTAAGATGGAAAGATCTTAAACAAGTGGACTAGTTAATTTGCTAATGAGATGCTTTTCTTCCATCTTTGGTAATTGGGATTCTCTGGCAACAAACAAAGAAACAAACAAAGAGACAAACTAATATTTTGTTGCTTTGCATGAAACTATAAGCTTACACGAAATTGTTAATGTAAAATGTATCTTTTTCAATGAAAATTGCACAGGTTATGACCAAAAAGTAATAATAATAATGTTTTTGAAAAGTCTGTTTAGTAATCTACTGTTCCCGGAAAAAAGAAAAAAATTACGGCCAGATTATTGACACCCCATGTAAGAATTGTCCTAATTATTGACTGATATTGCAGCAAGCAATGTTAGATCGTGCTATACTCATTAAACGAATCGAGGTCGACGCATATAATTAATCTAATTTCATTTCTTCCATAGACACAAAGCCCGCAAATTGTTTAATTTATCCATTATATAGGCTTTGTTTGTGTTCTCCTTAATGGATACAGAAGTCAATGAGAAGAGGTCAATTGTACATGAACAGTCGTCAATGTGAAGGTTCATTAAGCCGACAATAAGTACGCTATGGTCAGACGAATACTGTTTTTAACAGAGACTCGTTCACAAACAGCTATTGTGTTGATCTTAAGATGCATAACAAATTTCTTTTCTTATTGACGGATGATTTAAATCACCATGGTGGTGGTAAAATATCACATAAAAGACGAAAATGTTGTTAAATCAATTGGGGGATTTAAACGAAGAGAGAGAGAGAGAGAGAGAGAGGGAGAGAGAGAGAGAGAGAGAGGGGGGGGGGGGAGAGAGAGGGGAGGGGGGGGGGAGAGGGGGGGGGGGGAGAGAGAGAGAGCAGAGCGAAAGTTTGCCACTAATAATTTGTGCAGCTTTATCCCTCTCCTAATCGCAAAATCAATGCTCCATTTCATCAATCAAGCGAATGCATGTTGTACATGTAAATTAACTAGTGTTTAACAAACTAAGTTATATAATCATAAATTATTAGAGGGTATAAAAAACCAACACAAACCGAAGCTCTGACCTACAGGTATATAACAATGATAAGCATTCCAACCTGTAAGTAGTCACACCACTCGGTCATAATGTAACTAACCTCTCTCTATACAACCGAGCCAGCCACGTCAATGTGTGTGATTGATCATCGTTGGTTCATCTTATAGAGAATCGCAAAACACCAAAACGACAACAACAACAGCAACAACAACAACAACAACATGGACCTGTATTTGTCAATTCGATTTGAGTAATTTGTGATTCTTGTGAATACGTCGCTCATAGTAATTGACCTGTTTCAAAATGTTCTCTGTTTAAGAAATCATTGTATGCATATAGAATTTTGATTAGTTTATCATTCTACGTTGTGCAAAATGTATTTCGGAATTTAAAAAATAATGTCATTGTTGTTTTGTGGATGTTATTATCTCGTTTATAGTTCACCTTTAGATACAACGTATAATCATAGAGCAAATCAACCTGTGCAAATTACTCGTAACATTATATGGTCACGTGGTGTGTTTGTTATTCAGAGATCTTCATCTAAGAAAGTTTTTACACTGATTGTGCTCACAAAAATAGTATGTTGGGCTTATGTCAAAACTTGCAAATTTATTTGAATTGATAGAACAAAGTTTGATGAATCATGTGCAAAACGTCAGGCAGTTCGTCCCATGTTTTTGTTATACGTTTGAACGAATAGTAAGACAGGCTATTCAAAATAAAATGTACTGTTGAATTTATGAAAACTTACCAAGTGCGAGATTGAGTATGTACATGGCGGCATTGGAACGTCTGTTTCTCTTTTGTGTATACACTGCTAGGACTAAGGCGTTTCCCAAGATACCGATGATACAAGTCACTGTTAGAAACGGGATGGCTGCCTGAAATATCGTCTCAGTCTCACCACTGGGACTCGAGGGCTCCATTTGTGTCGAGGGGAATGTCGGTGATGTTTGGAATCCAGTCATTCATTACCAATCCACAAGGACTTATGATTACTAAATATCTTAAGAGTCAGATCTTGGTTGATTTTTGTTGTCGACTCACTTTGGAAATGTGATGGTTTGTTATTCCTCCATGGTTAAATTGCAAGCATAATGTGCGACTTTAACTCATCTGACGATCTGGTCTACTGCTCCATATATTCCTTTATAAAACACTTATCTTATAAAGAACATCCCTTTGTCATGGTCCATCGTGTTTCTGTGATGGTGGTCTGCATGAACATGGAGGTGAAATGGTCGAAATAATGGCGAATGGAAAACAACGAAACAGCCGTCGGATATAAGCGGTCCAATGTGCCTAATGAATGGATAAATAGCAGGGCAACTTATTTCGGTGGTCCAACGCTACACAGATCTGTCCATTGACTGTCTGTGATGTCATGTACCTGTTACGTCATTGGGGGGGGGGGAATCTCCGTAGATCAATGATTAAGCAAGGCAATTCAGGCTCTTTATTTATTACAATTTACGTGTAATTAGTTTTAGCTAGATGATCACAAAGCATTACTGATTAAGAAATAAACGAAGTGATTCGCAGCTGACTTTAAAACGACACAATCACATCGTATTGAGAGGAAATGGCTAGTTGCCAGATACTGCAAATTGCTTACCAACTTAAATTATCTAAGGTATAAAATTTGTGATTGGTCTCGTGTTTCGACCCAAGCAGGGTCTTTCTCAAACACTAACCACAAACACATACACCCATACTGGTATAACAGAAGCGGTCAGGTGGAAAGACTGTGAAAAGAGAGTGGTAACATGCAGCGAAAAGAAGCTAGGGATGAAAATAAAAGGAAAAGGAGACAAAGGGAGTTCAAGGAGAAGGGGCTCATTTAACCACAAGAGATTGGAAACACAAAGGTGGGAAGAGGGAGTAGAGCTGGTTGCAAAATTAACGTCACAGAAACCCGGTTTTGAATATTCGGTCTGCGTTTTTTGGTTGGTGATTATGAAAACCTGAAATTTTGGGGAGAAAATGTGGAGTGTCATGAATGATGGGATCTGTGGCACAGCCTTAGAAAACTTTCAACAACAATAAAAGAGATATACATTTATGTTCATTGGGGAACCATTGCCTGATATGATGGGTCTTCCTGGGTTGTATAAGAGGAGGGAAAATTTGGTATTCTACAGTCGACTGGGGAGAGAAACTTGTGGGTTTTCATTGAAAAGTGGTCACATCATGCATGTAGTCCAATATCTTTTTAAACTCCTTAGAAAAGGTGCCTTTTAGTTAGTTTGGTTGTTGAGTTGTTCCATGGCTTTATCGATGTCTCGCTTATGGCTCGTGTCAACAGCAGCAGAGCCCTTTACAGCTGGCTTCCCTTCCCTGCCTCAGTCTTTAGTGCCTCACGTTCTTCTCTGCCCAGTTTGTCATGAGTTCTTTTGGGTGAAACGATTCCTAAGAATACATTTTTGAACTAACAACCTGCACTATGATGTAACTTTCATTTTTGGAACACGATTCTTTGAATAGCCGTCAGTGCAATGGATAGAAGAAACGATGTACTATAATTATTTGCATGATTGAAAGGGTATGCCGGTCGCCGTACGCCCGTCCCGTCGCACTGACTAAGCCGCTCTCAATTAGCTGCTGTGGAGTAAACATATTTTCTTACAAACAAACGAACAAAAATTGTACCATTTCCAAGATGGCGACGCCCATCGCAGAATCAAAGGGATTGGAAAATCAATGTGATTCGGAACAAATAACTCGTCCCGATGTCAACGAAAACAACAGCAAGGAGGTAGACGATTGTAAGTTTGAAACTCCTATCGATAAACTACCCGAAGAAGTTTTAACCGATGTTATATCGTTCGTTTCTGATAAATGGTTGCTGAACTGTGCACTCGTCTGTCGGCTTTGGAGAAATGTAATCGAGGGTCAGACGTTTTGGCGGAAGAAGTGTTACAGAACGCGCCGATTCATTGAGAGGTATATGGCACCGTTTTATCCGGATAACTGGAAGGAATTCTACTTAAAATCTCCTTATACTAGAAATCTCATCAAGAATCCAAGTGGCAAAGGTTAGCTTTTGAGAAAAAGAATTAACACGATTTAATTTTAAAAGTATTAAAAGTAAGACAGGGTTGTAAAACTAAATAGCCAGGCCCTATCCTGTCAAAATAAATCATTAAATGAATAAATTTTTATTTTTGCTTATCTCCAATGTGCTTCCATCTTCAGTTTTTTGAAGTTCTAAAAAAGGCTGCAGATGTTCTTTGATTTTTGTTAGATTTAAAGTACCCCACATTTATGATTTAAATACATTTTCAATTACAAGAGGGTGTTAAAGGTGGCTGGATCATAACACAGAATGGAGGAAATCATTGGACGGTAGAAACTGGAGAATGTGGGTCTGCTAAGAAACCAGATAAACTGCTTGCAGTCAGTGATGGAAGCCCTCATCATTTTGCCACATCATACGGATTGTGTCAGCGTTACCAGCTGATTGACCTTTTACAGGAAGGTTTCTCATCGGCTATGCTGGATGAAGGGAAACCGAATATAGTCGTCTCTGAATGGTAAGTCATTAACGAACAGAAGATGTTGTCAAGCAAATACTCTCACACACAAAGCTTTTGCTTGAGTTTAGTTACACCATTATTTTTCCCCTCCTCCTCTATTAAATCCCCAAACAAAACAAAACAAATCGCTGGACAACATTTGTGGTGTATATGTTGGATATGTTCAGTCAATTGTGCGATAGCCTGATTGCACTGCACTATTGGTTGATTTAATATATTTGCACATACATGTATGTCCATTGGTCAGTTAGTGCAGCCATATTTATCCCACTATACCATAAGTAGTTAGATTAAGAAATGCAAATCACCTAACCACTGTTAAATGCAGAACCAACAGGTACAAGACAGTTATATTCCTAGCCTAACTAAGCTGATGACCAAGCAGTGTTGACCTTGTGACCCTGGGCTAATGTAAGATTGTATCCTGCCCTGTATTCCTCTTTTCTGATCCCTTTTTAATTTAATTGAGATTTATCTAGTCATGTTTGTCAGCTATTCGTCCTGACTCCCTTTTGTAACCTATCAATTGCCATACTTTAAGTTTTTACCAGGGATTAATTCACTTTGGTCTTTCAAGGCTAAATTAAGACTGACTTGTTCAGGGAAGCATATAGTGTGTTTTAAATTAAAATTGTACAGTGTTTTGTTTCCCCTCATATAGGGTGAGGGTGTCTGTGTATTATATTTGTTTGTGTATTTTTTTTGCTGCATCTGTATGGAGTTTGTTTATTTTTGTATATTTTATGCTGTAGGCCCTATTGTATATATTTTGATTGTATGTATTTTTAGTGTTTGTATTTTGATTTAACCTTTTAATGGAATTGTACCCTACCCTACCCTACCCAACCCTAACCTTACCCTTACCCCCTACTCCTAAAAAAGTGGAATGGCATATCCTTGTACAACTCTTTCCCTCACTCTAGATCCATCTTTTTGTAAAGGCCTACTTAATGTTTAGTAGCTGAAACAATGTATGGTGTGTCACTTTGTTAGACTCCTCAGGAAGGTTTGCAGCCGAAATTATTACAGTTTGTTTATTTGCTTTATTGTTCAGGTATGCTGCACGTTTTGACTGTGCAAATGTTTACTCATTAAGAGTTCAACTTCTGAGGGAAGAGTCAAATGAACCAGTCAATATTATTGATGAGTTTGTGTATGGACCAATCGAAACACCACAGTGGGCACCAAATGACTGGAAAGAGGTGAGTCCAAACTATGGATTGAAGTAATTGGGCGGCCATGTTGGTACTCTCATAACCTTAACAATACATGAAGTGGTAACAGAATGGAGGTCCTCTCATTTGAATGTACATGTATTCATTAAAGGAACTGCTTGAAAAATTTTCACTAAATGTCTTTAATGAAAGTTTAAATGAAATGTTTGCAATGTTTTTGGGGGGGTTCGCAAATGGATAATTGCAAAAGACTGCTTTTACAAACAGCATTCAAATGATCAGGTGTTGTCTTTGCAGCAGGCAGGTGCACTTTTTGCAACTTGATGGCTGTCAAATCATTGGATGCCATACTAAAATTACATTTGTAAATGCAATGTTTACAAAGACCTTTATCAGGTCCCTGTTGCTTTATATATCCATAGGTTAGACACATATTCTGCAATTACGGACCAGGCTTACGATTTATACAGTATATGGATGAGAGCAAAGATAGACAGTTCTGGGCGGGGCATTATGGATCCAAGATGGCGGGATCAGTTGTCAGCCTTCAGTTTCACACGGATGACCCAGATAAATAAGCAACACCCTGTATTTTAGGATAACTGATTCATGGACGGGAATGGCTTCTGTATTTTAGGATAACTGATTCATGGACGGGAATGGCTTCTGTATTTTAGGATAACTGATTCATGGACGGGAATGGCTTCTGTTCAGACTTCAATTATGATATTTCTGGACACCTTTAGTTGGGTCGGGATTTGCAAGAAGCTGACTTGTTAGGGCTTATGAGGATTAAACATTTTCTTAGACAAAGTTGATGGGGATGATATTTAGCAGTATTTAAAGACAGGGTGTTTGTAAAATTGGCATACATGAAGGCCTAATTGTCTGCATTATTGTTGAGTTGTGTAATTTTCCACCTTTTGCAAGTTTTCATACCATCATACTTGAAGAAAAAAAACATGACATCCAAATATGTTTAAGAAGAACAAAATAATGTACTCTTTGTCAATTGTCATGATGTCGTATTACACAGTTCACTTTAATCATAATTACTTTACATGTATATTTGATGAGTGACGCCGAAAATAAAATCATGAAGAAATATCCTAGATATTGCAATAAAACAGTGGAAGTATACTGACAATAGAGGGCGGTGTACCAATAGTTGTGTGCTTATAGTGAACGAGTAAAGCGACCATAACAGACAATAGGACGTTGCCAGTGGACATTTATATGCAAAGTTTGGTTTACATTATCTCTCATATAATAAAAAAGTATCTTTAATCCAATTAATAAATATAAGCACTGGTTTAATTTACAGTGGTATGCATGGTTTCTCTGAGTATTATCAATGATTACAAATGTTACTTTTTAACTGTTTTAAATATGGCGATCGAAAAAATCTTATAAGCTGTAATAGATTTCAATCTAATCCTGTTCAAATAGTATCTGTAATACGATGTAATATGGACCATTTACCCGTGACATCACAAGTTTACAAAAGAGCCTTGGAGCAGGCACTCCTGTAGGCACAAGTTGGGAAAAACACACACTTAAAATCTTACATTTTGTTTTTGTTGCACAGTCGGATTTCTATCAAGTTTTGATAAAGAAAGGGGCACATCTCAAAACTTGTTCACAGACAGCTCTTATTTTTGTAACTTTTGAATTTATGTGGAAATTATGCCACAAAATGTAAAATTTCCCATGACTCAGTGTAGTGTTTCGCCTGCCAGAAGGGCCCTGGAATGCAAAATTGCGATTACCAGGAAATTGAAAAATCATTTAATAAGTACATTCCCATAATACTTAATTAAAGATTGTTTATGTAAGATTGTTGTGTTATGTTAATTTACAAATGTTTGAATTAAAAAAAAATTTACATGTAAACTTTTATCGAATTTTCCCACCCAAACCAGACGACTATTTTATAATATTTATTTTGATGCAAAGAAAGTTTTCTTTTGTTATTGCATTTGCGCTGGATCACATTAAAACCGGTTCAGGCAATCTCGGTTGAAAAAAACAACAACACAGTGACATAATGCTACATGCCACTTTCAGCCAACAGTTTGTGACTGGAGTTGCATTAAAATTGAATTTAACTTGAGGGTTGAGCAAAGAAAAATAGACGAGAGCAGATTTGAACCAACGACCTCCGGTTTAGCGGGCCAGAGCTATCTAGCCTTATGTTGGTGGCTTCCCAATGTTGTCAATAGGGGACGAAATTAATGAAAGGTACAGAATCAATATTCAACATTTTGACGTTGGTTAGTGTTAATCTGAAGTAAACTGCAAACCAAGAACAGTGGCTTTTTACTAGCGCTAATTGAGTAAAGCAGTTGGAGTTTTGTTGATGGATATGTGAGTTATGTGCAACATTTTCTTAACTTTATCTCAGTATTAACTTATCTTCAAAACTATACATTTGTGTTTACATTACTGTGTTACAAAGTGACTCAATCGAGCTCTTTACGCTATTAAATAAAACGAAATTTATATACGACTTTGGCATGTTTTTGTGTATAGATAAACTTCTTGTGAATACATTAATTTTGTTCAGTGTGAGATATTATTATTGAGCCTTGTGCAACTTTGTGCATATCAAACTAAATTTTAATGGTTGAAGTTATTTATAACTCACACAACTGTGTCAAAACCTTCAATATTCTCGTTGCTGACCTCGTGCTTTTTGTCTTGGAAACCATCATTCACCTCTCCACCCTTACTGGTTCCCAAGGGGCTTGACTTGCCGTCATAATGCAAGCTGTCTGTTTGCGTGCTACACGTTTCCTGATGCTGTCGTGACAAGGACAATCCGTCCCCGTTGTTAGCTTCACGGGCCCGGTTAGGGCTGATCATTTCAAAGCACTCTCTCCGGAAACCTTGGTTAATAAAAAAGTAAACCACAGGATTCATACAGCTGTTTGCGTATGGTGAGAGCAGCCCCACGTTCTTCACCAATGGTCCTACATTGGAAATTGCGTATTTCTGTACCAACGTAAACGTGGCAAAGAAAACGTACGAAATTACGTACACGCAGAAGACCAGGAGAAGAACGCGAGCGGCCTTCCAGTGGCTCCGTAGTTGGCGCCCTGCCGCTCCGCAACGGCCAAATTTCTGGTTGTTGCGACGCACGAAGACCACAATTGCAACGTATGTGGTGCCTGTTACAATCACTGGTACCCAAAATAGAAGATTAGACACGTAGATAATCTTGAAGTCAGCATACGTTTGGCCCAGGCTAACCGTGCGGCACGCAAACTTTGTCTTGCCAACGTACGTATCAAAATCATCGACTTTGTACTTGACCTGCGGGAGAATATTACGTAAATCACTGTTAAAAGCAAACAACAGTAAACTTCAAAATATTTAGTGAACATTCTTCGAAAACATAGCCATCTGAAGGGGTAGCTGTTGCCGACAATCAAAAGTAAAACGCGCTGTTTGCACTAACTAAAAACACATTTTTACATCGTCTTTGAATTATTTTCACTTCCGATTTCTTATTTATTGTTTTGTTTGTTTTAATGATTGATATCTGCAATCTATCATTAAAAACCAAAACTATTTTAGAACAAAATCTTAACCCTGACCTCACCCGGAAATTGAGGACACACGGAGCGGCCAACACGGCAGAGAGAACAAAAGTCAGAGCAATGACAACCTTGGTCCTAGCTGGGGTGCACTTCGTCTTGAAAACCAGCGGGTGGCACACTGCGATGTATCGGTCGATTGCTATCGTAAACATGGTAAAGACGGTCACATTGAGGCCGAGGAAGCGACCGTAGCGGTGGAGGATGCACTGCACGTCGTAGTGCCAGAGTATCGGCCACGTTGACGGGTAGTACTCGGTGACGTGCAAGGACACTACAACGAGAAGGGTGAAAAGATCACCTGCAATGAAGAAAAATATTGCTCATACTTAATGGTAGAACAACAACACAGATAATTGTTTGCTGTTGTTGAAGATCATCACATTGAAGTCGATGAAACGACTATAGCGGTGCAGGATACACTGTACGTCATTGTGCCGGAGTATCGGCGACGTTGCGGGGTGGTACTCGGTGATGTGTAAGGACACTTCAACGAGGATGAAAAAAAACATCTGAAATTGAAAATGATCATAATTAATGGTTGAAAAACAATATAGATAATCGATTGCTATAATGTTATCGTGACCATGGTGAAGATAGTCATGTTGAAGCTGGTCCATTGTCTTCAATGTCCCCATCGCGATGAAGCGACCGTAGGCAGCGGTGCGTTATACACGTCGAGTATTGGCCACGTCGACGGGTAAGCTGTAATGTGAAAGCACATCAGAAGATACGAAAATGTCACCTTAAATAGAAAAGGGTCAGGAAGTCAACAAGTCACCAAGAAGATCATCAATACAAGGGCGAAAAAGCGTATAAAGTTCTGTTTTTTTAGGTCAAAATAACGAAGGGGAGTTGCTGCATGTCCAAAGTTTCTTGAAGTATGGTTATGCTGCCACAGTAAAGAACCCGAAGTATTGGTGACGGTTACTTGATGTCATTAGTACCAAAAAGATAGATAACAATAATAATCAATAGCTATAAAGAGATATCTTGATGAGCCACCAACTCTCTTGTGAAACCATTGTGGATTAGTGACTAACTTTCATCACAACCCTAGCCTGATAATGGCATAATTAATAATAATAATAAAAGGGACATTTACTTTGACTGAATCAAATAATAGATTCGCCGAGGGAAATAACATTCTTGGTAATAATTCATTCTTTTCAAACTTAGCTCATTTCATTGATCGAGTTGAGCGTACGATTATTGCACTGATCTACAACTTTGACCAAAAGCTGAATCAAATAATAGATTCGAGGGAAATTACAATCTTGGTTATAACCAATTCTCCTGAAGCAGCCGTCGCTTTCTCTGAATCGCAGTGATTAAATGTTAATGTTATTGTGCCGGTTATTTGCAAACTGTTGTCATGTTACCCCGCCATCGCAGGTAAACGACCATTAGTGTGATCCAAATGATCCAAAAAGTAACGAGGCAGCCGGCTCTATGTGATTGTATGCACCGTGTAGACAATGTCGGGGAGTAGACCCAAGGGTCTTATGCTGATGGTGCATTATTAACAGGCTGTACTAATTGAGTTGTAGCTCGTCTGATGCCCGGCAGTATGGCTTTCCCACTTCTTCCAGGGATTGAAAGGACAAATAACAATTATTGTCAAACGTACGAATTTGCCTACTCTGCATTCTATCAAACACACTGTGCAATTCTTGATTTGTTTTTACATGTACACGCTGTTTTAGGCTAATGGGCTCAATTTATCCCAACAGCGGGAAAACGTTCGTGCGTTGTTATTATACATTTTTAAGTTATTCGTCCAGCGATGATTCGAATAAATTCAGGTGTTTTTGAAGATTTTGTTGTGCCTGGTTAACGCCTGGCGACACTTCCAAGTAATCGGATAATTTACCTGTCATTGTGTACGCACCCAGTTTCACTAAACGTACAAAATGTCTTATAAAGCGCTGAAGGCATGTCAACTATTGCCATACAATGTCTAACAGAAATGTCCGTTGGAAACGACTTTCGTAACGGTTATCATTACAGAATGCCCGCTAAAACTTTCCTTAATAAAGGCACGTGTATTGCACTTAATTAAATTGCCTATATACCGGCAAGACATGTGAGTACATTGGTGGATTAGGATGTGTCATAATGCATTGCCCTAAATAATAATGGTTTATTTCATGTCCACTGCTATATTGTCCATTTGAAATTGCAATCCTGGCTAACTGCATACAGAAACTATTAAAAAATATTAGTAAAAAGCTTAATACGTGCTTTTACAATGCAGATTTTTAAAATGGGAAACACCATGAGCGAGGAACACACTGCGCGCGCCATAACACAGTTTCGAAATAAAAAAAAACAAGTCAGAATTTAACGAACAACTCTGTAATAATCGAACAACTCAGAAATAAACGAACAACTCAGAATTAAACGAATATTGCAGAACTAAACCAACCTCGGAATTAAACCAACCAATAACACTATAGTTTTCAAATGCTTTTACCTGGCCTCAAATGCTCACTGATTTATTGCTGTCATAAGTTTGTTGACATTGTCATGATGATGAATGAATTTGACATTCAAGCTACATAGTTTCATTGTTATTATCATTTTACAACAAGTCAACTGTGTTAATACAGTTGGGATTCCTCCTCCCCCTGTTATTTTGTTGGTTCACCTACAGAATGTCTGTGGTATTAGGCCCACATGCATGGAATGTGGAATAGCATGTTTTAGTATGCATGGAATGTTGTTTATAAAATGTTCATTGTTTGATTAATGCAGTGGCCATTACTGTAGCATTGTTTTCATAAATATTATTGTTACTTGCAGCGGGCACAAGAATTTAAGTATTAATTGCCCTCTGCATTGTGTAGTTATGTAGGGCTATATAAGCCAAGGTATTTCTCTTGCTGGGTTAAACTCATCACTCCACCACAATCGAGTCAGCCGGGGGCTCTGTCCCAACTCTTCCATGATGGGTGTCGCCAATTAGACTAGAACCTTTTGGTTCTTATACCTTCATCTCAGGCAACGATCCGCCACTCAGTCACTGCCATGTTTCTCCTTCTAAGACCCACGCCCGGTCTTGAGGTTCTTCCTAGATGACCTAAGACCCACGCCCGGTCTTGAGGTTCTTCCTAGATGACCTAAGACTCACGCCCGGACTTGAGGTTCTTCCTAGATGACCTAAGACTCACGCCCGGACTTGAGGTTCTTCCTAGATGACCTAAGGTCTTGAGGTTCTTCCTAGATGATCTAAGGTCTTGAGGTTCTTCCTAGATGACCTAAGACCCACGCCCGGACTTGAGGTTCTTCCTAGATGACCTAAGACCCACGCCCGGTCTTGAGGTTCTTCCTAGATGACCTAAGACCCACGCCTGGTCTTGAAGTTCTTCCAAGATGACCTAAGACCCACGCCCGGTCTTGAGGTTCTTCCTAGATGACCTAAGACCCACGCCCGGTCTTGAGGTTCTTCCTAGATGACCTAAGACTCACGCCCGGTCTTGAGGTTCTTCCTAGATGACCTAAGACCCACGCCCGGTCTTGAGGTTCTTCCTAGATGACCTAAGACTCACGCCCGGTCTTGAGGTTCTTCCTAGATGACCTAAGACCCACGCTCGGTCTTGAGGTTCTTCCTAGATGACCTAAGACCCACGCCCGGTCTTGAGGTTCTTCCTAGATGACCTAAGGTCTTGAAGTTCTTCCTAGATGACCTAAGACTCACGCCCGGTCTTGAGGTTCTTCCTAGATGACCTAAGACTCACGCCCGGTCTTGAGGTTCTTCCTAGATGACCTAAGGTCTTGAGGTTCTTCCTAGATGACCTAAGACTCACGCCCGGTCTTGAGGTTCTTCCTAGATGACCTAAGACTCACGCCCGGTCTTGAGGTTCTTCCTAGATGATCTAAAACCCACGCCCGGACTTGAGGTTCTTCCTAGATGACCTAAGGTCTTGAGGTTCTTCCTAGATGACCTAAGACCCACACCCGGTCTTGAGGTTCTTCCTAGATGACCTAAGACCCACGCCCGGACTTGAGGTTCTTCCTAGATGACCTAAGACCCACGCCCGGTCTTGAGGTTCTTCCTAGATGACCTAAGACCCACACCCGGACTTGAGGTTCTTCCTAGATGACCTAAAACCCACACCCGGACTTGAGGTTCTTCCTAGATGACCTAAGACCCACACCCGGACTTGAGATTCTTCCTGGATGACCCAAGACCCACGCCCGGTCTTGAGGTTCTTCCTAGATGATCTAAAACCCACGCCCAGTCTTGAGGTTCTTCCTAGATGACCTAAGACCCACGCCCGGACTTGAGGTTCTTCCTAGATGACCTAAGACTCACGCCCGGACTTGAGGTTCTTCCTAGATGACCTAAGGTCTTGAGGTTCTTCCTAGATGATCTAAGGTCTTGAGGTTCTTCCTAGATGACCTAAGACCCACGCCCGGACTTGAGGTTCTTCCTAGATGACCTAAGACCCACGCCCGGTCTTGAGGTTCTTCCTAGATGACCTAAGACCCACGCCTGGTCTTGAGGTTCTTCCAAGATGACCTAAGACCCACGCCCGGTCTTGAGGTTCTTCCTAGATGACCTAAGACCCACGCCCGGTCTTGAGGTTCTTCCTAGATGACCTAAGACTCACGCCCGGTCTTGAGGTTCTTCCTAGATGACCTAAGACCCACGCCCGGTCTTGAGGTTCTTCCTAGATGACCTAAGACTCACGCCCGGTCTTGAGGTTCTTCCTAGATGACCTAAGACCCACGCTCGGTCTTGAGGTTCTTCCTAGATGACCTAAGACCCACGCCCGGTCTTGAGGTTCTTCCTAGATGACCTAAGGTCTTGAAGTTCTTCCTAGATGACCTAAGACTCACGCCCGGTCTTGAGGTTCTTCCTAGATGACCTAAGACTCACGCCCGGTCTTGAGGTTCTTCCTAGATGACCTAAGGTCTTGAGGTTCTTCCTAGATGACCTAAGACTCACGCCCGGTCTTGAGGTTCTTCCTAGATGACCTAAGACTCACGCCCGGTCTTGAGGTTCTTCCTAGATGATCTAAAACCCACGCCCGGACTTGAGGTTCTTCCTAGATGACCTAAGGTCTTGAGGTTCTTCCTAGATGACCTAAGACCCACACCCGGTCTTGAGGTTCTTCCTAGATGACCTAAGACCCACGCCCGGACTTGAGGTTCTTCCTAGATGACCTAAGACCCACGCCCGGTCTTGAGGTTCTTCCTAGATGACCTAAGACCCACACCCGGACTTGAGGTTCTTCCTAGATGACCTAAAACCCACACCCGGACTTGAGGTTCTTCCTAGATGACCTAAGACCCACACCCGGACTTGAGGTTCTTCCTGGATGACCCAAGACCCACGCCCGGTCTTGAGGTTCTTCCTAGATGATCTAAAACCCACGCCCAGTCTTGAGGTTCTTCCTAGATGACCTAAGACCCACGCCCGGTCTTGAGGTTCTTCCTAGATGACCTAAGACCCACGCCCGGTCTTGAGGTTCTTCCTAGATGACCTAAGGTCTTGAGGTTCTTCCTAGATGACCTAAGACCCACACCCGGTCTTGAGGTTCTTCCTAGATGACCTAAGACCCACGCCCGGACTTGAGGTTCTTCCTAGATGACCTAAGACCCACGCCCGGACTTGAGGTTCTTCCTAGATGACCTAAGACCCACACCCGGTCTTGAGGTTCTTCCTAGATGACCTAAGACCCACACCCGGACTTGAGGTTCTTCCTAGATGACCTAAGACCCACGCCCGGACTTGAGGTTCTTCCTAGATGACCTAAGACCCACACCCGGTCTTGAGGTTCTTCCTAGATGACCTAAGACCCACGCCCGGTCTTGAGGTTCTTCCTAGATGACCTAAGACCCACGCCCGGACTTGAGGTTCTTCCTAGATGACCTAAGACCCACACCCGGTCTTGAGGTTCTTCCTAGATGACCTAAGACCCACGCCCGGTCTTGAGGTTCTTCCTAGATGACCTAAGACCCCACCCGGTCTTGAGGTTCTTCCTAGATGACCTAAGACCCACGCCCGGTCTTGAGGTTCTTCCTAGATGACCTAAGACCCACACCCGGACTTGAGGTTCTTCCTAGATGACCTAAGACCCACACCCGGTCTTGAGGTTCTTCCTAGATGACCTAAGACCCACGCCCGGTCTTGAGGTTCTCCCTAGATGACCTAAGGTCTTGAGGTTCTTCCTAGATGATCTAAGGTCTTGAGGTTCTTCCTAGATGACCTAAGACCCACGCCCGGTCTTGAGGTTCTTCCTAGATGACCTAAGACCCACGCCCGGTCTTGAGGTTCTTCCTAGATGACCTAAGACCCACGCTCGGTCTTGAGGTTCTTCCTGGATGACCTAAGACCCACGCCCGGTCTTGAGGTTCTTCCTAGATGACCTAAGGTCTTGAGGTTCTTCCTAGATGACCTAAGACCCACGCCCGGTCTTGAGGTTCTTCCTAGATGACCTAAGACCAACGCTCGGTCTTGAGGTTCTTCCTAGATGACCTAAGACCCACGCTCGGTCTTGAGGTTCTTCCTAGATGACCTAAGACCCACGCCCGGTCTTGAGGTTCTTCCTAGATGACCTAAGGTCTTGAGGTTCTTCCTAGATGACCTAAGACCCACGCCCGGTCTTGAGGTTCTTCCTAGATGACCTAAGACCCATGCCCAGTCTTGAGGTTCTTCCTAGATGACCTAAGACCCACGCCCGGTCTTGAGGTTCTTCCTAGATGACCTAAGACCCACGCCCGGTCTTGAGGTTCTTCCTAGATGACCTAAGGTCTTGAGGTTATTCCTAGATGGCCTTAAACCCACGCCTGGTTTTGAGGCTCTACCTAGACGACCTAGACCAGTCCAGTGTAACAGTGAGGATCGTCTCCGTCCTATTACCAAGCCGCTACAAAGAAGGGCCGTTGACTGACGACTGCCAGTGATACCCAGTCATCACTTATCGGTATTCATAGGGTCTTTAACTTTGCATTGTATTAATTTTCCCCCATGTAATCATATTAATTAGTTTACTGCTTTTTGTATATATATTGATTCTTGTATTAAACAAAATGTTATGACTTATAATTGCTGGTGTTAATTATCTTTATGTTCTGACTTTCCACTTGTCTCTGTCGTGCCTAATTCTTTTGGATCCACGCTTATGGATTAGCTGCACGTAACAACTGAGAAATGGGGAAATTAATAGTGATCTACAAAGCCTTTACACATATTTTGTTCATGCTTATAAAAAAAAATCGCAATAAAAATTACCGGCAGCCGTTAACGAGGGGCACTTATTGCTCCCTTGGCACTTATCACTTCTGAACCTGACATACTCCGTTATTCAATGCCGATATTAACAAAAGGGACGTTAATTGTACGTAAACAACTAGTCTTGGAACTATTTAAAAATTTGAACCACAATTCTAGTAATTTACTGCACGAGTCTCGAAAACTAAACATCTTTTAGCAAACTCGAGCGATAGGAATGGGGTCAAAAATATCCAGACCACGAAGGTTTTTGGACCATAATGGAGTAAGAAACAGGTAGACTGGGTACTCTGTGGTCACGTTCAAAAGGCCGTGCAAGTCTGGCGACGAAAAGGTCACCGTTGAGCTTCCGGGCACCTTTGAGCCATCAGCTATTAAATGGGAGATTAACGTAGGTGCAATTTTAGGTGATTTTTAATTTTTGTTACATCACGCGTTTCCATCAAAAATATTTTGGTGGAATAGCTACATTTTAAACTGACAATTTAATAAGTAAAATTAAAATAAAATCATAAAAATAAAAATGAAGAAACCCTGCTCAACATCCTATCGCTTTGAGCGGCTGGTCGGTCCAGTGGCTACCTTTTAGCCCCAGATGGCCCAGTCGCCCAAAGCGATACACTGTTTACGCTGTGGAAAACTCTCACCAGTTTGTGCTTGTAGAAAAAACGTGACATCAAAATAAAACTAGATAGCCATCGATACGCTTTGTTCAAGTTAATGGCAATCATTATTAATTATTAATTTCCCCCTGACTGGTAAAATGTTAATACGAGAGGCACTTATTGTTCCTTTAATGTAATGTTTTGTTCATCGTAATGGCAAAAACGTATGACTATAAGCAATTGATCAGTGAGCATTTGATGCCAGGGATAAGCCTTCAAAAACTATTGCGTTCATCCTTATAAAAAATTAACGAGAGGCACTTATTGCTCCCTTGGGTCTTATCACATCTAAACCTGACATATTTCGTTAATTATTCAATGACAATATTAACGAAAGGACGATAAATGTACGTAAACAACTATGCATTGGAAATATTTTTCAATTTGAGCCACGATTCTAGTAATTTACTGCAAGAGTCTCGAAAAACTAAATATCTTTCCACCCAACATCGCCTCGTCATTTTGGGGGTAGTCATTTTGCAAAGTACACTTATAATATTCCTGCCCCCCCCCAAAAAAAGGAGAGATTTATGTGCCAAATCGTGTCTCTGGTTGTACGAAAGAGCATTTTAAGAACTTAAGCGGGCCCATACGCCGTATACGCCAATTGTCTTTGAAAAAACCCCAGCACCCCTTTGCAAAAATTTGTTCTTGCGGGCCTGTGCAGAACTTTCCCTAATAGAGTTTCATTTGTAAAAAAAAACCCCCAAAACCCAAAAGATTCTTTCTTTTGTTGCCTTCTCAATGATGTTTATGTATTCGATGGAAATGTCCGGTTCATGTATTGCAAGCAAATGCTTGAGGTGATTTTCACTTGTACATCTACACAATCTCGACGGAGCCGTCACCCGTAACGTGTTTTGTCCTCTTCTTAACATTTTATGTGTCATTGTAGTATCCCGAATTAGGTTTTACGCTGGTCGGTTACTTAATCAGTTTAATTGCGTTCTAGGCCGGTAGTTGGGACTAGATTAAAGTTGGAGATTAACATTACAATTTCTGAACTTATAGTCCAATTGGAATCACTCTAAAAAAAATTGTCATCAAAGTTTCGGAGTAGGTGACAATCAAAGAAAGCCACATTCAGAATTGCGAAAATGTTGACATTATAATGACGTGTTAATATCGTTAGTGGTATGGTTACTATCGTTAGTGGTATGTGAGCGTGTTTATAATCCACTAGCTCACTCTTAGGTCCGTCGTTAAGTAATTATGGGTTAATTGTGGTGTAATGTTTCCCAACTCTTTGTCTCAACGAAAAAAGAAACCAACATATATGATTTAGTGTTTTCTGGTTGGCTTTCTCACCCTGTATGTTTTTGTAAGCCCCGTGGATTGTGGCTTACAAGATACCTGTAATGCTTACCATGTTCGTCTATTCCCCCTCCATTTTCGTTAACATCGTCATTGAACAATGGATTAATCCCAGCTAAGAAGTAAAAACAGTACTCGTAGTTTAAGGGAACAATAATTGCCACTCAGGTAATGGCTGCTGGTAATTTCTTTCTTGATTTATTTTGTATGGCGTTAAAATAAACACGATAGGCTTTGAATGCATCTGAAATTAAATGCTTGTACTGATTTATTGCTAAATTACAAATTTTTTGTCAGTTTCATCCTGATAAGGAAGTTGATTTTTAAAATTACAAATGAACTTCTTGTAGATGAAGAGCTATATTATTTTAAAATGTATACAATTCAATTTTTAAAAGAGAAATTTAAGAATGAGCTAGTTAAAGGACTGCCGTTGAATTGACCAACACGTGACTAGGACTCCCTTTTTAGTTTTAGTTTAATGGTTTTGTCCCCTAGCACAAGCTGACTAGTCTTCCCTCCCACCACAGGCAGCTGGGGGCGATTCAATAACTAAACGGCTAACTTTTGCTTCGAAATATATCCTCGAATAACATTTAAATAAACGGAGCGAGCGAGCGAGCAATACCATAAAATAAAACAAAGTAAAAAAATAAAATAAAATAAAATAAACGAGTTAAAAAAACCATTGCATCAAATTTGAAAGAGAATTTATGGCTATGATTTTACATATTATTTCGGAAAACAACACTTCTCTTGACTTGGATGAGAACTACAACTTAAAATAAAATAACGGTGAGACTTGCTTGTGATACAAAATGAAGTATCACTTTATGAATAGGCTACCTTAGCTTTTTGTTTCCACGATTTCAAATATAAGTTAATGGGCAGCTGACACTACGCACACCATTTTGTGGTTCCTTCGTGTCATTTGTGAGGTTTTAACAATGGTTTGAGGAATTATGAAATTGATGCACATACAATAAGTCAAGAAAGTTTTGGAAAAGAATCTTGTTTTTCTCAGACTGCATAATGTGTAGATTCTTGAACAAGGATTGATGTGTTGGATCATTTTATTTTTCTCCAATTATTAGGAATTAGAAACTAGATTTGTGCAACTGTAGGAAAACATGTTTGGTGATTGTTTTCTGCCTTGCAATTCATATAAGTGAACCACGATTCCAATTCCCTCTCAGACCCTAGCATGGGAATTTGATTTTCAGTCTCTACTTCACTGAGTTCCTCGTTTCTAATGCTTGCTTTTGATGATTTCAGTAATTCATTACCAGAAAGATAAAAACAAAGCAGTAAAAAGGTCTTCTTGTAATTCAGCTTCTCATTTAAATAAATCAAAGGGATGTTGGAATTGACGTCTCAATATCATGGTCTCCTCACCTCATCAATCAAAATCAAGATGGATGTTTATAGGGGAAAAACAATACACAATAATAACAATACATCCAATGTCCCTGCTTGGGTTGTTGTCATTTTGTCCAATGGTATTAACAATCCTATAGCCAACACACGTGTGATAATTCAGCCAGAGGAAGGTGCCTAAGGATATTTTCAAATTCTTCGGTGTGCAATATTTTGTGGCAATTTACTTTTATGTAAAGATGGTGCACTAGAATAGTGAGCAACTTACGGACATGTTTTGTGCGATTTATTAGTTTGAACAAACTATTTTTATGTTTTAATTTTTGTACATGTATTTTAATATTCATAAGTTACAATTGTAAACATCGGTCTATGATGACGTCACATTTACGAACACAAATATATATGTGTTTTTGCAAATAAGATAACACCAAATGATTAGATTGATGTATGGATGCAGTTACAAACATTTAACAAAGTCTGTTCTTTACAACTGACGCTGAGAAAAAAATAGTTTTGATTCAAAACTGTGACTATCGTAGGAAACATGTACCATTCCGGCATGGTATAAAATTGAACACTGACCTGGGATCCGGTTTATGAGATCATGGCGTTCGAAATTAACAAATTCAGCTCACTGATTTATAAAAAAATATATAAAATAACGAAATCGATGAGAACTGAGGGTACGCTACAGTTTGAGAAAGTTGCATCAAATCTATGCCAATAAGTGCGTAACTTTGAAGCCTTAAACATGGCATAGGGTCCTGGCCCGCTTGAAGGCCCGATTAAAACAAAGTAGATAAAGATCCTCTTTCATATACAGCCTTTCTGTGTTTTCTTTTACCCTTTACCGTAGCGCGGGCATACTACTCCAAAGGATTCTGGGAAACACTGAGTGTACAATGCTTATCACAGT
Source organism: Pisaster brevispinus (assembly GCA_023634235.1). NCBI lineage: Eukaryota > Metazoa > Echinodermata > Asteroidea > Forcipulatida > Asteriidae > Pisaster > Pisaster brevispinus. The sequence goes on from JAMKCF010000002.1 coordinate 16,985,309, forward strand.
TTAGGGAAACAACCAAAATAATGTTGGTTTTCTCTCTTTTGCAATTATTACGTTATTAATAAGAAACATTGCTAAACAAAAACTTACCGGGCACCAGTCGACTGGATATATTGTTAATTCTTGTTATTGACATGTACTGGCTGTATTGAATTTCATCAATCTTCAAGGATAACAGACCATGATTTCATCGCTCCCGCCGAGTTGTTGAAAAAAATTCTCACTCTATATTTTAAATTTATTTCAGAGTAATGCGTGACATTTTTGTATGAGTTATTATTTACAGAATGTGATTCGTTTCATGAAGCGATGGTTTCGAAGTTACCCAGCTAAATTGATGTAGCATGACTACAATTAATCTTTTTTTATTAAGTTAATTTTCCATGGCCTGATTTTTGCCAAAAAATATATTTTAGTTTCATTTTCTTTGAACAAATTTTGTCAGTGATGCTTTTTCAAAACTAAAAGATACAAACATTTTCGCATATGCAACAGACAAAAGAATGCACAAAACACATGTAACATGCAAAACTGTTTGTACATGTCGGGATCCCGACACTAGCTCATTTTTTGTTTTTTAAATAATTACCACTAATCACTTGCGAGTGTTTTCGAGCAATACCTTAAGGAGGGGCTCCAAGGTCAAATTCAGTTTTGGGATGCGCTCATTTTTCAATCGATAGTGTCCTTGTGAAAGTGGAAAAAACACAAGTCTCTAACCTGTAAAATGTAATTTCATTTGATGTTCATGTAAGGCGGATTTTGAAACATGATGTCATTAGGTATCAAAAACAATGAGTCTGTACATTCCAAAGAGGATTTTGTGCGTCAGTCAAAAGGTCAAATTCAATGCCTTTTTGATTGAATATACTTCAACATTTAGGAATGGGCTAAAAATGTGCTTTACTCAAATGTACAGATATATACATTTGAAATGTCACTTCATTTGACCTAATGGGATTTGGACGATATTTGTACTGCAAGGATATCCAATAAATGTAATTTTCCACCGTTCTGGCGTGGGCTTATAGAGACTTGTAATTTTGTTTCTCTATCATAAGGACTCTATTTTTGTAAAATGCATCACAAAACTGAATTCGACCTCGGAAACCCCTCTAAATGAAAGCTTACAATCGAATCTATAAACATAGCCATTTAAAATAAAAATCTATATCGGTCAAAAATCGGACCTAGCATCATTACATAAGTTAAACAAATATACCCTGATTTCCCCTCAAAAATTAAATTGCAGAAATATTTTCCAATTTTGGTTAATGGGTTGAAGTATGAACTTTTTATGCCGCTTAATAAGTGGCAAACAAAAAGAAAAATTGTGCTGCTTTCAAATATTGCCTTATTGCATCCCTCGTGTTAACCTTGACAATCGCTGATTGCTGTCTTTGATGTATAAAAGCTTTTACGCTTGCCGTTTTGCTTGCCACTGGCCCTGATAACAATACCTAAGAACTTCCTAAAATTTGCCACTGAGTAAATAGCCTCAGCCTTGCAATTCATCTGTAGGCCTAAGCATTCATGGTTAAGGTGTTCTATCCAAGGATTGGAGTCAAGGCGAATATTGCGGCTATTCTCGCCAACAGTTGTGTTTGACATGAAACCAAACATTTACAGGCGAATTTCTGTTTTTAGAAGAAGGGATGATTTTGAAGGTAGAGATACATTTAATATGAAGTTATGTTTGCCCGATTAACTGAATTGTTTGTCAATGGCGGATCCAAGTGGATGCTCACAGTAAACAGGGAAAGTGCATAGCGCGAAGTTTTAATGACGTGAATGACGGAGGGGGGGGTGGAGGGGACAGGGGACAGCCTCACGACGTAACAAAATAGATCGAATCAACAACTACGTTGAGCGGACTGTGTTCTCTCCTTTACTTTCGTGTTCTTTAACACACAAAAATGCTCAATTTGCGCTCTTTTTTAAAACTAAGGGTGCGTGCCACGTGCGCCCCCTTAAACCACATTAATTGTGTGGTTAATTCAACCGCATTTTTTACATGTTTATTTCACTTAGTTTACATTAGACGACATAAGAAATGAAGATCCAAGATAGTTCATGTTTCTTTTCTTCTTCTTTTTCTGTTACAGAGTAAGTTTTGTCTCTTGTATGAGCTACTTGCTGCTCCTAGGATGGGCCATGTCATTGGAACCTGTTACGGATGCTAAAACGGACCCAGACCAGTGGCGTAACTATAAGGTCGGGCACGTCGCCCCTATTGATGTTTGGCCCTCGGGTGCAACCCGTTTGTAATCTGAACTTTTGAGATTAAATATAACGAGAGTAAAATGTTACATTTGATATAAGCTTTAATGTGATACTTTCGATGTTTTTAAAACTGTTTTTCCATTTGTACACATACAAGTTTTTGTGTGTTTACATTTACGTCAGATTACTAAAAATAGTAAATGGCATTGCAAGAGCGCTAAGGGGGCTTGTTTAAGAGAAATGAAAACGGAAACGGAAACTAGTTTTAATTGGTCAGAAGTGCCCCCTAAAAAATGTCGCACCCCGTTGTGCCCCCCCCCTAAAACTTTACTTCAGTTTTGGTTACTTGCTTTGATCATAATATTTTATGTTGACAATGAAAAATGGATTACTTTTTCATTATGTAACCTCACCTGCTGCTAGGCTCAGAATATAGAGCGCTGAGTTGGATTTCTTGAATGCCTTCAAATAAACAGCCACGACCATGATGTTTCCCATAACGCCAAACACGCAGATACTCGCGAGAAAAGGTACCTCCCATGTACCCCCGGTCGAATTCCCGATTGAGTCATCCTCAGCGGGTTCCCCTGTATTGTTGATCGGGATGAGGGAGTCATCCTCAGCCAAACTCAAGGCAGATATAAGTCCGGCGTAGCTCGTTGTTGCACCATCGTGCCACTGACTACTAGAGGTGGATGCGGATTGAGACGAGAGTTGGAAACCGCTACCTGGTTGTGTGGAACTATTCATGGTGATCAAAGTGTCTATCGTGGTACATCAGCTGGGGTGGTTTGAAGTGTGTCTCAGCGAGTAAAAGTGTTCAGCTTTATGGGCTGGGGTGTTGACTATCGGTCACGTGTCGTACATCACGTGACTCTGATAACTAGCTTGCGCCGAGATCGACCCAATCACAGTGAGTCTCTAGGACCTGAGTGTATTTTTGTTTTCAAATGACATTGAAGGAGATGTTCCAGTTTTCGCGATCCCACATAAAAATGTAAGACTTATTTAAGTATGCTGACATCAGCATTAATAGTTCTATGGTTTATGTTTTTATATTTTGTCTTTAATTCATGTCACTACAAACACCACAAATTGAAGGACGAATCAAAACTGTAATAATATTGAGTTCGGCTTCTATTCATTGGATCTTTAAAAAACCTTATGTTTAACATCACTTTGAACGTGCATTGATGAAATGCTGCCCTCTTTTGTCAGCATTGCTTTCTTGCAATTCAGACAGCAGGTTAGTTCTTTACGGTAAACTAACACCCGGTTTACACCTGCTATAATACTTTTACACCCCCCCCCAAAAAAAAATATATATATAGTGTCTATTTGAAACGCTGTAATTTTTTTGAGTGTGAAATAAATGGAGTAACATAACTCCACATCGAAGAAAAATAAATAAATAAATAAATAAACAAAATGTCTGACGGTAAATGATGTTGCTCTCTCACAAATAGTTGTAACGATATCGAGGCTAACGGTATTAAGGTATTGATATCGAGGCTGTCGGCTAAGCAGACTGGATCTGACCTGAGGTGTGTATTGTGATCATATACTACTATTATTTTATATTATATGTATGGAGCCGACACAATTTGATGACCTCATCAAATTAGCAGTTCAAATTAATGCAAGTTTCTGAAATATTTTCATTTTAGATTTACAGCTATCACAAACATCAATAAATTCTTTCCTTTGTAGTTGTCTTACAACTAAGTCAACTTATTATCATTTTATTTCTAATTTGGTTGTAGTTTTCAATAATTGGATTTCCTTTTGAACACGAGTTTTTCCTCGAAGTTGGTCACCATTGGGAACAAAGTGTTCCAGCAGTACACCTAAACTGATGAATGACACATACACCTAACTGTCATATTCCAACGATAACAAAGCCATTGCATACTTGTGCTGGAGTTCGTGAGTGATATTTTTATTGAAAAGTCAAGAGTTCGAAGTGCAGGGCGGCATTTTTGTATTGGGGCATCCAGCCGCGGCAGCAACGACCGGTTGCTAGGATAAAGTCACACCGTTGTTTGACAATCACCATGATATGTTTCATCGCGTAGTATACTAAAAGCTCCATTTCGCAATTTGAGAACGTGGACTGGCTGTCTGAATGAGTTTGGAAGGACTCACCAGTTTCAAGGTAACATTGGCTTGCATGTTTCCTGTAGATCATTAAAAAGATCAGGGCAATTACAGTGCCATAACATTTTGATATAAACGTTGTCCGAGGTTGTTGGCACTGGCAATTCCCATATTGGAATTGCCGTCCAATAATTAGGCTGTTGATCACTGCAAAATGCTAATAGGTTTTTTATATTTTGTTTTATTGCCGTCATGTGAGTTATGACAGGCTGTCAATAGTTCCGAAGAGAAACAATTTAACTCTATAAACAAATTATGAACAGTTTGGATTTGATTTGTGCGTAATCATTATCAAACCATAAGCCGCATGAAACCATACCCGGTGTTACTATTCAGATTCGTATCAGCTCTGCTGATATTAAACTTCGATATAACAAGGTGAAAAAGACCCCTTGGAACTACACGGCTCATCCCACGTATCGGAAGGAGACAGCCCCAGAAGACCAGTACAAATTTATCCAGTGGTGGAGGGGAAGTGTCAAGTAGATGGTCGAAGAGATTTTCAGAATAAAGAGGACCATAGCCGAGAAGACCGGAGTCCTCCTGTAGAGAGAAAATCTGATATTCCTAAAAGCTTGTTCTATAACGACAGGGTGAGAGTTTATGTGGGGCCAAACACGACCTAAGTGAAAACTGTTGAGTTACATAATACAATCACGCAATTTGGGCATTGTGAAGATTTGACCAGTACCCGAGGTTAGGCAAACACTTTGAGGGTAAATTCCTTCCTCTCTATTGAAAGTTAGATTCTGAAGGACGGCTTCAAAACACAAAATGGCTGTTTGCAAGTTTATAAAGTTATACCTCCATTCAAAATAAAGAATAAAACAAAAACATTGTTTGAAAAGCCTTGTGATTCAATGCACTGTTTGGCATCATTACAAGAAAGACAAACATGTTACTGCCATGCCTCAGTCGTATTTAATGATGTTTGAGTTGTCACTTTCCCGTCTCATCTTATACACCTTTTAGCAATGCTGTTCCGCTCCATTTTTGTTTTCAAACCCCTCCCGTTCTTTGCCTACCAACTCCTTGTTCTCCTCCTGACCACTGTGAAGGCTGACTGATGACTCCGCCCACTTTATTAAGACTTGGCCCAATTTCTTAAGGCTACTTGATATCAATTTTACTTTCTAGAAAGAAAGGTTTTAGCACAAATATATTGTCATGTGTACTTTGTGGAATGATCCCCTGCTTCTTTTCCCCTACACCAGAATATTTATTAAGCAATGTTTTCTTCGGTAAGCAGCTCTGCGTATGGTCGTTCTTGTGTACTTAAAATGTCAACAGACGTCGAGTAACAAGAGTCAGTATGGTGTCATTCAAGGGCCAACAGACCAAACATAACAGCCTAGAACAAAATCAATATGACAACTTGTTCTTCTCCTCAACCGATAATGTTCAGACACAGCTGAATCTCTGTCAATACCAGAAGGAACAAAACATAATTCATTGCTTTGTTTGGATGGTCGATCTATGTTCTGCATCCGTATGTTCGTTCACACCAGGTGTTTGAGCGGAATTTAATAGCTCTGGGGATTTCATACCCTGTCAATTTGATGTCTGCCTGGTTTAAATGATTCCAGAAGTATATTTTGTTCTTTCCTCTTGTCTGTAAAAGTACGAGGTAATTCATGATCTCTGAACGGAGGTGTTTATGACCTCAAGGTACGACGTGACAGTAGCGCTTGCAGCTGAGGTGAATTCATGACGCCTGAAGAATGCATGCCAGTGGAAATTGCGTATAAACTAATGCTTATCCCTACTCTCTCTCTCGTTGATGTATACGATATTAAGGAAAGACAAACTTTTACATTTTTTTTTATCAGAAGTAATTTGACTTCGTAATATTACGAAACTTGAGTTTGAATGCACTCTTTTGCAGGTTCATTATTACTGATGTTACACTACTTTAAATACGATCTCATTTTGTCGACTGTTTAAAATTTTTCTTTTGGTCGGATTTACAGAATCCAGCCGTTTTGAATAATTTCTTTTAGTGAATAAGTTGTAAGATAACGACTATTCGATCAACGCATTCACAAGTAGACCTAGATCTTTAACAAATAGATCTTGCTTCTAGCAAATAATGATTTTCTTCTCTCTTGCAATTATCAGAGCAGACTGTCTCTGCACTTGCTGCTCACATTCTAAAGCTAAGTACACTCGTTATTAATTAACTATTTGCGCTTTGGTCTTCCAGTGCCTGCAGGGCATAACATTGATTCGCGTGACCAGGATAGTCTGCTGCTAGCTGTGTGCTGTGGTCGCTTAGCACCAGGGAGATCTGTGCGTCAGATGTCGGGGGCAAGCATACCCATTCGCTGGTCAGTGTTTTGTACCTCGACGCAGGGGAAGGAATTTCATGATGGTTGCTCTTCTGTAATTGTCTGCTAAACAAGGTGAGGTAATTTTCATGACTAGGCTATATTCTTTCATTAAGATCCATCTTAAGTATCATAAAGGAATTTTATTCACGTTTTGCATGTCTTTATTTATTTTGGGCTGAATGAAAATGTAATTCTCGGTGAGAACTTCACGAATTGTTTATCAGAAGATTAGCTCCAAGAAATAAAACAGGATTGGTGACAGCAATATTTTTTATAATAGATTTAAACTATGATTGTCGAAATTTTTGTTTATTTGTTAAACACTGTCCAATTGTCCCGAGAAATCTTGATGTAAAAAAAGCTGAACCTTGCATACGAAGTCGCTTTTATCGAATTTTCTGGGAAGCGTACCCACTGCGTAACGCAGTTGTCGGAAATTTGCACTCGCGTAATTTCTGTTGAAAATTTAAAGTTAATTTTATCTACTCAATTACAAAACACGAAGAAAAAAAACCCTGCGTATGTTATCAATTAAATAACTGGTAACAATGACATTTTGCTGATAATTATTCTAATTACCATGATACATGACACCCTTTCCACCAGAGTTCTAATAAATTGATATTTGTCTGCAGTCAACAGTTTCTCAAACATGACGAAGTTGTGTCAACACTAGTAACCGATGGATTGTCCAATTATATTCTTGCCGTGCCATGAATTTTTAAATTGGTAAACTCTGCTGTTTTATCCACAAACACATTTTACCGTTTTAAATCGATTCGTCATTCTGGTCTCGATATGTATGTTTTAAGCTTAATGTGTTTTATAACACTTGCGGCCGAGTTCATGCTCATCTGCTTACAAAATAATGACATTATTTAAATTGTTTTTCTCCAACAAGATGTTTTTGTGCTCAAATTTACTTTTTAATTATTTTTTATTTTGATGCTATTTCTGACATGTTTCCGATAAAAAAGTTTCCTGACACACGTTGAAGAGAGTTTATGAAGTTGCTAAATCCGTGGAAGTAAGCAGTTCTTCTTTTCTTTTTTTAATCGCAAACGTGACAAGGTATGGTTATTGAACACTAGAAAACAGGAATCAATTTATTCATTCTTCTAAATTTTCTCGTATATATCACACCTTCAAGTTAAATGTGTGTATCACAGTGCGAGTTTTAAGATGATCTTATTTTATATAAACCGAAAACTGTCAGCTGTAAATCAGTCATTAGCATGAGTCTTTTGGATGTTAAATATTGCGTTGGTTTCTGAGTGGACCTATCCCTACCTCTCCCAAGATTCAACAGGAGTGTTACAGAAAATTATTCATATTAGCCTTTTTAATTTATGTGTAGGCCTACTTGCTAATCAACTTGACTACACAAATACACGCTTATCGAGTAGCAAAATGAACTTTGGTCCGAAAGAATTCAACCCATTGAACAATATCCAATTCTGCTTTTTGATTTTCATTCATGGCTAAGTATTACTGGCACCTGTACAAGAATTTAACCCTCTGTTGCTAGGAAGCACATTAAAAATGAATCGTTATTAAAAACAGCCTCAAAGAAAAACAAATGATTGGGCTTATCGCATTGCTGGGTTTCAAACACGAGTTGTGAAGACATGTGAGTTACTAGGATAATTTATATCGATTTGTTAAAACACAGACGGAAACTTTGCACAAAGGGTGATCTCATATCTTAAAATAAACACTTCCATGCTGGAGTTGATTAAATGCATTATTCCAGCCTGGGAATTTGACAGATCATTTGCTTCAGTGTTGAAGTGCACTCCGGTGTCAAAGGGCGGCTGACTCTAATTCCAGATCAAGGAAATTTAGATTTCGTCTTTACGCTCGCTGGACAAGTTCATACACATTTTCGGTCAGATTGAAACTTGTTCCGGGTCGATCAGGGAATCCAATATGGACTCTGAAGAGTTTTGTGTCAGAGAAGTTGATAGTTTTAGGTCAGATTGAAACTTGTTTCGGGAAGAGATTCCAACAGGATCTGGACGAGTTTCGGGTCAGATTGAAGGTTGTTCTGGGTCAGGGAATCCATGTATTCTTGAAGAATTTCAGGTCAAAGACGTTGACAGCTAGATTTCGGGCCAGATTGATTTTTTCCGGTCAGTGGATTCTGAAAAGACTAGGGTTTAAGATCATTAAGGCAAGGAATTCGGGTCCGTTTGGCATAAATTCTGGTTCAAAGAGAGTATTGCCACTACCGAAGACTTCTTTTTTACTGGTCAGTTTGACTCGGATTGGTTTTACAGATTTAAAAAACACTGCTTGACTAGCAGATTCAATGGTGTAATTTAAACGTGACGAAGTAAATATTATTCCAGACAGTGCCTTCTTTACGCATAATTATTCTAATTGTACATATGCCTCAAATTGTTGACAGTGTGTCAACAGTTTATGACATGATTTACACTGCGCGATATAATGAACGAGTTAACTGTGTAAACACCATTGCGCGTGTCAGTTTAATATTATTCGAGGCAATTTATTATGTGTAAACGAATAAATGCTTTCTGGTGCATTTGCTATTAAACGGAATAAAACGAAATAAAACGGAAACCGTTGATTTTTATTTTCATTGAAGCTGGTGAGATAATAAGTGACTTAAAGAAAACTCAATTCTGAAGAAGATATCGATGGTAACAACTTGGTCCAAGTTATTTCGATCTGTCGTTCCCGTATGAGTTATACCTTTTTGGCACACCGTAGATTCTTTGCGGTTGTATACCTTCTGTCTCCAGGGATCACTGTCTGATCTCAGACTCTTAAGGGCATTTTCTGCGTGTGTTCATTGATTGCTTTCAGTCAGGTTGAGGACTAGACCCATGCTACAGTGTGTGATACAGCTGAATGGCAGGAAACTTTACGGATAATTATTTCTGAGAATTAGGCCTATTTTCATATTTGTTTTTTGTAAGAAGGGAGTGATTAAGATGATACTGATAACGATTGAGGGTGAGTAATATTTTTGAAGATATTGTGGTTTTTCTTGTCTCGTTTCCTTTTACAATTTTACCGAAACTGTTGGTCTCGTTTACCGAAATGTGCCAATACGTAAAAAGAAAAGAAAAGTGGACAGCCGTACAGACTAGGGATGCACAGTATATGATATGGTTTGAACATGGAACGTTAGGACTGCGTCACCGATGCTCTAGAGTCATATTATTTTCATTTTTAATAAACTTGTTTTCTACTGGTGAAGTATTTTTAGTTTATTAAACGAAAACCGATTATTCGATATATTCGATGGTGGCAAACCCTGATTCTCAAAGTCAACAATTTGAACCTGTAATCGGGTGGTAGGGTATTGAGTTGCGTATGATCGGCTTTATCACTATTTCTAGTTTTACGGCTGTGGGTATCATTTGTTTATGTGAAATGCTTCTTCACTGTTACATAGTTAAAAAAAAATTCTCTGTCTGTTCCCTTTGTTACTGTGATAAAAAAGAAGAAGATGAAGAAGAAGAAGCTTTGACCGCGAAATCAACGGGATCCAACCTTCATCGAGGTCATACCAGATTATCGTGCAAGACGTAGACATTACTTTAGAGTCTAAAGTAATGTCTACGTCTTGCACGATAATCTGGTATAAATTTATCAAAAATGTGCTGGCATCTCAGGGTGCGACCACAAATTTGAGCTAACTCGATCTGTTTGACGTCAAAATAGCCTCTGGTCCAACATTGTGAGCCGTTGCCTTGTTCTGTCCAACTTTGGATACTTCGGTTATTCATTGCTCTTTTAATTTGCTAACAAGCCTGTGGTCCCTTTCCCAAGATGAAAACTGTCACTTTTTTATAGCATCCCACAGACCTCCATGCACAGACTGTTTTGGAAATTTAAGTAAGGTCTATTGTACTCGTGTTTTTACTTCAAGAAGCTATGAGCCATTGAAAAAATTATTTGAAGAGCATTATAAATAAATCATGTGATTTGGTTGCTATGGGTACGGTATTCCTTAGTGTGGTGCTAAGTCTGAACAATCATCGCCATAACCTTTGACCTCACGGTTGACGCACCTCCCAAATGGCTGACATTCCGGAGATAGTGGGTCACCAAAGAGCTACAGACAATTTTCTATAACGGTGTACCTCCTAGGGGTTTGGCAGGGTTACTCGGCCTTGTCACCCCCAATAGAACTTGGAGACGATAAGTGCGGAAATTTGAACATTAAGTTAAATCTTTAGATGAAGTAAAAAAAGTCTGGCAATGTCAGGCTAAGCTGGAAAGGTAATGCTCGACGTGGATGACAAAAAAGTCTAAACTTCGAATAAAACTCTATTTTTATTACATATTTTTGTCAACATTTCCAGTCCATTTTGCTCAGGATTCATTGCTTCAATGTGGCTAGTCTAAGCATAGAGAAAGGACTCTTAGGTGTAAGTGTTACCCATCGGGATAATACACATACACAACGTTTGGCAGTATTAACCTTGAGGGCAAATTGGCTTGTACTGTGTATGGAACGCAGCTGGGGCAATTCTAGTCTATAACAAGTCTAAGTGCTTTAATTGATGTAATGATTAAACCATTCAAGCTATCAACCGTAGATAGACATACAATGTGGTCGCTAGTCATTTATCCTTCATGATCACCCATTTTGAAACAAATGAGAAAAACAACAACTTACATAGAAAAGTGCTAATAATAATTAACTACAGCTTATTTGTTTTTATTATACAGTTGCTGAGGATCGAGGAAGGTCAAAGCAGATGTTTGAGAACTCGTGCTCGCCATGACGAGTGAAGGTGTACAGACGATTTTATCTGGGGACGCGATGGTAAAGGCTGCCAACCGTAAACCAAGAACCTTCCAGACTCCAGGGGAAAAGATCTACAGTCTGGAAGAACACGACACACGGCTACGGGAACGACTACTACTGGTAAATCGCTTCGAAGACGCTCGATTACAGCGCCTCCAGCGGCAAATCACCTCCAATGAACGCGCCAATATCGGGCGAATTTTGCGGAGGAAAGACCAGACTAAAGTCACGCTCATCAACATTGCCAGCACGAAGCGCAAGCTTCAAACTAATGTCGGAGCCTTCGAAAGGCGACTAATGAACGGAACCAACTCGCCGATTTTCTCGGTGGAGCTGGATCGCGTTCGAAGACGTGAGCAAGAGCTCTCTAGTTTACGCCTGAAACTCCAAGCACCCAACTCACAACTCCTAGCTGCGAATGTGCGTAACGAATTGAGAAACATCGAGTCTAGACTCGACGCAAATCCAAGCCGTCTTACGAATTCAACGAACCCATCTTCTGTCGCGGGAAGTTATGCTCACGTTCAATTGACGAATGATAAAGATACTGAACCGAGTCAAATCACAGGCAACAGCGAAAAGATGCAAACTAACGACAACTTAGAGGATCTTGTGGATGAGGTGCACACTAAAATGAGCCAAACGAATATTTCTATTCCAAAAAGTGCAACCTTAGTTTCCGAAGTACATGTACATGTACATGTACAAGAAATAAACTTTCCTTTGACGCAGCAAGCTGCAGAACAGAACAAAATGCTGGATGATCAACACAACAGTTCATTTGCTCTTTCTACCCCAAGTGTGGACAAACCCTTAAATTTAAAACTTGAGGACATACCAGAAAAACCTGAAGATATACCAGAAAATAAAGTTGTGCCTGTTGAGATTCCCAAGCAAGAATTGCCGCCATTACGGGTAACGCGGAACAAGAAACAGAAATATCTGTCCCTCATGCAACAAAAGCTGGTTAGGACCTCTATTAGTGATAGCGATCAGGATATTAGTCATAGCGCCCTCACGCGTGAGAGGCGCGCTCTGCAAAGAATGGCAGAGCTGAAGGTTAAAACGCGGGAAGAAATTCAGGGAAGACGAACTGCTGATTCGGACGATTCACTTGGAAGTATCAAACAGCAGGAGGCAGTGACCCGACTGAAAACAAGTAGAAAGGGTGTGGGAGTACCGCAGCTACCGAGTGTCCATACCCGTTGGGAGGAGCACGAGAAGAGGACAAAACTTCGCGATTTCTCGCGGGCACAGAGGAAGAGACCACCAGGTAAACGACGGGTAACCGACTCATCTACTGCAGCGGTAGGTGTGAAGCTGCCACCGTTACGGATTGATAATGGTATCTTAAAGGAGTTGAAAGAATCTCGGCTGAGGCACCGGCACCAGTCTAGAAAACTGCCCAAATTGCCGTGATTCAGTCCCCGGACTCTACCGGATAAGTCATCATTATTGTATGTAACGTTCGTGAACGAGAAAGTAAAGAGTTTATTAAAAATATTTAATCCAAAATATACTCTTTGTTGATTAAAAAAATTTCTATTTTTAATGTGAATTTTTTGTTAAAGACAAAGATTTCACCAGCATCGTTCTCGAAACGACTGTTTTTATTTAATTAAATTGTATTTATTGTTTTTGTCTGCCATTTATAATTGCCAGTACGCCTTATCAATCCGTCCGCAAAATGTGACCCCAACCCACAAAATGAGAGGAAAGTTGTCCCAATTTCTGAGTCCAATTAGAAAATGGATTTTAAGAGATAATAAGAAGAGTTTTGGATTGCTGTTCTCATTCGGCGATGCTATACTCTGACCTCTTAATTATTAACAATAATCTTGTGACAGTGCTCTCATTAGTGGGTCCAGGAGTAGCATTATTACGAATCGTAGGTATACGTGTCGTATGCTTGTATCATTGTAGACAGGTATAATAAAACTTTAGAAACATATTTAGTATTCGAGTTTTGGAGTCAAATGGGAATTTATGTGCAGCGGCTCCTTCCCTTCAACATGTCGATGTCGGCGAGTAGTTTGCCAATGCAGCTGCGAATACGCGAATCGTAAACAGCGCCCTCTTCTTCACAAGTTAACTCATGATCAACGAAATGAAACCCAAAGCATTCAAAGGGTGGTATTTCCTATTCATACTTTTGTCCATAATGTTGATAATCTAAATATAGCTCATCATACAATGATGGAACAATTCAGCTTTGTGGTCTCTTGCGTTGTGTTTGGTCTGAGGGGTAGTAGCCCGTGAAATTTAAGCTAGCCATTCCAAAGCCTCTACATAAAGCAACGGATCATTTTCATTTGCCAGAATGACATAAACCACATGCAATGATGTTGTATGAAAGCGATTTCACTCTTAAAAGAGACTGTTTAAAAAGATAATTTAATTTTTCACATTATCACGTTCGTATGGTATTTTTGAATTGATACCAACGCGGCCACTTTTTAGTTTCTTTCTTTTTTAATTATTATTGTGTGGGGGTGGGTGGGGGGGGGGGGGGGAATTCCTGTACGCGCGTACAGGCGCAACCCGGAAGGTGACGTGTAAAAAAAGTCGCCGCCTACGTCAAAAACACAATATGTTTGAACGGTCTATTAATTTATGCTTGCAGTATATACCTTAAAATTTGATTCACTGTCAGTAGATTTCCTTTTGAGAAAATTGAGGAAATGGATTTTGATATTTTGCAATAAGACTAAAAGTACATTTTTTGAAAATTCTGTTTTGAGTCCGATACCATCATACACTGACAGTTATTTATTCTTGGCCCAAGATGAGCGCGTTCCACTATCCACTATCGATCACTGACGACTTGGGCAAAGACTAACATTTAAGTATTATGCAGAGTTTTTTGTTCACGATTTCTATTTTAAACAAATTTTGTGTACAGGTTACCAACGTGTACATGAGTTTGAAGCGAGGCGACATAAGTTGATCTTTTCCCACATTAGCTTGGTTGAGTTTGTTTTCTCAAGGTTAGGACGTGACTAATCCCTCAAATCAGTTCTTTACATGACTAAGTCTTCCGTAAACTACTCGTTTGTGAGTTCGGCCTCCTGCCGTGACGACGCACCCTCTCGACTGTGACGCACCCGGCCAATTAAACCCATACTCACAATGGAATGGGAAATCATAAAACTCATGCTCACTAAAAAAAAAGAAGAAGAAGAAGAAAAAAAGACACCCAAACCCCACAAGAAACAAACAAATAAATGAACAAAATTAAGCTTCAAAGTCAACAATAAAAGCCTTTTTTTTGGTGAGGCGGTCCTTTCTATTTTTTGTTTTATCTAATTTGAATAAATCAATAAAAGTATGTCGAAAAATTTGAACTTCCAAAACTCACCTCAAGGCAAGTTGTGGAGATTCAAATTTCCGTGGTTTCTGTTTATAAATGCTGCGGTCAGAGATGAGGTAGGTACCCGCTGTCACCTCGCCAAACGTGGATGGATTTGACGGTTTTGATGAAAATACCATGACAGTTTGTTGCTGTTTTCTCAACAAATAGACACTGTGCTCAGCTGAAACTTTCACAGGTGACTTTTATTGTATCTTACTTGATGTTTTAGCCTATAAGCAAGCATGACGTTGACAACAACCGATATACGACCCTTTACCTTTAAATTATAGGTAATTAGATTGCCAACAGATTTGAAAACAGAAGAAGAAATATTGTAAAATCGCTATTTAATACACTAAACCCAAAGCAAAATGAAACGTCCTTATATTACTAAAGAAATCATTAACTTTAAACTAAATTTTATAATGGTTTATTGTTTGTTTAAAAGTACATTATTTGTTATGTTGTTATTGCACGTACAAGGCCTGCTTTTGCTTATAAATAATGTATATTGTTACTTCGTGTAGGCCAATGACTGCATTTGCATAACAACGTTTCCATTGTCTGACGATACGGGATCCGTCCCAGCCGGCTAGTTGGACAACACTGTGAATCGATCAAAGCGCTGCCATTCCTCCAATAAACCGTCAATTTAAAAATTATGTTTCTCCATTTCTTTTTTATTTTGCACCCCCCCCTAAAATAAAATAAGACAAAAACAAACAAAACAAAAGACATTTATTCCGATGTTGTTAGAAAAGGGGGACAAAACCTATTTTGGCCGAGAACAAACTTTAAAAAAATATATTTTCACGATTATTTCCTCCATTAATTATTATGACTACGTAGAACACGTCGAATATTACCCATGCGACAAAAACTGTGAACGAACAAGTTGTTCGACCATGAAAAAAATAATGGTTTCCCTCCTGCATTTTAGTTAAATAAATATACCAATGCAATTTGTTGGTACACAACTGTTCTTAGTGTACTCGTTTGAATGGATTCTGTATTAGCCTCTATGAAACATTATAATAGGTACCTGAATGAAAACATAATCTTCCACATGAGTGACTCACCATTGAGTGACTCAACAATAACAAAAACTTTCTTAGTTTCGGCCTCTCGGAATGATTAAAAAGATTGTTGTTGTTTTTATTCCCTAAAGAGAGACATACTGTTGTTGCGGATTATAAGCAGCCTATGTGGAACAAAGTGCGCTTACCCTATGAGTAATGGGGCATTTAAATTACCTGGTTTATAAGAGAATGTTTCAGTGCGTAGTCAATAGACCAAGCATGACCACAACGGGCAGTGCATGACACAGTGCGTGGATCGTATCAACCTCAGGGTCTAGTCTACGAGATCGCATTGAATACCAAGGACAGACGGCGGCTAGTTTTCTTGACTGAGGGACAAGGTTGTACTTGTAGGCCTATAACACATTCTGGAGCAACTACTTGTGGACTACAAGATTTTAATTGTTAGAAATTTTTCGGTAGACGGACTCTACTCTTCGCCATATTGACCGGGGTACAGAACCCGTCGAATCGCTCTGGTTAGTTGACTGAACACGCCGGCTCCGTTAAAGGTAAGCTTCTGACCGTAATGCTTTCCTCTGTATCCCCACAATTAAATTAAAAAATAATGATAGCAATTGGTTTACCTACTTGAATTAAAATCCAGCACGTCAAGTCTGTAAGATAAGAAATACGTTATATGAATCGTGACGTTTGACCTACTGTGATAGCAGGATATTGCAATCAGTGGAAATCAAAATAACATTGTATAGCCTATATAAAACCAAAACATGACCTTTCATCAAAATAATATTATCTTAAGAATGATGCATACTGTCATGTGCCTAGGCCTATAGGTCTAGACGTGTGAATGTTGTATGCTGTCGCACATTCGTCCTACTCATACACTGGGGAATATATCAAAACCTGAATCTCTCTAGTCATTTCAAAACAAAACCTTTGACATTTCTGAGTTTTCTTGTCAGTTGTTTTATCGAATCAAATCCTAGTACACAAAGAGGGCATGCTCGAAAGTATATGTGACGAAATTTCACAATATGTACCCAGGGAAGCTGCTTGTAAAAAATACAATACATTGCTTTTGAAAGCCTGCTGTTGTGGGAGGACTTGAGGCTAATTGGAAGGGCTGTGTGAGTCAATAATGAACTAGGCTACCCATGGTTATGACATATCGATTGATTACTGATTATTACATAACAAACTGTAAGTCGTTACAAGAGAAGCATTTGAATCTACAAGGCGATGCGTTAATTTTAAAAACAACGGCATTGTTGGAGTTTTTTGGGGGGTTGAGGCTGATGATTCATCATATGCATTGTGCGGTGCGGTGTGTCTACAGAAGTGACGTCGAATCTCTTGGTGCATTTTAAATGGATTTGTGTAACGAAATTACCTCATCAGACTATTGCAAGAAAACGCAAATTCTTCATGTAAAATTATGTGTTTTCACGTTTTCGACGCAATCAATAGTCTTGTTACAAGACATTCTAACGTTGTTGGTAAAACCACGCCCGCTCAACACTACATCATGTTGCGGCTCTTCCATCGACAGAGTGCGTTTTAATGAACAACCAACGTCTTGCACCAAGCCTACTCATTTAACTATACAGTACATGGGATTTCAAATGGTAATTTTTTTTTTAGCACCAGCACCATTATTTACCAAACGTATTGTATTAATAAGACTTTGGTTTTTAACGATGTATTCTCTGTGTGGAGATTACCGACACGCTGTGTATTAAATAACTGTTCTTGATATCCCAGTGTGAAAATTATTCAGGTTATTTGTCTTGGAAGCCATGAGCGTCTCCAGATAAACAGACATAAATAGAGTAAACAAAACACTCGGCAGTCAGACATCCTATAATCTCTTATGAAGTCGTATACAAATGCGGGTAGGGAAAAAAATTACTGAGGATATGACAATTATGGCATAATTTATTCATTGAACTCACAGAAAGAACCCTGACCATGTGCGTCTTTGTGATATTGATGGCCAGACTCACAAACAGACTCACAAACGCATCTCCAAGCGGAATGATATTTATAGACATTCCGAAGCTGTTCATACTGGAGGATATATCATTGGATTTCTCAGAAGAAAATGTTAATTTAAATTTGCATGTCTTGATTTTTGCTGAAAGAATGTCTTTTAAGGAATTGTTCTTCTCTGAACGAGTTTTGACAGATGATACTTTTTCAAAATGCAAAAAACAGCTGGCAAAAATGCGTGGCTGAAACTTTCGCATATAGGCCTGCCATGGACAACGCATAAAATACACGTTACATGGAAAATTGTTTGTACATGGCTGATGGACGTGAGATAATGATCCCAACAATAATTAATTTGTAGTTTTTAATTAACAACAATAACCAGTTATTGTTGTCTGATTTGCTTGTGCAATGGGGAGGGGGCTGTCTTTAATGAAAGCTTACATCTTTCTTGAACCCATTTCAAATGGCCATTTACAATTTAAACCTACATTTTCGGGTTAAATCAGTCGAAAACCCCACCTGTTAAAGACCTCATCAGGAAACCATAATTGATTTGATCGAGTAATTTCCAGTGAAAACTGTGCTTACGTTTCTGAGACAGTAATACATTCACTGCTTAACTGTTCAGGGGTGGGGGTCATCACGGACAAGTTGGAGTAGATTGAGTGTTGATTGGATCATACTTTTAAAATAAAGTCTCTTATATGGGAACAAATTTCCCTCTCAGTCTGTCGAATAAACGCTGTTTACACATTCCACAAAATCGTTAATCTGTGACGACTTGCTTCGGTAATGAACCAAATAATAATACAAGTTAGCCTGGTACTATCCTTGGTCATCGTACACTGTTCTAATTGTTTCCCATGTGTATGGCGTCCAGACTAACAACACGTATGGTCATCAGTAATACATACTTGTTGCACGAACGTGATAATCTATAGGAATGAAACTTATATTTGACTACTTTTGCCAAATAATGTTAAAATCTAAATTTTAACATAATAATTGGACATTAGTGCCTTAATAAGCTGGTTGTTGGTTGAGGCAAGAAACTGGTCTTATATCCTATAATACTATGGATTGCCATCACGGTGGAACCACATTGTTTTTCTTATAACCAAACTGGGAATGGAATTGCAAAATAGCCTGACCCTTTGTGGTGTACTAAGAATAAATATTTAGTATTCATTATTGCACACAGGCAACGTGGCAGACCAGTACTTGTTTCAGCACTCCACACAGGTGTATACGGTCTGACCCTTGCACCCCGAGATTATAAGCCAATTCTGCTTCTGCTCCGACATGTTCATTCGATTGGTATTCTATTTTGACCTGTTGAGTTTTATTCGAATAAAATCACGTCACTTTTTGTGACTAAGGTCTGACAGCGTGCCAGAAATGCAAACAAACACCCCAACAAACACCCCAACAAACAAACAAACAAACACCCCAACACCCCAATAAACACCCCAACACACAAACAAACAAACAAACAAACACAGAGACAGACAGACAGACAGACGGCAAATGATGCACTGTAGTAGGACCTGCGAATTGTTTGATCTGCAGGGGCGTGGGCCTGCTTGAAAATTCTATCTGAAATTCAATTGGGATAAGAAATATGCTTTTGTTATTTATTTAAATCAAGTAATCAAATCAAGAGATTTGCCATGTTTAGAACCGTGTTGTTACACAATTACCTCCGACGCTGACTCATCAGGCTTATTAATGCATGGAGGTAGATCTCGATAAGTTTGTCCTTTCCTTTTACTAACTAAGGTTACCGACAAAGCTGACAAGGAATCTGACAAGTTTGCCTTGTTTAATGCTCAAATTAGTATAAATGTTCACATTTGTAAAAACCGTTATGGGAAGCATTTTAACACATGGGTAATATGGGGCCAAAGTTTAACACTCCACGTTTATCTGAGGTCCTCATGTCATACACAATTTTTTTTAACAGATGACGTACGTGGAAAGAAAAAGCTATTGCAAAATTATTTTGAAAATTTTGACAACGTTCGGACGTTGAACTTTTCTGTATAAGTAGAAGCAATTGTCATTCATGTTATTTTTGCCATTTGTGAATGCCTTGAATGGAGTTCTGTATAAACGAGTGAGTAAACAAGTGTACATGTGTTGCACGATCCTGCCTAGTAACTTACACGGACTGTAAAGTTTGTTCGCTCAGGTAGAAAACAACACAGGGATCAATTTGTCATTAGTTAATGCGCTAGGCCTGTAATGGGGGATATGAATGTTGATCAACGTGGACGTCAGCAGCTTCAGTACTGTATGGTGGCCTTGAGAGAACATTCACGTAAAAATACAAATAGATATACGGCTTACACTCTAGGACAATCGGATTAAAGACAATACCTGTATTTTCTACGCCCGTGAGATAATTGAGGTTGTTTAGCTCACATGGTTTCGCCCATGTATACAAATATTTGTATAACTTTCAAATTATGGACAAGCAAATTATATCATTTGAGTAAAAAAAGAAAGATAAGTAAACAAATATGCCTCCTACATTTTAAATCAAAGTGTAATTTAAAACAAACGAATCTGTTTGGGCCAACCATACAGAGGATGGCCCTGACATGCTTGACAAATACGCCTTCACAACGACGTCATTATTAAGAGTGCTGATGCTTGCATTTATATCATATGAAGTAAACGTTTCTCATGCTGTCATTCAGGACCATGTAGTGAAGGCCCCGACTATACCATGAATTATGTTTGAGTGCCCTTGTATTGTGTCTGGCTGATGTGTTTCCAACACTGCAAGCCAAGGTACACTCTAGTGTTCTCAATGTTTACAAACAACTTGCGATCCCTCATTGATTATCCAGTAGTCATGTAAAGAGGTACAACGTCCATGATTGAATGGTTGTATGTTTCTGTTTGTCTGCCCTGCTTTTTAGATTATATCAATTATTGTTTATTTTAGTTTGCAGTGGCTCCTTTTAGGCCCTTATAATACCTTTATGCGTGTACATGTACATGCTGGGAGTGATTACACAACTGGTTGTTTGATTTGGGCACACAAAGAAAATATGTGTCCAAGACCTTTTGCAAAGCAAGGATGTGGGGCTCAATATTGTATGCGCCTTGTGCCTCTTTCACCCCGCTATTTGTTATTGTTATATTATAAACACTGCAAATAAAAACATTTATCTGACGTCAGTCTTTATAAGTAATTGTGTTGACTTAAAAATTGTTCATGTAGTACTTGGTAACCCAGAATAGTTTCGGAGAGTGGCAACTATAACCAGAGGTGGGGATTGTGTTAGGATGATACGGTGCCACGATTACTCAATTTATTGGGGAAAGAAAACTTTCCATGGTATTACAATTATTAAATGCGTCCTAACTTGCTGTTGTGCCTATGAATAAGGGTTATATTAGACCCATTATATAATATGCAGCTCCTTTTGGTGGTTAGGTATTTCCCTAAACGAGTAGAATCCATCTGAAAAATAACGTCTTGTGCATCATATTAGCCATTATAAACCAAGCATTAGCTACGTTGGGTCTGGAGCGTTTACAATTGTACTATTTTTGCAATAGCATCATACAACTCAAATGAATTCAATGAATGGTTTGTCAAATCCAAAAGCTCTCATTTTATGAATCCTAGAATGTAAACTGTTTTGTAATTCAACCGGCAGGCTACACTGAGAAGTTTTGGAATAAACCATTGTTAATAATATGAACTATTAGTTGGACCGTGTAGACCAAGAATACAACCATACGAAGAACTCTTACAATTGCAGCTCATTAGGCCCATATTTTGTAACCTTCCAATCAACACTCAGGGTAGGTTTTAAGATGAACAGATGGCCTAATGAGGAAACTGTAGTTGGGTATTTAAGAATGTTCAGCAATCTCTTGCGCTACAAAGAAATGACACCAGGCCACTCGTAAGTTTAAACGCGTGGTTTTGTTTATTACGTTTATCATAGAAACACTTTTCAGAATTGTGATCAGTTTTGTTCAGCCTTTCTGAAAAAAAGAAAGGATGAAACTTGCTATTGACTTATGTTATTTTAGATGCACAATGATGTATCTTTTATCTTAACGTTGTTTCAGCTGAAACTTCTGAAAAGAATCTCTAAACACGTCAGGCATGCGAGAGGAAGCTCTTAATTGGTTGACATTTTACCACCGACAGATCACGGGGTCTAGATTGCTCCCATCCACCCCTCATCAGTCAATATTGAGTAATTAGCTTGCATCCTCCGTACATTCTGTATTCCATTTGACCTACTCCCTTATAGCCAAGAATCTGAACCCCTTGTCATTATTTATATCCTTGCCCTCCGTACCTCAACCAAGGGTTTTTGATATCAACAATGTGCTTCACAGCATCGGTTCTTTTTGTCGTTATCAATAAGTCACATTTGCCTTTCTTGTTATGACCAGTGTGCAGTTTTCCACCTGTTGTAACCCCCCTCATCTTTATCTGTGTCTTAATTATTTCTCGCATAAAATCAGCCTTGGCCAGCCTGACCTCCAGATGGTTGTTTTTGTATTGATCGATAGGCCTGGGTCTTTCGCAGGGATAGAGTTTTGCTATCGGCTTTCACTGTCTGTGGTTTTGTGCACTTATCGTTGGTTTATGCAGATCTGTTTGGACTTAACTTTATCTTTATTTTACACATCACATCCTAATAGAGAGTCATTAAAATATTCACTAAAACATAATGCTATTTGAATTGCAGCAAGTGTGAAGTGTTGATCCAATCTTTAATATTCATAGCCATAAGGCCTATATTTCTTCAAAAAGTATTGGGCAATATAATGATGTGAGAATCACACGAGCTCCAGTCAACTCACGAATATTTCCTCTTAATGGAGAAGTTAAATGAAGACTTGTGCTCAATTAACTTATAGGAACGGTACCGAATCCAAGCAACTTGTGATATAGCCTGCAACATGAAACAAAACAAAAAATAATGTTTATTGTCTTTGCAATTGTCCAGGTTTGACGATTCTTCACCTCAGGTCTTGAAAAAAGAAGAAAATAATTAACTTTTGTTATAATGGTTTTCTCCGAGAATAGTTTGTTAATTACAAATAATGGCGTGTGTAGATCCCTAAACCGGAGGTTAATTGGGATGGAGCTTTTAAAGTCAGTCTTGTAAGCCAAGCTATTTTTGAATCACATCCCGTACTTATAATCACGCATCACCACAGTACCTCATTGAGGAAGTCTTTCATCAATGGAAGGAGGAAATCAACTATTACTAATATTAGGCCCTAGATGAAAGGTTGACGCATCACTTTCAATACACAGATTCCATAAGATGAACAGGTTGTAGTATTTGGTGGTTTCTAGTACTAACTTACTACACAAATGATTGATTATGGTTTTATAAAAGTATCGCCTTCTGTGATATAAGTAAACATTCGTGTACCATACGGATCCAAAACAGAGGGTAGTTTTCAGTTAAGCCCCTATATACTTATTCACCCTCAAGCGTTGTGTATGACGTCTGTGCTCTACAACGAATGGTGTGTTCCAAAATGTTCCTGTGTTTACAATGTACAGTTTTTGAACCCTTTGTAAAGGCACTTCTTATCCACTTCTAAGGATGCAAAATGGTCTCACTAATTAGACCATTTTTGGAAATCAGTTAAATCCTTTTTATCATTTCACATTTTAATAGCAAAGGGTGGTAAATGACCCCATAATCAAATTTCCTACAGAATTGACACCAACTGCAAGTTGCAAGTTGCAACACAATCCTTCAATTTGTACGGAACGTCCTTGGTCAATGATTATTCTTATTCTCGGCGGCAGTGGTTAACAGTCGTGTCTGTATTCATACGCACGTGCCAGCAACAACGTATAGTACAGGACTCTTAACAGCAGCAGTGTTGACAGCAACTGTAGCAGTAAAACATAATCGCAGTATGAACCTGTCAAAACTATGAACCGATATTCTGTCTGAATGTGCCGTGTCAAGAGTGAGAGTCACACACCAACTTGATTAGGAGTTGTGCAAAATAAGGTACGTAAATATTGTACACGATCTTTATTTCGACTGAGATTTGGCCAATTATATTTGATCCTTTCTATGGGAACTACCATCGCATTGGTTGATAATTGCACTTTTAATTGATGTCAGTAAAAATCTCCGCAGATATTAATAGCGTTGTTTTCAAATCAATATTTTGGCGCCATGTTTTCATCTGAAATCGACAGACACTTCTGTTCATGATCTACATCGGGGTGTAATCAACCTAGAAACTGCTTCAAATGCAGATTGGTTGCTTTAACTATGGCGCTTCATGCCACCCCTATTCAGTAGTCTGACATTGTTTGATACAGGTCTCACATTCAATCTTCCTTGTGAGTTGAGTTGTTGAGATGTTGTAGTCTAGGCCTATCTTTTCGGTAACACATTATCTGTTAGCTGTCAAAAGCAATTCATCTAGGCGTAAATTTATCAATAGTATTGGATCATTCTCTCTTCTTTTTTATCATAAGGTTTTCAAGGGAAAATTAATATTCATCACATTACTGCAAAAACATAAATAAATAAACAAAATGTTTATAAAATATAAAATAAATGTTTAATTTTCAGAGTAGCTGGTGTGATTGCTATCTTCCAGTGCTCTATTTTCAAAGACGTGAATTTTACGAAAAGAAATGACAAATCTCTACAAAGTCAATACATTAAAGGGTAGTTGTGTATCGTGATAATGTTGAAACCTGAACGCAGTAACAGCATGTCAAACCCTCCGGCAATATTGTGATCCACTGTGAAATGTTCTGCTGACAGGACACGCAGTAAAAGCTTTAGTATACTGATTGCCCTTTACCATCTCGTTTGGAATTCAGTGCATGGCGGACTCTATCCCACCATCTAACAATCTGTTCATCTTTTTAAGAGCATTCCCATTTGCTTCATCTCCTGATCACGGTATCCATGCAATTTCCTTCCACTCATCTAGTGTATCAAAAAACCCTAACCTATCTTGGCTGAATTTGATATCAGAAATCAGATTGATACCTGTTTCGTTCCATTGGATACCTACTTTTTATGTTTGAAATTTTGTTAGTGATAATAATGTGCAAACAATATTTATTCTAAAGAACGATTCAAACAGTCGTCATGTTTCCATGAACAACATTTTCCTAGAGTTGTTCAAGACAATCAAGTATCAATCTTATAAAAACAACCAGCTTTTAAAAGCATGTTGTATTTTTAACCGTCTACTATTTATCCTTTATATTAATAAATTAATCAATTAACTTGCCATTGTTAAACACAGACGGGAGCCAAATCTATGGTGCTGCTATAATGTGGTTTAAGTACACGCCGAACACATCAGCTGTATGCAAATTACTGTCGCATGCAATTAAAGGCGCACTATACGTCCACTCGGCGGGTCATGTGGTCTGCATGCTTGAACACACTGGAAGCTGTCCCTTAGTAATAAAGTAATCCGGGCAATATCTGTCACCATTGTCTTTGTATATATATATATATCACATTTCTATGATGTACATTTTGTATGTGCAATTACATCTGCGTGACAGTCAAACCAATTTTAGCTCGTATTTTTATTCTTTTTAAAATTACAATCGGTAGGGGCCTACCCATTTTTCACTGGATGAAATAAACAGTGACTTTACATTATCGTACTTAAAAACGTTTCGAAACATAAACACGTATTACAAAGTGATGCCTGTATAGTTTGTGCTACAACTGAACCCAAAGCACACTAGCCAGTGGCAGCAATAGCATTTTACTGCTAGACGAAGAGAGATGGATGTTGAGCCACACTTCCTTCTAAAGCCCCCCGTTCACAGGCAACCATTATTTCACATTCAGCGCACCGCATGAGTCTTATATTCTGCTAGTGAATGGATCAGAGGACAATGTCTCCCTTGGCATTATTTTTCCTGCGCCATTATTGTTTGCACGCCGCTTATTAGATCTGCTTTTTTCTTTCATAAAAAATAAAATGTGCTTTTCATTTACACGTCTGTCTCAGTCTCAGGGCAAATGAAGTGTATGCGTTCAGGCCTTTTAGCATGAAAAGTATCAGAAATAAATTATTTAACATAGTTTTTAAGATGACGCCTCAGACGAAACAGAAGTTCTGAATACGAAAAGGGTGACATGTGTATAATTACGGTTTAAGAATGGATTCAAAAGTAATGATTCATGAACGTTTTACTTTTCCTATCATAACAGTTCTCAATTTAATTGAATTCAATTCAATAAAACCTTATTTTCTACGTATGAAAATTTCTTTGAATTTTTAATAAAATCACAAGCGTTGTACGTCATATACACAGGAAGCAATTATGATTTCGTTTAATTACCTGTCTCTATGATAATCTATTACCCGCTTTTATCCAAATCGATTTTGAACCGCGAGTTTTTTCTTTTTTAGTGTGGAAGCAGACATTTTCGATTATTGTTTTTAATCTTCAAAATATATCACCAAACATGATCGATTGATAATTGATTCTTTCTTGGATGTATATCACTTGTCTAAAATGAAATCTTTCGTAATGCAGACAAAAATACAGTTCTTTTCTTTTCAATATTTCTGTAGAATTATATTGTCTGATACAGATTGACGCAGACACTCCTATAATTTGAGTATAGGCATCATGACAATACTCAAGCGTAATATCGTATTATTTTTGTCTGCGTTAATTCTACAGACTCAGTAGCAACATGTGTGTGGGTGTGTTTGTGTCAAGTAAATATAAATGCATCCTATATACATATTTCTCCCTTGCAAGATGTAGGTGTGTCTTCGCAGCAAACAAATGAACATGCCGAAAATTACCTGTGTTCTCTTAAAACAGCAATTTAGACACAATGTTTATACGGTGGGTCTGTTACCGTTCGTTCTATAGAATGGTAGCGCTCTGCCCAAACCTCCCATCGTGTCAGTTATTCGGGGTATTGGCCACCGTTAATTTAGCAGGTCAGATGTTGAGTCGCTACTCACTCCCCCAAAAAGCACGCCCCGGGATTCATTGTAAATTAATCCTAATGAAATTAGCATGTATGATGTACATATATCATGTCCCTGGCAATAAGGCGGCATGTGGAGCTGGACAGTGGGGGCCAGCAGGCGCGAACTTGTCTACGCGATGCAGAGCCCCAGTACACTCCTGCACCATGCTGACGGAACTCGCTCCCTTTTGTGAAATAGCATTGACTGAAAGATGTAGATGACAATGCATAAGTAAAAATGGCAAAATTTAATTAACTAATGGGATATACAAATGATTTAGCAATTCAATTATTTAACGTTCCTGATTCAACATTTTATTAGTGAATGATTAAATAGAAGTCTCAAGAGGTTTTTCTTCTCCTTCAACATTACTGTAGGACCTATGGGATTAAACTCGAGATAAAAATGTGGACGTTTTCCGTTTTTGAAAGCTGTTTTCATGACCCGTCTAATGGCGCATCAGACAATATTTCCTGTCGTCATTGTTCACATGTTTTTGTTGAAGTTGAGCCTAGATTTGACCTTTTCTATTGTACCAGTGCAGCAATTACGCTTATGTCCAGTGTTTTACATTATTTTGATTTAGCAGTCAGTGAGCTAACCATGTAGCAAATATCTGTTTAAAATTTTTTTAACCCCCATCTTTAAATGACACAAGAGGCTACAATGGTTGAAATTATCACAATGCTAGCCAAACTACGCATTGTTTGTATGCAGGTCACATCATTCGTTTCTTTAGATCAATAAACATACAATATTATTTTGTCCTTGTGAGCAAAAATGGCAGCTCAATATCGTAATACAAATCAGCCCTATGGGATAGTTCAAGAGCGCCATGTTTGTTTTGAATTCAAGCAACGCATGATTTAAGATCAATGCTTTTCTGGTATTTTGTTTTTCAAATCTTTAATTTTTTCTTACACTGTTGAGGCTGTAAATGGGTTCTACAAAGAGATAACCGGTTGAATTTCTGAAGTATTAAACGTCCTTGATATACACTAATTATTTATATTATACATATTCGCGCCATATGTTGAGGCGTTCCAACTGATTGTTGAAATCTTTTTCTGTAATTAACAGCAACCCCTGTTGATTTACCAACTATGAAAATAAATGTGGAAATTTAACGTTCAGAAACATATGGGTTTTTAATCAGCTGTAAATCATAACAGGCGTGTTGGCAAAACTTTCGATGTTAAACACGTTTTAGTGAGGACTACATATAAGTAACCGGCATTGAAAGGTCAAGTCCATCAGCGTGAAGTCACGGGCGGATCTATAGCTTCTGTTCAGTCTACGTCAGGATCGGTGTAATTCAAGTGCCTGGGTTTTGGCCGGATATAGACTTGACATGCCACGAGCCGAGACGACTTAAATACAGACGGGAAACTTGGTCTAAAAATACATGGAAGCTTCCTGGTTATATCCATCGGATCTGCATAATCGCAGTCGGGGCTTCTTACAAGAGCCATCATACAATTCCAGTCACGAGATGGGGGTATTTGTGGATACACATGGCAATGGGAAATGATGGCAATTATACGACATAATCAAGACAAACGTTCTTAACGCCAGCGGGGAAGAAACAGTGCAACCTCATGTCTGCTTTTTAATTTGTTTTATTTAGTCCATGTTATAAAACAAGTAGGTCCTATCCGAGTTGTATGTTACGGAGCGATAATTTTACAGGTAGATAACCAATAAGAGGTGCACATTTTTAGACCTAATCACAGCTCATTATAATTTTGTTTGTCAACACAGGTATCCGTTTACAGTAACCATGGAGACATCTAGCCTAGAACGTGAACTCATCTGTCCAATTTGCCAGGACTACTTCACAACGCCGTTGTCGTTGCCATGTCAACACAACGTCTGCCACAGATGCGCGAAAGAGCAGGTGCTCTCCCTAGCAACAGCTGATGAGAGACGAGACCATAGCTCCTCCGAGAGCCTTAACAATGCAACCAGTCCAACGAACTCTGTGGCGTCACTTCCGGTAACACCTACTCGGCCCCTGTCTCGGAGCAATTCACGTTCGTCCTTCCGGAGGAGGGCGACAGTCAGCGGGGCGCCCTCTGCGGCCGGCACAACGGGGCGAACACCCTTAAGACAGACGGAATCGCCTGCGAATAGCCCAAGGGGAACAGGTACTACGTCATCAAAGGGAAAATCGGGTATGTCTTTAGCTTGTGTCCATGCTAAAAAGTTCTTCTGCCCAACGTGCCGAGAAAACGTGGAGCTGGGTGAGAAGGGTTTGACTGGACTGTACCGAAACTTTGCATTGGAGGTCATCGTTGACAGGTAAGACACTTTCTATTTACATAAAACTCAACAACAACAACAAACAAACAACAACAACAACAACATATTGCTTAAAAAAGGCAAATAATTAAAACAGACAAAGAAACAATAATTTTCATTAAAAAAATGCATTAGCTAAAATTGTAGTACTTTGTACTTTCATGATTTGAAATGTCATTCCTTTAAGATGTTTATTAATAGAGTGAAACCATATGGATCTGAAGACGGTCTCGATGCTTGAGTCACTGTCTCTTAGGAATCTAGCCTCATCTGGATACAATTCAATTGAACAAGTTGTTTGTCGAAGGTTATATATCGTAGGCCATTGGGGGTCAACAGCTTGTACGTAATAATATGACTCTTCTTCAGATCTCTATCTATCTATTTGCGAAATGTTTGAGGTTTGATCAATCAACAAATCAAAGATCAAATTTCAGGCTCAATACCAATACAAACTAACAACTAAAGTAAAACAACCCCAAACGAGATTACCACTAACCTGTCAAACTTGTTTTTGATCGAAACGGCACGGGGGAACTGCATGCATTTCCCCCATGAGCTGTCACCTGGATCATACCGATTACTGGGATTATGCAGATTAAAATGTTGGTATGAATCTAAGGTCAACTTCGAAAGTGTTTGAGGTGCAGAATGTCTTCTGGCCTCGTCCTTAAAGATGTACCAAGGACGCGGTCGATGTCCAAGCTGTCGGTCTGTATTTCGAGAAATATTAATCTGGAAAGAATGCTTGAGTGCCGCGCACTGCGTTTCATCTCTCGTCAAATTATGGTGCGAAAACATTCAAGATAGCTTTAAGACGATAATGATTCGGCCGGACTAAGAAGTTATTGAAGTAACTGGTGTTTCCATCTTTCTGCTAGACGTGACACAGTTTTAGCACAATTTTCGATGCTAGTGCCGTTTTGTCGACTACACTTCATCTTTCAAACAGTTTATTTTTATTGGAACGGCAATTACCACTCAAGAATATCAACCAGCTTCTAATTACCGTATGAACAAACTCGAAAACATGTTTTCACAATTTGCCTGGAATAATGCCCAAACTTGAGATACCTTATGTTGTCCTAAACCGTGTGTTTTCAAAGGTTAAGGTGAAAGCGGGATGCACCATTTTTTACGGAATAGGAGGAAACTTGATCTTCAATGTCAACTTCACGTTGTTTTCGTTCCCGTGGTAGGTTCAAGCTAGCCGCCAAGAAGGCTGCAAGCATCCCGTGCGGACTGTGTAAAGTCAAACCTCCGCTAGACGCAACCAAAAGCTGCCTAGACTGCAAAGTCAGCTACTGCAACGAGTGTTACAAGAACTTCCATGTGTGGGGAACTTCTAGGGCACAGCATGAACATATTGGACCTACACATAACTTCAGGCCTAAGGTAAAGATGTTGAATCTGGTAAATGAGTAACCCGAATACCAGATAACTCAAGTCGAAGGGTGAATCCCAGTTTAGAATAACTTGGTGTATATTACTTAAGAATAACTTAGGTTTATATTACTTAAATAAGAATAACTGGTTTGTACTACTTTCTTGACTTCATCACTATTGACCTTTCTTTTGCAACGTCACAGCCAACCAAGGCTTGAAAAAATATGGAAAGCCATAAATGCTAAGCATAAACAGATAGACATGTTACACAAATATTCAAAAATAGTGTTGAATTTGTTGGAAACAAAGCAAGCAATCATGGGATATATATTTTTTGTAAATGAAAGTTTGAATTACTAGAATGAAGACATCTTCAACCTGTGCTGTTCTTAATAATGTTAATAAGACTTTCGCTCATTATTTATTTCAGTTTTTAAATACTTTTTAAAATAATTTGAAGTCGCCCGAGATAGGCGAGCCACTCAATATGGAAAAACAAAAAGTGGTTTGCCTCGTGTTGACTGACTCCACCAAGAGTTTATAATTTTATTTAATTTCCGCGTACACTTTGTAAAAAAAATGAAGTTCATGTTTTCAAATGTATGTTGATGTTTAGACGATCACCTGCACCGAGCATCCGACCGAGAGGGTAACGATGTACTGTGATGGCTGTCAGAAACCCGTCTGCCACCGATGCAAATTCAGCGGCACTCACGCCAAACACAAGATGTCCATTATTGAGAGGAAATACACCATTGTTAAGGTAAGACACACGACTACCTTTTTATTGCAACTCCTCTTTATTAATTATAGAAGAAACCTAATTTATTACTCATTTGTTTTCCTTTCCATCACAATTAGGAGAAACTAGAGAGTTACCTCGCCGCAATCAGAGGGAAGCGTGAAGCAATACGGAACAGCGTAGACACCCTCAACGGTCTGAGTGGCAAAATAGAGGTAAAGGAAATTACTGCTCTGCTCTTTTCTTTGTTTGTTTGTTTGTTTGTTTGTTTTGTTTTTTTTTCCCCCGGGGGATTATGGTTTATTGACGACATGTCACCAAATCATACATCAGATCGTTGAAACAAACACATGATAAAAGTAAAAGCAAGACACAGCGTTTAAAAAAAGAATTAACACTTAGAACATTAATCTTGGAAAAGAGCGGAGAAGAAATCCCATTTATGATAGAAACTGGCCAACTTACTGTTACTGGTGTAAATAAATTTTTCCATGGCATAATAATTTTTGAGTTCTGTTTTGAATATTAACAAGGATGGTCTGTTCTGAGACATTTTCCTTTTGTAAATATGAAAACGGCAAACTAATAAAATAAGGTTTGTAGCTTTACACTTAAAGTCTGTTTTGCCAAATAGAAAAGCTTCATTGTCAGGGATGATATTTAACTTAGTCGTATAATTAATCCATGAAACAACTGCTGTCCAAAAAGGAATTGTAACGGCACATGAGCAAAACAAATGGATAAGAGTCTCCTCCTCATTATTACAAAAAGTACATAAATTAGAGTTCAGCTTGTTGATTTTGAAAAGAAAACTGTTTGTGCCTAGAATTCTATGAATTAGTCTGTACTGGAACCATCTCAGTCTAGTGTCTATTGTGCAGTTGAAAAGAATATTTAAAAAATTAACGACCATTTAGAAAAACTATAATC
The DNA here is from genome assembly GCA_023634235.1 of Pisaster brevispinus. Classification (NCBI taxonomy): domain Eukaryota; kingdom Metazoa; phylum Echinodermata; class Asteroidea; order Forcipulatida; family Asteriidae; genus Pisaster; species Pisaster brevispinus. Next base: position 17,017,548 of record JAMKCF010000002.1, read on the forward strand.
TATTTGCAAACTAAAGTTCCACTTAGGAATAAATGTATAAGTAACTTTTCTGGAGGAGTTCAAGACCTTCAAGATTTTGCTGGAGCCTTTTTTGTCCCTCAAAAGGGTCTTGAAATTGAATGGAATAAAAGGAAGTTGAACAGTTCCTTTCGTAAAAGGCAAAATGTTTGGAAAAGCAGACTTGATGGCCCTGACCACACCCCCATATTCCAAAAAATTAGCTTTAATATGAAATTTATTTCTGAAACCATCTAAGGACAAAAAATTCCCAGCATCATCGACAAGGTTATAGATATAATTGACTCCTGCCGACTCCCAATGTTTGAAATAGATGCATTTTTTATCAACCTTAATTTTGTCATTGTGCCACAGAGTATTGGTCCATATTTCTTCAGCGGTCTCTGGGCTATGAGCCATGGTGAATTTTGACCATGATGTAAAGACGTTTCTCCAAAAAGGGTTCCCATACGGAGTTTTTTTATGTGCATAAAGTAATTTCAGGGAACCGCCTTCAAAACTGGACAATCCAGAAATGTCCATAATCTTGTGAAATAAATGAACCCATCCACAACCATTGTCAGAAATTAGGAGTCTGCGGAGCCAAGTTATTTTAAGAGCGTTCATATAATTATTCTCGAACATCTGTCATGCGGAGCCCACCTTTGGCTGTAGTCTTGAACCATTTCATTTCTGCTAACCCGGTCGTGTCCCCTCCAAATAAACTTAAATAACATAGAGTTTAATTCGTTAACAATACTAACAGGCGGATCAGGGATAGTTAAAATAAGAAAAGTAAGCTAAGACAGAAGCAAAGATTTGGCAACAGTGATTCGGCCAAGCACCGTAAGATTCCTTTTGGACCAACTCGAAATCAGGTTACGTAATGAAAGTATAGTCGTGTTGTAATTGAGTAGAACCATGGAATGCAGATCAATGGAAAACTGAATACCCAGTATTTTAAAAGTTTCTAAAGGTTCCACCCAGTGTGCATTGATCTCTTCGCATATCTTGCCATCTTGACCTTTCTCTGACCCTATCCAAACCACATTAGTTTTATCTACATTGACTTTTAATCCGGACATTTTGGCAAATGCGTCAAGGATGTTAAATGCAGTAATCATAGATTTAGCAGAACCATCAAGAAATAAAACAGTGTCATCGGCATACTGGGATAATCGAAACTCTTTACCGGCTACCTTAATACCTTTTAAGTCTTCATTATTATCTATCATCATCAGAGCTGCTAAGTTGATAAATTCGCTAAGCAAAGACATGGCAAATACTACATGGAAAATGAAAAGATTTATGTTTTATTTGCTTTATAGTTTTCCTTGATACGTTAGCTCAAAGAAGTTGAGTCAAGGTTGGAGAACACTGTGTATTGGATTCTCCGACAGCTTTTTAGTACCCGACTTAACAGTTCTGGTGCATAATATCCTGCAGAAGTCAGGAAGTTTTAGTTTATTTTATTCGATCCCATGAGTCACTTGAAATTCTTAAAGGTACATTTGTTATAATGGGAGAAGATGAGAAGTGAAAGACTTGTATATTTGGCCTACTTTGCAATATTATGAGAATTTACATAGAACAGAATGACGACTATTATTCGAATGTTAACAACAACCTGTTCGATTAAAACATATTAAGTAAATCAAACACCCCGAGTATACAGTCGTCCCATATTTACAATGTAGCCACGTTGTATGGGTGAAACATGCCATCACACTAACACCGTCTGCCATTTTGTTGATCCAGCTTTTTGACTCCTCAAAATTACGGACGGTGTTAGTTCACGAAGTAAAAGGAAACCGCACGATATTGAGGGATATTTGTGTGAATCATTACATTCTATCTTTAAAACATCTTTCCAACCATATCAATATAATAACAAACGCTTTTTATAGCCCATATCGCCCGATCCGAAGGCAGTGTGACCCTTTTACATTTTAAATTTCATCAACTGAGTCATCTCACTGTCTGTATCTGCTTGTAGCATTTGATCTTTATTATTGAAGACTTCAGAGCTAACTATACTTTACTAAACTTTACATTGAATATTCTGTCAAGCAAACGTCAATCTTGTAGGCATGTGGTTTGGTAAATGTTAAACGTTTGGCTTCCTGTTGCAAGGTGTCTGGCCCTTGGTTCTAATACCATGTCATTCCCAGGGGATAAACTTATTGTCCTCGGATAAATGCTGCAATTATATAAGTTAGACATAAGCGTGACATCATCTTGGGCGTTTCCCTATGTTGTCTCCATATAATTTCACACATCCTTCTGTTCAGACTGATGGCTTAGCCTGCATAGACACGGATGGCAACGTCCTTCCCTTTTGAAACACTTTTTCTTTCAAACGTTGTTGAACAGTATTTGTCTGGAAAGCGTTAAGTTTACAATTCCAACATAATAATTATCATGTTCACTGATAGGAAAAAGTCTACATGCTAGTTGTAGCATTATCATCCCAAACAATGAGAATAACTTGATTCAGGGGGCTGAATGGCAGTCTGTCCAACATTACCATCGTTACCATCGTTACTATATCTTGATTCAGAGCATGCACAAAGTAGCAAGTTAGATATTAATATCGATGTTGAACCTTTGGTGTGCTTAAAATAAGCATATTATAGCAATATTATCGTTAATTTTCTCAAAAGTTGTCCCCAGATTTACCGTAAGCTTTGATTGTATTAAAAGCTTTCATTGATTCGTTAAAATGAAATGATTCAGGGGAAGAGTTATATTTTAACTAGTCATATAGCTTTGATTGTGTTAACCGATTAACTGGCTGTAATTATAAGCTTTCATTGATTCGTTAAAATGAAATGATTCAGGGGAAGAGTTATATTTTAACTAGTCATATAGCTTTGATTGTGTTAACCGATTAACTGGTTGTAATTCTAAGCTTTTATTGATTCGTTAAAATGAAATGATTCAGGGGAAGAGTTATATTTTAACTAGTCATATAGTTTCATCGTGTTCATGTAAATTAAATGTCGTTTTCTTCATCACGGACGATGTTTTGGAATGAAAACTAGTGTCTTTCACGAGCGAATGTTCTTATTTCAGGAAAATGGTGGCATGGCACGGGACCAGCTCGCTGCTTCACTGTCCACCCTCCACGCCACCCTGGCAGACCGCAGTGCAAACCTCTCCCAGGCCACTGAAGCAGAGATAGTTCGTAGAGTGGAGGCAGTCAGAACACAGCTCCAGAGCTATCAAGATATCTTGAAGGGATGTAGTGTGGTGGATCTGGCACAGGAGATGTTGAAGGAGACCGATAAGGCCTGCTTTGTGCAGGCTGCTAGGCCGATACTTGGCCGGTGAGTGTACCTGGTCATCATACAGGAGTTTCTGTATTGCCCAAGGTTGTTCTTAACTGGTTGCTTCCAATATGAATTGAAGTTTGCATGCGTGCACATATCCCCTCACATACATCATGTTTTTGAGGCAAACAAACAAAACCAAGAAAAAAACCAAGAAAAAAAAACCCAACCCCAAACAAACCAATGATCAAGTACGCTGAAAATTGTGTTTTTTCTCTTGATTTTTACAAGCATTTCTCTTATAAAACAAAAAATTCTGAATAATACGTGAAAGCTAGTGCCATTCTTGTGGCCTTTCCTCATTTTGTGACGTCGTTCTCGCCGTCGGCGGCCAGCGTTGTTTTAACTGGTTTTTAAAATTTTAATTCGGCTGAATTCGTGCTTTCACATCTTCCACATACTTTTGTTTTGTTGCTTGGTCTTGCGGGTTGGTTGCTTCTCAGAAATCTCAAAGTACATTTAAATGTTGTCACATACTGAAGCAGTCCATCATTTATACGAATATTTTTTTGTGTATGTTACAATTATCCTTTGTACTTGACAGACTGATTGAGACTGTAAAGGTCATAAAAGAGGCGGAACTTAGTCCGGTCCATGCCTATCATGATTTCAACAACTTCACTGTCGACAACGAGGGCGCACTCCGCGCTCTTACGTGTCTCAGATTTCATAAAGGTAAGATATTTTGGTGAACTATTTTGTCTGTTATTACATTTAAAAAATTGAAACAGGTGGCCCAAAGGCCAAAATCGCTTCAATGTATACACTTTAAGAAGAAAAAAAGTTTGTATAAATTGCGATGTAAAAAAATACATTATAAATATTAAAAATATAAAGTTAAGGAATGCTGGGCATGTGATAACATCATAATTGTTTTTAGTAATAACACTTTTAGAGAAAGATTTCATGAAATTACTACACCGGATTGATGATGCATGAAAAACTTGTACAAAGTTTTTTATAATGAAACTTCGTCTGTACCAATTCACTTTCTTCTAATGCAGTTTTCAGACTGATGGATACTTGTTAATTTTAGTTCATATTAGGAAGCTGTTATCACTAGCCTTTGATCTAATAATCAGTAATAATGATCTTGTACTACATAATATGACGCCAGAGCAACCTTCAAAATTAATCAAACTTTTAACCAATGAACAGCACCAGATGCTCCAAGCATATCTGCTAAGAGATGTCAGTCATACAATCACGTGACTGTTGAGTGGGACCCGCCCACTGGGGACTCCAAAGCCGATACATACCGGTTAGAGTACCGTAAGTCGATTCGGAACGACGGTGGGACCAAGCCACCCACTCCAACCACTCTGTCCCGGGAGAACACATTCAGTGGCCGGAGCGACTCGTCCTCGGACGATTTGTGGACGTCAGTTGAGGAGATAAAACAGTGCAGGTACGGCGGAAATAAGTCACATTATTGTCTTAATGTAGACCAACAGGCTTTTAACACAGAATCGTCTGAGTTTGTTTTTAACAACAGCGATGTGGTAGTCAGGTGAATTTGGGTAATACATCAAAACGATTAATCCCAGTAACCTTTGAACTAAGAACCTGTCGCGGTCAGTAATAAAAAGCATAACCCCGATACTTTTGACGAAATACAGACCCACGAGTTAGAGGTCCTCCTTTTCGCCACAATCTTCACCTGACTTCCTATACACGTGGAATGACATAATTTAAGTGCATCTACGCGTGAATTTCGCAAATAATATGTATTTTTAAACCAAACTATAGTTGACTCAGTAAACATTGAATGATGATGAGCATTCATTTATTTATTTTGTTATCAGATTTGTCCTGACTGACCTTGAGCCAGAGAGTAGATATAAGGTCAGAGTTCGTGGAGAGAATCGGGCTGGAAAAGGAGAGTACAGCAAGAGCGTGGTAATCAGAACAGTACCTGCTGCTGGTAAGAATACTTGCTTTGGTCGAATCCATCATTGTCGGGTTCCCTGATTAAGAATACGATCATAGCAACGATCGATACAATTAAAATGTCAATGGAACCAGCCTATCTAAGTTGCCACATTGGTCAGATTCCCAGAATGATTTACACGTGATTATCGCCAAAGTAACCACTTCGTCAGTGGATTCAGCCTACCTTTTTTTATACCATTACCAGGGGTGCATTATGACGACCCCAACCAGATACAGTCATGTTTGAGTTTCGGCCATTTTCATCGAATTTGGTTCAGGCACGGTGACTTAGCCGTTCAAACCAAACCGTAACTCAGTCTAGGAGCAAGTTCAGATGGCAACCTTTCGTCAATTTGCAATTTAAATCACTCATGTGTGGTATGTCTTTCACTTGAATGCGTCTACTTGATCAACTAGTCAAAATAGTTAGAGTATTTTGAGGAGCAGACACCTGAGTGAGAGAGACTTTGGGCAGTCATTCTGGGTAGTCAGGGGAATGTTAACATGTAGGCCTAGAGCCAGTTTGGTTCTTTCGACTATGTCACGTTAAATTTCTGTTCTCTTACAGTTTTATCTTTTAAATGGACACCATGTCAGCCAAACGGAACCCATGGGCCGTCCATCAGTAAAGACGGTTCCCGGGTCACTGTTCGTCCCAATCACCTCTTCTCGCCCTTCAGCAGTCCAATGCCCTCCTCCCCCATCACACTCTCTCCAGCCTTCTGTCTCGGCGACCGGAAGCTCACAAACGGACGTCACTACTGGGAGGTCATTGTCGACCAATCACCATGCGCTGTTCAGATCGGCATCATCAGTGAGAGACGGTCGCGCAGGCTTGGTGACTCTATTAGTAGTCACACGGACGGCGACAGCGGCCACGATAGTTGCGAGGAGCTCGAAACTGACAGGGGCTCGCGGACCGACCCTACGGTGTTGATTAATTATCACGGAGGGAAGATTTTCCTCCCGGGGGAATCAACGAAGAGCAGCAGAAAGACAGGAGTAAACGGCAATAAGCACAGTGTCCACACGCTGACGTCAAGCGCAGTCGGCGTATGTGTCGAAGTTGACAAGGGACGCGTGTCTTTTTTCGACGGAGAAAATAAGGAGAGTTTCTACAGCGTAAATGTAAAGCTAGAGGGCGCTGTTTATCCAGGCATAGTTGTTGTTGGTCCCGGTGTCGTTAAGTTACGCCAGTTAGAGGAAAATGAAGTAATGGTGTGATAAACCAGAAGGAAAAAATAGAAAGATAAAAATAAGAACAGCATATGGGAAGTACTCATTTGCTCTCGTGGTTGAAACCTTGCCATGTTTTAGACCACCTCCTTACAAAGGTTGGGTGAAAAACCCAGTTTCAGAAAATGTAAGCATCATACTAAATGGAAAACTATACATACGGGAGTGAGTGTAAGCCAGCTAAAATTTATCAGCAATAAGTACCATTCTTAATACAATGCCAAGGCTTAGTACGATTAAACGCTTTCTGATATACGAAAAATTCCACAGAACCGATGTTTACGCTTCAATTCACCGCTGACTTCCATAAGCATGAACAGACAAGCAAGTAAGTAAGTCCAGAGCAAACAATTAGCACATTATTATTTTGTTTTAACTATTAATAATTCATGTTTAAAATTGTGTACAGAGTATGTGACAGCGGACCCGTGAGAGGCAATGCTTAAAAAGCTGAAGTATTGCCTAAATAACTCGTAAGCTTTATTCAGCTGTGTTCTCCTTCAAAAAAAAAGTAAAAATTGGTAATTCTATTAATGATTACGGAAGATTATTCTGCGCCTGCACAACAGCTGGACGTGCAGTTTTGCTTCAGCCAAATTTACAAGATTATGATAGCCACAAACATTTCTTATTTATTTGGAATCGCTATTCTCTTATAACTTCGCTTTTGTCTTGCTTTATGCACTGACTGACAAGACCAGAAGTATGTATTTATTACACAGAATCTAAACTGCAAAAACTGGGGTTTCAAAATTGAAACTATGGGTGTTGTCACATGTAGATACCGAGGCGATAATCAGTTAACATCATAGAGTGTTAAAATAACAGTAATGTAATTTGTTGTTGTGCATAAATTAGTGTTACTTAACACTCTGTGATATCAATTTTAATACTCTTTTGGTATACACATGTATGTATAAACAACACCCATGTTATAAATTTTAACACTCCAGTTTTTGCAGTGTATAAATCACTGAATTTGTGTTTTCTTAAGTCTGGAATAAATGTAGTATTTTTATTTATTTTTTTCAAAGGTTTTGTTGTGTGCTTCCCACCTGAATTTGTGCAGTGTTTTAAAACAGTTTTTTTCAAACTGAACTATGGTATTCATAATTTTAAAGGTTAGTCCATTTGGGAATTAAAAGTCTCCCCCATGTGGTTTTGAAATTCAATGTATCGGTAGATTATGTAAGTGTCAGTTATTTATATTTTCGACGCAGAATGATTTTATTTTATATGGTGTCAAACTAAAAACAGCGATTTCGTTTGTATCAGAACAATTCCTGTTGAGCAAGGTTCTCTTTACTTGGAAACTGGTTTAAAAAAAAAAACACAAAACATCAACAGTTGAGCAAGTTATATAAGTATGGCCTTGACATATATAACATTACATCTGCCAAAAAGAAGAGAAGAAAAGGACAAATAGTTCATATTTGGGCATAAGCTTATAGCCATGTATTGTACTGGTTAGTAAAAACACATGTTACTTCATAAGTCACATGACCTACTACCAAACTGTTCCTCTGTTATTGTCTGCACCTTGTACATTATGAGTTTAAAAGCAGCATGATGCTTAATGGTTTAAACAAAGTTTCGGCTTTATCTGTATACTGTGGCCAACAGTTGGGTTGTATAATATTTTTCAAACATTCGATAAATCTAGTATTTTACTGTGGTATTCCCTTCCCCTTTTTATAAAGCATGCAGCCGCTCTTGTTTCGGCGTAAGGAAAAGAGAACTGTAGGCCTAATTACCCAAATGAGTCAAATTAATGGCTGGTCACTACATGAAATTATTAATTGAGCCATTATTAGTTTTCAAATTGTTTCTCTGATAAAGAAGAAGAAGAAGAAGAAGACACGATTCGAATGAATAAAGCTTCTGTATTAAGCTATGGGTTTCATCTCTGTTTAGGCCAACGCGTCATTTATATTCACGACAAAGAGGTAATAGCTAATGTCATGCCATTGGAAATAAATTATTACAAAAAAATCACAGTGCTTAGAAAATAGTTACAGCTGAAGTTTTGTGCAATCACTGGTGTATATTTTTAAATAAACAATAGTCATGGAATCCGTTAAACTTGCGTCATTGTCCTTTTTCAGTTTGTAATTTCTTATAGCTTTTTGGTGGTCTGAAACCGTTTTGTACATTATAACCCGTTATTGCCATATTATGTAACGACACGTGCTGCCGTCTTTATGTTCAATCATAGAGAATGAGAGTTATATTTAATCAAGATCCACTTGTAAAAGATTGCCCATCGAATTTATTGGTTTTTCGGTAAGACTGTGACTGAGATGACAAAATTAGTTTGGTTGTAAGCCGAAATGATTATTACGAAAGGCTGTAAAGTATTTTTTTTTTAATAATTTGATAATAGTAATAAAAGAGTACTCGTTGTTTTAAGTCCCAATCGGTGCCAATTTAATTGATGATTACCAATCCAGCAAGGACATTCAACACAACCAGCTGTGTTTTTTTTAAACCAAAAATATAGCCATAAAAAACTTTCGCAATGGCAGTAGCGATGCAGACGTCACTTTCTAAAACGCGTTGGGTCAATAGCTACTCGTGCATAAGGATCCGAAGTAACTGGAAATGTTGGAGCACGTTTTGACTTCAACTAGTCCTTTCAACATTTTTCTCTGGCGGATATATTGTGCAGGACGCTGTTACCATAGACCCTAAATCCAATGTCCTCCTGATCACCCCATTCCGAAAGTGATAAATGTTACCTTTTTGTGATTATTTCTCACCTACCCTGTTAACACCATTGGTTGTTTTGCTAACATTCGGCCGTCCATACCAACCAGCACATTATAAACAATATAAAGCTACATTTTGAGAGAGTTGCGACATAGAGGGACCATTTTTCTTTGGTCACGTGGTTGCTGGACGCAATTTTCGTTCCAATGCAGCACATTCCAATGGGCAGACTAGTCTAGCACCTTGTATTCGCCCAAGCGTTTTCTGACACAAAATGGCTTCTAATCGCAAATTGTCGCAACTCTATGACGGCTCTGAAATTATACACAGTTCGCCGTATGGGGGAGGGGGGCGCACACATAATCTCCTGCCACACCGGCTTTGTACTGCATTGAACTGCTCCCCCAATATCTCCCTCCGCTTCAACCCTCTTTTCAAAATAATACCATTTTCCTTCCCTGCTCCTACATCTCTCCTACATTCCTCAACCCCCTTTCGATAAAAGAACTTTACATGTCGCCTCTGAAGTTTGTTCAAGTCATGCCCTCACTCCACACACAGGTATAGAATAAACTGTGAGTGCATTCCGGTTTGATAAATTGTCTTTGCTTGTCCTCAAAAGCCCGTTTATGATGCGTCAAAAAAGTGTGTCCATCTACTTTACTGGAGCCAAACTATGGTTGCCTCTCATGATTTGCTTTCTAACGGCTATTGATGTCCGATCTCGCTCAACCACTTTGTGATCAATATATGAGTCATCCATGCCATCGCATGAGGGCGCTATTTCGCCATCGCTTTTCACAATTTACAACTCCTAATTTTGTTTTTTAATTAACAATGAAAACAAGAAAGAGTCTGCAAAATATTGAGACACAGCAATAAAACATAAATCCTTTGTGAAGAGAAAGGTAGTGTTTCATTGATAAAAAGTGAGCTGTTTTGGTGTGGATTTCTTCGTTGCAGTGTATAACACTCCAAAAAGTGACTCTTATGGGTTTTAATTTTTTCTAAATTATAAAATAATACATACATCCTTCAAGTAATAAACCATAATATATATCCTTTGTGATGGAACACTGGCCTTTGATTAGTTTAATTTTAAAGATAAATTTAGTGTTGAGTAAGCCGTTGTCAACCCGTGGTCTGGATTTCTTTGTACTGCATGATGACGCATAGCAGTGTCTCACAGAGACTCCAGCACTGTGACTCGTTGGTTTGTCAAAAGTAAGAAATATGAAAGCGTAATGCCTGGGAAAATCAACAGTAGCGCATTAATCATTTGCGTAAGGAATGCTATGGTCTTTGACTTTGAGTGGTTAATTACAAAGATTCAGTTTTCTATAGCGTTTAAAAACCTGGGGAAAATAAATATTAACGAATGACTCCTTGAAGTATTGAATAGTTTTCTTTGATTGGGTTACATATGAAGTTTTAAGAAAGCCATTTAAAAAATCGACCCGTTTGAGAGGCTTTTCTCAGCCGCAGCTGAGTCGTTCCGCTATCCAAAGCAAGCTCAGAGCGGCCTCTAAGCAAGTCTACTTATTACTGCTCTACCGTTTATTTCGGATCTTTATTACGCGCAAGTCCGAAACGAGACTACTTGCAATAGTCTGGTCCCCTGATTACATCACATGTTGATATTTGGGCCATATTGCAGGGTTTAAGACTATTTTGCTCATGTATACTTGTACATCATGTGTATCATCGTACAAACGTTATGTAGTAGCATGACTTTGACCGTCGGGACAATTTCTACTTTTTTTGTATACTACTTAGGGATTTGCCTGTATCTTACCTCAAAGAATAAACTACTCCTGAGCTGTCTCTATAATTAATTGGATTGTCGGTGAGTAAAGTAACTAAGTAAGTAAATAAGGTATCGTACGATACACCACACGGCGGACCGGATCGCAGCATGACACACAGTGTGGAAGTGTGGCACCTTATAAGCCGAGTTAAAATAAATGCAATCATCGTGCATGGCAATACCGCAATATGTCACGTGTAAAATAAATTGAAATTTTTAACTTTGTGTTGTTGTCTTCATCCTTTTTTGTTTTTGCTAGGTAGTAGTAGTATAGGGGAAAGATGAGTTAAAAAAATGCATTGTCACAAACTGTATTCTGTTAAATTATAATTTATATTAATGAAATATTTTCGGCTGCCATTTCATTCATTATTCATTATCCTATGTGTACACACAACGCACAGGGAGCGCTGTCTATTCTCACAAGTTGGAACGGATTTATGCTTCCACTTGAGCATTCATCTGGGTAGTTGCGATAATTGTAACCCTCCATCCTCCCGTTGGTCGCAGAATGGAGGGTTACGTCACAATTATCGCAACTAAAAAAAGAACTATCATTTGGGATAGACCTACTAAATACTAGCCCTACTCCTAGATCTATTCGGTTCGTTCCGCTATCGTCTCCCCGACCTCATATGTCTTCATGTACAAAATCCTATTCGAAACTTTTTCACCTTCACGTTTATGCACCTGGACTTCTCTTTTGAAAATTAGGCTCTATGTATTCATTGTTTTCACAGTGAGCTCGGGGTGGGTCCAGAAAATCCACTCAGCAAAAAAAAGGTGCAAAAAATGATAAATTCCCATCGTTATTCGGAATCGTCGCCTTCCGATAACAAAAATGGCCGCCGTCGCTTGTATCAATGGTATGCTGCGCACAACGCTGGTTCACAATAACCAACGCGTTGCAACGGTTTACGTATAAAAGATAAGCCATTGTGGACCAGTGTTGCGCACAGAATACTATTGAATACTGTCTTAAGGCATGTCGTGGACCAGCGTTGCACGCAGCATACCAGTGATACAAGCGACGGCGGCCATTTTTGTTATCGGAAGGCGACGATTCTGAATAAACGATGGGAATTTATCATTTTTTGCACCTTTTTTTTTGCGGAGTGGATTTTCTGGACCCACCCCGAGCTCACTGTGAAAACAATGAACACATAGAGCCTAATTTTTGCTAGCTCCGTTTTCAAAAGAGAAGTCCAGGTGCATAAACGTGAAGGGGAAAAAGTTTAGAATAGGATTTTGTACATGATGACCTATGAGGGTCGGGGAGACGATAGCGGAACGAACCGAATAGTTCTAGGAGTATACTAGCCCCACCGTGTGTGGCCAAGGAACAGGAATCCTGAATCCTTAGCCACACGTCAGGACCCATGATTTCTTCAGCTCACCGATTAAAAAAAAGAAGCGCATTTCCTACGGCGTATGCTCGGCCTATCATCGGCATGTACTCAAAGAGCAATCCTGTGGGAACCATAAAACTAAAAAGCATTATCCCCTCTAACTATGGAATGTTCCTTTGAACAGGAACATTCTCATTTTAGTAATTATAGTTAATGATCTACACCGAATTGATAATGTACTTGCCGGTTGTGATCTTAAGGTGAAGGTATATTTCAGTTTCTTGCTATTTGTGTTATTTTTGTGCTGTCTGCTCACTGAAATATAATGTAAATGGGCATATTATTTTCAAGAAGCAATGGGGGCCTAATGTGTTGGAGAAATATCAACTGCCCCCAAATTGGCTTCTTTTCCTTCTGTTTGCAAATTGTGCTGAATCAATAACACTAACAGTTTGGAAATATTTTATTGTAGATTACGGAATAAATTTGTTAAATAAAACATGGCTTCTTTGACTTGATAAGGGAAAACAGTTTTGCTTTGGCTCTTTGAGGTTTAGCTTCTTTTGTATGAACCCACAGTAACTGATGTTACTTTTCATTTCAGCTTGGATCCTCACAGACAATGAATGGAAATACAAACCACACAGATAACAAAGGCAGTGGCTCAGTTGAAGAAAAGGTTGTCATCTTAGATGCTGGAGCACAATATGGAAAGGTAATTTATCCCCCTTCCCTCCCCCCACCTGACCTGACCCGACACACACACACACACTTTTCTGTTACCAAGGTTCAATCTCTCATTGGTTTATTTTTGTTGTTTTATTTTTGCACCATCCCCACAAAATCAAACAAATGTTATCACCCCAGTGCTCAAATTTTACACTGGACTGCAGGCCTGAACGAGGCCAGTGATTTTAGTGTTGGGCCAGTGAACAGTTGATACCAATAAAGAAGTTAGATAAAACTTTCCTTACATACCTTAGTGCTTATTCAACTAAAACAGTTAAACATGTTGTTAAATGTAACAGTGTCCAGGTATCAGGAAGTTTTTTTCTCATTTTGTTTCTGGTCTTGGAAGAAAATGTCTGGTCCAGTAAACATTTTGAGCTACAAGCCCCCAAATTTGAGCCCTGCATTTTGTTGGACTTCCCAGATCCCTTTGACAAAACTTGTGGTCAACAGGTAGACAGGTTCACAATGCTGATACATTACATCTACTTGTGCTTTTACTACAATAATGTATTTTAAATGAATGTAAAACTTGCAACGTGATGAAGAACATTGTTTGTGTCTTACAGGTAGCAGACCCTTACATTAATTTATTGGCGTAGCCTATGGGTAAAACACAAATAATACTGTACTTGTCATATAACTGATGACGCTTGAACATGTTGAAGTCAGTTTTGTCAGTCAAAGTCCAAAGTCATTCGATCAAGTCGGAGTCATGAGTCACAAAGGTCGTGTCACAAAGATCATGTCTGAGTCCCAAGTCTAAATCACAAGTAATGTTAAAAATATTTTGACATTAACCCAAACCTGACCTAGTCCAAGTATGAGACTGAGAGATACATTTTTTTGTTATGTACAGGGCTTGAATTTGGGGGAAATATCAATAAGACCGCAGGGCTTGTAGCTCAAAATTTTTACTGGACCAGAATTTATTTTACAAGACCAGAAGCAAAATGAGTTGCACAAGCACTAAGAGAATGTCAATGTCATTTGTCTTGTGTGTAGTACTTCGATAATCAAGAGAATTGAAAGATATTTATCAGATTCCTAATCAACAGTTGTTCACATAAATATTACACCATGAGGTAGGCCCTTCAAACCTATTATTATTCAATTGAAAAATGCAAGACCACCGGGCTTGTCCGGCTGTGAGTTTACTGGCCCAAAAAATGCTAAAATCACTGGCCTCGGGCCTGGGGTCAAGTGTTAATTTCAAGCCCTGATGTACCTCTTTCATCTTTACATGTTTTTGTTTTTTCTTAGGTTATTGATCGCAAAGTAAGAGAGCTGTTTGTAGACACAGACATCTTGCCTCTAGATACTCCGGCATATTTAATCAAAGAAAAGGGCTACAGGTACTTCCATCTTTAATATTAACAATAATCAGATTTCTTAAGGCAATGATTTTAAATGTCATTGTGATATTTTATGTTATTATTTGGCAAATTGCGTACAGAATAATTTTCTTTCTGGTTTTCAGTTTCAATCAATGCCTGCATATGTTCATGGCTTTAAAGACCATTGATTATACCCCAGCAATGAGATCAAACAAAGTTGCAGCACTAACTGATACATGTACATGTACATTGTACACTATACGTGTAGACACTACCTGACTAAGAATGAAATTATGTAATCCTTGTTGCTCATACATATGTAGTTGATCCATATTTTTATATTCATGTAGGGCTATCATCATATCTGGTGGGCCTAACAGTGTGAATGCAGAGGATGCCCCTGTTTATGACCCAGCCATCTTTCATTGTGGTTTACCAGTTCTAGGGATTTGCTACGGACTTCAGGTAAATTACTCAGAGGCTTCTATTTTCCTCACTTTTAAAAGTAAAGCAACTTTGACATAAAATAAAATGAAAATGTTTACTAATGCATTCCTCAATCCAACACCATTCAGTTACTCATTACCTATGTAAACCTGATCCCATGTAAAGCATACAAGGTTTACTAGTGCAGTCCTCAATCCAAACAAATCATGGCATAGAAGTTTGGTGGGTCTGGGGTGGTTAGGGTTAATCTTAAATTTTGTAATTGATATAAATAATATGTCCATAGAAAAGCAGCAATTGAGTTGAAATGACTTAAGTTTCATGAACGCCAAATGTCTTATGCTGTACAATGTACATGTTAGTGTGGACATCTGTTTGTCTCTCAGATGATCAACAAAGAATTTGGTGGCAGTGTACAAAAGAAGTCCGTAAGAGAGGATGGTCAGTTTACCATAAGTGTCAACACTGATGTGACATTGTTCCGGTGAGTATGGTGAGGGTAGAACACAATGTTGTTGGAAACGTTACTCTAGCTGTTTGGAACTAGGAACTAATTGCTTTGGCTTCCAGTCAGGAACTAGGTACCAATGGTTTTGGCTTCCAGTCACGAACTAGGAACCAATTAATTTGTCTTCTAGTCACGAACTAGGAACCAATTAATTTGGCTTTTAGTCAGGAACTAGAAACCAAATACTTCGGCTTCTAGTCAGGAACTATAAACCCATTACTTTGGCTTTTAGAGAGGAACTAGGAACCAATTACTTTGGTTTCTAGTCGGGCTTTGGCCATAATCGAATTGTGATCAATCATCATGTTTTAAAAAAATAGTATGTGAGCAGAATTAAGGGTAGAGGCAGACTCTTGACTAATGATCCTTCGAATGTTGTTGATGTTTTCTGTATGATAAGAAGCTGATTGACAAATTTTCTTCACCTGGGATTCCATGAACATGGTGGTGTCAAACATGACACCAATATTGCAAGCAGTTTTGGATGATTTAATGGTAGCAGTGCCACTTTGTACCTGTTGATCATTGATTTTGTTTTGGTTGTAATTAAATGTAATAATAAGTAGTTCTGTTTAATCATCATTAACTTTCAAGTTATTATTGGTCATCCAGAACTATTGCTCTCAACTCAATCGCATACAGATTGCTCATTAGAATTGCTTAAATCAAAATAGAGGTACATGTGATATCGTCATTATACAAATGTACTTGGCTTCTAGTCAGGAACTAGGAACCAATTGTTTTGGCTTCTAGTCACTAGTCAGGAACTAGGAACCAATTGTTTTGGCTTCTAGTCAGGAACTAGAAACCAATTGCTTTGGCTTCTAGTCTTCTAGTTAGGAACTGAGAATCAATTACTTTGGCTTCTAGTCAGGAACTAGAAACTAATTACTTTGGCTTCAAGAAAGGAACTAGGGGTACGTTCAGATGAGGAGTTAACTTAACCCTTATTCCGAGCACCGCGGGTGTCAAAAAGATAAAAATGACTTATTCCAAATTGGGCTTGCGTTCACACGAGTAAGTTAGTCCTGTCCGCACGGGTTAAACTGACCCACACGTTGATTATCAGGTCATGCATAGCTGACCCCAACCGACCACTTTCCGGTCCATCGTATACACGTACATGTATCAGCTGGGAATTACTTGTGGAAGTCTACGTGCGTTGTTGTTATGATGACGTAACCTTCTGTGGAGAGGTCACATGGAATAAAATAGACCGGATGTAGCAGGTCAGTTGCGTTCCAATGATGGTTTATTGGGCCTCGCAGCGGGAGGTTGGTCGTAAAACCTGGGCTAAGTTACGCTAATCCAACTTTTTTTGAGGTTTAGTTTAGCCCAGTTCTCGCTGACCGGATTTTTGCGTTCCAACGGAGGGTTATTTTAGCACTTTTGGATTAAGGGCTAGTTTAACTCCTCGTCTGAACATACCCTAGATTACTAGAAACCAATTGCTTTGGCTCCTATTCAGTAACTAGGAACTAATTACTTTGGTTTCTAGTCAGGCTTTGGCAATACATTTTCAGCTGATTACAGTGTCTACTTCCTGAGTAAACAGTGAAAAATTGTCACAGTGTTTTCACAAGAATGTTGAATCTATCCATATTTAGCGAGGTGACAGTTGGTACCAATCACATCTCTGACCGCAGCTTTCGGGAACAAACACCAGCCCTCAAAAATCTGAGAAACCATTCATGCATAAATCATTTCTCAGATTAAAAATTTTTGGGTGAAAAATTATCCAAACCATATTACTCCAAAGGGAATCCTTTCTCAAACTAGTTTATACTATCAATAGTTGTAGTGCTTCTCACCAAGTATGTTTTTATATTCATGAAGTACCAATCTATGACCCTACATGTACCTTTAGGGTTGATCATAAGACATTTTGCCCTTTATGGTTTTGAGTACTGTCAGTGTCACATATGAAGCTGTTATATATGTGTACTGTTATTTTGACATTTTTAGAGGTTGACTTTTTGAAAGGCTGACATTGTTGGTGAACGGTTTTCTAATTAAGATACGCATTCTTTGAAGTTAAAAGATCATGTGAGGTGAACTTTACAAGAGTTTATCATGGAGTGTTGACAGGGCATTGAAACTAAGCGACTTATCAAATGTTGTACAAGTAACAGTTATGCTGTGAGTCAAGTAGAGCTTACAATTTGAGAAAAAGCTTCACTTAACCACAAGGCTTGTACATACACCAATGAATCTGTAAGTACAACAAACATTCAGAATAGAAGGTCACAACACCCATTGCTGTAAATGGTTGGATGGACATTTGTACTTCAGATATACACCACAAATATTATAGACATAATTATTATGAAAACTGAGAGTGGACAGTTCATGGTTATGGAAAACTACAACACTGCTGGACATGTTCAGTTGTGTGTTTACTTACAAAACCCCAAAAATGATTGAACTTGGGCCATTTATTTAGTGGATCTTTCAACCCCTGGTTGTGGTTGAATTTCTGTTGGGTTTTATATTATCATATTGAGTTTTTGTTTTACCTTAGGGGCCTTGCAAAGGAACAGAAAGTACTCCTTACTCATGGAGACAGCTTAAATAAAGTGGCAGAAGGTTTCATTGTGGCTGCTACATCAGGAAAGATTATTGCAGGTACAAATATCATGTGAACTGTTTTCTTCATTTTGAAGACACAACATTACCATGGTTTTTAGTAAATTTAAATTTCTTTTCTCTTTGTGTTTTGCGGTATTTATGTATTAATTGTATTGGATTAGTGGAAGTAATGTCTTTTGGCTTTGTGTTTTGTAGTTGTACCGGGGTTAGGGACCGTGGAAAGGTATTAACTGTTTGTTTTGGATTGAATACAGCAATTGCGAGTGAGGAAAAACAACTATATGGAGTACAATTCCATCCAGAAGTAGACCTGAGTGAAAATGGCAAAGAAATGCTGCAGAATTTTCTGTTTCGCATAGCTGGTTTATCTGGGACTTATACAATCACAAGCCGACAAGATTTATGCATTGCTGAGATCAAAGAGAAAGTGGGCTCAAGTAAAGTCCTGGTAAGTTCATTGTACATGTATAGTTCAAGGCTTTTTGTTCTCACTGTTTTCCTGTTTTTATTTCTCTTGTTTATTAACATTATTTTTAATAGTTTTTATAAAAATAAAACTTTTCCAGGGTCTCTCATCACAAGGCCATTAATGGCCACTCTAACAATGCTGCATTAATGCTAGAAAGTAATCTTATGAAAGGATCTCATCTGAAATGCCTACATTATAATTAATTCACTTGATTTGTCTTTTAAGAATAGTCACAGAGCATTAAAAAAGTTCTTGTGGACAAATCTGTAGCCTATTTATTATGGATGAGACAAAGGCTTGATAGTAACCTTCTATCATGATGAAATTGTGTTATATTGCAGGCATTAGTGAGTGGAGGTGTAGATTCTACAGTCTGTGCTGCACTATTATCCAAGGTAAATGAAGTACTAAGATGTTTCAACACGTTTCAACGTCTGTCACTTGCATTGCAATTATGACTTGCTTTATTTGCACCGTATGTTGGTTATGTGATTACTATTTATGTATATGGTGTAACCCTTCCTACACACATTTGCTGCTCTAAGAGGATGGAAATCTAAGATAACATTAAGCCAGGGTCTCATGTTGGATTACAGTTGAGTGCAATTCTTGTGTGAGTGTTCTGGTTTTTCTGAAATCTGTTTTACCCATTTTGGGCATTAATAAATCATACTTTATGTGCTCATATATTTCCTAGGCACTTGATGAGGATCAGGTATTAGCAGTACATATTGATAATGGATTCATGCGCAAGAATGAAACTCAGAATGTACAGGAGTCACTTGAGAGAATAGGTCTCCATCTTAAAGGTAATGGCTCATATTTTTGTCTGTCAGAAGACAAAAGATCTTTCAGTCATTTAAGAATGCATGCTCTATTTCATATTGCTATTCTCATCAGTATGTCACTATTACTAATTACAATAAAAAAACATTGTCTTAACTTGGCATACAAAGAATAATCAATTAAAAAAACCCAATTATTTTCAATGTCCTGCTTACTGTGTGGCCATATTCTTTGATGTGCTGCTACACATTTCTATCTACCAACTTCAGGTTGGAGTTTATATGTTAAAAATCTGAAGCAAGCTAAACGTAGTCTGTGTTTAACATTCGGTAAATAACTTAATACGGCTCAAGGCTCAAATAGTCTTTTGAAAAAAACTACACAACTGCGTTGTATTAAATGATTTTTGCATTGTTTTATTTCTTCCTGCATTAGTTGTGAATGCATCCCAATCTTTTTACTGCGGCACAACAACCGTCCCAGTGAAAAAGAAAGATCCCAAATCTGCTAAGCGTATGACTAAGATGCTAAATACTACGACTGAACCAGAGGAAAAGAGACAGATTATTGGGGATACATTTATGAGGATTGCTGAAGAAGTCTGTATGGAATTGAACCTCAAGCCAGAAGATACCATTTTAGCACAAGGTAAAGATAAAGATATAAGACAGCAGTGAATCACCTCTCTGTGTAGTAACGATTCCCACAACAGACAAAGGAAGGAAATCATTGTTTTTGCTGGTGTCATGTATTAGCAAAATACTTTTTTTTTTCAGGAACTTTGCGTCCAGATCTTATTGAGAGTGCATCCCACATGGCAAGTGGCAAAGCAGATGCAATTAAAACCCATCATAATGATACAGAGCTTGTTCGCCAGCTACGACGTGAAGGTCGCGTTGTAGAACCCTTGAAGGACTTCCACAAAGATGAAGTGAGAGCACTGGGCCGAGAGCTGGGGCTTCCTTGTGATTTAGTACAAAGACATCCTTTTCCCGGTAAGGACAATAAGTGTTGCTTATTTTTATGTATATATTTATCAATGTAGAAAATAATAATGGATAACATTTTATTTGTTAATAGGTCCTGGATTGGCAATTCGAGTCATCTGTGCTGATGAGCCATACATGTGTAAAGACTTTGTTGAGACAAACTCTATTCTACACATCTTAGTAGATTACAATGCAGCAATTAAGAAGGTAAGGTTACTTGCCAAAAATGCAAGATGTTTGTTAGTGCTTGTCATTTTTCAGTTTGTGGCATTGTCTGTCAGCAGTTTGTTCAACAACACCTTGGACTTGTATCTGTAAATTCTTTTTTCTGTAAATTCTTTTTAAAGATGTTTTGTTATTCTTGTTACTTCATTTCCTTAAATCCTTCTTAAGAGTCTTAACAATGTTTAATAAAACCTGTTGGCATTCAGGTCAGCCAGTCCCTTAACAATCTTCACATGTTGATCATTTAGCATTAAGTAAGAATGTATTACAAAAGACAAGGTGCATATAAATTGATAACATTGCACCTTTCAATTCTTTTCCTCCATATTTCAGGTATGTGATTTGTTTGGATTTTTCCTGATTTCACTGATCTCCCTGCACCTTCAAATTTTCTTGAAAGAGACAAACTTGCTATCACAGAGATGAATATACTTCCCTGTGTTTTGACCAAACCTTCAGATATCTATTTGAAATGATGTAGATGTAGGGACATTTAGGGAGCTTCGTTTCTTCGACGAGAAAAATGTTATTTAATTTTTAGGATTGTTTATTTTAAATATCAAGTTATACATACAATCTCATCCCAGGTATTTAATTGTATCATGGTTTATGGTGAATTGTAAAGATGATTCTTATTGTATTTTTTCCAAGCAGCCCCATGCATTAATAGGTCGAGTCACATCATCAATGTCAGAGGAAGAACAAGCTGTACTCTGCTCCATTACATGCTCAGATCAGTACTGTGCAACCTTGCTACCTATAAAATCAGTTGGCGTTCAGGTAAGCCAGTCCCTTGAAAAAAATGCACTGAAATTTATCACATTTTCCCCGTACATTATGTTAGGCATCGTATGTGACTCTAAGTCTCAGGCATGCAACTCTTCCGCGTTTCCGCGGATTTCCGCGTTTTTTAAAATGATCAGCGCTAAAATAAAAAAAGATTTTTCTTTTTTAAAGCCTTACATGTATATATGCTTGGCAACAACAATGTACAACCACAATAATGTGAAATAAGCCTAGTACATGCTAAGAATGCACCTAAGAGCATAATAAACCTCAAAATTTTCTAGGGTACCATTGTGGATCTCATGTCCCTTGGCGTTTTGGCTGCCTCGCTCCGCACTTGCTTTGTGCCTTTGAAAATTTCCTCTTTTTTTTCATCGGGCAGTTGCATGCCTGAAGTCTGACCCGCCAGGGAATGACATCTCACCTGGTGTGTTTTTGTGCTTTTTGTTAAAGAGAAATGATGAAGAAGGCAGCAAGTTTTGTTCATGAAGTAAATGTTTGTTTAAATGCGGCAGACTTGTTTGGGTTTTGTGAGTTTTGCAAAGGGAAGTAAGAAAACTTTTGGGTAAATGTGTATTCTTATTTTTCCTGTAACAAATCTTTTTAAATGTAAGCAACTGTAAGTGAGTACAAAGATACTAACTGGAATACAAGAAGCTGGCAATATTATGTCAGCTGTTCATTTTACCTTTAGAGTAGGCAATATTTGTACTTGGTAGATGCTCCTTTATCTTTATCAATTTGATTATAAACGTTCCAACATTCAGCAAATTTCCACTGTATAATGTCTGTAATGGAAAGTACATGTCTTGTTTAACATTCTAGGGAGATGGAAGGACGTACAGTTACGTAGCAGGGATAAGTACTCAATCTGATCCTGACTGGGAGAAGCTTCTGCTACTCGCTAAGATGATCCCTAAAATATGTCATAATATCAACAGGTACTGTAAGAACAAGTAGTGATTATCAAAAACTTAAACAAACTAAGGGCATCCCTTTTTTTTCTGTGGTTCCTATTTCTTACTCCTACTTTTGACCTCAAAAGAGTCGGATTGGATTGCCCTATGTTGTTTGAGTAGCACTGTGACTTGATAATATAATAATACCAACATTTATAACGCGCCCTAATCATGCAGGCATGCTCTAGGGCCCTGAACAAACTAAATCTAAAAATTATACTGGCTAAAATTTAAACAAGAACAATTGAATCCAAGATTAAAAGCGAGTTAATTTAAGATATAAATTATGACAATGACAATTAAAAGAAAAACAGTATACAATAATTCGGGTAGTGTCAGAAAAACTTCTTGAATGCAATCCCCAAAATTGCAAATAATAAGGAAACAATATCTTGTTTGTGCTTTTTGCATCATTTTATTACACACTTTATACAGCAGCAATGAACAAAAAATTCTAGTTTTTTTTTATGCGACCGACCAAAACCTGCTTCAATTTTAAATAATTATGGGAAGCATATAACAAAAAGAAATTTATTGCTTTTCTCCTGAGAAAATTAAAACAGTTCTGTTACCAGCAAATGTGTAAAATGAAACCAACTTAATATGGGTTTGAACAAAGAATAATTGACTGGAACGATTAACCAATAGTTTCCCTGGGTTATTACTTGATATTTAATGTTAAAAAGTCACATTGATCCCCTGGCTGCCGCTTCCCAGGTTGTATCATAAACTTGGGTGTGATCTCTGGCTACAGAGCAGCTAATGGTTATATAGCTTCTGACTGGCACCTCCGAACAAAGATATTGACTAATAAGGGAGACAGTACAAAGTACAGTACATGAGTTACAATTTTGTCTATCAGTATAAAGAATCATCATTAGGTACTTGTACATATTTTTTTTATTAGATCAAAACAGATCCTTGTCAAGTTGTCTGAACATGTTTAACATGACAATTTTGTGTTGTTTCTGCAAGTGGTGACATTATTATGTTTTCTCTTCTACATGTTTTCTCTTCTTCTAGGATTGTTTATATTTTTGGTCCTCCAGTTGAGGATTCAATTACAGATGTTACCCCTACTCTT
This sequence comes from Pisaster brevispinus, assembly GCA_023634235.1. NCBI lineage: Eukaryota > Metazoa > Echinodermata > Asteroidea > Forcipulatida > Asteriidae > Pisaster > Pisaster brevispinus. Next base: position 17,040,818 of record JAMKCF010000002.1, read on the forward strand.
CTCACACCAGGTGTGCTGGGCACACTCCGGCAAGCTGACCACTTAGCACAAGCAGAACTTGTCCAAAGTGGTAAGATATCTTTTGCTAACAAAAGCTTAAACTTTACTTGACTTGAGCTAAAAACCTATGTGAATATATTTTCTTGTCTTTTACTTATTTTCTGCTGTGTGATTTTTTCTTAGAAATAATTGACTACTTGACAAATCTGTGTGTAACTTTGTTTCTTGTGTTTAAGCAATTTACATATCTGCACTTATTTTATTTTTTCATTTGGAATGATGCTACCAATTGAAAGTATACCTGAAACATGTTTAGTTTTTACTTACTATTATCCTACAAAGTCAAAGAGTAAAGCTTAAATGTACATGTAATAAAATAGCATTTATTTATATATTTCTTGGATAGCACTGACACTGTTATTTTTATTTTATATGCATATAGGTTTGCTACAATTCCAGTTTAAAAAGGCATAATTTTATGTTGTAATTACAAGTGTACAGTCTCAAATTTGTCATTACTCTAAACTTTAATGAATGTTAGATTGAAACATATTCATACAGGGTACCTGTTATCTTCATCAGAGGTACCTGTTTGTGACATTGTTCCCTCTTATTGAACTGTGTAGGCTATTACAACAAGATCAGCCAGATGCCTGTTATCCTAGTGCCTGTTCATTTTGATCGCTGTCCCACAATGCATCAGCCTTCTTGTCAACGAAGCATTGTCATAAGGACATTCATCACAAATGACTTCATGACAGGGATACCAGCACAACCAAGGAAGCATTTACCAGAAGAGGTATAATTCAAGAAAACCAATACTATGAAGTTTGGATGCTTTTTCTTTCTTTAATTTAAATTCTTTAATGACATATGATTAAACTTTTCATAGTTCTCTTTGTGCACATGTTCCTTGATTTTTATTTATTTTTTTCCATTACGACTAACATGTTTTAAATAACACATATGAAGTGTAAGACATTTTCTTTTCATTTGGCCTTTGCAGTCCTAACTTTCTTTTAAAATTTGTTTCTTTTTATTTTGTATTTTCTAAAATCCTGTAGGCTCTTGATAGAATAGTGAAGAGTGTGTTGACTGTTCCTGGCATATCAAGAGTAATGTATGATCTGACAGCCAAGCCACCAGGGACAACAGAATGGGAGTAATGACATTCTTGCTGTCTGCAGGCTGGCATTCTGCAGTCTGGTAATAATTTGTAGTGTTGTGCTCTGTAGTGTGCCATCCTGCAGCCTGTCATTCTGCATTCTGCAGTCCATATTCTGCAGTCCAGCATTCTTCAGAGCGGCATTTTAGCAACCTGGTGCTCTTTTGATTTTTAGTCCATAGTTTTCTGCTTACAGATTTTACTGAAAAGAATTGTTTTTGCTCACTGACAGAAATAATCTTGGAGTTTACAGGAAAGTTCAGAGTAGCAGCTGTGCATTGACATGTTTATTGAGTCACTTATTTTTGCTAGCAAAAAAGAAAAGAAAAAAAAGACTGAAAATGTAGTATGCCCTTTTTTGACATGTAGCACTAGTATGAAGTTCACCATAAGCAGTTTTTGTTGTTGATGTTTTTACTTTGATGGGTTGTATTCTGATAAGGTGCTGTTTTTCAGCCATAAGTTACCTATGCCAGCACTGTGCATGCACTACGCAGGGTGGATTTCCTATACGAAGAATTCAATTTATCAGTCCAGTTGCCTTCATTCAAGCAGCCTTGCTTACTGATTGGCACTGCAATATGGTCTGCAGTCTGTGTGATCTGCAGAGTGGTATTGTCCAGACCCACAGACTGGTGGCATACACTATGCAGGGTGGATTTAATTCTACAGTCCAGTTCTCTTCATTCATGCAGCATTGCAATATGTACAATATCTTATGATGTCCCTGGACTGTGGCACTCTCCCATTGCCATTCAGTGCTCCATGCTTGACTCACTCACTCATCCCAAGACCGCCGTGCTGGTCATGGGGGTACCATGATGGATGCATCTTTTGTCCGGGAACGCCACAGTTTTCTGTCCTCTGTCAAGCATACAAGGGCAGCAATGTTTCGGCCTGTCCAATCTCAGATGTTGTCAGACAAGGACTTCCTTTGTCTGCCTCTTCGTCGCTTGCCCTCAACTGTTCCTTGGAGGATGGTTTTGGACAGGGAGTCGTGATGAGACACATGATCAAACCAGGCAAGCTTGCGGCGTTTCACTGTTGAAAGAAGTGGTTCCTGAATGCCTGCATAGGTGTAGATTTGCTGACTGACAAAGTCATTTGTCTTGTTCTCTCTGTATGAGATGCGCAGGATCTTTCTGTAGCACTTATGCTCGAATGCCTGAATTCTTCGTTCCATGTCAATTGTAAGTGTCCAGCTCTGACACCCATACAGGAGAATGGAAACCACCAGCGACTTGTACAATTTAACCTTCGTAGGGAGGCTGATGGAGCTGCTTTTCCAGATCAGATTCAGCCTTGTCACGGCAGATGAGGCACGGCTGAGTCTTGTTCTGATTTCTTTGGTTGAGCTGCCATCCTTGCTCAAAGTGGACCTAAGATATTTAAAGCTGTTTGTTTGCTGTGTGTGTTGACCAGAATCTTTCTTTTTTCTGAACTGACTTCCATTCCAAATGCTCCTGCTGTCTCTTCCAGTCTGTTGGTGAGATTCTGAAGTTCTGCCTCACTGCCTCCCATAAGCTCGATATCGTCAGCGAAACGCAGGTTGCAGAGAGGCCGTCCTCCAATGGACATAGAGGTATGGAAGTCCTTAAGTATCTCCTGCATGATGTTTTCCAGGTAGATGTTGAACAGTACTGGTGAAAGGGGACAGCCTTGTCGAACTCCAACTGTTGTTTTGAAGAAGTCTTCAAGGTTGTGTTGTTCAGGAGGACTGCTCTGGTGGAATCTTAGTGCTTCGATGACTTGGATAAGGTTACTGTCAAAGTTGAAATTTCTTATCACTTGCCACACGCCTTCCTGCCAGACGCGGTCGAAGGCTTTCTTGAAGTCATATAACATCAGTGCATGATACTTCATGAAGGCAATAACTGCCTCCATGCATCTGGTCATTGCTTTGATGCCTCTTGAAATGTTAATGTAAAAATGTAAATTTCCCTGATAGAGGTGCCCTTTACTAAAGAAAAGCTGCTTTGCACTGACAGGAATGAAGTATCAGGCCTGAAGTTTATTCTTGAATTGGGTACAACCGTGGGCGGTTACAGGGGTGATTTAATTCTTAAAACTAAATATTTCATTTGAAATTTGACTATTTTTCTATGATGTGGCAAGCTTTTACGATGTAGCAGCTCCTTAGCAGAACTGTTGATCATGTACATATTGTTATGAATAGGCATTCTAAGGGAAATTATACAGATGGCTATAATGAGGGTGAAATACTGAAATAATTTGGTTCATCAATACAAATTAAATGTATAATTTGATTAAGTAAGCTGTGCAAAACAATCTTCATAAACACCCCTTGAACTAATCACATTGAAATTTCAAGCATACACCTAAATGCTCAAGTCTCAGCCTGAATTATAATTGAAATATACATATACAAATTATTGGCATCAATATTGTATTTAATTTGATTAAGTTACTTTGTGTTATTTTGTGGTTTTCTTTTATTATATTTTAAAAAGAAAATAGAGATAGCTGTTGCAAACTGCTTACCAACCAAAAGCACCTATGGTATAAATGCACAAAATTGTTAACAGCCTCACGTTTCGCTAGGGTCAAAATGTGAACCCATCCTCTCATTTTGACCCTAGCAGAGTCTTTCTCAAAGCCTTTGAGGAAGACTCTGCTAGAAGGGTTGAATATAAGGCCATTAACCATTTCTTTGGTAAGGCATTTACATTTATTTTGTGTAGCACCAGATATTCTGAAGAAGTGGTTCGTGAAGATTTATTTTTTCCCTCAATGATTTTTTCCCCCCACAAAACATGAAGGGTTTTTATGGAAAATAATATCTAAACTTTGCCGGGCAGTAAATTTTGCGATTCATTCTTGGAATGTTTTATTTTTGTCTTTCACTTTCTGTGTAGCAACTTTAAATTTAACTGTAATTATATTTTGTTTTGCCTGCTTTATTTGATTGTAGTGTATAATAATATTATGTCATAATGGTTGGTTTTTGTGTTTGCTCAGTTTGTTTCAAGGTTTGAGTCTTCAGATAATGTCATATTTCTTAGAATTACGGGGTTAAGAGGAAAAACAAGATACGTGTACAACTATCTTAAAACTTGAATTTACCCATCGGAAAATCAATGATGTACTCTCCCTTTTACTTGCAAGTAGTTCATTTTTGATCTGTGCAAGGCTTATTATTTGCAACCCCTAGGGAGGATTTCCATATATATGTATCATTATGACAGCCAATTTACTATTAGTTATCACAAGCGTGAGTGGAATACAGGAAAATATAGCACTTCTCCATCCCATGTCCAATGGGGTTGAAGGCCGAGTTGGATGTAGGACGCAGATCGCTATTTTGTCAATATTCCATGACCATAGATGCGATAAAAAATGTCTTTTTCAGCTACCAAAAGACATGCAAAAATAAAAATTATAAGTCTTGCACAAACGTAGGCATGTATACTGGAACAGCAATGCATGCACCGTGAGATGTAGGGTCAAAGCTGTGGTATATGTAAATATATCAGGGCTGTTGACCAATCAGTATCCAGGAATTACCTACGCTGGAAGATAAAATGTCATATGCAATGATTAGTATCCATAAGTACTGCAGAGATATGGGCAGATGAGCAAAGACTCTGAATTTACAATTCAACAGTTACACTAGTTAATATTCTGTTTCAGATGAATGGGATGTTATTTAAATGTACAATTGATTTAATTTGACATCTGAAGAATGTATGTGAAGTTTTGTACAGATTGTCTCATTTGGAGGAGTGTTTTATGTGCCTTTCACAGGTTGCATCACTATAAAAAATGACTGTTTTGCAATAAAACAAAATAATAAAATAAAATTGTCTAGACAATCCAAAATATGTTGTGGTTAAACAATTTATTTTACAAAGTGTATTAACTTTATAATTCAACATACTGTTTATGATGTACATATCAGTTTCAATCAAAGACTGCAAAACAGGAACACCCACCCCCCCCAAAAAAAAAACCAACAACACCCTCCCCCCCAAAAAAAAAAAAAAAAAAAAAAAAACAATAAAAAAATCATGGAATTTATACAGCAGTCATGTATGTTATGATTGAGTTTTACAACCTAATTATTACTAGTTGGATTAATAACAACACACTATGAACAATCTGAATCAAGACTAAATTCCAGCTAAAACAAAACACTCTGTTTCAGCCAAGGGTTACAGGTTGATATCCTGCTTCATTGTTCAAGAGTATTTGGTGAACATCTGACTGAAATAAGCCACACTGTACAACCAGTGAGTGACTACTTAACGTAGACAATTAAGTGCTACACAAGCAATCTTTACTAAAGTAAGCTGTTCAATATATATTTACATGTACATGTATATGAACTTCAAACAGTTTAACAATCCTTGTTTTTCGCCAAAAGTTGTGCTTCTGTTGGCGAACTGTTAGCTATTACTAATTATTTTAATACTGAACAATCAGCTTACTCCCTAAAATATTCTCAAACTGCATCATCCAAAACTCCTCCAAGCTCATTCCTTATAGTTTATTACTTCCTTTATGGTTTTAACAGTTGTTGATTGACAGCACAGACATCAACCATACTTTGCATTGGGCTGGGCCTTTCAATGTTGTAAGAGTAGTTAGTATTTTAAGAATTTAACCAGGACTGTGTTAAATTATTCCTGGTCCTTTCTCTGTGATCAGTTACACCATAGAGCAAGGACTACACAATGTACATATCTCATAGCTTTGATATAACGACTTCACCATAAAGTGAAGAAAGAATTGGGACAGGGATTGGGACCTTCAATTATGTACAGGGAATCTGTACATGGAACACTTGCCTGATGCTCCGACACCACCCCACTGCACCACCTCCTGCCACACCCCCTCCCATCACCTGAATAATTTCATTTCAATTCAATTCACTTTATTTCCGCATCAAAGCACATAAGCCACACACATAGTTAGACAAATCTAAATATTAATAGTAGGATAATAACATGGGGTACACAAATATAGCCCCAAAAAAGGAATTAAAACAAAGCTGCAAAGATGTGGATGGAGTTTATAATGATTCTTCTTGCTCAGGGTTGTTCAACTTGGAGTCTTAATGTTGAACTGAATTAATGCAAACAATTACAGATAAGCAATGCTACATTAGTTAAGTTATCTTTGAGATATACCCCATCACTTGAGGTGTGTGTATCCATGCAAGGGAGTAGAACTATACACAACTCTGTATGGGCCTTTGTACACACAGGCCATAACAAGCAATGGAACTCCTGTGCATTAAAGCAGACAATGGCATGCATAACACTTGAATTTATATGTACATTATAGCAACACTCTATAAACCAACCAACCTTATGTACATGTACATTTTTGTATATATGCCCGTTTAATTTCTCTGAGCTACTTGGGACTTGTCTGCCACCATTGCTCTACTGTTATGGAAGGTACTACCCATGTACACATAATGAATCCTTATACAGTTGTATCAGTTTCTATTTTATTTTTTATTTTTGGAATAATCCATGGAAATGATTTCATTCAAAATTTCAGAAATCACAAGGAATGTAAATGACAGGTGGTTTTCTTTAGTCATTTTAAATATAAAAGCTGTAGTTTTATAATATCTCACTGATTGAATTGTTTCAAGTGGTTTGCAAAAGCTACCGGTTACCAATGTTATTCCAGTTCATTGTTAATTCCGAACCTGTGAAGTAAAAAGTCAATGACCTTTAACTTCATATCCTACTGATTAATTGGTTTAGTGCTAAAAGATAACATTAAATCTTTCAACATTAATTCTACCAATTTCCGACTGAAAAGGTACTGGTAGACCTACATGACATATGCACAGACCTAACAATAACCACTAGTTGCAGGTATTGTTTACAAAAAGGGCTGTCCAGGACTTCATTGTTGGAATCTTTGCCCGTTTCTTTATTGTGCCATGTCCATAGAGAAATACAACTAGTACAAGTGAATTGTTGAAACATGAACACTGGGCTGTTTGTACACCCTTTTGTGCATTCTATCAGTTTTTTCTTTAAAATTTAAACCACACTTCTGAGTTGTTTTCTACCCACAAACAGAACCTCATAATATAGTAGTCACTCAGTACAGAAATTTGCTTAGAACTCTGAACAAACTCTTGCTCCAAAGAAACAAGATACCAGCCCAAATGCCAAGTAATATACATCACTTGGGATTCCCTGCTCCTTTTGCATACCTCATGATCTTATTAATTTCAAAGCATTTTTTTCTGCTGGACAACTTTACTGAAACTGTGCCGTCAGTCTGCTACACATCAAACAAAACTCTATTCTTATCTTGTAAAAGTTGCATCAATTTGCGTCAATGAGGGAAGTGTTAACTTGACCTTCTTACGATACATTGGATCCTTGGCTATAGGGTTATGCTCAAAGTATACCGTCTGTAGCTGTGTTGCATTCTTCAGTTGCTCAATGTCAGGCCAGTGATCAAGCTGATTACCGTTGAACTGTGAAAAGAAACGAGTTTTGTTGTTAACCATGTAGTCACAAGGCATTCGTTCGTAAAAATAATCTTTTTTCTGAATCCAGACATAATAGTAACTGAAATGCCAAACCTGTGTTCTTTATAAAGCTGATGTACATTGGTGGAAAAAGTATTGTTTAAAAATGAGCTCTGTAATTTTGATTGATTTAGGGTTAATACGTTACAATTCTTGACACTTTTGTTCAAGAAGGTTCTGTTAATATAAAACTTGATAATTGTGCTGGTCTTCCCAAGAAATGGATTTGTCTGAAATGCTGGGGTTATTTTATTATAAACTTGAAAAGGAAACAGTAGCCAGCCTGGTCTTATTTGGAAAGTTAAATATCAGCAACTCTTCCTACCCAGAACTCTTCAAGATTTGTTAGATGGCCAACATTCTCAATGCGGGAAATCCGATTACTTGCAAGATCTAATGTGGTTAAATTCACCTGAAAAATGAAATAAAAAAACCAAAACAATTAAATGTATTAATCAGCTAGGTTAAACAAAAATAACTTAAATATCAGGTCTGGTCATCAGGAAATGCAAGTTCTTTTTTTCTGACATTCCTTTCCTGTGATTAAACACTATGGTAGTAGTAGTTGGATGTCCAAACATACACGATCAAAATAGAACTCGTTTTAATACTGCAAACAGGTCAGGTATAATCACTAACAAAACAGAGTAATGAAAACAGGAAGTGAAGTACGAGCGACCTCAAGAGGGCACTAGACTGAACTTGCGGACTACAAAAACATTAAACTTGTATGTGTGACAATTACTGGTTCATACCTTCTACATTGCCTTAACTTGATTTAGTTATTGTGTTATTGTGCATTTTTGTTTTTTTTAGAAGTGCTACCTTTTTTCCCTAGTTGATACCCTAGCCTTGCCAGACTTCACTTTCTAGACTCAAGTTGGTCAGAATACTGATGTTGTTTTGTTATTACTACTCTAGCCCGAATCGGTGTTTGTCTTTATCTACTTACATTACATTGAAGATTTTCAAGTTTCTGAATTCCATTATGGCTGATGTAAAGTTCCTCTAAACATTCTAAATCATCGAGACCTTCCAGCTTGGTGATTCTGTTGCTCTGTAAAACATGACAATAAAGTATTAATGTAAACCAGTTATTTACTTATTTATATATATTTATGTATTTAAAACTAGTAGGGGAGATACTTTTGATCCAAACCGGACCATCGTCAGATGTAAAAAACAAGCACAAACAAAAACATATCCATTTATAGCAAAAAGAGGAGAAAATAACTATGGGAAGGCATCCTGAGAAAAGGCAGGGACATTTTTGCCAATCAAAGTTATTAATTTACAGACATATGGGTGGCTAAAAACCAATCAGAGTAAAGTAGTGAGGTCAAAAGGATGGTCAATGCCAGAAAATGAAAGGATGGATTACTGGACCATAAGAGTGGTAACTGCATTAGATTAGAGGGCAAGCTGCATCAGAGATAATGCAACTAACAATTGGGCCAGGACACAATGTTTATTTATTTATCTATTTCAGATGGGGAGGAAAACCCCCAAGTAAGGGAAACACACGCAATTAGGTAGGGACTGAAAACCCAATCCACACGCAAGGCTCCGGTCTGAGGTGGGATTTAAACCAGGGTCCACAAAGACAGGGAAAGAAAACACTGAGCCAACTTGAGATATGACATGTGCATACATGTACAATGGAGGTTGCCAAAGTTCTCAAACATTATATAAAGTATTGCCTATTATTTTCTATTGTTTGACCTTTACAATGGTGCAGACAAATTAGTATCAAAAGGAACAGAAAGAAATTCAATAGTCTTCTACAGACATACCTGTATACTCAGAACTTTCAGCTTTTTGAGAGGACTTAAATTTTCTAACTTGCTGATCTTGTTCTTGCCCACAAAGAGACTCTCGAGGTTCACTAATGAATCAAAATTCTCTAATTTCTAAAAAGAAAAAAACAATCATACAAGAATTGGAAAGATAACAACAAAAAAGGGCACTACAATCTGAAATGATATAAACAGAACACTCTTAGAAATGTTAGAAAGCACATTGTAACTCAATCCAAGACAGGAACATACATTCCAATATCTATTGCACTGTTCTTGAAATGTATTTTTAAGATCTTTCGTTTAAAGTCTTGTATCCATTCATTCTCAATGATTAGAACCAGGAGATGGTTTTGCTTTCAAAGAAACAGCTAGTCAAGTTTTACAAATATTTAAATGTAAATTAGAATTGACATATCACATACCACAATTCGATTGTCACCAAGTTCAAGCATTGTCAATTTGCTGAGGTTGGATAGACTACTGATGGAAGAAATCTTGTTGTGAATTACAAACAACTTCTGAAGATTCACAAGGGTGTCAAGATTTTCAAGCTTTCTTATCTTGTTGAACGATAGGTCCAGTATCCTGCATACAAAAATTTGTACTTTTTTATCATTTTTATTATTTATTCTTTCCTCATGTAAATGAAAGACTTGTGGGGATATTAAACTACAGAAAAGTATCTGTTGCTTAGCTGAATTATTGATTCCACCCACCTAATGGATTAAACTCAGTAGTAGTGGTTTTAGGCATGAAATGAATTTGCCCTACATAACTGGGAGAACAAACTACTGTACTTTGAATCACACTGAATCAAGCTGGATCAATGCATGGCATTATAAGCCCATTATTACATCACTGGGTTTGTTAGGGTTGACATACGTTAAGTTGACAAGTGTCTCAAGGTTTTCAATCTTAGTGAGAGCGTTGTCGTAAACATCCAGCTCAGTCAGAGTTGTTAATCCTTCTAGATTCTCCAACTTCTTGATGAGATTCTGGCGCAAACATAATGTCTGTGGATTGTAAACAAATTCTATGAACCACGTGATCTTTGTTTCCACTGGGAAAGTATTAAACAGCATACAGTTGCACAATTATAACATTTTTTCAGTGTTATATGTTTCTTCTTGTGAACACAAACAACTACAATTAAAAACAAATAAACCACAAATTATACTCTGTAATCATTTTTTTTTTACTTTACTCAAGTTATCCCTCATTATATCAGGAAGATAAAAACCTTGTTACCAGCTCAGTTTTGTGAACTTACCTCAATTTGTGTAAGTCTTTCAAATCCTTCAATTTTCTCAATGCGTCTATGGTTTAAATCCACATCCTGCAGGTGATAAAAAAAAACCCCAAATAATATCCATACACATAACTCAGGTCTTTGTTATTGGACCTTCTTCAATGTCAATGATATTAAATGACAACATTTCCAGAACACATTATGGGGCCCACTGCTCCCATGACTAAACAAATACCCACATTTCTTTGGACCAATTCAGGGCTAAAAATCGAAGCAAGTAACTTGAGCTAGTTACATTGAAGAAAAGGGTTAGTAAATTCACACCTGAAAACTCCCAACATGGACCTTATGTAGTTTTTCAAAAAAAGTTTTCTAAATAATTGTTTGAACAAACTTAGTTACTTTGTCTAGTCCAAACTTCCTCTCAAATGGTCGACAATTGTTGAAGTGAGTATAAAATTACTATTTGTTGTAAGCTGTGAGCCATGTCATGCCTGTGGATTGGGACAATACTTTAAAATTTAGCTAGATAGATCTGCATTATTACCAAATCATCAGGGTTAAGATCTATAGGAGGTAAATTCCTAGGAGGAATTTCTTGAACTCCTGGTCCTCCTGCTTCTTCTTCGTCCGAGCCCTCATCAGAAACAACATCTAAGTTATTAAAATAGAAATCATCCAAACACATCCGTCAAAATATGTTGACAAATTCAAAACCTTGTGCTTAATAAACAAACAGTTCTCAAAGATTTACTAGCAATTACAAAATAAACTTTGTTACAACTCGATCATATAGACAATAGTCAAAAATTTTACTAATCTGCTGATATCTGTATACTGAGTTAGGATAACCATATTAATTACAAATACATGTAATTACAAATGTAGCTGACTTACTCTCAATTTTAATTTACTGACTGACACACACATGGATTGGAAATAGCAAGTGCCTGAAAAGTTCACTTTTTTTATCTTGATCTTGATCTTGATATAATAATTGATCAGCTCCTTACTAAATACTAGGTCAAGGATTAGGAACAACACTCAATATCATGACTCATTCATGAGGCCAGGTCAAGCATGTGTCAAGAGGGCAAGAGCTCATGAGTCCTAGTTAGATTTTAAAGCAAATTGGTCAGCTGTATGGTTGAATCTAATTAGTCACAAGCTTTTGACCTACTCGACCTACTCCTGTGTAGGCTGTAGTCCTAGCCTGATGCTATTTTAACCTCCATCTATGATCTGTACTTGTGGTTTTTTTTTTTAACTTAGAGCCTGATAAAGTGCCAATGATGGTCTCTGCTACAAACTTTGAGTTTGAATCATCATGACACATCATTCTTTTTATTTAAATTTCGAATCCGATCTTTTGATGTAAAAGTTACATAAATGTTACGTATAAACTGTCAAAGATGTATATTACCAGTTTGTGATTTTGATTTTTCTTCCTCTTCCTGATTTACAGAGTTTTCGGATGTACTGTTGGTTGCCATCTTTCACAGTGTCTTTTGCTCGTTTTTTATTATCAACAAAGCTGAATAGCGCCCTCTTGGGTTTGTACCTTGGAAAAAATCACTAGAATTTACCTCCGTCCTCTTTTTCATTTACTCGATCCCGTGGTGGTATTTATAGTTTTAACATTACTGAACTGGAGGGACAAGGTTGCCATAATTAAACCACTGGTAAACAACAGACATACATTCGAGTATGGGCGTAGGTCTACATAGTACCAGCTTGTCAGTGTTGAAGTAATGGATGCACGGTGTATTGTCGGATGACGTCGCTCGTGTGTTTAGTCTATGGTCATTTGTGTGGTGTCTTTGCATTTTCACTTTACAATTCCATCTCTCTAAATAAACTTTATAACCAAAATGTCTTTTGATTACGAGAGTGTTTTATGTGTTAAACCGGAGGTGCAGGTGTTCACAAAAATACCAGCAAGATCATCAAATCGGGGTTTTAGGTAAGTTTTCACGGCTTTCAACATAATTTAATTAGGTATATACTACTATAATTATTAAGTATTATTTTTATTTTAATTAATTTATATTTTGTGAATACAAATTTAGCCTATCTTGTTTGTTGTGGGGCTGAGTGTCATGCACCTCTTTTATTTAGAATCGGTCTTAAGTCTGTAACTTAGTTAGTTGCAATGTCCATCAAGTTTAAAATAGTAGTACTACTACTTTTTACTAGCTACTTATTACTAGGCCTATGATGTCTAGTTTAGTTACTACTTTCAGGACTTTGTTTGCATACACTTGTTCAGTTCTTGAAGACTTCCAACATGTCCAAAGGGAAACCAGCATAGCAGTCCATTCACCCCCAGCAAAGTGGCCAACATAAAGTCACCCTCTATAATTTAGCTAACCCTAGCAAAGTCGCCTCGCATACATTACAAACTCAAAGTCGCCCCTCACAGTCACAAAGACGCCCCCAACACTAACACTAACAGAGTCGTCCCCCACCAAAGAGTCCCCCCCCCCCCGACAGAGTCACCCCCAGACAAAGTTCCCTCCCCCCTGACAAAGTCGTCCCCCGACAGAGTCTCCCCGACTACTTTTATTTATAGGGTGTAGGATGGTTATTTACCACTTTATTTATTTGTGTTTTAAGTAGTAGTACGTAGTTTGAATTTTCAGAAAATGATTACATACAAGTACTTTATTATTTTTAATTTTAGTATTCTGTTTTCAAATATTTGTTAAATTGTCTTACATTTCAAGCCCTACTTTATTGGGGTGATGGGATGGTTATATTATTTATTTACTTGTATTTTATCATGGTTTTATTAAGTTGTTTTGAATTGAGACAATATTTTTAATAAAGTTATACTTTGTTTGGGAGTACGTGCTCTCTACATATTTGTATGCAATAAAATTTTCATTAATTTGTGTACTTATCTGACATTTACTAGACCCAGAAACTGGGGCACTGTACTCCTTTGAAAGAAATGTTTGACATCTCGCTAGTAAGACTGAAGTAATTTCTAATCATCAACAATTAAATTAACTGTTTCACCTTTTCAGAGCATCAGAATGGAAATTAGATAGCCCAGATTGGATTGGGAGACTACGGATTGTGGCCAGAGGAAAAGATTGCGTTATTAAACTCGAAGACAAAACAACAGGTAAACTTTCCTAATGTAAGGATTTGTTGTATATGTAAGACCAAGCTATTTAAATTTACAATTAATCAGCATAGATCCTTGTTACCTAATATCATTCTGGTTAAGTTGCAGGATTTTGAAGGCACTCACATAATACATTTGGGGTTTTGCATCTCCCAAATCAGGCTTTGTAGACCTTGAACCCTATGGGCACAACAGTCAGCAATTTGGTTCTCATAGACATGCATGTTTTGCAATGGGCTATTCATTGGACTACATACAAAGTTAAAGCATGCGATTGAAATGTTGGCGGTGTAACTGTAAATATGGGTCAATCGTTGTCTTTAACATAGAATATCAACCAGAAGTGAAGATCAAATTGATATTACTTCTGTGCAAAAGTTTGAGCAGGCTCAACATGCTCAAAGACCTACAACATGTACAATTGGATGTCAAAATTGTGTTGAAATTATCAGTAGGCTTAGTTCTTGATATATGAATTTTTGAACCGACAGTCAAGGTCAAATGGAGTCGCATACTTTGTAGCATTTGTTTAGTTTTTAAAGACCTTTCTGATAATGTAGGCATATATATTGTAAAAAGCCAACATGTGGTTCAGGATTTTTTTATGATTTTTTCAAATAATAAACTGGTAACACTGGTTGACTCAATCAGGCATTGCTATACTGATCTGGGAGGCCATGTGAGAAATCTGTAAAAATAATAGTCAACCAACTTGTATAGCGCCCTCACGTAACAACTTCCCATATTTTGTATTCTCAAAGGATTTGTACACAATTTTTATGAGCATGTAAGCTGATATTGAACATTGTCACATCTGGACAAGTCATATACCATGGACATGTGGCTTTATATTTTAGAATTTAATGTAGTTAACAAAACAAATGACGCTATCATGACCTCATCAGGTATCAACTTACATCTAATTGAAGGATACTATTTTAAAAATAATGTCTTATGAACGGCATGACATACATGTAAATTCATAATTTGTGCGACAAATTGTAGCTCATAACAAGTGTCACATTTCATGTCACAGTACACATGGCCAAAATTTGACCCTTCTGTCCGGTCCAAACTGTCATCTATTTATCAGCAAAACTTACCAAGAATTTTCAGATATTTTCTGCCTGCAAATTAACACTTAAGTTGTCTTTATTGAGCTCAGAAGTTCTTACTTCTTGATGCTACTCTCTACTTTTATAAGACAATCATACGTCTCCTTAAGGAGTACTGTTGTCACATTGAGGCTGGAGCTTCTGCCTTTTATTATTTATATCTTTATGAGAAAGAGTGAAGAACCGTATTGTTGATCTTGTTGGTTAAGAGTTTGGATTGATGTTACAACCTCTCTCCCATCGTAGGCTTGTAGCCAGCCTCTGTCTTTTTGTGGTAAATGTTCCACCATTGTGTGTAACCTGGTTCCTCCTATCAGGATGTTTGACTTTTTGATTGCTCTCATTCTCAACTAACACTCTTGCTTTGCTGAGATGTAGAACAAAAAGCCATTCCAGCTTTTTCAACAGACATGTACTGCATCTCTTTAAAACTTCTTGCCTGGTGCATGTTTCCCTCCATATTACAATCTAGACTGTTTTAAAAGGAATATTACCTTCAGTTCCCCTGGGTTATTTTCATCTTAGCTTTTTTCATCTTTTAGCCTCTTACCAAGAGTGGCTTTTAGCCTTCTTTGGGGCGAACTTGCATAAAAAAATTAATTTAACAGGACCTACATGTACATTGTAGTAATATCAGCTGAGGCGTTAATACACATATTCCATAAATTTTGTATTGAATTCCCTTTTCTATTGGGATTCTATATTATTACAGGTGAACTGTTTGCCGAGGCACCAGTGGAGCAATTTCCTAGTATAGCAGTGGAGGCAGTACTAGATTCCAGCCGTTATTTTGTTATCAGAATATCAGATTCAGGTGTGTACTCTCAATCTAAGGGCATTTTAGGCACGATTCGTTTTTAAAAGAAATATCAACTATTAAAAAAGCATCCTGCACAATTAATGCAACATATGATGTACTGTGTAGCTAAAATAGAATACTCATTGCTGTTTTATTTGTTTCCTTTACAGGTCGTAAGGCTTTTGTTGGCATTGGTTTCACAGACCGGGGGGACTCATTTGACTTCAACGTTGCTCTTCAAGACCACTTCAAGTGAATTTCTCCTTCACCACCCACTTACCTGCTTCCTAAAATTTTTCATCTGTTTTCATTTTGTATTTGAAAATAAGGATGCATGAATTTCTCTTTTCAATACTTAAACTTGTACCTTTTAAATGAACAAAAGGGCAAGATGTCCATATTCAAAAGGCAATTTTATGACTTTCTAGTAAACGCCATTCTCCTAGAAAAACAATCTGACTGTTTTCTATGTATGTTTATTTGCAATTCTTGATAGTTGGTTTTCATGTTATATAAATTAAACTCTTTTTTGCATGTTGACTATTAGAATACAGAAGTGAACATCCTTAGTCCATCAGGGAGAATAGTTTATTAAAAACTGATTGGATCACCCTGGTTCAGTAGAAATACATAATAATATCTTTATTTTTCTTGTTTGCAGATGGCTAAAGCAGTCCAAAGAGATTGAAGAACAAGAAAAGAATGCAGAGACGAACCCTGGCCCAAAGCTGGACCTGGGCTTCAAGGAGGGACAGACTATTAAAATAAATATTGGGGTGAGGAAATCAGCTAGAGTTGAAGCCATTCTGTTCTTGTGCACTGTTGAGCTTGTATCAGTCAGCAATATGTCATTTGTACTAATGTTGGGTTAAGAAGTGCATCATGTAAAATAACCAAGAAACTTACCATTGGAAAAGTAGGGTTTTTTTCATTTTAGTCCACCAACCAGTCAGAGCTTGTACACTTAAGCAAGACACTCTGCAAAATTGCTATGTACACTATTAGATTGGGTGTTGATCTGTAATCTTTGTATACTAGGAAATGTAGTGGGACATTGAAGAACCCACATGAAAAAGAAGGGGTTCACATTCCCCCAGGTGCTAGCTAGTTGTTCATCTTTTAGTGTACATTTCTATACATTTCAAATTTAGGCATGTCTTTTCATCGTAGGGTAAGAAGACGGGAACACCATCATCTAGACCAAGGAGCACAGGGGGTGGGATTGCTGCACCAGGTCTCCTTCCCCCACCCCCTGGAGGTGCTAAACCACCCATACAAACCTCTCCTGGTGCATTAGGTACCCAGTCTGGAGGTCAGAGTTCAATGGGTGTATTTACTCAGCAGCAACAACAGCAGCCAAATGTACTACAACAACCTAATAACAACTTTGGCATTTTCGGTAAATATCATTTTCGTCCTCATATTAAACCAAAAATAAACCAATCCATTAACCCTAACCACCCCAGAAATCCTAAACTTACCATGGAAATGATTTTTGTTTGATGGAGATTGTTCCATACCCACACATTATCCAGTCATATCATGGTCTTATGGAATCATGCATTCTAACCTTATCAGAATCCAATCATGTGTGTTGATTTACCATAGAGTTGAAGACATTTCATGGATGGTGGGACATAAGAACACCCAAGGGTTTGGGTTGGGTTAAGCCATTCTCCCCGGCATTACCACTTATCATTATTTGAATGTTTTATTTCATCTCAACCAGGTGGCAATAATCAAGTGCAGTCAAATGTAGACTTATTAGGAGGGTTTGGAGGTCCACAACCCACAGCACAACCAATGACACAGCCCATGAGCCAACCCATGGCACAGCAAAGCCAACAAGCATCAACAGACTGGGGGGACTTTACGAGTGCCCAGTAAGTGTTGTCTTTTACTTGTTGTTAAAGCTAAAAGCTAACATGTAAGTTAACCCATACATAACCAATAACCAAGTTTTGTATGATTTTGATTTGATCTAATATGACAAGTAGTATTTGAAAATTTGAAAGGTGGGAATATTATCTTTTTACATTAAATTTTGTCTATGAATGTTTGTTGTTGTGAAAAGAACTAGCAGTTGTAACAATTCAGCTCTTCAGTTTGCTTTGTTTTATCAGACTCTTTACCTGCAATTTGTGCTACTGATGGAATATAACAACTCAAAAGATTAGGTTTTGAATGTGTTTGGGTTGAATGGATGGAAAACAATGAGAATTCTTCAAATTTCACATGATATTGTTCTTGTTTTGTTTAGATCTGGAGGTGCTAAGAATAGCTGGGTAACATTCTGAAAACATCAAATCAGATTCATCATACTAAAAGATTGAGCTAAAGCAACCAATCACATCACCCCGTTCACATCCATGTAGTCATTCCTGCTAGATTTGCTGAGGTGCTTAATCACCTGAATCACCATAGAAAACCAGCTGTCTCATCCAACAATAGTCATTCTGACTAACTATTGATGTAGTAGTAAGTATGGTAATAAAATACAGCAAAGAAGGCTTTGTAATTAGCATCCATCATACCATCATACCACTACGTTTAAACACCCCCCCCCCCCACACACCTTATAAATAAATAAATATATTTTAAAAGTCTGAAAATAGCATTTCAATAAAAAGTTGTGACAAATTAGTGAAGGCCTTGTGTTCCATCCCCAACAGTGTGTCTTTCTCAAGGACTAAAAGCTGTGAGAGGTAACAACTTGTATTAAATTGAGTAATGCATCTGCTAACACTGACACGCATTTAATGTTAACAAGTGATTAGTGACATCACAATTCACCATTCATTCGACAGAGATAATACATACAGGTACATGTACACTGAGTGGTAAAGAATGAAAGTAACTTGTCATGATTGATTTATGCGTCGAAAGGAAAAGTAGAGAATACATGTCAAACTACTAGGAAAGATACTGATCCAGTGAGTTTATGTCAAACATTGTGTTTTCTCCCCCCGGAAGTGCAAGGACTTGTTTCAAGTTGTATTATTTCCCTGGCAGTAAAATATAACTATGTGTGAATAGCGTAGGCCTCTGCCTATTATCAAGTGTTTAATATAGTAATGTCATGTTTGCATAACAACAAATTATGCACTTTTCACTTGGCAGATCTGTTACATAAAGTGGCACAATTGTTTTATCTAAAATATTTGTGTTTAATTCAAATGATTATTTCAATGATTATTTTAATTAACTGTAGAACTTTTAGACTAAAGTACCCCACAATGTTATTGGTAAAAAAATAATATAAAAAACACTTTCCATACTAATAACTTCTTCTGGCCTCCCATTTGTTACCTACAATTTACATTGAAAACAAACTAAAGAATAAGGATATATACATGTAGATAAAGATGGGTACATGATGTAAGAATATCAGACTTTTTCATCGTTTTTTCTGTGTTTAAGAGGAATTTATGGATCTTAAGAAGAGATCTCTTCTCTGACTCCAAGTGTTATACAATAAATATGTCACGCTGTTATCCTTTTGCATCACAACTAAACTACATGTCAATCACATTCCAAAATGGAAAGAGATTGGGAAAAAATGTCTTATTTTGAGAGAAAATGCATTCCTGTGGGAAGACTTACAAGTATAAAATTAACATATTTCTATTAATTTCTATTTAGTATTGTAACTGTTTGTAGGGTCAGTCCCTACAAAAAATTAAACAACTTTCTTGAATAAAAGTAAGATGGGGATGCATTCAGATGTTTCCTCTGTGTTTCAACTGTAGTTTGGGGGAAATTTCAGCTGGTTTCTCATTCTCCTTTAATGAAAATTTGTATTTTAAAACTAAACTTAAGGAGGGAGTGTAAGGGTTTATTTTTGTGCAGATGAGAACTTGTCATCACCTATAATTATAATTATGTATGTAGTTATTATTAACAATTTGGGTGTATTCTTTTCATAGATAAAGAGCATTGAAGACTTTTTAATCAAATACAATAGAAGCTAATATAATACCATGTGGCTACTGCTCTAATATAAGTTCATTAACAATTTTGGCTGGTTTACTTGTTGGGTAACCTCCTCATCGTATTGTATGAACAAACCTAACTGAAAACTATAAAAATGGATGGGGCAATTGGTTGTGCTGTCTCCAAACTTTTCTTCACAATACTTGGTAGACGGTTGTGATTTGCTTTGGGTTGGTGATGGTGCTTGTTGACTTTTAATTTTTTTTTTTTAAACAGTGTTTCATCGATCAAGAAAATATTGTAGGCCTAGATGTTTTACGATGTAAATTGCCAGGTCTTTCTACAGAAGTTCATCTCACAGTTTGAACGTATTAAGAAGTTTTCTACTCTTGACAAAAGATCATAGATTCATTCATGAAAATTACAGAATAGAAAAGGAAAGTCGTGATAGAATTCTTCTTGGAAACGGGGTTCATATCATTATGCTAGCAGTTTTGTGCAATTATCTTGGAGAACAAAAATTCTCATTTAAGTTCAGTGCGAATTGTTTCAAAAAGGTGACTAGATTTGCAGGGCATGATGCAGCATTGTGCCTATCACACATAAAAGAGAATCTGTGTGTGTGTGTTTGTATTTGGTGCTTTGTTTCAATGAGACATGTCTTTACAGTTTGGGACAAATAATGAAATGTTGTTTCTTTTCAACCCGTTTAAATCAGAAGGGTAAAACAGATTGGTAAATTTATAAAATAACAATTGTGGCTAGATTAGAGAAATGTTTACAAGCTTCTTGAATCTTGAAACGTTTTTCTTGGGAATTGGTGATCACTGAAATGGTTGTTTGTGAAACATGATGGGATCTATGATAAATTTGTAAATGAGGTCTTTAGTTTTGAGGAAAAACCAAGTTTTATTTTATTCAGTTTGTAAATTTGGGTAGCTGAATAAATTTTTGACAAGTTTGATGGCAACAAATTCATTAAAAATGTGTTACACATGTACATGTACAATGTAGTCGTTTTTGATGATTTGTGTCTGTTTCCTTTTTCTTCTGGTTTTGTCTTAACATCAAGACTGAAACCCAAGGTATTGAGCTATTACCTAAATGCACTTGTCCCTCTCCACTAAGGACTGTGAGTCTAATGTAATGGTTTCAATACATGCTGCAAAAGCTGATTTCAAGGTGCATGCATATCTTATCGTTTTGTACAAGATAAAGATAACTTGGCAAATTGCGAACAAGATATATTAGGAGTTGAATGTTAGGTTTACAGTACAATAAGTAATTATTAGTTTGGGGATAAAGATTTGTATAATTAATGTGTAGTGGTTTTCGATAAAAGGAAATATTCAATTTCTTGATGTATTGTTCACAAAGCCAAAACAGTGTACATTTATGTAAAGTTTATTAACCAGTACTCTAAATTGACCAATCACATGCTTATATAGTCTGAATTTTATGAAGAACGAAAGTGAATGCCCGGTTGATACGTGATATTCACGTGCATTGTAATCGAAAGTGGTAATTATATTCAGAATACCGCGCAGTGTTATAATTGACATTTCCCAAAACATTATTATTATTTGCCAAGGCTTTGACTCCACAGGTTAAATAGCAAGGGCTTTGACTTAGGCTCAAACAGTTATTGAGCAATGTTAACGTCATGCTTTCGGCTTGTGGCTTTAAAAAGGTGGACCGAGCCTTAGCCAATATGTTGGTTTAGATCAGGATGGAGGCCATACTTAGTAGGCCTATATTAAGCACATCCATTCAGTCCAACGTGTGGTTCTTATAAAAAGGGACGACATGTAAAATGAGGTATCAATTTGGTGGCGAGACTTAGTATATTAGGAGAAACTCATAGTGATAATGTATACTGCACTATAATTACAGATAAATTATTTAACTTGTACAAAAGAACAATTATGGTTAATGGTTAGGTGAAAAATCATGATGATAAATAAACGTTTGACGACATGAGATATTTTGTATGCTTATTCATTTTCTTTGATGTTTTATCATGGGAAAACCGTTTGACAAGTTGAACCTTTTCTAAGAAATGTATACATTTGCGGATGAAAAAAAAACCTTGACAGTGGCCTCTATAGATGTTAATTTAATTAATTTATTTAGCAATTAGTTGGCAATTGTAAGTAAAGAGAAAAGAAAATTAAGCGGAAAAGGTCAAAGAACCTGGCCATTTATAATTTTTGCTGTTGGCAAAACTTCTTAGGCATGGAACTTTCTAATGGTGTAACCGTGGTTGCATTGTGTTTAAGACTTACCGCACAGCGGTGTGTAGCCGGGACCTTTTCTGTGGTGGTGATCGGGGGGGGGGGGGCTTGCTTTTAAGTGGAGTGTGGGTGTGGTGGGCAGGGGAAATGGGTTTGTCAGGGGGGGGGGGGGGTCATGCTTATATTTTGGAAGAGGGACGCTGCAGGGGTCCACCATCCTCATGGTATTTTGTGGCGGGGGGCACTCGTGCCCCCGCCCCCGGCTACGCCTCTTATATACCGCAGTTTGTATGTTACAGGTCAATGACATTTTGTTCACGTGGAGTTCTGAGTAAAGTCAATAATGGCGAATTAAACCGTATTTACAGTAAAAATCCAGTTGTAGTGGTTGTATTATTCCACAGCGGCGTGCCCAGCAGAGCGCATTGGGTGTCCTGCACTGTGTTCAGGGGTTGGACCTTGAACAGATAAAATGTAGATACACGTAATGCAAAAGGAAGTTTGTGCTGAGTAGGTGGAGGATTTCCGCAGGTTTGTTTACGGTCGGTAAAGTGACCTTTCAGTGCGAAAGGTACGTTAAACTACAGCTAAGCTTAAAAGCAATGTTTCATGTTCAGCCTCTTTTGATAAAGACACAACCCGCACTGTATACATAATTGCGTAACCTGTTGGTACACGGGTTTGGTCATCCACGACACTAGGATCAGCTTAAAACCCAGTTCATCATCCCACAGTCAGCACGGAACCTCTGGAGGTTACCAAATCACAGGCTTACTCTACACACTGGGAAGATTTGGTTGGTGAGTTTAGCCATGTTTATTTCTACCTCCATGGTTGAAGGAACTCTCCTGTCAACGTTTGAACCACATAGAAGTTGTGACAACTCAGCCATTCAGTCAGTGCTGCAACTCGTGTTATTTTTGATAGCTGTAGGCCTACCTGTACTCATCTAGATTACGTTTTGTGTGGAATCAATCAGCTGTGCATTTCGATTACATCGTGCGGAGGCAATACGTAAAGTTGAAGCCATTGGGACCTCAAAATGACAATGCATTATTCTAGAAACCATAGTTTCACTCTGTATATAGGGTTGGGTAAACTTGTCTGTATGCATCCGAGCCAAACAGTGCTCTAGAGTGCCCACCATTTCTCCAGGTTAATGAACATTGCTATTACACACGGAGCTCCGGAGCGTTCCTTTGAACATAACTGTCATTTGAACCAACACTGATATTGCACCTTTGACAAGAAATCTAAGAGAAAGGCTCTACTAGGGTCGAAACGTCAGGCCACTAACAATTTGTTTGCACTTATACCATAGGTTCTTTTGGTTGGTATAAGCAGTTTGCAACTCTGCTAATAATATTTTAAAAGAAATCTCAGAGACAATTTTTTGAACTATCCATATGAATGTTGGTATAGGCCTAAATTTTTAATTTTTTTATTTTTTTATTTTTTTTATTTTTTACGATTATGCAATTTCTCAGCATTGAACAATCGTGGGCAATATGTTTAATGCATTTTGTCTAACGTCTAAGCTGCGATCTATCACAATAAGCCACTCTAAGAATTGTTTAATGCACTACAAATAGACCAATACTCGACTTGATGCAAATAAAACTTTTAGTATTCCTTTTAAAATCAAAGACAGTAAGCACAGTATGTAAACATTCTAAACAGAGCACCAATGCATGTTAAGAGAACATGTCCTTGAGGGAGCTGAGCCCACGAATGAACTGCGAAAACCGAAGGTACTTCTGCGTCTTCAAGCTTTACTTTCCACTGTTACAATCACGATTTTCAAATAATAACAAAAGACGAATTTTAAGAGGATTTTTTTTTAATTGAGCTTCCCAATTTCAGCAGTTGCCTTATTTGCTGAACTACACTATCGCATCGTAACACCACAAAGATGTTTATGTCACCATGTTGCCTTTTTATGGCCTACATCGTTTAGCTACCGAGGGCATGCCCCCACCCTGGAGGTACATAGCATCCACAGTTGGGTCACTAAACAGAATGCCTATATCATAAATATTTTGCTTCAATCTCCAAAGTGAATGCAGATATTAAACCATGTACTGCACATCGTAAATACTTCGCATAAAATAATGGTCGTTATGGACCATGCGCATTCAGCCAAAGAGTAATAATAACTAATTATTATTGGTTAATATTGTAGGCCTAAGACTTATTTAAGTTCAAAATTTTGTTTTCATGTGTTCTCAAAATCGAGGGGCGGTATAGTATGGCATTACCCATGAACTACCCATTATTTTCTCCGTGTGTATTTTTCGTGGTTGGTGTGATGGCGCGGTGGGTGTGAGCCTGCATCGGCCATTCAAAATATGGTCAATTACTGTTTGCAGCCGTCTTCTTTACTGGCTGTATAGGGTAAAAAATTAAACGCTTACAATATACAACTTTACCCCCTTTTTACCCCCCCCCCTAAACAAATGTTTAAACAAAATAATAATTTGGGTTTGAACAAAGAAATATTGACTGGAGTGCGACTTGAACCAACGACCTCCGGATTAACGTACTGCGCTCTACCAACTGAGCTATACAGCCCTAAGTTGGCGGTCTCCCTATATATTGTTCAAACTCAAATTATTTAAAATTTACCCAGTCAGTTTCCCTTGTGGTTTATTACTTGATAAAAAAAATGTACAAACAAAACTCCCGTATGTATCTTTCAGATCTACAACCAAGCAAGATGACAAGCACAAATAACGGTTCAACATTCGACCTGGCAACGGCGCACTTCAACCCCGACACTGTGGCCATCGTAACGGGGTCTGCTGAGGGGCTGGGAAAGGCGTTTGCTGAGGTCATGCTTCAAAAAGGTGTCAAGGTAATTAAGTTTATTTAAGTTGGGTCATACTTTGGTAATGGACCCCGACAAAATGTATTTAATTCGTATCTGAGAGATTTCTTGTTATAGAGATGGTAATGGTAGTAAAAATCTAGAGAAATTTCGTCTAAAATGCCCCCGGTGATTTAAAAATAAATGAAAGTTGGCGAAAAATGTATATCTCCATCTTTGGAGATTCAATATTTCGTGATGTCTGTTTGTAAATGCTGCGGCCAAAGATGCGGTTGGTCGTCATCACCTTAGGCCTAGGCAAGCCCTACCACCGCTAGCTGAAACTTTCACAGGTGTGACTTATTGTATCTTTATTGATATTTTTTGTGTACTTTATATAAATCAGCTTTACTTAACAAAAACCAATATATTACCCTAAAGCTCCTGCAATGGTTGACATGGCTGGCCGTCAAAGTAATACCTCGTGGGACTGGTAATTAATTGTCTATCAGATACCAGACTTAAATCTGATTTCTCATTTTTATATACACAAATTCCATGACAAAACTGTCAGTTTTTGAGTGTGTTTTCAACCCCCTTTCATCGTGTCATTTCAATTGTATATTTTTTTATAGCTTTGTAAAGTTGACAAAATTGTTCTTTGGAACATTTTTATAGTCCATTTGTATTGTTGTTTTGTTGTAAGCAACAAACCGATTAAGGTGAATATGAATGATATTTTAAAACTTGATAAGAGCTGGACCACTATGGAGAAAGAAATGGCTCCCCAATTCTAACAATGCTCATTATTTTGTTGTTAAGGGCGTGTGTTTAGCAGATATCAACGAATCAAAAGGAAACGAAACACTGGAAGAGTTCAATAAGTATGGGAAGGAAAAGGTGATATTCGTCAAATGTAACGTCTCATCGGAATCGGACATAGAAGGTGCGTTTAACAACATTCTTGACAGAAAAATGGAAATAAATTATTAATAACTACAACAGATCAAACTAACGTTCGCAACAGTGTCGTCACTTCCTTAAATACTGGGTCAACTGATGCAGAAAAAACTCAAAGATTCTGTTTGGATGACCATTGTTGGATCTTTGGTCAAGTACTGTTTGCAATAATTGATTGAAGGCCGTGTCTGAATTAATATGGCGACTTCGGCTACGGCTACATGACCGTTGAAAAATATTACATTTCGGCCTAAATTTCGTATTGAGCAGCAATGAAGGTAGCCGTAATTTGTTTGGTAGTCATCATTACAGGAGACAGGGAGTGGAATACCCGACCAACCCGAGGCGAGAATCTTTTGGCGATATTGATTGAACTTGCTCAATTGCGCCAAGGCCGTACATTTTTCTGAACCAGACTTTAATTTGAATTAGTGGATTATAATTTTTATTTGGAAACGGTTATTATTCCTTTTTTATTTGTTTGTTTTTCACGAGGATTTCATACGTTTGATTATTTTACATTGAAAGAATTTAATTTGATTATATTGTTTTCTTTACAACTCCAGCCGCTTTCACGGAGACCAAAACAAAGTTTGGTACCGTCAATCTGTTAGTAAATAACGCTGGTGTGCAGAACGAACAAAACTGGCGACTGTGTGTGGACGTTAATGTGGTGAGTACATCCCAGAATATTATTGTTTGAGATCTAAAAATAAAACGAGTGACAAAAGTTAAAATTTTACATAGTTATTCATTGGCAGACATCAGTTCTACCATACTCTTTCACCCGCAAACGAGGAAATATATATTTTATACCTCAGCAAAGAATAGCTGTGTGCATTTAGAATTATCTGCGATATGCATTTTTTTTTTAAATATATGTATTCCTTTCGGTAAGGTGAGATATTAAAGCGGTTGAATTATTCCGAAAAGATCAACATTTAAATATTTCATTTTATCTCTTGGAATCTGACCCCATAACTCAGCCTTGAATGCCTTCCTATATAGGTCAATCAATTCCAAACTTGTGCTGTATTTATATGATTATCACAGTTGACCCAATAAACCCATTATTTCCGTTCCACTCAAAGTCGATCAGATTCCGGAGCTTTTCTTGCTGTTAAGAAGTTTAGAGATCCTTATACATTGTACACTCAGATCCTGTTATTGCATCGTAATTCTTTCGAATAATACATTGAATTTGCAAAAACTCTGATTTGTTTTAATATTTCGTTAAATGTGTATTGCCCTGATTTTCTTTCATTAGAAAGGAACATTGTCAGGCACATATACTGCACTCAAACACATGAGTCTGAGTGAAGGTGGCGAGGGCGGTACCATTATCAACATTTCGTCTTTGGCAGGTTAGTATAATTACACAAATATTTGAATAACAACAGTTTCTCCATCATTATAAAAATATTGTATATCTTGTTGTTTGGGTATTTGAAATTGTTTCTTTAATTTCTAAAATGTTGTATTGTTATTATGTTTTCTGTCACGGTTTCAATGACTTTTAAACGTGGATTTTTTGAGGATTTAACAACTTCATCTAAAGTACTGACTTTATCTGGTAGGGTTCGAGTTACCCCGACCCTGCTGGTACCGCTGGTACCGCTGGTACCGTCTGGCATATGAAGTTGCAGGACTGCCCATACACTGCCCATACAACTGAAATGGATCGAGTTTTGCACATAATTAGGAAACGATTTCTCTGGATTAGTTCACCATACCTGGCGACTGACCGTTTTTCTTCATTTAATGGTCTTTATATACAGGTCTGGTACCCATTCCTTACATGCCATCATATGCAGCTACGAAACATGCTGTTATTGGTTTATCCAAATCTATCATGGTGAGTGATTTATTTCAGACCTTAAAATTCGGTACTTTCCTTCGTTTTCTTGGGAAAGTAATGCTATATCATTGATTTTGTGTACTAGCTGTCGTTGGCACATTATTTTCTGGTTGTTGGAGAGTCACTTTTAGTATTGTAATTTGCTGTATTTTTCGTTGGTTTATATCCAAAACCGCGATAGATCTTCTGAAGATGTTATCACACTGATTATTAGTGTTTCTTAATCGGTATACAATCTTAACATCAAAACAAGTTGAAACTGTGAAATAAAAACATAAAGAAACTAAAACAAAACTCCCGAGTTTTGTGATTCCTAATTTTCCAACTCCGTCTTCAGGCACACCCTACTACCAAGGCATCTGGTATTACAGTAGGTGTCTTGTGCCCGTCGTTCGTAGATACCGCTATGATACATGATGATAATGTGATACTGAGGACTGATTCAGATCGTGCACTCGCAAAGGGATTTCAACAGAAAGCAGGAATATTGCAGTAAGTTTATTGATGCAAATCTAAGAATACTTTCTCTCTTTCCCATGCCTTAAAAATATTGGCATTTATAGTGTGAAAGGGAAATTATGTTTCAACATGTTGTATTAAAAGCTTCATTTTACAGCCCCTTTGTCTTTAGTGAAAACAAATTTTAAAATGTACAGTTTAAACACAAGCTACAGATCTTTGACTATTGGACGTTGGGCCCCATGAGTTGTTCATAATGAACCCCATTATAAAGTGCCCATAGCAGGACTTTCTAAATGAATGATTTTGATACAATGTGAACCATAACGTCCCTCAATAAAACACAAACAGAAAGCGTAAGCTTTTCGAGTCCTTTCATTCGTCTTATTAGTCACCCCTCTAATGGCCACACAGCGCTTCACTCATCATTCCCACCTAAAGTACACCAGCCGCCTACTTCCAAAGAACAGGAGGTGCAGTCAGTTGCCGGCTCATTTAGTTTATATAACTAAATTTGTGGTTACTGCTTAAGATGAAATATTTTTTGTTCCAGTGAGTCCTGATGAAGTTTTTGCTGACAACCTGAAATTGAATGATTTTCTAAACAAATTACTTTTTACTTATTGCATGCTTTGATACCCAGGGTGTCGGAGGTAACTGATGCGTTCCTGACGCTCCTTCTGAACAAATCTTGGGCGGGCAAAATCATGAAGATCTCCAAGTTGGGTGGAATGCAAGAGCAGCCAATCATGTGATCGCATCGACAGCTCAGGAGCTTCCAGAGACGTTATGATGACGGTTACCTCCGTCATGCGAAGTAGCGATCCCAGTAAAACGCTAAAGTAATGCACCGCAAATAGTGAGGTTATAGAGTTGTTTCCTTACATGTGCTGGCAGATTTTACCTGTTAGGATCGCACGATATGAATTGTTGATCTCTTTAAGTAATGATTAATGTCAAACGACTCGTCTCAAGTCGAACTGTCTAAGCTCCATAATGATATAATTCAATAGCCGTGTGATCTTTTTTCCTGCGTCATCTTTAGAACTAAACTAACGCCTAACCCTAATGATAGCTCAAATATTTTTACGATTCTTTGTTTATCCAAATTCCTAAGAAGGTAATATAACATAGTATTAATCGTTAATATGACGTTTTAGTATAGTTTACCATAGGCCTAGATAAGTTATTTGCTGGTCTTGGAACAAGGTTGAAGGTTTTTGGACAAAAAAATCTACTTGTGAAAGTTTAAACATAATGAATAGGTCGCATGAAATAAGTTCAAATTTTATTTAAAAGCAAAATAATTTGGGTTCAGACAAAGTATCATGAACTGACAGGTTCTCGCCAAGTTGGCTGTAGGCAACTTTAGTTGATCTGCTGTACCAACTTATTTTCAGGTCCAAGTTGAGTTGGCTATAATAGTCAACTTCAGTTGACCAGCTGTTTAATGTAGGTCTTGTATGTGTACATGTGTGTAGAGCCCAATGGATGATTAAGAAAGAGCAATAACGCAAGTATTGCTGCATGGACACGAAATGTTCTTCAAATGCAGTAACCAATACAGATATGATAAAGACATATACGTTGATTGATTTGATAACGTCTCATGACAAATGCTGCATAGGATGTAATACATTCTCCACCCACCACTCTTTGCATGGTACATAAACCTATTGTTTTACTGCTAAAACGGGTATGATTGTTTGATAAATGTAACTCATTAACATGATCATTGTAATAAATTTTGCGTTTCCACGTACATTTTAGCATTTATGATTGTTGTAGTAGGCCACATTTTGCCGTAAGTAATTTGAAATTAAACATGTTCACAGAAAGATTGACATATAAGAAGAAACACATTCGAAGGTTTTTATATTTTAGTTTATTTCAGAAATAGTTCACTATAATTAATCCGAGCTGAAAAAGATAAAAACAATGTTTATTTAATTAAATAAATACAATTACCCACAATACAACAGTGTACTGCGTGGAAGTACTCAGCAAAAAGTATGCTCAGATTGCCTGAGGAAGATTTCTTTCTCGTAAAGGAAATGGAAAATTGATGAAAGCATCAGTTTTGTTTTCATCTATTTGTGTTTTTAAAAATAACTACTTTATTTACTTCCTTGTAATGTTCCTCCAAAATATTCCCCTTGTTTGAAGGGTCATATTCTAGAAAGTCAAGTCAGCCGTGCTCAAGATGGCGTCATGGACCCAGAGTGTCTCATTATAAATTTTACCAGGTTTGATTAGGTTTCTTTCTAACACCAATGCATGTCATGTTAAGCACTATTTAGTGTTTACTCAATGTTTTTTATTCCCGAGTATAACTAAGAGTTCAGAGGTTTCATGCTGAGGTTTTTTGTCCAACTTTACTGGATAGAGAAAGTTCTAAATAAAAATGCCATAAAGATTTGAGCAATGGTTTGACACTGAAAGATAACAAGAAAGCAACAGAAATCCAAACAGAGTTTCTTGCTCAATTTTTGCATTTCAAATTACTTTGCCAAAGACTTTTAAAGTGGATTTAGGGGTTATGCTTTAACAGTCATGTACACAGTATGTCAGGCTGACTGATGACATCTATTTTCATCATGTGGCAGCAATCCATGCAATATTCCCAGTGATCAATAATATTATTCAATACCAAGGCAAACCATAAAAAAGGGCAAGACCACTTTCCCCTCTGCTTTCAGTTTGGTTAGGCTGCGGCTGCTGCCTTTGCTTAGGATGTTGCTAAGGGTAGCCTATACTTCAATGCATGTTACCATGGTAACCCATCAATAACTGCTAATACGTGACACTATATTGTTTTGGATGGACCAAATATAAGATGGCTACATTCATTTTCATGTATGTTTCCATTTAAAGCTGAGGTGACATTAAAAGTTTTGAACCAAGTTATGAATCCAGTTATGATTATCTGTTGTGCAGGCTTCAACTAACAACTGCTAACAACAGTTTGGGAAGCAGTTTGGAAGCAACGGTTGACAAGAAAATGATCAAAATGGGTGCAATACATTTAAATATACGGCTTGGTTGGTCGATCCTAAATGTAATATCTTATCTCTTGAAAAAATATACATGGAAATTATTCCGTAAATGTGTATAGGCCCGGTCATGGAAAGTGAAAAGAAATTACAAAGTAGTGCAGCAAAGGCTTTATTCAACTAAAATATTTGTTGGAATCATTGTGGTAATTTTAAAAGCAATCGTTTCCTTCATACAAAATCACATCTTCTGTACAAAGAGATTGGTAAACTAATCATCTCATTAACTCTTTTCTTTTGCTGCCTTACTTAAAGTAGATCAGCTTCTTGAATTATGCCACTATTCTTTATCAAACTAGCATGTTCCACCCCTTTTATGTTTCATCAGCCGTGGTGGAATTGGGAATCGAACCCGATCCCATGGGACAGCAAGTTTGGGTGATCGCCTTGGGTACTGGTTATTATCTTTCAAATACGCTTCTGTGATGTAATACAAGACAACACACACACCAAATATCAACACCCCTATGATAAGAATAGTGTAGACAGTTGCATTGGTGGTCACAAATGGTTGTTCCATCTCTCGTAGGTGTGCTTCTGCTGGATGAAAAGTGGGGTTAAGATCCAAAGAATGCCTAAAGTACACGCTGGCCTCTTGGTAATTTCCCATCGCTTTGTACACCTCCCCCATGGTAAAATGTTGCAGCCATGAGTTCTGATCTGGTCCCTTGTGTTGTAATGACTTTTCTGTCAGGAAAAGGGCATCTGGTAGGTACTGCATATTGAACAGGACCCTAGCTAGGTTGAGTAGAATATCTGGGTTTGTTGGTGAGATCGACAGAGCTTTACGAAAGCACTCAATTGCCAGAAGTGTATTCCCTTTAATTCTCCAGTAGTTGCCCACTCGGTTCAGAACTGACAGTGAATTTGGAGTCTGCAAACATATAAAAAATATTGTATATAAATTTTTTTTTAATTTTCTTATTTGAACTTTATAAAAGACAAAATGTGCCTACCTGGGGAAATTTACAAACTTCATTCACTCTAATATTAAGAGGTACATGTACCCATGTAAAAGAAGTTGGAAATTACAAGCTTTATTTACTTCAGTGTTTTCAAGCCATAAAAAAAGGGGGAATGCGACAATATGTTGGTTTTTTTTTTACGGAGAACTGAAGAAGGAAACCAAACACTTGATAACTGCGGTGCAAGACCAGTCTCTAAGGACAAATGTAATGTAAATTAGAGTTTTTATTTGTAGTTTAAAAAGGGGCTCCAAGGTTAAATTTAGTTTGTGATTCACTCATATTCTAACAAATAGTCTTTACAAAAATGGGAAAAATCAAAAGTCTCTAACCTCAGGCTGAAACAGTGCAAATCGCCACTGTGTTTGAAACTCTATTTTTGTCCAAATCCAAATATTTGATGACGTTACATTTCAACTGTACGCTTTTGTACAGAGAATTTTTAGTTCAATCAAAATGGCGTTGGATTTGACCACAAAAATTCCTCTTTGGACTGTACAGCAGACCCATTTGTTTTTTGGTGTTCAATACTCAAAACTTGTTACATAAAAGAGTATCACATTCACTGATAGATAAAAAATTAATTATACTATCAGATAAAATTACATTTTACACGGTTTTAATGAGGTTAGACTTGTTATTTTCCCCCACTTTCATGAGGACTCTTCTTATCCATTGGAAAATGATTGCATCAAAACTGAACTTGAACTTGGAGCTCCTCTTTTTGCTATTTTGATTTTGTGTACTTTTTTATGACTGTCCAAGAAATAAAATTAATAAATATAAGAATAGACTCACCACCATTATTGCCTCTCTGAGTGAAGTCTCAAGCACCGACATATCCACCTGATCACTGTCACTTCTTTTAAATATTAATGCAACCTCTGGTTCTGGGATACTTGGATGTTTGCGCCGATCAATGATCCCTGATAATGAATCGTAATCTGTTTTGTTTACATGTTTGGTGCACTCCAGGACATCTAAGTTCTTGTTTTTCATCCTAGAAAGAAGGTACCAGGAAAATAAAGACAAAGGTTTGTAAAAACAGGCATTGACTTGGGACGCTGAAAGAGACAAGATTCCTCTTTCTAGGAATATCAAGAAAGCTGTTAATTAAAAGAACATTTTAATAGTACTATTAAAAGAACATTTTAATAGTACTATCGAAACTTATTCAGCCACTGTGACATTTTTTGTAATTAGCTTAGGCCTGCGCTAAACGTCGCACTTTTGCCGTGTCGAACTCAAACAATTAGAAAATGATGAATTAAATTCGACAAAAGAGCGACGTTTAGCGCAAACTTTTGATTTAAGTTCGACACTGCCGTGTAGCACGGCAAGCTCTGCCGTGCTACACGGTAGTTGTACGACGTGGTGACAAACGTCGCGCTCTTGCCGCGTCGAATCGAATTGAATTCTCAGTCGGGCGATGCTCTTTGCGAATACGCATGCGCAACGCTTTTGACAATGTTGTTTGTGTATTTTCTAATAATGTGAACGTTCTCCTTGTTAGTACAGTAGCTGGGAGTATTCCGGGATGGGATGAGAAACAACTTCTGACTGGAACAAACCTAATTTGTAGATTTCACAAATAAGCTAATCGATTTTGTTTGACACTCTTGAAAACAGACGATGAACGCAACTCACCAACGATGGTAATAATAAGGACAACATTTAAGTTGGGACTATTTGAGTGTCACAGCTCGAATTGCCATCATGAAACATGACTCTTTAGAAATTTCTCCCGCCTCGCCATTTTGAAACACTTAAAGTGCGGCAAACTATTTGATTAAATTCAACCTTTGTCACCGATTCGTTTTAATTGCCGCACTTTTGCTGTGCGAAAATAATTTGAGTTCGACACAGCAAAAGTGCGACGTTTAGCGCGGGCCTTAGAACTATTAAACAGTATCACCAGGTCACAGATAATCTGCCAAATTCCTCGTATTTATCAGTTATTTTTGGTCTCAATAAATGCCTAGCACTTTCATTAAATTTTTCAAACATGTTTTACGTTCAGTGTTTACAGGCGCTGCAGCGAGTGTGCACGTTCAATCATGAGCAACGTAATTTTCTACCGGTTTGCCGCTAAACAGTGGTTGATTTACATCCATAATGCATCAGCGGCAAACTGGACAGTGGATCTGAACACATGATCTACACACCGCAATGCCATGTTGATACTGGGGCCTGAAATCAAACAGCAGACTTGACATCCTTTCCCTGATGTGGATTAAAAAATCATCAACTTAGAGCAAAACATTTTTTCGTGAGTACAATTAAATGCCTAGTGTTGCATTCGTGACATATTGAGAATCCACTAAATCCAGAAGAGGATTTTAAAGCTATTTAAAGACTTTTTTTTTCATTTTGGGAAATTTGTTGGTGGTAAATTGAGAATCACGTGGTGAGATTCTAAAATTATCTGGGGCGCTAAGGACGATGGAAGATGTCAAAATTTCTAAACTATAAAAGCGAACCAGTTACTGGGTCTACATTGATTAATTAAAAATAATGTTGTCAACTCTTATTCTTAATCTTATTAATAATTTGTTTTTCAAGAAATTTTCATTCAGTTCATGTAAATTATTCATACGCATAGAATTACAAACCAAGTCATAAACACTGATTGAGATTTATGACTAACAAAAGACTGTCTACATAAGTCTACAGTCTAGACTGAGGAGGAGAATGAGATGAGTAAAATCAATCAGTTAATTACTAATTATTACTTATTATTACTAATACTAGCATGATGATGATTAGGCAACCAGTCATGCCAGTCACTAGTAATTAAGTCAGTATTTCCACTCACTGTTGTTGTTGACGATCTGATTCAATTGCCTTTTCACATGATACACATTCTCCTTCATGATGCACCCCTCGCTGTTCGTGTTCCCCGCCGCCTTCCTCCTCATCATAGTCATAATTCTTCTGCTGCGTGAGGATTGTTAGCACGGGGTCTTCGCTTGCCACTTTCACTGCATCTTCAGCCAAACTCGGCTGCACAAGAACAACACCATCGGGTCCTTTCTGGAGTTTCCAGTGGGTGGCAGATCGAGGTGTTGAAGCAACTATACTGGCCCCCACCATATACAGGGCGACATAAGTCAAGCTTGGCATATCGACAGTCATTTCTACATTGATAAAACTGTTTATAGACAACACTCACGGCAGACAATTTTTGTTCTTACTTACCAGAAATAAACAAGCTCGGTAATTTTGCGCGAGCCAAACAAAAGTCTGGTTTCTGGAGTTGTTCTAAAGAACATTAACGTACATTGAAAGAGCAC
The DNA here is from genome assembly GCA_023634235.1 of Pisaster brevispinus. Taxonomy (NCBI): domain Eukaryota; kingdom Metazoa; phylum Echinodermata; class Asteroidea; order Forcipulatida; family Asteriidae; genus Pisaster; species Pisaster brevispinus. The sequence goes on from JAMKCF010000002.1 coordinate 17,076,165, forward strand.
CATACTTGATATGTATAACCGGAAACGTTTTACAAATCTGGTCAAAGGTTATACTTGAAGTAAAGGTCAAATAAGTTAACAGTGACTTCGTTTAGCGTTAACTAGGTTTAATTTTGCTATGATTCTTTCAGACGCAAAGTACGTAAGGAAGAAATGTACCGCACTTTTTTGACTTAACATTGTATGATCCTCACTTCAATCAGTAAAGCTGTCCTTTACAACATTGCATGATACTAAAACTAAAATGTTTCTGAGACTATCTGACACTTTTGTCGTCTGCATTGTTGTACTTCTTTTTTTACTTTGTCCACGTTGGCTAAAATTGATTGGCCCAGGTGGTTAAATTACACACAGTTTGAAGTGTAAAAACAAAGTAGGTCCCAAATTAAAGCCTGTTATCTGTTTTTATATGGAATTAAAGCAATTAAAATCTACTCATATTTCAGCAGAAAGAATATTGAGAGCATAAATTATCATTTTTGGTCACTTTTTGAAGCAAAATTACGAAATTAAAAACTGTAGAACCCGGCTGCTGTTCTTGCCTTTGCCCTATCACTGTTCTGTTGATGAAATATTCTTCCTTCTTCATCATTTTAACATGGCGGTCGGCGTGGCATTAGTTTTTTGCGGTCTTTTGGCCATTCTTTCTACAGTTCAGGGAGGTGGGAAGACATTAGTTTTGTTTGATTCGATGGCCACAAAGGAAACCCACTCAATCTTCTTCAGGTCGCTGCAAGGTAGGTGTATTTTTAGACCTCAATTTGGGGGTCCTTCTTAAAAAATTAAACGGAAGCAATAGTGACGGCCGTTAGCAGTAAATAGCTTTAAACCTGCATAATCTAATTCGAGAAAAAAAAAACCTTGACCTTGGTTTTATTGTAAAATGTAAAGATGGGTTTTTAAACTGTTGAATCTGATTATGAATTATAGGGTCGGCAAAGCATCCTTATGAGTAACTTAGGGCAACTTACTTAATTAGTCTTACTAAGTTTGGTTTGCACGGCACGTCTGTCGCATCATCGATCATGATCATTGGACATGTTGGACTGGTGCACGAAAACTTCTTAAATTAAAACTTAACTTAAAGTTGACATTAGTTGACACTACAGACCAGTCCTACTAAATACCGTCAACACAAATGGTTTTTGGTACCATCAACGCACCGTCAACACCTCCAATATATTTTTAAATCATTTTATATTGACGAAAGAGGCGTAGAACTGTAAAGTATGGGCTGAGCATGCTGAGGAGGGAGAATTTCCATTTTGGTTTGAGGTTACATTTCTTTTGTGAAAATGCAGGGTTTTTACGCGAAAAAATGATCACTTGTGACTTAGCAGCGTAGCCGTTGGACGCCATCTTGCCTTCTCATGGACAGATGGAGCTTGTACAACATGGACAACAGAGGGCGCCTTGCGGCATTATGGTGGCGGCAATGCTGCTTAAAGATTATTTTTTTGCGTGAAAAAAATACCATTTTCATAAATAAAATATAATTTCAAACCAATGGAAATTCTCCTTTAGCCCATACTTTAAAGTTCAGTGCCTTTTTTGTCGATTTAAAAATGTGTTTTGGAGGTGTTGACGGTACTGTTCGTGTTGACGGTGCGTTGATGGCGTGTTGACGGTATTTACTATTTAGTAGTAGACTAGTAGGACCCCTACAGACAGCAGATTCAATTCATTCAAGCAAAATCGTACTGCGAAAGGGTTATCATGTGGTGATTCATGATTCAGTCTGCCTGGGCTGGGTCAGCTAATTGTTAATGTTATTATACTAGACCCATTAACTGGGGCGCTGTACAGTGTACTCTATTAAAAAAATGTTAATGTTGACATTCAGTCGAGTGCTGTACCTACACCGTCCTAGTACCTACCTGTACCTAGCCTCACTTTGTGTGGCCATTGATGATAAAGGTAGAATTATGGTGTGGTGAAGGTCTCTGAATCCTTGGCCAGACACACGGCCCATTTTTTTTCTTGAGCTAAGGTAAGGCCAAGGGCACCAGTGATAGTTAGTGTGTTGTATACTTATAAGTTATCTTAATCTTGTTAATGTATGGTCTTTTTGCCATTTTGAGGCATTTTTTGTGGCTGGGTAAATGACTGAAGATGTCAACATTTTTTTTAAAAGAGTACAGTGCGATCCGATAGTGGAATATCATTAAGTGATTCTATTTATTTTTCAGATCGCGGGTTTGACTTAACATTTAAAACAGCAGATGATCCTGGTTTGAAACTAGCAAATTATGGAGAGTATATTTATCAACATTTAGTACTGTTCTGCCCGTCGGTTGAAGGTGAGCATTTTCACTTAAATATTTTAAGTTGAATTTAAAGCCTGCTTATTTATTTAGTTATTTATTTTTGTTTTTTTAATTTGTATTTAAAACAAATACTGTTCCAACTTCCACTGTTTAACTTTAGTTGAGGTTATCGTTACTCTCCAAACTCTGGACCGTGTTTGGTTACATACTGGAGGGTTACGAAGAAATGAGATGGGGATGCTTTTTGAAACTGAACTAGCCAGTTGGACAACTTGGAGTGAATTTTGGCTGGTCCTCAGTTGTTTTAACTAGCACTTGGCCAGTGGACCAATGTTACGGGAGATTGCTGTACATGACGTGAAACATTTCAGAACTTGGTTTAAGTGACTGATAAACCTCTTTAATTCAGCCCTAACTTTAATTTGTTTTGCTTGTCTTGCTTTTTGTAGAGTTTGGAGGCCAAATTGCAGAAGGATCCATTACAGAATTTATTGACGGAGGTGGAAATGTTTTGGTTGCTGCAAACTCAGACATAGGTATTTTTTTAAACTTGTAATCAAAATACTGCATCTTTACCTATATTAATCTAAGACAACTGGTGTATAAAAAGTATAGTAAGCAGTTAGTCAACATGCTTGCTTCTTCCCAATTTATTGTGGTGAAATGTGAGGTATTTGTTACGATATCATTAGGTTTTTATACACTTCTCACAAAAGTGGATATTACATGTATGACATGTAAATTATTGTATTAAAGTAACTTGATTAACTATATTTGACTCAACACATAACGCATCAACAGTGCTACAATTACAAAACACATCAATAACCCACGACCAGTCCAGTTGTTCTGGTTACTGCTTAAAACTGAACCACTGTTGAAGTTATAACAACTTGATACATGTATTGGATCATTTTACTCTGTACATGATAAGGTTTACACAAGACATGCAAGATACAGAACTGAAATGAGAGTATTGTCCACACATAATACATGTATGCCTGTCAATAATATCGGTATTCCTTGTTCAGGAGAGCCAATCAGAGAGCTTGGTACAGAGTGTGGGGTTGAATTTGATGAGGAAGGAACACAAGTTATTGATCACCTAAACTATGATGTCAGTGATGATGGATTGGTAAGTTGAAAATACATGCATTTGATTTTTCAAATCATCCAGATTAAGTCTAAGCCTGTGACCTTTCGTTTAATTTACTATCCGTTTAAACGAAACTTTTCTAAACGGTTAACCGTTTAACCGTTTGTCAGCGGCAAGTCAATGTTCTAAAATACACGAACACCAAAGACAATCCTCCATGGTACAAAGAAGTCCCAATGTTTTGACTATTAACGGCCGCCCTCCCAAAGAATTGGCCGCCCTGCTAAAAATAATTGGCCGCCCTGCCAAAAAAAATAAAAACAAATCACGGAACGAAAGCAACTTCGATGGCAGCGCCGAACACTGGTATAAGCTTCCTTTACACAAACTGTTTTTCGCCTGCACTTAATACGATCAAACGAGCAGCCGACAAGCCATGCCCGAATTCTAAACCCAAGTATTCAAACATTAAAACACGATGCACAACCACATGGTTCTGACTGCCGAGTATCCACCGCACGTGCATCGGCCCGGGCCCCACAACGCACGGTCCACAACAGCAGGGTCCAAAGTCCAAGCTATCCAACACTCCGCACGCTGTGATTGGCCGTTGATGGCTGTTGTAATTACCATATTCATAAGAGAGCTTCGCTAGTCTCCAACGCAGTACACGTTCACGGGCCAAGTAAAGAACTGCCGCACAGTGTGCCGCACGCCTGCAGATTGGTACTTTATACAGCCATGGATAAGGCTATTCAAACAACAACAACTTTACCCAATAGAGGGCGATGCGTGGCAAAGTTCATAGAATTTTCTCAATTTGCGTTGTCGACCGGTCGTTGAATCTCGATGATTTTATTGCAAACGAAGTTCTAAACAACCGATCCTTAAATCACGAATCCAAGAAAATGGTTGCTGATGGAAAATGTATTATTTAGGGCAGAAATTAGGGGATAAGATCGTCAAAAAATGCATTTTTTAAAAACGTTTTTTAATAACGCATTGCCAGCTTTCTAAAAATAATAAAACCCCACACTGTGCGGCATCCTGTGTGTATGTTTTCGGCGCGGCGCAAAAAGCAAAGTGTATAACAAAATTGTATGTTTGAATTAGTTGTAGTAGTTTTACAATAAGGTTGTTTGGACCGAAATGGATGTCAATTATTCTAGTGTCGGGGTCCGGAGATAAAAAGAATCGGGCCAATCAACAGTAGTTGTCGGGCAATTTCAATTAAACTAAATTGTTTCAAGCAGAAAAATACATCGATAAGGCAGCAAAAACGAAAGGCTTATTTTTCATTTTTTCGTTTCGTTTAAACGGTTAGTAATTTACTAAACGGATAGTGATTTTGTAAACGTTTAAACGTTTAAACGTTTAACCGTCACAGGCTTAATCCAGATATGCTTAACAGACGGAAATGAGCCCTAAACTAACCTTTAAACTTAAGGGAAGTGAACAGTGTAATACATTAAGCATGGGAAATCTCATGACATACACCAACAACTTAAAGCAAACAAAAACAATGGCAAAAAGCAGCATATATATTTTGAAATGTCTAGTTTTTTGTTTTAATTCTTCAACCTTATGTTTCTCAATAACTACATATAGCAAGATTTAATTGTGTAAAAAACAAAGTTTTTTTATAGAAAAGTACTCAACTCCAATTTCTTTGTTAAGTGTGGTCATAGCAGAGGTTTTAATAAGTTTTTCTGTCCAACTTCTTTGTTTTCCACATTGCGCTGTCATAATTAAGTGACGCTTCCCTCTTTTTTTACAGCATACTCTTCTTGTAGCTGATCCATCAAACCTTATTGAAGCCCCAACTATGGTCGGTGCCAAGAGCTCGTTGCCAATTCTCTTCAATGGAGTCGGGTAAGAAAATACATGAGAAGGCTAACAGTTATTTCATTGTGGTGTGTTTTGTAATTTAAGGTTATTTTACCCCTTTGTAAAATGTACGTTTGTAAACTGAGTACTTTGAAGAGGAGAGTAAGTCTTGAATGTTGTAAGGACTAAACGGGAAAGGATGTCTTAAAAAATGGGGAAAATGCTGCCAGTAGTCATTCATCAGGGTAGAGCCAACTTGTTTTTCTCCTTTTAAATCAATGCACATAAAATTATGTTGAGGCCAGTAGGTAATTGACTCGGTAAGTTGGGTAAATATTCAAAGTTCAACTGTCATTCATGGATGGACAATTAAGAAATGAGTTTGGCATGTAATATTACTACATTTGCCCAAATCAGCATGTTTGTTATTTCCATTTAATTTTAGTATGACTGCTGATACTGAGAACCCATTGGTGCTAGATGTCCTGCATGGATCCTCTTCAGCCTACTCCCATAACCCAACCAAGGAGGTGACAGACTACCCCCATGCTGTGGGTACAAACACCCTCCTTGTAGCTGCTCTACAGGCACGTAACAATGCCCGAGTTGTCTTCAGTGGCTCCTTGGACATGTTCAGTGATAAGTTCTTTCAAGCAGCTGTTCAAAAGGCTGCACCGGGATCCCCAAAGTGAGTCCAATATCAAATTTTTTCACTGAGAAATTATTTGTATGACAAAAGCGAATGAGAGGAGTTGCTGTGCAACTGACTAATTTATACCTTGCTTTCATTTCAAGAATAAGGTATTGAACAGTTTTGATCAAATGTAATTAAATCTGCCAAAGGTAAGGTAATGCTGTGCTGCTTCTTGAACTCTTGAAACTTTATTTTGTTGAGACTCCTGTTACAAACTTCATGTAGGTGTACATGATGCTTAGTCACAGATTAACTATAATGAAAATAGAAACAAAATAGATGTGTCGCAAGAAATTACCTAGTGACTGTGAAACATTTAGATTTAACCAGAATTAGCTCAATAATGTGCAAATGAAGGAATGATTCAAGCAATGTTTACAATAACTCATGTGCGTGTATGTGTATGGACTGATGCAAGTCTACTAACTTTGACCTATAAACCTTGTGCTTATACAACATGAAAACTTTTAGCAATTGTATTATTTAAAGAATATTTTATGTCTATATGCAGGAAGGGCTTATGCTACACCCTGTAATATCAACCAATAGTAAATATGCATGTATTTTCCCGAATAACACGTTCCACAATAGTTAAATGTGCAACCAACAAACGAATTGTCAATAAAATTTAGGCTTAAAAAATAGTACTTAATAGACTATTATTCACTCAATCAGTTCTATGATTTAGTTAAAAGAAAACAATGTACTTGCCATTTAATAAACCTTGGCGGGATTGTTTATAATAGGCAAAAAAAAAAAGCACAAAAACCATGTTGCTTGAGCCCCTAGTTACCACTCAACACCAACAGCTCCCTCAATAGACATAAAAGGTCCTAACAGTAATTTTAACGAAACACAAGAAATTTAAATTCAGAGAAAACTGTACCATGTGCACTACTAAAAGAGGAACAATTAATTGTTTAACCTATGTGTTGTCCTTGCATACTTGGCTGGGGTTAACAAAAATAGTGTTTTGTAAATTAAAAAGTGTTTTGTAATTTTTTGAAGTGTTTGTATAACTAGTGCCATAAAATAAAATGTGACTGGACAGGACAGTGTTGCAAGGCTAAGAAACTTTAGTTTTTGTCCATTTGTAATGTAATAGGACTACCTTATAATATTTAAACTTTTATTTAGGCATTCAGTTACACCAAAAGTTCACTTGTTTTTATCAATACTTGATATTATTTTGAAGGTCTAAGTCATCAGGCAACCAGGACTTAGCCATCAGTTTGTCTCAATGGGTCTTCAAGGAAGAAGGAGTTATCAGAGTACAGCGTGTTTCACATCACCTTGTCAATGGCAAGCAGACACCAGCTGCTTACACAGTAGAAGACCAAGTGGTATGTCAGCAAGAGTGTAAATGCTGGGCTTCTGGCCTGATTATTCACAACAGAAGCAGTAGCCCCATGCCTCTGATCATTGCCTTGGTGCCTCCTCATAGATTTGCCCTTTACCAAGGTTGAATGACCTTGCTTTATGTTATCAAAGTATCAGTCCTGTGCTTGTTATGAGAATGAGATATTCTCAAGCAGCTGCTTTAATCCTTTGGATTAATCTTTTTCATGAAATCCTCTTACTAAATGACTTGTGTACTTTTAATATTACATTCTCAAATTTACAAGTGTATTAGTTCCAATCATTCAGTTTTCAAGAAGAGTATAATAAACTAATCTAAGGATGACTCTTACATCTGTAAATCCCCTCCTTCCTCCACTTTCCTAGAGACATTCTGAAGTATGAAATATTTAAAAGTTTATTTATTTCATAACTTATTTATTTATTTATGTACTTTTTTATTTATTTTTGTTCTGTGCATCATAGGAATACAACATATGGATTGACATCCTTGTCAATGGTAAATGGGAGCCCTTTTCTGCCAAGGATGTTCAGCTCGAGTTTGTACGCATTGACCCCTTTGTCAGGACCAGACTGTCCAGCAAAAGTATGTTAAAATAATCAACCTTCTTTACTGTCAACAGAATTCAACAGAAAGTTGGGACATAAAATGTTTGACCAAATTCCTGAGAGTTTATTATTTTGGTACTAAGTTTACCATTGTCCTGAGAAATGTTTTAATCTGCAGACAGTGAAACCTCAGTCCTATTTGTTTTTGTAAGTTTGAATACACATAATTGGAAAAATTTGCATTCTTGACAGAGCATACACCTTTTTCCTTTAATTTTTATAAAACTTTACCTTATTTCCTATGATTGGTTGTATGTGTTTATTGAAAACAAGAAGATAGGAATGGTTGTTCTCTGTCATGAATTGATGATATTCTGTTCATTCTGTACCTTGACCATTTTCAGATCCAATACCAATATAAATGTATCATGTATTAAACTTAATTTAAAATGTGGAACAGTGCAGCATGCTGTTTGCAAAGACATGTTGAATGACCTTTGGTTCTAAACTTGCTGTGGTGACTTAGACTCACTTTGTAAGATTGCATGTGGTTCCTTTTTACGTAAAGGCTCCTTTTTACAAGCAGGGTCCCTATGCAAACTGGTTCCTCTGTACGATCAGGTTCCCCTATGTATTCAGGTTTCTCTTTACAATCAGGTTCCTTTCTATAATTAGGTACCTCTTTACAACCAGGTACCTCATTACAACAAGGTACCTCTCGACAACGAGGTTTCTCTCGACAATCAGGCTGCTCTTTACAATCAGGCTCCTCTTTACAATCAGGCTCCTTTAAGTTTTTAAAATCAGCTTCCTATTTACAGTCAGGTTCCTCATTACTTTCAGGTTCCTCTTTGCTATCAGGTCCATCTTTGCAACCATGTTCCTCTTTAAAATCTGGCTCCCCTTTACAGTCAGGTTCATCTTTACAGTCAGGTTCATCTTTACAGCCAGGCTCCCCTTTACAGTCAGGTTCCTCTTTACAATCAGGTTCCTCTTTACAGTCAGGCTCCCCTTTACAGTCAGGTTCCTCTTTACAATCTGGCTCCCCTTTACAGTCAGGTTCCTCTTTACAGTAAAGTTCCTCTTTACAGTCAGGAGTCAGGTTCCTCTTTACAGTCAGGTTCCTCTTTACAGTCAGGTTCCTCTTTACAGTCAGGTTCCTCTTTACAATCAGGTTCCTCTTTACAGTCAGGTTCCTCTTTACAGTCAGGTTCCTCTTTACAGTCAGATTCCTCTTTACAGTCAGGTTCCTCTATACAGTCAGGTTCCTCTTTACAACCAGGTTCCTCTTTTACAGTCAGGTTCCTCTTTACAGTCAGGTTCCTCTTTACAGTCAGGTTCCTCTTTACAGTCAGGTTCCTCTATACAGTCATGTTCCTCTTTACAGTCAGGTTCCTCTATACAGTCATGTTCCTCTTTACAATCAGGTTCCTCTTTACAGTCAGGTTCCTCTTTACAGCCAGGTCCCCCATTACAGCCAGGTTCCTCTTTACAGCCAGGTTCCTCTTTACAGCCAGGTTCCTCTATACAGTCATGTTCCTCTTTACAATCAGGTTCCTCTTTACAGTCAGGTTCCTCTTTACAGTCAGATTCCTCTTTACAGTCAGGTTCCTCTATACAGTCAGGTTCCTCTTTACAATCAGGTTCCTCTTTACAGTCAGGTTCCTCTTTAGTCAGGTTCTCTTTTCAATCAGGTTCCTCTGTACAATCTGGTTCCTCTGTACAATAAGGTCCCCCTTTACAATCAGGTTCCTCTTTACAGCCAGGTTCCTCTTTAGTCAGGGTCCTCTTAACAGTCGGATTCCTCTTTAGTCAGGTTCCTCTTTACAGTCAGGTTCCTCTTTACAGTCAGGTTCCTCTTTGCAGTCGGGTTCCTCTTCACAGTCAGGTTCCGTTTTACAGTAAGGTTCCTCTTTACAGTTAGGTTCCGCTTTACAATCGGGTTCCCTTTGCATTTAGGTTCCTTTTTGCAATGGAGAAAATCCTTATGACATGATTCAGCTGGTCATGAAAGTCTCTTTTCATTTTATTTTTTATTTTATTTTTTATTTCCTTCTGAAGATGGCAAGTTCTCAACTCAGTTCAAGCTCCCTGATGTGTATGGTGTTTTTCAGTTCAAAGTAGACTACAACCGCATTGGATACACTCACTTGTACAGCACAACTCAGGTAAAAATAACCCACAATTGGTTGGATAAGCCATCTTTACTATTTCTGTGGCACCATAGAATTGGATTTAATGAGAGCTGGATAACTGATTAAAAAATATTTGACATTCAAAACCTGGTGCCGAAAAGTGTTGGTCATGAATGTTCATGAGATGGACAAGTTCTAGCAGAAATAGAGTGCTGAGCAATGGTTAATTCAAATTTACTATTTTTCTTGCGTTCTTGCGTTTGTAATTACTCCTGTACATACAACCTTGTTCCCCTGTATTTAACACCCTTCTTTAATAATAATGTGATAAAAATAGAATGTTCTGTTTGTTTTCTTTCCCCTTCCTTACCCCCATTACAGGTGTCTGTCCGCCCATGGGAACACACTCAATTTGAGCGTTTCATACCTTCTGCATTTCCATATTATGCTAGCAGCTTCTCAATGATGTTTGGTCTCTTCATCTTCAGCCTTGTCTTTCTACATCACAAAGATGAGGTCAAGTCAAAGAAAGAGTAACTTTTGTTTCTCAATACATTTTATCGGTCATCTTTTGTTTTGTGGATTAACAGCGATGTCAAGGGCATTTCATAAATAATGTCTTTTACAAAAGTCATCATGGTAAAATACATTACAGAGTGTTTTCAAGTTAGGCTTTTTCACAAAACATCTGTTTTAGATTTGTTAGAAAAACACCATTTTTTATCAGCATCCATTTTGCAATTGAATGTACATCAATTTCTGTAAGAGTGCAATTCACTCCAAGCCCATAGTTTATAATGAGAAACCTTGAACTGTGCACAATGAAAACCTACAAAATATTTTCACAATATAGAGATGCTCAAAAATTTGTAAAGACTATGTACTGGATGTTATTTTCATACGTCATCCTCTGTGATAATCATGTCAAAAGTTAGAGGTTTCGCGGAGACATTTCTTAGGGTAGTAGGTGCAGATCTGGAAATTTAAGGTTTTGCCTGTCTACTGAAAGTCTTTAAAAAGGAAAGTGACCATGCCTCAAAGCCCAAGCTGACAGTAGTTTGGCTTTTGGCTACTTATTTTTGGACAGCTTTGTTCTTACAAATGTTGTACTATCCTTGTTAAGTGTATTGTTCTTTAGTCCATCACTATTTACATGTAGATGTGCATCTTTTTTGTAAGTTGGTTTAATTGATCTCTGAATGTGCTTTAGAGTAGTTCAATAGATTTTGATGGAGAAGTTTTATAAACACTTTGGCAATTTATTTTCCTTCTTTCTTTAGTCAGTCCATGCTAGAAGTAATTGTGGTTGTGTCAGAGCCAACATGATGTTTCTCCTAAAACAGCACCTGCGTCACACGCGAGTTTAAAATTGTCAAAACATTGTATCTCGCTTAAAATAGCCCGGAGGTGCACTCACAACAAGTATGCCCCGAAATACAACGGTTTTTTTCTCTGAGACCAGGTTCAGCGCTTTTGAACAAGCTAAGTTGTAAACTTGTAATAACACATTTTTTTGTGAATTTGGAATTTAAGTCGTCAAATCTATCGAAGAGAAGTACCTTTGTTTTAAACGCAAGTTCACCACAAACGAGGCTAAAAGACACTTTTGGTAAGGGGCTGCAAAATTTGTTTTTAATGAAATGGTTCATTTAGTTCAACCATCATATTGATAAAGGAGTTCATGTTAAAATAACTGTTATATCTACTTCTAATATCTGGGAAAAAAGGCAATCCACTTTTACTGTGTAAAATTATCAAATCAAACACTGAAGTTAAATAAGATAAGTAACCTTTACTGGTTGGCTGTGGCTGAAAAGATATCCGAGTAACAACAACAAAACAAGATCAAAATTATGCAAAAAGGTTATTTCACTTATAATCAACCAAATAACAAGTTTTTCCCACAATGACCCTTAATAAAACAAAACGACTTTGAAGTAAAATTTACAAGGAAATGCTATGTACGTGTATGATGTCTCTTGTCTCTAAAGTAAGCTAAACTGCCATTACTGGTACACTTAAAATTTATTTTTAATTTACACGCTATAACACTGGAAACATTCATGCATTCGAATTCATCAATGTTGACTCTTCAGTTAAAACTGTCATGCAATTTCATGTGTTTACCAAGTCACTCACAGTCCCGAGGGAAGACAGATGGCACTAGTGACTGAGTTATGACAGTCCATATATGTGTTAACACACCTGTCATAAATACGAAAACGAAATATATACATGTAGCAGGTTTTTTTTTTAAACTGAACTATTTTAATTCAAGAAAATATCTGATTACAAACGCTAAGAAATTCATTCATATGAAATGGATGAAAAACGGTATAAAGATTTACAAAAGGGGGTTTCTTATTCAAAATAGCCCAAAATGACAATTGCATTATAGCTTTATATTTCATTAAGTAAAATAGAATTGTTGAAAAATGCATTTGAATTTCAACCACATCAGTATAAAATTGTTATCTTTTAACTGAGTTGACATAAATCCTATTTCAAGGGAAATTTATGACAAAATTGAGCATTATACCTTTTTCCACTGAATTGTTTCTTTCTGGCCCAAAATCTCTTTAACCAAATTCTTGGTTGTAATTAATTGTGCAACACAATAACATTTAAAATTTTAATTTAATAAAATGGCGTGTCGTGGCCAAGTAGATAAGAGCACCGTACTCAAGCTCTGGTGTTTCTGATCATCAGAGTTAGGATTCGAGTCCCAGTTGAGGCACTTGTGTCCTTAAGTAAGACACTTAACCATGATTGCTTCATCCTTGGGATGGGACGTAAAGCCGTTAGTCTCGTGTGTTGTGTAATGCACGTAAAAGAACCCAGTGCACTTATCGAAAAGACAAGGGGTTCGTCCCGGTGTTCCTGGTTTAACAGGCAGCATATTGCGCCACAGCACCTTGTTAACTATTACATGGTGCTATGTAATGTAGGTCTTACACTTCAAACGTATAGCCCCAAAATACCTTGCAGGACTTAATGTTGAAGCACCTTGAGCGTCACTGAGTGATGGATATGAGTGCTATATAAGAAGCCACTATTATTATTATTATTAATACATTTGTTGTCTATGTTTAACTCCTGATATCAAAGAAATATTATAATTCAACCTTTTTAGGGTTACATAGTTTGAAAGTAATAGTTTCTGAATCACATTGTAGCTTCTACATTCAACTACTTCATACTGAATCTTCAGAACTGCACTCATCATGGCCAATCCGTTTGGTGCACCGCACTGAAGTTCCCGTGGTCAAGTCATTGCTGTATGGGTTTAAATCCCTGTCATGACTCTTGTGTACTTAGCAAGTCATGTAACTATAGTAATTGTTTCTCTTCAACTAAGGTAAATGTTTGAAGGATTGTTGAGGGTCAAAGTTGGCAGATACCAGTGCTATGTGAGCATGCAGTGCCTCATTGCTTTTTGTAAGTAATCATGTATTCAGGATAAACTTGGCGCGAATCAAAAGTTACAAAAATCCTTGGATTGGTGACATTGTCCACGCAAGAGTCAAACATTGGACCACAAAGGTTGGATGCATCTTTCAAGGGTGGTCGTCTGTACGATGGAATCCCAAGAGTGTAGGATCCAACTAGGACTCGAACCAGAAACATTTGTTTTTTACCTCTTTCCGTCTCTTCAGCATAGCAGTCGGAGTACACAGAGGTCTTACTAAAGTAGCAGCCTTGACCATACTTTGTACCAACGTTGGAGCCGCTAACTCGAGCATCAAAGTTCTGCTGGCAGATTGCTTTAATGTAAGCCTTTCGTGTGCCATGGAAGAGAAGTTTTTCTTTGACATCGTTGTAGTCTCTGTGATTTTCCTTCATTTTTTCTCGCTTCCTGTGATTAAGTTAATAGATACAGGAAAGTTTTTGTATCCCTTTTTATTTTAATTTAAACTTATCGATAACAAAAAACCACTATACAGGAAAAGCTAACTAACGATAAATAGGACGGCAAACAACAAGCCCATCCAAAAAAATGAAAAACAATCAGAACAGGTTTCCAGATTACTTTTAATCCTTCATGTGGGTACCGATTGGTTCATACTAAGCATGAAGTCCAATGCAAACTGGCAGAAGACATTCAGCCATGATTCAATTCACATTGACACCCTGCAAATAATTCCCTGCCAATTCACTCAAACAAACATGAGATTTGACCAACACTTTCGTTTACAAGTACTTGTTAACTTGATGTCTAAAATTATCAAATCACCTCACAAACTCATCCCAAACTTCGGTGTTCTGTATTCTTTCAATCTTTACGATTAGCCTCTTATCCATAGTGGCAGCAAAATGCTCCAGCACCTTGTCATACTCGGCCTTGTGAATATCAGGTTTCACCTTGCACAGGACAAAGTTGTCACTGGGGTCAGCTGGCTGCGTATGTGTGTCCCAAGATTGAGGCAGAATTGTTGCCAGCACTTCTATTTTCTTGAGACATCTGCATGACCAAAACAGAAAAAAAAGTTTCTACTGTCATTCAAGGTATGGGTCATTAACTGTGGTACATCATTGGTTTATGGAAGAGTACATTCATTGCCATGCAAAAATACACCAAACAATGAAAATGAATATTAGCTTTCTGATGATAATTCTTTAATTTTATTTGGCACTCATTACCAATATAGTACATGTACGTCTATTTCACTTTTGTTCACTGAAAAACAAAGGAGAAGTACTGTCTGTAGAATTGCTCCCTCACAGCAATTCTGCACTTTTAGCAGTTCGTGTTGTTGACATAACCTGGGAAAGAAAGGAAATTGAGTTGACCTACTTTTCCAACATATCTTTGGTGATAAGTTTAGCAGGCCGCCTTCGAGCTTCCCTCTTTGTACCGGATATCAAGTTTGTCTGCCTCATGCTTGTAAAATTCAATGAATATTTAAATGATGAAGTTTCAAACTTGAACTTCTTAGTTTCTCCAGTTGACAGATAACTTTGGTATGCTCTCTCAATTTCCTGTAGAATAAAATAAAGGGAAGGAGATTTACTTCAAAAGGCAATGACTCAGTTGTATATTGCATACACAGAGTGGGCTTTTTTGGTTCTTTCTTTTTGACTGCACTAAATAAAATTTTAAAAACCCAAAACAACCCAAAACCAAACCAAACATGACATTTAAGAAATTGATGGATTAATCAATCATATCAATCAATTAATTGATTTACTAAAGGGCGACTGATCAACAAAATCAACAGATCATTTTTATCACTCAATGAACCAATTGATTGATTGGTAGACCAATGATTGATTGGTTGATTGATTTGATTAATTGACTGACTGATGTACAGTTGAGCTGTTTCTGAAATGACGGCTACGGCTACTGCTACAACTGTTGCTATACTTCCACGCATGATGACGTTAAGATCCAGCCACAGCTGCCAATTTGGCATTGGCCTATGAATGCATTTAGGTCTTAATTATTGTACTGAGACCCTAAGCAAGGAACCAAGGTACAGTGTCATACCTCATTCTGATTATACAGAACCCAGACGGATCCATTGTCCAGATAATACCACTGCCAATTTGTACTCAGTGCTTTCTGCCAGCATAACGGAGAATCCAAAGATTTAAGCACTGGTGTCTCCAGACGACGGACAGAACTCACGCCTGCAGAGTTGTTCCATTTCATTGTCTTAAAGTCAATGCAAGACGTTTTTGATCTGTTAATGTAAGAGAGAATTTACTTCAGATAAAGTTAATCAATGCATAATAAAACTAATTTTATTAATATGAATTTCTGCAATTGCTGCTATGAGCAATGACAATTCTGAACGGATTTAATTGCTTAATATACTGGTACATAATACAAATAGCAGGTTTGCAACTAAGTAGTAGATAAGCTTTTTTCCCCAATTTTAGGACAATGAAAAAATGGAAAAAACAGCACAAAGTTGCATGAGTTATTTTTTCTTCTTTTTTGTGAATGAAAAAATGTGACTATTTAATTTGTTGTTAAAAGTCCTTTAAAAAAAGATGAGACAACACTGAAGTTCAGAATAATATGGACAACTTTGCTCTAGATTATTCTCTGGTGACCTGCAATATTCTGACTTTTCTATCAAATTAACATTGTGCTGTTTACCACTTTAAAGCATACTAATTATGCAAAAGGAGTTATTTAATTGAAAAAAATTAAACACTTCAGATTCCTTGGAAGCTAACAAAATTTATTTTGAAAATGATGGGCATATTTCATTTATGAAAAATCATAATTAATTTGGAATGTATAGAACATACCCAGTATTTTTTCTTGTTATGTCACAAAAAACAGATTCTATGCCAACGTTTACAACATCCTTCCAACTGGTCCATTGTTGGTCATCATCACTGTACTGCCATTGAAAATTCTGCTCACAGTGAACTTTACGACATCCTTCAGCAAAATGACACTTGCCTCGTAGTTTGTACTCGCATATCTATTTAAAATATTAGAAATTTGTAAAGTAAAATAGTTTTAAGGTATGGTAAATACTGAAGGAAAAAAAACTCAATATGATTTGGAAAAAAATTGAATGTAAAATTGATCAATTTCCATCATAAACTAAATTTAAAGTTCTTATAATGACAATATACAAACTAATTAGAGCTGATTTATGATAGTCTGGTGTAATTGACTCCTTGCAGATGACATCACAAGATTAAACAGCTCCTTCACTGAGATCCAAAAGTAGACCTTTCGTATTGGCTGAGAGCTAGCTGTGCAGGGCCCATACACATGGCCCATTTCTATTGTTTAAACTCAACCATGGTGGCATATTGACCTCATTCTTGTCTTGTTTTTCTTCTGGTACTTCTCTCAAGGAAGTAAGTCTTCTTCGTTGATTCGTATTCTCTCCATCCATCTCCTTGTGACCCTGAAGCAGGGAAATCAATTCTTGTCCAGTCTTGTTCTTTGCATCAACCTCATATTTCTTCCAGACTTGCAATGCAGATTGGTTTTTAACATCATGCGAGCATTTGCATTTATCATCAAACTTGCATTGTCCTCTAACAAAGAAACTGAAGGTACAGAGAGACAAAACTTTTGAATCCTCACCACACTTTGAGGAGTTTTAAAACCACACACTCAAGCAAGAAAACATGTTGATGAAAAATGACATTTCTTACTAGAAACAACAAGTATAAGTTAGGCCATGTTCTTCTCTGTTTTTGTCTACATATCCTTCAGGACCTTGTCACAATCAATTTTCGCAGACAACTTTGAGGTAATATGTAACTGCAATTATGGTAACTGCAATGCATGCAAAATGAACCCACCCACTTTAAGCACATAATTAAGATAAAGTGTCTCATAATCTCTGAAATGCATGAAGAGACACTGCCCTTTAGGTTTGTCGAATGAAATGATTTGGGGTTGAACAAAGACGAATTGACTAATTTTGAAATGATTAACTTGAATAACATTGGATGTGGCCTTTGTGTTTCTAAAGGGATTCAAATAGACTTATTTTTCTTTTAACATTTAATTAACACCTTAATACACAAAAAGGAACTACCTACCTACAGACGTGTAAAAAGGGACACGTGTCTCCTTTTTTGCAGGATTTCCGGTTGTAATGTATACAGGTGTCTGGGAGATGAGTCTGTTTAATAAGATGTGCAAGGAATGATTAATCATGCACTGGGTAATGATTCGCATCATTATAAAGGTTAGACTTGTTTTTTTACTAGACCCTCAAGACACAGAATAGGTTATCTAAGTGTCAAGTAATTCAAGTGTACACCTTATCTGAAAATTAATCTTAAATTTTGTGTGTGAAATTGAAGCATGCTTCTGTTAAAAAAACAAAAACACACCCAATAGGCCTAATTATGATTAAAAGTGGCCATCTAAGATGACTACTAAATTATTTTCAACTAAGCCCTATGTTACAAGGTTGTTATACTGAATGTTGTCAGGGCTTAATCTCACAGCTGAAGTTCAAAGTATTTCTATACAAATTACTTCAGGACCACGAGAACACATTTTTGCAAGAGGTGCTCGCTTCTTCAAAGGCAATTGGCGGGCTCGGAGCGCGAAGCCATTATGGCTTGGGGTATGAGGCCCGCTTAAGGGCCCTGGAAGGTTTTGGGTCCTCGACCCTCTGTCGTGCAATCAGAGCCACTATTTGGCATGTAAAATGTCCATTTTGGGGGCAGGATATTTTTAGTGTAATTTGCAATTAACTCACACACACATCCTTGTCATTAGAAATTTGTTCACAAAAAACTCAAACAGACAAGGAAACTTGTCCACCCCACCTGAAATTTCTTTAAAATAAAAACCTTTCAAACAACATTGCAGACTCCACGTACACACCAACCTTGTCTGCCGTGAAATCACCTTGCTACAGTAATCAAATTCAGTTAAGAGGCATTCTTGGTACCATTACAAGAAATATATAATAGTATAACAATAATACCAATCTTATACCTACTTGCTTCTCCACCACTTCTACACTTTCTATTTTTTTCTTCTCCCGGACCATGCGAAGCAACTCTCCTGGACTCATGGATGCAGCATTGATATCATACTCTTCCCATACTCTCATCGGCTGCTCATCTTTGACATCATGTGAGTACCGACAGTTTGTGTTGAATCTGCAATCTCCTGTAATGTAATGGCTAACAAAAACAATGCAATAGACACTTGTTACCGATTGGTCACATTTGATCAGATTCAATGTACACAACTAGACAGTTTTATTTGAAACTTACTTTCCATGTGTAAAGGAACCAGACTTATGTAGTTTTTACCATTTCAGCCTTAGTTTGGTTATATTGATTATAGCTGGAAACAAATATACAATGATCTCTCATGACAGGTGTTTACAGTTATTCTCTGTGCATACAGTTCTCAAAACCTATGTTATATGATGGTTTTTTTATGTACCCTTGCTAGACATAGATTGTGATTGTTACTTGCCAAAATGAACACAAAGTTTCCTGTTGGTGAAAAAGTGCAATCCACTACATCCAACAATTTTTGTTGGTCGAAATTCCAAGACCACTTGTTCACAACCAATCTGATATGAATTAAAGTGCAGCTATTCTTATAGGCCGATTCATCAATTGAAATTTGTGCTACTAAAAATGATGTATTTTGATGTTTGTGCAATAAAGGTAATTAAAAAAATAAATAAATAAATCAGGGAAAAAGTGCTTGTCCTGCACTTTCATAATGTAAGGCAATGGACACACATAAAAAGACAGAGGAGCAATGGGCCTATTGCCATTCAGGGTTCTCCCCAGTTTGTTTTCAAAACTGTGGGCCATTCTGGACCAACATTTTTTGATGTTCAGTCGAAACACACTAAAATTAAAAACAACATCTTCGGAATGTTTTCTACTTGGTGTTTATCTTGTTTTTAAAAGCTCTCATGTGCAATTTGGAGCATTCTTTATGGTTTTCTCTTAATTGAAGTGAGAATAAAAAATATATAACAAATTGGTGAAATTTAGAGTTTGTCTTAACACAAACTCTAGGTGTTCGGTTTCGGGGAGTACATGCCTGGTGTAAACCCCCCCCCCCAAAAAAAAAAAACCCGCTGCAAATCACTCGGCTGGAGTTCAAACCCACGACATTTGCACTGCTACAGCACTGAGATGTCTTACCACCAGACCACCGAGCTAGTGTGTTGTCAGACAAAAGTGCTGACAATTTAGCAATTTTGCATGGAATAGACTAACAAAGCCTCATGCCAAATCATGCCTCGTGGACATTCTGATCAATGAACCGTCTGATCAATGGAACGGAACAGCCAGCCACAGTGCTTTTTGCCTTATACACAGTACAAATGCGGGTCAAAAGATAGGGAGCCTTTAACGTCCGATTTCGACCGGAAGTTTCGGTCAAATTGGTATCATCTCCGTGCAAACATTTGAGCAGGCTTACAGACCTACAATCTGATGTAAAAATTGTGATGAAATGATAAGTAGTTTTGAGATATGAATTTTTGAAATGTTCAACTTACGGTTTGAACCGGAAGTCAGGGT
Source organism: Pisaster brevispinus (assembly GCA_023634235.1). Lineage (NCBI taxonomy): Eukaryota > Metazoa > Echinodermata > Asteroidea > Forcipulatida > Asteriidae > Pisaster > Pisaster brevispinus. The sequence goes on from JAMKCF010000002.1 coordinate 17,096,091, forward strand.
AAAATTGGGTCAAAAATCCATTATAGGGTTCTCGATTTATGATTTTTTCAAATAATAAACTTTGAATTAATGTTTTTCAATACCTGATGACGTAACTAAAGCGCTTTTATCTTCTAATGAATATCTAACTATATGTAAAGTTTCAAGTTGATAGGAGCTTCGGAAGTGTGCTTTTGTTAGCGGACAAGTGACAGAGAGAAGAAGAAGAAAAAGAAGAAGTAAACAAACAAAAATCCCGGAACAAAAACAAGAGGTGTTCCGGGCAGATTGCCCGAATGCCTAAAAAATATGAATCTGCCGAAATTTGCGCATATCGGCCCATTATGCTAGCTTGTACATTGGGAAAACCCTGCCATTGAAATGTTTACAGTTAATTTACCGACAAATGTGCAGAAATTTACACTTTTCTGTATCACATCTGTTGGTGTTGTAGAAAAGGCAGACATCTGGTACAGTGATATCAGGCCAGCTTTGCTTAAGTATCTGCAATTCAGAGTAAATAAAAGCACAAGGAGAGTTAAAATAACACAGAATAATTTGCCTTCTCCTAAATTCACTAAAACAGTGCGCACAGATTGGAAACTCACATTACAGCGACCACATCACAAAGCTGATTTTAATATTGTTTTGTGTCAGTCATCAGAAACAAACTAGATAAGTGTCAGTGATCAGAAACACACTCAATATCCTATTACAAGAAATTAGGCCAAGGTTTATTCCAAAACATTATACTTTTACAACCAAGAGGCCAAATTACACTTAAATTCATAAGAGAGGAACAAATAAAACAATTACTTTACAAAGAAAATATTAAAATCTCATTTAAAAAAGAACACCAGTTACAACAAATCACAGGGGGAAACAACCAAATGTTAAAATATGAACATAAAATGGAATTGGGATGTTAATAAAGCCAAAGGTTTTAGTTTCTTTTTTTAGTCAGTCACTAATTGTTACTTTTTAGGCATAGACCATGACATGCAGGTCTTGAAAGAGGAACAACAGAACCAGTACTTAATTGATGAGTTGTAGTTTGATTATGGTACCCTCAGCAGTCAATAACCTCCAACTGTTTGGCAAGCTTATTCTGGGATCCTTAGTCATACCAAATGAAGGAGAAACAATCTCCAACTGTTTGAAGCTGATTCTGGGATCCTTAGTCATACCAAATGAAGGAGAAACAATCTCCAACTGTTTGGCAAGCTGATTCTGGGATCCTTAGTCATACCAAATGAAGGAGAAACAATCTCAAACTGTTTGGCAAGCTGATTCTGGGATCCTTAGTCATACCAAATGAAGGAGAAACAATCTCCAACTATTTGGCAAGCTGATTCTGGGATCCTCAGTTATACTTAATGAAGGAGAAACAATCTCCAACTGTTTGGCAAGCTGATTCTGGGATCCTCAGTCATACCAAATGAAGGAGAAACAATCTGCAACTGTTCCGCAAGCTGATTCTGGGATCCTTAGTCATACCAAATGAAGGAGAAACAATCTCCAACTATTTGGCAAGCTGATTCTGGGATCCTCAGTTATACCAAATGAAGGAGAAACAATCTCCAACTGTATGGCAAGCTGATTCTGGGATCCTCAGTTATACTTAATGAAGGAGAAACAATCTCCAACTGTTTGGCAAGCTGATTCTGGGATCCTTAGTCATACCAAATGAAGGAGAAACAATCTCCAACTATTTTGGCAAGCTGATTCTGGGATCCTCAGTTATACCAAATGAAGGAGAAATAATCTCTAACTGTTTGGCAAGCTGATTCTGGGATCCTCAGTTATACCAAATGAAGAAGAAACAATCTCCAACTATTTTGGCAAGCTGATTCTGGGATCCTCAGTTATACCAAATGAAGGAGAAACAATCTCCAACTGTTTGGCAAGCTGATTCTGGGATCCTCAGTTACAACAAACAAATGTTTGGCAATATAATTTACCTGCATTACATGGCTATCCTCAAGGTGGTCCAACCCGTTGAGTTTCAAGACTTTCTCATTGTGTTGTACACCCCAGAGCTGATGTGGCCAGAAACACTTCCTACCACGCTTACATCCCCCCGAGACAAAGTGCAGACAGAGATGAAAATCCTCACAACCTTGACAGCCATCACTATTGTTGGGGTTGTACTGATCACACAAATCTGCGTCCGTCTTTATCCTTAGAAAGCCAAATTGCACAATGGCAGTTATCTTTTAAACTACATGAAACTTTTCTGTTACACATGCTGCCCTTAAAATATTTATTGTTAATACTGAATACTAAACACCCTTCCCAACCAACCCTCTCCCCCATCCCTTCCCCCTCCCCTCCCCCAATTAAAAGGAAAAATGGTGGGGGGAAATACAATAATGCCTCCCACAATGCTATACCTGACAGTGCACTCATCACGTTTGGTATCATTATCCAGTCGGAAAAGTTTGTGAGGAGACTCATTTAAGAATTTCTGAAGAGAGGACAATGGCATCACCATAATGTTATCAAGGACCATGGCCTCCTGGAGAGCATCCAAGGTGAGGCTTCCCCCACACATACACAGACGCTTTGATATCCATTGTTCCAGGTTGATTGTTGCATGAGGTGTCATCCTTGCTGGTGGTGCCCATGAGGCCATTTTGCTTAACCTGTAATATATTATACGAATCACAAACTATTAACCAGGACATACTAAAAAGTAGACATTTATACCTATGATTTTTTAATTTTGAATTTAGATTTTTTTAATTTGAGTGGTACAGAAAACGACTGACACAGCCGGCAGAAATGCCCAAGAAAAACATCACAAAAAATGAACTACGAAGTATTGCCTCTCATGATAGGCCTGTCAGTATTTATCACAACTTCTCAAAAAAGAAAAAAGAAAAACTCAAACCCACCTGAAACCCCTAATTATAGTTACTCAACTTGTTTTAGTGGTAATTTTGTTGGGGTTACATTGGTGTGCTTGCTGGGGTGGGGGAACTTTGTTTTGGGGGAGATGACTGGTTTCCTTCATCAGCATGTACACAACATACTCCTCAAACTATGGTTGCTGTGTTATGCTATCATCTCCAATAATTGTCTCCAAGAAGTGGAGACAATAAAATAACTATTAGCATAACAACTTCGTACAGAGTGAGTCAAAAAGAAAAAATAAACTTTTTTAATTACCCACTGTTTTAATGTGTAGCAATATAGATAAGAAATTTTATGTACTTTTTGTTAATTCACTCTTCCTGCTTTTTTGGGTGTCAGTTTCACTGGATTAGTTTTAGTGCTTGGCTGCACAGGATGCAATTAACCCTTTCCTTACCATAGGCGACTTTAGTCGACTGCACTCATACCCCCTCTTCCTTACCATTGGCGACTTTAGTCGACCAAGCTTGCACACAAAAAAGCACTCAAGCCTGAGCACAAAGGCCATTTGTAACAAAGTTGTATTTTTGTCCATGTTCACCCTCCATACCCAAGCTTACCATCATCGGAAAGAGAGAGATCGGATCTTTCCAATGGTGCTAAAATAAAATAAGGTTGCTATTATGCAATCTCTTCAAATTGGTATAGGAAGATCCGAAATGCCAAACATCTACGGAGCACCATATGGTTGTGTACAAAAAAGTGTTTGAGGTTACAGATTGCACTGAGGAAAGAAAGACCAAGAACTTTGACATTTATTGGCCCAATCTCAATGAGTTTTAAATTATATGAAAGGGAATTCAATAAGGAAGAACTTTTTTATTACTTATTTTGCTGTAAAACAATATCTTCAAGGAGATAATGGAGTTTGTAAAAAATGGCCTTTGAACGAAAGCTTTCTGTTGTGTAAGAATGTGTGCTTCACCAGCAGTCACCAGCGGTTGTTTATGTCCAAACAATTCGGTAATGAAAGGGTTAAAAGTCAGTGCCTTTTTTGTTGATTAAAAATGTATTTTGGAGGTGTTGACGGTACTGTTCGTGTTGATGGCGTGTTGACGGTATTTACTATTTAGTAGTAGGACCCCTACAGAGAGCAGATTCAATTCGTTCGAGCAAAATTGTACTGCGAAGGGGTTATCATGTGGTGATTCATGATTCAGTCTGCCTGAGTGCCTGGGCTGGGTCAGCTAATATTAATGTTATGCTAGACCCATTAACTGTACAGTGTACTCTATTATAAAAATGTTAATGTTGACATTCAGTCGAGTGCTGTACCTACACCGTCCTAGTACCTACCTGTACCTAGCCTCACTTTGTGTGGCCATTGATGATAAAGGTAGAATTATGCTGTGGTGAAGGTCTCTGAATCCTTGGCTAGACACACGGCTCATTTTTGTTGTTGAGCTAAGGTAAGGCCAAGGGCACCAGTGATAGTTAGTGTGTTGTATACTTATAAGTTATCTTAATCTTGTTAATGTATGGTCTTTTTGCCATTTTTAAGGCATTTTTTGTGGCTGGGTAAATGACTGAAGATGTCAACATTTTTTTTTTTAGAGTACAGTGCGATCCGATAGTGGAATGCCATTAAGTGATTCTATTTAGTATTTATTTTTCAGATCGCGGGTTTGACCTCCTTATTGCCTCTTGAGTAGTCAAGCATGAACACTTATCCAGTGAAACTGGCACCAAATGAAGCAGGAAGAGAACATTTACAAGTACATGAGAATATCTTATCTATATTGCTACACAATAAAACAATGGGCAATATAAAAAGTGTATGATTTTTTTTGACTCGCACTGTAGTATATTAAGTAGTTCTTGGCAAAGTTTACTATAGCCCAGGTTGACTCCTTGGTCTTGTTGGTTGAATATGAAAAAGACACTGACGTTCAGCATACCAGGGCTAAGTTTACTGGGACTTTTTTGGAACTAAAAACTTACTTCTTAATCTTTAAAATCAAGACAATACCTCCTCCACTCAGCTTGTCGTGTCGACTTTACCTATCCGATCCAACGGTTTCTTCTTCACTTGCACTGATGGTCGAGTCGTCAATACTCAATGTTCCTCATCCATGTAAAAGAATTTAGCTTTTTAAACGTCAGTTTAGCTCCAGAAATGCAACGGAAGTGCAGAACACTTCTGACATGTCTGAGGCAATGGGATAAGGGGAATCCCCCATCGTTGAAACTCTATTGCGCATGTGGGGGGGGGGGGGGGGGGGGGGGAGAGAGAGAAGGGGTCCGCCACCGACGCGCCACCTACGTTGAAAATAGTCTCATTCGACTCTCTTATAGCGAGGGGGAAAAAATTACATGTGTTCAACTTCACGTTAAAATTGTATGAATTACCCGATAAACTCCTGGGGCAACATTTGTCAACATCCAAAACATCCGATGACATTTTTCTGAGAAAAAATGGGTCTGGAGATTTTTGTACGGATAATGTTTTTGGGGGGTTCATTACAGACTTTCAATGATAGTCGATTCGGCGTTTAATTTGACATTTTGACTGACGAAAATTCCTCCTAAAGAAGATCAATAAGTTGTTGAAATCCTGTGACCAGACATGGAAAGCCAAGCCTATTACAGAGAACAGACAGCTGAACAGATTGTTCCACTTATCAGAGGGTTAGATCTGACGGTAGCTCATGTGGAGTGGTATAGCAGATTTTGTGTACATGTGCATGCCAGGAACAAATATCACAGCCCATTAAAAAAATACACAACTCTGGGACCCCCCCCCCCATCTTAGATAATATGTGGAATAGTCCTGTCTAGGATATCCTGGATGATCGAGTCCCCTAGGGCTTTGCAAGTAAATAAAAACAAGAAACACTTAAAATTTGTCACACCACACTGGCAATGTAATTTTCCCCACTCACATGAGGACTATTAAAAAATGAGTAAATCACCCCAAAAAATAAGCCACTATGATTTCAAAAGCATTCATGAGGCTTCTATGTATAAAAGACATATTATACACATTGAGTCATTAAGATTACCAAGCATTCATGAGGCTTCATCTGATGTCGGGTCAATCATTAAGTCATTATGATTCCACAAAGTGCAATTTCGTAACTAAAACGAGGTTTAATTTTGGTTTTCTTTTCTTCCCAAAGTTTGATTTACGACATCATGAATATATGTAGCAATCAAATAGTTTCCAGTTTTGTTTGTTTGAATAATTATTACTTTACTAATTATAGTCTTTACAATTATTTTCTCTTTCAAAAAGTAACTTGCTTAGCCCCGCCCCTCGTTAATAGTTTTGGTTTGTTTATGAAGTGCGCCCTCCCTAGGTCATACTAATACAGTTTATATGAAGGGAGTTTCGATTTCAATTTCGTTTCTCTGATTTCTACCTAGAAATGTCCTCTTTGACACAAAGTATGACGCTGTACGGATTATCTGGCTATTCTTATAAGGCACGAGACTCACTGGATACTTTAAAGGTATGTTTTAGATTGATAAATAGGCAGTTGTGCCGGGTTTTCTATTTGTGTAACTATGGTCATGGAGGTGATGAGATGGACATGTTGACATGTTGACGTTATGCCAATGTAAACATACCGTTGATCCGTACCGTACCGTACTTAGTTGTAGTTATGTCATGATGTGTTTAGGTTGTTTGCCTGCCTCCCCCATCCCCCCCCCCCCCAGCTGACGATGCCTGCACTGCAGCATGTTTCTTTCATCCATGCTCTGAATTCATCTGAGCTATATGTTAATGTTTTACAGCTCCATGATCACATTCACAATTACATCCCTATGACCCCATACTAAAATAGGGCCAATCCACTTCGTATGCAAAGATACGAATTTGGCACTGGGGCTAACATGTACCCTGCCTGAGACTCTGTCTGATCCCTCCACAGCAAAGTATTGACATAGAGTACTGACTCCATCCTATACAGCTTCAGAAACCAAACTATTTGATCATATTTCATTTTGTAAGACACCACAAACTCACACTAGACTCATGACCACTTATCCCTTGGCTCTAGCAAATCATGCAAATACAAATAGCTTATGCTTCTAGAGGTACATTATTTTATGGTTAAAACTAGGAGTCTTGAGGTGATCCTTGGCTTGTTCTATTTTCCAGATGCAAAGCCTCAAGAAAACACCCGCTCCAGGTATCACAGACGGAGTCATAGTTTTAACCATAGCAGGAGCTATTGCATTGCTTTTATGATGTCTATACATGTATGTCTATGTACCACATAGCTGCTGTTGCTCTGGGTATAGTACCTTGGTTGCTATAGGATAGTGCATTGGTTGATACGGGAGTAGTTGTTTACTGCAAGTTCACAATCAAAAGCCAGAATCTTTGTAAGGGGTGCTATAATTAATGGATTGAAAGTGATAATTAAGGAAGTTATCGGCTTCTACAGTAGAGTGTGTTTTATGGTAATGGAAAAGTTGTTGATGAGCAGTGTCTTATCTTGTTGTTTTATTTTAAGATTATCATTATTGACATGAATAGCCTACATCATTGTGGGTTTATAGGCCCCAGCCTGCCAGCAGATGCTTGCTTACCAACATTGACAGTTTGAATCAATGATCACACTACATCCTTTCTCAGTGATCGGTCATCAGAATTTTTTTTTTTAAATGGGATAGATACAAACAAACAAAAACCACTAATACATTTCCACTTAAGTCAAAAAGATAACCCTATTTTGGTAACAAATTGTATTTTTAGTCATAATGAGTGAAAAATGGGGGAGGGGTTGCATCTTTCCTTTTATGTTTAATAAAATGACTTTCTGTGGTGTCATCATTGAGTGAAAACAGAACTGGTCATTTTAAAAGCTTTTGATTTTGGATTCTTATAGGCCTACTTGATCTCGCCTTGTTCTTTTGTTATTTTTGTTCATGACTTTTCAATCTGTTTTTGACATTTCTCTGCAGTTTTATTTGTGTGATTGAATTCCAAGCACTTCCAGTCTGTCCCAACATCTGAGAAAGCTAACTCTACTTTTGAGGGTCTAAGAGTGAAATTGATGGAGAAACAGAGTCATACGGCTTTAAGGAGCTCACCTGTTAGTGATAAAGCTGTGAGATGAGGCACAATTGGATCAAGAGTGGCCAGACATCTCAGAATAAAACTAGTTGATGGAGAGACATCCCCAGAGGTGGATGACTGCAAGGTGTGCACCAGGCTTTACAGGTAAAAAACTTGAAATGAATTCTTTCTTTAAACGCAGGTACACTTTGGGTAATTACCAAAGACCAGTATCCTCCCTTGGTGTATCCCAACATATGCATAAAATAACCAACCTGTGAAAATTTTGGCTCAAATTGTTGTCGAAGTTGCAAGAAAATAATCAAAAGAAAAAAAATACTTGTTGCTAAGAATTGCATACTTTGAGATACCCTTACCCTCACCAAGTAAGTGTTTATGCTCATTAATTTAAAACTTCTGATAAAAAAACATAACTTCTAACCTTAACCCTCACCCTTACCAAGTAAGTTTTATGCTCATTAATTTAAAACTTTTGATAAAAAACCCTTACCTTGTCCCTAACTCGAACCAAAACCCTTACCAAGTAAGTTTTTGTGCTCATTAATTTAAAACTATTGATCAAAAACCCTAACCCTTACTAAGTAAGTTTTTATGCTCATTAGTTCAAAACTTTTTATGAAAAACCCTTCCCCTGACCCTAACTCGAACCATAACCCTTACCAAGTAAGTTTTTATGCTCATTAATTTAAAAATGTTGATCAAAAACCTTAACCCTAACGCTAACCCTTATCAAGTAAGTTTTATGCTCATTAATTTAAACATTTTGATGAAAAAAACCTAATCCCAACCCTAACCGCAACCCTTACCAAGTAAGTTTTTATGATCATTAATTTAAAACTGTTGATCAAAAACCCTTACCCTAACTCTAACCTTAACCCTTACTCTTATCAAGTAAGTTTTTTATGCTCATTAATTTAAAAATGTTGATAAAAAAACCTAACTCCAACCCTATTCTTAACCCTTACCAATAAAGGTCATATGTTTATTAGTTGAAAACTTGCGATAAAAACCCATAACCCTAACCTTTGACAATTTTTTTCTTCGTTACCTTTTGTTTTCTTTGATTTTGGATGTAAAAATAATAAATTGTCAACAGTTTTCTAACTTAACTCAGTATTTCAAGTTTAATATTTATTCAAAATTTAGGAGCCAGCAAGGTATTAGCCAGCAATGCATATGGGCGTCTAATGACTCCCTATCTTATTTTTGGACAGCCTGAAAAACTGTCAGACTCCTAAAGACACCCTGTTTATTTGGCCAAGTAAATTGTTCGTACATATAGGGGGTGGGGGGGGGGGGATTACATCCGAATACCAGTGTTGTGACCACACTTTTTTTATCTGGCTGGTCGGCACTAACCAGTTGTAAAGCCGACTCATGCAATGTTACGACCTTGCCGACCGGTACTTTTTTTGCCGAAAATTACGATCCTTTTTCGGGTATATATTATAGGTTTTCCTGGTCAATACATTTTTTTTTAACTCATTCATTTTAACTCCCGCCTCATTAGCCGTTTGAAATAGAATGCTCAGTAGAATCAGCATTCAGCAGTCAACATTTGTTATTAAGATCATTACATTTCATTACTGCCGCAAGACTGTCCAGTTTCGTAAAAGCAAGCAGCAAGAGCTGATCAACCATTCAATTCAATGAGCAAACGTTTTCCAAGTGTTTGCATTAAAATTCAACTTCTATGTAAGGTGCTTTCTGATTTGTACTTGCCTTTAATATTTGCAGATATTTTGAGAATTTATTTCAGTCTATACTAGTATAATCACAGCCAAACTGACATGCCGAGATGCCTAGCACGTCAGAACATTGAAGGTTAAAGGAACCAACTTCTGATATAAATAAATGAATAGAAGAAATAAATAAACAGAAAAATAAAAGAACATGTGGAAGCAATGCACAGGAAATCAAAAACGACAATTCGTTAAAAATTGTTTAAACTTATAAATTCAAGCTTTTGTTAACTTCTAATTTGACATGGTCTGAATAATGGCAGCAATAAAGAAGACATTATATACAAGGGCAAACAATTTCAAGGCTTTAGCAAAAGATTCAGTTCTCATTTGAAACTTATCAGGTACATGGTGTAATTTTAAGGGTAAAACGTATAAGGCACAACAACAATAACGGGGAAACGCCTGTAACTGAAGTGCTAGTAATAGAGCTCTTGTCAGTTTACTCGGGGAGCCATAACTTATGTTTAATTTGAACGCACACAGGTTGAAATTCATAGCCCATAAACAAAACAGAAAACGTAAGTGAGCAACAACTTCATGTGCGCTTCGATGAGTCTTAATAATGATTTCATCAATTGTAGATAGGTAGTGATCAAAGTGTGGTCTCGAATGTCTATAAACGAAATAGAATGACTAAAACGAATCTGAAAAAGAAAAACGAAATCATGTGTGTACGAAAACGAAATTGAACGAATTAATAGCTAAAAAGAAAACCTAGTTTGGGTGGATGAGGGAAAAATGCGTGAATATGAATGCTTGTTAATAAAATTGAATTAATTTTCGCTGAAATTGGCCGGAAAAACCTATAAATGTTAGCCCCAGACATTCTCTAGCCCAGGATTCGGAGAATGATTGACACTTCTTTTGAGACACAGTTACGTCTTATCTTAATCCTCTGCTGCTTGTTTTACATTGTTTGTCTTTTTACTACAATGTTTCCATCAAAAGACAAGCCGCTGCGCCGAGTCTTTGTGGTTTTATGACCTGGTTTTGTGACCATTCGGAGTTGGTGTAGCGTTCTATTAAACCTGGAAAGTGCGGGCTTGTAGTTTTGATTGGAATTGTAGAAACAGTTAACTGGAATTCGCAAGTTTCGTTTAAATGTTTTTGGAAATAAATCTATCTAGGTGCACAACATAAATACATTGAAAAGAAACACTATTGTGTCCTTATTGTAACATGTAATTGTCAGTGTGTTTACATAAAGTTCCTGTGGAATCCAAGGAATTTAAGTTTTAGTTGGAACAATGTTCATGTGTACAAACCCTTTACTTCCTATACTGACGGGAAAAACATAAAAAGACTTGAATGAAATCAAAGTATTATTCTGGAGTCAATATAACAAAGTGATGATTAAAAATAATTAACGAAATTTGTAAAAATCCCTAAGTAATTACCCTATTTTTTCCTGCCCGTTAAGCCAACATAGCATTTTTTAAAGTGTCTTTTTGATGTAATTTTTAGGCTGCGCCCCATCAAAGCCTCAATATAACAAAGTGATGATTAAAAATAATTAACGAAATTTGTAAAAATCCCTAAGTAATTACCCTATTTTTTCCTGCCCGTTAAGCCAACATAGCATTTTTTAAAGTGTCTTTTTGATGTAATTTTTAGGCTGCGCCCCATCAAACCCTCACTGGGGGGTTGCACCCCCTTGACCCCCGCTGGGAGACAAAACCTTCCTTGACAATCAATAAGTAGCAAACAAGGTATTAGTTTGTTTTGTTTTGCTGTCGTGTTTTTGTTTTTGTTTTGTTTTTTCGGGGGGGGGGATCGGGGGCCGTCCAGTTACAGAATAACAAGTGACTATAATGATGTTTGTGGAGACAATAATCAGTTTGCTGTCCCCTTTTCACAATCTTTACTGGATAATGAATTAATTACTGAATATTATTTATTATTGTGTGTACAGGAACGTCCAGATTGGGCTTACGGGGAGCTTTGGAATCTACAGGAAGAAAAGATTGCCGCTCTGCAGTCATCTATAAAATACAACAAGCTTTGCATAAATGGTATTCTGCAGTAGTGAATGCTGTTGAAAAGCAGATCCTCTGCAGAATAAATACCATGAACAATGTTGCAGTCATTTTAATGTGACCCAGATGGAAGAAGGAACACCCGATAATAACAAAGATGGAACAACAGACATTCTTCACCAGACTGTTTCTAGGATACATACCCGGCTCCGTAGAACTTTGGGTGCTTTGGAATTCAACTCCAGAGCGTAACATCGTGACGAACTTTTATATCATTACAATAAGTCTGGATTCCACTTGATATTGGGTGGTTCGGGATGTAAAAGGATTCAAGTTATGTGGGTTATGTATTACGTTCTTTTGTAATTAAATAACTATTTATTTATTTTCTTGTTTAATTATTTATTGATTTAATCATTATTTAATAATTTTTTAAATACATTTTATGTTGTTTTATTTATTTATTCATTTATTTTTTATTCATTTAATTTTGAAATTATTTGTTGGCTTGTTTGTTTATTTATTATATTTATTTGTTTTTATATATTTTTGTTAATTAATTTTTTTCTTTATTTGTATTTTTTAAAAACTATCTATGTAATTATTGTTTTCTTTTTTTCGTTGGTGATTGATTTATGAATTTTTTTTCTTTACTTTATCTGTTCTTTCTTTGTTGCACACAACCTTGAGATACAATAAAAAAAAGCATTTTTTGTGTTTTCAGGAAACTTTTCGACAATGAATAACTCCTGATTTATGTGGAAACATCTGATGGAAAATGTGTATGCAAGTATTCCTTTGAATCTTTTGATATTTTAATTGTAGAAGAAAACAATACAAATGCTTTGAAATTATTTTTCAAAATGTATGTTATTTTAATTTGTTATGAAGAACTTTGTTAATAAAGAGATACACTGTCAGCATGTTAACTTTCCCGAATGGTATGTGTTAATTTATTATCTGTCAAGCTTGAAAATATATATATTTTTTAAATAGCACAAAATCAGACTGGTTAGAAAACTTCAAATAAGGAAGACACAACAGATATTAAATAAGATATATAAAGATATATAATAATATATTTAGTACAAATAAATCTCAATATTATAAAGGGAAACAATTTTTTAAGTGGTGGGAGTTTAAAATAACATTTTTATTTCAAAGAGGGCGCCCTTTAAAATCATTAGAGGGCGCCCTGCATAATCAACAGAGGGCGCCCTACATAGTCAACAGAGGGCGCCATTTACACTATATTTTACATGTATCAACGTGTAATTATCTATACAACACGTGGTTCTAATATTCATCACGGTTGAAAATTAATGGGTTGCTGCAGATCGCCGATGGCCTAGCGGACAAAGTCACGCACGAGGAGAGCAAGATCGGAAGACCTGCCGGGTTCGAATCCCGGCAAGTCTCAAGGTAAGAATAATATATATATACTAACATGCACTAACACGCACTAACAATCACCACGCACGACACACAGGGCGAGACAGACAAGGACGGAGGACGGAGAGGGGAGGTGGACAGGAGAGAGAGAGAGAGAGAAGAGGGGTGGACAAATTTTTTTAAATTATTTTCGAATGGAAAAAAAAAAAAAAAAAAAATAGAAAAACCTAAAAATTTACGGTCTTTCATTTTTTTTAAATCCGCTGAAATGCACGCTCGTTATTTTTTTTTTCATTTTGAAAAAAAAAATATTGAAAAATATGAAAAACCGAAAAATTTATGGTCTTTCATTTTTTTAAAATCGGCTGAAACGCACGCTCGTTAATTTTTTTTTCATTTTGAAAAAAAAATAAGAAAATGCAAATTTTGAGCAAAAAACAGTAACAATTTTTTTTATTGTTTAATCATGAGCTTAAAAGTACCATAACATGCTTAACATGATGCTGAAATTGCTCTACCACAAAAATTACGCATTCTGGTCACAAAAAACTTTTTGTTTACAATCACAACATGCAGTTTAAGTCTTAAAATCTCGTTAACCACCCTTTTAACATGCTTTACTTCAATCCCACCATGTTATTATACAGATAATTAAGGATCCCTCTGGTTTAGCGGCCCAAAACGTTCTACATTACGTTTTACAAAAATAACATGTAAGTTTTAACTTAAAAGGTGACATTTACCATGGCTAAAAAGGCACATTTATATTTGCATTGTCAGGAAAATAATTATTCCCATGATTAACATGAAAGTACAACTCAGTTCTGGCAAATAGAAACTTAAAACAACAATTTCATCTGTATAAGGTAACACTAACAATTAGCATTATCTGATGTTTAACTCTATATTTTTTCGAGCAAAATGAAGGGGGGGGGGCTCTATTAATTCCTATTTCTCTAGACCTAGAAGACGTATCACTGTGAGTTGAGATGTTTGTTTGGAGACAGGGTACCAAACACAAATGGCTACGGCCTGATTAGTTGTTGAAGTTCAAAAAGCATGAGGAAAATATCCTTTTTGATAAGTGTAGAATTTGCATAATGCAGAACAAATTTGTTTCTTACTTTATCTAACCCTTTATAGCACTCTAAATCCTCAGCAAAATTGTGTCAACAAATAACACCATCTTAAAGGCTAGGTCAATGCTAAACGATCAACTTACTTACATACATACATTAATTTAGGGAAGAAGGACGTTATCATAGCTGATCTACATGCAATTGAGTTTGTTCTGAAAGTTATAAGATGTTGTACCAACTTGTCGTTTCTGTAAAGTAGGGCCGTGATCAGTTTCGAAGAAACGTTTTATGATTACATATTGGAGTCCCTTTAGATGTGATACACGTACTATTAATGTTAGCTTTGTATTTGTTTAAATCTAGTTGAAAGTACCTAAATACAATGAAAAAGCAGTAGTATTAACAATGTGTACAGCAGCGGCATGGCCAAGAGGGTGCCCGGAGGGGCATGTGCCCCCCCAAGCTACCCCCCAAGAAAAAATCGCGATAGTACTCAAATAAAAAGAAAAAGAAGAGAGAAAAAAAAGAGGAAAATGCCTGTTTGTGTAACCTAATGCAGTGAACGATCACAATGTGAATCAATACCGCGGCCACAAAATGCCACAAGAGAATGGTGGCCCCCTGCAGCATCTCCCTTCCAAAATAAAAGCATGACCCCCTTCTCCCCACTGACAAACACATTCCCTCTGCCCCCCCCCCCCCACTTTAAAGCAGTGCCCCACATCACCGAAAAAGTCCTGGCTACGAAGCTGGTATACAGTAAAGGTCAGCTTACATTATACAAGTCATCGTCAGAATACTCTTTTCACTTCTGTACTGGTTAAAAATCTTCTTGGCATACGTATACTGTATTTAGTACAGTCGTTGGTACATGTGGTTTTAAAGAATCACATGAGGACCAGTAGTGAGGAAGATGATGTCTTGTAAACAGTGTGTAAACAGGCCCTTTTACAATGTGTATTATTATCGTAACAACCCTACCTCAATATCCCAGAATTCTATAAGTTACAGATTTGAGATTGCTTGATGCAGAGGGACGATGACGTAGTTGAATTCATGGTTAAGACGGAAGCCAAGTGATATCTTTAGCCGAGCTCGTTGTCGTTTGAACTAAGAAGTTGAATTGTCAGATCATCTTGAATGTACTGCAATAAAAAACCCAAAGAAGTTTGAGTGATATTACTCCAGCCGAAGGTCAACAATTTTTCAATACAGTCTTTTGGATGTGATAAATCTTTAAAACTACATCAGGCATGTCCTCCTTTCAGCAACTCTATCTACAACTTCAACCTCAGGAAAGTGCAAGAGCGGAAGACAGGGGAGGGGTGCTGATAAGGAGGAAGACAGATAGATACTGATAGGATCCAGAGGGGAAAGAGGACAAAACACGATGGCAGATACGTGAGATACATGCTAGGGGAGGATCCAGAATGATAGCAAAGTGGGATGCATGTTTTGGATTGATACAGAAGGCAATGGAAGGGGTAACATGTTAGGGGAGGAGCCAGAGTAACAGCAAAGTGGGATGCATGTTTGGGATTTGTTCAGTAGGGCAGTAGACGGGTAAGATGTTAGGGGAAAATCAAGAATGATAGCAAAGTGGGGTGCATAATTTGGATTGATACAGTGAAGCAATAGAAGGGGTAACATGTAAGGGGAGGATCCAGAGTGACAGCAAAGTGGGATGCATAATTGGGATTTGTACAGTAGGGCAGTATAAGGGGTAACATGTTAGGGGAGGATCCAGAATGATAGCAAAGTGGGGTGCATAAATTGCATTGATACACTAAGGCAATAGAAGGGGTAACAGGAGGATCCAGAGTAACAGCAAAGTGGGGTGCATGTTTTGGATTGATACAGAAGGCGATGGAAGGGGAAACATGTTAGGGGAGGAGCTAGAGTGACAGCAAAGTGGGATGCATGTTTTGGATTGATACAGTAAGGCAATGGAAGGGGAAACATGTTAGGGGAGGAGCCAGAGTAAACAGAAAAGTGGGATGCATGTTTGGAATTTGTACAGTAGGGCAGTAGAAGGGGTAACAAGGGGAGGATCCAGAATGATAGCAAAGTGGGGTGCATAAATTGGATTATACAGTAAGACAATGGGAAGAGGTAACATGTTAGGGGAGGAGCCAGAGTAACAGAAAAGTGGGATACATGTTTGGGATGTGTACAGTAGGGCAGTAGAAGGGGTAACAAGGGGGAGAATCCAGAATAATAGCAAAGTGGGATGCATGTTTTGGATTTGTACAGTAGGGCAGTAGAAGGGGTAACATTTAAGGGGAGGATCCAGATTGATAGCAAAAAAAAGTAGGGTGCATAATTTGGATTGATACAGGAAGGCAATGGCGGGGGGGGGGGGGGGGGGTAACATGTTAGGGGAGGATCCAGAGTGACAGCAAAGTAGGATGCATGTTTGGGATCAGTACAGTAGGACAGTAAAAGGGGTAACCTGTTAGGGGAGGATCCAGAGTGACACAAAGTGGGATGCATAGTAGGGCAGTCGAAGGGGTTACATGTTGGGGGAGGATCCAGAGTGACATCAAAGTGGGATGCATATTTGGGATTTATAGGCCTACAGAAGGGCAGTAGAAGAGGTAACATATTGAGGAAGGATCCAGAGTAGCAGGAAGCTAGGGCGGGTGTAGGGATCAAGAATGGTAAAAATTGGTCCAGTATATTTAGGGGTTAGATCCAGGGTGGTAGAAATAAGGGGTATTAACAGGGTGGAGTGCAAGGTACATAAAAGAGCAAAAAGGGATGTCCAGTTTTATCAAAGAGAGTGGTAAAAAAAATCATGTTATAGATTAATATAGTTACTTTATTTAACTCACCAGAACTTCAAAGGAATGAGTGAAGCTTTAATAAGCTGATGATTTTCAATCATGGAATCACTTTGTGGGAACTCACTGCCCAAGGATCGAGAATATTCTGTGAAAAGAGATAATAGAAAAAAAAGGTTGAGCACAAGGAAAATCTTAATGTAGACTGTTGCAGTAATATTTAAGCATTGACTGCGCATGTGAACGTATTGGGTTCTTAATACAGTTTGATGAGACCATCTAATTCAAAATTATATGGTGTGCAAAAATTGTTTTCAACCACTTTGATTTAGGCCCTATCAATTACATCTTAAAGATACCGTGTCAAATTTCCAGCTTATCTGACCCTAACATTTATTTTTATATTTAAAAAATCTATCTTTATACATTTGAGATAGTTATGAGCAGTCATTTAAGGGACCATAGGGTAGTTCCACAGTAACGGAAGGATGTTTTGACTCATTAAATAATAAATCATGAGTATCATTTATAGTTTAATTAGTTACATCAAGCACATGTCACAGTTTTATTACTTAAGGACTGCCTTCGAAATTGCCTGCTTTTTCGGGGGCAGAATCACATTTAGTTTATAAAATATAAATATTTATGTGTTTTGCTTAATTTCTGTGAGTTTTGTTTAGACTACTTTGTTTAAAAACGTGAGAAATGCAATAATTTGGGATTTACCTCTAATATTGGCCTGTACCAGTTTTCAGTAGAAATTTTTCCTTTTGATATTATAAATACAATGCCTTTTGAGGATTAACTTTTGGTGATGGTAGGACAGTAACGGAAGGACAAAAAGTTTACTCAATTATACCGTGCCCAAAAAGTGATTTAACATTACTTTTTCAAATAGAAAATTAATGAAATGTGTAGTGTAAGTGACATCTACCCAATATCAGACCTTGTATCATTTAAGAAAATATTGATTGTAAGAAAAATCACCTGCTTATTATTGATAAACGAAACACTCCATTTTTCTGAAAAATTATTGGTCCCATCAAGGCTACTGAAGTTGAACTATACCTTTTAAATCTTTCAGGTAGATTATAAAAACATGACTTCTTAAATTATGCAAAATTGTCCAGCTTATACATTGAGAAACTTTGCCTGTGGAATAGCTTCAAAGATCTTTCCCTATTATCCATGAATGATGATGGGAAGCAGCTCTTTATGATTTGATTTCTTGTGATAAATCCATAGGCCTACTTGTCGGTCATTTCGGTGCAGTCCTTTGCAAAGAACATTTTAGCCCTGTTTATCACTTTTATGAAGATGGGTCACATAAATACACATCATGCACTTCAGTTACTAAGGCAGGGCAAAAATGCTTGATGTAACTTATTAAAACTGTTAATGATACTCATGATTTAAATGTTGTTTAATTAATTAAAAATGCCTTCCATTACTGTGGAATTGCCCTAAAAATCATAAATGTAGCATTTCTGAGGACGCTGTCACAGGGTATACACCTCACCTAGCTACAGTATCAACACAGAAACATTGCTTACAAGGGCGTTTGTTTGTCAAATGCTACAAATGGCATATAAAATTGGATGAAAGTAGAATTTATTCTTCCGCAAACGTCCTTCCGTTACCAATATGGTAATGGAAGGACATGTTTAATCAATTATAATTATAAACAAAAAGGATTTAGATGACAATCATAATTCCATATTAAAGGCCTACTAAAACTTGCTTTAAAAAATAAGATTCATCGCATTTATCCTACAACTAGTTTACAAAATAAAAATATCAAGTTTTTATGGTAACGGAAGGACATTTTACTGAACCAAAATATGTCAATTCACTGAAGCTTAACTAAGTTTGCAATATCTGAAAAAAAATTGTAACTTATTTTTTCAAGACCTTTATACTTTCATATGACATGGATTTATGGAAATTGTACCCATATTTTATTCATTAATTCTTAAATAGTTTTTGGTCAGTATTTATCTTATGTTTGGCTCATAACTGGATTATTGATTTATCTTAATGTTTGGGTACTAAAATCAATATTCTGAGTATAAATCTTGAAAATATAGACTATTAGCTCTCATTTGACAACTAATTTCTTGTTGTAACATGCATTTCAACTTTCTGGTGTCATGTCCAATTGCCCCACACAATTGTGAAATTGCCCCACACAAAAAAAACTAAAATTTGTTTGGATCCCGACGTGCACTGTCTTATAACCATCAGCCATGCACAAACAATTTTGCATAATGTGCAATGTTCATGGCATGTTGCAAAAGTTTTTCCAAGCTTTTTCGTGTGGAAACAAATTGTTAAGAGAAAAAAATCTGTGAAAAAATTAAATTGTTGAAAATCTAGCCATATTGTTATAAATGAGGACTTTAAAAAAAAACACTAGGTGGCTTTAAACAAGCAAAGTGGATTTCACTGTCCTAAAGAGTAAAGAGTAAAAAGAAAAAAGAAAAAATCTCCAGCATTGCATTACAACATTGTCAACAGATCAAACTGCAAAACTTTTGTGCCGTTGCATGCACCACCTATTCTCTGAACATATTGAGATTCTATGGACCTCTTCTTTGGAATAGTACCGATGGAAACAAAGTCAAGGTCATTTGTGGGTTGCTTCAAGAATTCTTATGAAAAACGTATTGTCTTTAACTATCGATTTACTTTCTTATTTCAACCAAGTTCGTCAGGCGGCTTTTGCATTGTTTGTTTGTCTCATATAATTAATATTATTTTATTCATTTGAATGTCTTTGTCATTTGAAATTCCTATAAATACTTGTATATTTGCAGTAAAAATAAATTGAGTTGAACTGATTTTGAATTGGTTTACCAGGTTTGTTTGCAGGTCAAAAGTTGACAGTATTGTTTTGTAGGCCTTATGTTATTAGCCTAATTGTTAAAGGCCAAGCCATAAATCCATTGTTTCACAGGGATTTCCATAGAAAGTATCCATCACTCTTAAGTCTTATCAACTGATGGCGTAATGGATAGCGGCTATTTTAAACCATTTGCATGATGACTTTGCATGGTCAGAATGTCCTTTATTGTGTGCCATTTCATTTCGTGGCAATAGGCTTGTTGTGATGGTTGTTGTGGAACTGGCCAAAAGCATTAGGATTGCACAGGGTTGGAACTTAACAAGTCAGTATTACAGTTATATGGTTTTGTTGTTGTTTACAAAATCTACACACAATCATCCGTGTCACTGTCACATGTATATCTCTGGACTGTCTGCGCGACTCGAGGGACTAGACTAAGACTGTGACTGTGAGTTTGTTTGTTTTTTGCATAACAAGCCATGCAAGCAGATACATTTAAGTTGAACTATATCAAAGAAACTCGTGATAATAAAACTAGCGTGCAGGACTGCAGTTAACACCGTGACATGTCTACCTCCCTCAGACTCTGTCAACGTCAGACGCTCTGTCTGTCTCTTTCCGTTGTGTGCAGTGTGGACGCGGGAGGGATGGCGGGTGTAAACACACTAACGCCACGGACTACAGTCACAACAAAACTTGCTGCCAAAAGCTGTCCTTTTTTGACAATTGTAACAAATAGATACTCGTCCAATGACATATAAACCATTTCCATACATTACAACGTAAAAACTGAACATACAAATCCGTACTTACCGGAGCTTTGTCATGAAAATATTTCACTTTGAATACACACAACAGGTCGTAAGCAGACGACGGCTCAATGTTATTGCAACTGTCAGTGTTGTTAGTATAAAATGCGTTCCGGTGTCTCACTACGCATGTGCAGCAAATGATGCAAAGTACGTGAGGGCGCCGTGTCTTGAACCATAAAGCTCCTTGCGTGAACGGAGGATGGAGAGAAACGGGAGAGAAAGGAGGATGCTTAAACCAGCTCTTATCAGGGCCAACTCCTCCCAAAAAAGATTTTGCACATGGTTCTACCCGCAAGTTTACTATTTATAGTTACATCTTATTTCCCAGACCATGCAAAGCTTCAATGAACATCACTTATATAAAAACCATTAACTGTTCCTCAGGAGAGGCCATACGTTATTCCTCTTTATTTAAAATACCAACGTTATTGCCCTCACTGTTCTGCGTGTCCGTTTTGTTGTAATTTGACCCCACCCCCACAAAAAATAAATAAAATAAAATAAAATAAACGGGGGGGGGGGGGGGACAACACGCATGCACTTTTCTATTTTTTATCCCAAAAGAGCAAATTTTCGATGTTGTAACCTGTAAAATAGTCAGATGCTTGTCGGCAATAATAGCCTGTGGTGAGCAATAGTTGTGATTTTGAAACAACTTTACAACAAAACACAACATAAGACAGTTCTTCTGGGTGCACCAGACTAAAAAGGCCAACATTCATGCGCCAAACTTAATATCCTAATTTGCAACCCCTCAAAATATTTAGAAAAATAACGTTTTGGGGGTAGACTGTGTGTAATTATGACAAGACCACGGTCTGGGGTTCTGTGGTTAAGCTTTTTATAAGACTTGGTAAATTTAGGCTTTAACGTTTCGGCTTGGGAACTGGAGAAGGCCTCATGAAAACTGGTAGCAAGAAGGTTTGAGGAAAAACACATTTTGGGGGTGTTTTTCATGGTGGAATTCAAATCAAAGTGGTGTCGGAACATAATAATGTCAAAACACAGGTGTGTAAGAACATGGGGTGAATCCTAACCCTAACCAAGAGCACTACTCCAAAAACTAACCCTAACCTCATCCTTGACTTAACTGAAGCACCAACTGCAAAGTGGAAGTCCAGGCCTAGCCCTTACAACCTAAACTCTGAACACGTTAGAATAATGAAACAGAAATATTTACAGATCAGTTTGCATATGTCGTTTTAATACTTACTGCATAATATACAGTTCCACTAATAACAAATGGTTGAGAATATTAGTTATGCTTACTATTCCCTAGACAATCTTGAAATTATTTTATATCTCACACATTGTCATTGTCAATTTGTCATAATTGAAGATACCAACAAATACAATTTCACAAGTAATGTCCACAATTCACAAACCCTCAATTTGCAAAACATAATAACAATTTGTAGTAAACACTTTCTGAAATACTGAAGAAAATATGGAGTAGATTAAATATCAAATAAATAACGGTAAAATGACATTTTATATAACAAAGCAAGTTCATCATAGGGAGGTTTAGATGCACATAACAAGAGAAAAAGCGTTCACAGGAACACAAAAACAATGTGCTGTTGCCATATGCCACATGGAATATCAAAATGATTCGGAGTGCATCTTACTACACCATTTGCCTGAAATGCACACTGCACAGGAACGCACTGGGAAAGTGACTCTTGAAATGGCACAAGCAAGATTTATCACGTGATGACGTTGGGTGAATTGGGTCAATACAAATCCATTTCTCAAAAGAAAACATTTTGGCGCTATAGAAGCTTTGTACACTTTGACCATGGCCTCTGTTTCCTTGAACCAATACAGTCTTTTAAATAAGCGCATTTTCTAAGCACAGATAATATCTAGTAACAAAGAACAGGTTACCAGGCAATATCAGAGATGGCCTATAGGTGCATTACCCTTGTGCGGACATTGCAAACATAATTCAAACACTTTCTGATGAAACAAGTTGTTCACCGCCAACGCAGACAAATGTCAGGAACAGGTTGCACGCATTATTCTGAGGTGTTCTTGGGTGCTTTAAAAATTGCAAAACAGTTTAAAGATGCCAAAAAGGTAAGTAAATAACATAAATTTACTGCCACAAAAATAACTAAACTGTATTTTTCAGTGGTGGGTGGCACACAGTAGTTGGGGGAAATTTCTGTTTGCATAGAAAATGGCATGACTGTGGGCTGTCATAATGACATCGGTGTCAGCTTTGCACTAACATAATTGGTTCAACTGAGCACGAACCTTTGTGTATAAATGCATGCAATGTTTGCACAAGCAGAAAACAGTCTCAATTTTGAAGAGAGTAAACCATTAACACAGCCAAGGTATTGCCATTCTGTTTTGCCATTCTTCACTAATGACTTGACTTTTGTTCATCACTTCATCACCATGCCTTATCGCATTGGTAGGGGGGCTACAGTCAGTACACACAAGTAAACACAAAGCTGGGACACAATGTAGGCAGGCGTACATTGGTACTTGTTGAAAGATTGTCTGAGATACGGGTACTAAGCTCTATTTTTAGCATTAGTGCTGAGTGCTATTCAACCGAGTGTCAGTGAGGCTAACAAGACAAAATAGTCTGGTACCTTGTTAAGTAGTGGCTATTTGAGTGCACATCATCATAGAGAACAAAGGATTTCAGACCAAGATGGCCAGGAGAAAGGTCTACAGTTTCTGTTGACAGACATTTCTATTGTTTATAAACAATGACCACCATTTTGTAATGGCCCCCTTAGTATCACAATAACTGGGTTGGCTCAAATCTGCAAAATTTTTTTTACAAAACATTGTTACTTTTTTCTTTATAAAGAATGTATTTTTTTGTTTTGAGTAGAACATTTAATTTACCAATGATATGCCTTATTTGAAAGCACTTGTAATAAATTAGAAATTATTGTATTTTTCTCCTTTTTTTGCAGTGAAGGCAGCCAATGCTTTTACCAACAAAGGTTGACAAAACTTGCGGCTGTTACTTTGCAAAATATAGGTCTATTGTTCCCTTGCACCAACATCACATGCCGCTACTGTCTGCCACGCCGTTCTGGGAGTCAAATTACGTATGAAAATTGTGGTAAGCGTGTAAACACACAGGGGCATTGACTCTCAAAATGGTGCAACCAAGCTTATTGGGTCAGGTAAATTGAGTCAAAACCTCTTGATGAAATTGGATCTCGTATGATAAACAGCCAGCAGAGAAGTGGGGAAGTTATACTTGGCAGCGATTATCACGTCAGTACAATAGCTACATAGTGCACTGGATCCAATTACTTCCTTAGTGATTTATCTGTCAAAGAAAATGAACGGAAACAAATGTTAGGAAGGGATGAGAGTCACTGCTAACAAAAAGGTCTGAAACTACATTGTAGGATCCAAATTTTAGGAGGTATGTTGATATGAAGGCATTTCCACCTTTTAGTAACACCTGCATGGAGTAAGGCACCTTATCAAAACTATTCCTGGGTAATTTCCGGTTGAGGTCTTCTTGTCAGGATGAATTGTTATTTAGTTTCTTTCCCAGCTTGACCACACCATGGAGCTCTAGTTAATTGCTCCATGACCACGCAGTGCCAGAGTTTGTTTATACTTCTCTGCTATGCTGTCAGCGATTTGGCCAGTGATAAGATCTCACAACCCTTGCAGACATTCTATTCAACCATGGAGCTAAAACTATGATTCAACCGTGATTTATTTGACTTTTTCGTGGGGAGGCCTTTTACCCCATTAACCTTTACCAAAACAGTATTGAAATGTTCAAAACATTTGTGCTTTTAATTTTGGACAAGAAGGATGATGTTTAAATATCTTGTAATACAAATATTGATCCCTTATTGTGAACATTAATCCCATCGTGATTGCAGTTGTTTGAGTAGGCATGTTCATGCAATTCTACATCATGGCACAAATGTTACTCACGTCAAGGTTTTTTTTTACACTTCTTGGAAAGTATATATGAAAGAAGACTGCATGGAACAACCTAGTTAAGTTTTCCACTACAATCAATCTCAATCAACCCAATACTAAACACAAATATATGCAAAAGAAAAAAGTCTTTTCATCAAGCATATTATAGTCATTTTACATAATCATTGTTTTTTTAAGCAAAGGTTTCATAATGTCAAACAGAATTTACCAACTGCTGAATGATAACTGCATAAAACACATCTAATTTTTCTGATAAATATTGCAGTCCCCAGTCCATACTCTTAATCTTGTTGAGAAAACCACAAACAGGTGACCTTGCTGGGTAACCACAAACCTGGCTTGTGGTCTAATCTTATAGAATGTAAACATACAGTTCAGCTGTCCAGGAACAATCCCACAGTGAATTTGGAAAGCAAAACAATTTTAAGCGGGATGAAAAATGACCCCGGGTGAAGCTGTCCCGGAAGCTACTCGGGATAGTTTGATAAGATGCCAAACAGGTTTCAAGAAGCTTTTGGGTAGCACGCACGTGCGAACAATGCCCCAGTGGCATGCACATGAAACTATGTATATGGTGGCACAGAAAATGTCAATCAGGTTTTTCCCAAGCTCATTGATGCTGCACTAAAGAATATAGTGGACAATTTCTGTTCGATATTATCTCCCTCGGTATTGGAGGTTGAAAAACCATATTGTATTTTGCAGTTTAAAGCACACTACTTCATGATTGATGACAGAACCCCAGCAGAGCCTAAGCCTAGATTTGGAAAAGACGCCTAGTGCACTAGTGTACTTACTCTTAAACACTGCTTCATTAGTGAGTTCATGTACACCCCTTGTGTGGCCTTGTGGGAACGCCCAGTCACGCTGAAGTTTCTGGCACAACACATGGCAGGGATTCCAAGTGTTGCTGCCAAAAAAAAGAAGAAAAAAAAGGAATAAATTGTCACTAACATAAACCTGTATCCATGGTTCTCAACAGTATTTTTTGCAAAACTGTGGGGAATTATTATTATTATTATTATTATTATTATTATTATTATTATTATTATTATTATTATTATTATTATTATTATTATTATTATTATTATTATTATTATTATTATTATTATTATTATTATTATTATTATTATTATTATTATTATTATTATTATTATTTATTTGGCAATTTCACATAAAAATACAAAAATACAAGTATATAAAATGTGGATAAAACTCTAAAAACATTAACATTACAAGGGATCCATCTAGAATATAATAAGTTATATTACAAACAAATATTTTTGAAAACAAAATTGTGTTAAAAGGAGGCAGGCAGTAAATAGTGGAAATAACAAAAACAAAAACACAAAAGGACAACAGAAAAGACATCGGCAATCCAGGTTTGCCAGGACTGACAAAAGTGCTCGCACAGTCATCATGAGGTGTGTCAGTCCAACCTGGACAAAGACAAGGAACAAAAGGACACAAACAATAACACATAAAAAACAAACAAACAAACAAACAAACACCCCAACACCCCAACAAACAACAACAAAAACAAACGAATGGACGGATGAACAAAACAAACAATCAGACAAACACCCCAAAGAACAAAACAAAAAAAAACCCCAAAAAACATGCAACTTAACAAGACACGAACAATACGAACTGGAAACAAGCATAGATACCAGACAACAAGAGGAAATAGACAAGCAGAAAACAAAACAAAACAAAAACTACCAAAAATGGATGTAGTGGGAGTAAACCAGAAAGGATCTAGTGGGCATACATGTATAACGCATTTTTTAGGTTGCCTTTAAAAATGTTACAAATATCAGTTAACAGAGAGTTTTTTTTACATCAGTTGGCAAAGCAGACCACTTAGTTGGAAAAGAAAAAATGCAGCTGTTCTTGGTTGAATTTTTCTTAAAGGATAAATGGTGAAAACAAAGTTTGTCAGTATGCCTGGTGTTGATGGTAATTAAACTTAAATTGGGAGCAGAGTCTCTTTGAATATTAATAAGCAATTTGGAAATAAAACATAAGCTTTGATACTCTTGTCGTTTACTAAGTGGGAATAAACTTTCTCTTACACAAACCTGTATCCAGGATATTTTAAAGAATGTGGGGCATTCAAGACCCAAATCTTACAAGTTTGGCTGAACCTCGATGAATTGAAACAAAGTCCTCAGAATGTTTTTCACTTGATGTTTATGTTAGGTTTAAAAAGCTGTGCTGTGCAATCTGCGACATTTTAAATGGTATTATTTGATGATAGTTCTGAATGGTAATTTATTTTTATTTTTATTTTTTGTTTTTTTGGGTTGGGATGGTACATCAGCTGTAATTCTCGCATAGCGATCCATAATTTGCATGATAAGCTGGCAAATGCCCAGGAAAATCTCTGGTATCTATATGCTTACATACTATACACTACCATTCACCATTCTTATCTTACATTAACAACATATTTATAAAAAACTTAAAATATAAAAAAATACAAAATAAGAAAAACCACCATAAGGTTCTGCTGTTTCAGGATCTATCCAATATTCAACCCTGATAACAAACACTACTAACTATTTTCAAAAGTTAGCTTGATCTAACCTTCTTTTGAGGTAGCTAGTAAAACTAACCAGGCAGGAATTATGATTAAAACAGAAACTGTTATCGAATCACCTATGAGGGTCTTTGTTTCTTACCAAAGTTCAGCCTGATTGAATTCTTTGAGTTCACCGACCTCGATAGTCTGGTATTGACCTGGAAAGGTAAAAAGAAATGACAGAGGTTAAGAAAGAAAATAAAAATAAATAAAATGTCATCATGTTGGCGCAATTATGCTTCAAAGTCATGGTTCACTGCAAAATGAGTACATTGTCACAAATAACTCTTAAAGAGATGGAAGAATGAATATTGACGTGACAGAGCAAAGGTCAGGACAATTAACTTATGAGAGGGACACAAAATAAAGGGGCCACTTTGCACCCATCCTGTTACCAGTTTTCCCAATGGTTATAATTTTTTATGAAGTACCTGAAACCACAAAAAAAGTGTTTCAACATATGAAGTGACATGCAGGTGTATACTAAAAGTATTTAGAATTGATTCATTTCATGTTTTTTAAATTTGTTTTTTAAATAACCCTCAATATTACATCAACAATTTACTGCAAAGGTTATCAAGTTTTTCTGCAATTTTTTTATTTAAAACTCGGGGTAATTAAAATGCAAACAAAACATTTCAAGTCAAAATTTTCTTAGTTTAAGAATGCATGTCCATTTACACATTAGAACACTTTTGGGGTGGTTTCAGGTACTTGACACAAAATTTACAACTATTGAAAAAAAACATTCACATGAAATGTTGCACAATGGTCCCCTTTATTGTGTCTCTTGTCATATACAAAGAAGGGTGAATTCTGACAATTTGAGCCAATTTCCCCAATGGCTCTGTTCATTGCCTTGGTGCCCCTTGAATTGTTCAAGTACAAATCAAATTAACTGCCTTGCCCTTATGTACAAGAGCAAAACATCAGTCGTGTGAGATTGTGTCTCAATCAATGTGATTGGCTTTGGTGATGTTGGGTTCCAGCCATAGTGAAAACAAAGCTGTACATTTAGAAACCACTTTTACAAATATGTGGCAATAACAACTGCTTCAACCCAATTTGTACTGCAAAGTAAACGCAAAAGCAAAGCAAATGTGTCATAAAAGGTACAATAAATAGAATACAATATTACCATTCTCATTTCATGCATTTGCTCTTGGCAAAGGTATGAACCCACCTGGGTCAAATTTCATGGCTCTGCTTACAATGGAAACATGCGATTACATTAACAATTCTCTACAGGGTTCCCGCCTATTTTTGTGTGATTGCTGTGTAAGAGATGTATGCTCGGTATCATGAAGTACTGAGGTGCACAAGCAAAAATTCTGTAATGTCCACTCAGAAATATGCTTTACATGAAACGTGGATTTTCTGCTTACCACATACTATGATTTTTCACTTACAGTATAAGCAGAGCCATGAAATTGGGCCTGATCCCAAAAGCACACTTCTTAGGATGAAACATTAACGGGTAACAAAATTTGCTGTAAACATCTACCTGTTTTTAGATTCCAGGAGAATTTGAATCCTGTCTCGTAAAGTTTTGGCATCTCACTGAAATGAAATAAAGAGATACAGGCGAAGAAGTTAAGTTTCAGGAATATCATGACTATAAAATAGAACACATACTTTGTATTAATTTGGAAAATATTCAGGCCAAAACTTATCTCTTAACCCTAACTCTCTTGAGGGATTTACTAGGATCTTTCTTCATTCTAACAAAATTCATTACCACAACTTGACCCCCAAGCTGTTGGACTCTGATTATGGTGGTGTGCATGTGCCCGATCCAAGGCAGAGCATAGTCCTTTTCTAATGCAGTACTCAGTCCAACAGAAACAAACAACATATGCGGTAGGATTTTTAAGGGTTGGGGTTGTTTAGAATTCGGACTTTATCCACAACCCTCCCAAATCCTTTTATATCCTCTTTGCCTTAATGAAAGATTCAGAAGGACTGCTAATAACAACTGCTTATCACTGAGTCAGTCATTCCAAACTAATTATCTAAGTCCGAACAATTTGGGGTGAGGTGACATAAGAGAATATTGTCTGATTGAGGTCACCTGCCAGCAAAAAGGTCAAGGGAGTAGGGTCGAAATCCATGTGTCCCATCAATGCCATAAACCAGGGGTGGATTTCACAAAGCAATAAAATCCATCGTAAGACAAATTGTCAGTATCACCATAGTGATTTACATTGTGACATCACACTTTACTAAGCAACTACAATTGATTTGCAGTTACGATCAATCTTAGCTCTTTGTGAAATCGGCCCCTGGTCCATAGATAATAATGAACAGGTATGATTTTGAGAAAGTCAGTGTGGCATGTAGTTGTCTCAAATTACAACAAAAGGTTCAAGCTCCCTCTCTATGAGATTTAATTGCTATGAGATTTAATTGCTGAAGACTATGGGTCACTTATGTGTAGGGTCGTCATCAAACTCATAGACATCCTATGGCCTTTTTAGGTTCAGGCCACGCCCCGATGAGAGCTATCACCATGACAACCACACTACAAGAATCACAACAAACGACAAGAAAAAATGATACATTCAATCTGCGAAGAGGGCAGGCTGCATATGAAACCATATCAGTGACAACATCTTTGAAAAGTACACCACCGTAATTTCTAAACAAGAGAAAAAATGTTTTGGAACATTTTACTCTTTGATCCTGACAGAATTTCCTACAAGGGATGCCAAAGGGGTTTGGGCCTCTGTTTTGAAAACATTAAACTTTGACCTTGATAAGGTCTCATGCACCACAACACATAACCAATGAAACTCACTGATTAGTCCACCAGGAGCCTGACAGTATCTCAGACGGAGAGTTCTGTCTGAGACAATGCTTTCCTAAGCTGAGAATGTATTATCAACTATTTGGAAAAAAATTGCCTTACGTCCAGAATCTGCATGTCATAGTCTGGGAAGGAGATGTAGCATTTGGCCCAGGGGGCGTGAGTCTGAATGGTTACACAGAGGTAGTGTTCAGCATGCATTGTTAACTGCTTCACTTCAACATGGGACCCCTGCAAAGAGATGGGATTAAAAGAAGATGTAATATTATTACTCCCTCCTCTATATTCCTTGACAGATTTTAAAATCGGTCTTGCTAACAGTGTCTCCCTGTTTAAGGTTCCCAAACTTCTACTCAAAAGAGAGAGCTTTATTCGCAGAGGCATTTAGCAACGTTTATTGAAAAACTGTAGCATTTTCATAAATCAAATGCTGTTCATACATATGCAAAAAGTTATTTCAACAAAATCAAATAACAGAATCATGATCGTGTGTACCTCACTGGAGTAGATTAGGAATCAGGAGACTACTTATTTCAAATAAGAACTTGTTCTGCTGTTTATCTACTGGAGTAGATTAAGAATCAGGAGACTACTGATGTCAAATAAGAACTTGTCCTTTTTTCTTTCTTTTTTAATGTACTGGAGTAGATTAGGAATCAGGAGACTACTGATTTAAAATAAGAACTTGTCCTTTTTTCTTTCTTTTTTAATGTACTGGAGTAGATTAGGAATCAGGAGACTACTGATTTCAAATAAGATCTTGTCCTGCTGCTAATCTACTGGAATAGATTAGGAGTCAGGAGACTACTGATTTCATATAAGAACTTGTCCTGCTGCTAATCTACTGGAATAGATTAGGAGTCAGGAGACTACTGATTTCATATAAGAACTTGTCCTGCTGCTAATCTACTGGAATAGATTAGGAGTCAGGAGACTACTGATTTCATATAAGATCTTGTCCTGCTGTTTATCTACTGGAGTAGATTAGGAGTCAGGAGACTACTGATTTCAAATAAGAACTTGTCCTGCTGCTAATCTACTGGAGTAGATTAGGAGTCAGGAGACTACTGATTTCATATAAGATCTTGTCCTGCTGCTAATCTACTGGAATAGATTACGAGTCAGGAGACTACTGATTTCATATTAGAACTTGTCCTGCTGCTAATCTACTGGAATAGATTAGGAGTCAGGAGACTACTGATTTCAATTAAGAACTTGTCCTGCTGTTTATCTACTGGAGTAGATTAGGAGTCAGGAGACTACTGATTTCAATTAAGAACTTGTCCTGCTGTTTATCTACTGGAGTAGATTAGGAGTCAGGAGACTACTGATTTCATATAAGATCTTGTCCTGCTGCTAATCTACTGGAGTAGATTAGGAGTCAGGAGACTACTGATTTCAAATAAGAACTTGTCCTGCTGCTAATCTACTGGAGTAGATTAGGAGTCAGGAGACTACTGATTTCATATAAGATCTTGTCCTGCTGCTAATCTACTGGAATAGATTACGAGTCAGGAGACTACTGATTTCATATTAGAACTTGTCCTGCTGCTAATCTACTGGAATAGATTAGGAGTCAGGAGACTACTGATTTCAATTAAGAACTTGTCCTGCTGTTTATCTACTGGAGTAGATTAGGAGTCAGGAGACTACTGATTTCAATTAAGAACTTGTCCTGCTGTTTATCTACTGGAGTAGATTAGGAGTCAGGAGACTACTGATTTCATATAAGATCTTGTCCTGCTGTTTATCTACTGGAGTAGATTAGGAGTCAGGAGACTACTGATTTCAAATAAGAACTTGTCCTGCTGCTAATCTACTGGAGTAGATTAGGAGTCAGGAGACTACTGATTTCATATAAGATCTTGTCCTGCTGCTAATCTACTGGAATAGATTAGGAGTCAGGAGACTACTGATTTCATATTAGAACTTGTCCTGCTGCTAATCTACTGGAATAGATTAGGAGTCAGGAGACTACTGATTTCAATTAAGAACTTGTCCTGCTGTTTATCTACTGGAGTAGATTAGGAGTCAGGAGACTACTGATTTCAATTAAGAACTTGTCCTGCTGTTTTTTTACTGGAGTAGATTAGGAGTCAGGAGACTACTGATTTCATATAAGATCTTGTCCTGCTGTTTATCTACTGGAGTAGATTAGGAGTCAGGAGACTACTGATTTCAAATAAGAACTTGTCCTGCTGCTAATCTACTGGAGTAGATTAGGAGTCAGGAGACTACTGATTTCATATAAGATATTGTCCTGCTGCTAATCTACTGGAATAGATTAGGAGTCAGGAGACTGCTGATTTCATATAAGAACTTGTCCTGCTGCTAATCTACTGGAATAGATTAGGAGTCAGGAGACTACTGATTTCAATTAAGAACTTGTCCTGCTGTTTATCTACTGGAGTAGATTAGGAGTCAGGAGACTACTGATTTCAATAAGAACTTGTCCTGCTGTTTATCTACTGGAGTAGAATAAGAATCAGGAGACTACTGATTTCAAATAAGAACTTGTCCTGCTGTTTATCTACTGGAGTAGATTAGGAATCAGGAGACTACCGATTTCAAACAAGAACTTGTCGAGCTGTTTATCTACTGCCATGGAGTACAGTGGGAATCGGGAGACAATTTGTACTTAAATTGTATCCTCATAGCCGACTGGCCGAGTAGACTAAGCTCAACTTCTGGTGTTATAATCAGCAGAGTTTTCGATCATGTCTCAGGCATAATAAATATGTCCTTGGGCAATACACTTAACCATTATTGCATCTTCTTTTGGATGGGACATACATGTAAAACATTGCTCCTGTGTGTTTTGCTTATCATTAAGAGAAGGGGTTTGACCCGCTGTTTTCTGGCATGGTTGGCTCCGCTAATTCATAACTCTGCATACCTGTCATAAAAAACAATGAGTGAATATCAGTGCCATGAGCGCTCATCTGTGGTGGATACCTGAGATTTATATTTGTACTTACTGTCAGGTTCAAGAGGCTGCAGGTAATCACGGTAGGACGTCCTCTCTATATACCTCCGTACTGAATAAGTGAACCCTTGAAGCCTACATATGTACACTCCTGCATTGTCCGCTGGCTCCCATGTGTACTACCCTCTGTTGGTCAATAATGATAAGGGCAATGCTGTTCGATCTCACTCCCCAGATCTCCGTCGTTCCCGCACATGCTTCCCCTGTCTGATATGGTGTACCTCCACACCGGAGTGGACTGTTCAAACTTATGTAAGGTCCCACTAGGCAATTGTTTGTGGTTGCGCTCTTATCACCACTGATGGGGTTTGTTTTCTGAGCTTGATTTCCTCCAGTGTGGTAGTGCTCATGTCCGACGGAGCCAGGTGAGCTTTCATTCTGATTGCATTGGTTGGCATTTCTAAATTGATTTTTCCCTCTCAGACATCTGCAGTGAGACCAGTCATCTGCGGTGTCCCAAGTACTATTTACCAGAATGGTATCTGAAGGTGAATTTCTTCCTGGTGGTATGGTGGTACCTGTTATTCTGTCCCCACTGCTAAACGGGGATTGAGGAGTTACTTGTATCTCAGGCAAAGCTGCTGAGAAGGTAGGGTCTGTGGAGGATAAACCAACAACATGCTCTGGTGTACACCACAGGGGACTGGCAATACCAGTGAGTTGTCCTGAGGAAGTCTGGAGTACGCAATCGACATCTGTCCTTCTGACCAAGTTACTCTTTGTATTGCACAAGAAAGAGGGCGAACTCGGGACTTGTCTTTGAGCCAAATCCTCCTCATTTTCAACCTCATCGTCCGTCTGGTCTGAGTCTGGCAGAAACATCGCTAGGGAACTTTCAGGGAAATCCCACTCATCGCAGAGTTGATAGCTATCCAAGTCCATGGCAGCAAGTGCTCTGCTGTGTCGATCGATAGCATGAGGGTAGGCAGCACTGTCCTCAGGTTCCCTTGGCATTGAGTCAGTGTTCCCTCTGATATGCTGGACACTCACATTATATAGGCTTGACCGCTGAGTACTGGACCCCCGAGATGAAGAGTCAGAAGAGAGGAGTAAAGACTTCCTGATGGCAGGTCGCTGTCCCCAACGTTGTCAGAGCTATGATGGAGTCTCCAGTGTTAAGAACCACCAGGCCATCCCTAGCCAAGCTGTGCTTGGGTGAGAAGGATGGGAATGGGGGTGAGAGTTCCTACTTGGTGTGGGTGGCGAAGCTGTGTTGGAGGCAGCAGGGCGGAGCAGCAGTCCCCGTCGCTCCTGATAATTCATCCACAAGTTCTGGAGGTGCCAAAGCCGTAATGGGTTCTTGAATAAAGAATAATAATTAGATAATCAATTCAACATTGCTACAATCGATGTCAAGTATTTATACAAACTTGGCAAGGGATAGTAGGCCAAGGTGTTAGTCTACAGGGATGAGAGTGGATGAAAATTAAAAATCCACGATACATTTGCAGAGGATTTGGGGGCTACCAAACCCCTACATATATATCATTGGCGGCATTCTGTGCTTATCTGTAAACATAATGCAAGTCACTATTTAGGGAAAAAATGCTAGTCCAGATTTTGATGTGCAGGGTAGACCGGTGACCACACAGTAACAAACGTAAATGCAGAGCTAATTGGTTTTGTGTATGTTTGCTTGTAGTGAATGATTGTGGCCACAGAAAATCGCGCTAAGACTTGTTAAACCTTTTTACGAAAGTTTTTTAAAAACGGATAGTTTTAATTAGTGCCTCCTAACTTCATGCATGGAATTTTCCTACAGTGTGCGAAGGTTTCAAAATTGAATTCCCATTGCAAATTTTTAAGTTGCAAGGGTACAACACATGCAGACCAATGAAAATTGTGAAATGGCTCAATAGCCATGCTGGACAGCCACAATAAATATTACAAGCAAAACTCTGATGAAGACGTACCTGCATAAGACATATTTTCACAGTCAGTACTGTATTTGAGATGAAGGCACTTTGGGCACGGTGTTAGTGAAGGCCCAGCAGTGATGGTAACATAGCGCATCAACTACTCTTCAGCATGCGGCTCGGAAGACATACAACTAGTCAAGGTATGGGAAGCAAGAAAGTCAATGAAACATCTTTGAAAATCAAAAATTTTACCATCCCTTTGGTGCATACTCAAAGATGCCTCAAAATCTCCAATATGCTGGGCACATAATGGTGAAGTAACCCATGCCACACTTTCCTATCATTGTACATGTATTTGTATACAATCGATCAGTGCCACAGATGGCCACCACAGAACCATAATTATTCCAACAGTGGCCCGAATTCCATTAAAATTGAGCACAGCTGGTGGCTTCTCCAGTTTATCACCCTCATTGAAGCACTTTGGGCAATGGCTCTACTCTCTAACTGACCATTTCTTCATTGTTTTCTTCTCACGACTTTCATAAGGCCCTCTGGCAACATTGTAAAATAAATAATTAATAACTCGGTAGTTGCAACTTTTGTACCCAGTTGGAACAGCCCAGAAGAGACACAAGATTCAACCCAACCCAAACAGTGTAACCCCTCCCCCAATGACACCCAGAAATCTATCTGATCAACATTCTAACCCCTCCCCCAATGACACCCAGACATCTCTCTGGTCTACAGTGTAACCCCTCCCCCAATGACACCCAGACATCTCTCTGGTCTACAGTGTAACACTCCCCCAATCACCCAGACATCTCTCTAGTCTACATTGTAACCCCTCCCCCAATAACACCCAGACACCTTTCTGGTCTATGTTGTAACCCCTCCCCCATTGACATCTAGACATATCTCTGATCAACATTGACCCCTTCCCGAGGAAATTCTCCACAGTGTAACCCTCCCACCCAGACATCTCTCTGATCTACATTGTAACCCTTCCTTAATGATACCCAGACATCTCTCTGGTCTACATGTAGGCCTACAGTGTAACCCCTCCCCCAATGACCCTCGGACATCTCTCTGGTCTACAGCCTCCCCCAATCACCCAGAAATCTCTCTGATCTACATTGTAACCCCTCCCCAATGACACTCATACATCTCTCTGGTCTACATTTTAACCCCTCCCCCAATGACACTCATACATCTCTCTGGTCTACATTGTAACCCCTCCCCAATGACACCTAGACATCTCTCTGGTCTACATTGTAACCCCTCCCCCAATGACACCCAGACATCTCTCTGGTCTACAGTGTAACCCATCCCCCAATGACACCCAGACATCTCTCTGGTCTACATTGTAACCCCTCCCACAATGACACCCAGACATCTCTCTGGTCTACAGTGTAACCCCTCCCCCAGAGACATCCAGACATCTCTCTGGTCTACAGTGTAACCCCTCCCCCAATGACATCCAGACATCTCTCTGGTCCACAGTGTAACCCCTCCCCAAATGATACCAAGAAATCTCTCTGATCAACATTCTAACCCCTCCCCCAATGACACCCAGACATCTCTCTGGTCTACAGTGTAAACCTCCCTCTATCACCCAGACATCTCTCTGATCTACATTGTAACCCTTCCTTAATGATACCCAGACATCTCTCTGGTCTACATTGTAACCCCTCCCCCAATGACACCCAGACATCTCTCTGGTCTACAGTGTAACCCCTCCCCCAATGACACCTAGACATATCTCTGATCAACATTGTAACCCTTCCTTAATGATACCCAGACATCTCTCTGGTCTACATTGTAACCCTTCCTTAATGATACCCAGACATCTCTCTGGTCTACATTGTAACCCTTCCTTAATGATACCCAGACATCTCTCTGGTCTACGTTGTAACCCCTCCCCCAATGACACCTAGACATATCTCTGATCAACATTGTAACCCTTCCTTAATGATACCCAGACATCTCTCTGGTCTACATTGTAACCCTTCCTTAATGATACCCAGACATCTCTCTGGTCTACATTGTAACCCTTCCTTAATGATACCCAGACATCTCTCTGGTCTACATTGTAACCCTTCCTTAATGATACCCAGACATCTCTCTGATCTACATTGTAACCTTTCCTTAATGATACCCAGACATCTCTCTGGTCTACATTGTAACCCTATCCTATCACCCAGACATCTCTCTGGTCTACATTGTAACCCTTCCTTAATGATACCCAGACATCTCTCTGGTCTACATTGTAACCCCTCCCCCAATGACACCTAGACATATCTCTGATCAACATTGTACCCCTTCCTCAGGAAATTCTCTACAGTGTAACCCTCCCCAATCACCCAGACATCTCTCTGATCTACATTGTAACCCTTCCTTAATGATACCCAGACATCTCTCTGGTCAGACTTCTAACCCCTCCCCAATGACACCCAGACATCTCTCTGGTCTACATTGTAACCCCTCCACCAATGACACCCAGACATCTCTCTGGTCTACAGTGTAACCCCTCCCCCAATGACACCCAGACATCTCTCTGGTCAGACTTCTAACCCCTCCCCAATGACACCCAGACATCTCTCTGGTCTACAGTGTAACCCCTCCCCCAATGACACCCAGACATCTCTCTGGTCCACAGTGTAACCCCTCCCCAAATGATACCAAGAAATCTCTCTGATCAACATTCTAACCCCTCCCCCAATGACACCCAGACATATCTCTGGTCTACAGTGTAACCCTCCCTTTATCACCCAGACATCTCTCTGATCTACATTGAAACCCTTCCTTAATGATACCCAGACATCTCTCTGGTCTACAGTGTAACCCCTCCCCCAATGACACCCAGACATCTCTCTGGTCTACATTGTAACCCCTCCCCCAATGACACCCAGACATCTCTCTGGTCTACAGTGTAAACCTCCCTCTATCACCCAGACATCTCTCTGATCTACATTGTAACCCTTCCTTAATGATACCCAGA
This sequence comes from Pisaster brevispinus, assembly GCA_023634235.1. Lineage (NCBI taxonomy): Eukaryota > Metazoa > Echinodermata > Asteroidea > Forcipulatida > Asteriidae > Pisaster > Pisaster brevispinus. Next base: position 17,133,825 of record JAMKCF010000002.1, read on the forward strand.
CATCACTCTGGTCTACATTGTAACCCTTCCTTAATGATACCCAGACATCTCTCTGGTCTACATTGTAACCCCTCTCCCAATGACACCTAGACATCTCTCTGGCCTACAGTGTAACCCTATCCTATCACCCAGACATCTCTCTGGTCTACATTGTAACCCTTCCTTAATGATACCCAGACATCTCTCTGGTCTACATTGTAACCCCTCCCCCAATGACACACAGATACCTTTCTGGTCTACGTTGTAACCACTCCCCCAATGACACCTAGACATATCTCTGATCAACATTGTACCCCTTCCTGAGGAAATTCTCTACAGTGTAACCCTCCCCCAATCACCCAGACATCTCTCTGATCTACATTGTAACCCTTCCTTAATGATACCCAGACATCTCTCTGGTCAGACTTCTAACCCCTCCCCAATGACACCCAGACATCTCTCTGGTCTACAGTGTAACCCCTCCCCAAATGATACCCAGAAATCTCTCTGATCAACATTCTAACCCCTCCCCCAATGACACCCAGATACCTTTCTGGTCTACGTTGTAACCCCTCCCCCAATGACACCTAGACATATCTCTGATCAACATTGTACCCCTTCCTCAGGAAATTCTCTACAGTGTAACCCTCCCCCAATCACCCAGACATCTCTCTGATCTACATTGTAACCCTTCCTTAATGATACCCAGACATCTCTCTGGTCAGACTTCTAACCCCTCCCCAATGACACCCAGACATCTCTCTGGTCTACAGTGTAACCCCTCCCCCAATGACATCCAGACATCTCTCTGGTCCACAGTGTAACCCCTCCCCAAATGATACCCAGAAATCTCTCTGATCAACATTCTAACCCCTCCCCCAATGACACCCAGACATCTCTCTGGTCTACAGTGTAACCCTCCCCCTATCACCCAGACATCTCTCTGATCTACATTGTAACCTTTCCTTAATGATACCCAGACATCTCTCTGGTCTACATTGTAACCCCTCCCCCAATGACACCCATATACCTTTCTGGTCTACGTTGTAACCCCTCCCCCAATGACACCTAGACATATCTCTGATCAACATTGTACCCCTTCCTGAGGAAACTCTCTACAGTGTAACCCTCCCCCAATCACCCAGACATCTCTCTGATCTACATTGTAACCCTTCCTTAATGATACCCAGACATCTCTCTGGTCTACAGTGTAACTGCACTTGAAAAATAATATTAAGTAAATAAGTAAATAAAACAATTGTCAATTAAACCTTCTTGCTCTCAAGAATATCAGTGAATATCAAGGCGCTCAGGCAGTCGGAATAATAACATTACTTTTGATTTGCAAAATCTCTAAAATTACACGAAAATGAGTCAGCAGAGCAATGCTTTCTTGGACAATTATGAAATGAGAAAATGAGCAATGTGGGCAAGATCAACTCTGAAAATCTTTATTTGCTTACTAGATGTTAGCATTCTGTGAACATAAACATGTTCAGTCTATTTATTTTGCTTAGCAAAATTGCAGGACGAAATCGTTCCCTGCCCAGATTTGGAGAGTTCAGAGTATCAGTTGGCACTCTACTTTCAATGGGGCTAGATAAAGACTTCCCTTTACTACTTTTATTTCTACAAGGAAGTTTACAAACTGAAACAATGAATAAGTATCTAGGTTATCATAAGGTAGTGCAGGAGAACTTGAGCCTGGCTTAAATTTGAGACTGGTCAAGTCCATTTTTGTGTGGACTCTGACTCAGAATTGGTCTCATAGCTCTGTGACTCCAGCTTGGATTTCCACCTGGCGTTTAAAAACTGAAAAGATTACTTAGGTTATCATAAATATCACTGATGTCAATTTGAACTTACCCTTCTTCAAGCAGCGATGAGGTGTCCACAATATTCTTGAGTGGGATACCGAGCAGTCCAGGGATCTTACCAAATAACATGCGACTTACTGGGTAGGTGTGGGCTGTGGGACGCAAATTACATGTACCTCTCATCTGAAAACAAAATCAAACTCATGAACTACAGGAGATACGGGAAAAAAAGACGAATTCGTCTGCCACTTTTTTACTCTTTGATCGAAGAGAGGACCTCACTTGTACCTAAATTAGGCAATATTTCTGGTCATAACAACATGGAGGAAGGTGTGAAAAAGAGGGAGTGGCTCTTATTGAAATGGTTGGAGTTGTCATCTTTACATTAAATATTATTCAGATTGCCATAAATAAGCTTGAACTGTGCTTATAATAACTATTCATATAGATACCCCCTGAAAGTAAGCAGTCCTACTCCTAAAATGTATTAGTTGAAAGGTGGTCACATGAACATGTTTAGCTGTTAAAGACATAGCTGGAGCTGTTTAAGAAAGGTTGGCTATTGCACGTTTGGTGCTGATATTCATACACATGTTGGCACGCAAGCTTAATCAAGTGCTAATTTACAAGCAACGTAATAACTACATACTGGTACTCAATGTAACCTTTAAGCATCACATGCAATTCGACTTTGAAACATAGCCTGAGGATGTGACAGGAATTAAAATTTTACAATTAATGGAAAAGTTCAACAGACTTTCCTACATTGTTTTGCTTTTTAACAAATATGAATTGGTCCAAGTTACTGGACCCAACAACGCATTTTTAACAACTGTGAAATTATCTGGCACAGGTCTATGTACATGTACATGTACATGTAGGGTCCAAGTGAATGCTCTAATGTGTTTGTTGGTATGTACAAATGCAAACTGCTCCAAAACATACAAAAAAATGTATCAAAGACCTCTATAATATGTATTTTAAATTCACCTGAGGTATGCAAGATATGTTGTTAGTATCCCTGTAATGGTACGATTGTGACAGACACATCTCTCAAAAAAAAGATAAATTCTCTGCTAATTCAGAAAGGATCAAACCAGACTTCTGTAATGCATCAATGCTAGTGAAGCACATCCTACAGATTTGCACAATCTTTGATTGTGCTCTACTGACTTGGCAGTTCTTTCTGCATATTTGGCAAGATGTGCGCAATCTGCAGATTCTTCAATTCAATAAAATGCACTTTACAAAAGCTAGGTTCAAAACCATGGAGTAATATTCTTGTTCAATCATTATTAAATTGCTTATTAAAAGGATAACAATAAGAATTGAAAAAGAATATTTTATCGGCGGCAGAGCTTCAATATGGGATAACTGAAAAATGAAACGTGCACACAGAAAACACTAACCTTAACCAAAGTCAGACTTTGGTCCTAAGTCTAGTTAACACGGAGGAGAAAAAATAATCTGTCACAAGACATACGTGTAATGAGTTATAATTAGCAAGTTATAATGACTGGGTAAATGTTAAATAAGTTGGGGCTGAACAAAACAAAATGAAAATGAGTGGTTCTGGTTCTGGTGCATTAGTGCATAATAAGGCAAACTTTCTGCTGCCCGCCACCAATTTATCTCCCTAAGTTCTGGTTAAATTTCACTAAATTATATTCTAACCTATCAAGGAGGGTTTACCGAACATATACAGCCAGAAAACAGGCAGAATTTAACAATTCTAAAGGCTTAAAAAGGTGTCCCAAAATCGTAAGACGAAGCCTTGCAGTGAGATGAAAACAAACGCCATGTTGTTTCGTTTTCCTCCAACTTATTCAAAACTCAGCGGCTCGTCTCATCACCCGGTTAAGAAAACGCGATTCAATTACTCCAGCTTTGCAATCCCTCCATTGGCTTCCTATTCATTCTCGCATCATCTTTAAAATTCTCCTTCAAACATTTCAATGCAGTCGTGGAAGTGGACCAACTTACCTGAAAGATCTACTAACTCCATACACTCCTACTAGAAACCTCCGTTCTGCTAACAAAGACACCCTCGTTATCCCTAATGTTGCCACCAAAGCATATGGTCAACGTAGTTATCAGTTTGCTGCACCTCGCTTATGGAACAATCTCCCTCTACACATCAAACAAGCCACTACGATCTCAAGTTTCAAGACTCTTCTCAAAACATATCTATTCAAATCATCATATATACATAATTATTCTTTTGTTTCCTCTGAGACTTTCTTTTGGAGGTGTTAGGCGCTATAGAAATGCGGTTGTTATTATTATTATTATTTACAATACTCCAATCAGTCGGTCATCGTTCATGCGCATTGGACAATTCGCTAGGACTTTTTGATTTGTGGAATGGGTAATAATCGAAGATGATATTTAGGAGGGAAATTAGAACAACCCACAAAGCACACGTTGAACTTACCTAGGGCTTGTACTAATGGAATGTGCCCCCCAATTTTCCAGTGTTCCCCCCCCCTGAAAAAATTTGCAGTAGTGCTCACAAAAAGAAACGAAAAAATAAACAGGAAAAAGAGGAAAATGTACATCTGTATAATCTATTTGTATTTTGTAGTGAACAATCGTGATCAGGATCGCTACCGCGGCCACCAAATGCCAAGAACATAACTTCATCAGACTAAAGACAAGAGGATGGTGGCCCGCTGCAGCGCCTCCCTTCCAAAATAAAGGCATGACCCCCACCACAGACGAACCCATTCCCCCCGCTTAAAAGCAGGGTTCCCTGTGTTCCTCCCCCCCCCCCCGTAAAGTCTTGGCTACGGCTACGCCTCTGCCTACTCCTAGAACTATTCGGTTCGTTCCGCTATCGTCTCCCCGACCCTCATAGGTCATCATGTACAAAACCTTTTCGAAACTTTTTCCCCTTCACGTTTATGCACCTGGACTTCTCTTTTCTCTATCACTGGTATGCTGCGTGCAACGCTGGTCCACGACATGCCTTAAGACGGTATTCAATAGTATTCTGTGCGCAACACTGGTCCACAATAATCAATGGCTTATCTTTTATACGTAAACCGTTGCAATGCGTTGGTTATTGTAAACCAGCGTTGCGCGCAGCATACCATTGATACAAGCGACGGCGGCCATTTTTGTTATCCGAAGGCGACGATTCGGAATAACGATGGGAATTTATCATTTTTTGCACTTTTTTTTTGCGGAATGGATTTTCTGGACCCACCCCGAGCTCACTGTGAAAACAATGAATACATAGAGCCTAATTTTGGCGAGCTCCGTTTTCAAAAGAGAAGTCCAGGTGCATAAACGTGAATGGGAAAAAGTTTAGAATAGGATTTTGTACATGATGACCTAGTATGAGGGTCGGGGAGACGATAGCGGAACGAACCGAATAGTTCTAGGAGTAGCCTCTGCCATGGTCTGCACACATACCCACATATATGAATATGATAATAAATAAATTATGATGATAAAAAAAGACTGATTTCGAGTTGTCTACCAACATTGTTATCCCTGGTGCTGGTGCACCTTTACTTTTTAATCGGTGAGCTGAAGAAAACATGGGTCCTAACGTGTGGCCAAGGATTCAGGTTTCCTGTTCCTTGGCCACACAAATGTACTCCTAGAACTATTCGGTTCGTTCCGCTATCGTCTCCCCGGGGAGACGATAGCGGAACGAACCGAATAGTTCTAGGAGTAACACAAGTGCGTGGGGCTAGGTCTACCGAGTACGATGAGCAGTACGCGAGTGCGAACGAACGAACGAACGACCGAGACGAATCTGGAATGGAATACTAAAAAAAACCCGGTATCGCTTACCTGATTCTGTGCAGTAGCCAGCTGTCTAGGTGTTCTCATCATGTCCATGGCAAATTTTATTTGCTTTAAAGATCATTTGCGAACAGTTTTTGGTTTGAACAACATACAGTTATTTTGTTTCGAAAGTCTTATTTGCTTCGGCACACGTGCTCTGTGTGCTCTGTGTGCTCTGTGTGCTCTGCAGTCTCCTCACTTTTGTGAACATTTAACTCTTACCTAAATGGTTTCTTACGTCTCGTTTCATTGGTCAAAATTCATCGCACAGGTAGAGCCTCCCCTGATGATTTGACCAATAAAGTCCTGCCATTTAAAGTATTTACAGTCTGGTACCTTAAATAATGATGCCCCGAATAAAGCCAAGATGGAGCCAGACTATTGCACTTCCCTGTATTTGACCTACAGAGGGCGGGCCTTTTTTCCCCGCTTGGTGCACCACACTAAATGGACAAATATTCATGCACCAAGCTCATTATCATAATTTGTATACCCACATAATTGTTTTAATTATAACGTTTTGGGTATCGTGCAATTAATAGAATGTGTAATTATAAGAATCTTTCACATCCTGGGGGTTTTGTGTTTCAACTTTTGGGGAGACTTGATAAATGTAGGCGTTTAAAATTGCCCTATTTTATAAGGGAAGTGGACTAGCGCTTCACGGAAACTGGCAGCAAGTCGGTTTGGGAAAAAGTTCATTTTCGGGGCTGGGGCTGGGGCTGGGGCTGGGGCTGGGGCTGGGGCTGGGGCTGGGGCTGGGGCTGGGGCTGGGGCTGGGGCTGGGGCTGGGGCTGGGGCTGGGGCTGGGGCTGGGGCTGGGGCTGGGGCTGGGGCTGGGGCTGGGGCTGGGGCTGGGGCTGGGGCTGGGGCTGGGGCTGGGGCTGGGGCTGGGGCTGGGGCTGGGGCTGGGGCTGGGGCTGGGGCTGGGGCTGGGGCTGGGGCTGGGGCTGGGGCTGGGGCTGGGGCTGGGGCTGGGGCTGGGGCTGGGGCTGGGGCTGGGGCTGGGGCTGGGGCTGGGGCTGGGGCTGGGGCTGGGGCTGGGGCTGGGGCTGGGGCTGGGGCTGGGGCTGGGGCTGGGGCTGGGGCTGGGGCTGGGGCTGGGGCTGGGGCTGGGGCTGGGGCTGGGGCTGGGGCTGGGGCTGGGGCTGGGGCTGGGGCTGGGGCTGGGGCTGGGGCTGGGGCTGGGGCTGGGGCTGGGGCTGGGGCTGGGGCTGGGGCTGGGGCTGGGGCTGGGGCTGGGGCTGGGGCTGGGGCTGGGGCTGGGGCTGGGGCTGGGGCTGGGGCTGGGGCTGGGGCTGGGGCTGGGGCTGGGGCTGGGGCTGGGGCTGGGGCTGGGGCTGGGGCTGGGGCTGGGGCTGGGGCTGGGGCTGGGGCTGGGGCTGGGGCTGGGGCTGGGGCTGGGGCTGGGGCTGGGGCTGGGGCTGGGGCTGGGGCTGGGGCTGGGGCTGGGGCTGGGGCTGGGGCTGGGGCTGGGGCTGGGGCTGGGGCTGGGGCTGGGGCTGGGGCTGGGGCTGGGGCTGGGGCTGGGGCTGGGGCTGGGGCTGGGGCTGGGGCTGGGGCTGGGGCTGGGGTTAGAGTTAGATGAAACAATTAAACGACCAAACGTACAAACGATCGAACGACCAGTTGAAGTTTGGTCAACTGGTTAGGGTCAGGGTTAGGTTTAGGGTTAGGGTTAGGGTTAGGGTTAGGGTTAGGGTTATGGTTAGGGTTAGGGTTAGGGTTAGGTTTAGGGTTAGGGTTAGGGTTAGAGTTAGGGTTATGGTTAGGATTAGGGTTAGGGTTAGGGTTAGGGTTAAGGTTAGGGTCGTTTGGTTTTTTGATCGTTTGATATTTAGATTCTATGAGCGTTTGAACGTTTAGTCGTTTTGTCGTTTGATCGATTGGTCAACTAGTCTTTCGATCGTTTGGACGTTTGGTCGTTTGATTGATTAGTCAACTGGTCGTTCGATCATTTGGTCGTTTGGCTTTTTGATTGTTTGGTCAACTAGTCGTTCGAACGTTTGGTCGTTTGATCGATTGATTGTTTGGTAATCTGGTCGTTCGATTGTTTGGTCGTTTGGTCGTTTGATTGATTGGTCAACTAGTCGTTCGATCGTTCGATCGATTGGTCGTTTGGTCGTTTGATTGTTAATAATAATAATAATATCGAAGTCTTATATTGCGCACGTATCTACCAAACAAGGTACTCAAGGCGCTGAGTATATACAAACTTTCAGAAAGATAGGTTATTACAGTGGTGGATTCTGAGACCCATTTATTTAGCACCGTATAAGGGTTTACAAGGTGCTACGGCGCAATAAGCAGCCACAACCAGGAACAACGGGGCGAACCCCTTGTTTGGTAAACTGGTTGTTCGATCGTTTGGTCGTTTGGTCGTTTGGTCGATTGATCGATTGGTGAACTCGTCGTTCGATCGTTTGGTCGTTTGGATGTTTGATTGATTGGTCAACTGGTCGTTCGATCGTTTGGTCGTTTAGTCGTTTGATTGATTGGTCAACTGGTCATTCGATCGTTTGGTCGTTTGGTTGTTTGATTGTTTTGTCAACTAGCCGTTTGGTAGTTTGGTCGTTTGGTTGTTTGATTGATTTGTTAACTGCTTGTTCGATCGTTTGGTCGTTTGGTCGATTGATCGATTGGTGAACTCGTCGTTCGATCGTTTGGTCGTTTGGATGTTTGATTGATTGGTCAACTAGTCGTTCGATCGTTTGGTCTTTTGGTGGTTTGATCGATTAGTCAACTAGTCGTTCAATCGTTTGGTCGTTTGGTCGTTTAATTGATTGGTCAACTGGTCGTTCGATCGTTTGGTCGTTTGGTCGTTTGGTTGTTTGATTGTTTAATCAACTAGTCGTTCGATCGATTGGTCGTTTGGTTGTTTGATTGATTGGTCAACTGGTCGTTCGATCGTTTGGTGGTTTGGTTGTTTGATTGATTGGTCAACTGGTCGTTCGATCGTTTGGTGGTTTAATCGTTTGATTGATTGGTCAACTGGTCGTTCGATCGTTTGGTCGTTTGGTTGTTTGATTGATTGGTCAACTTGTCGTTCGATCGTTTGGTGGTTTGGTCGTTTGATTGATTGGTCAACTAGTCGTTCGATAGTTTGGTCGTTTGGTCGTTTGATTGATTGGTCATCTAGTCGTTCGATCGTTTGGTCTTTTGCTTTTGGTCATTTGATCGATTATTCAACTAGTCGTTCGATCGTTTGGTCGTTTGGTCGTTTGATGGATTGGTCAACTGGTCGTTCGATCGTTTGGTCGTTTGGTCGTTTGGTTGTTTGATTGTTTAATCAACTAGTCGTTCGATCGTTTGGTTGTTTGATTCTTTAGTCAACGAGTCGTTCGATCGTTTGGTGGTTTGGTTGATTGATTGATTAGTCAACTCGTCGTTCGATCGTTTGGTGGTTTGGTCGTTTGATTGATTGGTCAACTGGTCGTTCGATCGTTTGGTGGTTTGGTCGTTTGATTGATTAGTCAACTGGTCGTTCGATCGTTTGGTCGTTTGGTTGTTTGATTGATTGGTCAACTGGTCGTTCGATCGTTTGGTGGTTTGGTCGTTTGATTGATTAGTCAACTAGTCGTTCGATCGTTTGGTCTTTTGGTCGTTTGATCGATTAGTCAACTAGTCGTTCAATCGTTAGGTCGTTTGGTCGTTTGATTGATTAGTCAACTGGTCGTTCGATCGTTTGGTCGTTTGGTCGTTTGGTTGTTTGATTGTTAATCAACTAGTCGTTCGATCGTTTGGTCGTTTGGTTGTTTGATTGATTGGTCAACTGGTCGTTCGATCGTTTGGTGGTTTGGTCGTTTGATTGATTGGTCAACTGGTCGTTCGATCGTTTGGTCGTTTGGTTGTTTGATTGATTGGTCAACTGGTCGTTCGATCGTTTGGTGGTTTGGTCGTTTGATTGATTGGTCAACTGGTCGTTCGATCGTTTGTTCGTTTGATCGTTTGATTGATTGGTCAACTGGTCGTTCGATCTTTTGGTCGTTTGGTGGTTTGGTTGTTTGATTGTTTAATCAACTAGTTTTTCGATCGTTTGGTCGTTTGGTCGTTTGGTCGTTTGATTGATTGGTCAACTAGTCGTTCGATCGTTTGGTCGTTTGGTTGTTTGATTGATTGGTCAACTGGTCGTTCGATCGTTTGGTGGTTTGGTCGTTTGATTGATTGGTCAACTGGTCGTTCGATCGTTTGGTCGTTTGGTCGTTTGATTGATTGGTCAACTGGTCGTTCGATCTTTTGGTCGTTTGGTCGTTTGGTTGTTTGATTGTTTAATCAACTAGTCGTTCGATCGTTTGGTCGTTTGGTCGTTTGATTGATTGGTCAACTAGTCGTTCGATCGTTTGGTCTTTTGTTCGTTTGATCGATTAGTCAACTAGTCATTCAATCGTTTGGTCGTTTGGTCGTTTGATTGATTGGTCAACTAGTCCTTCGATCGTTTGGTCGTTTGGTTGTTTGATTGTTTAATCAACTAGTCGTTCGATCGTTTGGTCGTTTGGTTGTTTGATTGATTGGTCAACTGGTCGTTCGATCGTTTGGTGGTTTGGTCGGTTGATTGATTGGTCAACTGGTCGTCCGATCGTTTGGTCGTTTGGTTGTTTGATTGATTGGTCGTTCGATCGTTTGGTGGTTTGGTCGTTTGATTGATTGGTCAACTAGTCGTTCGATCGTTTGGTCTTTTGGTCATTTGATCGATTATTCAACTAGTCGTTCGATCGTTTGGTCGTTTGGTCGTTTGATTGACTGGTCAACTGGTCGTTTGGTCGTTTGTGGTTGTTTGATTGTTTAATCAACTAGTCGTTCGATCGTTTGGTTGTTTGATTCTTTAGTCAACGAGTCGTTCGATCGTTTGGTGGTTTGGTTGATTGATTGATTGGTCAACTGGTCGTTCGATCGTTTGGTGGTTTGGTCGTTTGATTGATTGGTCAACTGGTCGTTCGATCGTTTGGTGGTTTGGTCGTTTGATTGATTGGTCAACTAGTCGTTCGATCGTTTGGTCTTTTGGTCATTTGATCGATTAGTCAACTAGTCGTTCTATCGTTTGGTCGTTTGGTCGTTTGATTGATTGGTCAACTGGTCGTTCGATCGTTTGGTCGTTTGGTCGTTTGGTTGTTTGATTCTTTAGTCAACGAGTCGTTCGATCGTTTGGTGGTTTGGTTGATTGATTGATTGGTCAACTCGTCGTTCGATCGTTTGGTGGTTTGGTCGTTTGATTGATTGGTCAACTGGTCGTTCGATCGTTTGGTGGTTTGGTCGTTTGATTAATTGGTCAACTGTTCGTTCGATCATTTGGTCGTTTGGTTGTTGATTGATTGGTCAACAGGTCGTTCGATCGTTTGGTCGTTTGCTTGTTTGATTGATTGGTCAACTGGTCGTTCGATCGTTTGGTGGTTTGGTCGTTTGATTGATTGGTCAACTGGTCGTTCGATCGTTTGGTGGTTTGGTCGTTTGATTGATTGGTCAACTAGTCTTTCGGTCGTTTGGTCTTTTGGTCGTTTGATCGATTAGTCAACTAGTCGTTCGATCGTTTGGTCGTTTGGTCATTTGATTGATTGGTCAACTGGTCGTTCGATCGTTTGGTCGTTTGGTCGTTTGGTTGTTTGATTCTTTAGTCAACGAGTCGTTCGATCGTTTGGTGGTTTGGTTGATTAATTGATTGGTCAACTCGTCGTTAGATCGTTTGGTGGTTTGGTCGTTTGATTGATTGGTCAACTGGTCGTTCGATCGTTTGGTGGTTTGGTCGTTTGATTGATTGGTCAACTGGTCGTTCGATCGTTTGGTCGTTTGGTTGTTTGATTTATTGGTCAACTGGTCGTTCGATCGTCTGGTCGTTTGGTTGTTTGATTGTTTAATCAACTAGTCGTTCGATCGATTGGTCGTTTGGTTGTTTGATTGATTGGTCAACTGGTCGTTCGATCGTTTGGTGGTTTGGTTGTTTGATTGATTGGTCAACTGGTCGTTCGATCGTTTGGTGGTTTAATCGTTTGATTGATTGGTCAACTGGTCGTTCGATCGTTTGGTCGTTTGGTTGTTTGATTGATTGGTCAACTTGTCGTTCGATCGTTTGGTGGTTTGGTCGTTTGATTGATTGGTCAACTGGTCGTTCGATAGTTTGGTCGTTTGGTCGTTTGATTGATTGGTCATCTAGTCGTTCGATCGTTTGGTCTTTTGGTCATTTGATCGATTATTCAACTAGTCGTTCGATCGTTTGGTCGTTTGGTCGTTTGATGGATTGGTCAACTGGTCGTTCGATCGTTTGGTCGTTTGGTCGTTTGGTTGTTTGATTGTTTAATCAACTAGTCGTTCGATCGTTTGGTTGTTTGATTCTTTAGTCAACGAGTCGTTCGATCGTTTGGTGGTTTGGTTGATTGATTGATTAGTCAACTCGTCGTTCGATCGTTTGGTGGTTTGGTCGTTTGATTGATTGGTCAACTGGTCGTTCGATCGTTTGGTGGTTTGGTCGTTTGATTGATTAGTCAACTGGTCGTTCGATCGTTTGGTCGTTTGGTTGTTTGATTGATTGGTCAACTGGTCGTTCGATCGTTTGGTGGTTGGTCGTTTGATTGATTAGTCAACTAGTCGTTCGATCGTTTGGTCTTTTGGTCGTTTGATCGATTAGTCAACTAGTCGTTCAATCGTTAGGTCGTTTGGTCGTTTGATTGATTAGTCAACTGGTCGTTCGATCGTTTGGTCGTTTGGTCGTTTGGTTGTTTGATTGTTTAATCAACTAGTCGTTCGATCGTTTGGTCGTTTGGTTGTTTGATTGATTGGTCAACTGGTCGTTCGATCGTTTGGTGGTTTGGTCGTTTGATTGATTGGTCAACTGGTCGTTCGATCGTTTGGTCGTTTGGTTGTTTGATTGATTGGTCAACTGGTCGTTCGATCGTTTGGTGGTTTGGTCGTTTGATTGATTGGTCAACTGGTCGTTCGATCGTTTGTTCGTTTGATCGTTTGATTGATTGGTCAACTGGTCGTTCGATCTTTTGGTCGTTTGGTGGTTTGGTTGTTTGATTGTTTAATCAACTAGTTTTTCGATCGTTTGGTCGTTTGGTCGTTTGGTCGTTTGATTGATTGGTCAACTAGTCGTTCGATCGTTTGGTCGTTTGGTTGTTTGATTGATTGGTCAACTGGTCGTTCGATCCTGGTCGTTCGATCGTTTGGTGGTTTGGTCGTTTGATTGATTGGTCAACTGGTCGTTCGATCGTTTGGTCGTTTGGTCGTTTGATTGATTGGTCAACTGGTCGTTCGATCTTTTGGTCGTTTGGTCGTTTGGTTGTTTGATTGTTTAATCAACTAGTCGTTCGATCGTTTGGTCGTTTGGTCGTTTGATTGATTGGTCAACTAGTCGTTCGATCGTTTGGTCTTTTGTTCGTTTGATCGATTAGTCAACTAGTCATTCAATCGTTTGGTCGTTTGGTCGTTTGATTGATTGGTCAACTAGTCCTTCGATCGTTTGGTCGTTTGGTTGTTTGATTGTTTAATCAACTAGTCGTTCGATCGTTTGGTCGTTTGGTTGTTTGATTGATTGGTCAACTGGTCGTTCGATCGTTTGGTGGTTTGGTCGGTTGATTGATTGGTCAACTGGTCGTCCGATCGTTTGGTCGTTTGGTTGTTTGATTGATTGGTCGTTCGATCGTTTGGTGGTTTGGTCGTTTGATTGATTGGTCAACTAGTCGTTCGATCGTTTGGTCTTTTGGTCATTTGATCGATTATTCAACTAGTCGTTCGATCGTTTGGTCGTTTGGTCGTTTGATTGACTGGTCAACTGGTCGTTTGGTCGTTTGTGGTTGTTTGATTGTTTAATCAACTAGTCGTTCGATCGTTTGGTTGTTTGATTCTTTAGTCAACGAGTCGTTCGATCGTTTGGTGGTTTGGTTGATTGATTGATTGGTCAACTGGTCGTTCGATCGTTTGGTGGTTTGGTCGTTTGATTGATTGGTCAACTGGTCGTTCGATCGTTTGGTGGTTTGGTCGTTTGATTGATTGGTCAACTAGTCGTTCGATCGTTTGGTCTTTTGGTCATTTGATCGATTAGTCAACTAGTCGTTCTATCGTTTGGTCGTTTGGTCGTTTGATTGATTGGTCAACTGGTCGTTCGATCGTTTGGTCGTTTGGTCGTTTGGTTGTTTGATTCTTAGTCAACGAGTCGTTCGATCGTTTGTGGTTTGGTTGATTGATTGATTGGTCAACTCGTCGTTCGATCGTTTGGTGGTTTGGTCGTTTGATTGATTGGTCAACTGGTCGTTCGATCGTTTGGTGGTTTGGTCGTTTGATTAATTGGTCAACTGTTCGTTCGATCGTTTGGTCGTTTGGTTGTTTGATTGATTGGTCAACAGGTCGTTCGATCGTTTGGTCGTTTGCTTGTTTGATTGATTGGTCAACTGGTCGTTCGATCGTTTGGTGGTTTGGTCGTTTGATTGATTGGTCAACTGGTCGTTCGATCGTTTGGTGGTTTGGTCGTTTGATTGATTGGTCAACTAGTCTTTCGGTCGTTTGGTCTTTTGGTCGTTTGATCGATTAGTCAACTAGTCGTTCGATCGTTTGGTCGTTTGGTCGTTTGATTGATTGGTCAACTGGTCGTTCGATCGTTTGGTCGTTTGGTCGTTTGGTTGTTTGATTCTTTAGTCAACGAGTCGTTCGATCGTTTGGTGGTTTTGGTTGATTAATTGATTGGTCAACTCGTCGTTAGATCGTTTGGTGGTTTGGTCGTTTGATTGATTGGTCAACTGGTCGTTCGATCGTTGGTGGTTTGGTCGTTTGATTGATTGGTCAACTGGTCGTTCGATCGTTTGGTCGTTTGGTTGTTTGATTTATTGGTCAACTGGTCGTTCGATCGTCTGGTCGTTTGCTTGTTTTGATTGATTGGTCAACTGGTCGTTCGATCGTTTGGTGGTTTGGTCGTTTGATTGATTGGTCAACTGGTCGTTCGATCGTTTGGTCTTTTGGTCGTTTGATCGATTAGTCAACTGGTCGTTCGATCGTTTGGTCGTTTGGTCGTTTGATTGATTGGTCAACTGGTCGTTCGATCGTTTGGTCGTTTGGTCGTTTGGTTGTTTGATTCTTTAGTCAACGAGTCGTTCCATCGTTTGGTGGTTTGGTTGATTGATTGATTGGTCAACTGTCGTTCGATCGTTTGGTGGTTTGGTCGGTTTGATTGATTGGTCAACTGGTCGTTCGATCGTTTGGTCGTTTGGTCGTTGGTTGTTTGATTCTTTAGTCAACGAGTCGTTCGATCGTTTGGTGGTTTGGTTGATTGATTGATTGGTCAACTCGTCGTTCGATCGTTTGGTGGTTTGGTCGTTTGATTGATTGGTCAACTGGTCGTTCGATCGTTGGTGGTTTGGTCGTTTGATTGATTGGTCAACTGGTCGTTCGATCGTTTGGTCGTTTGGTTGTTTGATTGATTGGTCAACTGGTCGTTCGATCGTTTGGTCGTTTGCTCGTTTGATTGATTGGTCAACTGGTCGTTCGATCGTTTGGTGGTTTGGTCGTTTGATTGATTGGTCAACTGGTCGTTCGATCGTTTGGTCTTTTGGTCGTTTGATCGATTAGTCAACTGGTCGTTCGATCGTTTGGTGGTTTGGTCGTTTGATTGATTGGTCAACTGGTCGTTCGATCGTTTGGTCGTTTGGTCGTTTGGTTGTTTGATTCTTTAGTCAACGAGTCGTTCGATCGTTTGGTGGTTTGGTTGATTGATTGATTGGTCAACTGGTCGTTCGATTGTTTGGTGGTTTGGTCGTTTGATTGAATGTCAACTAGTCGTTCGGTCGTTTGGTCTTTTGGTCGTTTGATCGATTAGTCAACTAGTCATTCGATCGTTTGGTCGTTTGGTCGTTTGATTGATTGGTCAACTGGTCGTTCGATCGTTTGGTCGTTTGGTCGTTTGGTTGTTTGATTCTTTAGTCAACTCGTCGTTCGATCGTTTGGTGGTTTGGTTGATTGATTGATTGGTCAACTCGTCGTTCGATCGTTTGGTGGTTTGGTCGTTTGATTGATTGGTCAACTGGTCGTTCGCTCGTTTGGTGGTTTGGTCGTTTGATTGATTGATCAACTGGTCGTTCGATCGTTTGGTCGTTTGGTTGTTTGATTGATTGGTCAACTGGTCGTTCGATCGTTTCGTCGTTTGCTTGTTTGATTGATTGGTCAACTGGTCGTTCGATCGTTTGGTGGTTTGGTCGTTTGATTGATTGGTCAACTGGTCGTTCGATCGTTTGGTCTTTTGGTCGTTTGATCGATTAGTCAACTAGTCGTTCGATCGTTTGGTCGTTTGGTCGTTTGATTGATTGGTCAACTGGTCGTTCGATCGTTTGGTCGTTTGGTCGTTTGGTTGTTTGATTCTTTAGTCAACGAGTCGTTCGATCGTTTGGTGGTTTGGTTGATTGATTGATTGGTCAACTGGTCGTTCGATCGTTTGGTGGTTTGGTCGTTTGATTGATTGGTCAACTGGTCGTTCGATCGTTTGGTGGTTTGGTCGTTTGATTGATTGGTCAACTAGTCCTTCGATCGTTTGGTCGTTTGGTTGTTTGATTGATTGGACAACTGGTCGTTCGATCGTTTCGTCGTTTGCTTGTTTGATTGATTGGTCAACTGGTCGTTCGATCGTTTGGTGGTTTGGTCGTTTGATTGATTGGTCAACTGGTCGTTCGATCGTTTGGTCTTTTGGTCGTTTGATCGATTAGTCAACTAGTCGTTCGATCGTTTGGTCGTTTGGTCGTTTGATTGATTGGTCAACTGGTCGTTCGATCGTTTGGTCGTTTGGTCGTTTGGTTGTTTGATTCTTTAGTCAACGAGTCGTTCGATCGTTTGGTGGTTTGGTTGATTGATTGATTGGTCAACTGGTCGTTCGATCGTTTGGTGGTTTGGTCGTTTGATTGATTGGTCAACTGGTCGTTCGATCGTTTGGTGGTTTGGTCGTTTGATTGATTGGTCAACTAGTCCTTCGGTCGTTTGGTGGTTTGGTCGTTTGATCGATTAGTCAACTAGTCCTTCGATCGTTTGGTCGTTTGGTCGTTTGATTGATTGGTCAACTGTCGTTCGATCGTTTTGCTCGTTTGGTCGTTTGGTTGATTGATTGATTGTCAACTCGTCGTTCGATCGTTGGTGGTTGGTCGTTTGATTGATTGGTCAACTGGTCGTTCGATCGTTTGGTGGTTTGGTCGTTTGATTGATTGGTCAACTGGTCGTTCGATCGTTTGGTCGTTTGGTTGTTTGATTGATTGGTCAACTGGTCGTTCGATCGTTTGGTCGTTTGCTTGTTTGATTGATTGGTCAACTGGTCGTTCGATCGTTTGGTGGTTTGGTCGTTTGATTGATTGGTCAACTGGTCGTTCGATCGTTTGGTCTCTTATGGTCGTTTGATCGATTATTCAACTAGTCGTTCGATCGTTTGGTCGTTTGGTCGTTTGATTGATTGGTCAACTGGTCATTCGATCGTTTGGTCGTTTGGTCGTTTGGTTGTTTGATTCTTTAGTCAACGAGTCGTTCGATCGTTTGGTGGTTTGGTTGATTGATTGATTGGTCAACTGGTCGTTCGATCGTTTGGTGGTTTGGTCGTTTGATTAATTGGTCAACTGGTCGTTCGATCGTTTGGTGGTTTGGTCGTTTGATTGATTGGTCAACTGGTCGTTCGATCGTTTGGTCGTTTGGTTGTTTGATTGATTGGTCAACTGGTCGTTCGATCGTTTGGTCGTTTGCTTGTTTGATTGATTGGTCAACTGGTCGTTCGATCGTTGGTGGTTTGGTCGTTTGATCGATTAGTCAACTGTCGTTCGATCGTTTGGTCGTTTGGTCGTTTGATTGATTGGTCAACTGGTCGTTCGATCGTTTGGTCGTTTGGTCGTTTGGTTGTTTGATTCTTTAGTCAACGAGTCGTTCGATCGTTTGGTGGTTTGGTTGATTGATTGATTGGTCAACTGGTCGTTCGATCGTTTGGTCGTTTGCTTGTTGATTGATTGGTCAACTGGTCGTTCGATCGTTTGGTGGTTTGGTCGTTTGATTGGTTGGTCAACTGGTCGTTCGATCGTTTGGTCTTTTGGTTCGTTTTGATCGATTATTCAACTAGTCGTTCGATCGTTGGTCGTTTGGTCGTTTGATTGATTGGTCAACTGGTCATTCGATCGTTTGGTCGTTTGGTCGTTTGGTTGTTTGATTCTTTAGTCAACGAGTCGTTCGATCGTTTGGTGGTTTGGTTGATTGATTGATTGGTCAACTGGTCGTTCGATCGTTTGGTGGTTTGGTCGTTTGTTTAATTGGTCAACTGGTCGTTCGATCGTTTGGTGGTTTGGTCGTTTGATTGATTGGTCAACTGGTCGTTCGATCGTTTGGTCGTTTGGTTGTTTGATTGATTGTCAACTGGTCGTTCGATCGTTTGGTCGTTTGCTTGTTTGATTGATTGGTCAACTGGTCGTTCGATCGTTTGGTGGTTTGGTCGTTTGATCGATTAGTCAACTGGTCGTTCGATCTTTTGGTCGTTTGGTCGTTTGATTGATTGGTCAACTGGTCGTTCGATCGTTTGGTCGTTTGGTCGTTTGATTGATTGGTCACTGGTCGTTCGATCGTTTGGTCGTTTGGTCGTTTGGTTGTTTGATTCTTTAGTCAACGAGTCGTTCGATCGTTTGGTGGTTGGTTGATTGATTGATTGGTCAACTGGTCGTTCGATCGTTTGGTGGTTTGGTCGTTTGATTGATTGGTCAACTGGTCGTTCGATCGTTGGTGGTTTGGTCGTTGATTGATTGGTCAACTAGTCGTTCGATCGTTTGGTCTTTTGGTCGTTTGATCGATTAGTCAACTAGTCGTTCGATCGTTTGGTCGTTGGTCGTTTGATTGATTGGTCAACTGGTCGTTCGATCGTTTGGTCGTTTGGTCGTTTGGTTGTTTGATTCTTTAGTCAACGAGTCGTTCGATCGTTTGGTGGTTTGGTTGATTGATTGATTGGTCAACTGGTCGTTCGATCGTTTGGTGTTTGGTCGTTTGATTGATTGGTCAACTGGTCGTTCGATCGTTTGGTGGTTTGGTCGTTTGATTGATTGGTCAACTGGTCGTTCGATCGTTTGGTCGTTTGGTTGTTTGATTGATTGGTCAACTGGTCGTTCGATCGTTTGGACGTTTGTTTGTTTGATTGATTAGTCAACTGGTCGTTCGATCGTTTGGTGGTTTGGTCATTTGATTGATTGGTCAACTGGTCGTTCGATCGTTTGGTGGTTTGGTTGATTGATTGATTGGTCAACTGGTCGTTCGATCGTTTGGTGGTTTGGTCGTTTGATTGATTGGTCAACTGGTCGTTCGATCGTTTGGTGGTTTGGTCGTTGATTGATTGGTCAACTAGTCGTTCG